>CM062816.1:1073845599-1075223932 GCA_031772625.1 Pinus tabuliformis
TTGCCTGATCCTATGAGGAAATGCCAGGAATTGATCCCGCAATTGTTGTCCATGAGATCAAGACTTACCCTGACGCTAAACCTGTCCGGCAACGTTTGCGTCAGATTCACCCACGAAAAGCGGTTGCAATTAAAGCAGAAGTTGAGAAGTTGTTGAAAGCAGGTTTCATTTATCCGATCCCGTTAACGGATTGGGTATCGAATATTGTTCCGGTTAACAAAAAACAGGGAACAATAAGAATGCATCAATTATAGGGATATTAATCGAGCTTGTCCCAAGGACAACTACCCAACACCCTATATCAATCAAATAATTGAAGATTGTGCCGGCAGTGAAATATTTTCCTTTATGGATGGTTTTTCCCGTTACAATCAAATCAATATTCTACCTACCGATCAACCAAAAACGGCTTTCATTTGTCCATGGGGGACATTTGCTTATTGCAAATTACCTTTTGGGCTTAAGAATGCCGGAGCCACTTTTCAAAGGGCGATGTCTTATGCGTTTCATGACATCAAACACATTGCGCAACCGTATCTCGATGATTTGCCCGCTCATTCATTACATCGAGCTGATCACCTTGTCCATTTACGAGCAATCTTCATGAGGTGTAGGTATTATCTTATTCGGTTGAACCCACACAAATGTGTCTTCTGTATAGAAGTGGGACAATTGCTGGGATTTGTAGTTTCGAAAGCCGGCATTCGCGTCGATCCCTTGAAGGTAGAAGCTATCATCAAATTGCCTCCTCCTTCGAGTCTTCGCCAACTCCAAAGTTTGCAGGGGAAAGCAAACTTTTTACGCCGATTCATTCCTAACTACGCCGAGATTACAAAGGGTTTTACCCGGTTGTTGAAACAGAACGCTCAATTCTCTTGGGATGAGATAGCTCAGAAATCTTTTGATGCACTCAAGCACGCATTGACCCATGCACCGTTGCTGCATCCTCCCAACTACAACCGGGATTACTTTTTGTACCTCGCCGCCGCCCATTCCACCATTGGGATGGTCTTAGTACAGGAAGACGAATTCGGCATGGAACATGTGATATATTACCTTAGTCGGACATTAAATCCAACTGAAATCAAATATTCACATGTGGAGATATTGGCATTGGCAGCCGTTCAAGCTGTCCAACGTTTTCGTCACTACATTCTACTCCGTAAAACTATAGTCATTTCGGATTGCAACCCTATGATCTACATTTTTACTAAACAATTGATAGGGGGCAAGTACTCTAAATGGATCGTTATCTTGCAAGAGTTCGACTTGGAGTTTGAGAAATCTAAGTCTAATAAATCTTTAGTTTTTGCAGAGTTAATGTGTGACTTCCTGCGTGCTGACACAGAAACTGTGGCAGAGGAGCCCATTGCGGACGAATCTTTGTTTCTCATCAGCACTTTCGATCAGTGGTATGGAGATATCATCGTCTATCTCCAGACCCAATCCTTTCGGCTCAAAGTTTCAAAGTCGGAACGTCAGAAAATTCGCTTCCAGTCCCAACAGTACAAAATTATTGGAGATACTCTTTATCGCCGTGGGGCGGACTTGGTTTTTCGCCGTTGTTTAACTCACGAGGAAGCTGAAAGGGTTTTGAATGACTGTCACTCTGGAGCGTGTGGCGGTCATATGTCTGGGTATGCCACAACCCAAAAGATATTGCGCGCTGGCTACTTCTAGCCGTCCTTGTTTAAAGACTGTATTACTGCGGTCCGGAAATGCCACAACTGTCAAGTGTTTGATCGCAAGATGCACGCTCCACCTGCTCCTCTCCACCCTATAATTGCCGTTGGTCCTTTTGCCAAATGGGGTATCGATTTTATTACATGTAACCCTCACTCGGCCGAGGGGCATGCGTATATCATCCTTGCGGTTGATTATTTTACTAAGTGGGCCGAGGCGATGCCTACATTCAAGGCAGACAGCAAGACAACTGCAATTTTCGTATTCAATCACATTATTGCTAGGTTTGGTGTCCCACAAGCGATAATCACTGACCATGGGCACCATATTCGAAACGTTATGATGACAGAACTTACAGGCCAGCTTGGTTTGCGTCACGATAGCTCAACTCCTTATTATCCACAAGCGAATGGTCTGGTTGAGTCCATCAACAAAGTTTTAGTTATCATGATCCGACGAATCATTGGTATTCATCGGTCAAATTGGCACAACATGTTATTTTCCGCACTTTGGGCATACCGAACCTCAGTGAAAACATCAACAGGGTTCACTCCTTTCCAACTAGTTTATGGTTTGGAAGCTGTGCTGCCCATTGAATGCGAAATCCCGTCACTTCAAATGGCTGTCGAATTACTTCCATCTACTTCCGAAGAGGAGAAGCGTTTATTATACTTAGCTCAATTAGATGAGACTCGACGTGATGCTGCATTGGCAATCGAGACTCACGCAAAACGTATGAAAGCTCAGTATGATCGAAATGTGACCCCTCGAAATTTTTCGGAAGGAGACCTAGTGCTATTATACGATCAAGCTAACGATAAATTAGGTGCTGGAAAATTTGTTCCTATGTGGCATGGGCCCTACATTGTCAAGCGAAAGCTAGCAAAATGGGCCTATGAGCTGGTAGATTTTGATGGGGACTCTTTGGGTAAACCCAGAAATGGACTTTACCTAAAGAGGTATTATTCTTAAATGATGGGTATGGAGATTTTAGTTAGGTTAGGTTTTTTCTTTCTAGCTGGTGTGTTTGTTAGTTTAGACAGTGTGCTTAGCTTAGAAAGTGTGTTTTTCGTCGTTATTCTGCTTATCTTGGTTTTACGCTTGATGTTTGCAGGTGTCGATGCCTCTCCAAACATACATTGGATTTGCTGATGGTGCTTGTCGTAGTACACGGAATATCTCTTCCGCAGCCTGGGTTATCTATTCGCCCTCTGACGAGTTAGTTTCTATGCATGGGGTGAGCCTCGGTCAAACAACAAACAACATTGCAGAATACAGTGCAGTGATTGAGTTATTGTCTGAATCTATTTCATTTGGGATTCGGAGTTTGATAGTGAGGTTGGATTCTGAACTCGTTGTATTACAGCTTAATAGAGTGTATGCCATTAGAAATCCAGTTTTTTTAAGATTATTTTTGAGAGTGCGTCTCTTGGAACGTGAATTTGATTACATTGAATATCAACATATTCCAAGGTCTTTAAATACATTAGCAGATGCAATTGCTTCTCGAATGTTAGACAGACATTTGCAATAATCATACATGTAAATTTAAAAACATTTCATCACACATGTTTAACAAGATAAGCCAGTAATAATGATATATATAGATAGGAGTGTGTCAAAAAATACGTCGTCTTCGATCATAGGTTGAAAAACACCTTATGATCGGCAAAAATGATAAGTACAAAAAACCAAAATGTCACATGTGTCTACAAAAACGACCATCCAATCACTGGTGATGCTCTCTATACGACATCACTGCACGAGCCACCCTACACAAGAACCTCCTAAAAGGTCCTGGGACTGCGACTACATAGCGCTGAAGCCTGATAGGAATATCATCTATAGTAGTCTCTGGTATGTCTATTGTAAGACGCTCTAGGTCTTGTTCCAACTCAGCTAGGGTCTCTGTGGCCTCGTCCCGTGGGGCCGGTGCCGCTGCAACTGGTAATCTCCTCTCGAAAGGCCGGAGATTGGCTGGACGACGTGGGCCTACATCTGCATTTTGAAAATTGTTACTGTCAGTTTTGAGACGATATAAAAAACAAAAAAAAAGTAGATAATTTAAAAAACTTGTGAAAAATGAAGTACCTGTGTCATCCCATTGTTCTCCCGGTGGAAGAACCATGTCCGGATCTCCACGAAAATCAACTCTGGCATAAGGAAAATCCCGTATAGAAAAGATCTGGTTCTCCAACCAGTGAAAATACTCCGGAGTAAATCGGACAACCTCCGTGCCCTCATCAGGATGACGGGCCATAACCACAACCCATCGCATCAACTTAGGCTCTCGGGGAGGCCCAACCTCAACAGTGAGCTGCTGTGGGATCAGCATCGGAACCCTCTCTAGGGCAAAACTCACAACTAAAGGCCCATAACCAAAAGTCTTCAGCTGTCCGTTTTTGGTTCTAGTCAGTTGGCCCTTTAAGTTGGCCAACACAGCATCACACCAGTTGAAAATGGTGCCCCGATAGCAATCAATCACCATCCGCATCTGGGATCCAGTGGAAATGTGCAAAGCGGCAGCCCCGCAAAGTCTGGTAACCATGAAAGCAATCACCATAAGTTCAGGTCGGGATATAGTTTTGATCTCTATCCCCTTCTCCTGAGACTGAGTGTTACACCACTCTTGTCGGAGACTAGCGATGGACTGGCCACCCGGCCTAGTCCTGAACAAAGTCAAGTGTTCGCCTCTCTTGGGCAAACCAGTGAGGAAATAAATATCTGAGGGCTCTATCTTGAGCTGGTGCCCTCCAATGTAAAAGCACTGGTCCTGGACGTTCCATCTCTCTACCAGCCACTCTAGAAAGCGCACCTGGGCCCTCATGCCAGGTATGGCCCAGTATTTGTAAAGGCCGCATGCCTTCAAAGCATCAATGGACGATTGATGATTAATGGCGGCCAAATCAACATCTTCGTGTTCTCTCTTGCGCCAATCAAGCATGGTGGGCAATCTACACACCAAAAAACATTTGTTAGAATCAATGAAATCAAAAAAATTTGGTCCTTTTTGAAGAAATTGGGGTTTGAAAACTCATTTTGCGGGGTACGCACGCCGCCTTTAGGAACAGGGCGTGGGTACGCAGGTTCCCTTAAGGCAAGGTGCGTACGCCCGACATTTTCCCAACTGAGAAAATGTCGGGGTACGCGGGTCACCAGTGGAGCACTTGCGTACCCCGAAAGGCGGACCTTGAAACCCCAAAGCTTCCAAAAAATGAAACTAGCGCCTAAAATCAAATTCTAAACAGATGAAAATGAAGAGGAGGATGTTGTAGAATACCTGATGAGACGACATTCGATTTCGACGGTCGGATTCTCCGCAATGTCCACGGGAAGTTTCTTGCCAAAAGCCCTTTTTCTCTCCTCAACAGTAAAATGGTAAAAATGAATTGGTAAAAGCCCTTTTTATAGGTTTTTTGGGTAAATAAATGGTAAATTTGTTTATTTTTCACCATGAAAAGGTATTTTTCAAAGTATTTTTATCTATCTTTAAACAGGTATGAGTAATGTGTTGGTTTTTGTGCAGGATAAAGGATTTTTAGGGAAAATTGTCATTTTTCACAAACAAAAACATCAGAGTCATCTTTAAGCCCTTTTCTGACTCCAAAAACATGAAAAGATTGTCGAGCGTTTCTTTTACACTCGTTAAAATGGAATTAAAAGATGGTCCCCTTATAGCCCTTTTCTGACCGTAAAAACAAAAAAATATTGCCGGATTTTTGTCGTTTCAAATTCGATATTGGAAATAAAACGACGTGTCCTTGATCGCTTTTTACTTTTCAGGTCAAAGACACTAATCATGAAAGTACTCCTTGGTTGTAAAAGATCAAGCGGTTCTCTCAAGTATTATTTTATACTTTTTCGGGCTTGGGAGACACAAATTTATGAAAAAGTTCAACCCTGGAGTCTTCTTAAGTTTTTTCAGACTCTCTAAAATTGAAAAACGCCGAGTTTCTCCTATACTGGACTCGTTAAAATTTCACAGTAAAGGACCTGTTCGATTACAAACAGGAACGGACCACTCCTTCTTAGGGTTCGTATCTAAACTAAGTTGGACTCATCCGAAGGATGAGCTTATAATCAAGCATATGTTATCCTCCTCAAGCTTGTTAAAAAATAAAGAGGTACTTGCCAGAAATGGTGGGGGAAAAGAGAGAAAAATGAGCCTATTTGTTATCCTTTGTCTCAGAAGAAACCTTATCACCACTCTTGAACACGACACTTTTCATTCACCTGGGTTGGGAAATCCTTTGCCTAACAGTTGATCAAACCACATTGAAAATCTTCAGCCAGTTCCGGGTATTAACTTTGGGTCAATTGTCACCAAGCCATCTGTCGTGTCGTTATGTGTTCAAGAGGTCACTACAAGTAAACCATTCATCTGCAAAATACCTGGCATCCATCTCGACCATCCCTGAGTCAGTCCTTACAGCTACATTTCTTCAACTTGATTTATGATTTCGTGTTGTGGGCTTTCCTGCAACGGGTCACTTTCTATCGACATCAGCACATTATCTAGAAAGATGACCTAGAAATCGTCAGTACCTTGAGATCTGCATGCATCAATGGCAGGTTTCTCGCCTTTGACGACGGTTTACATCATTGACTTTCGATCGAAGGATTCCGTGAAATGTTCGACATCAACTCATTCATTCACATCTCATGGATTGTACTAGGTACTTTGAGAACCATTGACATCACTGGTGGTCTCTCTCACACTTGTTAATAGTTTACATCATCGACTGGTAATCAAGTGGTTTCTTCCATGTTCGACATCAACTCATTTATTCACATGGATAGAATCGTACCATTTCGGGAAGTAGGAATGAAGGCCCTGGATCTAGTTTCCACCATCTAGGCTGCGAGGAGTTTTGTATTCATTATACAGTAGAATAATTATAAACAGATGGCTGCGTCCATACTGTGTCTACAAGAGTCTATGATTATGATGTACTGCAAAATCATTCCTATATCAGAGCAGTAGTTAGTTTGTTAGTTAAAAGTTTTCAATCTGAGTATGGGAATGCCTACCTCAGCGATGATATGATCTTATATATGTATTTTGTGTTGAATATTTGCAGGTTTCGACTGGGCTCTCCACAAGATAATCCTTGAAATGATAAAGTACTTCACCCTTCCTAGATGATATGAAACCCTAATCTACTACAGGCTTCGCACTTTAGGGGGCAATTTGTTACACTAAAATTTTTCACCATGACTATTTGCAGTTAGTATGGCTCCATCAACTGTCATACTATCCTCCTTGGCAAGTCTCATACCTCTGCTCCTCATGTCAAACTCCAAGAAAGAGAGAAAGTCCTTAAAAGGTCAATTAACTCTGGTTCGCAGTTTCTCTTAACCTTACCTGCGTGTACGCACCCCAAGTTCACAATACCTGCATACTTGTACGCTCTGTCTGTAAAGGGGTGGGTGCGTACTCCTGTAAAGGTCAAAAGGCGCAAGTTTTACTTCAAAAAAGTTACTTGTGGTCGAATCTAGAGCATTCTAGAAGATGGTTTGATGTGTATTGAGCGCCTCCAGATGGTTCATGTATCCCTATGAAAGAGGAACTTATCCCATCAAGAGGGGAGCTATCCCATTCAAAGAGGGGCTTATCCCATTGATGGTGGACCTGATTAACTTCCTCCAAAGAATTATAAATACAGGCATTGGGCCAGAAGGAGGAGAGGTTGAAAGCTGAACATTCCTAAGGGTAGATGCTACTGAAATTAGGACTCCCTTATAGAGCTTGAGAGGAGAGATTCCCATCCTTTCTTAGCTTCATTTGGAAGTGGGTGAGCTGATCAAAGTAAAGGAGAACTCTTGCTGGACCCTGGGAGGGACCTGCACAACACCAAGGCAATGGTTGTAATGGTTTCTTTTGTTTCCACTTAATACAATTAAGTTCATTTTTCTCAACAAGTTGTTATACATAATTTGTTTCATATACTCCTTGGTCTTTATGATGAATATGTTTTATTTTATGAGTTATTCAGGTGCTATGTAATCGTTTGCTTGTTAGTGAATGCAGGTTTCGAAGAGAAGGAGGAGCTCATCTGGATCGGAGAAGCTGGACTGCTACAAACAGCGTTGGACTAAAGGTATGTTTTAAACACCTGATTACTTGTATTCTAAATGCATATTTAGGGAAAGATAGTGCTTAATTGTCTTGTTTGTCACTAGAAAGCCTTAGCTTCTAGGGAGGTCGGTTTTGTCCGCAAAATTGACTCTTTCCGCATGACACTAACCAAATCACCTCCTTGAGTCAGACTAATACTGGAAACCATGCTATGGGTGGAGCAAATCCTCCACCTGGGTCACATAGGGCAGTTACTACCCAAGTAATCATCTAATTCACCTTTCTTAGAAAAAATTACGTTTATTAATCTGTCAAAGTTGATGAATGATCCCATAAAGAACAATATTGTATGGAAACTAGTCCCACCTAATCTACTAGTTGGTATACCCAAGTTCAATGGTAAACCTGGAGAAGACCTAAGAACACACATTACCACTTGCCACTTATGGTGCTCATCCAACTCTTTTATGGCTGATAGCATTAAGATGTGCCCTTTTCAGTGGAATGTTACCGACAATGTGACCAAATGGTACACTAACTTAGAGAGTGTTGCTTATGATCCCTTCATGTCTTTAGCCTAGGTCTTTGTTAACTACTATCAACAGCTTGTTAGGTATGAAACTGGAATTAAAATTGTAACACCCTCCTCCCACATTTACCAAAGCTAACTAGTCCATCGGGGTAAGTATGTGATGAAGAGTTACTATGATATGATTAAAATCCCCATGTATAGTTAAGGAAGTGGAACTGACATGACAAGACCAAACTGACCTTCCTTAGAATCTACAGAACCTTCAAGAGCCAACCAACCCCTTCAGGTGTCTAACCCCTAAGAGAACTTTCTTTTTCACTACCCTAGAGCCTTAGCCGCTCCCATGACAAGGCATTCATGTGACTGGGACCCTCCAATTTCTCCCACAACAAGGCATCTGTGTGATTATGGCCTTTTTCATGCAGTTTTGTCTAGAGACCCCAGATATTGTGCCACTTTTTTTGGGCCAAGACTTAGGCCACTACCCAGAAATTCATGAAATTTCCAGAAATGACAAATAAGATTGAAACAAGGGTACTAATGAAAAAACTTTAACAAGGAATTGATCTAACCCCTACTAGCGATGACATGAATTTCTTCAAATATATCATGAACATGTAATCTAGAGGTCACACCAACATATTTGGGCATAGGGTTCTCATACTTATTTGAGAATCATCATAGAGGACTTATATCTCCTCACAACAGCTACATTGTTATCTATTAGGTCATTCATTCACTAACATTTCATATACTATCCAAAACATGATGCGAGCTATATATCATAACTATCATAAACATACTTATAACCAACAAATAACCAGAGATATATCAAAGAGGAAACAACCATTAAAGCCACAAAATATCAAGCTAATTTACTCATGAAAATACCAAGGAAAATGAGCTCTTATTAACATATGCAAATCCAACTAAGTCAGGGACTTCGATGTACCACCCAACCATAAATTGGGCTGAACCAAATCTGTCTTTCAACCAATCAATCCCGCACCATATTCCAAGCATGAATGTGGGATATCATGAAACAAATCAAACAAAACCAAACCATGGTTCCAGAGGCCAAACCACCTCAATCCTCAACCAGTGATTCCATATGGCTATCCAATATCATTTCACAATGGAAAAAAACTCATAGATGCTATTCTAGGACTTTTTAAACCTGTTGGATTTGAGTAATGTAACTAATGACTTGGTTGCACGTAACCTGAATTGGCTAGCCATGCCCACCAAGCTCTTTTTGGACATTCCAAAATTCGAAAGGAAATAGGGAGAATACCTAGGAAACCATGTCATTATTTTTCACCTATGGTGTTCATCTAATAATATCACAAACGATACTATTTGATTACAACTATTTCAATGTAGCTTTACTGGGCCAACAACAAAATGGTACATTAACCAACCATCTACGTCACATGGAAACTTTATCTCCCTAACTACAACATTCCTCACATTCTTCCAACTCTTGGTTCGTCATGACTTAGACTTGGAACTCCTTACCCACTTCAGACAAACACCTGCTACACACATACCAGATCATATCTATGAATGTCAGAAATGTCATAGCTTGTGTAAACCATAGTTTGAAGACAAAGTCCTCCTTGACTTATTTTTGAGATCCCTCATATCAGAAATTTTAAAAGTTGTGGAAAATTCATCCCCGCATAACGAGGAAAAATCCATCAACACATCTCAATAGTTAGAGCTTATATACACCCAATTTGGATATATCTATCATGTGCTTCTAGACACCCCACGCCTATAGACTTATAAAGAGACACCAGGCGCATCTAATGTTTCTGATGGATTGATAGGGTCCATAACCCAAAACCAACCTTGAAACACCTACGAGTATCCTGAATACTCATTCAGTGGCCAAGAACTTGATACTACGCAAACCATACCACCACTATAGTTTACAAGATACTACCCTGGTCAATCCACACTAATGCAGAATATGGTTAGTAGGGTTAACCAATATCAGGCCCCACATGGAGGCCCATGTCCTCCCCCACAGTAAAACTGGTACTCCTCTAGGAAGATAGATGCAACGTCCTCTGCATAGAATCCATATACCAATAAGGGACAAGGAAATCAATATTCTCCTTTCCTCGCACAACAAGAGAATAACCCACCAACACAAAATAATGCATGGATTAATCTAGTACAACCTTCTCTCACTCAATAGAAACAATTGGAGGAAAAACTAAACTCAGCTAGCCCACCTAATGTTTCTGAAAAAAACCAAAGGGAAAACCAAAGGGAGAGCCTAAATATGGGGGCAACAATCAACAACAACCCCTATGGGCGCAAACAATGGGAAACCCTAACCGGAATCAAAACTAGGGGCTGACCAATAATAAACCACAAAGGAGAAACAAGAAAAAAAGTCTACAAACTAATCATTCTTGTGCCATCTATGGGAAATATGGTCATTATACCCATCATTGTCCTCAACTCCCTAAGTTGAAAATTATACAAGATAAAAGGGCCCAGGGAGGGCAACAAAGTACAGTAATGCAGGACCCTTTCCCTTATCAGGGAGTGCTTAATACTCAGAAACAACCATCCCATCCATATCCTTATGGAGGGAACCAACATAATAATTCTAATAATGCCATTTTCATGACAGAAGAATACATTCTCCTGGAAATGCAAAACTAAATTTATGAGGCTCCCCCAGAACCCAACCCATTCACCTTGACCATGGAAACACCTACAATGTCGTTGACCATTCCTCAACTTCCTATAGAACCCATGCCAAAGATGGTCAAAGGACCTTTACGAAAAATAGGACATAACTCAAAAGTTTCTCATAGCTACAACATAATCAACGACTTAACACAATCTCCCTCATCTATGTCACCATTATAGGTCTTACAAACATGCCCAACCCAAAGGAAAGCCCTACTTTCTGCTCTAGGCACAATCGACCTGACTAATTCTCGCTTAATTATCTTTGAATTTTATAAATCTACCCCATGAATACCATCAGTCATTGCTTTTCAAATCATAGTCTTAATCCAGAATATCACCATCCATCATTGCATTGTCAAAAAGGGGCATCCACATGTATAATGTCCAAATCGTTTTGGCAGAAACTGGGATGCCCTGAAATTAAACCTTTTGACATCACTCTTAGAGTGTATGAAGGGCTCCCTTTAGCTCCAGTAGGTCTATACGAAGGCATTCCAGTATAGCTGACCGACAAAACAATGCTAATAGATATTAAAGTATTGGATGCTTAGTTGGATTACAATATCCTATTGGGAAAATGTTATGTGTACAGAATCTTAGTGGTTTCATCATCTATATTCAGGGTAATGATGTTCCCCCATGATAGAATAATCATTACAATTAATCAACTCACATATTATGAAAAGAATACATTCCCTGCAGCAGATGGTGTGCTACCTTCCATCTCATCTTCTCTTGAATGGATCACCACTTACACTGAACTCATCCCAGGCTAATTTAAGCCATAATCCTAGGGACATTCCCAAGAGACCCTCTTATGATAGAGGAGATTTCCCCAACCACAAGAGCACCAATGTGCATGATGAGTTCATCAAACACCCCCCAAGATTAAGAACCAGTTTCGGATACCAACAACAATGTTGTTACCGATCCGACTTTCTTACCATATGCCATCACTCAAACAATATTCGTATTCCCCCCACATGGTTTTGTCTCACACCAAGCCATCACAACACTCTCATTGCTCCATATGGCTCTGGTGATACCGGTTTGGTATCTAGATCCTCAGGCCATGTCACCATGCTCAGGTATCGCTATAATAGGCATCAGTCCTATTCCACCTCAAGATAGCATACTGCAACAAACATTTCCGGAATTTTCATAGGACGGTGCCAAAAAAGGAATAAGAAAAAAGGCAAGAAGGTGGAAGCTTCAAAAACTCCCTCCTCTAGGTTCCCTCTACTCTGCGCTTTGTGTGAAATAGTTGGGTGCCCCACCAATATGTGCACTGAGTTAGACGAGCTCAAAGCTCTAATGTATGCCCCAAAAGTGAAAATGAAGCCTCCTCCCCCTGCTAGAGAAAATAGAACACCCGCATGTTATAAGGCATTGCGCACCAAACATGAATGCGCCATATGCTCGGAATACGAGAATTGCAGTCAGCATTGCCCTGAAATCCCTCGATATCGAGATGTGTTAGGTGCATTCAGCAAAACTAATAACCCATTACTCCTAGCAGAGGATGGGTCCAAAAACATTTTTTACATCATGAGGGAAGAATATTTTTGCTCATATCCCCCTTCTAGTCCCTCAACCTCCTACCATGATCGGAGGAAACTTGGATCAGTGAGACCCCTACATACACCCACATGCGCTTTATATGACGAACCAAATCATTTGATCAACAAATGACCTAAATTAAGGGAATTCAACTGATTGTATCCAGTTACCCATGTTTTGCAAAGCACCATACCTAGGCACAGATGTCACACTTGCCATATTTTTGAAATAAATCATCAAGTGCAACATTTCCCCCATCTTTCTTGATTTATTTCTATGTTGGGATTCATGCTGCAATTCATCAATGAGAATTTGGATTTAGTCGGATCAGATATGGAACCATTAGATGACACCACACCACAAGGGAATGAAGCATCTAGGTCAATATTATGTGTGTTTGAGGAGAAAAGGTTACCAATAGTTCAACAAGGCCCCAATCATTACATCTCCTCTCACCATCATCAGTTTAGATTAGGAAAAAAATGATCTAAATCCGTATGGAAAAAAAGATCACCCTTTCTGTAGGGATTAATACACGGGTGGTTATAGATAGAAAAACCCTCTCAGGTATCCCAGGACCCAAGGTAGATGAAATTAGGTGACCTGCAACTATTCAAATATGCATGCATATATTCACGTTACTCTTATAATCAACAAAGTAAAAGAGAAGATTTACCTCTCAATATCTAGTGTAGTTTTCTTCGAGATCTCAGTGTGGTAAAGCGAGGAACACTTCACCTGCTGCTAAAGGAGAACATGCACATAGATAAGGCAAGAAGTAACCTGCACAACTGTTGATGGTGGTATATCCACCAACATCAGGGGATCACCCCAGTATGAAGTCCCAACTAGACCTCGCACCGTTTGGTGTGGGAGTCCCATTCGGTATGATGGCCCGGTTGCCATTATCTTAAGGATTTTCCTCAAATCTTTCTTGTCACCACAAGAGACTGGTTTGCTTTGTCTTCAAGAAGTGAGGTTCGTGTGCCTAGTGAGTGTAAGTGTCACTTGTGTTAATGGTTCTTTCACTGTCGAGGGAGAGGGTGAGAGTGAGTTCCTAGTCAATTGGGAGTAGTCCCAACACTGCTAGGAACACACACCACAATAGGACATACACAACTTCTGGAGGAGCAGTCCACACGGATGTGGCAGTCACAACACACAAGGTAAGATAACACATACAACACTCAATGGATGAGTCTGAACAAGTGCAACACTTGTTACAAGAAGTTTCATGTGAACGATCTGTGTAGTGTCCAGGAGAGTAGCTTACATGGGCAAGACAATGTTAATAGCATATACAACACATTTCCATTAATAGATTATGTATTACAACAAGTGAAATAGTTTAGATGTAGAACACAAGTTAAAGCAACATGCATCACAAGTGTTAAATATTAGTCTTACAACAATTACAATACATGTGTGAAAATGTGTTGGCCTATTGGTAGGCTTCTGAATTAAGCAAAAGTTCCAAGACACATCGTTACACCATACATCACTAATCCTGAGTGTAAGGCGTTGGAGCCACTACTTACTCCTCAAAGAAAATATTACAGACTCTCTTGGCTATGTGGGAGGAGGTGAGGTGAAAAGTCCCTTGCATGTACAAATGAGGGGGTATTTATAGCCAAGGGTGAAAACTGACCCTTGTGGCTGTTCAAGTACCCTCATGACTGTTTGACTTCCATGACTTTTCAAATTTACATAACTCTTTGTACAACAAGTGGGTCTCTTGGACTTCCATGTTACATTACATTGATTGACAACATACCCCATAGTGGAGATGTGGGCGACATGACTCATGAAATAACTCGACATGACAGTGCTGGTACATTCATGTTTCTGCTGGAGTGCAAGTCAAACTACAGTACTATTGGGTGATGGGTGTCTTCATGTTGTATCACAGCTTCACCTCTTCTCGGCAAAGTGCATGAAGTCTTCGATGGTCTTTGGTTCACTTGATGATGCTTAGGCATGTTGCTCCTTGCTTGCATGTTAGAAGGCTTGACAGGCTCACCTATTCGCAAAAGGTGCATGTTCATCCGTTCATGAGCACATCTTTCCTATTTTCTCATCCGTCCGTCCGGGAACATATATTTGCATGATCATCCATTCACGAGAACATATCTTCGCATGCATCATTCATTCGCCCGTAGGAGAACCTGTCCTTCTAGATGTGCTCCCTTCATTCATCCTATTTGTCGTCTTTCCATGTTTGTTGGTGTAGCGATACCTACAATCACTCATGATGAGATGACATGAAATCCAAAACCTCCTAGTCTACCATGACACATGATCATTTCAGATGCAGGTGACAGGGAGAGGTAGCAAAGTTGTGAAGTGGGATGATTGCTCTAGGCACTACTGATGAAAACTGCGCAAGAGTCACTAAATGATGAAGATGGGAAATCAAAGTCGACAGTGACTGTTTGCAAGGTCTGGTTCAGCTGGAAAGCAAAATTGCACAAATTTTGGGAGGGATGGTCCAGGTTGCAGGAAGGAAAAATAGGCAGGATCTATGCAGTTTTTGGAACAAGCGGGAAGTAGGGGCTAGAAGGAAAAGTTTGCACAATTTTCTAGAGGAACAGGCCGAGCTGAAAGGAGGTTCAGTAGGCAGATATTGCATAGTTTTTGGGAGGAACTTCCGGGGAGCATGGAAGAAAAAACTACGCAATTCCCAGAGGGAAATAGCAGTTCTCTGTTGGGGTCACTGGTAGCCAAAACTGTGCAATTCCTAGAGGGAACTTGCAGTTGGATGTTGGGGTTACTGGTAGCAGAAACTGTGCAATTCCTAGAGGGAACTGGCAGTCTGCTGTTAGGAAATTTTGGGAGTGGAAACTGCACTAAGGTTGGGAGGCCAGCCTGCCGATCATCTCTGCACAATTTTTGAGCTGAGTGGACTACAGGGAAGCAGAAGGCCTACTCATGAACGTTGTGCAATTCCTTGGATGAGTAGCCGGTCCACTGCTGGGATGACTGACTG
The DNA here is from genome assembly GCA_031772625.1 of Pinus tabuliformis. Classification (NCBI taxonomy): domain Eukaryota; kingdom Viridiplantae; phylum Streptophyta; class Pinopsida; order Pinales; family Pinaceae; genus Pinus; species Pinus tabuliformis. The sequence continues at coordinate 1,073,861,155 of CM062816.1, forward strand.
GGAAAACTATACAATTTTCTCAGGGAGACAGGGGCATGCACTTGGTGTCTGTACGGCTTGTCTGCGCAATTTCCTCAGTCAACGGAGTGAGTAAGGTTAGTGGCCTTTGTAGAATTTTTTTGGGGAGTCAAACTTGGGGTGACTACTGGGTCCAACTGTCCCGGTGGTCAGTATGAAAGTGGATTGAATTGCTTGTAGGCAGCGCAACTTGAAAAGACTTGCTTTATGCTTCTGCTATGTTCTAGTTGACAGTCGATCAAGTCGATGGCGGGGTGATGGTTTGACTATCAGAGGGGAGTCTAGTCATCATAACTTTAGAAAACATGACTAAGTGTGTGAACAATCAAAAGATGCATAGGTGATCATGCAAACACATGCTCACATGACTCGACGACGAAACGAATCAAACCATCCAGACACACATGTTCAACATGACTGACTGACGGTGCAAGTGTCAAGCGCGACACTTGCGATTGACCATTCATTGATCGAGATGATGCTTGCCCAATAGTGAATGTGACTCCATGTATGAGTGTGACACATGCTTTGATAGCGAACACAACAAGCACATACGAAGTGAAGACTTTGAGCATAACTAGAAGATGGTTGCAAGCATGACTTAGACAACATCATGCAGAAACTTGAATGGAATGAACAAGAAAGGCAGATGCGAGGACTCACACGAGCTCATGGAGTGAACCCGAGTGTGTGCAGTGATCAATTGAAACTCTCAAGGGAGGCTCCGAAATTGGGTGCAGGCCAAAATTTTGGAGGGTGGTTGTAGCTGCTACAACACTTGGTGATACTCTGGTAGAACTCTAGCTTCTCTATTTCAGTTCATTGCTACCCTAGGGCCTTGGTATTTCAGGGAGTATTGAATCAGTGTGTGGGTTAATTCAGCTTCTCCACTTACTCGATGGACATACATGGTCCATCCTTTGAAAACTCACTCAAACACAATCAAAATTTCAGCTTGATCTCAATGTTTCAAATTTGGGAAGGGTAGTTTAGCTCGTGAGTTAAAGATTTTCAGAGTATAAGTTTTCATCTCTAGTGTTTCTCTGCTGCCAGTAGGCTTGGACAGTACCCTGATAGAGTCACGTAGGAACACACACATTGCTCCATTTCCAGCGAGCCTGGATAGTACCCCGGTGGAGTTGCATGCTTCACCTTTCTCCATAGGAAGCTTTTCTATTCTTTCACCTTTGTATTTTTCAAGAGGACTATGCATATGCACTTATTTATTTTTGGGGCGGAAGAGGGATCCTGACTTATGGAGAGCATAAGAGGTTTTTCCTTCAGAGAAGCATGTAATACCTCTGACATAGGTTTACTCGTTTAGATTTTCCCCTTCTCCATTTCTACTAGTTGGATGAGCTTGAACACATAGAGAAGAAGGCTGAGTATAGGCATGGGGCTTCCCAGCGTGGACACAGGTTCATGGTTGGACCAAGAATTCCCTTGCAGATGGTTTGTATTTTACATCAAGACTTCATCGACTGAAGGTTATAACCAAGCACATAAAAGATGGACACAAGACTAGCCAGGTGCTGCAGTGTCACAAATCTCTTCAAATTTCAGCCACATACTCTATTCAAAAGCTAGAACGTAGTAGTTGGAAGCACTTATTTCGAGAAACAAAAATAGTAATATACCAAGAAAACAAAACAATCATAAACGAAAATAGTAAGCAAAGAAAACAAAGTGAAAACAACAATAAGAAAGCAAAGAAATCAAGTTAGCAAGCAAACAATCATGCAAAACAGAAAGCAAAGACAAGCAAAAAAGAAAACACTATTTCTACTCCTACATTAAACAGTTGGGGTTACGTGAAATGAAGTTTCCAATGGCCCGACCTGTAGTCACAAAGATACGAGCGATTAAAACAGATAAAAAATAGTGCACAACAGAAAATGAAAAAACTTGAAAAACTTGCACACGAGAGAGAAGGTCTCGCTTGTGGGTGGAAGAAGGTGTCACAACCACCCAACACACATACTTATGTCTTTTGTGACTACCATTTTTCAACAAACCTTGGAGGCCTCTTGTGAGTGTGTGTTGTTATGCACAAAGTTTCTCGGTGAGTGCGAGGAAGGACTGAAGCTTGTTACCTGCAACATGACTCACCAAGTAAGATTGTTTTAGCCATTCATCGATTGGATCATAAAATTCATGATGGTTGTTCTAAAATATTTGTGATCTTTGAGTAAATGGATTCCTGATTCGACAGAGGGGATCACGATGGGAACCTAATACAGATAGATAAATCTGGTCATTCTCATCAGTCATGTCAAGATAGTGAGGGCCTGCCATAGCCATCAGTGCAGGCTGAAGTGCCTCACTTGCTTGACATAAGTCTAAGAAGAAAGATGTTACATGGTGAAGATCATAGTGCACGAAGCGACTGTCATTGGATGTATTGTTGGGAAAATGTTAAACTACATGACAACCACCCAAGATAGAAGATAAATCAGACTAGTCGGTCGAGATGCCGGATTCCCAGTTTGACATGAACAAAGAAACATTTTGAACAATTGTACGAATGCTCTAAATGAGGGAACCAAGTTTGTTGTGCACTAGGCATGGTAGAATACCCACCTGTAACTGGTGAAAAAGTGCACAGGCATCATGGTCATCACATAAATGTATAAAGGATGCTAGCACTGTGAATGTGTAAAACCAGTTGGGGTGTGGCGAAATGAGAGTAACTTGATTCGTGCTATAGGTTTTGCACTCGTCATCACACGGGGAGATTGCTGGTGTGATGAGTGGGCAAATTTGACGTGCAAAATTTGCAAAAAGACCAAGGAGTTGATTATGAGATAGAACATCTGATAAGTGTGATTCCGGATAGAGATGATCAACTTCATTGTCCCATGATTGGATGAGGGATGGACACTCCCAACCCGAACTGGATGTAAGAGTGGTGCATGAAGACAAAAATATTGTGACGGACATAGGTTCGATCATTAGCGAAAATCTGAAATTTTGAAATATCATACCCCGAACAGTAAATATTCTTTACACGGGGATCTAGGTCGAGTGCAACCATGTAGATAGACTGATTGTGCGTGACAAATGAGATTTGATTTGGTTTGAAGGGCTTACCAGAGTCGCGAGGTCCTAACATAACCATCAACGGATGTTGAAGTGCCTCGACTCGCTGGCATGTCCTAAAACTTTCCAGAATTGAAAAATTGCACTTTGGGATGTGAATCAGATCATGTATGGCTTGCGGATGGTTGTTGTTATTGATTTCAAAAATTCTCTTAGGATGACAACCATCTCTATCAGAGGCTTCATCAAAATTTTCAGCAAGCTGACTCGATGAGCTGTCTTCATGCAACACACAAGATTATGATGGGTGGGAAGAGTCCCGTGTGTTGGAACTATTTTCATCATGGAAAACCTCATTTCCTTGTGTTGATTAGGGAGATAACTCGGAAGATGAAGAATCAAGAGGATGCGGAGTGTCTTCGACGCATGTTGATGCATTGTGAATGATAGGAGACACATGCAAGTGAGGTGCAAAGGAAGCTTCGATATGAATGTTTTCCTTGACCGGTGTGCATTCCAGAACTGAGTTAGAGTGTACATGAGATGAAAATTGATCATATGATGTGCTTGGGTGTTCTTCACAACATACGAGAGCATGGGAGTGATGACAGCCCAAGGCTGGAGGTCAATCGAAAGAATTGATTATGCATGATGTTTCACCAAGATTCGCAGATCGAGGATCGATCAAGAATGAAGCTCAATGTTTTGAGAGGAATTGATTGCATCTTCACCATCCTACTCCTTTTCCTGTATGATGAGACTACCTTTCACATGACTGGAACTTGAACCAACAACTTGAGAATCAAAAGAATGCGTGCAACTATCTTGTGAAGTGGATCGCTCGAGCGAGTCATGGTGCAAGGAGTCATGGCTTGTAGATGATGGAGCATGGCAGAGATGCAGATTAGACTCAAGACTTGGGTTAGGAATGGTTATGTCCTCTTGCAGAATGGAGGGATGAGTTTTTTCCATAGGCTTGCCTAACCATTCTAGAATTTCCTCCGTTGGGGCAGGAGACAACTAAGCAGATGGATTGGGAACATGTTGTGTAGATTTCTTAGTTTTTCAACCGCTACGAGGGGGCACCCTCTTCGCAACATGAGGTGTCTTGTGATTTGCCAGAGTTGAGGAAGAAGGGAAATTAGGAGGTTCACCATTTGGGATACATTAACCAAGCGTTTCAGCTCTTGGCTCATGAAGTCAAGGTCCACAAACTGCTCAGGAATTTCGTGACATAGGTGAAGGAAGCAGGTATCAAAGTCCTCAACTGATTCACCAGGCTTCATTCTTAAACGAGAGATTATTTCATAGACATCTTGGTGGTCACACTCATCAAAGGCTTGATGGAGCTCCTTGAAGAAAGTGAGAAGGGAATGAACAGAAGTAGGTGGCAGGGTATGACACCACTGATTAGCACGAAGTTCAAAGGTGAGGAACAAGAGTACGCAAAAAAGCTCATAATTATCGATTTCATCAGATTCACGAAAATCAAGAAAATCATAAATGTGCTCGGTTACAGACGTTCTGTCCTCACCATCAAACTTTAACAAGGACAAGTGACCGAGAAGCTCATTGGGATTTGATAACTGATTAAGGGAGAAATGAGAGAAACACTCTGGGAGCACAAATTGTGTATTATTCATTGGGTAAGAGATTAAACCTAGATGTACGAGCTCATCTTGTCATTTGGTCCTCCTTCTAGTGCCAAAATGTTGATGGTGTTGGATCCACCAGCATCAGGGGATCTCCTTGGTATGAAGTCCCAACTAGACCTCACATTGTTTGGTGTGGGAGTCCCATCCGATACGATGGCTCGGTTGCCATTATCTTAAGGATTTGCCTCAACTCTTTCTTGCCAGCACAGGAGAGTTGTTTGCTTTTTCTTCGAGAAGTGAGGTTCGTATGCTTGGTGAGTGTAAGTGTCACTTGTGTCAATGGTTCTTTCACTTTCAAGGGAGAGGGTAAGAGTGAGTTACAGGTCGATTGGGAGTAGTCCCAACACTTCTAGGAACATACAACACAATAAGACATACACAACTTCCGGAGGAGCAGTCCACACGGATGCAGTAGTCACAACACACAAGGTAAGATAACATGTACAACGCTCAATGAATGAGTCTAAATGAGTGCAATGGTTGTTACAACAAGTTTCATGTGAAATATATGTTTGGTGTCTGAAAGAGTAGTCTACACGGCCGAGACACCGTTAATAGCATATACAACACATTTACATTAATAGATTATGTATTACGACAAGTGAAATAGTTCAGATGTAGAACACGGGTTAAAGAAACATGCATCACAAGTGTTAAAGATTAGTCTTACAATAGTTACAATACATGTGTGAAAACATGTTGGCCTATTGGAAGGCTTCTAAATTAAGCGAAAATTCCAAGACACATTGTTACACCATACATCACTAACCCCGAGTGTGGGGCATTGGAGCCACTACTTACTTCTCAAAGAAAATATTATAGAATATCTTGGCTATGTGGGAAGAGTTGAGGTGAAAAGTCCTTTGCATGTTAAAATGAGGGGGTATTTATAGCCAAGGGTGAAAACTGACCCTTGTGGCTATTTTACTACCCTCATGACTGTTTGACTTCCATGACTTTTCGAATTTACATGACTCTTTGTACAACAAGTGGGTCTCTTGGACTTCCATGTCACATTACATTGATTGAAAACATAGCCCATAGTGGAGATGTGGGCGACATGACTCGACATGACAGTTCTGGTACATTTGTGCTCCTGCTGAAGTGCATGTCGAGTTATAGTGCTACTGGGTGATGGATGTCTTCATTGTGTATCACAACTTCACCTCCACATGGAAAAGTATGCAGAGTCTTCGATGGTCTTTGGTTGAATTGATGATGCTTAGGCATGTTGCTCCTTGCTTGCATGTTGGAAGGCTTGATAGGCTCATCTGTTCGTGAAAGTTGCATGTTCATCCGTTTGTCAGTTCATGAGCACATCTTGCATGTTTGCTCATTTTTCCATACATGAACATATCTTTGCATGATCATCCGTTTGCGAGCACATCTCTTCACATGCATTGTTCATTCGTTCATTGGTGAACCTATCCTTCTGCATGTGCTCCCTTCGTTCATCCCATTCATCATCTTGACATGTTTTTTGGTGTACCTATACCTGCAGTAACTCATGACGAGACGACATGAAATCCAAAACCTCCTAGTCTACCATGACACATGATCATTTCGGATGCAAGTGACCAGGAGAGGCAGCAAGGTTGTGAAGCAGGATGATGGCTCTGAGCACTGCTGATGAAAACTACGCAAGAGTCACTAAGTGATGAAGATGGGCAATCCAAGTCGATAGTGATTGTCTGCGAGGTTTGGCTCAGCTGGAAGGAAAAATTGCACAAATTTTTGGAAGGATAGTCTGGGCTTTAGGAAGGCAAGGTAGGAAAGATCTACGCAGTTTCTGGAACGAGTAGGAAACATGGTTTGGAAGGCCAAATTTGCACAATTTTATGGAGGAACAAGTAGGGCTGTAAGGACGGTCAGCGGGAAGAGATTGCATAGTTTTTGGGAGGAACTACCCGGGAGCTTGGTAGCCAAAATTGAGCAATTCCCAAAGAGAACTGGCAGTTGGCTGCTAGGGTCACTAGAAGTTGGCTACTGGGGTCACTGGTAGCCAAAACTACGTAATTCCTAGAGGGAATTGGCAGTTGGTTGCTGGGGTTATTGGTAGTAGAAACTGCGCAATTCCTGGAGGGAACTGACAGTCTGCTACTAGGAGCTACTGGCAGAGGAAACTGTAATGAGGATGGGAGTCTAACCTGTTGATCATCTTTGTGCAATTCATGAGCTGAGCAGACTACTGGGTAGTAGAAGGCTTGCTCATGAAAATTGCGCAATTTCTTGGATGAGTAGCCGGTTGATTGCTGGGATGACTAACTGGGAAAGCTGTGCAATTTTCTAAGGGAGACAAGGACATACACTTAGTGTCTATGTAGCCTGTCTGTGCAATTTCGTCAGTCAACTAAGCGAGTAAGGTAAGTGGCGTCTACACAATCTTTGAGGGGATTCAGTCGTGAAGTGACTGCCGGGTCTAACTGTTCGAGTTTTCAGTATGAAAGTGGATTGAATTGCTTGCGGGCAGCGTAGCTTGAAAATAATTGCTTGATGTTTCTACATTGTTTTGGTTGAAAGTCGATCAAGTGGATGGAAGGTTGATGGTCTAGCTGTCAGAGGGGATTTTGGTCTTCATAACTTCAACAAAAATGACTAAGTGTGTGAATGATCGAAAGATGCATAGTTGATCTTGCAAAACAAACACTCACATGACTCGACGATGAAACAACTCAAACCATCCAGACACACATGTTCAACATGATTGACCGACTGTGCAAGTGACAAGCGCGACACTCACGATTGAACATTCACTAATTGAGATGACGCTCGCGCGATAGTGAATGTGACTTCGTGTGTGACTGTGACAGATTCTTTCATAGCGAACACAACAAGAACGTATGAAGTGAAGACTTTGAGCATAACCAAAACATGTTTGCAAGCATGAATTAGACACCAACATGCAGAAACTTGAATGAAATGAACAAGTAAGGAAGATGCAAGGACTCGCATGAGCTCACAGAGTGAACTTGAGTGTCTGCAGTCATAAAGTGAAACTCTCAAGGGAGGTGCCAAAATTGGGTGCAAGCCAAAATTTTGGAGTGTGGTTGTAGCTGCTACAAAAACAACATATACATATTGATGTTTAAAATAATTTAACATATAAGAATATATAAAGCTAGCATGCATCTAAGAGAATCATCAATCTTGAATTCACATCGACATGTACAGAAAAGAGTTTTCAACATCATCAAGTATACAAAACAGGAGCAGATGTATATTATCATACGGGAGAAAAATTATTAAAACCATGGTTGTTGAATCAAGTCTTCCCTTATCTCTTTGGCCCCTTTCCCTCTTTCTCCCTCTCAACTCTTCGACAACATAACAATACTTGTCTCAATATTCAGATTCATATCCTTGTTAGAATGGCCAAGCCTCTAATTTATAGATGAGGAGAGGCTCTCTCCCTGCCAGTTCCTTTATGAGTCCCAATGAGGTAAAATATTCTATGTTTCCTCGATTTATTTATCTTTCCATTCCCATGAAGGTCTATTAGGATTATAAATGTCCTTACTTCAGACTGAGGCAGATGTTTTGTGCTTTTTGAGCTGACATTTGAGCGAAAATCAGAGTGTCAGTCAGTCAACTTGGGCTTTGACCTCCAGAATATCATAAATATCCAGAAACACTACCCTTTAGGAAAGCCAAAGCATAAACCTAGGAACTAACGCCCTTTTCTAAGTTGTGAGGAGCATTATAACTCCTCTCATTTGTTTCTAGGGTGCGTTACATTGGTAAACATGCCTGCAAATTTGGTTTTTTATTCTAGTAAAAGTGTCCTTCTACTCTAAGATGATGAAGAGGTCATTTTGTGTATAATAGATGCCCCCTAAATTGTGAGGTTAGAGATGGAGATGATGGCCAAAATACTTTATATAAGAGAGATAGAGGATTGGATCTTTAGAATTGCAGAAGACTTGAAAATGAAAACATATGTCAGAAATATATAAACTGTATTGAGTCGGGCATTCCCATGCTCAATAGCTGTATCAGAGTGATTCTCAAAAAGAGGTATAACTGTCATGTCCATTGATAGGCACAATGTGGAATTTGTGTCATAATATTATCAATCTGAAGAGCTTCCTATGAAAATAATATACGTAGCTTGGGAGAGTAAACAAGGTTGAGAGATGTAAGCCTCTACCTAAGGTCTTAGTCGCCGCCTCTATGAATGGCATATTTCTGCACATGTGATAAAGGAGTTGAAGTCGAACATGTGAGAAATTGTCTGATTACAAATCAATGATGAAAATTGTTAACAAATGCGAGGATGGCCACTGATAAGGATGATGGTCTCCAATATGTCCAGTACAAACTAGCGAGTGTGAAAAGTTTCTTTTTGTCGAACACTCGTAGAATCATTCAAGTGTGAACCAATATTGAAAAGCCCTAATCAAACGTAGGGTAACATGCCACTGAGGACTGCAAGTTACGGGGTATTGATATGTTTCTCAATTTGATTCCTAGATAGGATTTTGAAGTCGATAAGAAGAGATCTATCAAAACGTAAGCAATAAGATGTCCTACATCAGTTGATACAAAACGGGCAAGAATGATTGTTTTGAAGATAGATTACAGCAATGGGTTGAAGAAATAGAGGGAAATTTTAGGCATATGATAGGATGGTTGACATAGGAAGTAGAGGATAGATGAATCCCTTAAACAATAGAAGGCATGACATCAAGGTTGCTAGGAGGCTTAGACTCGTGAATACCAAAGAGTGGTAGGATACAAGGATGCAGGAACAACAAAGTATGAAGGCTAAACTCATAGGATGGTAAGATTCAGCGAGACGCTGACAAATAGGTTTGTTGAGGGGGTGCCGTGTTCAAGGGATTTTCTACTACCAAAATATCCTTCAAAATATAGATATTGAGCCATTTTTTTGTCCAATTTTCCCCATATGATTAAGTTTAATGAGTCCATATGGGTAAACTCGACGGTCTTTTCATATTTAGAGAGTCTCAAAAGATCGTAAAGATAACTCCAAGGGGTACCTTTGTCATGGTTGATTACCAAGTGCAAAAAAGGGTTAATAGTATACCTGGCACAATTCATTTTCCATCAATTGGTCATTGAGTCTAGATAAAGTGATAAATCTATGCTTAATACATGTCTACCTCATTTTGTTATGAGTATGAGGAGACAGAGTGAACTTGATATTCTTCATGAAATTTTAACTCAAACGAAGAAACAATCGATAGATCTTCATAAAATTTTAATGATTCAAATGAAGAAAACTCGATATTTCTTTTTTCTGTTTAAACGTCCAAGCATAAGGTTAGCTTGGTTTTCTTGATTTGCTAGGGTTTTCTGCTGGATAGAGACTAATTTAAGGGTTGTGTTATGCATGTATTAGGCTTCCAAGATGAGTCTGTGGAGATAAAGAGCCCCTGATGCCTAGGAACTAAAAATTCTAATTGATCTGGCATGTTCGGCAGCTTTGAGATGATGTGGGCTGATAACGTATGCCAGACTTGACCTGATGAAGAGTTAGGAGGATCTCTTGAGTTGGATTATCCAATGGTGGGATGCATGACAGGGTTTTTTTATGACTGGGGACTATGAGCTATCTATAGAGCATGATGACATATATTTCCTCAATGGTTTATCATGTAGAGGTGCATGAGTAAACTTGACAAGAGGGAGGGTAGATCCTAGGACCACCATGGAGTTGATCCAAACATATTGCAAAGATGGAAGTCAGCCAATGAGCAACGAAATTCCAATAGAGCAGATCAGAATAAGACCAATGAGGGCTATTCCATGGATGATCATGCACCTGACAGGACCTAAGAGTTAACATGTGGCTACAAAGGCCTAATTGCTACTGGCATTAGATATCTTGCAGCTGCAAGTGTTCAACTAGTGTGAGGGAGTCCTCTGTCACGTGAAAGAAAAGTTGACAATGTGTAAGACTTGGGCCCAAAGAGAGTTTGGGTATGGAACCTTGATCGTATCCTCCATACTAGAGTGGGTTCTCATGATGAGGGCTTGTATGAGCCTTGGTATATCCGGTCCTAGGGAGCCTAGATAGGAGTAATGGGCATCCCTAGCACCTCATACTAGAGGGGGACTGATTAGACACTTCTTTGAGGATTAATTCTTTGAGTGGATCAATGGCTAGATCTTGATGATTGAGGACTATTCGTATGCTGGTATGAACTATATAGAGGATTTAGAGCTGGTATTTCAACCCAACACTCAGTGGGGGGCCACTAGGTAAGAGGATAGATCAAAGTGAAAAATATATTTTGTCTTTTGTAGTTTACGTAATTTTTTTTACATGAAGCATTTTCTTGACACAAATGTCACATTAGTGCGTCCTGCGGTTATGCCTCACCATGCTAGGCAAGGTCATCAACTACTTGGGGCTCGAGTAGCAGCGGAGGGTGCGACAACCAAAAAAGAGGGATATGACACATAGAGTGTGCATGAGGTTGTTAGTAACCTCGAAGGTTTAAGCATGGTTGTTCCACCTCTTCTCATGAGAGAGATATCGATCCATATGAAACGACACATAAGTGGGTGTGCCGAAGCCATTTTTGGTGCCTTTGAGAAGGTTAGATAGAGTAGGGATTTGTTACAATGAGGAGCAGGCTCAACAAGAGTAGAGTATGGCCAACGGGTGTCAGAGAGAGGCTTAGTAGAGCCATTTTTGTATTGAAACACCCAAGTTTTGGGAATTTTTGATGTAAAAATACTGGACATGATATATATATATATATATATATATATATATATATATATATATATATAGAGAGAGAGAGAGAGAGAGAGAGAGAGAGAGAGATAGATATATATTTGGTGATTTAATGGTGTATTTTTTTTATCATTTTTCTAAATTTTTAACCATGAAAATTTTACACTTATGCATGTAACTATAAAGAATGTGACAAATTCCAATCCAATACATAATTTTCCAACAAATCAGGTAATGCATTATATTCCCTAGGAATGTGCTCATAAGTAATAAAATAGGATTGACATTCTAAAAGTCATACCCTTAAAATTAACGTAACAAGATTGGATTGTGAATGTGATAATGATTAGCCAATTGCACAACAAAAAGATGAGTCTATCCTGACCAAAAAATTGGAGTTGTCACGAGATTTGGCTTTAGTAAGGAGTTCGATAAAAAACATGTAATCAAAAGTATTATTGGTGGCATAACAAACAAAAACCCCCCGTAAGTAAGTAGTTTTAACTCAGGTGTATAAACAACACAAGAAACTGATGTAATGTGCCATGTGTGATGACTGGCACCATCTCCATATCCGACGTATGGAAAGGGTGATGAAGACATTTGTGCAATGAGAGATGTGTATGATACAAATACCCATTTAAAAGGAAAAAGATCTAGACACACCAAAAGAGGTAAAATGTATATACATAAAATTACAAAGAAGATGCTCTGTAGAACACTAGGCAAAATAATTTTTCAGATAAAGCTTATTATAGGGCTCGACGAGTGGGATTCCATCACAGTCCTAAAGTTCTTAGCTGGCTTTTGAAATAACCTTAGTAATGACATATGGACTGACCCATGATGGTTGAAGTGTTCTTTCCCCCAAGAGATCATGCTTCTGATCGTAAAGTAATATGTGGTTTCCCTATTGGTAAGATCGAGGCTTGATATGTTTGTCGTATTGAAATTTGACACGTTGCTTATGTTCTTTGAGAACCAATGTGGAATCTTGACGAGTCTCATCCAATTGATTTAGTGATAGCAAGTTCTCTTTTTCGACAATAGTGTCGGGCAGGATTTCAACAACTAGTTTGAGGGAGGGAATTTGACACTCGATAGGAAGAACTGATTCTAGGTAGGAGGAAAGATGAAATGGCATGAAGCCTATACAAATTTTATAAATTTTGATCTCATGCTCGATAGTAGAAGGATCTATGCCAAAAATTTCCTCGTAATACAAGGGAAAATACCTTGGAATTCCTTAAAAGGGCAGGTCAAGCTCATAATTTCCTCAGGACTACATTCAACTCTAATCTAAATGTTTTCCATGATACCTGTTTTGAACTAGATATCAATGAGCATAGTATTTGGAAGATTCCCCAAGTTACCTTCTGAATCCATAGTTTTGATAGTTGTATAAGCTGAAGGAACAATCTTAGGTGGGTCAAAAGATAGGATTTTTAGAGGTGTCAAGTCCAAATCAAATATCAAAGTGCGGCGATGAGAATTTTCCCAAGATCGATCCTCTAAAGACATGATATCTCAAATAGCTTAATCCAAAGGTAGGAATTCATTGAGGAGATCGCTAGGAGTGATGATGGGAGAGGAAGTGGTACCATTGGTCGTAACCGAAGCAGCGGAAGAATCAAATGCAGATTGAATGGATTGATAACCCAATTCAACAAGTGAAAATGGCACATGTTGTCGATAAAATTCAATTTCTGAGAGGGGTCAGGAGGATCTAGGGATCGGTAGGGTCATGAGGAATGGTAGAGACCGTAGAAAATATCTGTGGAACCTCAAGATATGGGAGAGGAAAGAAACCAAAAAGAGAGGAACCCTTCAAATGACCAATACCTACACTAACATAGGAGTCAAGTATACCACCCACTAAGGGCACGATGCCGCTAGGTAATGGGGAGTAATCTAGGGTACAAAAGGACAACTAGTCCACTATGACTATTTTCCCATCCAATGAGAAGAGGATGACCTAGAAGACCGAAGAAATAATGTTAGTCATGGCGTAATTCCAATTGCAGCCAAAAATCATATTATAGTCGAGATGACGATCTACGACTTCAATATCCACCATTACCATTTTCCCACTTAGAGTGATGGGGTAGCTGGAAATGTATCCTTTTGGGATGAAAGTTTGGCCATCGAACTCTTTGATGGCATTCAACAATAATGTAAGAGTGGGAGAACCCAGGGAAAACCAACATGTAGTGGAAATTACGCAAGTCAAAGCACCTTCTTCAATGGTTGTTCAATTGATAGATCTACCTTTCGATATAACTTGCACCTAAAATGAATGCTGGTAGGAAAGGCGAGGCTTACTTTTCTCCATGTCAAAAATTACTAGTGTGGAATCTTGAGGGTCAATTCCACCAAGTGATGAAAGAAAAGCTTTCCTTTGTGGTGGACAGATTTGTAATACTTTGGGGGTAGGCATGGCTGACTGTGCTTGCACCAAATATTCTACAATGTTGTAGTTTTGGGCAGCACATGCAAATGTATTGTGTGTCGCCAACAAATTACTCCTTTGCAGGGACAGATCACAAGGTCAATAACAGACCTTTCAATATTAAGATCGTTAGATGGCGGTGGATTCAAGCTTGAGGTAGTGTCAAATGGGTTAGTGACTAGAGTTAGATAAGCCCAACGAGTCTTGAGTATTTATCTAGTCTTGGCTTAAACGATATAGGGAGAGTGTTGGTTAGCTTGCTTGATGGGGAGTTGGTGCTTGATGGGTAGCTTACTTGTTAGCGAGCTGGGGAGCTTTCTTGATGGATGGGGAGCTGGGTGGGGAGCTGGGGAGCTTTTGGCTCGCATTTGTAGATCAACTGTTTCAAAGGTGTAAATAGTTGACAATCCTTCACTAGAGGAACGAGGATGCGAACTGTCGTTTCCCACTTGCGGGTGTTGCGATGAGTTTGAAATAAGGTGTTGTTGCTACTGAGTAGGGATAGGGTTGTTTAGGACTGTTGTGGTCTGGCCAATGTCCTTTTGAGAAAGAAGGTCTGTGCATTACTGAATACGAGGACATTTATAATTCATGTGGTCCTCTGCATAGATTTTTCAATGGAACTTGATAGTTTTTTCCTTCCCATTCGATTTGGAAAAGACTTTATGTTTGGGGTTATTTTACATAACAGGCTACTCCTCATAAGGATAGGTATTTTTCTTATTCTTCTTGTTCTTATTATTGGGTTTTTGTGTAGACTGCACAAAGTTTATCACAATGGTTGGAAGAGTAGCCAAATGGGAAGTAGGAGCGGTATTGACAGATAACTGGATAGCTTACCCCTTGATTTGTTTTACAGCAGCCCTAGAGGTAGTGTCGATGAGGCTGTCAGCATGTGCACCAAGTTGTTGACTAGCAGGAGCATTTTAAGTTCGAGGGGCATGGGGATTACATTGTAGAGTATGCCAAACTGATATTAGATCAAATCTAAATGCTAGGAATGACTAATGGATTTGTATTTCATAATCGTACCACCTAGGGCAATGTCATTGGAAATTTTGGGAAGAAGTGACTTGCAGAACCAATCTGCTAACAGGTGATCTGGAATGGGGGCTTTGACAAGCCTCCACCTATGTCTCCATTCATGGATATGATCAGAGATGTGGGTAGAGGTGTCTTGCTGTAGAGTAGTGAGGAGTTCTGTTATAGTTTCGTAGTGAATAGGAAGATGGAAGTGCTTTAATAATTCCAATGCCAGGGACCTAAAGGTATTGACTGACATGTGTGATCATTCAATGTACCACTTAGAATCATTTCCAGTAAGGGTGCGGCGAGAAGAGTCTGACTCGGATACTGCCATCAACCATGGAGTTTGATACACACCATGAATGGTAGGTGGTGACATGTGTGGCTAGATCATCCCTTTATTTCCCTTCAAATTTCAGAATGTCGACAGGTATCTTGGGTGGGATTGGAGGCCAATGTAAGTTATGATTGATGGGGTCATTTTTCAACTTATATAAATCATAGATATCAAGTGTTGCCAAAAAAGGCAAAGGTGTAGGTGCCGCTGAGTCTGGACAAGGTGATGAAGAATGACTTGAAGGACCAAGGGGTCCCCCCATCAATTTGTTTCTAATAGGATACATAGGATTTATCGGTAAATAACCTCTGGGTTGTGGTGGTGTAGTAATATAAGATGGTGGTCCATATGGGATATCAGGCTAGGGGAAAAAAGACTAGTTTCCCCTAGGATAAAAAGTTACCCCTTGACTCAATTGTGGTTGAGGAGGGGGTTCCAAAATGGATGTAGAAATATTGAGTTGAGGGATACCTCTAGCCATATAATTTGTATTAGGCATATTACTGACACTAGAATAGTGTCCACTTGGAGGAGGTAAGTCAATTAATGAAGATCCATTTTTTTCTATAGGCGGAAGGGGAACAATGATGCCCTAGATCGGTATATGCATGTTGGAAACATTACCCCCATGCATCTAAAAATCGGGGTTAGATCTTAGCAATGGGTTCTAACCAAAAGGGTTACTGAAGACGACTGCTAACAATGCTACTAGGAGCGATAACTGGAGGTCCAGGAGCAAACACGAGAGGGGTAGAAACTAGGATGTGCTAGATTCCACTCATAGCTAATATAACTTGGTTTATGAGAAAATTATTTGGCGTAAATCACATGATCTTGCATTTGTCGATGCGTTTTGAACCAACCAGTGTGGTTCATTGTCAGGACAAGTTGAAGAATCAGATCTAGGCTGCAAGTTAAATAGTTAGAGAAGGACCTCCAACGACTATATTTCACCAGGCAATGGCTAAATTGACCAACTAACGGCTAATATTGACTTGGAAACGGCTAGTAGTATAGGGCCAAGGGAAAAAAAAAACAACTTAATTAAAAATTAAGATAAGTTAAATTAAATTAAATTAAATTAATTTAACTAAATTTAACTTTAACTTATTTTAATGTTTAATTAAGTTGTTCTCTTTTCTCTTGGTCCTATCATGCTATCCATTTCCAAGTCAAGATTAACCGTTAGTTGGTCAATTTAGTTGTTTCCTGGTCAAATATATCCGTTGGAGGTCCTACTCTAACTATTTAACTTGCAACCTAGATCTGATTCTTCAAGTTGTCGTGACGATGAACCACACTGGTTGGTTCGAAACGCGTCGACAAATGCAAGATCATGTGATTTACGCCGAAGAATTTTCTCATAAACTTGATATGGATCATAGAAGCCTCAACTCAACAATAACTTGGTTTCTCAGATAAGGCATAGTATAAATAGCAGGGTAACCAATCAACTGTGTAGTACTAACCATAGGTGGGGGAAGTGATGGGGGAGAAAAAATGTCCACAAAGGGCCATGACCCATTAGTTATAATACAAATATTGGATGTGGGTACTGATATAGGCATGACATGTACATGTGCTACGTGAACCAACACTGGTCTAAGAGGATCGATGAGGGGAGAATTTGAAGGAGGTAATATTCCATTAAAAAAGTCCTCAGGTAGGATTGTGTTTTGGGAAGTGTTATGTGATTCAGTGTTGGACACTGGAGAATGATTTCTGAGAGAGGGAGAATCCAACTCACCAAGGCTCGACAGATCCTCTAGAGTCAATAGAAGAATACCTCTTTGTCATCTTGATAGATAATGAGGGCCAAATGTAGCCACGGTGACAAATATATTTTATCAAAAAATTAAAGTGATATTTATTATAGTCTTAGTGCCTACGATCCAACACCTAAAAATAAAAAAAAAAACTCTAAATGCAATCAACAAGTAGCTAGGGAACATAACTTTTTTTATAACCACCATTCATCGAAGATGAAACCTAGTATCATAGTGGCTAAAAGAGAGAGACGACAAATTTTATAGTTATGATTACTCCTAACCTTCGCCTGAACCTCAACATGAAGGGTCCAAGCACTCTCGTGAATACGATTATCCTCCAAGCAGACCAAAGATAGAGTATGTTTGTATGTTTAGGTGCTAGGTCAACCCGCCCTAGTCACCTTGTTTCTATCCCTAAAATGTTTGGCCACTAAGGTTACCTCAAATCACATACACCACTTGGGGGGGGGGAGCATGGTCATAGAAAGTACATTGTGTGGGATGGATACCTGAGTCCCCGACTCAACTCCGATATCCTCGAGGGGATCCCCAGTATAAATAATACCCACTGGAAATGCAATCGAAGGTGAGATACCTTCTCTCACACTCCAATGTTATCTTGCATTTAACTCCTTTGCGAGGGGAGTGGTCTTAGATGATATGAGTGCAACATGATTTTACTCTCATAAATAACACTAGTCTAAGTTTCGTGATATTGAGAAGTTTACTCATCATTGCCTAGCCTAAGATCCCAGCTTAGAATAATCTGTGTGTAAGCTCAAAAAAGAGAGCTGTTGATTACTTTTATTAAGTGTTGATTTTATGTGAACTTGTATTAGTGTCTCTGGAGGGGGTGTTAACATATGGATTTCATTGGGACTTTGAATCAAACCATGCAAGAAATATTCTTTCAGTTTTTCGTTCGAGGAAAGATCTTCTTACAAGGAGAGATTATACATCATTTTAGAAATACACATTGAAATGTAGTCAAAACACACGCACAAAAATGCAGACATACAATGCTCTAACAACTAACCCAATATAAACAAAAACAAACCATATAAAATAAAAATCTAAAGTAAATTTTTTCATTTTCATTTTGTGAAAATCAAATGAAATTAAGCTATTTTCTAAAATAAAAATGACCATCCAAGCAACCAACCAACCAAACTTAATAGTTACAGAACCCAAGGCTGAATGCATAGGATGGTAAGGTTCGACAAGAAGCTGACAAATAGGTTTGTTGAGGGGGTGCAATGTTCAAGGGATTTTCTATTACCAAAATATCCCTCAAAATATAGATATTGAGCCATTGTTCTATCCAATGTTTCCCTATATGATTAAGTTTGATGGGTAACCTCAGTGTTCTTTTGTTGGGAGCGGGATTCGCCAAGGGCAGTTTTGGGGCTAAAAGCCCATGTTTAAGTCAAATTTTTGTAATAGTATTGTAAAGACTCTGCATTTGTGGTCACAGAGCGTGAAGGTATTATGTGTCATAAAGGGTAGTTCACCCTTTGTTTTGTTAAGTAAAGTTGGTTGTAAGAGATCTACCTCTAAGTAGTTAGAGAAAAGCAAACATCTAAGAGAGTCATAGATTTAGAGAAAGAAGTATAAGTCTTGAGTTGTAGTGTAGGTAGAGGCTCTGCAACTGAGTGCGCAGAGGCCTAGGGTAGAAGTCCGCAGCTGAGTGCGCATACCCTTGCAGCTATGTGCGTAGGGTGAACAGAGTCTGTAACACTTGGAAGATATAATAAAAAGAGTTATTTTGCAATTTCTGTGTATTTGTTCTGTTGATGGGTTTAGATATCTTGTGTATGAATTTCCTTTGTTATTCTTATATGATACATGAATGAAAGAAATTACATTTAATAATTGAATGCAATCACGAATATCTGCTTACACGGTGATGACTTTAAGTATTTGACAAGATAAGAAAATAACTTAGGGTAATTAAGGAATCTGCACGGTGCGCTGCTATAGCAACATGAAAGTACCTGAGCCCCAGGTTAGGGTTGCGCGAAGGTTGATCGTATACTTTTGCGAAGGTATTGAAAGCTAGAATAGAGGGTTTGTCTTACAAGCCCTAGAGAGAGATCACCTGCATGAAGGCAGGGATAGAAGAGATCAAATGACATCACAACCATCTCAAGGGTGTGGAAACTTGGTTCTAGCATCCTACCATACTACTTCGGGTGAGACTTCAGTCCGCACTCTGCGGGTTGATGCCAAAAAGGCCAGTAGTGTAGGGGTTTGTTTAGCTAGTTAATGCTGAAACCGGGTCAGGCCCCCTCAAGCCAACATCTTTTCATATTTAGAGAGTCTCAAAAGATTGTAAAGATAACTCCAAGGGGTACCTTTGTCATGGTTGATGACCAAGTGCGAAAAAGGGTTAATAGTATACCTGGCACAATTCATTTTCCATAGGTTGGTCCATTGTTAGATGTCTAGCTCATTTTGTTACAAGTACAAGGAGACAAAGTGAACTCGATATTCCTCATGAAATTTTAACTAAGACGAAGAAGAATTCGAGAGATCATCATAAAATTTTAATGAGTCAAATGAAGAAAACTTGATATTTCTTTTTTCAGTTTAAACATCCAAGCATAAGGTTAGCTTGGTTTTCTTGATTTCCTAGGGTTTTCTGCTAGCTAGAGATTTATTTAAGGGTTGTGTTATGTAGGGATCAGGTTTCCAAGATGGGTCTATGGAGATAAAGAACCCCTGATGCCTAGGAACTAAAAATTCTAAATGATCCGGCATGTTTGGGAGCTTTGAGATGATGTGGGCTAATAAAGTATGCTAGACTTGACCCGATGAAGAGTGAGGAGGATCTCTTGAGTTGGATTATCCAACGGTGGGATGCATGACAGGGCATGTTTAGGATTGGGGACTATGAGCTACTCCTTAGAAGGATATTTATTTTTCTTATTCTTCTTGTTCTTACTATTGGGTTTTTGTGTAGACTACACAAAGTTTATCACAGTGGTTGGAAGAGTAACCAATTGGGAAGTACTAGTGGTATTGATAGATAACTGGGCAACTTTCCCATTGAGTTGTTTTACAACAACCCTAGAGGTAGTGTCGACAAGGCTATTAGCATGTGCATCAAGTTGTTGAGTAGCGGGAGCATTGTAAGTTCGATGGGAATGGGGGATTACATCATAGAGTATGCTAGACTAATATTACATCAAATCTAAATGCTAGGAACGACTAGTGGATTTGGATCTTGTGACCGCAACACCTAGGGAAATGTCCTTGGAAATATTGGGAAGAAGTGACTTATAGAACCAATCTGTGTAAAGGTGATTTGGAATGTGGGCATTGACAAGCGTCTACCTATGTCTCCATTCATGGATATGATCAAAGATGTGGGTAGAGGTGTCCTGATGTAGATTAGTGAGGAGTTTCATTCTGGTTTCGTGGTGAATAGGAAGCTGGAAGTGCTTTAAGAATTCCATTGCCAGGGACCTAAAGGTATTGACTGACGTGCATGGTCACTAAATTTACCACTTAAAAGTATTTCCAGTAAGGGTGCAACTAGAAGAGACTGAGTCAGATACTGCCATCAACCATGAAGTTCGATACACACCATAAATGGTAGGTGGTGACATGTGTGACTAGATCATCCCCTTATTTCCCTTCAAATTTTAGAATGTCAACAGGTATCTTGGGTGGGATTGGAGGCCAATGTAAGTTATGATTGATGGGGTCATTTGTCAACTTATATAGATCAGGGATATCAAGTGTTGCCAGAAAAGGCAAAGGCGTTGGTACCCCTAAGTTTGAACAAGGTGATGAAGAATGACTTGAAGGACCAAGGGGTCCCCCCATCAATTTGTTTCCAACAGGATACATAGGATTCATTGGATAATAACCTCTAGGTTGTGGTGGTGTAGTAATATAAGATGGCGGTCCATACGAGATATTAGGCTAGGGGATAAAAGACTAGTTTCCCCTAGGATAAAAAGTTCCCCTTGAATCAATTATGGTTGAGGAGGGGGTTCCCAAATGGATGTAGAAAGACCGGGATGATGGATACCTCTAGCCATATAATTTGTAGTAGGCATATGATTGACACTAGAATAGTGTCCACTTAGAGGAGGTAAGTTGATTAATGAAGATATAGGTTGTTCTATAGGTGGAAGGGGAACAATGATGCCCTAGATCGGTATATGCATGTTGGGAACATTACCCCCACGCATCTGAACCTCGGGGTTAGATCTTACCAATGGGTTCTAACCAAAAAGGTTGCTGAAGGTGACTATGATAACAATGCTACTAGGAGTGATAACCAGAGGTCCAGGAGCAGACACGAAAGGGGTAGAAACTGGGATGTGCTAGATTCCACTCATAGCTAGTGTAACTTGGTTACTCAGATAAGGCATAGTCTGAATAGCAGGGTAACCAATCAACTGTGTAGTACTAACCATAGGTGGGGGAAGTGATGGGGGAGCAAAATTTCACACAAAGGACCACAACCCATTAGTCATAACACAAATATTGGATGTGGGTATTGATATAGACATGACAAGTACATGTGCTACTTGAACCAACACTGGTCTATGAGGATCGGTGAGGGGAGGATTGTAAGGAGGTAATACTCCTTCATTAAAAAGGTCCTCATGTAGGATGGTGTTTTGGGAAGTGTCATGTGATTCAGTGTTGGACACTCGAGACTCATTTCTCAGAGAGGGAGAACCGAACTCACCAAGGCTCAGCAGGTCCTCCAGAGTTAGTGGGGGAAGACCTCTTTGTCATCTAGATAGACACTGTAGGTCGAATGTAGCCACGGTGACATATATATTTTATCAAAAAAAGTAAACTGATATTTGTTATCGGCTCAGTTTCTACAATCCAACACCTAAAAATAAGAAAATAATCTAAAGGAAATCAACAAGTAGCTAGGGAACATAAATTTTTTTGATAACCACCATTCATCGAAGATGAAACCTAGTATTACAGTGGCTAAAAGAGAGATGTGACCAATTGTACAATTATGATTACTCCTAACCTTTGCTAGAACCTCGATGTGAAGGGTCCAAGCACTCTCGTGAAGATGAGCACCCTCCCAGCAGACCAAAGATAGAGTAGGTTTGTCTGTTTAGGTACTAGGGAAACCTGCCCTAGACAACTTGTGTATATCCCTAATATGTATGGCCACTAAGGTTACCTAAAATCACATATGCCACCTTGGGGGGGCATGGTCGTAGAAAGTACATTGTGTGGGTAGGATACCTTAGTCCCCGACTTAGCTTTGATATCCCCGAGCGGATACCCAGTATAAAGAATACCCACTGGAAATACAATCGAAGGTGGGCTACCTTATCTCACACTCCAATGTTATCTTGAATTTAACTCCTTTGTGATGGGAGTGGTCCTAGATGATATGAGTGAAACATGATTTTACTCTCATTAATGCCACTAGTCTCAGTTTTGTGATCTTGGGAAGTTTACTCACCATTGCCTAGCCCAAGATCCCAGCTTAGACTAATCTGTGTGTAAGCTCAAAAAAGAGAGTTGTTGATTACTTTTATTAAGCATTGATTTTATGTGAACTTGTATTAGTGCCTCTGGAGGGGGTGTTGACATATGGAGTTGATTGAGACTTTGAATCAAACCATTCAAGAAAAATTCTTTAATTTTTTCATTCAATGAAAGATCTTCTTACAAGGAGAGATTATACATCATTTCAACAATACAAATTGAAATGTAGTCAAAACACACACACACAAAAATGTAGACATACAATTCTATAACAACTAACCGAATATAAATAGAAACAAACCATATAAAATAGAAAGCTAAACTAATTTTTTTCATTTTATTTTTCTAAAAATCAAATGAACTTAAGCTATTTTCTAAAAAGAAAAATGACCATCCAAGCAACCAACCAAGCAAACTTCATAGTTGCAGAAGCAAGGCCAAACCACAAGCAACCTATCAACAGAAGAATCCACATAAATAGGTATATGTCAAGATATTGGTTCAGTAACACTCCTTAGAACGACAAGCAAAGTGTTAGAAACATGACTAACTCTCTGTGTCAGATACTAGGGATGTTATAGCAGTCTAGATTGCACAAGGAAGTGTGTTATAGAGAAATAGGGTGAAAAATGCTTCAGTCAGGGTCTGATCAAAAGCCATGAGTAGAAGAAGAGGTTGGGAAGCACATAGGGTGATCAAAATGTGAATCCAGAAGAGCAGGAAGTCCTAGAGATGAAGAGAGATCTAGTAACAAGGAGAGAAAATTCAGGAATTAAGAGCGTTCCCTAGCAGAGTCATCAATTATGCCGTAGGGATTAATGCACGAGTGGTTGTAGACAGAAAAAACCTCTCGGGTCTCCCGAGACCCAAGGTAGATGGAATTAGGTGACCTGCAACTATTCAATGATATATTCATATATTCATGTTACTCTTATAATCAACAAAGTAAAAGAGAAGAGTTACCTCTCAATCTCTAGTGTAGCTTCGTCGAAGATCTTAGTTTCATAAAGGGAGGACCGCTTCACCTGCTCCTAGTGGAGAACCTACACATAGACAAGAAAATAAGTAACCTTCACAACATATACATCCCAATTATTAAACTAATTTAGTACATATGAATATATAAAGCTAGCATGCATCTAAGAGAATCATCAATTTCGAATTCGCATCAACATGTACAGAAAATAGTTTTCAACATCTTCAAGTAGACAAAACAGAAGAAAATCTATATTATCAGATGAGAGAAGAATGATTATAACCATGACTGCTAAATCAAGTCTTCCCTTATCTCCTTGGATCCTTTCCCTCTCTCTCTCTCAACTCTTGGACAACATAACAATACTTGTCTCAATTTTCAAATTCACATCCTTGTTACAATGACCAAACCTCTAATTTATAATGAGGAGAGGATCTCTCCTTGCCAATTCCTTCATGATTTCTAATGAGGAAAAAGCTTGGATTTTTCCTCGCTTCATTTCTCTTTACCTTCCCTATAAGCTTGGTTAGGATTAGCAATGTCCTTATTTAGGTCTGAGGCAGATGTTTCCTGCTTTTCGAGTTGACATTCGAGTGAAAATCAGAGTGTCAGTTACTCAAATTGCACTTTGACCTCTAGAATCTCATAAATATATAGTAATTATTCCCTTTAGGAAACATGGAGCATTAACCTAAGACTAACTCCCTTTTCTAAGTCATGAGGAGAATTATAGCTCCTTTTTTCTATTTCTGGGGTGGGTTATCCTAGAAAATGGGCCTGAAACTTTGGTGTTTTTTCCAATCAAAGTGTTCTTTTCCTCTGACCTGATGAAGAGGTCATTCTCTATATAACAAACCCTCACATGTTCCCTATGTGATAAAGCCAACAACTTGGTAAATCAATGATGTAAATTGGGTAAGTTTAATACATCTTTTTCTTAGTGTTCCAAATTCCACAAATATATCTCTCCAATCAATCATGATGTCAACCATGCAACATCATCTCATACTATGAGAAATGTCGCCACCCACACTATCTATTTAGTTAGTATGAGTTTTGTGTGCAGTATTTGCACTAGTACCTCTCATAGCACCGAGACATGTCATATGTTACAAAAATTTCAACAACTTAGGATTCAACGTCAACCTCCTATTGAGGAAGATACTTTTTCCTATTACACACCAAAAATATTGAAATAACTTCCTCCCACTCATTATCAACCCACTATAAGTGAAATTCTACCACCACCTAATGTTGGAGACACACAACATCATATACGATTTATTTCCTCATCCATAGGAACCCTCATTCGTGTTGTCAGCTCATCATTTTTGCGTCGAGACCGAAAAAACCACAACACCCATGGTAACACCACTGACGTTGTAGACTCATCCCATCTACACATTTTCAACCTTGCTTGGTTCTATGGCATCAACCAACGAATCATATTCTTGCTTGTCGACCAACACAACTAGGTTTCAACCCCAACCCTAAGGCCTAGCACAACCCAAGTCAACTATAGATAATATTTTTGACTTAAATCAAGATATTCTAGAGGTCATGATGGAAAACAAATATCCATGGGAAACCATGCACCATCATTCATTTTTCTACCCGAAAAATCATTTGTACCTACTAGCACACTAACCCATGATATATGTGCCAGAGAGTCAAAAGATTTCCTACCACCAGGAAAGGTCAATGGGTTCAAAAATCCCATCCCAGAACCTAATGCATTTGAGGAAGGGAACATGTCAAATATTTCACCTACCCTTAAGGTGAATATTTCAAACAAACCTAGAAAAGTCGAAGGGATCTCCTTGGGGGTAGCATGCTCCCCAGAGGGAATAACTGCATACACATCCTTGTTCCAAGAATATAGGGATGTGTTTGCATGGGACTACCTTGAGATGTCAGGCATCAGTCCCACCATTATGGAACACCATATTGACATGTGGCTTGATGCCCATCCTGTTAGGTAGAAACAAAATTAGCTACATCCTTCTAAGGTAGAGGAAATCAATCATGAAATTGATAAAATACACAAATTTGGATTCATCTATTGTATCACTTACACGTCTTGGGTTTCTAACCCTGTTCCCGTAAAGAAAAAACAGGGATTCATCTATCGTATCACTTACACGTCTTGGGTTTCTAACCCTATTCCCGTAAAGAAAAAACAGGGCACCATCCACATTTGTATTGATTTCCGAGATCTGGAAAAATCTTGTCCAAAAAGACAATCACAAGTCCCTATCCTTCAATGACGGGTTGTCTATTTATAACTAGATCATGATTCACCATACAGATTAGTACAAAATCGAATTCACAACCCCTCGGGGTACATTCACATACCAAGTTATGCCTTTCGGTCTTAAAAACGTTGGCTCCACCTTCAAGTGGGCCATGAATTACATCTTCCACAATTTGGCTCATCTTATCCTTGCCTATTTGGACAATCTTACAATATTATCCAAGAAGCGTGCTAATCATTTGGAGGATCTCCATCCCATTTTTTAGATATGTCAACAATATAACCTATGTTGAATGCTCTCAAGTGTGTATTATGTGTCAATGTCAAAAGACTACTGGGATTTATAATTTCCCTACAAGGTATTAGAGTTGACCCTCTCAAAGTACAGTCCATTAAGGAAGTACCACCTCCAAGAAACTACCACGTTCCACTCAACCATAGAATGGCTGAGCCAAATCTCTCTTCAATGATTCACCCTCGTGCCATTTTCCAAGCATGACTGTGAGACTCAAACCAAAAGAACTCAACCAGGGCATACTGAGGCTAAACCACCTCACCCTCATCAATAGAAACTAGGCTTTACCATAATCCATCCTAGATCACTAGGCCAATGCAAGGAAAAAATCATAACAGGCTTTACCGTGATCTCCACCCAATCACTATGCCAAACAAGCATGGATGCCACTGAATTTCTCCACCAACACTGTGAGGAATTTTCCTATCTCCTAGTCTCTCAAACTTTATCGCAATCCAGACTCGAATCACTAGTCCCTAAACCGAGACCCACTCTCTAGGCTTTACTACATATCCCAAAACTGGTATTACTAGGCCCAACAGAGAGAAAACCACCTCTAGGATTTACCATTCATAGGCAAGGACTCCTAGGCCATCCGAGGCAACACAAACTCCAACTTTACCGCAACCCACAATTCGATTCAAGGGTTACTAGGCCATGTGATTCTATCATTTCAGAGATCCACCTCACTCAGCTTCGAATCCATCTAACAATCCAACTCAACCAAACATGAGAACCCCATCACACCATGGCTATCCGAAAATAGCAAGGCTAGGCTGAAAAACATTGTTAAACCTCGCAAAAACCCATGCCATGATATAAAATAACCACGTGCAATGCCATGGATGCCAAATCTGGCAAGGAAAATACACATGCAAGTCGATACCTATAATGAAGCCTGTTGTAGTTGATCTTTGATTCCTCTTTCCTTCTTTTCCGTTCTTATTTGAATTCCAAAGGGCTCTAAGAAAACTATAATTATCCAAGAGTATGAGAAAGAGAGAATAATGAGAGTGCTCCAAAAATGAACAAAAAAAAGGTTACTAATTGATCCTCGGAAGCCTTCTTGTTGGAAATAATATTGAGAGGGGGGCGTGAATCAATATTTGTAATTCAATAACTTTTTCATTTCCATAATCATATTTATATACGCTACTTCAGTGAAGGGAACTCGTGTGTGCACACAATTGTTATTAAGGCAACCAATGTATATCTAGTGAACTTATGATTCAGTTAATTCATCATATGTTGATGTTTAATATGTGCATCAGTACTTTATTAAACATTAAACATTAACCATGTTCAGTTAATAATAGAATCAACCATCACACATAAGCAACACACATGAACACTAAGATTTAAGGTGGAAACCCAATGTGGGTGAAAACCACCTGCTGATGTTGTCTCTATCTTCTTTTTAATAATAAGAAAATCTGTTTACAACATTGTACTGGTGCAGACTCATACCAGTACGTAAGCTTCTACCTATAGAAGGTTACAACCTTCTCTTGTTCTCCAGATTCTACTGGAAGGGAGCTACAACCCCCTAGCTCTTGTACTAGTTGATATGTTTACTAGTATGTAGGCACCGACCTACAGAAGGCTATGCTCTTTTTTCTTCCTCCAGGGACCACGTTTCATAAATTTTCAAACTGGATGCTCCTGGTACACAAAAATACACATGAAGACCTCGTTTCATCCAATTTTCATATTAGACCCATCAAAAACATTGAAGCTCAAAATCAATCACCACTGCAATATAACCATCAAATACATCTGCATTAACCAATCATTGAAACTCAATCATCATTCTCTGAATCACCCACAACTGAATCACTGAAGGCCCATCATCACTGAAGCAAATCACAATCAACCAATTTGAACATTCAGAATACTGCCATCAAAACACAGTCACCAGAACACAGAGTACAACCCAGAACTCTACAACAGCAAACATAAACAATTGAAACATACTTCATAAGGTATACGCTACTTCCATGTGTCAAACCAACATGTATACCCGCTTTTATCAAAGCCAACCAGCGTACACATTTGCAAATACTAATTCATAATTTTGGAGCTATTCTAGAATTCAATTATACCCAGATCATAACATTTACAGAATAACACATGCATCAGTATTCAGATCTAGACTATACATGATCAAACCACATAATAATAATTCATTTCAAGCCTTAAGATCCCGATCCATCATTAGATCTTATCCCTCATCAACTGTTAAGGTTTATCCTTGGTTCAGATCAAGCAAAGCACCATAAGCCAATAACCTGCATACTAGATCTCACACTTCATCAGATGTTCAATACTTGCACACCTTGGCCTAATGATCTTCTCCTCCTTATATAGTTTTAGGCCTTTCTCAATACCATGGACCAAAACTACTTAAGACCAATACCTTGGACCAAATACCTAGGGTCAATACCTTGGACCAAATACTTTGGTCCAATACCTTGGACCAAATACCTCAGACCAAAACCTTAGTTTTCCATGATATACATGCTTTTCCTTCTATGAAATTGCATGTGTATGTATATGCTACTTGTTTTCAGTGAACCTATGTGTATACGCATCTTGGTCAAGGTGAACCTACATATACCTCTCTTTCTTCATTCTTTGTAGTCTTATATGTAATTCTTTACTGTTAACCTGTTGTATTGTGAACTGTCATCTGAGGGAGTTGCCATTGTACATTACTTCTGAAATGATTCCTTTGAACTACCCTAAATTTTGTCACATTTGTAAATACAACTGTCATGCATTCTGTCACATTTGATATCTCTTCTGTAGATTCGTCTAGTTACCATATAGAAGTGAGTTGTTCTGCTACAAGTGGGTTTCCATCAAGTACAACACATGCATCATAATGCCAACAATCTCCCCCTTTGGACTTGATGGCAACCATGTTGGGCTATAGAAACTGTTAGAGATAACAAGCAACACCAAAAATACTCTCCCCCTTTGACATCAAGGGCTGGAAAAAGAAGAATTTCATATCTGAACAAATGAATATAAACATTGATCATGCTCCCCCTAAGCACATGTTCAATTCTCTAATTAAACTCCCCCTTTGTACATGCTGAGATGCACCATATCATCCATGCTCCCCCTGAGCACATGTAGAGTCTGCAAATATTTCCAAAAGAATAACATGACTCTATAACTCAACTAAGTGACTTTGACCTTGTTATCACCAATGACTCATACATATATCAATCTCCCAACCAAGTGGGGATATACCGAACTTGACTCATCCTCCCAACCAAGTGGGGATATACATGACTGAAATATAGCAATTATTACATCATCCTTCCCATGCATAGTGGGGTTACAAATTATATCATATGATCAAAAAGGACTCATTAAAAGACTACGACAGACAAAGACAAATTATTACATCATGGGTCTTTATATAACCTTTACATCGAATGATATACATGACATATATAACAGAGACCAAATATCTAAACAAGACCATGATAGTCCTCAGCAACTATCATACACCATGTATGATCTGCTCCATAAGAATTTGTCAATAGTATCTAGACCAACAACCTGTATATGTCCATCATTAGTTCCCAATATATGATAGTGTAAACATCATCAACCTGTGACAATGTTTGCATATAGATATTAACTCATCCTCTTGATCTCATCAAGATCAACTTGCTTTGTTTCCTTAGTAAAAAGAGCCTTATCATAACCTTCCATGAATCAACTAAGCATATGTCATATCTCCAAGCGGTAGCATCATATCATATGTATGTGAAAATACCATAGACATCATTTATGATCATAACATCATTATCAAGAACTGCATGGTCTTTCCACAAGAACCTTCACTATATCATCACTAGGGAACATCCCACAACTGATAAACATCAACCATGATAATCAACATATGTGATTATCAACCTATCATCATAAAGTAAGAACCCATCATCATTATATGTTTAAGTAAGCCATGTCTTCGAATATCCATGTCTTCAAATAACTGTCTTCATGCGATGTGCAATAACACCATTCTCTTGGCCAACCAACAATATTTATCAATATGCAACTTAAGTAATCATCCATGTATCCAACATACTGTATATCCATCAAAGAGATAGCAATATATATCTAGAAAACCATGAGCTCATGTTCATATTTCAAGATTTCTTGATATCATCAACAACAACAATCCTCAACCATGTGAGAGCCAAGAACTATAGGAATCCTGCATCATAACTGCACCATATGAACTTTATGCATCAACATAAAAGAAATGAGTGGCTCATCATCAAATAATGAAGTTGTGTACTCAAGATTTGCACTTCTCCTTGTCCTTATGAAGATCACCATGTAAGCAACATATATGTACTATATGCATCATCAAAAATTCATTCACAATCATCCATAAATATGATTTGAATACCAACTATGTGACCCCAAGTATCATCTGAGATTTTATCATGGTCAACTCATAACCATAACATATCAAGATGTATCATTTAGCCACATAAGCATCAACATCACTGATTAGGTACCAAATACTTCTAAACATAATGCCAACAATGCTTTATTAGAAGCATAGCATGTTCTCCCCCTGAACCTGTTCCACCTGTTCACTATCAGATCTGATCATTGCATATATAATTAAGAAGTACCAAAGCATCATCATCAATTAGATATACATCAGGTTATCAACAACTTGTGAGGATCAAAAGCACTTCTAAATAACATCCACAGACTGTAGTCATCTATCATCGCGACAAAAAATATATTTGATAATTGTCTAAATCATATCAAATCAGTTTTTCTGAGTCTGTCCCACTGCATTTTTCCTCAAACCAACATATATGTGACTGTGTAGCTTCAAACTCGCATATATATGTGACTTGACTTCATGGAACTTGCGTATGAGAGTGAGAACATTTAAGTTTCACACTTTCAACTCCCCTAAGTTTGTTATGTCTATACATTGTGCCATGCCACATTTTTTTGACTGTACTTCCGTCTTCTTCCATATCTTTGATGATGATGTTTTCTACTTTTGGTATGGTGTCCGAAATTTTCTCCTGCATTCCTTTCCTATATGTCCAAAATTGTTACATGAATAACATCTTACATGTTTCATATTTCTTCTATAGCAGTCAATGGCTTTGTGACCAAACATATTGCAAGAAAAACAATATCCCTTAAAGTAGCTGGAAGCTGATGATCTTTCTATGTGATGGTCTTGAACCATTTTACTTCCGCATCTTGTGGCAACATGTCCAAGATTACAGCATATAAAACATTCAACATTATTCATTTGAGGAAATAACCGACTATCACTTCCATAGTTAGGAGTAAAATATTTTCTTTGAAGATTTTCTTTCCTTGGTTATTGATGGGGTTGACCTCTAATCTCCTTGTTGAGAATATCAAATTTTGCATTAGAGTTCCTTGCCTCAGCTTGTGAGCTAGATTCACCTTCAACAAATTCATGAAAACAAAGACCATATTTGATGGTAGGAGACCTTTGACTACTAAGAATATCATCCAAAATCTTAGTACTATCTTGAAATCGTAAAAGCTTATCCTTTTTTTCTAAGTTACCTTTTAGTATATTTACCACAACCTGATATTGCTCTTCCTTTTCAAGATACTGCTTCTTCATGATTTCTTCAGCTTTTCTTCCTTCTTCCATCTATTGCCTTAATTCAAAAACTTTTTTTCCTTGTTCTTCAAGAGCTTGGAGCAGTTCTTCATTCTGCTTATTTTATTTTTCAAGATATTCTTTTAGAGAGAAGATCTTAGCTTCAAGACTTTCATAGTAACTGGATCTATCTTTGAGTTTCTTGATTGTTGTGCTCCTTTTATTTACTTCATTTC
Organism: Pinus tabuliformis; assembly: GCA_031772625.1. Lineage (NCBI taxonomy): Eukaryota > Viridiplantae > Streptophyta > Pinopsida > Pinales > Pinaceae > Pinus > Pinus tabuliformis. The sequence continues at coordinate 1,073,893,040 of CM062816.1, forward strand.
TTAATGATGTCACTTCATCCTGCAGCTTTTGACATTGATCTTCCGTTTCCTTGAATTGCTTCCTTACTTTGTTTCCTTCCTCTAGTTGAGCTTTTAGTTTGGTAGCTTCTTCTTTGAAGGCACACTCCCTTTTGTCCAATAGATCTTGTTGATCTCTAATTTTGTCTATGAGCCTTTTAAATTCTGCCTCTATTTGATAGCTTTCTCTCTCACCCATGAGAGAAAATTCAGTTGTTTCGTTGTCACTTTCATCATCTTCAAATGGACAGAGAAATGTATCACTAGAGGATAACAAATTCATAGCTGATAGTTATTTTGCTTGTTCATCTTCATTCTGAGGTGATTCTGAATCGGAAGAGTTGCTTCCACATAATCCCCAATCGACTCTCCCACTGTCATAGTTCCTTTGAGATGTCTTCTTCTTTTGAGGTGCTTTATTCTTTAGCTTCTTTCCCATTGTTCTACGGATTTCCTTCAAGCGATCAATCTTCTACCAAAGGACCTGATTTGATACCAAGTGTTGGAAATAATACTGAGAGGGGGGGGGGGGGGGTGAATTAGTATTTGTAATTCAATAAATTTTTCATTTTCGTAATCAGATTTATATACGCTACTTCAGTGAAGGGAACTCGCATGTGCACGCAACTGTTATTAAGGCAACCAACATATATCTAGTGAACCTATGATTCAGTTAATTCATCATATGTTGATGTTTAATCAGTGCATCAGTACTTTATTAAACATTAAACAATAACCATGTGCAGTTAATAACAGAATGAACCATCACACATAAGCAACACACATGAACACCAAGATTTAAGGTGGAAACCCAATGTGGGTGAAAACCACCTGTTGCAGTCGTTTCTGTCTTCTTTTTAATAATAAGAAAATATGTTTACAACATTGTACTAGTGTAGACTCATACCAGTATGTAGGCTTCTACCTATAGAAAGTTACAAGCTTCTCTCGTTCTCCAGCTTCTAATGCAAGGGAGCTACAACACCCTAGTTCTTATACTAGCCAATATGTTTACTAGTACGTAGGCCCCGACCTATAGAAGGCTATGACCTTCTTTCTTCCTCCAGGTACCACGTTTCATAAATTTTTAGACTGGATGCTCCTGGTACACAACAATACACATGAAGGCCTTGTTTCATCCAATTTTCATACTAGACCCATCAACAACATTGAAGTTGAAAATCAATCACCACTGCAATACAACCATCAAATACATCTGCATTAACCAATCATTGAAACTCAATCATCATTCTCTGAATCAACCACAACTGAGTCACTGAAGGCCCATCATCACTGAAGCAAATCACAATCAACCAATCTGAACATTTAGAATACTAGCATCAAAACACAATCACCAAAACACAGAGCAAAACCCACAACTCTGCAACAACAAATAGAAACAATTGAAATATACTTCATAAGGTATACGCTACTTCCATGTGTCAAACTAGCATGTATACGCACTTTTATCAAAGCCAACTAGCGTACACATCTGCAAATATTAATTCATAATTTTGCAGCTATTCCAGACTTCAGTTATACCCAGATCATAACATTTACAGAATAGCACATGCATCAGTATTCATATCTATACTATACATGATCAAACCACATAATGATAATTCATTTCAAGCCTTAAGATCTCCATCCATCATTAGATCTTATCCCTCATCAACCGCTAAGGTTTATCCTTGGTTCAGATCAAGCAAAGCACCATAAGCCAATAACTTGCATACTAGACCTCACACTTCATCAGATGTTCAATACTTGCACACCTTGGCCTAATGTTCTTCTCCTCCTTATATAGTTTTAGGCCTTTTTGAATACCATTGACTAAAACCACTTAAGACCAATACTTTGGACCAAATACCTAGGGTCAATACCTCAGACAAAATACCTTGGACCAATACCTTGGATCAAAATACCTTGGACCAAATACCTCAGATCAAAATATTAGTTTTCCAAGATATACGTGCTTCTCCTTCTGTGAAAGTGCGTGTGTACATATATGCTACTTGTGTTCAGTGAACCTACGTGTATACGCATCTTGGTCAAGGTGAACCTACATATACCTCTCTTTCTTCATTCTTTGTAGTCTGATATGTAATTCTTTACTGTTAACCTGCTGTACTCTGAACTGTCATCTGAGAGAGGTTCCATTGTACATTACTTATGAACTGATCCCTTTGAACTGCCCTGCATTTTGTCACATCTATAAATACAACTGTCATGCATTCTGTCACATCTGATATCTCTTCTGTAGATTCATCTAGTTACCATATACAAGTGAATTGTTCTGCTACAAGTGGGTTACCATCAAGTACAACACATGCATCATAATGCCAACACTTTTTATGAATGAGGCCTCTATTTTCTTCATTTTCCATTATTTTCCTTCAATTTCCTCCTCACACGTATCATATGGCTTTTCAACTTCCTTTTCTCCTATTTTCCATTATTTTCATAAATAATTGTGCCAAAAATTCCATTTTTCCTTTCCAAAGCCTTAACCATTTCCTTTGCCAATTTCCTTAGCGATAAACAATCAAATGAACACCCCCTAGGATGTTTTTCCCAAAATTCATCCTGGAACAAGTGTCCCATGGACCGTGGTTATTGTTTTTAACTTTTATTACATGGAATTTTCACCAGGTCTATTACAGAACCCTCTTGCTTGGGGGACACTGTCCTCGGTGTTCAATCACTCATATACCTCAGCAACATGCTGAAATAAGATGTACTACTTATGGAGCTTTATAACACAACTCGATGCATTATTTACAATGAAATACTTTCTCAAGATAAAAGCATCATGACAACATGATAAGATACCTTATAGTGGAGCTTTATAACACAACTCATTACAATATTTACAATGATAATCCTGCTGAGTGCCAACTCGTATAACATCATAACATCATGATAACATAACCACAAGATATCACAATAACATGACACCCATACTACATAGTGGAGCTTTATAACATAGCTCATTACGGTATTTACATCCATCCTTACATGTACATATAGCAACATCATCAAAATTATAGATACCAAAACATATTCCAATTCATATAAGAAAACATATATCAAACACATATACTAAACACCATGTCTAAGCATATATCAAACATCATATACCAGATATCAAACCATCATAAATCATATGCCAAACCACCATAAAGAAAATACCAAACCACCATAAGCAAATACCAAACCACCATAAGCAAATGCCAAACCACCATAAGAAAATGCCAAACAACCATGTCAAGCTGCTTTGCATCAACTAACAAACAAGGAAGGATACATAGGCTGCATCTAATCCACCATCTCCCATGTAGCTTCACTGGGCCCAAAGTGCTTCCATTTCACTTTAACTTGCTCAACTGCTCAGTTCCAGAGCATGAAAACTTTTTTCCAGCAATATACACTGAGGGTTCGACTCAAATTATCCATTTGGTTCCACCTACAATACAAACTAGTCAATCACATTATCAACATCCTTAACATACTTCTTAAGCAAAGATTCATGGCAAACATCATGGAGTTTCAATGTCAAAGGCATTGCAAGTTGATAGGCTACTGGCCCAATCCTCTCAATGATACTAAAGGGTCCACAAAACCATGGTGCTAACTTGGCACATGATCTAATCCGTAAGGAACTCCTTTTTGATGTGATGCATAAGTACACTTGTTTCCCAACCTGGAACTCCTTGAACAACTTGTTCCTTTCTGTATAACTCGTCTTCCTATCCTGTGCTACGTTTATATTCTTCTTAATCACCCGCATCTCTTGTTCCATGTCTGCCAACATATTTGTTCCAATCAATACCCTACTAATTGGATCACTCCAACTAATGGGAGTGTTGTAACTCCACCCATAAAATGCCTCAAAAGGACTCATCCTTAGTGACTCTTGATAACCATTTTTTTATGTGAACTCTACCAAAGGGAGACACTCTTCCGACTTCCTCTGCTGATGCATTACATACATCCTCAACATGTCCTCTAATATCCTATTGAATCTCTTTGTTTTTCCATCTATCTGTGGATGATAAGATGTGTTGAAGGCCAACTCAATACCCAAACCTGCAAATAGCTCCTTCCAAAACTTGGAAGTGAACTTCACATCCCTTTCTAACACGATCTTCTTTGGAACACCATGTAGTCTAATCACATCTTTGATGAACACCTATGCTACATTAGTAGCTAAGAACGTTGACTTCACCAGAGTGTAGTGTCCAACTTTTGTTAACATGTCCACAATGACCATGATGGAATCATGATACTTCACTGTCTTCGGAAACCCTATGATGAAGTCCATGAAAATGACCTCCCATTTCTATTCGTGAATCGAAATTGGCTGTAGCAGACCACCAGGATGTTTACACTCTGGCTTCACTTGTTGACAATCAAAGCATATCGCCACAAACTCTACTACATCCCTCTTCAAATTCGACCAATAATAATATCTCTTCATGGGTGTTAGTGTCTTCGGATAACCTGGGTGAACTCAATATGGTTTCACATGAAATTCCCTCGAGATCACCTTCTTGAGCTCATTGTTATCCGGTATATATATCCCATCTCAGAACTTGAACAATCCATCTAATGTAAAACGATACTCCATAACATGTGCACCTGCACCTGTACCTATATCTATAGCACTACATGTGCCTATACCTACACCTATACAAGTACCTATACCATGACCTATACCATCACCTTGCTACAACCTATACACAATCCCCATATATCTGACATCCTGTTGTCCTACCTCCAAGATCTTATCCCGTAAATCTGTCCCATAGGATCTCATAGCTACCAAGTGATGTACCTGTACCCATCTACTGAGAACATATTCCACCCTGATATCTTTACCTTTGATGTACCTGATCTCAAAATCAAATTCGTTGATTGTGGCCAACCATCTAGGGTGCCTGGAATTTAGATTCATCTGGCCAAAAAAGTATCTCAACTCAATGTGATCACTCATAAGAACAAGATGCCTGCCAAGAAGATAGTGCCTCCACATCTTCAATGCATTTATAATCGCTACTAACTCAAGATCATGTGTCGGGTAGTTCTGCTCGTGTTCATTTAGTTTCTAGGACTCATAACATACCTCATATCCATCCTTCATAATGACCCCACCAAGACCTCTCTTGCAAGCATTTGTGCATACCATAAACTCTTTGTCTGGATCTGCAATCTGTAGTACTTTTGCATGTGTCAACAACTGCTTAAGATGTTCAAAGATAGCTTCACACTCCTTAGTCCATTTGAACTTCTTACCTTTTCTCTACAAGGATATAATGGGATAAGAAATCTACGAGAAGTTCCTGACGAACCTCCTATAATAGCCTTCCAGACCCATGAAATATCTAACCTCATCCACCCTCTTAGGAGCTACCCACTCCATGATGGCCCTTATCTTCTCTATATCTACTGCAATCATGGAAAATTTTAGGGTCTAATATTCGGAAGTGGGCTAATTTTCCATGGTTTTTCCAAAAACCAGATTCACCAATTTCCATTTTTTTCTAAAGATAATTCACCAAACTTTTATAGTATTAAATTATTTTACCTTAAAAATTGCCAAATTTTTATAAAGAATCTATATAAAAATATTATAAATTTGCATGTTTTTACAAAGATATCAACAAACATTTTATAACTTGCAATTTGGGGACTAGTAAGATTAGCCAAGGTTTCTAAATTTTAAGACAATTTTCATCCTTAAAATTTTCCCTGACTGCAATACCCTCCTTGGAGACCACATGCCCCAAGTAGTGTAGCTCAGTATGAAAGAAACTACACCTACTGAGCTTATCATACAACTGATGCTCTCTTGACAATCTCAACAATGCTGCTAAAAACTTGGCATGCTCTTCCTCATTTTTAGAATATACCAGTATATCATCAATGAACACAGTAGAAAACTTATCCAAATATAGATGCAACACACTATTCATCAAACACATGAATGTAACTGCAGCATGAGTTAAGCCAAATGGAACAAGAACAAACTCATAATGCCCATGCTTGGTCCTGAACGCAATCTTGTAAATGTCCTCCTCTTTGATGTGTACCTGATGGTATTTGGATTTCATTTCAATTTTTGAGAACATTGCTTCTCCCTTCGGTTGATTGAACAAGTCATCAATCCTCGGCAAAGGATATTTTTCTTGATAGTCACTTTGTTCAACTATTTGTAGTCAATGCATAATTTGAGAGTACCATCTTTCTTCCTCACAAACAAGACTGGTGTGCCCCAAGGAGATACACTTGGACTAATGTATCCCTTGTCCAACATTTCCTTCAACTGGAACTTTAACTCAACTAGCTCAGGTGTGCTCATCCTGTAAGGTGCTTTTGATGTTGGAGCTTCCCCTGGCACTAACGCAATAGAAAAGTCTACTGCCCTGTGAGGTGGAAACTCTGTAATGTCCTCAAGAAAGACATCTTGAAACTACTGCAACATTAGATATCTACTCAACACATTTGCATCCTCAACCTCCTTACCCTTATCACTAGAAATGTGTACTGCAAATAGCTTGCACCCTTTTTTGTGGCTATGCTTTTCTTGCATAACTGTCACCATCCTAATTGATGTGGATTTCTTCGTGCCTTTCAAGACTCTTGGTTCTCCATTGTCATCAACACACTCAATATCTTTGTCATAGGAATCAACCTTGGTTCTATGTAGATACAACCAATCCATGTGCAACAACATACTATATGATCCCAATCGTAACACATTCAAATGTGTTGTTGTAGGCATACCATTTAAATCAAATGGATAAGATATTACCGAGTGATGAACTCGCTTCTTTGTAGCCGTAAACAAATGCACTAACCAAGACTCTGCATGCAATTCCTTATTCAAACCACACTTATCCACCAAGTTAGGACTAACATAGCTATAATTAGATCTAGGGTCAATCAAAATATAAATAACTTGATCACAAAGCATAATGTCCATATTAATGATAGATCCCTAGTGTTCTGCCTACCTATTATCCAATACTGAATATATACGTGGAATACTCTGACCAACGTCCCCAACAATTTGTGCCTCCTGTGCACTGTATATCTGAGGCCTACCACCCTGGTTCTGTGTACAATCTCTCTTAATGTGTTTCTCGTCACATGTCTAACACTCCAACTGACCAGTACCAACACCTCTATGTTGCTGCTGCGACTCATGTTCCTGTCTAGATGCATTAAATCTCTTTTGCGGTGCCACATTTTCTTTCTCATCTGCATGGCGAGGCCTTGTCCTCTTACGCTGCCATTTACCTTTACCTTTGTCCTTTCCTTTCCATCCATGCTAATATTCATTCTTATGCTTTGATTGCACATAGTAATGCTTTAGTTTCCCAATAACTTCCTCAAGTGACCGAGGCTCATCATACTCAATCTGGTCTATAGTTGCTAATGGAAAACCACTCAAAAATTGTTGAACTTTAGCTTTCTCATCAATAAGATACAGTGCAGACCTAAATAGCTCCAAAAACTTGGTCGTGTATTCTTCATATGTCATTGATCACATCTTTAGCTCATAGAATTATTTTTCCTTACTGTCATAGTACTTCTATGACAAGTACCTCTTCCTCAAAATCCTCTTGAATTCCCACGAGCTCAAGTCATCTGTCCTGATGTCTCTAACCCTATTAACATATTCCCACCATATTTGCTTTACCTTTCAAGATGAAGATAGCTATTATAGCCTTCATTTTATCCATGTAATCATGCAACTCAAAGAATTTGTTCATTCCAATTATCCAAGCCTCTGCATCTTCCAGATTCTTCATATCTTCGTCAAAATTAGGTAGTTTTTCTTTCTTGAACTCATACAACAAGTATCCCCTATCATTCCTCCTATAAGTATGATAGTGATGATGATCATGATGTCTATCAGAACCAGAACTAGAATAATACTTGCGTTCACCACCCCTCCTATCCAGAATGTCCAACAACCTGCCATATCTCACTGTATTAGATCTATCTGACCTATGTCTACCATGATATCTACTACCATATGCCCCATTAGTTTTATCCTCATGTCCATAGCCGATTCGAAGCGAACCTTGTCACTACAAACCTGAAAAACAATGAAGAAGTATAACATTCACCTCTGCCTACTTCTCGTGTGCATGTATGATCTATTCATTATCTTCTTTACAACTCCTTATCTCTTCCTTTAAACTTCTCAATATAACTACCAAATTTGAAGAGTTCCCAACACCATACTACTCTTCGGATTCATAGGGAGAGTCTTTGTAGTCAACCATCTTGCTAGCCATTTGATCTTTTCTTCCTGCAATGAATAATATGTCAGATAAACCCAATCATAATAAAACAACATACCTCAGTATAGCTCGGGGAGTATACCTTGTTTTCAAGATCACCAAATCAGTGTGGTACATGTATAACATAATGATAAAAGCATATTGACATACGCAAGTAAATGTATCAACTCATAAACATCACTCTAACTAGGAACCAATCATCAATGCAAGGCCATATCAATAATGCATGCTATGACCTCATCCATGACAACAACCATTACTCCATTGTACACATTATTACATGCAACCAACAATATGCATAAGCAATGCCAAATCAGCCACACTTATGCATAAACACATGTAGGTGAGCATAATCAATCAAACCTTGTAATAAACCTACAAGATTGTGTTATGCTATTCAACAAACCCCCCATTTATTGATTTAATAGTTAATGTTCTATTAGTAAATGGGAATCCTTTACTAAAAAACCCTCCAAGAAAAAATTAGCACTAAAGCACTTTCTTTTAAACTTTTAGAAATAAATCAAGATATCAAGTCAAAACCCTTTAAGACTAGAACTTCTTGTCTTTTCGCATACCACTAGACCAAGTATGTTAAAGGGTTAATTAATGAAAAAAATTGCCAATTGCAATGGAAGAGATCACCGCATTTAACTTAGATATCATTAGATTGTTCATTCAAAGCTAATACTTAAGGCATTTCCTATAAAATGAAGTGCTTATCACAATCGCATATTGGATTTCACAATGGATGCAACTCACAAAGCATGTCATAATATGTGAAATGCAGTATTGCAGTAGACATAGTCAATACTTATCATGGCACTTTAATTAAAAGCCAATCTTATGAACTGCGAGAGTTCGGGAAGTGTGATAGAACCCAGACTCGATAAAAGAAAATGTTATAAATTGTAAGTTAAGTACGACACTTAGTGAAAATAACTTTATGAAATAATTACTAATTTAAGCAAACTACACTCTAAACGATAAAGAATATGCCTCTCATCTCGCATTGCGTAGAATATTAAAAAACTCTAGGAAAATGCACAACCAAAAAATGTGATAATGCGATTTGCGATAATATTATCACTCGCAAAATCGGCATTCTCACAGTTTAAACTCGCCGCCTTAAATATTTTTATTCTCGTTTACGATGTGGTAGTTAATGAGTAATAATGGCAACGATAAGAGACCTTAGTGGCTATTTAATAAGTTTAATGGAATTTATGTTAAAGAGCAGCTTGACGTGATACGGTATATTTTCATCTGTGTTTTGAATAAAAGTTTGTTTCTTGTCACCTTTTTCAGGTTAACTGTATCATGTAATTCTCATTGTCATTCTCACTTGTGTTATCCAATAAAATCCATTCTCCATTTCAAGAAACCTCGAAAGAAAACATCATTAGAGAAAATGGTGAAGAAGGGAAAGGCGACTGCATTTGAGAAATCATAAATGGCACCACTTTTCTCTAATACCATGTACAACAAGGATGGAGGAACCACGACATGGGAGGCCATGTATAACTTGTTAGAAGAAGAGAAACTGAGGTGATTGGTAACAAAGGCCATGGATGATTCTAAGGAGTCATCTGACACCTCCTATTTCGGAACAACATGTTCATTCCTGCACCGAATAGCTGTGAGACCAAAGATAATTCCATACACGAATATGGTAAAATGGGTGATTGAAGAGGTAGGCATCTCAGACAGAACCTCCAAGAATAAAAGGGAATAGTTCAGGGGGTCTTTCTCAGCAGACAACGTTCGACTAATGTACTAGTTACTAGAGCCTCAAAAGCTCTACAACAAACAGTTGCTTGATAAATTCGCCAAATAAAATGAGGACCCGTCAGGTGTCAAGCAGACCTAGAGACCAAGTGGAGGAAAACTCAAACAGGATAAAACTGGTATGTACTCAATGTCATCCATTTCTCCCCCTCATAGTTTCACAACAACAATGATATGTAGGTTATTCGGTAGACCCGATAGCACCAAATTTTCCATAGAATGGCTCCTGTTAATAGATGTAGCAGTTAATGCAACGATTATGAACTGGGCTCAAATTTTATTAGACAATTTGGCAAAGACCATTGTGGAATATAGAAGGAAAAGAAGTCACTCTTTAAGGATTTTTCCCCCTTTATTTATGAGTTCTTTTGTTATGGATGAAATTTGTTTTAGTTCTCATTTTTTGAATATGGGATGGAAATGGATTGTACAGAACCCACTTCCCATCCACATATACCATAAAATTTTGTGGGAATCCCAATTCCACCCCCATTTTTATAAAATCTGTCAAGGTGTTATGCTACCTATTCATAAAGCAGTTTTTGATAAAACAACCCCTAGGTTTTCTCAAGAAGCCGAAGTAGATATCTTTCCAGTAGCCGGATGGTTTGGGGAAGAGAAATTCACCTACATTAGAGTTTTCGGGAGCATTTCTTCTCTACATTTCCTCCCATATTATGTCCCTGACAAACTTTTGGCCAGAGAAATAGCCTAATAGACTGTAGGAGAAGGCAACTTAACCAGAGGACTGAAAGAACAAAAGAAATCCATTTGGCTGACATTCCCATTACAATGTAGTTATTTTTCACTACACGATTATGGACATGCATTAAAAGAAGCAGAGATTATTATGTCTTTGAAATTAGCTACAGTTCCAGGAAGGCAATACGACCCCAATGTCACTGTTAAGGAATTTGCTACTATGGTAAAAGTTAAATAGTTCAGGCACGAAGATGATGCCTTTGATGACCTCTTCCTATAGGCAGAAACATTTTCACAAGTTTTGCATATGGCATCACTACTTTTGACCCTGGAAGATATTAATGCTTTCCATGTGTATAAGAAAAAGAGATTATTAAAGGTCCCATTGGACCTTCTACAGATTAAATCAATAAGATAGCCAACCCCCAGTGTAAGCTTGGAGGGAAGCTCCGAGGAAAACTCTGACGAAGAAACCCAGGAGAGGTTGACTCATGAGTCAGAGCACTCAGAGAAACAATCTCAAAATGGGGGAGCAAACACAAATAAAGAGTCTGAAAAAGACACAACTGGAAGTACAGAGGAGACGACTGAGTAGGCCTTAGCAAAGAAAGAAGTAGAGGTTGCTTCTACTTCAACTCAGTCAGGTAAAGCTCCAATCATTTAACTGGAACAATAATGGGAGAAGCTCAATAAAAATATCCACATAGACACAAAGCCTGAGCAAACATCTAAAATGAAAACTCCCAAGCAAACCCAACATAGAGAAAATCTAGAAACAACAGGGGAAGGAGCTACAGACACTCAAGACATTGAGATCATTCCTTTTATTCCTACTTCAGAAATTGTCTTAAGAATTGAGGAAATACCTTCGTTAGATGTATTCTATAGTCCTACCCACAAGGTTGTAGTCAAAAGACAAAGGAAGAAAAGGAAATTGGATGCCATGGCAGTTACGACTTTGGAAAATAAACCAATGGATATTGTATGGAAGGACTCGCCTATTGACCCATCTGAGAATGTCACAAGTTGTCGTAGTTCGCAAGAGATTATGCTACAACAACCATTGACAAGGCAACAAAGGTCTGAATGTTGCTGGCGGAAAAGGAACAAAAAATTATGCTGCTAGAACAACAATTAGTCCAAGAAAAATCCAATCAGCAAGCAGAATTACAAGTATCCCAGCGCCAAAGAGAATTTGAACAGATAAGAATACATCACCAAGTCAACTTAGCAGAAAATGATTCACAAATACAAGCCATGATAGATAAATTTAAATATAACCCGCAAATCATTGAATTCATTAAAGAAGCACTCAGCCTCAATTCCCTACAAATGCAGCAAAAGGAAATATTTTGCCACAAAATCTCGCAACTAAATCCTTATTGTGAGACGAGTAATAAACTAACAGACCAAGTTATTGATATGAAGTTTGAATACAACAAAATCGACAAAATGGTTTCTAAATTTATCACCCAGAAAGAATTAAATGATGGAAGAAAGGTTAACCTACCAAAGCTGGAAGAGACTCATAAAGACATTTTGTTTACGGATTGGGATTCTTGGTTGAAACAGGCAAGAAAGGCAATAACGATAGAAGTGACAGTAGCAAACAACATAATAGTAGCCATTAATGAAAATCTTCATGGCACTAATCTTGTCAAGGAGTGTGTACCAGGGTTTCTTCCGAATGTCAAACAACTGGAGCAGCAGTGAAAACAGGCAGCGCAAGAAAAGGAGGAGGCAATCAAAGAGTTAAACATGCTGAATTGGGAAACGTACTAGTAGTTTCTAGTAAAACCACATAGCTAGTGGATGACTCTGAGGTGTTTAACAAAATCTACACAAAATATGGTGCTAGCACTGACAGATGCCATATTTGTTGGGTAGTTAAAATCTACAATCGACCAGTCGTCTCAGCTCAAGCCAATGACTGATATTTGTCACCTTAGAGATCAAGTTCAAAGGAGCTAGTCATCAATTTATTTTTAGTTTAAGTTTTATTTTTTCATATTCTGAGGAAGGTTTTTTGAAACCTCCTTAGCTATTTTTGTAATAATCTATTTTGAGACATATAGTTTAGTTTTTAAACCCCTCTTGTGCATTTAGAGAGGGGTCTAGAAATTTTATCAAAACAAATTTTCAAGACATTACACTTCTGTACTTTTGAGAAAGTTTTGATGAAATGAATGGAACATGATCTATTTTTCTTTAAATATCTAGCATGCTCTATTGAAATGCAATTTTGTACTCTTAGCATGCATTGGATTGAATGAGATTGGGTTAATATTGCTGAAGCACATGAGCAAGACTTATCATATATGGTACTTTTATTGTATGATCATGTTTTATTTATGTATTAAGAAATAATTATTCTTTCAATTGTTTTTTTTTATAAAAGTCAGAATTATAGTTTCGCATTATTTCATTTTTGTATGATGTTAGCTCTGATTCTGTTTTGAATACATGAATGATTTTTATATGTGATATATTTTTCTCAATCCTTTTGTCTAACTATTTATCCGAAACGATTATTGTTAAATGATTTAATTTCTTTTGGTAGTTGAATGATCTTTATTACCAATTGTTGTAAGACATCCTTGTAGATCACATATCGTATTTTATTCCCAGGTATATTAATAGTTAGATAATGTTATATTAAAGAGATATGCATGTGTTTAGTAGTTAGATTAATCTACACTTATCTTTGTCATTTCCCGTTACATCCTATGTCATTCCATCAACATTATCAAATCAACCCTTTCTAGGAAAATGTTCCCACTATCCCCAATCAGAGCCACTATACGAAATAGAAAAGGAGCTGCTTTCAAGGTCCAAATTGGGTGGTTTTACCCCATGTTGTCGTAGCAATTTTTGAGGCTTCAACATATTGATACATGTAATCAAAAATACTTAAGGATGTAATCTAACATACAAGAACGTAAGTAGGTGACATAAAATCAACATGTAAGTGACAAATAACCATATATAGTTAGCAACATACTCATGTCAAACACTCTTCATGAAATCAACATCAAATTCTCCATGATAACCATACTACAACCCTAATCCAATATCAAGCAATTGCAACAAGTATATAAGTGTAAGGGACACACATGCAACTGACATGCATGCATGGCTAACACATTCAACCCATCCAATCTTAGAGTCAAATCATGCTCTAATACCACTTTCTAACACCCTCCTCCCACATCCACCCAAGTAACCTTAACGATGTGGAATCGATGGAACATCCACATAATCATCCAACATCATCAACAAAACCTTCAGAAGACAAGTCAACCACTCAGAAAACCTATCCCTAGGTCCCACTATTGTTGTGGACCTCTTAGGCCATAATTACTCTCATGCTATGGGCAAGGGAGCAACCAAAGACCTAAAGTCACTCACTCAGAAGACAAGTCAGCCACTCAGGCAACTTGTTCCTAGGTTCCACTGATGTTCTAGACCTCTTAGTCCATAGTCACTCTCATGTTATGGGCAAGGGAATGACCAGAGACCTAAAGTCACTCTCATCGGCTTGCCTGCCAGCGATTTTGGACTAAAGTTGCCATTTCTGTGCCAACGATCCCAGGATTTAAGTCACTTTTTTAGGCCCAGAGCCCAAGCCACTACCAAAAATGGAATGAAAGCTCAGAATCAAGTAAAGTAAAGAGAAACAATGATGCAAACACAATAAGTTGATCAAGACCTTAACCAGACCACTACTAGCCATAAAAGGCATTTCTTCATAAATATTTTCAACATGTAGCCTATAGGTTTAAACAACAAAATTAAGTGTAGGGATCTAATACTTATCTCAAAATCACTATGAACCATTATTACCTCATGCCATTTGTCGCCTTATCACTTATTAGGTCATAGATACCATATCCATTCAATTACAAGTAAAAACATGTTGAGATCCATACATAGCTATTGCCACAAAATGTACATATAACCAACATAATAGGAACGTAAATACCATGAACATATCAGCCATCAAAATCCATATATACATCAATACATTTGCACATAGAAAATCAAGGGAATTAATTTCTCATTAATCATTGCAATGAACCAATTGGAGATGGGACTACCACATTCCACTCGACCATAGAATGGTTGAGCCAAATCTCTCTTCAAACATTCACTCTCATGCCATATTCCAAGCATGAATGTGGGACTCAAACCAAAAGAACTCAACCAATGCATACTGAGGATAAACTAAATCAACCTCATCTATAGAATCTAGGCTTTACTATAATCCATCCCGATTCACTAGGCCAACACAAGGAACACATCATAATAGGCTTTACCGTAATCTCCACCCGATCACTAAGCCAAACAAGAAAATTTCCATAGGATTTCTCCACCTACACCGTGAGGAATTTTCCTGTCTCCTAATCTCTCAGGCTTTACTACAATGCGAACATGAACCACTAGGCCCTAATCCAAGACCCACTCTCCAGGCTTTACCGCATATCCCAAACCAGAGATTACTTTGGCCCAACGGAGATAAAACCACCTCTAGGATTTAGCGTATATCCTGCCATTCACCGACAAGGATTTGTAGGCTATCTAAGGCAACAAAATATCTGGCATTACTACAACCCACAATCTGGTTTAGGGGTTACTAGGCCATGTGTTTATCATTTCGGAGATCCACCTCACTTAGCTTTGAATCCATCCCGTAATCTAGCTCAACCAAACATGAGAACCCCATCACACCATGGTTATCTATAAATGGAAAGGATAGCTTGAAAAACATTATTACACCTAGAAAAAACCCATGCCATGAGAGAAAAGAACCACATGCAATTCCATGCATGCCAAATCTAGCAAGGAAAATACACATGCAAGCTTATAACTGTGTTAAAATTGGCAACCAGGGCAAAACTTCATGTGGGTCATCTTATTCATGGCTGATAATATTTTTATTATATTCCTCTCGTTGAGAGCTGTAGGATTGATATAAAGATCATCCACCTCCGATAAGTATTCATGGAGATATGAATTTATTTTGATTATGGAATTATTATCAAGCCGACCTACAACTCATGTAGGCTCAGAAGCCCAACAGTCACATCTATTCACCCACCAAAGTTGTGTATAAATATAAGAGGACTTTTGCTCATTTGGACTCACTCATCTCATCACATCTCTCTCTCTCTACTGCGCAGATATGAGTCTCTTCTCTACTGCGCTGAAATGGGTCTCTCTCTCTCACACATGTGAAGCCGGAAACTGCTGAAACTGAAGCTGCAACTGCAGAAGTAAAGATTGACTTGCATGGCCTAGAAGATCTCCTCATCTGAATTGCGCTGTAGGTTCATATGAACCTCCTCTAGAAGCAGAAACTTTTGGTGGTGGAATGAATTCAATCCGACGAACGGTTTGCAAGATATCGACTGCCCTAGTTTGAAGCCGGAAACTGCTGAAACTAAAGCTGCAACTACAGAAGTAAAGATTGACTTGCGTGGCCTAGAAGATCTCCTCATCTGAACTGTGCTGTAGGTTCATCTGAACCTCCTCTGGAAGCCGAAACTTTTGGTGGTGGAATGAAGTCAATCCGACTGTCGGTTTGTGAGATATGGTCTGCCCTAGTTTGATAATGAAGCCGCTAATGCTGATGCTACTGATCTAGGGTTTGCTACTGCTGATATGAATCAGATTTATTGTACTATTTCTCTCTGCTGAATTATTGAATATAAAAGAAGATTTGATCAAAGGGTTTCCCCACACATTGTGGGGTTTGTCCCTGGCTAGCCGCCACATCTTGTGTCTCTTGTCTTGGCTTGTTTTCTGTCGATCGTTTAATGTTCTATCTGCACTTTACTTTATGTATATGTGATTGCTAATCTGTGGAATATAATAAGAAAAAGAAGTAAACTGTTATAAGCATAGAACATACCATAACTTAACATGGTATCAGAGCCGAGGTGAAGACAAAGCCCGAGCAAGAGCAAGAGCAATCATTGAAGAGAAGATTGGCAAGGCTATCCTAAAAGAACTATGGGTTCCTCAACACTCTTTCCCGCCGAAGACAAGCTCCGTGAGAAAGCTAACTATCACGGATGGAAGATGTCTATCGATCTAACCCTTGAGAATCAAGGAATGTTGGATCATGTGAGAGGCAATATTGTTGAGCCTCCATCAAGTGCATCCACTGCTGCCTAGAACAAATGGAAAAATGGAGAAGTCAAAACAATAGAAAGGACTCACACCGGGACAATGATCAAAATCCCTCTGATGGCAAATCAAAGGAATGACAAATTCAACAGCAAAGGTAAGAGGAAAGCTTGGGATCGAGGAAGAGGACAACCATTCAAGAAGGCTAGAAAGTCCAGGATGTATTAAATGCACCTGACCTCAAAAAGAACCTAGTGTCCATCTCGGCAACGGAAGACAAAGGCTACAAGGTAACCTTTAATGATGGCAAGGTACGTATATGTAAAAATAATGTTAAATATGCCTTTACTCTTGGGTTTAGTGTTGATTCATTATATCAGGTCGATGGAAGTCTGCTAGGTGTCATGTCTTATGACAAATCTCTTCAGTCTGATCTTTGGCATTAGAGGTTTCCCCCCCTTCATTATAAAGCTATACTCGGTGTAAGACAATGGTGACAGGGATGCCCGAATTCTGAGTAGAGAAAGAAGGTGTATGTCCAGGATGTGCTGAAGGAAAGCTCAAAAGGGGACCATTCCCCTCAAGTCAAAGCAAGACCTCCGATATATTACAACTAGTTCACTCAGACATATCAGGTATGATGCCTGTGAACTCCTTGGGAGGATACTCATATTATCTCACTTTTACAGATGACCATTCTCGAAAGACCTGGATATACTTCTTGAAAAAGAAGGATGAAGTTTTCCCTTGGTTCCGACACTTCAAATCCCTAATTGAGAATCAAACCGAAAAGAAGATCAAGATCTTAAGAACTGACAATGGGACTGAATATGAATCTAATGAGTTCCATGATTTTTGTAAAGAGGCTGGCATCAAGAGGGAGACTACTACACCATATACTCCTGAACAAAATGGTGTGGCAGAAAGGAAGAACCGCACAATTATGGAAGCTGTCTGGGCCATGCTACATGATCAAAGTCTTCCTAAGTGTCTATGGGCTGAAGCTGCAAACACTACCGTATATGTACAAAATCGATGCCCTCATCAAGCATTGGGTTCCAAGACTCCTGAAGAAAAATTCACCGGCAAGAAACCTGATGTTTCTCATTTTAAAATTTTTGGAAGCCCTATATACTTTCTTGTGCCGAAAGAGAAAAGAAATAAATTGGGAGCATCTGGAAAGAAGGGAATTTTCGTGGGCTATGGTGAAAATACTAAAGGCTATAGAATCTATGTAGTCGGTCAAAGGGAAGTCGTAATTAGTCATGATGTCACCTTTGACGAAGATATGGCTCTCAGCAAGGTGATCAATCTTCCGACTTTGAGGAGCTCTCAAGAAGCCAGCACCAGGGAACCGAAAGAAAAGGATGATGAATCAATGCCTGATGTAGAAGAACCCATGGATCCGATTGATCCTCCTCCATATGAGCCTTCCTCTTCTAGGAAGAGGCCTTCATGGCTTAAGGGGTTACTTGATGATGCTGAAGGACAAGCTGCACCCCGAGGAACCTTTCGTGAAAGTAAGAAACCTAATAGGTATCAAGGATACCTGACCATCATGAGCACGATCATACAAAATGAACCTTCATCATTCTCAGATGTCATCAAGCATTAACTATGGAAGGATGCTATGACCATAGAATATGAGTCTATTATGGAGAATGATGTCTGGGAAGTAATTCCCAGACCATGGACAAGACAATTGTTACTTCAAAATGGCTTTACAAGATAAAGCATGCAGCAGATGGAAGCACGGAAAAGTATAAGGCTCGTTTTGTTGCTCGAGGTTTCTCCCAAAAGGAAGGTATAGACTATGATGAGATATTTGCACCTGTTGCCAGATATACGACCATCCACTCGATCATAGCCCTTGCCGCTTCACAAGGATGGAACCTACATCAGATGAATGTCAAGACTGCGTTCTTGCATGGCTCGATCAAAGAAGAGGTCTACGTGGAGCAACCCGAAGGATTTGAGATTTATGATCGAAAATCTCATGTATGCAGGTTGAAGAAAGCTCTTTATGGGCTGAAGCAAGCACCCCGAGCATGGTATGAGAGGATCGATAGCTACTTGAGGAAGCTGGGATTCACTAGGAGTGAAGCCGATCCTAACCTTTACTTTAAGGTTAAAGATGAAAATCCTCTCATACTGGTGTTGTATGTGGATGACCTCTTTCTAACAGGTGCAAACCCTCTCATTCACAAATGTAAGAGGGAGATGGCTTCTGAATTTGAAATGAAGGACCAAGGACTTGAAGTGTGGCAGAAGCCAAGGGAAATTTTCCTATCTCAAGGAAAATATGTGGTAAATATATTGGAAAGATTCGGTATGATGGACTGCAAGCCTGTGACTACCTCGAGGATCTTAACTTTTAGAAGTTATATGGTAGTGATGTCGGACCAGACTTGGGAAATGCCTTTGAGTTTCAAAAAATCATTCGCATTGATGTTCTTGGTGAACCTCCGTCCGAACATATGTTTTGCAATTAGCATTGTGAGCTCATATTTGATTGAGCCTCACTGGATTGATGCCAGGAATCTTCTGAGATGTCTTCAGGACACAATCTCTCATGGATTAAGATACATTGCCGGAGATGTGAGACTACTTGGATATACTGATGTTGATTGGGAAAGCAGTGTGGTGGACCATAAGAGCACTTCCGGGTACTGTTTCACCTTGGGATCTGCTTCGATATCTTGGATGAGCAGGAAGTAGAAGTCGGTGGCTTTGAGCACCGCCGAAGCAGGATATATTGTTGCTAGCATGACCTCATGTGAGGCAGTCTGGTTGCGAAAGCTCTTCAGTGAGCTGTTTGGATTTACATTGGATACCACTGTGATTCTCTATAACAACCAGATGTGGGATTCGATTATTGAGGAATCCCGTATTCGTCAATTTCTCCAGCAGATAGACATCATCTGGGATATGGTAAGTTGATGAGCAAGGAGGCTCCATCGCATTAAGATGATGTACAGGTTGATACACCTTGTCAAAGCCCCGAGGAAAGATCTAATCTGTGATTTTCCCAAACGACTTGGAGTCGGTAAGAAACCCTTGTACAAGGGTCCTACATGTTGCATACATTGAGCTCTGGGAGCTCTGAGGGCTTGTGGTTATTACTGGAGCAACATACAACCACAGGGTGACTCACCCTCCCCTGGTGGTGCACACTGGAACAAGATGATTCGCTCTCTTGTGGGACAAGATGATTCGGTCTCTTGTGGAACATGATGATTCACTCTCCTGTGTAGCAGGATGATTAGTTCTCCTGTGAGGCCTGGATTGATGGGTTCTCCATGGCAGCCTGGATTGATGTGTTCTCCACGGCGATTGTAGTAGGATTGATGTGAGGCCTGGATTGATGTGTTCTCCATGGCAATTGTAGCAGGATTGATGTGTTCTCCTGTGAGGCCTGGATTGATGTGTTCTCCATGGCAATTGTAGCAGGATTGATGTGTTCTCCTGTGAGGACAGGATTGTTTAGTTCTCCTATCGAGGCATCCTACCCATGCAGTCTGGGACTCATGGGAAGTACCTCTCATATGATCAATGAGGAGGGAAATGAAGTTAGGGACCATAGTAGTACCGATGGACACATCGTTGTAACTACTATACTCCCTACGCTAGGATGACCTCCATTGATCTGGGATCAATGATACTGGTCTGGGACCAGTGGTAGGAGTTGTACCATACTATGACGCTGACTTCGGGTCAGTTGAGACTGGTCTGGGATCAGTGGTACATACTCTGAGACTGACTTTGAGTCAGTGGAGGATGATATTGGTCTGGGACCATTGGAGTTGTACTCACTATGACGCTGACTTTGGGTTGGTTGAGACTGGTCTGGGACCAGTGGTACATACTCTGAGATTGACTTTGAGTCAGTATGATACATCCTCGATCATTTCTTCTTCTTCATAATTCGGACAAAAGCAGAGTAGAACAGAACAATGCAAGAGCAGAGCAGAACAGAAAAAAACAGTACAGATCAGTGCAGGGCAGAACAAGACAAAGCAGAATAGGCAAAATAGAGTAGAGCAGTGCAAGGGTGAGGCTATACAGGGCAGTGCATTTGATGGATGAATAGTAACGACCGATAGACAGATTGCATATGAAGTTCTCCATGGTTGAGAGGGAGTGTTAAAATTGGCAACCAGGGAAAAACTTCATGTGGGTCATCTTATTCATGGCTGATAATATTTTTATTAGATTCCTCTCGTCGAGAGGTGTAGGATTGATATAAAGATCATCCAATTCGGATAAGTATTCATGGAGATATGAATTTATTTTGATTATGGAATTATTATCAAGCCGACCTACAACTCATGTAGGCTCAGAAGCCCAACAGTCACATCTATTCACCCACCAACGTTGTGTATAAATATAAGAGGAATTTTCCTCATTTGGACTCACTCATCTCATCACATATCTCTCTCTCTACTGCGCAGATATGAGTCTCTTCTCTATTGCACTGAAATGGGTCTCTCTCTCTCTCACATGTGAAGCTGGAAACTGCTGAAACTGAAGCTGCAACTGCAGAAGTAAAGATTGACTTGCGTTGCCTAGAGGATCTCCTAATCTAAACTACGCTGTAGGTTCATCTGAACCTCCTCTGGAAGCCGAAACTTTTGGTGGTGGAATGAAGTCAATCCGACCAACGGTTTGCAAGATATCGACTGCCCTAGTTTGAAGCCAGAAACTGCTGAAACTGAAGCTGCAACTGCAGAAGTAAAGATTGACTTGCGTGGCCTAGAAGATCTCCTCATCTGAATTGTGTTGTAGGTTCATCTGAACCTCCTCTGGAAGCCGAAACTTTTGGTGGTGGAATGAAGTTAATCCGACTATCGGTTTGTGAGATATGGTCTGCCCTAGTTTGATAATGAAGCCGCTAATGCTGATGCTACTGATCTAGGGTTTGCTACTGCTGATATGAATCAGATTTATTGTACTATTTCTCTCTGCTGAATTATTGAAGATAAAAGAAGATTTGATCAAAGGGTTTCCCCACACATTGTGGGGTTTGTCCCTGGCTAGTCACCACATCTTGTGTCTCTTGTCTTGGCTTGTTTTCTGTCGATCATTTAATGTTCTATTTGCACTTTACTTTATGTATATTTGATTGCTAATCTGTGGAATATAATAAGAAAAAGAAGTAAACTGTTATAAGCATAGAACATACCATAACTTAACAAACTGCAATGAAGCTTGTTGTAGCTTCTTGATCCAACCTTTCCCTACTTCATCTTTGCTTCCTCTTTCCTTCTTTGCCTTTATTGCTGCAATGCCAAAGTGCTACAAGAAAACTCTAATTATCCAAGAGTATGAGAGAGAGGGAATAATGAGAGTGCCCCAAAACTGAACTGACAAAAGGTTACCAACTAATCCTCAAAAGCCTTTTTATGAATGAGGCCTCTATTTTCTTCATTTTCCATTATTTTCCTTCAATTTCCTCCTCACATGCAACTTGTGACCTTTCACCTTCCTTTTCTCCTATTTTCCATTATTTTCATAAATAATTGTGCCAAAAATTCCATTTTGCCTTTCCAAATCCTTAGCCATTTCCTTTGCCAATTTCCTTCGCCATAAACAATCAAATGAACACCCCTGAGGATGTCTTGCCCAACATTCAGCTTGTAATAAGTGTCCCATCGATCATGGTTATCGTTATTAACTTTTATTACATGGAATTTTCACGAGGGTTGTTAAAAAAACATGGTGAATAATATCTTTTTCATTCTCACCCTCATTAAACCATGAGAAGGACATGAGTGCAAGTTTATCTCTTTTTCAGCCTCACCATAAAACCCACAAAAAATGAAAGTCCCATTCTGAGTATTCTTTTATACATTTTTCAAGATTGTTAAAAAACAATTAAAAAGCGACCTATAGACCTCACCTTTTTCTCTTTGATATTCGCTAAATTATGAAAGGGATCCACTATAAAAAAGGGAAGGGGGGAAGCACTTTTTTTATTCATTCTCTTATATTTGGTCTTTACCCAGCTTTAGAGCCACACCATTAGCTTGAGTCAAGTCACTTTGTTATTGAGTCAATAAATCACCTGATTAGTTACCCTTCTAGCCTGTGGGACTTCCTGAGCCTATTGTGTCACCATTGTATCTATTTGGTATTCTTCTATATATGCTGACAAGCTCAGATTTGTGTCATGTCATTATATGTTCAAGGGATGTCACACTCAACATCAACCATATACAAGTATCATCATACCTTCTATGTTGGCCATCCTTATGTCAGTTGTGCATTAGTTATTTAACTGCTATCATCAAAGACCTTATCTTTGTGTTCACTTCATGTTGAACGATACATCAAGACCCTCCTTCAATGAATCTCTTCCCATCAACACCAGTACCTTATTTAGGATGTACATATAGAAACATTTTAGTACCTTAGACGTTGGAGTCCTCAGTGGTAGGATTTTGAGTGGTTAATCATGTATCTTCCTTGTTGGAACATATTTATCGATTATGAAAAGTTCCTGATATTATATCATTCATTCGCACTCCATAAATTGTGCTTGGTACCTTAGGATCTCTTTTCATCATTGGTGGTCTCCCATGCATCTGTTAAAGGGATCCCTTAATGCCTAGTAATCAAATTTTCTCAACAAATTCCTGAAATCAACTCATTCATTTTCATATAGTAGAGTCATACCATCAGGATGATTCTAAGACCTTAGGGCATGGGGATACCTCATTGATGACCATTTCCTTCACCAAGTTGCATTGGAGAATTTATTATGTTTTTTGATGCCATATTTTAGGACACTGACATGATTTTCCATCCCTACCAATAGTTATTGTGCCAGAGATCTATGTTGTATAATGACTCTTCCTTGATAAAATTGGTTTGTAGTATGTTGTGTGGGTAGCCATACTATATTCTATCAATACCCATTATTGGTATGCCTACCTTAGGGATGTATTTTTTTGTTTATTTGACTATGACCTTTGTAGCCTCTATAGGTCTTCTATTTATGGTCTTTCCTTTGCCTCACTCACTGGTTTTATTATAATGTATTTTTTGCCTCTTCTTCTCTTTTAACCTCATATATTAGGGGGCATCTGTTATTCCTTAGAAAGCCACCCCCTTTGGTCTACTAGAAGGGAACACTATATCAAAATTTAGGATGCTAAAATTGATTTGTGGAAATCTCCAAAAACCCTTAATTGGTTTCTTCAACACTCCTCTATAGTTATAGTCAAGCAACACTAGGAAAAATAATGCTATGTGTAGTCTAGATTCAAGTAATGAAGAACTAACAATTCCCCAATTAGATTGTTATGGAGCAACAGAGTGAAATTTTGCATGGATAAGGTTAAACTACGTCAAATTTGATCACTCAAAGAGGATAAGGATCAAAGGACAAGACATGATAAAAAATGTGTCTAGATTCAATGTGATCACTCTATAGGAATATCTATAAAATAAATCTCTCCATAGATCAAAAGAAGAGGGAAATTTATCATATGTTCAAGTGTTTCTAGATTGTGAACCTATAGGTTTCCCTTGATAAATCATATTCATTTTCATGGTGTACAATGAGTGTTTGTGAGAGGAGAAACAAAGGTAAATACCACAGGAGCATGAGTATGTACCATCACTCTTTGGTATAATACAAAATGAACATGCTTTTCCTTTGTTATTTCATTCTCTCATATTTCTTTGTTATGTTTACATGTTTATTATGGATGTGGTATTATGCTAATTCTACCAGTTCTTTCATGGCATAGGGTTTTGTGATCTTGTTTCTTGTGTGTAGGTATTTAGGAGAATGGATAGGAGCAAATATCTCTCATGGTTTCATTTAAGATGGTTGCACCACTAACATCATTCTCTCGATAGAAAGGTATGGTCTCATATCCTTCCTTGTAATTTCTTGTATACACATACATGCATTAGGATTGACTTGTGTGATAGTTTGAATGCAATGTCTTCCATATGGGCAAGTCTTGGGTAGGCTTGTTGGGTCTAAAGTAACTTGCTATTGCGAGAAAAATTCTTCCTTAAAAGTAACTTGTGACTGCACTAGGGAGTCCCAGTGAGTGCATTTTTGTAGTCTCTGTCTATTTTGTTAGTAGATTTTTTTCAATTTCCTTAGAATTATACAATACTTGTGAGTCATAGAATAATTTTGGATTTGAAACCCTAGTGCTAGAAAACCAAAGATATAGATTTTTCCCTTCTAATGCCCCACTTCAGTTAGTTCTAGAGTGTTGACAGGTTTTCTATTGCTCAAATAAATCTGCACTAGAGTGTTGATAGCCCACTTTTCTCTACACCAGAGCCTTGGAGCCTTTAATTTAGGGTTTTGGCAAGATTTTACCTATAATTTTAGGGTATTGGCAAGGTTTTACCTATAATTTTTCAGTTTTTTGGTACATGTTTTTTTACCACTTGGTGTTTATTTTCAAATCCATAATTTTCCCCTCTTTCTACTGTGTAAAACACTCATATTCTCTTAGATTAAGATAATTTTTTTATTTGTATTTTAAGTCTTTAAACCTCCTCAGTTTGGTTCCTACTAGAGATAGTGGTGGCCAGATACCTCTCTGTCATCATTTTCCTTAAGCATTCTTATTTTTACTTTCTTGTGAGTATTTTTCTTGTTTAATTTTTCCTATTAGTGCATTTTGCTTGCTTTCTAGGGTTTTGGTTTTCAATAGGTGTTTTATATGTTTTCCTTTGGCTTATTTTTCTGTTACTTTGAAACTGTGATTCTAATTAGTATTGTATGTCTAAGATTTTAATGAGAGTGTGTGAGTAAAAGAATCATCATTTCATTTTGAAAGAAAATGATCCTACTCTTCTCTAACTAGGGTTCAATGAAAATCAATGTTTGCATGAGGATTTCCATGCATAGTTTTTCATTGAATATGGGGCTAAGAATACCATACATGTTTCATCCATACATCTTTCACATAATAAAAAACCCTTCAAATTAATTCCTAATTAAAATTAATTTGATATTTTTTACTTTTTTTAGTAACAAACCATAATAGATTAGGCTAGGGTCTTGGTTAGGGAGAGTGAGGTAAACTCTCCAAGACCACAAAAAAAAATATAGTATCTTGAGTTAAGGAGAATAAATGCATTTGCAATGGAAAATTTCATGGGAATCCCTTCTAACACAAGGTTCAATCGCGAGGTAACATTCAGGGAAGTGGAGTGATCTACCTTGTTTCATTGGTCTTGGTGTTATTGGTCAGCACAAATTACTAGGGGTCTCTCTAGGTAGGCTTCGATCTCGATACCCTGCCCTTGCATGTAGACCTGACTAATGACTATTCCTTATTCCCAAAAGTCAAATTGTTGTATATGGTATGCTTAGTGGCCATTATATTAGGGATCTTACATATGTGATGGCAATGGGGACGTCCTTGTTGTATGTGGGGTAGATGTTAGTCAAAACTTACTCAGTTCTCCTATGAAGTACCCCACGAGTCATAATGGTATTTGATTCTAGGTGTAAGAGTCATTAAGCGTGATGCTAACGTAATTTTCCCAACCATTTCCTCATAGATGACTTGGGCATTGATTAACCAATATTTGATTGTTGGGGGATCTCTTTGATCACTGGTTTGCTTAATTTCTCCCTTAGATTAGAGAGGTACATGTTGTTTGGTCATGTCTAGTGGCCTTAGGATATTTTATTTCCACATTCATGTACATATGTTTCCACCAATATGGTGGAGTTTCTTTTATATCGTTATCATTGCCTTGATGGCCTCTCTTCCTATAATGAGGGTTTCCTTAACTGTAGATGTATACTTAACCCTATGACTACCATAGGAACACTTGTGTTAAGGGTCACTTTGGGTGATACTCAAGAGGTCAAATATTTCATTCTCTGAGTGGTTGAATGTAATCTTCCACCTCGTATCCATATCCCCACACCCATCTCTCTAGGAGGGGGTGTATAATTGTATGGATCTTTACAGAGTCCTTCACCTGAGTTTCTTATGACAAGTACCACACCTATGGAATAAGTTGTTATGTCCACACCTATAATGACTAATGGTATCCAAAATATTAATTCCATAACTACCTCTATGACCATAGGTCTTGTTCACACTATGTCCATAGATAACCTGTCCTCATTCTGACATAATATTCTGGGATCCCCTTTCCCTCCATATATCACATCCACTATGGGTACCTCCACATCATTAACCATGTCCTCTCCATTCATATTTGGAAGAGGCTCTAACTTGGTTATTGAGTATCATACCTATGTCCCATGTTGAAGGTCTAAACTCCTCATTGACATATTGATCTTGACCAGGGCCCGTGATAATTTCTGGTATATTAGTAGGGAGTAATTTCATATCCAATGGTTGTAATTCCTTTTCCTGGTTAATGCAGGTTGGAAACCTTTGAGCACTACTGGGAAGGGGGGGTCAATCAATATTGTCACTTATTCACAATTTCTGCCTTTTATTTAGTTTTATTGAACAACACACTTGCTAGAAACTTCACATAGATCATAAGTAATTAAATGATGAACATGTAAACATATAAGCAACATGAATTAAAATCAAACCATCAAAGCATAACCATAAATATCATCATCACACATGAGACACAAGATTTTTGGTGGAAATGCTTCCGTGAGAAAAACCACCCTTGTTGTTGTTGCTTTGCTCTAAATCTCTATTATATCAAGTAATTTGTCTTTTACATAGTTAGCTCACTCCCATCATCTTGGAGACTTGACCTCATATACAATAGGCCAACACTAATCAACCAAGAGACTTAAATCTACTG
Source organism: Pinus tabuliformis (assembly GCA_031772625.1). Lineage (NCBI taxonomy): Eukaryota > Viridiplantae > Streptophyta > Pinopsida > Pinales > Pinaceae > Pinus > Pinus tabuliformis. The sequence continues at coordinate 1,073,920,780 of CM062816.1, forward strand.
ATAAGCTCAAAAGACTCTATTCTCTCACAAATCTATGAACTACCATCCGCCAAAAGCCACCACTATCAGCTATCCTCACCTAACTCCAATTTGACTATCCAACTCCAATTGGACGTAGAAACTATTCCTTTTGTTGAAGCTTCAAAATCAATGATCCACAACCATGAAGTCACTTCTCCTCTACACTACACAAACCTCATTCATCTATTTTCATATTGGATCCAAGACACTCTTCTCAACAATAATTCAACTCTGCAATACAATCTCCAGTAGCAAGGCACCATCAATAAAACAAAAAAAATACCACCACAAGCATGCTCTCAACCACCAAAAGGATATTGGCTGACATAAATGTATCAAAAATTGAATAATACTATGGCCATCCAAGAACATAATCTTTGCTCTAATCCTCCAAAAAAAATTATGCTACAATAGACTGAACTTAGATCTGAATACTAATTCACTCCTTCAATAATGTTTTCCATTCCTTGCCATTTTCACTCATATACTAAAGGTTCTACACTCTCAACTGATTTTGAAGCATTCCTTTGATATGCAGCCTTCAATCATTCACTCTCACACTCAACCAACCAATACTGAGCTCCAAAATGATGTATATAAAATGTGCTGGGAAAAATTCACCTTAGCCATGGGATCAAGGGTGCACATATTTGACAAAATCAATCCAATATCACCACTACTTGTGCACTAGAGGTGTCCAAATCATTGGAGGACCTTTTAAAACTATTTTTTATCTTTACAACTTAATCTAGAAGCCTTGTTTAGCCAATTTAATGTCCTTAAATTGTGAGCATAAATTATCAACTAGGGCAGGTATAGTGATGAAGCACAAGTGCACTATATCTTCTAGTAGTTAATTGATGTCATTAAGATATCTATGTTCTTGTTAAAGTCTAAACTTAGAATAAATATGAAGATTGTATTATTGATTATATTAAAGAATTGTGCCTTAAAGTTGTTAGCTACTTATCTTAGAAATTAATTTCTATTGAATCAGTTTATGGATTGTTTAAGTGTGATTCTAAGCTTTACTCTTATTAGATTGTTTTGCATTTTATCTCTAAATTTTATGGTGCAGCCAAGCCTAAATTAATACGTGCTAAAGAGATCCATTCTATCAGATTGTAAACCAATGATGTCTTGATTTAATTCTCAAGAAAATGATTGTGACTCTTTTACTCATTCAACTTCATCCAAACAAGTCATAAATATAATAAACTGAAAAGCAACTACACTAGGTAGAAGGCAAGGAAAATGATCAAACTGTACCAGATAAAAAGTAAATGAAATAACAGAATTAAGTTAGGTATAAAGCAAAGGAAATTTCTTATGCAGACAACGATTCAATTGTGAATTCCATCATACTGCATTTCAAACACAGAACAAATCATCTACAATAAAGAAATTAATGAAATCTATGTGCAATTCGTTAAAGACCTATACTGGATGTAGGGGCCCTCCAAAAAATAGTCAAAAATCTCCAATCAACGTAGTATGGAAAACATAAACCAATTTTATTACTCGCAAACAAGTGTAACAAGATGTTCTCAAAATTTACATATATTGGTGTGCACCCCAAAACACAGAGTGCCCATTGCTTTTTATAATACTTCTCTGTATAATAGTACGAGAGTTTCAAGCCTACATATCTTTATTTCGTTCCTATTAAATCAAACTATATCACTAAATAATCGATTTTCTATTTGGAAAAGCAAATCAATAAGATTTCGAGAAAACTCAGTCTTTGTCCCGGCGATAATCTTGTAGTTGACTTTGAGGTTGATTGTGTTATCATGCGATCTTCTTAAATGATTGGCTCAGAGAATAGGAAATAATCCATGAGGGGATGATTCCTCATCCATCCATATCTTCCTTGGCTGAGCTGGAGCATTTGAACCCTATTAACAATGGAGGTAGCTGCGAAAATCTGGATTAGCTGCAGAAACAAGCCAATTCCATAGCTGAATGCATACTTTAACAAAACAATAAGGTATATAGACAAATATGAAGAAGAAGACATTTAAGTGCTTACCTTTAACAAAACCTTGTGTTTATTGCGTTATTTAGGCGATAGGTATAGGGAAATAGGAAGAAGTATAGGAAAAAAGGGTGTCAAGGTAAGACATTCCTTGGACTCTACATTCCCACACATTGGAGGTTTTGTATGTCCTCATACAATTCATCATTTTCATTCTCTTGTTCCTTCTGATTATTGCCTTCAGGATTCACTTTCTTCTTCTTTATGGCAACCACTAGCATCCTTGGTTTCCTCATGAGGATTTTGTATTTTAGGTTGATGATTTTTCTTTACATTGCCCTATACTCTTTCTTCAAATTTTTGTTCTTTTTGTACCAAAAACTAAAATAAAGGATATGGTTGTCAATTTTTGCAATTTGGATCCCATTTTTTGCTTTCAATGTTTAATTTTCATTCTTGAGATATTTGTTCAATGTCTCCAACTCAAATATTTCTTGCTTTAAAACATTGGATGCTGAAGGTTCTTGTGGGTCATTGAACTGATTGCTTCCTTCTCCAAGATTTTGGATTGATTCTTTAGTTGCTACTTCATTTCTTTCTAATGAATCTATTTAGTTATAAATCTCTTGTTGAATAGGATCAACACCTTGTTGTGGGGAAAAATGCCTATGCAGGACGATCCTATCCACCTAAGGTGTGACAGTGCCTTAGCAACAAACAGAGACATCTATTCTAGTATTCTTCCTTTATGAATTAAGAATGAAGAGAGATAGATGGACTAACCGGTGTCTTCCGTTTGTCCCTCGATCCGGTCTCTCTTCTCTTTGGGTGTTCACAGCTACTTGCCTTCTTGCTCGCCCAGCTTCAACGGGTTCATAAGAGATCACAAGAGAACAGCTACTTGCCTTCTTGCTAGCCCAACTTCAACAAATTTCTGCAAGATCACAAGAGAACAGCTACTTGCGACAAGAGAAGAACACTACACAAAGACAGATATTCACATTCATAACTAGTTCAGGATTAGAAATGAACCAAATACACTAATGCAATCATACATCAAAGATACATCAGTATATAGGAGAAACCAAGATAGCTTTATTGATGAATAACAAGGTTCAGGAAGAGATACAACCCAGAGGGCTCCAATCCAGCATCTCCTTCCCAGCAAATGGAATTCCTATCTTCACCCCCTTCAAAGCATTAAGCACCCAATGATTCAAATCTCAAACTAACAGCAATTCTTCGCAATAACAAAATTCCAGCCCCTAGATCTCATGGAGGAGAGATCCATATATAGATGTTTGGAGAGAGGATGAGTCAGCTTGAGATCTGACTAGTGTCCTCTCCCTTTGTCAGTTCTTGATTCCACTTGGAGGTTCTTGCTTCCACTTGGAGATTTGGAACCTCTTACTCATCACCAGTCGAATTCCCTGAGGCAAGTGTCATTTTGGAAGCTTCCTGGGTTCTGACACCTTGAGAAATGAACTTGCCACATGTCCACTCTCGCTCAGCGCAGGTAGCCAGTGTTGCCTTTGACATTCAGCGCAGGTAGCCAGTGTTGGCTTTGACATTCAGTGCAAACAGCTAGTGTAGCCACTGAAATGATCCTGAATTGACTTGTGTTTGAGCAGTTTCTAGTGGAGAACTTCTGTGAATTGCTGTGGTTTGTTAGCCTTGTTCCTCTACGGGTAGGAACAACATGTTTAGGGACTTTGGATCCCTTAGATTATGGACATTTCATGCTCAATGCTGTAAGGAACAAAAATTTCTATAACAGTTGCCCCCTAAAGTATGAGGCTGTTTATCGGGTGAAATGCTTTATCAGGGGGATCCGAAGTTCATCCAATGCTGGGAGGAGACCTGTAATAAGATACAATACAATACATTATTTTTCATACTGCTTTAATGATCTAGCTGAGGCAGGCATTCCCATGCTCAGCTTTATAAATTCATTTTTCTGTACATAGAACAGACAATCGTCTGATGGTAGACTGATAATTTTGATGAAATTATCATCCTTTGAGTAGGATGATTATCTGCTGCAATGATGTACATGTCAATGTCTTTATCTTTCCTGAATATATATCGCAGCCCGGATGGATGAAACTAGATCCGGGGTCTTCAAACTCGTTCGATCTTCACTCTAAGTACAAGTCGATCCATGTGAGAATTGTTCTGAAGTCGAACATTGAAAGACATCGCTTGATTACCGGTCGATGAGGTAAACCGTTAACAAGCGCGAGAGGAATCACCGATAATGATAATGACCCTCAAGGTACTGCAGTACAATTCACGTGGTGTGAATAAGGGACTTGGCGTCGAACACCACGCAAAATCTTTCGGTCGAAGGTCATTGATGTATACCTGTCGCCAAAAGTGAGAAACTTGCCATTGAGGCATGCAAGCTTCAAAGTACTGAAGGGGTTGTTCCTAGATCAACTTCTTGGATAATGAGCTGATGTCGACAAGAAGAGATCCGTCAAAGGAGGGCCTTAATGAATCCCACATCAATGACACGGAACAGAGCTAATGATTTTGATGGAGGTGAAAACGATCTGTGACATATGATTCAGGGTGGCGTTCATGAAAGGATGAAGGATAATGTACGGCAGTGGATGGGACACGGTTGACTTTTCTGAACGACTTCTCTTGAACATATGGCGACACTGATGCGATGGATTGGTAGCATTACCCCAAATATGGATGGTATGGTGAGACCATGGATGTGACCGGTGAATGAAACAACCCAACCCGATTGTGGTACGGAGGAAAAGTGTCATGTTCAAGAGCGACTTGCTACCATCAAAGTTTTCTTTAGTTTCTCCCAATTTTTCCCCAGTCATTGCTGACCAGTACCTCTTTATTTTTGTCAAGCTTGAGGAGGATAACATATGCTTGTTCTATAACCTGCCCTTCGGGCAAGCCCATCGCTATGTTTTAACGTGCCTAGCGATAGTGAAACTCGTTCTCGTCTAAAGACAAGTTTGTCGTTATTTAATGATTTTAACGAGTCTAAGGACAAGGATAACTCGGTCCTTTTCATTTTTAGAGAGTCTGAAAAGGTACATAAAGTTAACTCCAAAAGTCCTTTTTCGTCATCTAATCCCTTAAGTCCGAAAAAGTATAAAAAAATATAGAAGGGATGAGTTTTCGATAGTTTTAACGAGCCGAATAAAACAAGCGCTCGATCTTTTTGTGCAATAATCCCTCAGGTCCAAAAAGATTAAAATCTAGAGGAGGGATAGCACTTCCTGTCCCTTTAACGAGCTGGAAGGCCAAGGACTCGGCAATCTTTTCATATTTTATGAGTCAGTTGAAAAGAGCTTAAAGAAGACTCGTCTTTTGAGGAACGAGTGATAAACAGGGTTAGCAGCTGATTCCAGGTACAGGTTGGAATTTTCCAATCACGGTCGTGTCACAAGGATGGCTAGGTGTAATCACTCTTCGCAGCTGTTCCTCAAAATGGGTAAACAATCATATGGAGGTGAACGATCGGCCAATGAAAAGTGGAGGTGACGGTGCAAACACGACCAAGGCTTTAATGGATGATGATATTACATTCACTGTGGTTATTTACCGGGATAGTTCATTTTTTAACGAGCTTAAACGCGGGTGGAAACATTTGCTCGATCTTATGTTTATTTTTTAACGAGCATGAACTATGCGCTAAAACTCCTCGGATCTTGCGTTTATTTTTTAACGAGCATGAACTGTGTGCTAAAACTGCTCGATTTTCCGTTTGCATGCCCCTAGCATAATAACGCAAATCGAGGTGCATGCCTATTGGTCACTATTTAAGCATAGTAACGCTTGAGGTACAACCCGTTACGTGGTTGCGCCAATGGAATTCCGTCATAATCCATTAACTCGTAGGCTCCTTTTGCTAACACTCGTTTAACAATATAGGGGCCCATCCATAAAGAATTAAATTTACCTGCTCCCAATTTATCGGATTCTTGGTCATAAAGCAAGACCAAGTCACCTTCTGAGAAGACACGGGGTTTGACATTTTTGTCGAACTGCGCCTTGACTCGTTTCTTATGGGCTTCTTTGGCCAAAGTGGCGTCACGACGAGTTTCATCAAATTGGATTAATTCCAAGAAACGGGCCTCTTCTTCTGAAGTTCCGGGGAGGAGATCAATTGCGAGTTTAAGAGACGAGATTTCACACTGGATTGGCAGGACTGCTTCCAGGCCATACACCAGTTGGAAAGGTGTGAACCCGGTCGCATTTCTTACCGATGTTCGGTAAGCCCACAAGGCTGAGTACAGGATTAGGTGCCACCTTCTTTTGTGAACCCCGATCATCCTTTGCAACATACGCTTCAGGACCTTGTTGATCGCTTCAACTTGTCCGTTGGCTTGTGGATAATACGGGGTAGAGCTGTCATGAGATAGCCCTAGCTTGGCAGCTAATTCAACCATCATGTGATTGCGAAAATGCGATCCATGATCTGTAACTATAGCCTGTGGTACGCCGAAACTGGCGACTACATGATTGAAAAAGAAAAGGGCAGCTGTTTCACCAGTATTATCTAATGTAGGCATCGCGTCGGCCCATTTGGTAAAATAGTCAATGACGACTATAATATACCCATGCCCCCCGGTCGAGGTGGGGTTACATGTCATGAAATCGATGCCCCATTTGGCGAAAGGCCCAACAACAACTATTGGCTGTAAAGGTGCGGGTGGTCTTCTGGTTTTGCTATCAAAAATTTGACAAGCATGGCAACTTCTGACTGCGGTTATGCAATCTTTGAACATGGTTGGCCAGAAGTATCCTGCTCGTAAGATTTTTTGTGCTGTAGCATATCCAGATTGATGCCCCCCACACGCGCCTGAATGACACTCATTCAGGGCTTTTTCGGCCTCTTCATGGGTGAGGCACCTCCTCAGAACTGTATCGATACCACGACGGTAAAGCGTATCACCGACGATCATGTAGTCTTTCGCTTGGTATCGTATACGTTTCTGTTCTGAGTGAGAGGTGTCAGGCCTGAACTTTTGGGTTTGGAGATAAATGATTATATCTCCATACCACTCATTGCTTGTAGATATCAGAAACAAACTTTCGTCCACGATTGACTCTTCGGATGTTTCATCGTTGGACGACGATGGGAGATCGCACAATAATTCTGCGAAGACTAAAGCTTTCTTTGATTTGGATTTTACAAATTCCATATCAAACTCTTGAAGGATCGCTATCCATTTTGAATATTTTGCCCCTAGCAACTGTCGCGACAATATATAAGTCATGGGGTTGCAATCTGATAGAATGGTAGTTTTCCGAAAGAGGACATAATGTCGAAATCTTTGTATCGCTTGAACAACAGCGAGTGCTAGCTTTTCAACGTAAGAATATTTGCTTTCTGTATCATTTAAGTTTTTACTTAAATAATATATAGGATGTTCAATTCTATCGACTTCTTGAACTAAAACCATCACAATGGTCGTATCTGCTGCAGCCAGATATAGGTTAAAATCTCTTTGATAGTCCGGGGCATACATTAATGATGCTTCTACTAGAGAATCTTTCAGAGCATCAAAGGAAGCTTGCGCCACCTGATCCCAGACAAAAGGTACATCCTTTTTCAAAAGACGAGTATAACCTTTAGCAAGTTCTGCGTAATTTGGAATGAACCTCCTCAGAAAGTTTGCTTTCCCTTGGAGTTTCTGAATCTGAAGCAAATTTGAAGGTGGAGGCAAATTAATGATTGCCTAAACCTTGCAAGGGTCGAGACGAATCCCATCCTTAGAGACTACAAAGCCAAGTAAACGACCAGAACCAACGCAAAACACACATTTGTGTGGATTGAGTCTTATCTTGTAGTGTCAACAACGTAGAAATATCGCTCTTAAATGCTGCGGATGATCAGTCCGCTTTCGCGAATGAGCCAGAAGGTCGTCGAGATATGGTTGAACGATGTTCTTGATGTTATGGAAGGCATAATTCATTGCCCTCTGAAACGTCGCCCCTGCGTTCTTTAAACCAAAGGGTAATTTTCGATAAGCGAATGTGCCCCACGGACAAATGAATGCAGTCTTTGACTGGTCCTGTGGGCGGATATTTATTTGATTATACCCGGAAAATCCATCCATGAATGAAAAGATTTCACATCCGGCACATTCGTCAATTATCTGGTCGATGAAGGGTGTAGGGTAGTTGTCTTTCGGACAAGATTGGTTTACATCCCTATAATCGACACACACTCTAATTGTCCCTTGTTTCTTCATAACAGGGACAATATTCGATACCCAATAGGTTAGAGGAACCGGGTAGATGAAACCAGCATGGAGGAGCTTTTCAACTTCTGCTTTAATGGCAGCAGCTTTCTTGGGGTGCACCTGCCGAAGCCGTTGCCTTACTGGTTTGACATCAGGATACATCTTAATTTCATGTTCAACGATACTCGAGTCAATGCCTGGCATTTCATCATATGACCAAGCAAAGACATCTCTGAATTCGCGAAAAAGAGCGTTATATATTTCCAGTTCTGAAGGAGAACATCCTTTGCCGACATAAATATTCTCTACAACATTTGTTTTAGTCGAGATATTTATGGCTATAGTCTCTTCAATATTGGATAAGTTTCGCTCGGAATCCACCGTATTTACAGTATTTGATAGGAATTCAAAAACTGAAGGGTGATAAAGGTCATTTTGAGTATCTTCTTCATATTCTGGAAGAAGGGAACGATGGTGGCAATCATTCCATGGTGCCCCCTCAATCAACATTGATTGTAGGATTCCTTCGTCAGTCCCATGCACTTTCGACCAAGGATCTAATGGGGTACCATATTCTCTAGACCTATCTACCCAAACGCTTGATGAGCGTTGATTTGGGTTCGCCTCCCATGCTCGAAACATTGATTGCTACAATATTTCTATAGGGCTTGGGGGAAAAACCATTGCATGATCCATGTTGATATCGTCTTCTGAGATCTTCGTGGAAGATATCATGTTGCAGGCTCTTACCAATGCTACTTCCCCTATATAGATTGGAGGTGGAAGTGCGAAAGTTCCCATTAATGTGGGGTCTTTCAGTAGGCCTACTCCGGTGTCTTGAAGCGAATGGTTGCTTCCATGGATCATGGGAATGCTTCCTGTAACTTGTGAACCATTAGGGAGGAAGTCTTGTTGGTCGACGATTGTAATCCCTCCTTGAAAAGGGAATGCGATCTTCCTAAAATAAGTCGACACAACAGCTACCATGGCATAGATCCACGGTCTTCCTAGTAGGATGTTGTAGTCAAGATTCCCATCGATGACTTCAACATCCATTTCTACTGTTTTTCCTCCTAGTTCAACTTTCAAGTTATTAAGGATACCGCACGGGGTATAATTCCTTCCATCGAATGCTTTCAATGTCGTCGAAGATCGCGACAAGGTCGGAGACCCTAAAGTTTTCCAGCAACTCATCGACATAATACATGTAGATGCCCCCTCATCAATAATTGTTCGTTGAACAGTTTTGTTGAGGGATTTCACTTGAATAAGGAAAGCTAGTTGAGCTGGTAACTGAGGATCGTATCCTTTGTGGTCGAAGGATACAAGATCGGAATCCTTAGGATCAACCCCACCAATAGCCGATAACAAAGCCTGCCTTTGGGATGGACAATTTTGTAGTACTTCAAGAGTCGACATAGCGGATGGCGATTGGGCCAGATCTTCCACTATGTTATAATGCTGCGCCGCTCTGGCGCGAGGATTAAATGTCAACTTGTGTACTACTCCCTTTGGCGGTTTTATTGTTAATTCAGGAATGATGGGTGGTACAACTTCTGTCGAAGTTGTTGTCGAACTACTTGGTTGATATTTACCTTTGTCGTTCGACAGCTGTGGATTCCCGTAATCTTTGTTCCTTGTCGAAATAAAAGCATCATTTTGTTGCTTAGAGATTGACAACATTAGCACTTGCGACGGGGAAGCATTTCCACTATCAACCAGATTTTGACCTGGATTGGGAAACGGATCAGTCAATACAGCTGAGGTTTGCGAACTTTTGAAGAACCTCTTCAGCTCAGCTTTGTATGGACACTCCTTTGTCCAGTGATTTTCATCACATATTTGACACCCTGTTGTAGGGGGTTTCCTATTTCCAGGAGGGTTTGAAGAAGTTTTTCCGGGAGATGACTCACCCTGTTTCTTCTTCTTCCCTTTGTTTTGTTTCTTCTTGCTTCCTGGTTGATTGGTTTCTTTGCCTTTATCTGTTGAAACGACATTTACTTCCGAAGCAAGAATTTCTTCTTTTGCATTTTGATCCGAATTCTTACGGGCTTTCTTAGACGAAGCCTTTGTTGATTTCGCGTTTGCCGTGCCAATCACGCCATCGCCGGCATGAGAGTCACTATTTGATTTAGGAGGAGGAGGAATTGAGAATTTCGGTCTAGGGGCGTCAGGTATTTTGTCGTAGAGCGTGCCAGACTGAGTGTAGACTAAGTCTAGATATTGTGCACGAGCAATAACTTGCTCCTTCGTTACGACTCCCCCCTTGGCCACATCTTCCGTTATGGCAGGAAGTAACGACTTGATAAACCATTCAGCTAATAGCTGATCGGGAACATACGTTTTTACCATCCTACGACGACGTTGCCACTCATGTATATGATCAGATATATGAGTGGCCGTTGTCTGTTTGAAGTTGGTTAAGATTTCTGTTCCCATTTCATACCTTATCGGTAATTGAAAATGGGTTAAGAAAGTCGTGGCTAGGGAGCTGAAATTGTCGAATGAGGCTCTAGGAAGTTCAATATACCATTTTTCCACTGGACCCGTTAACGTCCTCTGGAAAAGGCGAAACCTTATCGAATCATCGTTTAGGGTGTTTGATGAACACCATAGATGAAAGGTCATCACGTGATTCGATGGATCTTCACCCGGATTTCCATTAAATTTAGGAATGTCTGAAGGAAGTTTGTGAGGAATCGCTGGCCACCAAGGGGCGTAAGCAATTGGATCGTTTGTTAATCGGTGTAAATCGGGTAACTCTAAAGTTGCCATGAATGGTAACTGTTGATTCAGGTTAGGTGAAGCATACCCAGGATACGATGGGATCGCCTGAGCAGTTGGCCTTTGCATACCAGCATAATGTAATTGATGTTGGTATGACTGATACGGTTGGTGGACTTGACCACTGTAAAGTGGTTGGTTTTGACCGTTTTGAATATACGGTTGTCCACTGTTCGCAAAGATCTGCTGCTCAGAACCTTGGTACACTTGCTGGAATTGTGGTTGTTGGTATTGCACGAGCCATGGTTGTGAGGCCATGTTCTATTGTGCTATACTAACCGTTGGACCAAGGTGTGGGGTAATTGTACCCGTTTGGACCTGTGTCGCCCCACCAGCAGGCGATTGTGGTTGAGTCACAGGGTCAAGGGGCTGTTGCATTACAACCTAAGAAATCTGAGGTTGACATACAACAAGCAACGTTTGAACTTGCGACACTGTCACAATAGCCGGTGTGGTCGGGATGTTCGACATAGGTACACATTGTTGCATAGAATACACAACCCTTGGTTGTTAAGGTAGCATAGGTACCCAACCACTTGATGTAACTCCAGTATAACCTGAATACTGTTGTGAACTCCCGTATGGATATCCTCCCGGAGGGGGTAATGAAAGGGCATACTGCCCCCCATACGGTAGCAATCCGGAACTCAAGGGGATTGTTTGTCCTTGGGGACTGGATTGCCCAAATTGACCTCCAAATGGATCAATCTGGCGAGTCTCAACATAAGAGTTGCCGAATATTATTCCTGAGGAACAAACTGGAACTGACCACACTGTCGAAATAGTCCCTGGTTGGACTCCTTCTAGCTGTTGTGAGCTAGTCGGGACAGATGGTGTGCCGGCAAACATTGTCGGAGTGATGGCAGGGAGTTCTGCTGTCGCTGTATCATTCGACACAGTCCTAGATGTTGTCGGTTGCTCAGACATTTTGAGTCTATCCAAGAGATTACCTAGCGATTCTACAGGAACTTCCACTTGTGGTAGACTAACTTCTGATGAAGGAAATAGAGTGACCCCGACTCCAAACTGTGTTGGAGTACTTGCTTGCGGATCCTCTACAATTTCCTCTATCGCAATCAAACCAGGTGGAAGAGGAAGACCGTCAGGTCCGTAAAATATTTCTGGTGCCGAAGAAGGGGTTGAATCGACAGCGACAGTTGTTTGAGGAGCAAGACTCTCTGAACCGGTCACAGATGGAACTGGCTCAGTAACGCAAGTATTTGCCCCCAGACTATGATCAGTGTTACTGTCCCTCTGCGGCTGTTGAACTTCTTCTATATAGGCAGGGTTTCCAGAAATGTTTGGAGTAACCGAAATCTCAGATGTTGTTGGAACACTTGTTCTAACTTTGATAGGAGATTTCGAACCGGTTAAACGAGTTTGCTTTGTCCGTACTGTTTTCGATTCCAGAGACAAAGACGGTTGACTCGTAAGCCTCCGCGAACGACGGGGTTTCAATTGACTTTCTTCCACGATTTCGGATTACTCAATCAACCAAAATACAAAAGGGGAAAGTGTGTTTCTGAATTAAATGAATTTTTTAGACGCTTTTAGACACAACTTGCTTTTTCACTTTTAAAGAGTCGAGAAAAATCTAAAGATGACTCTAGTCTCCTTCGATGTTTTAACGAGCCCGAAGTGACAAATGCTCGGATGGAATTTTTCCGTTATAGAGTCTGAAAAAGGCTAAAAGGAACTGCTCTGGAGTTCTAGGCAGAGGGTGTGCCAAACTTTTCGCAAAACCGCAGAATACTTTTTAGGGTATGGGCAGTCGATCTTCCTGAATGCTGTGTTCAGTGCATTGCGATCAGTAGGGCAGCCGACACGGCTTCCTAAGGATAAAGGTTTTATGCCTATAGGGGTCTCCCAATATATACGCGACGATACGTGGGAGCACAATCTGTACTGGCGCAATCGTCCCTCAGGAGGAATCGCCCACCATCAACGAGATCGACAGTCACCAGGCTTTACGACGCCGGAACACGTCTCTAGCCTAGACCTCTATGTTGTGCGTTATGTTGCAAAGCGTTGTTAAGTTCATTCAATTTATTTTAGGTTGATCTTTTTAAAGTTTGCCTTTCAAGGTTCACCACGAGATGTATGAAACAATTCCTAAATGCAGTCTAAAGATGATAAGCAAGTTTTATATCTTTTCAACTTTGAAAATCCTAGCTACTAAGGGAAAAGAAAGACACCATCTTTTCTCAAAGAGAAATTAGCACACTCTAATGCACTTTTCCTAAATCAGACATGCAAACTATCAAGATGCAAATGCACAATGCAGGTGTTTGTTTTCCGCTTTCTTAGTATTGATGCCTACAAAAGAAAGCTTTTTGTACAACTTTGAATTTGCTTTTAAATGACAAATACAAACAAGTTTACTTTTCCGAAATCAGAGAGGGTAGAAGAGATTACAACACTTAATGATTTTCGAAATGAATACTTGTTTCGACACTTAAAAGAGGCAAACTCAAACCAATAAGCAAAAGTAAATGTATAATCAACTGTAAACAGCCAATGAACTCTCTCCTAAGATCACAATCAACAGATCTGAATCAAGGGCTACAGGATGATTATTTCACTCATGCAAAGGAAAACTGTAAATGACGCCACAAACACTTAAAAACATTCACAGTCTTTTTGTACAAAAGGAGGCGGAATCTAAGTAGAGAAGAGGAGTTATTAGACTGGTACCTATGCTGGTTACAGGCTGCAAAAATCAGAGATCAAAACAAGGCAAAACAGAGCAGAGAACCCCAGCTGCACAAGGGCAAACTGGTTCAGCGCAACCTCAACACAGGGGTTTTGACATTCAGCGCAGTTAGCCTTCACGGGACCTACGTTGAAATGCAGAATCCCTTCACTGGGTCTGCGCTGAAGGAGAAACTCTCGTTTCTCACTGGTTCTGGGTCACAGATTGCTATTTAATCTACTGTTTCAGGCCAAATAAAAGCAACAAGCAAGGTACAATCAAAGGGATGCTTTGAAGGAGTACTAAGATCTATCACAAAGGATCATCAAATCATTTGTGAGTCCATAGTTCAGATCATAGACAAGTCCAGTGATTGGATCAAAGCAGCAACTGTCTACTTTGCATCCAGGAAAAGCAGATGCAGTTCGATTGTTGTTGTCGAGTCTATGAAACAAACAATGATGGAAACACAAATAAAATGACTAAACAGATCTCCCTAGCGGAGTCGCCAATTTGTTGTGGGGAAAAATGCCTATGCAGGACGATCCTATCCACCTAAGGTGTGACAGTGCCTTAGCAACAAACAAAGACAACTATTCTAGTATTCTTCCTTTATGAATTAAGAATGAAGAGAGATAGATGGACTAACCGGTGTCTTCCATTTGTCCCTCGATCCGGTCTCTCTTTTTAGTGGGTGTTCACAGCTACTTGCCTTCTTGTTCGCCCAACTTCAACGGGTTCATACGAGATCACAAGAGAACAGCTACTTGCCTTCTCGCTAGCCCAGCTTCAGCAAATTCCTGCAAGATCACAAGACAATAGCTACTTGCGACAAGAGAAGAACACTACACAAAGTCATATATTCACATTCATAACTAGTTCAGGATTAGAAATGAACCAAATACACTAATGCAATCATACATCAAAGATACATCAGTATATAGGAGAAACCAAGATAGCTTTATTGATGAATAACAAGGTTCAGGAAGAGATACAACCCAGAGGGCTCCAATCCAGCATCTCCTTCCCAGCAAATGGAATTCCTATCTTCACGCCCTTCAAAGCATTAAGCACCCAATGATTCAAATCTCAAACTAACAGCAATTCTTCGTAATAACAAAATTCCAGCCCCTAGATCTCATGGAGGAGAGATCCATATATAGATGTTTGGAGAGAGGATGAGTCAGCTTGAGATCTGACTAGTGTCCTCTCCCTCTGTCAGTTCTTGATTCCACTTGGAGGTTCTTGCTTCCACTTGGAGATTTGGAACCTCTTACTCATCACCAGTCGAATTCCCTGAGGCAAGTGTCATTTTGGAAGCTTCCTGGGTTCTGACACCTTGAGAAATGAACTTGCCACATGTCCACTCTCGCTCAGCGCAGGTAGCCAGTGTTGCCTTTGACATTCAGCGTAGGTAGCCAGTGTTGGCTTTGACATTCAGTGCAAACAGCTAGTGTAGCCACTGAAATGATCCTGAATTGACTTGTTTTTGAGCAGTTTCTGGTGGAGAACTTCTGTGAATTGCTGTGGTTTGTTAGCCTTGTTCCTCTAGGGGTAGGAACAACATGTTTAGGGACTTTGGATCCCTTATATTATGGACATTTCATGCTCAATGCTGTAAGGCACAAAAATGTCTATAACACACCTGGACTGTGCACTGGACTTTTTAGAGGTGAACTGCAGGGTGGTGATGACACTCTTGGTGATAGTTTTGGTGATCCTTCTTGGGAACCTTCAGGGTTTTCAGTTGGCTCATTCTCCTCAAGATCAATATATTATGTAGTTCCTCTGACTGGTTGTTGTATTGTGTTCAACCTGGTACTCCTCCTTAGTCCTGGGGTCTATAATCTTTGTGCTTTCCTTATTTTGGCTTTTGGTTTTTCTTCCTCAGGAAGGGTCTCAGTTTGTGGTAAATCTTTTGTTCTTTTGCTAGCTTTCTTCCTTCTAATATTTCCCCTTTTCATTTTCTACAAAATATCCACTATGGGTAGTTCATCTTCTGATAATTCCTGTTGAGACTGGGGTTCTTTTATTGTTTAAACTATTCTCTTCTTTCCCTTGAGGGTTCTACTACTACTAGGTTGTTGAGGAGCTTTTTCTTCAAAATGGTTTCTTATCAAGAAATTTTCCTAGTTATCCCCTACACTCTGAAGGTGGAACTCAACCAAGATATTTACCAATCCATGATGATACATGGTATTGTCTATGAATTGAATCTTCTTTTGAACATTCATGGACATTTTCTTAAGACTATGCAAGAGGAAATAAGGAAGATTCATTTGGTGTTCCTCAAGAAAATGCATCATTATCCTAATGTGGTAGAAATACATGTATCCAAACCGACCCTCACAAGTAATAAATTTCTGAAGTACAAGAAGTAAATTCCTCCATTTACTATTAAGGGATGTACTAGGAATACCTTTCTTGAAGACTATGGTATCCATGTTTGGATTTTTCAGGAAGACTCTTCAATCTTCTCCATTGATTCACCTGTTTTTGAACCATTTCTTTGTGCTTCTGGACAATTCAGTAGCTTCTACGATCATAGAATCCGTTATAGTGAAGTTAATGTCTCCTATTTCAACCTCTGTTCCATAAAAAAAAAGTGCAAAAGTCTTCGTCACTTCCATGTGGAAACCGTCGAATTTCTCTATGAATTCTAACCATTATATTTTCTACAACAGCTCCCTGGTCCAAGGATATCCTTCTAAGAATTTCTTTCCTGCTGGCTCGGTTCGGACAATAACACCCATTATGGAGGATGCTTTGTCTCAAGGACTTCTTATTTTGACAGGAGAAATGGTGTTGGAAGGGTTTCAGTTAGTGGCAGAGAGATAGAAAGGCTATATGAATTCAGAGAAATGGAAGAACATATGAATTATAATGAAGGCTGTGGCAATGAATTTGACTGTTGGAGCATATTAAAAATAATGATTTGGTGATTTAATTCAGTCGATCCGAAATAAGGACAAGACAAAGGTTTTAACTAGTGGTTTATGATGATTTTGACATGCAACCTTCACCCTTAGTTTGCAATGATTTCATTTTATTTTGGCAATGCTATGTCCTCTTAGTTCATATATGTAATATATTAATCCTCATTATTAAATTAAAGTATCACATACCTTTGATTAAATTTGCTAACCTTAATTGTTCTTTGATATCTCCTACAAGTACTTTGCACTGTCAACTATTCTTCAATTCAGATCACCAAGTGTTCCTGTTAAGTGGCTTCAAAAATTTATTAGGGCTGCAGAAACTTGTCCTAGCTATAGAAACTTGTTTGAGCTATGGAAAGTTGTTGATTTTGTAGCTGAGAAAAAACTTTAAGAAAGGAACTTTATTTTTGAAAAGAAAATTTAAGGTGCCAAAAGGAGTTGGTTTTCACTTCAAATTTTCGGTATAAACATGGCAACAACATGTTGGCTTTCATGTTTATACCTATTATTATTATTATTGAATATTATATATATATATATATATATATATAATTTATTTATCTTTTTTTTCTTCTTTTAGAAAAAATAAACATTAAATTGAGTAAAATTTCTAAGGTGGAAAATAAGGAGAACTCTTTTCAACCATCTTGAATTCTAAATTATCTTGGAAACTTTTGACAAATTCTTCTTTTGTTAATGGCTTGTGATAAAGTCTGAGTCAATGCCCATTTACTAAAAGAGGAATTTTCTCTTCATCAATAGTCCTGATTCTAACTGCACCATTGTCAAAGACATTTTCAACTTCATAAGGTCAAAGCCAGTGGGTTTGGAATTTAACTTGAAATTTTTTGAACTTTGAATCAAAGAGTAATGCCCAATCTCCTGGATGAATTTTTCTTTCTTTAATGTACTTACCATGCCATCTGGATCTCTATTGTTGAACTAGGCTGGTTCTCTACAGGGCTTCTTGTCTTATTTCATCAAGCTAATTAAGTTGTTTCATCCCTTGCTTCTATGCTTCTGATAGGTCAAGATCTAGCTGGACTGTTGTTTTATAAGTCTGGATCTGGAACCCTATTGGAAATAAGACTTGCTTCCCATACACAAGTTCGTAGGGAGTATGCCCTCTAGTACTTCTCCATGTAGTTATATAAGCCCACAAAGCTTCTAGAAGCTTTTTTGCCCAGTCCTTCCTGTGTAAGTGTACAGTTTTGGTAAGGATTGCTTCAATCACCTTATTTGTAGGCTCAACTTGTCCATTGGCTTGTGGATGGTACGGAGTATAATTTCGATGTTTGATTCTATACTACTCCACAAGCTTCTGCACTAATCTGGATGTGAATTGTGTTCCTTGATCTGTTACAATTTCTCTTGGAACACCAAAACGAGTGAAAATATCCTCAAAAAAAATGAAACTACAACATTTTAAGTATCAAAAGGAAGTGCTTTATCCTCTACCCATCTAGTGACATAATCAGTACATACCAGAATATATCTCTTTTGCTTTGAAGGTGGGTTGATTGGTCCAACAAAACCTAGTGCCCACTTTTCAAATGGTTCAGTTAGTACCTATGGTTATAATGGCATTTCATTTGAAAGCGTGGGTTTTCCCATTCTTTGACAACTATCACATCTTTTAACACATTCCTTGGTATCCCTAAAAATGGAAGGCCAATATTATTCTAAAAGTAAGACTTTATAAGCAGTTCTTTTGTCAAAAAAATGTCCTCCACATGGTTCATCATGGAAAGATTTAAGT
Source organism: Pinus tabuliformis (assembly GCA_031772625.1). NCBI lineage: Eukaryota > Viridiplantae > Streptophyta > Pinopsida > Pinales > Pinaceae > Pinus > Pinus tabuliformis. Next base: position 1,073,939,177 of record CM062816.1, read on the forward strand.
ATTTATAGTATTTCATCCTCTCGAACACATCTTCTGATGATGAGATCTGGTCCATGAATAAGATGTGATATTGTGGACTATTCTCCTCTTTTCTCTAGGAGACAAATGAAATGGAATTTTCCCTGTAGCTAAATAGTTAGCAATATTTGCATACCAAGGTGATTTAGTAGATACTTCAAAAAGATATTCATCAGGAAATTTATCCTCTACAGGTTGATCATTATTATCATTTTGAATTCTAGATAAAAAGTCAGCAATTTTATTCTGCTTTCTGGGCCTATCTAGAATGGTGATGTTAAATTCTTGTAATAATAAGAGCCATATGGTTATTCTCCCATTAGTGTTTGGTTTATTCATTAGGTATCTAATGGAAAAATGGTCTGTGTGAATGAAATTTTCATAGCCAGTTATATAATGTCTAAATTTGTTAATGGCATGAACTACAACTAAAAACTCCTTCTCAGTTATAGTATAATTTAATTCTGCAGGAGTTAAATTTTTATTGGTATAATAGATTGAATAAGGAGTAAGATCATTTTTCCCTAACACAACTCCTAAGGCTAATTCTGAAGCATCAATTGAGATATGGAAAGGTAATTTCCAATTAGGTCCTTTTAAAATAGGTGCTTCAAAAATTCTCTTTTTCAAAGTTTCAAAGGAAATTTGAGATTCAGAATCCCATTTGAATTCACAATCCTTGGTAAGATGTTTAAAGAGTGGAGATGCAATTTTTGTGAAGTTTTCTATAAATCTTCTATAGTATCTAGTAAAACCAAGAACAATTCTAACATCTCGTTGGTAGTTTGGCATTGATAACTTAGAAATGACTTCAACTTTAGATGAGTCCACCTTAATTCCATTTCTTGAAATATGGTGGCCTAAAACAATTCCTTCATTAAACATCATGAAATATTTCACATGACTTAACGAAAGATTTGTTTCTTTACATCTTATTAACACTTTTTCTAAATTTCCAAGTGCTTCATTAAAAGAAACACCATAAACTCTAAAATCATCCATGTATACTTCCACATAATCATGAATAAGATTAGAGAAAATTCAGAGGACTGCTCTTTGGAATGTTTCTGAAGCATTGCATAATCCAAATGGAAGTACTTGGTAAGCATAAGTTCCCCATGGACAAGTGAATGTGGTTTTATCTTGATCTTCAGGTGCTACCTGAATCTGGTTATATCCACTAAAACCATCCAAAAATGAAAAATACTTTTTCCGTGCTAATGTGTCTCAGACTTGATCTATGAAAAGTAGTGGAAAGTGGTCTTTTAATATTGCTTTATTCAATTCCCTGTAATTGATGCATACTCTCCATTTTCCATTTTTCTTTGGAACGATTACTAAGGGTGAAACCCCTGACTGTCTGATATCGGATAAATGAAATTTACATTTAATAGCTTTTGTAATTCCTCCTTAACAATTTATTTTAGATTTGGGTTCATTATTTGTTGCGGCTATCTAACTGGTCTTGCACTTTGTTCAATGTAGATATGATGTATGCAAGTTTTAGATCAATTCCTCTCATATCAGTGTATTCCCATGCAAAAGTGGAAGAATCTTTCTGTAAGATCTCCACCAATTGATTCTTTTGTAGTTCTTCCAAGTTTTCATTAACATTCAAAGTTTTACCTGGAAAGATTTCTATTAAAGAATTCCCAATTTTTTCCATAAAGAGCAATGATACTTTTCTAGATGATAGATGTTCATTTCGACTACGATCATGAAGTGAGGAAGATTCATTATTTTCCAATAGATTTAAAATTTGGTCTTCCTCTCTCGTTCGATAGTAAAAACCGGTTGTATATCATCTTCATCATCTATCCATTCTTCGTTTTTTGTTTCTAATATTGTTCTTGCAGGAGGGTATAATGTAAATTTCTTTGTAGAATTTCCATATGAAATAAACATGTCACCTGATCGGCACGATGAAAGCATCAGCTGTAGCTAACCAAGGTCTTCCTAGGATTAATGGATGTCCTCCTAGATTATTCTTCAGTGTTAAGACCATGAAATCAACAGGATATTCCCAAGAATGTAAGGATATACAAACATCCTCCAATACACCATCACGTTTGATCATAGACCTATCTGCTAATTGTAATAGTGTTGGTGTGTTATGAAACCAGCTCAAGAAGAGAGAGAAAAGATAGATCAATGCCTTCGAATTCAGCCTCTTCGAGGGGGCAACCTCCTTTACATTACATAAATGAACAATTATTGGATGATCCGAATGACAAAACCTCCTTTCTATATATAGGAGTCTAAGGAGTCACAATATAATCCAGCCGACCTAACAATAATAATATAAAGCCAAAAAAATAACAATAGAGGGATTCTATGGGGTACAATAATAACAATATGGGGGCAATAGGGGCACAACAATATTAATAAGGGGTATAACTACAATAGTAATGGGGTAATCACTAGTATTATGGGGACCCAACATGCCTCTCTCCTTCAAAAAAGTGTTGTCCTCAATGCTTGAGTAGTTCTGGATAATTCTGCATAAAATTCTCATCCTCCCATGTGGAATCTTCAGCGAATAAGTTCTTCCACTTGATAAGATACTCTGAGATTGATCGATTTCGTAGCTGTCGAGTTCTTGTTTCTGTGACTGCTTCCGGTTCCAATATAATTTTTCCTTGCTCATCAAGTTCTGGAAATATTGTTTGAACTGGGAGCTTGTCGCCTATAACCTTCTTTAAACATGAAACATGGAAAACTGGGTGCAATCGAGAAGCTGCAGGAAGCTCCAATTTGTATGCCATGGTACCAATCTTTTGCAACACCTTGTATGGACCATAATACTTTGGTGATAATTTATTATCCTTCTTAGCTTGCTTGAGGGAAATTTTCTTATATGGTTGTAGCCGTAGGAATACCCAATCACCTACATCAAAACTTCTTTCACTGCGATGTTGATCTGCCTGTTGGTTCATTCTATTCTGTGCCAACACGAGGTTATCCTTTAAGAGTTGGAGGACTTGTTGTTGATGTTCAATGTGAGGTTCCACTGCCTGAAGCTTAGAATTTTCTCTTAAATATGATTTGATGGATGGTGGTTGATACCCATAAAGTGCCATAAATGGGGTCATTTTTGTTGCTGTATGGAAGGAAGTGTTATACCACCATTCAGCCAGAGGCAACCATTTGACCCATTGTGTCTGTTTATCAGATACAAAGCAACGAAGATATCCTTCCAAACATTTGTTTACTATCTCAGTTTGCCCATCAGATTGAGGATGATAAGATGAGCTATGAGCTAACTGAGTACTAAGACAAGAAAATAATTTTGTCCAAAATTTTCCAGTGAAAATGGGATCTCTGTCACTTACAATAATCTTTGGGTTTCCATGTATCTTTTGAATTGTTTCCATAAATGCAGTAGAAACTGTACTGGCTTTAAATGGATGTGATAATGCACAAAAGTGTGCATACTTGGTAAGTCTATCAACTACCACCATGATGACACTCTTTCCCTCATACTTGGGTAAACCTATGATAAAATCCATTGAAACCTTCTCCCAACGTTGGCTTGGAATGGATAAAGGTTGTAATAGACCCGGTGTCTTAATTGTTTCAACTTTATTTTGTTGGCAAACCAAACATTCCGCCACAAACTTTTGAATATCTAATTTAAGGCCATCCCAAAAAAATTCCTTCTTAACCCTGTGGTATGTTTTTAAAAATCCTGAGTGCCCTCCTAAGGGAGAAGTGTGCAATTCCATAAGAATCTTTTGTTTTAGCTGGGAATTCTTACAAAGGTATAAGCGATCTTTGTGCCATAACGAATCATTTTGCCAGCTAAATGTATCAGACGTAATGGAATCTTCATGTAACTTTCGAATAAGTTCCCACACTTCTTCGTCATTCTTCCACTCCTCCCTTGCTTCATTTATCCAATCTGGTTGGATAATAGAAATGGTGCACAACAATGCTTCCACATCCACATCCTTTCTTGAGAGTGCATCTGCCACCACATTTTACTTCCCTTTTTTGTAGATGATTTCAAAGTCATAACCCAACATCTTTGTGACCCACTTTTGTTGCTCTTCAGAGGATAATCTTTGTTCTAAAAATTATTTGAGGCTATCATGATCTGATTTTACCTTGAAGTGTCTTCCCATTAGGTAGGGTCGCCATTTCTTAAGTGCATGGAGTATTGCCAACATTTCCTTCTCATAAATAGCTTTGCTTAAAAACTTTCCCTTGATTGGACGACTTTCAAAAGCAATGGGTCTTTCATCTTGCATTAGAACAGCACCAATTCCATTTCCTGAAGCATCACATTCCACAATAAAGGTTTTTGTGAAGTCCGGTGTAGCTAAGACCGGTGCTTGGCACATTGCCTCTTTAAGATGTTCAAAGGCCTTTGTTGCTTCCGGAGTCCATGAAAATGCATCTTTCTTCAATAATGTTGATAGAGGTGCTGCTATTCTCCCATAATTCTTAACAAACTTGTGATAATACCCTATCAACCCAAGAAATCCTCGCAGATGCTTTATTGATGTGGGGATTTTCCATTCCTTAATGGCTTTAATTTTGCTAGGGTCTACCTTAACTCCATGAGATACAATGTGACCCAGATATTCCACCTCCTGGACTCCAAAGAAACATTTGGATCTTTTTGCATATAATTGTTTCTCCTACAATAGTTGTAGCACCCTTTCAACATGTTCAACATGATCCTTCCAAGACTTTTTGTAGATTAGTATATCATCAAAAAATACTAACACAAATTTTCTAAGGAATGGTTTGAAAATTGAATTCATCAAACCTTGAAATGTTGAAGGTGCATTGGTAAGGCCAAAAGGCATGACCAAAAATTCATTATGACCCTCATGAGTTCTAAATGCTGTTTTTGGAATGTCTTCAATCTTCATTCTAATTTGATGATATCCTGAATGAAGATCCAACTTGGTGAAGTAAATTGATCCATGCAATTCATCCAGTAATTCATCAATGAGAGGAATGAGGAACTTATCTTTAATAGTGAGGTTGTTGAGCTCCCTATAATCCGGATACATGCGCCATGATCCGTCCTTCTTGTGCACCAATACTACTGGAGCAGAGAAAGAACTTTGACTCGGTTGAATTATACCAGCCTCTAGCATTTCTGTAGCCATATGTTCAATTTCACTCTTTTAGACATAGGGATATATGTACGGCTTAATGTTTGGAGGAACACTTCCTGGAATAAGATGAATAACATGATCATGATCACACATAGGTGGGAGACCTTTGGGAGTCTCAAATACCTTGGAATGATTGTCCAAGACTTTTTGGAGATCTGGAGAAATAGATGATTCCGTTGTGGAAACATCTAGCAAACATAATTGTGCAATTACACCTCTTTGCTCCTTTTTTAGAAGCTTTTTCATACCATTAGAGCCGATTATCTTTCCTGGTTTCCCTGCAATACCCCTTAATTCAACTTCCTTTCCTTTCGTAGAAAATTTGATGAAAAGTTCTTGAAAATTAAAAGCTATTGCACCCAAGGATTGTAGCCATTGGACTCCTAGTACAACATCAACACCTCCCATTGGAATGGAAAGCATTGGGATAGTCAATACATATTCTCCCATGGATAGCTTGATATTATGGCACTTTCCAGAGAAATTTATTGTTCCTCCATTTGCAATCATCACTTGACACTCTGGTGCTGGATATAGGAAGCAATTCAATTCTTTTGCTACCTTACAATGAATAAAATTGTGGGTGATTCCTGAATCAATCAACACTATTACCTTTTTCTTCTTGATTTGTCCTTCTATCTTGATGGTTTGAGGAGTGGTAATTCCCGCCAATGCATTACAAGATATGGTCAGATTTATTTGTTCTTCATCTAGGCTTTGTTCCTAGAGTATATCCTCTTCTTTTGACCTTTCTTGCTCCTTTTCTTCTTCCTCTTCACAATCTATGTAGAATAATTTCTTCTCAGCACATTTATGACCTTTAGTGTATTTGTTGTCACAACTGTAACAAAGCCCTTTTTCTCTTTTTTCTTCCAATTGTTGTGGTGTCAACCTTATAGGTTGTTGAAGACTAGGGGCAACAACACTTCCGTCTTTATAGTTGTGAGTGGTATGCTTCCTGGTTGCCATAATTTTGCTTTCCATTTTTCTTGCTAACCTAAATGCCTTTTCTAATGAATCGGGTTCCCAAAGGCAAACATCATGTTGGATATTATCCTTTAAAGACCCTATGAAAACATCAATCCTATGCTCCTCCGGAATATCTTTTACCCTTATGTTCAATTTTTGGAATTCCTCAATGTTTTCCATTATTGAACCCTTTTGTTTGAGACTTATCAATTGGCTAAAAAAAGTGTTGCTTTTTGTATCCTCATAATGTGCTATCAATTCTTCCATAAAAATTTCCCAAGTGATAAATTGTTTACGAGAGCAAAGCCATTGATACCATACAAACTGATTTGGTTCCAAATATAAAGTTGCCATACGTACCTTTTGTGTGTTTTGCATATTATTGAGATCGAAGAATTGCTCCATCTGTAATATCCATGTTGCGGGATCCTTGCCATCAAACTTCCTCATATCGATTTTTGGAATATGGTGGTTCTTCGATCCAACATTAGAGTCTATGGAATCATGATTAACATTTCTTTTGTTCTCATCATGAGTTTCCTTTACTACCCTTTCACCATTAGTGACCCTTTCTAGTAGCAACTTCTTCAATTCTTCCATGTCTATCTTCAAATCTATCTTCAAATCATCCATCTTAGCTTCTACGCCTTTATTTAAACCATCCATCTTAGCTTCTACATATTTCTTTAAACCATCCATCTTAGATTCTGTTCCTTTTTGTGCAAGTGACACTTGTTGCACTTGGTCTCGTAATTTTGCTATATCATGTTGCATTTCTTCCTCTTCTTCATAAGTCATGCTAGAGCTTTCAGGTTGCTTACTAGGTGTCTGCATTTTCTTTCCTCGAGGCATCAATTACCAATAATAATGCTTTACTATGCCCTTTGAATTCCTTCAAACCAAGCTTACGCAAAAATTTAAAAAAAAACTACACACATCCTTTCACTTTGTGGAGGACTGATATTGAATCTGATGTATCTCTATAATTCCGAATCATCTACTTCTAAAATTGTGATCTGTAGTAGCCTTCTATGTCCTCTTTCCAATGCCACTAGTCTAATCCAAATTGGATTCTCCAAGAAAGAGTTATGCACAATCTCCCGCAGTGACCTAATTGTAGACTAGTTCAGTAGAGCGAACTTGTATGAAGTGCCACGTGTCACTGTTTCTACCTTTGGCTCTAACAAATATATACAAGAAAACTACAGTCCATCCTCTTTCTGTACCTTCTTGTGAAATTTCAATCCGATGCTTAGAAAGAAAGTTATGACGATTTTCCCCAGGTCACCTGTTTGGAATGTAATTCAGGAGTCTGCAAAAAGACCAACTTCCTCAGATCATATCTCTACAAATATAGCGCGAAGAGCTCTGAAATTTGGACCCGAGGTTCAGGGAGATTTCTTCTCAAATCGTTTTTTTGAAACTTCTGAAACGTCGCAGAAAAAAGTTATAGCGAAAATGCCACGATGACCTGTTTGGAGCAGCGAAAGCCTAGAATCCAAAGCTCTGATACTAAATGTTATGAAACCAGCTCAAGAAGAGATAGAAATGATAGATTAACGCCTTAGAATTCAGCCTCTTCGAGGGGGAAACCTCCTTTACATTACATAAATGAATAATTCTTGGATGATTCAAATGACAAAACCTCCTTTCTATATATAGGAGTTTAAGGAGTCACAATATAATCCAGCCGACCTAACAATAATAATATAAAGCCACAAAAATAACAATAGAGGGATTCTATGGGGCACAGTAATAACAATATGGGGGCAATAGGGGCACAACAATATTAATAAGGGGTATAACTACAATAGTAATGGGGTAATCACTAGTATTATGGGGACCCAAGATGGTGTGATTGGAGGTTAGGAAGCCTAAGTGACTCCATAACTTGTTTACTCATTATCTTTATAGCTGCTCCTAGATCAATCAGTGTGTTTGGGATTTCAGTTCCATTGATGTGAATTTTTACAATGGGGCTCCTTGGATCTAAATATTTTTGAATTGTCATTTTCCCCATCATGATGTTTGCAATTTTTCCGACTAATTGAATTCTTTTTATGTCCTTTCTTTTTCTTCCTGATCTTTGAGTACTTAATTCCTTGATTGTTTTCACAAAGATTGGTATTTATTTTATGGCTTGTAACAAAGGAATTTTGATACGGAAATTTCTTAATTCATCCAACATATCATAATCAGGCCATGTAATTTTTTTTTCTACTCCATCAATTTTCAACTGTCCAGGGAAATGTGGCCTAATTGATACCGAGGATTATTCTATGATAGGAGTATTTATTGGAACATTTTTTGTTTGATTATTTTCTTTTTTACGGAGAGAGGTCTCTCCTTCTTTAGATTGATTTTTATCTTTTTCAATATCTGGTCTCATTTCCTGAATAACAACAGAGGGTTTTCTTTGTAACACTCTTCTAGACCTTAATTGGACATTATTTAGATCTAGTGGAGTTATTACATATGTTTGAGGATTTTTCCCTTCCATGTTGTACATAGGTTGTGGTATTTTATTATTAGGATTTGGAAGTGGTTGAGTAGGTAGTTCATTTGGTTTTTGTGGAAATGGTAGGGAGAGCTATGGGTTTTGATTTTGAACTTGGATTTGAGGTAATTTATTAGCTTGGGGAATTTGATTAGATTGGGCTAGAAATTGTGGTGGAAGATAGGATGGTGAATTTTGTTGATATTGAGCATAAGCCCCATAAGGAATTTACCATCCTTGATTCCAAGATTGTGGTTGTGGCTAAGCCTAAGGCTGCCAAGATGGATTTCAATTATTTTGTGAAGTCTGAGAAAATTCTTGTGGTTTGAAGCCTTGTGGTTGATTTGGTTGAGAGTTTTGACATGGCCTTTTGGCTATAAAGTGGAGAGGGTCTACTTGTTCTAGTATTCCTTCATCATTAAATACGGCCTTGAGACCTAGTAAAGAAGGACATTACAAGTTTCTATAGCCTTTGAATCTAAGGGATACTCTCTTAGTACATTTTTCTTTCGATATCTAGGACAGAAAATAGACAATGCAACATTTTCATATTTTTTCTTGTTCTGTATTTTAAGGGTGCCTATTTGTTCACTTAGACTCCCTAAAATATCTGCCTTGAAGGTATCAAGCAAACTTCCTAATTCTTCCCTACTGACTGTCCCAACTACAAATTTATTAATTCTTGATAAGAGAGGGTCTCTAGGACTCTTTCCAACTCGTGCTTTACCCCTTGAGATATGTACACATAAATCATAAATATCTACAAATGGTAATTGAGAAATATCTCCTTTCCAAGTTAAGTTAAGGAGACTGATCCATTCATCTTTAATAGCTTTAATCAGGAGGGCTTTTAGAGTTTCCTCATCCAAATTGTCCATTTTTTCTTTTTTAATATTGTAGACAAATATCTCTACTAAGTCTTCAAGATTCTCATCTTCCTTTTGTGTCATTTTGAAGACTTTGTCTTAAAAGTTACTAGCCATACAATAATCTCTATATTTTCCTAGGAAACCCTCTTTCATTTGGTCCCATTTTCTTATAGAATGCATCCCTAGACTCATGAACCATTTTAATGCCAAATCCTTTAAGGTAGAAGGGAACAATTTTAGTTTTTGAGAATCATGCAGATAGTCATATGATCTGCATAATACTTCAAATTCGAAGAGAAATATCTCTGGGTCTTCATTTGTTTTTCCGTTGAAATTAGGAAGAATCAAGGGTGATATATTCTTCATTGTGAGAGTTGTATCTTCATCGAGAATAGGAAATCCAAAAAGATCTTGGTTTCCTCTAACTTTACCTCTACCTCTTCCAATCCTATTTTCCTCACCATTGACATTATGTACCCCTCCTTCCCCTTCTTCAGCCATGATAGATTCTTCAAACTTAATATTGGGTTCTTCTAATTCTTCTGGTTCTTCTATCAATGGTTGCTCAAAATAAGTTTCTTGTTCCTCTTCTTCACTAGGAACTTCTAATTCTTCTCCCAAAATTTGTTCACTAGTGGAGGATAAAAAAACTACTCTTGTAGTTGGGGATATAGGATTTTCTTCAATTACAACTTTAGTAGATGAAGTAGGTGAAGTTTTGGATTGGATTTCTAATCTTGAGACTTCAAGAAGTATTTGTCGACCTGCAAATGGAATTTGGGTTTGAGTAGGTCGTGTGGAATTTCAAAATCGAGGTGAAGTGAGTCGATTTTTGGGAATTAAACTTCTTCCTCGTCCTACAAATCTACCTCTAGAGTCTCTATCCCTATGCATATCATGTTTTGAATTAATGATTTTTTTCTTTAACTTCTATTTGTACTTCCCCTGCAACGGGGCCAAAATGTTTAGCTAATTTAATGTCCTTAAATTGTCAGCATAAATTATCGACCTGGGAAAGTATACTCATGGAGAACAAGTGCACTATGTGTGTTAGAAGTTAATTGATGTTGTTAAGATATATATGTTCTTATTAAAATATAAACTTAGAATTAATATCAAGATGATATTATTGATTATATTAAAGAATTGTGCCTTAAAGTTGTTAGTTACTTATCTTAGAAATTAATTTCTATTGGATTAGTTTATGGATGGTTTAAGTGTGATTCTAATATTTACTCTTGTTAGATTGTTTTGGATTTTATCTATGAACTTTATGCTACAACAAGCCTAAATTACTATGTGCTAGAGAGATATATTCTATCAGATTGTAAATGAATGATGTATGGATTTAATTGTCAAGAAAATGATTGCGAATCTTTTACTCATTCAACTTCATCCAAACAAGTCATAAATCTAATAAACTGAAAAGCAGTGACACTATGAAAATGAAAGAATTGAACTACACTAGGTAGAAAGAAAGGAAAATGATCAAATTGTACCAGATAAAAAGCAAATGAAATAACAGAATTAATGTAGGAATAAAGCAAAGAAAATTGCTTATGCAGACAACAATTCAATTGTCAATTCCATCATATTGCATTTCAAACATAGAACATAGCATCTACAATAAATCAATTAAGGAAATCTATGTGCAATTGGTTAAAGACCTGTACTGGACATAGGGGCCCTCCACAAAACAGTGGACAATATCCAATCAACGTAGTATGGAAAACATAAACCAAGTCTATTACTCGTAAACAAGTTTAATAAGATGTTCTCAAAATCTACATATATCAGCGCGCACCTATAAAAATGAGAAAAATAAGTCTTCCATGTGTCACTGCCATGTTGACCTAGAAACCAATAAACAAGGGTTGGCATGAGTGCTAACAAGTCCTCAGATATCATCAACCACCTGCACAATTTGCAACAAAATTGACCAGATCTGTAACATAATGTATCACATCTCAATCATCATGATAAGGTGAAACCATCATGCCAACAAGTCATATTCATGAAAACAAGCATGAATACCTAGATGAAGGCCTAGCTTCCAACTCAACAACATGAATGACACTCGATCCATCATCTTTAGCACTTGTAGATGAACATCATCCACATGTATTTTCATCTCTAATGCCTCCAATCAATTCAAACAATTCAACACAAGGAAAAACCTATATGAACACCACTAGAACATGAGGAACCATCAACAACACCAATTCCATCATTTGACCATCAAGGTTGACATCAATGCCAACTCAACTAACTACAACTATGCTGCAAGGAAGATATCCAAACATCAACTAGACTACATAGGGTTGACATTGATTCCAACATGAGCTAGCTACCATCATGAACTAATGCCAACATCTACAAGCTGGAACCATGCACACCATAATGCCAACAATTACATTCCCTAGCATAGTTGGGGGCACTTTCATTTCTAGTGGGTTAACTAATCCTTTGGGAAATCAATTGTCTAGGGAATCTATGTTCTAGGGAAATATGAATTTTTCTTTGAATTTCCAAGGGGTGGGAACAATTTCCCTAGTAAAATTATTAATCCTTTGGGTACCAAACCTTTTGGTCAACCTTTTTCCAGACTCTTTGTCCACAAAGGTTAACAACCTTTTGAAAATCCTTTTGTCGTTGGGTGCATGTACCCTAAGGGTGTTAAACTTCATGGTGCTTACATGGGTTGTGGCATTAAGAACTTTAGCTAAACCACTTCCTTGATCCATACCAACATTGGAGACCAAGCTATGGGTGGAGAAACTCCTCCAGCTCAGTCACAAGGACCATCTACGACCCCCAAGAAACATTCAACTCACCTTTCTTTGTGATAGTTATGTTTCCTGATTTGTAAAAATTGATGAATGATCCCATAAAGGACAATCCTACATGCCCTCCATCCCCACATAAACTACTAGAAAACATACCTAAGTTTTATGGTAAACCTAGAGAAGACCCGGCTGAACACTTTACCACTTACCACTTATGATGCTCATCCAACTCTTTTATGGATGATAGCATTAGGATGCATCCTTTCTAGTGGGCTCTTATCATCAATGCTACCAACTGATACATTGGCTTAGAGAGTGCCACTTACGATACCTTCATGTTGTTAGCATGGGCCTTTCTAAACCACTATCAACTACTTGTTAGGTATGAAATTGGAATCAATATTCTCACTAACTTTCGTCAGGACACATCCACCAACATTTCTAATCATATTCATGAGAGGAGAAGAAGACGAAGTCTCTTCACAACCAAGTTAATTGATGGGTTGTTACATGTGTGGTTTACCAAGTCCCTCTTTCCTAGGATTGTTGAAGATGTGGATAAGGTAGGAGCCTAAACCAAGGAATAAGACATCGTGCATTATTATCAACTATACTTTATTTATTCTCAAGTGGGTACTCTTTATGAGATCATTCCTATCGCTCCTCGGCCATTGATTAATCAAATAAATAACAAGCCCAAAACCCATGCCAATGGTGTAGTGGGGTTCATGTAACATAGGATATATAACCTAACAAATGGGGAAAATGAACATATCTTCTAGTGCTCTGGTTGCAAGAGCTTACTCTCAAACTCCTAGTGTTTCTATTCTGGCTTCTAAGGTGAACTTTGACTAGTACACATCTACAAACAACCCTAAGCAACCAAGAGATAAGAAGAAAAATAACAAGTCTAAGAAACCTTTTAATTATGAATAGGGAGAATCCAAAATCCAAGAGACTATTGGGGGTGACATAGAAGAGAAGAGAAAGAAAAAATATTTTCCTTAAAATATTTGTGGGGAAGGCCATCTCACACGTCAATTCCCTTGGATGGATTAGACCCATCATTACTTCTTGCAAAAACCTGTTGCTCACTAACTTATTGTTTTCATGAATCCTTTCCATGCCTAACAACAACACATGGTTGCAAACACTCCACCACCTCAGCAAGGGTGTAGTGGGGGGAATTATTCTAACAATTCCTTATCATCCATGTAAGATATCCTTACGGTGGAATAACCTATACATGTCACAACTAGAGTGCACAATTATGAGAATCCTGAGAGTGATACTTATGCCTTGGAGCTTGTGAATCCACCTCCACATGATGGTCTTCTTCATTTTGTTAATCCATCATTGAAAACTATGATGTGCCCTCCTAAAGGCATACTTTGAAATACTACACATAACCCTAATTCTCGAGCTACTCACAACTGTAGTATTTATGAGGATCTAGTTGTTATTGGTGAACTGGATACATCATATTAAAATATCATGACCTTCAACCCTCTTCAAGGAATTCCCATCTTCCATATCATATATATTTTTAGATAATGGTCCATGTCTTCAGACAACATGTTCATTGGAAAATTTTGGATGAGGGGACATCTACATATGTTATGTTATCAAAGTGTTGGAAAGATTTAGGTTCATTGAATTTATCTCTCCATAGATCAACATTAGAGGATTTTGATGGGAATACCATGCAGCCTCAAGGGGTTTTCAATGATTTTCCTATATAACTCAAAAGAAAAATAATCTCAGTTGAGGTAGATGGGATTGATGCACCATTAGATTATAATATCTTGCTTGGGTGAAGTTGGTTTTATGCCATGATTGTTATTGTGACATATGTATTCCATGTTGTGATGTCCCCCAATTAGGGTAAAATCGTCTATATTGATTAATTAATCTTTTGCAATCTTGACTTTTGTTTTCATGATACTTAGTCAGTTCCCTTTGTAGGAATTTATAGGGTAAGCTCCTCAGACAGAACACCAAAGGACACTTCTCACAAATAGATCACAGATCAATACACCAGTATTCTTGACGTGGTTAAAGCCCTCAAAGAGGGAAATAGTCCACGCCTGAGCCAACACAACCACTTTAGGCAATTCATTAATAAAAGAATGAAAATATACATAAGCTTCTCTCATGAACGGTTACCCTACAAATGACCCTCCATGCTCTTTAAATAGAGATCATGGACCAATCGGGTGTTAAGCCACAAATCAAGTGTCAGTAATACCGAGGAGAGAATGAATCAACAGATCACTTCATGTCTAGAACATATCATGACCATCGGATTGTAAGTTACCAAAGTACATAGTAAAGAAACACACTTTACCTAACTCTACACTAGACCAAGTTATACTTAACTATTTCCTATGTGTCGGAATATCCTAACATCCCCCCTTAAGAACAACTTGGGATATGATTGAAGGATGTACAAATATGACACAATAGGAGAAGGAAGGAGGCACTAGAGCCTATCCCCCCTTAGTGACAACTTCTTGAAATCCAACCATTAATCGAAGTTTAGTAAACTTCGCCTCTGTGAGAGCCTTTGTAAAGATGTCTGCAACTTGATCATCTGTTGAACAATATTGCAGTTCAAGAACATGGTCGGGAATGAGATTTATGATGAAGTGCATGTGAAGTTCAATGTGTTTGCTACATTGATGTTGGACCGGATCTTTGCATAGTTGAATGGCACTTTGATTATCACACCAAAGTGTAGTCAGATGTTGTTGCTGAAAGCCAAACTCTGACAGGATCTAACGAAGCCACAGGGCTTCCTTACTAGCTTCTACGACACCACGATACTTTGCTTCTATTGAAGAAGGAGAAATGGCACTTTGTTTCTTGCAAGCCCATGTAATAGGTCCTGAACCAAGAGTTAACACATAACTTGTAGTAGACTTCTGATCATCATGGTCACCAGCCTAACCAGAATTGGTGAAACTAACCAATAGAGGACATGCTTCTGCATTGTAATGAATCCCAAACTAAACTATACCTCAAACATAATGAAGTATTCGTTTAGCTACTTTCCAATGAATTTCATGTGGGTTTTGCATAATTTTAGCGATAAGGCCAACAACAAAGGAAAGGTCAGAACGAGTATGGGTCATATACAAAAGTTTTCCTACAAGTTGACGGTATAAGGTAGCATCAACTTCAGGGGAAGTACAAGTGACTGAAAATTTGGCTCCAGATTGAAAGGGATAAGGGGCTGGCTTATAGTCTTCCATGTGAAAATGGCATAGAAGATCACAGGCATACTTGGACTGGGAAAGGGAAATACCTTGGATTGCAAGACTTGAAGACCAAGAAAATAATGCAAATGTCCTAAGTCTGTCATTTCAAACTTCTTTTTAAGGCTAGACTTCACATGGCTTATAAAGTTGGGATCACTACCAGTAAGGATAAGATCATCAACATAAAGAAAAAGAATGATAAGAGACTTGTCCATTTTCTTGGTGTAGACAGTATTGCCAGAATGACACCTAGAAAAGCTAGTTTCTAAAAGAAATCTATCCATTTTGGCATACCAAGCTCGAGGGGCTTGCTTGAGACCATAAAAGGATTTCCTAAGCTGACATACAAGGCTATAGTTTTTTTGTATAAATCCAATAGGTTGTTCCATATATATTTTTTCATGCAAGTCTCCATGCAAGAAGACAGATTTAACATCCATCTGATGGACTTCCCATTTGAAAGAGGCAGCAAGGAAAAGAACAAGGTCGATAGTGTTCACTTTGGCAATAGGGGAGAAGGTTTCAGTATATTCAATGCCTTCAACTTGTGAAAAACCCTTAGCAACAAGACGAGCTTTATGTTTATCAAGGTTTCCATCTAGTCCATACTTGGTTCTTTAAACCAATTTACATCTAACAAGTTTTTCTCCCTTTGGTAGAGGAACAAGATCCCATGTATCATTTTCCAATAATGAATGATATTATTCTTTCATAGCTGCATCCCAATCTAGATGGCCTCACGCTTCTACAAAGGTGTCAGGATCATAAATCACTGAATCTTGAGTCAGTAAAGAAGAGGTTCTATCGAACTGAGAACGTTACGTCGTTGATCTGTAGGATCACTAGCAAGAGCACCTGCTGCATCCCGAGTAGCACAGACCCATTTTGGAAGTCGAGGAGCTGAAGGAGGATCCTGAGAAGGTGGGGGAGGATTGTCATCCTCACTATCATCATCTGAAGAAGAAATATTTTCAGAAGTAGAAGGGATAGAGAGAGGTGGCACATCTACCAAACTAGGCTCGTAGGCCAATATATTTTCAGCAAACTTTACATCTCTTCTAATGATAACATTTTTGGACTTAAGTGGAATAAGTCTATATCCTTTGACATCTTCATAATATCCAACAAAAATACATTTTTCACTCTTAGGTTCTAAAGCTTTATGTTTCTCATCTAGAATATGGGCCCATGCTTCACTTCCAAAAACATGAAAGTGACTTACATCTAGTTTATTTGAGCTCCATGCTTCTTCTGGAGTGATATTCTTTAAAACCTTAGTAGGAGTGTGATTTATTATGTAATTTTCATAGTTAATTGCTTCTGCCCAAAAAATAAGACTAAGTCCTTTACATTGAAGCATACAATTAGCCATTTCCTTTAAGTTATGATTCTTCCTTTCAGCTACACCATTTTGTTGTGGAGTATATGGAACAATTTGTTGCATTTGAATTCCATTCTCAGTGCAAAAGTTGATGAATTTGTTGTTAACATATTCTCAGCCATTATCAGATCTTAGCTTAAGAATTTGATGTCCAGATTATTTTTCAACAAAGGCCTTAAAGGCCAAGAACATGTTAAATACTTCACTCTTGAGTTTTAATAAGTATACCCAAGTGTGTTTGGAGAAATCATCAATGAAAGTTAAGAAATACTTGTATCAAGAGAATGAAACAATTGGAAATGGACCACATAAATCACTATGCACAAGTTGTAAAGGGTCTAAGGCATGCCAGGAGGCATGTTTTTCAAAACTATCTTGATGTTGTTTTCTAAGTACACATCTGGAACAAACACCATCTCTGCAAGATGCCATAGGAAGATCTGTCACCATATTTTCTTTACATAGAATCTGAAGGGAGCGATAGTTTAAGTGACCAAATTGCTCATGCCAAAGTTTGCTCACTTCATAATTATGAGCAACAAATACTGAGGGAAGATTTGATGACCCAAAGTTGTTAAACTTATACAACCTTGTAGAATCATCAACAATGCCAGTAGCTAAAATCTATCTAGGATCTCTTCGGTCCTTAATTACAACATCGTGAGGTGAAAATTCAACGCTTTTACCTTCACCTGAATGAGTTATCTGATATACAGATAGAAGGTTGCAGGATAAGGTTGGAACACATATTACATCATTAAATTGACCATTGTCTATATGAACAGTTCTAGTCCCTACAACACTAAGAGATCTATCATCACCAACATATATATTTTTGGTGTTATAATCATTTAAAGAAGAAAACATGGCTTTGTTTTTGGCCATGTGATAAGAAGCTCCAGAATCAATGAGCCACTCATGAGAATTAGAAGAAGAAGATGCATTTATTGCATATCTAGACCGAGATGTTTGACAACCACATGTAGAAAGTATTATTCCTGAAGATGAAGTTGAAGTTGAAGAGTGCTCCAAATGGATGTTATGCTTCTTCATTGTTGCTTCCAAGGCTTCCATCTTCTTAAAGCATTTGGATTCTAAGTGGTCATCTCGATTACAAAAGTGGCAATGTCTATCAGTCTTCTTCCCTTTGTTTTTATTTGCCTTGTCATTTTGCTGAAATGATTTTTCTTTTTGAGGTCGAAATTTCTTAGGACCCTTGTTTGGTTTAGGACCATTCTTTTTAGGATATGGCTTCTTAGGATTCTTTGAATTTGGTTGTTGTTGGGTGGCTAAGGCTTTCATAGAAGAGTTTCCAAGATTAATAAGACCAAGGTGTAAGAGTTTTTCTTGTTATCTTATTAAAGAATCACAAAAGGCATCAAAGGAAGGGGACTTGTAGTCTTGTCCTTGAGAAATGAAGGATTCTCTTGTAGAATGGAAGGTGGAAACTAACACAGAGTATGCTGGTCTCTACTTAGTAAGAATGGAATAGATAAGGTTACAATATTCTTTGTTAACCTTAACACCTTCCAAGAGAAGTCTAAGGGTCTTGAACTTGGACAGAAAATCTTCAATGGAAGAAAAATTATTGGGGTCCAATGTAAGCAACTCATTTTCGAGTTGATGGGCTCTAAGTTCATTTTTAATTCCAAAAACTTTAGTGATATGTTTCATCACTTCATTAGGAGTATCAAGTTCTGCTATGTGGAATGTAAGGTCTAGAGAAATAGACATTCCATTCAACCCATGTGCTTGATCTTGCCTATTTTCCCATTTGGCTACCTTATCTTCATCTTTTGGTTTGGTTTCTTGGCCTAAGGATATTCTGTAAAGACCTTTACTTCTAAGTAAATCCACAATGTAGGACCACCATTGGAAGTAGTTGGTGATGTCAAGAATAACTTGGCATGGACTTTCCATTTTAACAGAAATTGAAGCTATAGATGCTTAAACTAAGTGTTCCAATGGAAAGATCTCGAAAAATTAGGCTGATTAAAAAAAAAGGCTCTGAAAGCGGCTTCCGGATGAAGAAGTTATGGTTTTTTGAAGAAAAATTGTTGAAGATGCCGATGAAGTGCGAGAATGTGTGGAAATGAATGATAATGTTATATTTAAAAAAAATCGACCCCCTTTCCAAACTTAATCTAATTAGCTCAAAAAAAGAAAGACTTGAACTCAAGACCTCTACTCTTGTAAAGTAGCTTTGGACCAAGTGAGCTAGATTAAAGGGTTAGTAATTTTTGGAAAAGAGGAAGGGTTTTTTTTTTAGTCACTGAAGTTTTGGGGTGTGTGCTTACTTGAGAAAGCTCTTTTTTTGCCTACAAAATAGAAAACACAAAACCCAACACAGACATACAAAAAAAAAAACAAACCTTATGGCTTGAAGTTAGCTTTAGCCGGAAACTAAATATTCTCCTCTATGTTTCTGATTTTCCAAGATCACACTAAGGTGTAGCGGAAAAGAGCATACACATGAGAAAAATCCTTCCTTTCTGTTTCTAATTTCCCTAGATTGCATAGAGTCACAGGGAAAAGAGCATACGCAGAAATGAAAGGTCTAGATCCGATAATAAAAAAACAAAGAGCTAAATAAACTAAAATAAACAGAGAGAAAATAACTAAAAAACTACAAATAAACATTGTATACCTCCAGATCTTAAAAATGACGTAGCCAGGGCTACTAGAAACCTTTTTGCATCAAACGAAAGGGGTTCCTCACTGGAAAAAATGCTCCTAACACAATAGAGCAGTCCCCTCGGCCCGAAACTAGTTAGTAATAGTAGATGTAGGAAACGATAGTCAGATGCAGTTCTACCGGCTTCAAATTTGGATCACCGACGGATGTGGCCCTCAAATAGCTATGATAAGGTAAGTTCCTCAGACAGAACACCAAAGGACACTGCTCAAAAATAGATCACAGATCAATACACCAGTATTTTTGAGGTGGTTAAAACCCTCAAAGGGGGAAACAGTCCACAGCCTGAGCCAACGCGACCACTTCAGACAATTTATTAATAAAAGAATGAAAATTTACATAAGCTTCTCTCATGAATGGTTACCCTACAAATGACCCTCCATGCTCTTTAAATAGAGATCATGGACCAATCGGGTGTTAAGCCACAGATCAAGTGTCAGTATACCAAGGAGAGAATGAACCGTCAGATCAATTCATGTCTAGAACATATCGTGATCGTTGGATTGTAAGTTACAAAAGTACATAGTAAAGAAAAACACTTTACCTAACTCTACACTAGACCAAGTTATACTTAACTATTTCCTATGTGTCAGAATATCCTAACATCCCCCCTTAAGAACAACTTACGATAGGATTGAAGGATGTACAAATATGACACAATAGGAGAAGGAAGGAGGCACTAGAGCCTATACTTTGTAGGTGATTCCACTTCTACTACTGAAAACATTGAACTAGGGATGTTCAAGGACTCTTCATTAATGGGAACACTTACCCTTGCTCCACCTGACCCATTTCCATTTTCTTCCACCATTAACATGGTATCTTATATCAATAGTGAATTTCTTAGACGTCCTGATCCTCAGACATTGCCTACAAGAGGAAAATGTCATGGGGGCATAATGAAACCTTTTGTGGTAGTAATCACCTATTAAGTAGTCCCACTGCCACCTAACGACATTGTTCAGAAACACCATCCTAATATGGAATATGATTAGGCTACTCTACCCACATTGGTCATCACTCCATTAGTTTCACATGACTCCCTCGACATTGAGTTTCATTTAGATAAGTCCATATTGGAGGTCATGGATTCACATAATAATATAAGGGATACTATGCCTCATGATGCTTCTTCTCTCTTGGAATTGGAAATGATGGACATTCGAAATCAAAATATTGAATTAGGCCATGGTGGATTTCCCAAGTCACGAAATGAAGTACCACCCTTGGATTGAGTCAAGTATAGGATTTGTAACACTAAACTTGCCACTAAATTATCCACTTTCAACTCCCTCATTGATGAGAGTCTCATACCCTCTTCATATCTTGATCATCGCCATCAAGGAGTTGTCTTAGCTCATGAGACCATTACCCATTTATGTCCTCGGGTACTTCCTAATAATGCTATGGTTCTAAGTTATCCCTAGAATCATAAACATCAAGAATGTGGAAATTCAATTGGATATAGCATGGCCCCATCATGGTGTACTATATGTTTCCAACAACTGCACATGAGTTCATATATGTCAATTGGAATCCTTGGCCTCTGCTCGACAAGGGCACTACATTGCATAGCTTATCAGATTTTGTCATTCTTTGTGTGTGTGTATATATATATATATATATATATATATATATATATATAGCCATTACAATTGGTATCTTGAGGTTTGATGTTAAGGCTGAAACATGGGTTTAGGATTCATTAATATTGTTATTGCATTGTTGAACTTTCCCACACCATTTCACTATCCCTTAGGGCCCACTCCCATTAGAATGCGACATTAACCATATCTTTATGGACGTATTAACTTGTGTGATAGAGCTTACCCATAATAGGAACCCTAAAATAGCACCAGATTGTCATGTTGGTGCCCATGTTGTAATCTTTTGTAGGTTCATGGATCCTCTTTAGTACTCGCGATGAGATCGTGATTGAGCCTCATTCCTCTCTTTGTCACTTTGTAGAAATTATTACCTTATATCGGGTCTCCACCATTTTTCTTGTTTCTTTCTGGTCACCTTTTCTCACGGTCTTTAATGTCCTAAATGTTTTCATAGTGATCATTTCCTTCATTCCATTTGATAACCTTGTGTAGAGTCGTTAATATGCCATTGTTATTGTCACTTTTGAACACTTATTCCACCCATTTCCACCATTCTTCATCATGTCATTTATTATAATTTATCATTTAAATCCATTTTATTAATTATTTATGCTCTCATGAATAAATATTATTTATTCTCCTTTATTTCTAATAAATTGATTATTATGCATTATTTTACCAATGATAGTTCTAATAAGTTGGTTATAACATTATTCACCATTTTTAGCCTCCAAAGTAACTTCCAGATTGAAGATTTGATTTTTAAATCTGCCAACTCAGAAATTCGCTGGTTTAAGGAGTGACAGTTTTGCGGTTGAGATTCTGAGCAAATGAAGACGAATTTGGAAAATCCGGAACATGGGTTTTGTCCAGAACGGGCCCAATTATCTTCATAAAGAACAGTTTGCCCAAATTCGGCTTGTACAGGGAGAAACGCAGGGTTCTTTGAGCACGATTTTCTCAGATTTGCAGTTGCGGCCGTCCTCCAAATCTTAGCTGCAAAGCCAAATCCGCCTTGTTCTTGTTGATCAATTGGTTAGAATCCATCCAATTTTGTAAAACAAATCATTTTGTAATTATCCATGCTCTGATCTTTTTCTATTTAAATGAAACCCAAGATCAGAGAGCGGGGGGGAAGAGGACGATTGTTGTTGTAATTATAAGTTTCAGAACAACTTTGATCATGGAGTCTTGTTGAGACCTGATTTTGTATACTTTTGTTAATGCAATCAATATAAAGGACTTGGTGTTCAATTCGTCCCTGCATCTGAAGTAAGTTACGGCGGTGCCATTGGAAGCTACGGGCCCAGCTCCAACGGACACTTGCCGTTGTATTGTTATACGGTAAATTGTGTGTGGTTTGTTTATTTCCATTATTTAAGTAATCTGATGTATTTGTTATATGTTGTTCCACGCTCTGTTACGACTAATCCATTAATGGTTTCATTCAGCAAGTTTATGTAAGTGACTCTATGTTGCGTAATGAATCTTTTCGGAGTTGATTACATGTTCACTATTTAAACCGATTGTTTCTATTACAGAGCTTTCATATTAAATATTGCTATTGGATTCATTTTGAACTCTTATTCGTGGGAACCCGAAAGTAATATTATTTCATTTGGAAACAGAAGTCATGTTCTTTGGAAACATCAGATTGCTATAATAAGTATGTTGTGTATATATGATTGACGATTTGCTGTTCCATTTGATTAAACTATCTACTTGTACAAAAGATTGCTCTTTCTTTGTATGTAAGTTGATGCCGAGAATTGAGAGTGTTGAACTCGCGAGATTTAGTTTCTTTCCTGCCATTCCTTTTTACTGCTGTTCCATTTCTGAATTGCCATTCCATTCTGCTTTCTTGTTGTTCCTTTTTACTTGCATTCATTGGTTTCGAGTGTGGGAGGAGGATCAAGGCTGTCGTGAGACACAGCAGACGCTATTATGCTCCCAGATCCATGATCCATACTCTAATTCCTTTTCCTTCATCAATTTCTAGAGGACTGAGTTATCGCTACTATATCCTCGATTGATGGTTGTTTGAATGAATGATTTAGTTTCTTGCTGTTCCAATTAGATTTTGTTTCAAGCATTCATTTACTTGTGGGTTTTAAGCATTATATTGCAAAACATTACTCTTGAGTAAATAGCCGCCTCAGACAGAGTACACTCTTGAAATAAAAAGTCGTCCCTGGGTTGACAATTAATGTGAGGTAATTAGGAGTTTAAAAGACACCTTTTTATCGCTCCACACCTTGAAGCCATGATTTACCTCTTGTCTTTACATCAACCTTTCCTCTCTCTTGCAACCCATTTCACCATTTTAGAGAGACCATTGTGATGAGTGGATTTCCATTGGAGACACTTTACCGCTTCCTCCCATTTTCCCTAGGTTAGTTTTGACAATGTCTAAACAAGCTGCATACCATTATACCACTTATATCTCTGGAAAGAGATTCCTTTTGGCATTATTTTTGTTCTCTTTAAAAAGTGATAATATTGATCTTGTTCTGTTATATTTTCACACTCGTTAAACCCGTCCAAGATTGTTGAATTCTTTCAATTATTTCCTACTCGTTAATCAAGATTAAAGCCAATGAGCAATAGATTTTACGTTCTCACCCTTGTTAAACCATGAGAACGACACAAGTTTACTTTATATCTTTCTTAGCCTCACTATAAAACTCATGAAAAAGGAACCTATTCCAAGTATTCTTTTATCTCTTTTTTAACCTCATTAAAACTGAATGAAAAAACCACTATAGAATAAAGGAAGGGGGGGGAAAGCATTTTTTTGTGTTGTATCATGACAGTTGTATGTCATCCTTGAACATGGAATTTTTTTGATTCATTCTCTTATATATGGTATTTCAAAGCTTTATATCCACACCGTCAACTTGATTCAAATCACTCTGTTATTGAGTCAATATGTCACCTGATTGGTTACTCTTCTAGTATGGGCTTTGGTAATGCCTCTTATGTCACCATTGTGTCTAATTGGTATTTGTCAGTATATTCTTCCAAGTTGAATTTTGTGTGCTATAGTTATATGCTCAATGGAAGTCCCATTGAGCATCAACCATTTGCAATTATTATCATAACTTTTGTGTCAACCATCCTTGTGTTAGTTGTGCATAAATTCTTCAACTACTATAATTAGAGAACTTATCTAGGTGTTTGTTTCATGTCGAATGATGGGGTATACATCAAGGCACTCCTTTAATGGATATATTCCCATAAACATCAATATCTCATTTCGGATGTAGATATAGAAACAATCTAGTACCTTGGAGCTTGTAGTCCTCAGTGGTAGGTTTTCACATGGTTGATCATGTGTTTTCCTCATTGGCCCATATTGACTAGTTTTGTGAAGTTCCCAACATCAAATCATTCATTTTCACTCCAATATTATGATAGGTACCTTGGGAACCATTTTAATCATTAATGGTCTCCCTCATGTCTATTAATGTGATCCCTTAATGCCTGGTAGTCATATGGTCTCCTTGCATGCTCGACATTAGCTCATTCATTCACATGTGGTCGAGTCATACCATCGAGACAAGTTGAAGAACTTGGGCCATGGGACTACCTCACTAATGACCATTTCCTCCCTCAAGTTGCATTGTAGAATGTATTATGTACTTTGAGGGCCATCATTGGGGGCACTCACATCCATGTCTAACCTTAATGATAACTAATGTGCAAGAGACCCACATTGTATCATCACTAGCCCTTGATGACATTAATCTATGGTACAGTTTGTGGGCGGACATGTTATATTCTCCCAGTACCAAGTATAGGTATTCATACCTTAGGGGTGTATTTTTTATGTATTTGACTATGAATTTTGTAGCCTTTGCGATCATTTTATCTGTGGTATCTCCTCTACCTAACTCACTTTTTTATTATAATGTATTTTGATCCTCAACTTCTCTTATGAATTCATACATTACGGGGCATCTATTATAGCTCAAAGAGCCACCCCCTTGGGTTAGGATGCCAATATTGATTTATGGAAAGCTCCAAAATCCCTTAATTGGTTCCTTCAATTCCTCTTTGTAGTTATAGTCAAGCAACACTAGGAAAAACAATTCTTTGTGTAGTTTGGCTTAAAGAAACAAAGAGCTAACAATGCCTTAGTTACACTGTGATGGAGCAATAGAGAAAAAATGTTCCTGGAAAATGTTAGATTAGGCCAAATTTAATCACTCAAAGAGGATAAGGATCAAAGGACTAGACATGGTCAAAAATATTTCTTGATTCAATTTGATCACTCCCTAGGAATATCTATAAAAGCAAGCTCTCCATGGATTAACAAAAGAGGAAAAACTACCATATGTTGAAGTGTTGTTGGATGGTAAGCCTATAGGTTTCCATTGAAATAAACCATCTTCATTTTCAGTGTGTACAATGAGTGTTGGTTAGAGAAGAACCACAGGAAAATACCAAAGCAACATGACAATGTACCATCTCTCTTTGGTATAATGCAAATTTGACATGATTTTCCCTTGTTGTTCTATTATCTCATATTGTTTTGTTGTGTTTAGAATTTGATTATGGATGTGGTTTTATGAAAATGCTAACAATTCTTGCAAGGCATAGGGTTTTGTGATATTATATCATGTGTGAAATCATTCAGGAGCATAGACAGGAGTAGAGATCTCTAGTGGTTTCTGCCAAGATGGTTACACAACCTAACACCAAATTCTCCTTATATAAAGGTATGGCCTCATTTCCTTCTTAATTTCTTGTATAGGCAAGTATGCATTGGGATTGGATTGTTTAACATTTTGACTACAAATTTTACCATATGAGAAAGTCTTGGGTAGGCTTGTTAGGTATAAATAAAATTGCTACTACAAGTGAAATTCTCCCTTAAACAATATATATGCATATGGAAGGATCCCCAACCAACAACCACATGTTTAAGGAGTTAGAGAAATTCAAATTCTATACGTTTTGGGGATCAACTAATGGTAAACGAATTAAACCATGGATAGAAAATCTCCATGTGTTTCTCCCTAAGGGAATACACATTCAACCTCGAGGTAAGGATGAGTGTATTCAAACTAAAGGGTTGTGCATTGTTGTGGTTGAAGACACTGTTGTTGTAGCCAGGCATGGACATCTTAGAGGTGTCTTAGGAATTATTTAAAGAAAAATTCAGGGAGCCTTATCTATCATGAGAGTTCATATAAAGATATTTGAATGAGTTCAAAGCCTTAATATAGGGAGGTAGATTAGTACCAAAGTTAAATTCTAGTTTTTTGGAACTAGTCGGTTATGCCTTGCACTTAAATGAATAAAAGATGATGGTGAACAAATTTGCGTATGGAATGAACTGTAACATGTAAGAAAAGGTGGGGTTTCTAATTCCTCCACCTTGCACAAGGTGATTCAGTGAGCTATTATTATAGAGGAGGAGACCATTAGAAGTCATTAAAGAATGCCACTAGGGACTACAAGTTCGAGAACACTAAGAGTAGTAGTGACTTCGAAATTTAGTAGGAATAACATAGTTGTACGGAAAATAAGAGAGGACCGGTTTTTAACAATTGAAGTTGATCAATCATAAACTAAAGGTCATCATACTGACCATCAATACAATAATATTTATCAACAACATCATAGTCTTAACTAACACACCAATTATGCCCAACATAATAGTTTCAAGCAACCTCCTAGTATCATCCAATACAACAAACTGGATCTTTTCAACAGAGAGATATTTTCCTTAGCTATAGGGGAAATCTAATGAGTTGCAACATTGTATGGGAATTACAGACTTGGGTAAGGATCATAGGATTCATATAGTGATGATTAACTACTAGACAAAGCATCATGCTATTGTCTAAGAGACATTAGGTAAAATTGATAATCAAACTTTTGTAGTTTTAATATATGTCATTGGTTAAAATCAATGGGGAAACAATAGAAAAATAGAATTATATTCAAGTAGAGGTAACATCTCGAATGGAATATATTGTGGGAAAGTTAGTGAAGGACTGTAAAATTGATTTATCTATTTTCAAGGATAAAGTCTCACTTTATGTGATAGTAGTAGGGTCATATGATATTGTGATTGGGACAGATGGATTAGAAAAACATGATGTAGTGATAGACTGTAAAAATAAGGTATTATAATTTATGCATGATGAAGGACAAAGGAGATCTATAAATAGTAAGAATATAGGTGTGTCACTAAGGTTAATTTCGTTGCATTTTATAAGAAGCATGTGTAAATAATTTCAGTTGTATACTATCACATCCTTGAAGAACAAAAAATATTAATGAGATTTCTATAGATATCTAATACCCCCTAAATTAAAGGACATATTCCAAACAAACTACTTGGATGTCCTTGTTACACAACAATTTGTCACCGTTTGTCACCGTCCCTATTACCCCTCACCCGCACACTAGAGGACTCATTCCGGGACCTGTGAGAAGTGACATGACCTGAAACCACTTGCATCATATTCCTCTAAGTATGAGCTTCATTTTCCCTGAAGACATCTCTTGCCGAATACCCATGAAAACAGCTCTTTTTGCATTAGCGCGGGTCCACAGTTCACTGCCCACGCCAATGAGGGAAATCCTCTAAAAAGGGCACGCCATTGGCGCTCTGTCCCAGAGTCGCACTCGCGCCAATCGAATTGAGTAAAGTTTTTAACCAACAAGCTTCCGAAGGTTCTCTTTAACCCATTCACCAACTGAATCTATGTTGAGCTAGGATGGTTTGGCTTCAAATCTCCATAGAAGGGAAAGCGGTTTGCCACCTTTCATGGAAGTTTCCAAGTGATAAAGCTAATCCCATGAATAATGTGGTTGATCCTATCTCTTTCCTCTCTATCTATAAAAGCTTGCCTCTATGCCTTGAGCAAGCTAGTGATAGTTACAGTAGTTCTAGTCCCAGCATAGTGATAGAGAGTTTGAAGCTGCAAGAGCCTTCTTTGCACCCATAAGGCCAAATCTAAGTAAGGAGATTCTTGTCACCCAAAGAGAGAGAGGCTTGTTCCTATCCCAACAAGCTTTGCAAGACTTGTGTAGCTGACTATCCAGCCAAAGGAGGATTTGACGTCAGAACAATGGTTGTATTCTTCTTTGTTATTTATTAATAATAGATGACTATCATTATGGTTCCACTCTCATTGTCTTATGTTTGATGTTGAGTTATATCTTTTCTGACTCATATATAATTGCATCTACTAGATTTTATGATTGTATTTGTGTTGTTCTTTGCATGTGCAGGTGTCCAATCACGGAGATCGTGGGGATCGTGACCGACCAAGGCAAAGGAACGAGGGCAACATCTCTTCTACGAACACTAGCGTTGGAATCCAAGTAGGTTCTCACCATCCACTTTTTATTTGCAATTAGGAACTTGTGTGATAGCATTGTGTGATTGTTGCTAGACCCGGTCTGGGCTAGTAGGGATTGTCTCTGTCCGCAGAGAGGATTTACCTCCACAACAGTCCTCCTAAAAGGGAGATATATTTTATAACTAAACTCAAATCAAGGACAAAACCTATTGCTAAGACTCCGTATAGTAGCTTTAC
Source organism: Pinus tabuliformis (assembly GCA_031772625.1). Taxonomy (NCBI): domain Eukaryota; kingdom Viridiplantae; phylum Streptophyta; class Pinopsida; order Pinales; family Pinaceae; genus Pinus; species Pinus tabuliformis. Next base: position 1,073,967,950 of record CM062816.1, read on the forward strand.
TCCTAATTAAAAGGAATTGTAAATACAATTAGAGGAACTTTTATATTTGGGGTTTATACTACTGAGTGTGTTACCAAAGGGGGCGTCATTAATATTGATTAAGAAGAATGATGGATAATGTAGATTGTATATAGATTATTAATAAATTAACAAAGTCATATGGAAAATAAATATCCTTTACCAAGGAACGATGATGTTTTTAATCAAATGAAGGGAGTGACAATGTTCTCAATAATAGATTTAAGGTCCTGATACCATCAACTAAGAACTAAAGAAAAAGATATATTGAAAAGAACATCTGAGATGAGATTTGGGCTTTACAAGTTCATGGTATCAATTTTTGGATTAATTCTCTACGTGTCTTTGTAAGTCCAATGAATGGAGTATTCCAAGAAAACTTAAATAAGTTCATGCAAGTTCTTATAAACAATATCTTAATTTATCCATAAACTTTAGAAGAGCGTGATGAATATTTGTGAATTGTTTTATAATGTCTAAGAGAAATCATGTTATATGGTAAACTATCTAAATTTTCATTTTATTGATCTTACGTTCATTACTTGGGACACATCATTTTTGGTGGAGCGATAAATGTAGACCTGAAAAAAATTGAGACTAACATGGATTTGCGAGGACCTATAAATGTACATTAGGTATGCGATTTTATGGGATTAACAAGGTATTACAAAAGATTTATGGAAGTGTTATCAACGATAATTAAATTTAAAAACGAATTAAAAAGGAAGAATAAACAATTTATTTAGACGGAGAAATGTGAAGAAGTTTTTAAGGGACTAAAGGATTTATTGATGATAGTGCCTATATTAAAGGTTCGTGACATGGAAGAAAATATTTTATTATGCATAGATGCATCAAAGGAGTGATTAGGATGCATTCTTATGCAAGATGGGTGAGTGATATCTTATGCATCTAGAAAGCTTCAACAACATGAAGAATATTTTGTGATGCATGATATGGAAATGGCAATAATAGTGCATGTTCTGAGAATTTTAAGACATTATTTAATTACAAGGAAATTCCAACTAAAGATAGATCATTATGGGCTACAATAATTTTTATTTTATGCAAAATAAATTAAATGGCAGATAAGTGGGATTGTCAAAGTTCATCAACGGGTATGGTTTTGAATTTTTTTATTACATAAAAGGAACAATGAATAGAGTATCAAATTCATTGAGTTGAAGGCCACACATATTTTAAGTTATCTATTGAAAGATGAATTTAAGGGAGAAATTACTGAAATTACAATTAGAATATGAATGTCTAAATAATTCAAGATGGAATTATAATAAAAGGAAATAAATTATGAAATATGAAGGTTATAATTGGATAATGGTGGATTGTTGTGATATCATGGAAGAATCTATGTACCACCTAATAAAGAAGTGAAAAAATGATTTTAATGAAGCTTATTGTGTAATACATATGTCTCATCTAGGAGTGAAAAGGATGGACACAAAATTAAAACCATTATGATTTTGGAAAGGAATGAAATGAGATATAGTAAACTTTGTTGCGGTATGTTTATAATGTTAACAAGTCCAGGCACAACATCATCATCCAATAGGATTGTTGCAACCACATGCAATACTAGAACTAGAATGGTAAGTCATTTCAATGGAATTTACAATAGGATTGTCTATGATAGCAAGAAGAGACGATTCAATATTTTTTATTGTGAACACTTTGGCCAAAACAACACATTTTGTTCCAACCAAGTCTACTTATAAAACTTTGGAAATCACCATGGCTTCATCGATGAAGTAGTGAGACTTCTTGGTGGTCTTAAGAAGATAATTTATGACAAAGGAGTAGCGTTCATAGGTAGATTGTGGAAAAGTTTCCAAGAGGTTTTGAGAACTCAACTAAACTTTAGTACAACATATCACCTAGATATGGTTAGTCAAACTAAATGAACAAACTAGACCATAGAATATATACTACATAGTATGCTCCAGATCAATAAAAATGTTGGGAAGAATGTTTACCACTTGTGGAATTTGCATATAACAATAGTTATGAAAATTCCATTATAATGAAACCATTCAAGTTTTTATATGGAAGACCATGTAGAGAACCTTAGAATTGGATAGTGAAAGTCCCAACTCAAAAATATAGTAGGATGCAAAGGACATGCATAAAAAAATTCCTTAATTATTCTGAAACTTCAAGATCAAAATTTAGTTTTGGAGGGGGTGTATGCAATGCACTACTTTATTTTGATTTTCTTGAAAAACACTTTGATAGATGTATTATTTCTTGGGGACATTAGATATTGATGATCTTGTTATTTGCAATATGTGACGATGACACTTGATATGCATATTATTGATGCGTACGATAAATGTTACCTAATTAGGATTATTTTAAATAATGATATTTATTTTGATGTTAAAATAACTTGGCATGTGTATAATATGATGATTAGTTATTTTATGATAAAATATTACAAGTAATTTCTTGAGTGTGCTAGGGAACTATCATGGGATATGGATGTGATATTGATTAAAGGATTTTGGTTTGAACAATAGAAATATTAAATTGAATATGAATTTTCATTCATAGATATTTTTTATAATGTACTAATGAATTAAATAATGAATGTAGGCACATGCTTTGTGCTTGTCGAACAACTTACATATGGGTAATGGGGTTGTATGAAGAAATTTAGATTTGTCTTGGAGAGGTGTTACAACAACCTTGATTCCACTTTCTTTCACTCCAACTATCGTTTAGATTGAAAAGTTTGAGGCACTTTCACCTTGAAGTTGTACGATGCTATGAGGGTTGGATTATGGACTTTGTCACTCACAAGGTACAATTGAGGAACGTGCATTAAAGTGAAGGCCTTAATCCTCAATGGAAATTAGTCTCTAAATAAGGGTAATGCTAGATTTAATCACTGTCACTGTATTCATCATTGCATCGATGTTCCACTCAACCAATCATAGGTACTTGAAAGAAAACATTATGACACCTTTGGAATTACACAAGGTAATTCTTGAAGGGAACAATTGACTTGGAATCATTGGTATCGTATGATACAAAAGAAAAATGGGTTTAATGAAATTTTTGTTTTTTAAGCATGATGATATAGGTAAAATGAAATTTATTTAGTAATAAAATTATTTAGTGATGACACTTAGATAGTTAATTGAAGTTAAATCAACTAACAAGTAAAAATCTACGAATAGTAAAAGGATCAAAGGGACAACTAAGAGCAATTAAAGCATGTGTTGGGAGAGGAAAAATATCTCTTAATAAAATAAGGAAATGAAATTACTTGAGAACCTAAGTAAAAACTTGACACATGGGAGGGTGAATAATAAGGTAATTAAAATTTAAGAAATTTATAATATTTCATGAAAATAAAAGTGGTATTAACAAAAACTACTAGAAAAGGAGGGATTTTGTAAGATGAAAATATCATATGCACCCTAATGTTGGATGGTTGTCCTAATGCTAAAATTTCTAATTTGTGATTTGTGTCAATTTATTTAGACTTTGGAAATAGTGATTTGTTTTCTAGAGTGAGAACATCTTGAGCTTAGTTGGCGTTTCTCTACATAGCTAGTTTCATTTGTTTCTTTCTACAACCCCATTAGAGTCCATAGGAAAGTGGAGTATCCAAGGAATAAGAAAGGTGGTTCACCCATTTAGTCATGTTTGTCAGAATTAAGAAGCCTCAAAATATCCTTAAAATAAACACATAAATCAAGGCAACAATGATTATACTAGTAGAGACTCAACACTCCACTCTAAATCTACTTGGTAAAAGGTGTTTCCATTTTCACATGGTAATGTGAAATTTGTAAAATTGTTATTATAAAAAAATATTATGAGTTTATTTTTTATTTACATTTTCCCATCCTCTTAGAGGGTGACGCTAAATACCTAAGTATTAATTCAATTAGTAATATGGAGCAAATGCAATAGTAAACTCTTACAATATGCCATTAATTGCATAATGACCAATTTTAAATTGAAATTGATGTTCACTTTATATTTTCAGATTAATGATTGATATATTTATTTGTTCCATCAATTCCTTACTCTAGTTTTTATTCAGATAATTGTAGTGTGAAAGAAGAGAATTATTCCATAAAATAAAAATAAAATTAATAATTTATTATGGAAGTTTTGACCATTGTTTCGGTGAAAGATATTTTATATATATATATATATAATTTTCCTAACCTTTCTATAAAATTGGAATAAATTAAATCCAAACTTTTATATGTATAGATCAAATTAATTTTCATTATATGACAATCATGTTCTTTCATTTCATAAATGAGAAAGGGTTTAACTTTTCTAAATGATAAGTATAATATAATTCCTTTCCTTTTAGCTCCCGATTAAACAATATTGAGTATTCAAAATAAAGTTTGTGTGATAGCTCGGTGAAAGTAAATTTATGTTGCTGCACATATATACTCATTGCAAATAATATTCAAAATCTAGGGTGGATAAGAATTGTTCGATTCATGTGATAACTTAACACAAATTGAATTGGTTGTAAAAGCGTATACGTATGAACTCATTATCAAATAAAGTTCATTAAATTTGATCAAAATAAAGCCACATATATTTTCATTGTGCTAGAGTATCCTCATAGTATATTATCTTCCACTTCTGAAGCCTCTCAACTTCAATAATTATTACACAATTGCAATCAATATGGTTAAAAAATTCTACAGTGAAGTGAACCAATCGACCAAAACTAGATTATAGGTTATAATTGATTGTAGCATCTCTTAAATCTATCAAGAGTAAATATATGAAAACGTGTAAAAGAAAATGAACCAAAACTAAAAAAGTCTGGTTTTCAATGCATAAGCTCTACTCTCAGTGGAAGTTTATAGATCTATGGAAGAAACTAATACATTATTATATATTCAAGCTATTTCTAATTTGATTATCAATTATCTCACTAACTTTGATGCTAATTTTGATTATATAACTACTAATTTACTTCCCCTAATAATTTTATTGAATAATAATTTTCAATACTTACTACATCTAATAATTTGTTGCTCTAATTATGACACCTCATGAACACAAAATATGTTAACTAATTTGTTAGCAATTACATAACACAATTAAGAATTATTCTCAACACTCCCCCTTAATGCTTAATGAGGTGATTCCAAGCATATCCCTCATGTATTGAAACTTCTTTGGTGAATATATCTGCACGTTGATCATTTGTTGTACAAAATTTTATTTCAATTTCTCCTTTTGCCACATAGTCTCTTATGAAATGATATTTGGTATCAATGTGTTTGGTGCGATTAAGAAACACATGATTTTTAGTTATGGCAATGTTAGACAAGTTATCATAGTAAATGTTTGTTACATTTTTTTGTTTTTATTTCAGATCTATCACGAATTTCTTGAGCCAAATTGCTTCACATGTTGTTGTTGTTGTTGCAATATATTCTGCCTATGTAGAAGACAATGAAATAGTTGGTTGCTTCTTTGAATACCATGATACTGCACCTTAACATAAAGTGAAGTGATTTTTCTATCATCAAGGAATCAAGCCCAATCACTATCTATATAACCAACCAACCCAAAATTATTTGATGAAGTATACCAAATGCCATAATTGCGTGTTCCATGGAGATACCACAAAATTCTTTTTGTTGCTCCAAAATTAATCTTACTTGGACTTTGCGTGAATCTAGAAATCAAACCTACTACATGCATAATATCGGGCTTGGTGGCAGTAAAATACAAAAGGCTTCCTACTAGACTCCTATAGGATTGAGTATCTACCTTTTCCTTCTGCAAAAAAAAAAATCATTTGTATTCATGGACGTTCTCATGGATTTACAATTTCCCATTTTTCATTTGTGAATAAGATTTGAAACATACTTTTCTTGTGAAATAAAAATTCCATCCTTCATTTGCTTCACTTCTATGCTAAGAAAATAATGCAGAAAACCCAGAACAATTATTTCAAATTCAGTCATCATAGCCTGCCTAAAGTCTTTCACTAATAAATCATTTTAATATGTGTATATCAAGTCATCTAAATATAAGAAAAAAATTAGTATACCATTACCATTTCACTTGATATATAATGTGGGTTCATTTTTACTTCTGTTAAATCCTTTTTTGAAAAGATAAGTGCCAATTCTGCTATACCATGCTCCTGGAGTTTGCTTAAGCCTATAAAGAGCCTTTTTTAGTTTGTAGACTTTGTTTTCATTTCTTGCTACTTCATATACTTGGGATTGCTAAACATACACATCTTCTTTCAACTCACCATTTAGAAAGGATGATTTCAAACCAAATTGATAAACTAACCAATTATATTGTGCCGCCAACGCCAAAATAGTTATAATTGTATCGAATCTTGCAATAGGAGCATATGTTTCATTGTAGTCAATACCTGGTTGTTGAGCATATCCCTTTGCTAGGAACCTTGCTTTGTGCTTTTGCATTGATCCATGAGCTATATACTTTGTTTTGTACAACCATTTCACCCCAATGACTTATTTTTCATTAGGAGGATCCAAAATCTCCCATGTGTCATTCCTTTTAGTCACTTCCATCTCTTCATCCATTTCTTTGCACCAAATTGAATCTTTTATTGCATCTCCAAAACATCTTGGCTCCACTTCAATCTAAGACATCAAAGAAAAATAAGTATACCCATAAAATTCATTTAAGGATTTTATCTTTCTTGGAGGACTTGGACTTGAAACAAGACTTGTAGTTGAATATGATGAAGTGGATGTGGCACATGAAGTATTTTTATTACTGGATGGATTTGCAGAAACAAAAGATTCATCTTCTTGTGCAATAATACTTGGAGTTCGTTGTTGCACATCTTGATTCCACTATCATTCTTCTTTCTCATCAAAGAGCACATCACGACTAATCATTAGTTTTTCAGTTTATGGACTATACAATATATAACCTTTAGTTTCCTCACAATAGCAAATAAAAATGCATTTCACTTTTTATCATCAAGATTTCTTCTCTTTTCAATAGGAAGATGAGGATAAGAAATGCAACCAACGACTCTTAAATGAGAAACATTGGGTTTTCTTCCACACCATGCCTGATAAGGGGTAATATTTTGCACACTTCTTGTTGGGAATATATTAAGAAAATAAAGAGATGTAGATATAGCTTTAGCCCAAAAAATGTTTGGAATGTTTTTACTTTTCAACACGCTCCTAGCCATCTCAACAATTGTTCTATTCTTATGTCCATCAATGCCAATATGTTGGGGAGTATAAATAGATGTCAATTGCCTTTAAATGCCATTCATTTAAAAATAAATCAAACTTATTAGAAGTGAATTCTCCCCCTCTATCTGTGTGTAATATTTTCAGAGAATAATCACTTTTCTTTTCCACAACCGCTTTAAATTGTCGAAATATTATAAATGGATCAAATTTTTCCTTAATGAAATATACCCATGTTCTTCTACTAAAATCATCCACAAAAATAATGAATATATATATTTTTTTTGTTGAGGGACAAAGTTTGCATAGGACCACATATATTTGCATGCACTAGCTCTAATGATTTACTTTCAATCCATGATTTTCCTACTGAAAATGTATCTCTATGTTTCTTCCCAAGAATACACCCTTCACAAACTTTATCAATAGAACCATTAAGGGGTAACCCTTTGACCATTTGCTTGTTATATAAAAACTTCAAGCCTTTCATATAAAAATGTCCATACCTCATGTGCCATAGCTATGAACTATCATCATAAACAACATTTAATGTTATACTTGCTTCACAAGGGAGATTTAAAGCAAAAATTCTATTTTGCAGCACATTAGTACTCGCTAAAATTTTACTATGATCATATTTATCATAGATTATGCATTGCAAAATCTTTTCAAGGAGTTTCCCTACACTCAACAAATTATGAGCTAGACCAGGAACATATAAAACATCATTAATGTGCTTTGGTTTTCCTTGTTTTGTCTTCACAACAAATGTTCCCTTATCTTTGGCTTCAACTGGCTTGTAGTCTCCCAAGAGTATATAAGATTTCGTAGATTCAACTATATTCACAAAGCCATCTTTGTTTCCTATCATCTGATTGATGCAACCACTATCCAAAAGCCACACCTCCTTGGAAAAATTATTAGCTAAATCAAAAGCCAAGAATAAAGTGCTAGGATCTTCATTTTCTTCAGAAAAAATAGTTTTTTTTTTTTTTTTTTTCCAACAATTTTGTTCATAATGGACAAATATTTTACAATAAAGCATCGAACTTGGGCTTTAATAAATATTTTACCTCCATCATTGTCATAATTTCCTCTTCCTTTGTTGTTTATAGAAAAAAATCTTCCTCTACCTCCTCCTCCTCTATATGTCTTTCCTCTTCCTCTTTTTCTTTCATGAGTGTTATGAGTTTCCTCATGGGATAAATTCTCATGTTCATGACTTTTGTCTTTGTAAACATTTCTTTTTTCTTGAAAAACTTGCTCAATAGATATTATCTATTCATTATTTTCTCATGAGATTGAAGAGATCCCATTAGCTCATTCACAGACAAAGGATTTATATCCTTAGACTCCTCAATATCAGCAACAACCCCATCAAATTTAGAAGGAAAACTTCTTAAAACATTCTCAACAAGATTTTGATCTTTTAGATCTTCTCCATATGACCTAATTTCATTCAATATTCCCATAACTCTAGTGAAATTATTTTGAATAGATTAGAGTTTTGCATGCAAAAAGTATCAAATTCTCTTCTTAAGGACTAAAACATAAAAACTTCTACCTTATACAATCCCTGATATGCTTGTTGCAACACATCCCATGCCTCCTTTGATTTTGTTACTCCAACTAGTCTTGGAAAAATGGAATCATGCACTGCTTTCTAGATTAGGAAGAGAACCTTTGAATCCTTTTTACAATTTTCCTTTAATTATGTTCTTTGGTCTTGAGTCTAGTGGACATGTGTTTGAGAATCTGGTTATGTATAACCATTTTCTATGAAACCTGACAAGTCTTATGAGAGAAACATTGTTTTCATCTTAATTATCTAAAAACCAAAGTTCCCACATTTAAACACTGGTATTTGTGGCTGAGAAATATTCATACTATTGTTGTCGTTGGCCATTTCTACCAACTGCTAAGCACTCCCACCAATAACTTGAATCTGGACAAGCTTCACAAGATTATGAAAACTCTTGCTAATGGTTTTCACAAAATTTTGAAATATCCTTCTGACAACACACACTTTACATACAAATCAACTCTCTTCTCCTAGCTTTGATAAGACATGTTAAATCTATCAAGATCATATATATGAAAACATGTAAAAAAAAACAATGAACCAAAACTGGAGAAGTCTGGTTCTCAATTCATGAGTTGTACTCTCATTAGAATCTCATTATTATATAGTCAACATATTTCTAATTTGATTAACATATTTATAATTTGATTATCAAGTATTTGACTAAATTTTGATGCTAATTCTAATGATAGAACTACTAATCTACTTCCCTTAATAATTTGTTGAATAATAAATTTGAATACTAACAACATCTAATAATTTGTTGCCCTAATTCTGATAACTCACAAACACAAAATCTATTGACTAATTTGTTAACAATTACATAACACAATTAAGCATCATCCTCAACAACATCTCCTTTTTGGTATGAACAATAATCTAGTTGGATAAATTTTATTCCAAATTATTATAACAATGACCTAACCTTTAGAGTATTCCTGGCATTTCTACCAAAAGAAAATAATATATCTGTAACTCTATGGATACTATTTAAAATGATTTTAAAAGCTTCAAGAAATTGATGATAGTTTACCGAGATATAAATGCAAACCCTAAATATTACTACTGTGAAATTATATAATCAAGTATATCAATTTGTTATTGATCATACTCTAATTTAGAGTTTAATAAAACATTGAGTATACCATATTCCAGTCTTTAAGAATTAAAACTTTGGTTACAGTGTAATGGAACTTGGAGTATACCGTAAAAAGTTGTTATAAATGAGAACTCCAATTGTAGTTTGATGATGCACAAAGTATCCATAACAAGTTGTTACAAAATATATCTCTAGTTACAACACAATGTAATCAAACTATAAAATAATGCAGTTGTTCCATAATAGAGATACAAATATAGATAACCGAATGACATCTTATAACAAATTGCAAAAGTATGAGTTGTTATTATGTCGAGTGATAAGTGTATTAATTACTTCCATATATGTAACAAGAAAAATACCGATTAAACTACAGTTCCTTCATCTGGAAATTAATCAACATTATGAATAATCTAATTTGAATTATTGTGGAAGTGGAATAATATCTATGTGACAAGAAAATAATCTGTACCAATTACCTATCTAGTGACGAGTAACAATAAGAATGATAAGTTAATAATAACTAGTTGATAATAAGAGAACTCCTGGAATAAATTGTATCTTATACAACTGCTTGAGTGTTCATATTGATGAAGAATAAGAGTAATGACACAATTATTAAGTATTTGCGATCTTATCATAGTTGTTACATGTAAATCTTGTGTGAGAAGCATGAAAGTTGGAAACTACTGTGCAAAATTCTAGTTCTATAGTCAATTAAATCAAACCATTACTATTTATTTCATTTGTGATATACCAATAGAGTGTTAACGATGCAAATGGATATATATTAAGAATTATGTTAGAATTCATGCCAGTTAGTTAATACATAAAACTTGTGTATTATTACCATGTATCATAGTTTAAATTTGATACCAATGAATTAATTCTTTTTTTTCAGGGAAGAAAAAATAACAGGTAATAGGCTAAACAATACATAGTTCAAGTAGTCGTGTAGAGACTCTATTATGAACAAAAAAACATTAAAAAAACAGAAAAAAAAAAAAAGAGAAAGCATTGACCATTTGCCAAAGATTTGATCTACCTTACATCTCCATCAAACAAAAACCAAAGAGCACATCATCTATATGCTAATATTTCTAAACTAAACCTAGCACAAAAAATGGTTCTAGTATTAACATACAAAGTCTAGTATATAAAAAATATTTGTAGCATTAACATACAAATTCTACTATATAAATATCAACAACGAGAAGGAACTATTGTTAACCCATTATCGATCCAATTACCCTGTACCAACACACATCCATCCAAAATATAATAAAAAATCACATTGTTGGAAAAGACCCAACATCCTACATCACACCATTGCAAAAGACATTGTAGTGAAAGTGTTTGTGCATCGAGTTGAGACCCTCTTTAGATAGTACATAAGCTAATGATTTATATTCCCTATACACATGCGCAAACAATATGCTATGAAATGAAGTCTTTAAAACCTCAATTTGGTGCATCCTATTTGTCAAAGAGGGAGGGGAAATAGAATATTGGACTTTGATCTAGTCAATAACGATCCAAGAGTTGCCAAATATTTGAATTGATTCAATATTGAGCCTCCTTGCATGGTAAAGAAGACCCCACAAGGCAAGCACCTGAACCTTAGTGTTTGTTCCACAACCACTGATCCAAAAGAAATGAATTTAGAGATATTGAATCACCTTAATACAAGCACCACATCCACAACACCCGCATTGAGTAGCTTCATCAAAATAGTCTGGCAGAAATGCATCATATTGATCCATGTCTAAGAGTCTAAGAGGTTTTCCCTCAAGAAATTTTGATCATATTCACCGTAATGAGAAAAAGATTTGTCTTTGATGCAGACAATGTCAAAAGGACGTTCCTCAAACATCAAAGCATTCCTTCCCCTCCAAATCTCCATGGTAATAAAGAGTGGAAGAGACCGACATGCACTGCAGCCATGTATCCACCACTTGAAACATGCTTCCAGTGAACTAAAATACCAGTTCACTTTTATATTTAGGCATTATAAAACACGACTCCATATAGTGATAGCAAAAGGACATTGTAAAAAAAGGTGGGGGCACATTATTGAGTGCATTCCTACAAAAATAGCATCTTCCAAGTCCTATAAAGCCTCTCTTGCACAATTTTTCCCATGTAAGGCAAGTTTTCCCATGTAAGGATATTGTCTTTCCAAGCAAGGCATCTTAAAATTTTATTCTTCAAAGACATATTCCATGTCCAAACAAACTTGAAAAAACATCAAGCCACTTACCCATGTGGAGAGAGAGAAATGTAACTGTAAACCTCCAAGGCCATAATTTGTCCCTGTTGGAGTGATCCATTCCAATGAAAATCATCCTCATAATCACTAATTGTAATCCATTCCAAATGTAATTCAGAAATGTAATTTTCCGAGATCACAACATTTTCACTCGATAGACCCACCACGTCCGCATATTTCCAAGTGGGGTAGATCTATAGGATATCGTAATCATCTGGAATATGTGATAGGATAAATATACTCTTGTCATGGAATACTTTTGTAACTGAGGCAGGATATAATTACCTCACATGCCTTAGATGGGATTTACCCCCACTAATACCTTTGAACCTATTCCCATCACCCGTTGGAGATTATCAAATAGTCATTTTTTGTTTTCAATTATCAAATAGTCATTTTTTGTTTTCAAAAAATCTTTCCAAATCTGAGAGCCATTTTAGGTAGGAAAATGTCTAGATCTCAACCAATTCATAATAGAAAATTTTCACATATATTCCTCTCTTATTACCAACATTCATATACCAAAACCAATTATGGATCTCCAAAAACTCTTTGTTAATAAATCTCATATGAATACCTCAGTTATGGATCTCCAAAAACTCTTTGTTAATAAATCTCATATGAATACCTTGATGTCTTTTAACCCCCAACCATCATATTCCTTCATTCTCATTATAACATCCATCTAGGCCAATTTATTGTTTCCTCTCCCTTAGCCTTAGACCATAGGAAATTTATGATGATGGCTCTAATTTTCTAAATAATTTTGTTAGAGGGAAAGAATAAAGGCATATAATATACAGAAATGTTATGTAACACCGATTGCACAAGGATACATCTATCCCCCATAGATAGCCATTTGTCAATCCAAATTGACAACTTGCATTCAAATTTGTTAATAAGCCATTGTGAATGCTTGAGGCAATGATTGTTTAGATTCATCTTGAATCTCAGGTATGTCAATGGCCCCTATAAGCTCTGAAAATTTTTATGGAACACAAATTTACAGAGGATACACATGCCATAATCCAGTCTACAGTTCCAAGAGATAGTCCAATCTTGACGAGAATCATCTTGAAGAAATTCCAATCTACACAATCATAGGCCTCATGTAGATCCAACTTTAAAACAAAATCTTCTTTTTTATGTGTTTTAATCAAATGGATACACTCCTTAACGACGGCCATAACATCTTTTATTTGTGGTTCCAAAGAAAGGCAAATTGTTATGAAGAAATATAAACCAATGAATTAAGTTTATTACTTTGCATTGTGTACTGTGTAACATGTCAATCATAGTCAATTCATTATACACTAAATTACATTTGAAATTTTATATCTATATATATACCCAACATTAGAAAATTTATACAAAACCGCAACAGTAAGGTTGTCCACTATGCATCCTAGAAAAGAATTAGAACCTTACAAAATTATTCACTTGAAGACTAATTATCAAGAAAGTAGTTGCACCATTGTAAAAATCATCTTATTATATCAAAATGTATAAGGATTATAAAAATTGGTCGCATATCTAAATGGAATTGGTTGGTTACCCATGTGCATTTATATTAGATCTTATTAATCTAGAAGTGCATTCAAGTTACATAAACAAGACCTACAGACAGGGGTAGACCATGTCGATTCTAATTTTTTTAAATTGCTTATATATGTTACATAAATAGTAACAATAATATTCGTGAGCTATGCTAAAAATCCCTATGGAAGAGACTAATCTTAGCTATTTTTTTAAAATTTCTTATATTTTTATATAAACAAAAATAATATAAACAACAATAAACTCGAGATTGAGGCAACCTTGAGCTATGCTTGAAAGTCCAATGTGAGAAATTAATTTTTTCTCATCCCCCTTTTTCTGCCCCAGGCTATACTCTTATTCTTCTCTTAGTCTTCATAACTTTTTGCAGTTGTTCGCAACATCTACTAACCCTCTATGTCCAATAAAATTCCATACTTGTTTGCAAACAACTGCTAACCCTTTGTCTCTAATTAGATTCTATACCTATTTGCAAACAACCACTATAGTTTAGTGACAGTGTTCCAATTCCTTTATGAAAAATTAATGAAAATGGTGATACATGGTTTCACAGTATAGAAAATCTATTTGGAAAATGGAAAAGATTTGTATGAATCCTCAAACATAAGAAATAATTCTTGAGGAAATTGTGTTTCTATGGCTATTTGTAATTTTATATGCACAAGAAGCTCACTAGGGCATTTGTAGTCATCTATGTAGGATGCTTTTAGTGAAGTAGAGTTTGTGCATATAGAATTTTTTTCCTTCTGCCTATTATTTTAGATTCATTTTCACTCATGAATCTTTCTCCAGTACCAAAACATATTAATATTTAACAAAACGTATTGATTTTACAACAATTAGTAAATACTGAACACATATTCAGGGATCACAGAGTGTCCAGACTCCAAATGTCATAGAACGACTTAATTGAATAATTCTAAAGACATTCATAATTTCCCAAATTTTGTAAAGGAAACAATAGATGTAGTAGATTTATTTCCCCGCCTATTAATTTTAGGTTCTTATGCACTCATGGATCTATCTGGAGTACTAAACATACCGATTTTAAAAGAATTACTTAGATTTCAAGGATCACAAAGTGTCCAAGTGTCACATAACTAGTATTACAACAGCTTGATTCTACACCACATTTAAGATTGAAGCAGGCCCATTTCTAAGGACATTCACCACTTCCTAGGTTTTGTAAAGGAAAATTGTAGATGTAGAAGATTTATCTTCCCTCCTTATTATTTTAGGTTCAAATGGATAGACAAATCTCATATTTTAAAGAAATAAATGAAACTCAGATTTAGGAATCAAAGAGTGCCAAAACGTCATAGAACTGGTGCTAGAACACTTGATGTTGCAGTAAAGTACATGGTTCACACAAGCCCCTTCCAAATAAATTTGCAACTTCCTGAGTTTTGTAATGGAAAACTGTCATCCAAAATAGTCTCCAGGGATGTGGCATAGCATTGTAGATAGTACCCTATCTCAGGTTCAATGTAGATCAACTTCCTGGGGAATATCATCTAGCATAGACTATTGTTACAACTTGAATTTAGCATCAACAAGAATTTGTGCACACATAACGCATATTGCATAGATTGGATGGTATCATATGAGACAACATCATAACATACGTTGAATCTAGCCTGGCAGAATATCAATACAAAATTTTCAATGTAGCTTTACATTATCAACATCCAAGTTTCCGAGAATATATATATATATATAGATATAGATATATATATATATATATATATATATATATATATATATATATATATATATATATATATATATATATATATATATATATACATACATATATATATATATATATATATATATATATATATATATATATACATACATATATATATATACATACATATATACATATATATATACATATATATATACATATATATATATATATATATATATATATATATATATATATATATATATATATATATATATATACATACATACATACATACATACATACATACATACATATATATATATATATATATATATATATATATATATATATATAGATATATTATGGTCCACTGAATCTTTAAGAGTTTAGGAAGATGATAGGTAAACTAAGAAACTCAATACCAAAGAACAAGATGTAGCAGAAAACAAATTTATGCAAGAGATTTCCAGTTCCAATCCCACCTTGGCATCCCTCCACTGAAGGCAAGTCTATTAACAAGTTGTCGGAATGAAAAACTAATGATACTTTACCTTGTCAATGACCCTGATTTGGTACATTTGTTAAGGATCCATATCCATGTGTAGGTCTTTGAAAAACATGTTGTTTATGAATTCCTTGTTATCTTTTCCCATGCTAGTAAATAAGCACTAAAATATCAATGTGAGATTGATACTAATTTTCCTCAACTACGTGGTCCATGTGGGAAGACCTCCCAAGCTACAGTGAGAATGTGGATGCTTAATAAGCATGGACTCTAGAGTCATGTTTGAGGCTTGGGCATCATGTGTTCAATATCAAAAGAGTCCCACCAATGCACTAAAGGGATAGAAGCAATACCAAAAGAAAAAAATGCTCCTATCATACGTATATTTCTCACATACCCTAACCAGGATCCATATCCATGTGTGAGGTTTCTCACTGAAACGTTTTCTTTATGAATTCCCTATGATATTTTCCCTGTGCTACTAGGTAAGAACTTAAATATCAAGTAAGATAGACTAACACTAGATGCTTATCAAATGTGCTAAACTAAGTGGTTTGAATGGGCATACGTCCCAAGTTACAGTAAGAATGTGGATGCTTAATAGGCATGGAGTTATGTTTGAGCCTTTGGCTTTACTAGCTCAATATCAAAAAAGTTCCATCAATGTACTCAAGCCACAAAGTGATTCCAAAAGAACAAAATGCTACTATCGTACATGGATTGCTTACATACCTCAACAAGGACCAGGTCTACATGTAGGCGTTTTTTGACATAAATATTTTGTTTGTGCCTACTGTTAGGGTCCTATAATAATATGATTCATAATTTTGAATTGATTATGGTTAGCCTTGTAATATTGTACAAAATTTTTCTTTCTGCAAAATGTTTTCCCATATTAAAAATAAAAAATGTGAAAAGGGTAAGTCCTAAAAGAATAATCAAAGGACTAAAAGAAAGAAAAAGATCCAAAAACTAAAAAATACGAAACCCAAAAAAGAGATAAGAATAGATCATGAAAGTTTGCAAATTCAAATTCCACTCCTTTTAATTTACTTTGCAAAATAAGATTGTGTGCAGTGTGTCAAAAATGCCACAATCCGTGATGATCAAAAATTTTAAACTTGATTCATTCATGCTTTAAATTTCATGTTGATAGATAGAGAATAAAGATCTAGCCAAACTGTTTAATCTTGGCAGATCAGTAGTTAGGTAGAGAATATTAATGAGCTCATTAGTTTAATTTGAGCCACTAGAAGTTATAAGGTTAGAATTAGATAGTTTACTTATCAAAGAAAAAGAAATAAAGGGTCAGCAAGCTCAAATGCACCCAATGAATGAAGAGAAAATGCTAGGGTAAATAATGGGTAGGTAGAAGAAGTTTTGCAAGTGAAAATGGTTGCTGAGTCAAAATCACTTTCATCATGCTTAATCCTATGTTTCATGTGCAGGAGGAATTGTCAAAGAAAAAGGACATTCACTAAAAGCTTATTTACTTATTTCCCTTCATTTCACTACAACCCCACATACTTAGTTTATTAATTTCCCATCATTATCCCTTCATCCCCTAATGTTGTCCCCTTTTTACTCCCAAAGAACCCCTTCCCTCTTCATTTCCCGTTGAAAAAACCCTTTCCCTATTGTGAAACACATTCCCATCACAAATAATACATTCCCCCTTATTAATTTCCCTTTCTCCCCTTTAAAACCCACTAAACCCGTTTTATCCTAAGTTATTTCCTAAACTATACCCCCGCATTATGTAATTAAAGTCCCCCATGTTATAATTTCTTGACACCCTTTTAACTCACAAAACCTTGGTGTATAGTTAAAACTTCAGCCATATAATCCATGGTCCCCACCTTTTATTAACCTGTTTCTTATATTAAAATCCCCTAATTACTTTTTAATTAATCACATTTCATTGTAATTAAACCCCAAGCCCTGCCAACCACGTCCCAATGCCTTCCGTGCAAATTCATCACGTGATTTCCCTCTGATCTCCCACTTCCAGATCTAACAGCGCATATCCATTTCGCGAAGTTTCATCATCCGACAGTTAACAGTCCAAAAGAACGCGAGATTCGCAGTTTTGGCTGAGAACTATTTTTCTACGTGGCGGCACTAGGTTATATCGCATGCTCATGAAAAATACTGCCCTCCACCAAAAAGCGGTGCAATATGGCCTAAAACTGCCTCCCTGCGTAAAAGAAAACTACCCACTGGTCATTTGCCAAATTCTCGTGCTAAAATGTAACCGTTGTTGGTTGAAAGGCCGAAAAAACTTCATTTTTCTCTTTTCACTCATTTTCGCTGCAAACCTCTATTAACCAATTCTAATACCTTGAACCTCTGTGTAAACATTGTAACCACCTTTTGCAACTAGAAGATGTTGTAGACACCAAATTGAAGCAACAAATAGACAATTGAAGCCAAGGAACCTCTGTTGCTATGACAAAACCCTGTCTACGCACCAAATCGTCAATTTCCAGGTATTCTTGAAAGAACCAGGATGGCCCTGTAATTTAAGCTATGCAATAATTAAAGGGTTAATTAATTAAATTAATTAAAGAACCTTGCTAGACTGAAGAAAACCTTACTGTGCATCCAAAAGCCCTATTCTACAGACTGTAATTACCCTCCCCACTATTCCAGAGCTTCTAACCTTACTCCTAAAGCCAAAGAAAAGGTAATTTAGTTGAATAAACCAAATTATGGCTTCCCAAAGCTCTTTGGATGTAAGACCCCTGCAAACCCCTCACTTGGATATTGACCACCTCCCATTAGCCGATAGAGAATTTCAAATTAAAGACATTGTTTCCCCTAGCCACCTACTGAAACTCCATTGTTGGAGTAAAGATAAGTTCCTGAACCAAAATGATGACATTCACCTATGGGAATCAAATTTTCCCAAATACTTGTTCCCACAAGTACACCTATTCCCAGAAATCATCCACTTCTACCAAGCTTGCTATGTCCCCAGTCAAAGAGCCATAGTCTCCCCTGACCAACAGGTTTTATTCACCATTACTACAGATTCAATAAATCAAATGCTGCATATCCATCCAAGCCCAAACGAGACCCCCCTCTCCATTGAAGCTTTACTTAAACTCTACACAAAGCTAGACCTTCCCAAGAAAGCTCAGATCTTTCCTACTTTCATAATAGAGGAGTCTCATACTCCTACAGATAGTCCTCCATATGTTTCCACCATTTTCTCTGAAAGAGGCAAACAAATTATAACCATGCTCTCTTGTATTCTAGGATACACCACTGATGAGAATGTGGATGAGGTTATACTAGCTTTCCTTTCTATTTTTTTCCCAGGCAAGCCTCCAGCTACAGTTTACAACTTTGCTCAGTTCTTGGAAGATAGAATCCATGAACAGTTTATCAAATTTCCAAATAAGAGAGTATTCAAATACTCATCAGTATTGTTTCACATGTTCTTATACTTTCAGTCAGACAAGTTTCCAGTTAGCATCCAAAAGTTAGACACCAAGGGCCATCCAAGATCTGTCATCTTTTGGACACCATTGATCCAAAGATATTCCATTGTTTTTAGTTATAAAGAGTTCATTGATTCATTTGTTCATCCAGTTATAAACATGCTAACCAATAGCTATCAACCCAGGATAAATGAGGAGATTAAGAGAGTTTTACAATTGGCTAAGAACAGTAGAGTGGGAGATGGGTATCTATACCAGGACCACACATAAATTAGGATATATGGATGCCAACTCACTCCCTACAAGCTCCCAAATACCTACCCATGAGTATATTCTCATTAGAGTATTTCAGGAAGATCATAAACTCTGATGAGGTTAATTTTCTATCATCTAGGAAGAAAAATTAGTTTAAAATCAATAATCAATTGGGCACTTTTATTTGTAACAATAAGGAGCTGGACAAGAGGCAGAGAAAATCTTATAGCAAATGAACTTCAAAAGTAGTTTCATGTGGTAGTATGACCTTAATGGAGTCATAAACAAGTTAAGGCTCAAATTCAAGTTAAGTCCTTTCATACATGAGCCCAGGCCAGACATTGAAAGATATGCCAACCAGTAAGAATGGTTGGAGAATACTTTAATAGATGTGGACAGGTAGATTGATACTAGTTCCTTTCTGCAGTTTCCAACCCTACAAGAACAGATGGGTATTACTCCCATTCTACAGACTCCAGCCAATGAGGAGAGAAATGTAAAAAGAACCATGGAAGAAGGTTCTAGCTCTGGGATGGACACTACATATGAAATGTTTGAAATTAGTTACAGGAAGAGGCCCAAGCTCAATCATGTAACTGAGCAAGAAGACACCATTGAGATAGTTGAAATCACCGATACTAACAAAATGGTTGGAAGGAGTAAAGGTCCATTAGTTTCAAAGGAAGCTCATCAGCCTTCTACCTCAAACACTCAACTTATTGAAAAGTAGCTTAGCATTGAAGTCTCTTCATCCAGCAAACCAGTGGGTAAAGAAAAAGATATAAAAGAGAAGTACAATGAAATCAAGTTGAGGAATGAAGCATTAAAGGCTGGAACATATGCCCAGTACTTCAAACAAACACTTGCCAATCAAAATAGATTAATGTCAGCCTTTGACATTAAAATTGGTAAAATGCAAATGACATTTATGCAGCCTATAGTCCAGCAGCCCAGATCATCAGCAGACTACAGGAAGACAAAATTTGAAGTTTTGGCTAGGGATGTTCACCCTATTGACCAAACTGAATTCCATAAGTAAGCAGCTGAGATGATTTACTCCACAATGACTAACAAAGAAATGATTGTGCACAAACTTCAAAGCTCACTGGATAACATCACAACACAACTTAGGCTAGAAAAGGCATCCTCATAGGCCAAGGATAATAGAATCAAGTCACTGGAAGACTTGGTGATTGAGATTGGATATAATCCACGTGACATCAAGGCAGCAGAAAAACTAATAAAGAAGAAAAGTGTGGATATTGCTACTTTGAAGAAACAACTAAATTTGCCTCCTTCTAAACATCCACAAGCCAAGGAGGTCCTAGAGAGCCAAATCCAGTAGGAGGAAATGATGGATCTTATTCTTCAATTAAACATTAAATTGAAAGAAATGGAGAAGGAATTGGATGAGTTAATACAACTGAAACAAGCCAGCCTTGATACAACTACTGCCACTACTATCCCTACAGTTACTACAGTAGTTCCTTCAACTTTGGTAGCTTCATTGGCCCCAACAGCTCCACTATCTACAACACTTCTAGCTGCAACAGCCACTACATCAGCAACAAGTTCAACAACAGCAGCAGTTCATGCAAGTGATGAAGCCAGTAAACTGGTCAAAGCCATGGAGGACATGTCCATTCAGACCATTGAAATAAATAAACTCAAAGAACAGATAACAAGTCTAGAGGATGAGAAGAAATTAGCTTAGATTATGCAGAAAAATGAAATACAAAAGTCAAACAGGTTGAACGAGAGGATAAAGAACTTGGAAAAAGAATTAACATTGAAGGAGCCACTTGCCCAAGCAAAAGAATAGCTATGGGCCAATATCATTGACTCTGTCAATGATATTTGGCCATCTATACAAGTCATCTTTGAACAAAATGATTTAGTCAAAGAGGCTACTGAAGCAATTCAAAGAGTTAAGGCTGAACTTGGAGATATGCCAGAAGAAGCCTCAAGAATAATCCAATTCCTTAACTCTAAAAATAAATATGAATTGTAGGAGCTGGACATAGCTGACAGGACTAGCACTATACTAGAGGTGAAGAAAGTGCTCACCAAGAGGAACTTAATGATGCAGCTTGAGGACAAATTCCAAACCATGGAGATGGCTATAGGCAGGTTCATGGTTAAATTTGATGCTTTGAGGCAGAAAGGTCTACCAAATCCCTTGGTAATAAATGATAGGTTAATTATACATGAAGACTATAACAGGAAGATCAGAGAAGTGGCAAGAGAGCAGACCAATAGTTCATCTATGAAAGGGATGCCTACAGGAAAGGTTTTGTACCAGACTTTTGAGAACCTATTTTACCTCCAGCATGAGGTAAAACACATTTTTGTGAACAAACCCACCATTGCAAAATACACAGAAGCAGATGAAATCTACAAAAGGATGGTAAATATTAAATTACCACATATAGAGATTTGGGAAAAATTAAATGATCTACTATAAAGATGAAAGGTAAATAGTAGATACAAAGCAGTGAAAGAAAAGCAACAGATCAACTGGGTTAAAGAGTATTAGATGAAAGAGTATCAGTCAAAGGGAAAAGTAAAAGGATAGCTAGCGTGGAAGACAAACAGTAAATGAGAAAAGGCAACAAAAGATCTGACAATAGAACCTAATAAACAAGGACAACTTGCAGCAGTTACATATCTATCTCTATCTTCTTGCATGAAGATATTTCTTTTTCCTAGAATAATTCCCAAAACAATTTGGGATTTTTTGTAATGATTTTTTGTATAAATACTTCATATTTCAAAGTATATTGGGTGGATTTCTTGAAATTTCTATAGTTGTATTGATCTGAAACCTAAGGGTTCATTGTACCATTTTTTCAGGTCAACAAACTGGACTGAGTAATAAAGACATTGCATTACAAGATTCATGTGTTGGGCCACTTCATTGAAGTATTTTTTGTTTGTCAAATTTGTTATCTTCTTAAGTGTTTCACATACTTGCATGTTATCTAAATTGAATGAAGTAACTGGAATATTATTACATAATTTGTTTAAGTACACTCTGTCTTGAACAGTTAATCATTTTAATGTTTTCTTCTGATATCCAGAGTAGGGAATCCTTCATTGCTCCTTAGTTTCGATTGACCTCTACCATTTCGCTCATAATCCAGTTTGAGGAATCCTTAATTGCTCCTCGAGCCTGATTGAAAAATCACTTCACCATCCATCCTAAAAGATCTGAATTTACTCAGCTGCCTTGCCCTATAAACACTATCTTTAGAACTAGATTCAGTCTTGTTTTCTTGACACTTAACCCCATAGCAATATGGTAAAAGACATCCCTCTATCCATCTAAGTCAGTAATTCCACCACCAAATCAAAATCAAAACGCAATCAAAGCTTAAATAACTAGCCTAAAATCAATTAACTCAACAAAGTTAAATCATAAAGAGAGAGCCCTCTCTGAACATTAGGAAGGCTAGATCCTGATCTCAAAAGTAGGTTTGTGGTTACCTCTATTATTTCTTTCATAAAGACTCTAGGGAGATTTTAGAGTGATAACACCTACCGTACAATCTTTTTCTCATGCTAGTAGGTAAGCCCTAAAATCCCAAATGAGATAGGTGGATACAAACGTTAATCAAATGTACTCAGTTAAGTGGGCAATGTCAGCAAACCTTCCAAGCTATATTGAGAATGTGTATGCTTAATATGCATGAAGCTATATTTGAGTGATGGGCGTTGCCTACTCAATATTGAAAAGTTACACCACTTTACTACAAAAACCACAACAATACCAAAAGAAAATAATGTTACTATCATAGATAGATTGCTCAGATACCTTAACGAGGATCCATATCCATGAATATGAGTTTTCTCAAAGAATTAATTTGTTTATGAATTTTTTATGATGTTTGATTTTTTATGATTTTTCTCACTCTAATTCTTTATGTGGAATAATTGATTTATCAATCTTAATCCCTAAACAAACATACCTAATCTAAAAATCATTTAAAACTACATTTTAGTCTTATGAATAACAATAACCCTCAATACTTATTTGTGACTACATCTAGGGTCATTGTAAGAAAATTAAAACTGGCAATAAAAATTTAAATACCCATCAATCGAAACAGCAAACTGATTTCCTTCAAGAAACATGCATTTTAATTCTTCAAGTTCATATTATAGCAAGTTTGTAGCATAAATGGTGGTGGTATACAATCTTATAAGGGTTGTTAATATTTTTAAGCTATCTAGTGAAATGTTTGTTGTGGAAACCCTTGGAAACCTACAGTAAGCCCTTGAATAGAGGCACTGGAACCTTCCTGAAAGGCTTGAGTAGAGTTTGAATTGGAGAACCATCCAATAACCATTTCATATTCAACATTGAAACATTTAATACACTAACCATTCTGAATTAAAACATTGAAACATCTAATACACTAACCATTACACATTAAGAAAATATTTGTTCCTGATAAATTCTTGAAAACATTAAGCATTTCAAAACATTAAGGAATTGTAAAAACATTTTTACGAGTTCCCAAAACATTTACCATTCCACATTCAATTATTTTAAATTACATAAATCTTACTTAAATGTCCAATAGTACAAAATTTAAACAAAAAACTATTGCAACTTATTAAGATAGTAGCTATCTCACCTCGTAAAAACCTCCAATTACAACATTTTGTTATTATAAGATAGTAACCATTTCAGAGATGGGCGTAGAGGATAGAATTGAAGCTATCATTGGAATTATAGGAATTAGATTATAAGACACTGCATTTTCTGCTCAAGGAATAAGGAGAAGTGTATGGATGAAGATGGCGCGTTCTACAACTGACCGTAAGGGCTTCGGTTAGGGTTTCAGACAGCCCTCTCTCTGCCACCCGAAACACCCTAACTGCGCACCTATTCTGCCTGTAACCCGGCCCGGTTTTTCAGGTCCATCTGTCGTTTTCAGGATGACCACTGATACTGTCGGTGATGCTATGGAAACGGAGGAGGCGGTAGACTATTCTGAAGACCCGCATCCTGAATAGGTAATTTTCGGGTGCCCTAACTTCATTTCGTCTGATGCTGGCCCTAGTCATTCTCTGCTTTCATCGCCGCATACATCTCCGGTGGTAACTCTCCCAGAACCCTGCCCTTCTCGACAGCCTGACGGATCTTCCCCCCATGAGCCCCCTGGCCTAGATCTCCCTCCTCTGTCGCCTGGGACCCTCCGTTTCCTGTCGACTGTTATTCCCCCGTCGCCATCATTTGACCCGCATCCGCCCTCTACTACTTTCTTGGCTGCATCATCATCAGGTCTTCCCTCCTCGACGGCTGTCGTGCCCTCTGCCTCCCTACTCTCGCCCTCGGGATGTTTTGAGACCCCTGCCGTCAGGGTCAGTTCTTCAAAATCTGCTCACCTGGAATGCTCCCCGGATCCATTAGTGGATCACCCTTCTGCTCCGCGTACTGGGAAGAAAAGGTCCAAGTGTGTCAAAGCAACCTCTAGGGACATATCTATACGATTCAAAGATTCATCTGCAATTGGGGAAGCAGCCAGAATGGCGAACACCATTCTTGTAGGGCATGTTCGAGGGCGTGCATATTCGGCGACCCGGCTCACCCTTTGGGTGAAGGAGATTTGGGGAGGGGTTCTTAAAGAATTACCTGAGGTGCAAGTTCTTCCCAGAGGTTGGTTTGCCCTTCATTTCGCAAAGGAAAACTACACGGACCTGGTACTGGCAAGGTATTGGCACATTGAGATGGCGTCGGTTCTGCTAAAAAGATGGAGCCCTCTTTTTGACCCGGAGCGAGAACAAATAGGGGCTGGTCCGCTGTGGGTTCGTCTGCCAGGGCTACCCCTTCAGTACTGGAGTGAAGAAGTCTTCATGCGCATCGGGAACACACTGGGATCATATCTCGACCATGACCGCACCTTCGTGGAGTCTAGGAACAGAACGCTAGCTCGCATCCTGGTACATCTGGACACCCGCGAAGGATTGGAGGAAAAGATTACTCTACACTGGGGCAAATACTCTCGGGTTCAGATACTGGACTACGAAGGGGTGCCATTCAGATGCCGCCGCTGCCACAGGGTGGGGCATATTTTCAAGGACTGTCCTCTTAACAAGAAACAAGAAGAATTCCCTGCGCCAACAAATATGCCCTCGAGGACTATATCTCCGGTCACTCAGCATACTCCGGCATCGGGCCCCCCCATCAGCATTCCTCTACATGCTCCTGGAGCAGCTCACAGCATAATATCTCTGCCGGTTACTAGATCTCGGGCTACTACAACATCTGCCACCGCTTCGGGTACATCTCTCTTCCCTCCTTTATCTATTTACTCTCCTTGCTCCTCTATGCATTCTCCATCTATGTTTGCTGCATTCTGCACTTTGCCCTCCTCCCCGGTCATTGCTCCTTCTGCACCCTCATTACATATTCATCCCTCGCCATCAACCTCACCTTCATCATCCCAGGGGTCAAAACAAAACTATAACCTGCGTCCTCGAGTCCACTCTCTTGGTTCTCATCTAAAGATTGTCGGTTTGGGTATTGTATCATCTGGGTCGACTCCCTTGTCTACCCGAGGGAGAAAATCACATCTGTCAAAATCCATCAGGAGGGTAGGAGCGGAGGTTGCCTTTGGGCAAAAATCCACCATTGTTGGGGTTCTTAGAGCAGTGAACACCCTGGGCAATCTTCCCCCATGAAGTGTCTTTCTTTCAACTGCCGAGGCTTGGCTAGTGCCTCCAAGAAACTAGCCCTGCACAGGCTTATTGAATCTGTCCCTGTAGACATTATCCTCCTCCAAGAGACCCTTGGCCCGGCAGACTCCATAACCGCCTCTTTATCCACCATCATCCCTTGGATGGCAATTTACAGCGATGGACTCCACTGGTAGATCAGGGGGCCTTGCGATTGGGTATAACCCAGCATCCATCAGGGCTCAAGGTACTTGGGGGGGACCAGGATTCTTGGGATTAGATCTCTTTTCGGCTGACCTGGGTACCAATCTCAGGGTCATCAACATATATGGCCCCTGTCAACAAAGAGAAATTTTTTGGAACCACTTATTGAGTTTATCTATCCTCTCAGCAGACAATACCATTATTGGGGGCGACCTAAACTTCTCCCTGGGATATAGCGAATCATGGGGATCTATGGCACAGATTGACTCGATTACTGGGTATATGACCGACCTACTGGAGCGACATAACCTGATCGATGTTCCTATGAATAAACCGCTCCCCACCTGGAGGAACAGAAGAATTGGAGATGCTGCTCTTGCTCGCAGATTAGATAGATTCATAATGAAAGGTACCTTGATACAACAGCTTCATCATTATAAACAATGGGTCGGTACTGGAGGCATATCTGATCACTATCCTATATACCTGGAGATATCGGGGCCTCACAAAAAACCAAAAGCCCCCTTCAAGTTCAATCATGGTTGGATACAGGATCCCTCATATATCAAGATGGTTAAGGATTTTTGGATCCACAACCCGATTGATAGGTCAGATTCTTTGGCAAAAGGGTTCTGCTCAAACTTGTCACAGCTCAAACATCTTTCTATTGAATGGGCGAGAGAAAAATATCAGAAGGATAACTCAGCACTACTGCATATAGAATCTGAACTATCCTCTCTTTCAGATGAAAGAGGCCTGGGGTATGTTATAGCTGAAGACAAAACCCATCTGGTGGAACTAGAAAATCAGAAGACAAAAATTCTAAGGGAGCGAGAAGAATCCATCCGGCTTCGTAGTAGAGCCACCTGGCTAAAAGCTGGGGATGACAATACCCGATTCTTTCACAACTATGCTAAAGGCAGGAAGGTTAAAAATACAATTTGGAACCTCCCTCTGCCAGATGGTGGAATAGCAGATTCCTTCACCAAGCTCTCTCACCTGGGATCATCACACTTCAGAAATCTCTACAAACAACCCCCAGGTTCAACTATTGCAGATATCATCAACATCGTTGGTCACTTCCCCAGGTTTGTAAATGAGGATGAGGCGGAGACACTATTTGATCCAGTGACACCTGGGGAACTTGAGAACACCCTAAAGTGGTTCAAGAAGGATCGCAGCCCGGGGCCGGACGGGTGGACCATCGAGTTTTACATTACTTTCTATGAGTTGATCAGCAATGATTTACTGAGGGTAGTGGAGGAATGCAGGGTATCTGGGTCTCTGTACAATGCCATCAACTCAACTTTCATAGCACTGATCCCCAAATCGGATACCCCTTCCTCCTTCGACGATTATCACCCCATCTCCCTTTGCAATGTGCTCTACAAGATCATCTCCAAAATCATAGCTAACCGCATCCATCCTATTCTGTCCCGTCATATTGCCCCTCATCAATTTGCTTTCCTGGAACACCGTCAGATTCATGAAGCCATCGGAGTAGCTCAAGAAGCCCTCCACACCATCTGGACCAAGAATCACAAAGCCATTATCTTAAAGATAGATTTAGCAAAGGCATTTGACCGTGTCAGTTGGCTCTACCTCAAGATGCTTCTCATCCATCTGGGCTTCCCAAACAACTTCATCACTTGGATCATGGCCTGTATCTCCACTCCCACCTTCAGTGTTCTGATAAATGGGTTAGCATCACAGTTTTTTCACTCTGAACATGGACTTAGACAGGGTTGTCCTCTGTCTCCTCTACTTTTCCTGATTGTCATGGATGGCCTGAGTCGACTTATCGATACAGCAAAGAGAAATGGGGAATTTAGTGGACTCAAAATATCCGATGATTGCTTTCTCACCCATCTTCTTTTTGTGGACGACGTCATGATTTTCCTTGATGGCAGCATCAGGGATTCTCGCTCCTTCTCGAACATACTCACTCTTTTCTCAGCTGCTACAGGGATGCTTGCTAACCATTCAAAATCATCCATCATTCTTTCCAGAACTTCTATCCAAGAGTCCCATCTGGCTCGCCAACTGTTTCCTTTCTGCATCCATCCCTTAGACCATGGCCTCAAATATTTGGGATTTTGGATCAAGCCTATCAGTCCTAAGATAGCTGACTGGGTCTGGCTAGTCGCAAAATTGGAGAAGCGCCTCAATATTTGGAGCCATCGATATCTATCTAGAGCAGGCAGACTTGTATTGGTAAAATCTGTCCTGGAGGCTACCCCGGTCTTTTGGATGGCTCTTGCCTGGATTCCGAGGAGCATCTTGGCTAGATTACAGCAAATTTGCAACAGATATCTGTGGAATGGGAACCAGGACAAGCGCATATTCGCATGGGTTGGATGGAAGAAGATCGCTACTCCTAAAAAATGGGGTGGCTGGGGACTAAAAGACCTGCCTACTTTCGCTCAAGCCCTTGCGGCAAAAATGGGGTGGACCTTACTCACTGGCCATAATCTCTGGACCAGCATAACATATCACAAATATATCTGGCCTCTCCACATCATGGAATGGATCCGACTTCCAACCTGGCCTAAATCTGGTATATCATCTGTATGGAAAGCACTTCTAAACTCTATGCCTCTTATCAGGGATAATCTGGTTTGGAAAATCAATGACAGATCTTTGGCTCATATTGGTATGGACCCATGGAATGGTAGTGGCGGCAGGCATATACTACCTGAAGCCCTCATTCGGCACCTACACTCATAAGAGATTAAAGTTCTAGCTGACATTGCTGATCCACATAACTCATCCATATTAGATCAGCGTTGGAAATCCGCATTGCAGATTAATATTCCACCTCTCTAGCACCAGGAATGGACTGCATATATTAATGCTTTATCAAAGTCGCACATCAGGATTAAACAGGGGCCGGATGAGCTTATCTGGCATCATTCTGAGAATGGAATATACACACCTAAGACAGGTTATCTATCGTTGATATCGCACAAGGTTCCAGATTTGATTTCATTTTGGTGGAAGTCAATATGGAAGCTCCCCACTCCCCCAGGCAGAAACTATTCTTTTGGTGTATCCTTAAAGGTGTAGTACCCACAGGGGAATATCTCATGCGACGTGCAGTTTATGGACCGACCTGGTGCACCCTGTGCAAATGTACTTCTGAATCGAGCCTCCATTTGTTTCTAAACTGCACATCATTAATGACCTTGTGGCAATCTGTATCTTCCTCTATACAATTTACAGGCAAATGGGAAGGAGACGATATAATTCGAACCTGGGAAACATGGTTTTATGGTCACAAAAACTCCAAATTACAAAGCTTGCCTATCATTATTAGCTGGTATCTCTAGCTGGCTCGAAATTGGGCTATCTTTGAAGAAAAACCAGTGAGCTGGCCTCATTTAACTACTCTCATTATATCTGCCTATAATGAGTTGCCTGAGCCGCCACAACCTCGCTCTAGAAGACCGCGTGACCCTCCGCATATTGAAAAAAGCACTCCATGGGCATTCTTTGATGGCGCTGCCCAACAACAGGGTTGTGGGGGAGGTTTTCTATTATTCATTAATGAACATCACTTCTACAAAGTCAAATTGGGACTGGGGATTGGCACAAATAATTTCGCAGAGATTATCACCCTTCGTCATCTCTTGCATTTTGCATTGGGGCACAACTGCATGCACATTCATATATTTGGAGACTCGAAGATTATCATAGATTGGTTCAACAACATTACTGTTTGCCACACACACACACTCAGTAACATCTTGGATGAAATAAATATACTGAAGGCTCAATTTATTGACATCACTTGTAATCATATCTACAGGGAACACAACAGCAGTGCCGACCAACTATCCAAGGAGGCCACGACACTTCCCAGAGGAGAGTGGATGATTCAGGAGCAGCGAGGAACAAATGCATATCAATACTACCATCGTCCTTACATAGATACACACTATCATAGGGCAGCCAGCCCATGAGATACAGATCTGGAAAATGATACTTTTTGAACTTTTTGTACATAGATGACAGTACTACTTATCAGAAGCCCTGCGTGGCAATATGTATATATAAACAGAACAACAATGAACATCCTGCGTGATGATTTTTGCTTTATAACAGACATAATAGACTTATAAATTGTGCCCACATGAGGCAGAAGAACTTACAGCATATGCATAATGCATCTACAATATGTAATTTTTCAAGTAAATGAAAGATTACGATTTTTCTAGTGGAAAAAAAGATAGTAACCATTTCACCTTACGCAAGCTTCCAATCACATAATAGGGACCCCATCAATAGTATTATATTTAAAATTAACAACATATAACTAAAAATATAAGAAAAAATTTCACAATATATTTTATGAATCAAATAGATACAAACATATATAGCTTCTTTGAAACAACATTTCCTAGACCAGAAGGTGTTCCTCTTTGGAAACATGCATTCCTTGATCCATAACGTGAGGAAAAGGAGACCTTGAACCACATGTATATGCATAACCTTATCTTTGAGTGTTATAGTATGTACTATGTTTTACCTATGCCTAAAATAGGTTTGCCTTCTACATCTCAGTTATTATCTAGGACTTACTCCAGTAGTGCACTTGGAAAAGGATAAGAAGCAGATTATGTTCAACATTCAGAGTATTTCTAGGTGGGAAGTGGTTACTGCGAGGAATCCAATGATCTAGGGTTGGTCTCTCATACCTCATCATCCTATTGCATGCTTCATGTTCATGGGCCTAACAAGTGTTGTTAAAATAGAATTAGCTCATCAACATAACATGTTATAACTATAATACCATATGCATTTTCAATTTGAGTTGTGCCATTGAAGACAATGGTAATGATGATGCAATGGTATCTATAATGCAAAGAACCAAGAATCCAATTAATTTAAGGAATGTAAATCTATCGATAAAGGTATTTTGATGTCTAAAGGACCTTCATTCTTGGAAAAAAACAAAGTGCAATTGACATATGAATAAACAAGGTTGTGGATATGGTACCCTAGCTAGAAATAATCTTGTCTATGGTTGATTGTCTTCCAGGGAGTAGGGACCTTATCTAAGCAAGTTGCCCAACCATGGACATAACTAGTAAGGTACTCAATTAACACTATAAGGTAAAAAACTATTTGTTAAATTTAATGACCCTCAAAACAAGGCAACTTAGTTAAGGTTGTTTTGGTTGATCCAAAAAGCCTTCATGAAATCTAGGGTATCATTTGTATAAAACTCTATGGAATGAGTCTTAAACCTTAATGAAGATGTCTCAATATAACTATACAAGTAAGAATGAAAAAGAAACTAAGTAACCATTACAGGTTCTGTAAAATATGATATCAATGTCCATGGAAAACCAACCTTCCATTCTACACATGTACCACTGTAACACCTTGTATGCAAGGTCATTTGTAACACCCCCACCCAGGTCTACCCAAAGTAACTATGCTAGCCAGGGTAAACATGAGGAGAGACGATACTACAATCATATTTTACCTCCTATGTCACCTTAAGGAAGAGGAATCGATGGAAAATCACATGCAGTCATCCAACATCATCAACAAAACCCTCAGGAGACAAGTCATCCACTGAAACAGTCTGTCCTTGGGTCCCACTGCTATTATGCAACTCTTAGGACATATTTTTTCTCATTTTATGGGCAAGGGAGTGACCAGAAACCCAAATCCACTCTCATAGGCCTACCTATCAGTGACTGTGGACCAGAATTGCTAGTTATGTTCTGGTGACCTCGGTATTTAAGCCAATTTTCTAGCCCAGAATCCTGGCTTCTACCCATAACTTGCTGTAACTTCCATAATTAATTAAACACATGATAAAAATGTTGATCAATAAAAAATCACCCTTAGGACTAGGCCTGATCATCCCCAATCAGGACTAATATTTTGTCAAATACTTGGCATCAATGCACCATACAGGTCTAGGATATAAGACATAGCTTAAATGACTGAAAGAACTTATGAAACATAACGAGAAAGATCACCTCCTTCTCCATTGAAATACTACATCATCAATTAGGTCTTTCATCCATCCATTTAACATTTACAAGTAAATATATGAAATAACCATGACATAAACATGTCATTCAACCATGCTTATAACTGGAATAAAGCCATATAAATATAAGAGATATGACATCCATTAAATCCATATATAAATTAGTGAAAAAGTAAGAGAACTTAGCTTTTATTAATCATAGGAAAATCCGACTAGGTTTGGGACTTCCACGTACCACCCGACCATAGACATGGCTAAACCAAATCTCTCTTTCAGCTAGTCACCCCCGTGCCATATTATAAGCATGAACATGGGATCTCATATAAAAACCAATCCAAGAACAACCAAGGGAATCCATAGGTTAAACCACCTCCATCCTCATCAAACCATGATCACACCAAAATCAGTGCTCCAATCACAACCAAACATCACTTGGAATGCCATCCAAAATCCATCATTACCTTGAAGAATTTTCCATCTCCTTGTCTTTCAGGCTTTACTACAATCCAAACCCAGATCACTAGGTCCTAAATTGAGAATGCTCCCTCAAGCTTTACCTTGTATCCCGCCAAAACTAGTCAAGGGATTCCTAGGCCTTTGGGAATGAACCTTGAGACCACCTCTACCATAGATTTTGAAATCCATCCAACAAACCAGAGTTCAAAAACTGAAATAATCCCAACATACAATGACATCCAAAAAAATTCTTGGCTAGGCTGAAATCCACTATGAGAACTTGACAAAACCATGCCACCGATAGCAAGAGAACCATACACGAACATGCAAAGCTATGCATGTCCAAACTAGCCAGGAAATCACACATGCAAAATGTTACCTACAAGTATTCTTTTTGAAGGTGCTTGAGTCCTGCTTTCCTTTCCTTGATACTTGCTTGCTTTCCTTTCCTTGCTCCAAACTAGAGTGCTCTAAGAAACTGTATGTGACCAAGAGTGAGAGAGAGAGAATAATGAGAGAACTCCAATCTTGAACTGACAAAATTTTGGACTGACAAAGTCCATGAACTGGTCCTCAGAAGTTCTTTTATGCATGAGGTCTCTAATTTCTTCATTTATCATTATCTTCCTTCAATTTCCTCCTCATGTGCAACCTTTCACCTTTCACCTTGTTTTCCTCCTATTTTCCTTTATTTTTATAAATAAATGTACCAAAAATGCCTTTTTTCCTTTTAATACCTTTTCCTTAGCCTTTTCTAATTCCCTTAGCCAAAAGACACATCCATTGATACCCACTAGGATATATTTCCCCAAAATTCATCTTGGAATAACTGTCCCTTACCTGTGGTCTTATTTTGCCTTTTTTAACTTTTATTACATGAACTTTTTACCAGGGTTATTACATCATTCAATCCAACATGAGGATTCGAGTAGTTAGTAAGTGGAAAACCTATGGAGAAAATAAGTACTGAATATGTTTTATAGTTTTGATATAATGAGGCCTATATAGCATATAACTATTGGAATTTAAGACATGATAACCTTAAATACGGGCATCTTTGCCACACAATTGTGAAAGAGTTGAGAAGACCACAGATATATGTTCTTGAGATTCTTCTATTACTTTCTTGCTCTGGAAAAATCAATTGCAATTTTGGTTAGTGCATCATGGTGATTCTTGATTGAAAATATTGAAAAAAAAAAATTTGACACAGTAAGTAGACAGAGTCACCTTAGCAGTTGATAGATACCTCTTCTAAAAGGATATTAAATATCCCTCCTACTTCAGTTACAAGTTCCCGAGGAACTTTACGACCATCCATGTCAAACAGTGCATAGTTGTAACCACAATATCATGAATTATGGCTAAATAAGAACCATAGTATAGAAATCATTATGATATATTCCAGAAGTTAAGATTGATGTGTCATTAACTGCATAGAAGAATGCATCATCAGAATTTGAGAAACTTTAATTTCTTGGAAATCTTAGAGCCTAGAACAAGTATGGCTCAAATTAAATTATCAATAAACATTTAAGCACACTATCTAACTATATCCATGTGGTTTCACTGATGATTAAGCATGATTCCAGTGATGAGGAGATAGAAGTTACACAAGACCCGCAGTTCTCTTGGGACATATCTCTCCAACAGTGGGCGATGGTGCATATTAGAAGGTACAAGTGAATAATCCACAATGAAAAGATTTGGGATCTCGACAACTTTCTTCATCAAAGTGATTCATAAACATAACAAATAAAAAAATTAAAATGTTTAAATTAGATGACCTAGATTGACGATTGACCATGTAGGCCCTCGTATGAAAGCCATATGCCTTCTCACTCAATGTCGATAATATATCATGGAAGATCTGAACCATGCCATGTAAACCTACAACATGCTAATATGCCTATATGGGAAGCAACTGTCTCTCTCACCTATAGTATATGTATATCTAGACTGCTAGATATGCGAAGAAATCTATGGTGTTGTTTTGTTTTTGTGGATGAATAATCTTTTAGATAAACTATATGTTAATTGTACCTATAACAAAATAAGAAAACCAAGGGGCAGTCTGACACCCTTTGAGTGAGGGAGTGAGGGGAAGTTAGGTTAATTCTCGTAGTGATTCCTAAGCTTCAGCTAAGACTTAGTGGAGGGGGTACCACTCACTATCGTACCAAATTTGTGCTAAGTTAGCCTACCCAACCTATTGAAAGAAGGGTTGATTAGGACCAGGTCATAAGGAAGAAGGACTAGAAGTCCCTAAACCACATTCCCTATTCCAAAGAGTGAAAAAATCATGCATGCATGTAAGGGAAGTTAATTTCAAGCCAGTGACCCTTCATCCTGTCTATCTTAGCCCACTAAGTTAAACCAATTAGGTCACTATATCACCACACCACTTTGTTGGAGGATGGCCTTCCATCTAATATTTTAGAGGGTAGGGAGGGACCATTTTTGTGTATATAGATGTGGATCAAATGCTTCTGGTTCATGCACAGAACTTACTAATTGTCATTGCAAGGCGGTTCATATAGAAAGAGGGCAGAATGGTTACTATGAGCAGTGATGACGGTGGTGTGAAATGCTGCAAGTATGTTGGTGGATTGGGATGAATTTGTCCCTCCCTCACATTGTGATTTATTTCACTGAGCCCTCTAGACCCAGGGCTAGGGTGTTGATGATGGTGTTGGACACACAAAAATGTCAGGGGATCTCCCTGGTAAGAAGTCCTAATTAGGCCTCAGATCGTTTGGTGTAGGAGTCCCAACAGTGGGTCATACGGTAATGCCTTGACTATGATTTCACACAAAGGCAAGTAAGATAACTGTTATAGACATTTTTGTGCCTAACAGCATGAAGCATGAAATGTCAATAATCTAAGGGATCCAAAGTCCCTAAACATGTTGTTCCTACCCCTAGAGGAACAAGGTCAGCAAACCACAGCACTGAAAATCAGTTCTCCACCTGAAAACACTCAAAAACAAGCTATTTCTGGATCATGTCAGCTGCTCCACTGAGCATCTGCGCTGAATGTCAACTGCTCCACTCTGTACCTGCGCTGAATGTCAAAAGCAATGAAGGCTACCTGCGCTGGGCGAGATTGGCCAAGTGGCACAGTCATTCTGCAAGGTGTCAAATGCCCAGGAAGCTTCCAAAATGACACTTGGATCAGGGAATTCGCCTTGTGATGAGTAAGAGGATCTAGATCTCCAAGTGGAAGCAAGAAACTCCAAGTGGACTCAAGAACTGAAGTATAACTGAAGTGGGAGAGGACACTAGTCAGCTTCATGCCAGCCTCAAGTTGACTCATCTTTTCTCCAAATCTCCTATATATAGAGCTCTCTCATGAGGTCTAGGGAGGCTGGAATTTTGTGCAAGTAAGGAAGTGTTGTTGGTTTGAGTATAGAACTATTGGGTGATTGCTTTGAAGGAGGTGAAGAGGAGATTTCTTTTTGCTGGGAGGTGTTGCTGGATTGGGCCTATTATGGTTGTAACACTCTCAGAACTTTACTTCTTCTATTAATAAAGTATTTGAGGTTCTTCTATATGCATGTATCTCTATGGTGAATTGATGCTTGTATATTTGATTTATTCTAATCCTTGAATCAGTTATGGATGTATGCTTCTTGTAGTTTCCTTTCCTTGTGCTTTTACAGGATCTTTGTGTAGCTGGGCCGGTGAAAGAGCAAGGAGGTAGGAGCAAGCAGCAAAGAGGGAAGATTGGATCAACCATTAGCGGAAGATAACGGTTAGTGGATCCCTTTTCTCTTCTCTCTCTCATCTCATAAAGAAGTAATCTTGAATAGCTTTGCATTCAGTTGTTGCTGAGGTACTATCACCCTTAGAGTGGGATAGGGTCATTCCGTATTGGATACTTTTCCCAACAACAAATTGGCGACTCCGCTGGGGATCGTATCTTGTTGATTGTTTGTGTTTTTTGCTATTCATTTCATAAACAAAGGGAGTACCGAATCGAACTGTGTTTGAATCTTTCAAATACAAAGTAGAGGGCAGCTACTCTAGCTCAGTTTCTGGGCAAGTTTATGATTTGAAGAGCTGATCCACAAGGACTCTAATAAGCTCTTAGTGATAGCTTTTCATCCTCCTTGTCATCCCTTAGTGTGTCCTTGACTGATAGCTTCTTATTTGAGCAAAAACTGTGAATTTTTGAGCAATCTGTGACCCGGAAACCACCAGAAACGAAAGTTCCGTTCTTCAGTGCAGGCTGTACAAAGGCTGTTTGCATTTCAGCGCAGTTCCCGAAGGGGCTACCTGCGCTGAAGGTCAAACAGGCAGTGTTCCACCTGCGCTGGACCAGTCCTGCCTTGTGCTGCTGGGGTTTCCTGCTGTTTCTTGCCCTGTTTTCACTCTTGTTTTTGCTGTTTGTTACCAGTCAGTGTGCCTATCTGAAACCAACTTTCCTTGTCACTATTCTGCCTCGGTTGTATAAAGAAACTGTGTTTGTTCTTTGTGTATTTCTTGTACATTTACAGTTTCCCATAACGAAAGTGAACTAGTCTTGCTGTGACCTCTTAGATCTAGACCTGTGATAAAGTGTCATTTTGATCTTAAGAGTTAGTTTGTTTGCTGTTCATAGCTGATTGAGCTTTTTCTTTCGTCATTTGGTTTGAGTTTATATATTTCTAGTGTCGAAACAAGTAAATCTTAAGGTGTCTTTTGATTTTGGACAAGCTTGTTTGCTTTCACTTGAAATTGAATTCAAAATTATACAACAGCTTTCTTTTTGTATTGCACCAACATTAAGAAAGAGAAAAGAAATACTTGCATTGTGCATATGCATTATGACAGCTTGCATGTTGATTTAGGAAAAGTGCATTAGTGTGTGCTCTATGATCTGTGTGAAAAGGTGTTATCTTTCTTTTCCCTCAGTAGTTAAGGTTTTCAAAGTTGAAAGATTGAAAAGCTTGCTTATCATCTTAGACTGCATTTAGGAGTGTTATCATACATCTCATGGTGATCCATAAAGGTAAACTGCTAAACAAGATCAACCTTAAAATAAATTGAATTTACATAACAACGCATTGAAACATAACGCAAACACATAGAGGTCTAAGCTAGAGACGTGTTCCGGCGTCGTTAAACGTGATATCTTAGCGTTGAGTGGTTGGGTGATTCCTCCACGGTGAAGCGATAAGTATCAATACGGACTTGTGCTCCCACGTACCGTCGCGTATATATTGGGAGACCCCTATAGGAATAAAGCCTTTATCCAATAGGAAACCGTGTCAGCCGCCCTACGGATCGCAATGCAGTGAACACAGCATTCACGAAGATCGACCACTCGTACCGTAAAACGTATTCTGTGGTTTTGCGAAAAGTTTGGCACACCCTCTTCCTAGAACTCCAGAGCAGTTTCTTTTGGCCTTTTTCAAACTCTATAACTGAAAAAGTCCATCTGAGCATTTGTCACTTCGGGC
Organism: Pinus tabuliformis; assembly: GCA_031772625.1. Lineage (NCBI taxonomy): Eukaryota > Viridiplantae > Streptophyta > Pinopsida > Pinales > Pinaceae > Pinus > Pinus tabuliformis. The sequence goes on from CM062816.1 coordinate 1,074,006,380, forward strand.
TCGTTAAAACATCGAAGGAGACTAGAGTCACCTTTAGCTTTTTCTCGACTCTTAAAAAGTGAAAAAGCAAGTTGTGTCTAAGCGTCGTTATAAAATTTATTTTAAACGGAACATAATCACCTCCTATTCCCGCGTTGATCTTAAGTTGAGAACATGGAACGCCCCAACCAAGGAACTCCACATGATGGAAATCCTAGTCCATTCTCCTCTTGGGGAGAAGTTGGTGCACCCCACATGGCCACATTATCGCTTCCAGGACTGACAATTGGCCTGCCTATTTGGCTTTTCTCAACTAATGTAGTTCAGACCACCATGGTTCCTGAACAGTCGAGTCAACAGTTAGATCAGTCTAGAGCTGCCCACCAGCCTTCTACTTCTTATAACTCTTCCTCCAATCCTTCATCTTCACAGGGTAGAGCCGGCAAAAGCCAAGCTCGCATGGAGAAGAAGGAGAAGAAGAAGAAGGAACCTAAGGCGACTGGGGGCAAGCAAAAGACATCTGACAAAAACCCACACACAGCACAGACCGGGCCTAAATCGCCATGTGTCATATGTAGAGGAGACCACTTCCATAGAGATTGTCCCTGTATTCCCCGGATACTAAGGGACTGGTCACCTCGTTTGCACAATTCGGGAGCATCAACCTCTGATAGCCATGTTGATTGCGTACCGTCAACCAGCGAAAGTGAAGGTTCAAGACAAAGAGGGGGAGCAAGATCCCCCTGCAGACTGTGTAAAGGCAATCACGCCATCCACCGTTGTCCCTTCTTAGACGAGGCGAAGAGAGTTTTGGAAGACCGCCCGGTTTCACCGTTGAGACTTCCTCCTGGATACAAAAAACTCGTGCCAAGTCCTTCGTTGGTTGAAAATACGGCTGCCCCGCTCAAGTGGTCAGCTGAAGCATCAGTCATTGAAAATGAACCTACTGAATCCAGACCAGACGAAAGTCTAAAGGTCGATACGGCAGTTGACCCGATTCTTCCTTCAGAGGTTTCATCCTCAAATGACACCGTCACTGAAGATTCATCTTCAAATGACACCCTCACTGAAGAGAATAAGGATGACACCATCCAGATTCTTTTCATCAACACAGATTCTGATGAGCATCAGGGCAATGCGCCCATTCCTTTATCGTAGGAAGGAACATCGTCAGGGTCATATCCGGCCGTGTATTCGGTCCCACCACCGAGCAACCTGGTTGTGTCCTTTGATTGGAACCAACTAGGCAAACCCCGGTTACCAGCCAATATACCATTCAGAATCATAGTCCAAATCTACAGAATGGTAATGGCTGGAACTATCATTGATGAAGGGGCATCTGTGAGTATCCTTTCCTCTATTGCTTGGAAAGCTCTGGGTTCCTCGGAGCTTTTGCCTGAGATAAGAAATCTCTCGGGTTTTGATAAAGGAACCAGTCGACCATTAGGGATCCTCCCCAATGTGCCTGTTACATTGAAAGGGAAGACCGTTCAAATGAACGTGATGGTCGTTCAAGGACCCTTGGATTATAACCTACTCCTTGGACGAGACTATATATATTGCATGGGAGCTGTAGTCTCCTCACTCTTTAGAGTAATGTGTTTTCCACACGAAGGAAGAATGGTCAAGCTCGTAGACCAACTTTCATTTCTGGGATCACGCATCGCAAATAGTCAAATACCAACCCTGAATGGTCTATTCACCCAAGAAATGTCTCCACCCCCAGTCCTCCTTCCCGATGAGTGCGAGTGATTTGGAAAGATGGGACTGGAACCCAGGGGGCATGCATCCTGGTTTGCTTTAGGCAGAGGAAACCTTGGGTATAAGGTAGAATTTTCGCGAAAGAATGTGACTAGTCCGTACCTCGTCCGTGAATGGAAGAGGGGTTGTTCTAGAATAGAATTCTTTTGATAAGGTTACTTGTCTGACAAAGGTCATTCACCATTGTCTACTTTGGTAGACAGTGCCGAAGAAAGAGATTGATTTGCGGCAGCAAATAGAACCATCTTTGGGTAACCAGGAAGAGGCAAGCCTCACCCTTTAAAACAAATGTTTTATCAGATAAGTAGGGGCAGCCTTGAAATTGTACTTTATGCCTGGGGGCATGCAACCTTTTGGAGTGCAAGCAAGGGACGACTATTTATTTTTTAAAATTTTTAGGTCCTCCCTTTAAACCTGTAGGTCTAACCCTTTAAACTCGTAGGATTAGCCATTTCCAAACTTGCACAAAGAAAGGATATGGGGCAAAGGTCAAACTTTGACACATTAGGAGCATAGCTTCGTGAGATAAAGCTCCATAAAAAATAGCTATCTCACAGGAGACATTCTTATCTTATGACTGGTATTTCGAGCAGTTTTACCGCGGAATTTATGCTCATTAAAAAATAGAAAAGCGAGATCCGAGCAGTTTTAGCGTCATAGTTCATGCTCGTTAAAAAATAAACATAAGCTTTTGAGCAGTGTTTTGGCGCATTCAAGCTCATTAAAAAATGAACCCATCTCGGTAAATAACCATTGTGATCGTAAATTTATTAGCCATAAAAAGCCTTGGTCGTGTTTTGCACCTGCCACCTCCATTCCATTTGGCCAATCGTTCACCTCCATATGATTGTTTACCCATTTTGAGGAATAGCTGCGAAGAGTGATTTCACTTAGCCATCCTTGTGACACTGCCGTGATTGGAAAATTCCAACATGTGCCTGGAATCTGCTGCTATCCCTGTTTATCACTCGTTCCTCAAAAGACGAGTCTTCTTTGAGCTCCTTTTTCCTGACTCGTAAAATATGAAAAGATTGCCGAGTTTTGGCCTTCCAGCTCGTTAAAATGACCGGAAGAGCTATCCCTCCTCCAGATTTTAATCTTTTTGGACCTGAGGGATTATTGCACAAAAAGGTCGAGCGCTTGTTTTATTCGGCTCGTTAAAATAATCAAAAACTCATCCCTTCTGTATTATTTTATACTTTTTCGGACTTAAGGGATTAGATGACGAAAAAGGAATTTTGGAGTTAACTTTCTGTACCTTTTCAGACTCTCTAAAAATGAAAAGGACCGAGTTTTCCTTGTCGTTAGACTCGTTAAAATGATTAAATAGCGACAAACTTGTCTTTAGACGAGAACGAGTTTCCCTATCGCTAGGCTCGTTAAAACATAGCGATGGGCTTGCCCAAAGGGCAGGTTATAGAACAAGCATATGTTATCCTCCTCAAGCTTGACAAAAATAAAGAGGTACTGGTCAGAAATGACTGGGGAAAAATTGGGAGAACCTCAAAGCTTTAATGGTAGCAAGTCGCTCTTGAACATGACACTTTGTCATCCGTATCACATCGGGTTGGGTTGTTTCATTCACCGGTCTCATCACCATGGTCCTCGCCAAACCATCCACATTTGGGGTAATGCTACCGATCCATCACATCAGTGTTGTTATATGTTCAAGAGATGTTGTTCAGAAAGAGTCAACCGTGTCCCATCCACTGCCATACATTATCCTTCATCCACCCATGATCGCCACCCTGAGTCATATTTCACAGATTGTTTTCACCTCCACTAAAATCATTAGCTCCGTTCCGTGTCACTGATGTGGGATTCATTAAGGCCCTCCTTTGACAGATCGCTTCTTGTCGACTTCAGCTCATTATCCAAGAAGTTGATCTAGGAACAAACCCCCCAGTACTTTGAAGCTTGCATGCCTCAATGGCAAGTTTCTCACTTCTGGCGACAGGTATACATTAATGACCTTCGACCAGAAGATTTTGCGTGGTGTTCGACGCCAAGTCCTTTATTCACACCACGTGAATTGTACTGCAGTACCTTGAGGGTCATTGTCATTATTGGTGATTCCTCTCGCGCTTGTTAACGGTTTATATTATTGACCGGTAATCAAGCGATGTCTTTCCATGTTCGACTTCAGCGCAATTCTCACATGGATCGACTTGTACTTAGAGTGAAGATCGAACGAGTTTGAAGACCCTAGATCTAGTTTCATCCATCCGGGCTGTGATATATATTCAGGATATAAAGACATTTGTTATGTACATCATTGCAGCAGATGATCATCCTACTCAAAGGATGATAATTTCAGCAGAGAATTATCAGTCTACCACGAGACGATCGTCTGTTCTATGTACCAAAATGAATTTATAAAGCTGAGCATGGGAATGCCCGCCTCAGCTAGATCATGAAAGCAGAATGAAAAATAATGTATTGTATTGTATTTTATTACAGGGCACCTCTCAGCGATTGAATGAACTTCGGATCCTCCTGATAAAGCATTTCACCCGATAAATGACCTCATACTTTAGGGGGCAACTGTTATAGACATTTTTGTGCCTAACAGCATGAAGCATGAAATGTCAATAATCTAAGGGATCCAAAGTCCCTAAACATGTTGTTCCTACCCCTAGAGAAACAAGGTCAGCAAACCACAGCACTGAAAATCAGTTCTCCACCTGAAAACACTCAAAAACAAGCTATTTCTGGATCATGTTAGCTGCTCCATTGAGCATCTGCGCTGAATGTCAACTACTCCACTCTGTACCTGCGCTGAATGTCAAAAGCAATGAAGGATACCTGCGCTGGGCGAGATTGGCCAAGTGGCACAGTCATTCTGCAAGGTGTCAAATGCCCAGGAAGCTTCCAAAATGACACTTGGATCAGGGAATTCACCTTGTGATGAGTAAGAGGATCTAGATCTCCAAGTGGAAGCAAGAAACTCCAAGTGGACTCAAGAACTGAAGTATAATTGAAGTGGGAGAGGACACTAGTCAGCTTCATGCCAGCCTTAAGTTGACTCATCTTTTCTCCAAATCTCCTATATATAGAGCTCTCTCATGAGGTCTAGGGAGGCTGGAATTTTGTGCAAGTAAGGAAGTGTTGTTGGTTTGAGTATATAACTATTGGGTGATTGCTTTGAAGGAGGTGAAGAGGAGATTTCTTTCTGCTGGGAGGTGTTGCTGGATTGGGCCTATTATGGTTGTAACACTCTCAGAACTTTACTTCTTCTATTAATAAAGTATTTGAGGTTCTTCTATATGCATGTATCTCTATGGTGAATTGATGCTTGTATATTTGATTTATTCTAATCCTTGAATCAGTTATGGATGTATGCTTCTTGTAGTTTCCTTTCCTTGTGCTTTTACAGGATCTTTGTGTAGCTAGGCCGGTGAAAGAGCAAGGAGGTAGGAGCAAGCAGCAAAGAGGGAAGATTGGATCAACCATTAGCGGAAGATAACGGTTAGTGGATCCCTTTTCTCTTCTCTCTCTCATCTCATAAAGAAGTAATCTTGAATAGCTTTGCATTCAGTTGTTGCTGAGGTACTATCACCCTTAGAGTGGGATAGGGTCATTCCGTATTGGATACTTTTCCCAACAACAATAACTCTGTTAGTAGCAAGGGCGTGACAACTGCAATGAGCCAAGAAAGGTGCATGAGAGGTTCTAACAAATGGGGGTTGAGATGATTGCACCCGTTGGAAACTTGTGATAGCATGTATCTAAGAAGGGAACACTCGAGCGAAGATGCATCACAACATTGAAGGCTGCTTTGCAAGCAATCCAAAGTGTTGGTTAAACCAACAACACATTTCAGAAACATACATACATACATAAATACATACATACATACATAGTTATACATACATGTGTAAGCAAACCAACACATATATCCTTTAGAGTAAACCAGATGGCATCGAATACAATACAACATATGCATGAAACGTGCTAGATCTTGTTATATTAATAAGTGTAAGTTCCAGTCATGCAATACATCCATGTCCGACCACTAATTTTGATAGTGGAACATTACAGCAACAACCGCCTGCTCCTCCAAAGAGATATACTAGCTCTGTGCAATGGAGAAGCCAAGGTTTGTTACAATAATGTCCAAGCTCTCTCCAAGATAGTATTATTAGAAGCTTGGCTGACTAAAAGCCTTTACAATGAGTTATGAGGTTCTATTTATAGTAGAGGGTGGAGTGACCCTTGACATTCCCCTTTGTGATAGTTCATCTACCCTCATGAATATTCATCTACTCTATGACTGTTACATCCAACTATCGACACTTGAACCTCCACTTGACAAGAAATTAGATTACAATGCACATGTGCTCATGTGAGACAAAATGGCTTGAGCAAGCCATGCAAGACATCACTGACACTCAATCCTGTTGTGATGAGACCAACTCTTTGACATGATTATGATGGTGAAGGTGTTGAGCTGATGCCAAGCTTGGTCATCCATGATGGTGTGCATGCAGTCAATAGTGACATATTGCCAAAGCGAACTCTTGCCTCCATTATATCTAGGTGAACTGGTATGGCTCCTTCGTCCAATTCTTCTGCTAGCATGCGCATGGTCATCATGGGTGCGGCCGAACTGGAAATACACTGATGCATAATGTTTGTGCTGATCTTGCAGTGTGGGCTCGTGGTCATACACATCAACTGTCAACTACATGTTCAACTCTAGTCGGACTTGCTTCTTGTCTTTTCCTTGGTGAGTGTGTTGAATAGGTGGGATCGCATGTGTGCACATAATGACATGCATGTTGTTGCATTCCCTTGCATGTGATCAACAACACTGCTCACCTTTTCTGCTCCGTGCCAGCTGCTGGGATGGATCTATAACTTGTACAAGCCCAGTTTCATCTGTGAGTGCATGTTGCACCCACTGTTGTTCATGTTCCTGTTGCAACTCATTCACTAGTCTATGTAGCTCATGTTCTCCCTTGAGTTGCTGCTTCATCAGATGCAGCTCCTTCTTTGTTCCATTTTCTATCTTCACATGATCTTCATGTTGTGTTGTTACCTCATAGGCTGAGTCTCCAAAGTTTCCTTCATCACCAGTGGATCTGCTTGAGCTTGCAACTTTGTTCCACCTCTTTGTTGTCAACAACCTTCCCCTTGCATTCGTTTCATTCGGTATGCTGCCTTCAACTACTATTCATGATGTTGCTCGTTCTAATTCTTCTGTCGTCATATCTTGATGTCCTTGTCTATGAACAAATTGATGTTTTCATGGGTAGGCACGTTCATAGACCCGTGATAAACTGCATCTCCAAGTATGCTATGAATGGTGTCTTCGACTCTACTCTCTTAGAAACCATTGTACCTATACTACTGAAAGGAAGATGAACAACTGCGATACCTGGAGACATGGTAACACTCATGGAAAGAAATACATTAATTGAAAACCAAAATGAACTTGAGAAATGACTTACAACATACATGTGTGATTGATCATGAAGGTTGCTCAATTTCTCCCAGGAGTTCGTGAGACTTGCTGCCAAGACTGCGCAAGGCACAGTTTGGCCTGCTGGGAGGTTGACTAACTGCTGGAACTGTGCAATGCATAGTATAGTTTGGCTGCTGACTGTTGGAATTGCACAATGTGCAATCCCAGCTGGCAATGGTTTCAGGCTCAGTGACTACATTGCGCAATTTTCTAGGCCAGCAGTCACTATCCCTCCGAATTGCACAATGCAAGATTGGAGGATAGTCACTGGGCAGAAATGTGCATTTCCTGAGAGGCAGACAGAGCCCCCCCTCTCAGGATTGTGCAATGTTGTCTTGGTGAGGTAGAGTCCATGCCAAGGTTGCCCAAACTTGCTGACGGGAAACTGAAAGCGAATGTGAATGTGAAGCATGGTGATACTGAGTGTAAGCATGAGTGAATGATCATGCATGAAAATGGTGAATGAAAAATTTAGAAAACAAGACAACATGCATGTGGGTGAGGCGAGTCACCCAATCAGCAACCATTCGTGAAAAGTAGTTTCATGCATGCGAAAGTAGTGAGATGTTAGCAAAAACTGAAATGGTGCTAGTACAATCTAGTATGTATAAAAAAGAAAGCGCTCACTGAAATAAAGAAGACAACATTCATACGAAATGAAACACAAAAAGCACCATAAATGCAACACAAGACAATGAAAGCAGGCTTTCCCCAAAATAGTTGAGTTGAATGTGCCGACGACTCCTAGATGCGATGTGGGATGTCAGAGTTGCAAGGTTGATGTTAGGAATGAGCTCTACAGCATACTGTTCATGATTTTTGATAACATCGAAGATGTGACGTGCATGCCACAAATCTAGGAAGAGCGACACTTGGTGGGAGGTTTCCGAGATGATCCTTGCATGCAACCTCTAGTTGCTAAAGTAGATCCCTGAATCAATGGATGCCTTCGCATGCTACCTTGAGAGAAGTAGCTTGTGCATGCAAATCAATTTTTCTCAATCCCGAAGAGAACCGGTCAACTCAACTGCACATGTAAGAGGCTGCTCAACTGCTGAGAGGAAATGCGCATTTCTGGAAGGGAGATAGGCTAGCTGCTCAACTGCTAGGAGGAAATGCGCATTTCTAGAAGGGAGCTGGGCTGGCTGCCCAGGATATTTGTGTAATTTCTGGGCAAAGCAGCTGCGTGTTGCCCAGTATTGCGCAATTCATAGATTGAGCAGCCCTACTAGGAGGAATTGCGCAATTTTTTGGATGAAGCTTGACTAGCAGAATTGCACAATTCTGGAGCCGAGTGGGCTACCAGACAGAATTCCAAAATTTCTGGAGGGAAGGCTGGTTTCCCTCCAGAATGAAACAATTTCTTGAGGGATTTGTTCAACTTGCACCTAGACCAAGTCTGGAGGTACATCTAGTGAGGGGAATGCAACAAGATTTGATGGAAAAGCTATCATTCTACAAGAAAATCACTGAAGCATGTGTACTTGACAAAGAAAGACATGCTGTTATGAAAGGTTAGTAGGGAGGCTCCAAAATGAAGCTAAGGAAAAATTTTGGAGGGTGGTTGTAGCCGCTACAACACTTGGCGACATGCAGGTAGAACTCTAGCTCTCTGAATGGACCTTGTTCATGAAAAGCAAGTCTAACACCTCCGAAAGTATTGTTCAGTTCTCAGTTCTCCTTGGTTTCCACACTTTCTTGATTGTAAGATGTAGCATCTGCCAAGCTATTGGTTGATTGACACACATTCCAAGCCAAGTCCACACATTTGTTTAGATTGGGGTTGAGGGGAATATTGGTGCAGAAGCAGTATAGTCATTAGAGTCTTAGTTTCATCTCTAGTGTTGCTCCGCCACCAGTAGGCATGGACAGTACCCCGACGGAGTCACATAGGAACACAAGCATGGCTCCGCTGCTAGTGAGCCTATTCAGTACCCTGGCAGAGTTACTTGCATCACCTCTCTGCGTAGGAAGCCTTTCTCTTCTTTCTCATTATTCATTTTCATTTTTTTTTAACTTTTTAACATTTTCATTTTTTCATTTCTCATCTTCATAACTATATCTAGAACTTATTCATTCATAGGTAGAAGAGGGATTCTGACTTATTGAGAGCAGAAGAGGTTGTTCCTGTAGAGAAGTAGTTTATTATACCTCTGGCATGTGTTTTAAGTTCTCCCCCTCACCTTACTCTACATGACTGAGCTGACAAGGATTAACCCAAAAACAATCGACTAGAGTAGGTGATACTAGTTAGCGTGCTAGCATTGTATTTTCACCAAGGTTGACTTCGAACAATACGTATTTTCCATTGATTTATCATGGACTAAGGATAACAAGTTATTACATAAGAGAGAGGACAACATATAACCAAATGTTGATAGTTGTACAAGTCCTCTTGTACCTTACCCAGCTTGTTTCAAGAGTCATACAGGGTTTCATGTGAAACTAACCTACGAACAAAACAAGCAAACAAACAACAAAGCAAAGTAGAAGCAGAAGCAAAAGAGAAAGCAAAGTGAGTAGGAAAACAAGAAAGCAGACAAACAAACCAACAAAGCAAGTAAGCAAACCAACATGCAAGCAAATAGACTGAAAGCAACACTACTCCTACTCCTAAGCCAATGGTGCATGGGCCATCTCATGTGAAGTGATACTTCTAATGCAGCCACTGGTGCATTGGTTGACCCATGTTAGTAAAGGCATGGTTCACGAACAAGACAACTGAGTGAACCAGCAAAAAATAAATATGTAACAGTGAAGACAAACACACTTTGAGTTTAAAAGCATCCATAGAACAAAAATGAGTGAAAGTGCATGAAATGCATTCTATGGAGCTACCATGGTGTTGTGCTGAGTGTATGCATTCTCTTGACTGTGACATGTAAGAAAACATGAGAGAGGTAGACCACTTACGTTGTGCATGTGTGCTTGCTGTGTAGGATTCCTCTAATGCATGAGTGATGGGGTCATGTAGTTCGAGTGGAGGAAGTGAATATGGGTGTTTGGTTGATCTTCAATGCAAAGCAGAGAGTGATGAGGATCCTTGAGTGTTTCAACAATTTCCTGACCAAAAGTGAAACCAACATCAGGACAGCGAGGGCCTAACGTAACCATCAGATCAGTCTAAAGTGCCTTGACAGTCTACGGGGTTTTGACTTCATTGACAGATAGATCATCTTAAATCAATGCCTTGGACAGATTGACAATGATTGAATCAACATTGTGATCGGATGAGGAAGTGGATAGATAACAACAAACAAGATTAGAAAATTCAAGATGTTCATCGGCATCCTCATGATTTGATGAATCAGGCAGAGGGCTAGATGGGAAGCAAAGATGTTCACCCTCTATGTTTTCAGGAAAGATAGATGATAGATTGGATAGATTTTCCGAGGAAGATGTATCCTCTCTAAATTGTAATGACAGACTGACATCTGATGTGTCCTATGAATGATCGGAAGTAGAAACATCTGGAAATGAGTTTTCACAGGGGAAATCAACAGTGAAAAAATCACAAGGGATGTCAGGATAAAGCAAATGAGGCACGTCTCGAAGGGAGTCATCCTTCAACGTGGGTTCTTATTTAGATTCCCACACACACTCATCATGAATGATGGCGCAGATTGGTTACACAACACCAACTCCATCTATAGCTTGATCCTCGTTCACAACATGTGAGGAGTTCGGAATGGAAGAGAACAAGACAATACAATCTGGAGGATCAACAAAATGCGGGGACAGAGGTTGAGGGAATAAATCCACGTGACAACCAACAAGCTTGCAAGCCAAATCTATGCAAATATCAAGAGCAGGTGGGGTGGGAGGATGTCACAGTTCAACAGTTGTGTGTGCATGATCTCCCACACCACTTCACGGTGGTGGAGTTGTTTGATGAGGTGAAGGCAGGTAGTCACTTATGAAAACAACTATGTCTGCCTGTGATTGCGCAGCTCCATCACCGAAGTGTGCTAATAAGGGTTTGGATATGTGAAGAAGATACTCAAATCTTCCATCAAGAAATTCCCAATCAATATCATCTTCGTGAAATTGGTATGCAAGATTACAAAAGCGTGTAAAACTGTTCAACGGATTCGTTGGGTGCTTTTCATTATTCCATAATTTCTTTGTCGAGTGCTTTATAGTTAAAGTGATTGAAAGCACAGTCTATCTCTGTGACCAGATGAGCAAGAGAATGAATAGATTTTTTGGGTAGCGTGGCACATTGGGTGCCCTTAAAGCATGTAGATGAACAATGCGCAGGTCATGTATTCTTTAAAGATTCCATGCCTTTCACATGAGCCTGCAATGCTGATCGCGTGCCTAACCAAGGCCATGTGACCTCCACCATCATATGTTTTATGAGACAAATTATTTGAGAGCTTTTCCGAGGTAATGAAATTGTTTCCATAAGACATACATTCCGGAAGAGCAACTTGGTAGTTAGTCCTAATGGATATGTAGAGATTCAAAATAGATGTGAGGAATCAGCTTGTTATCTGGCCCTCCTTCTAGCACCAAAATGTTGATGGTTCTGGAACCACCAACATGTCAGGGGATCTCCCCAGTAAGAAGTCCCAATTAGACCTCAGACCGTTTGGTGTAGGAGTCCCAGTAGTGGGTCATACGGTAATGCCTTGATCATGATTTCGCATGGAGGCAAGTAAGATAACTTTGTTGGTAGCAAGGGTGTGTTAGCTGCAGTGAGCCAAGGAAGGTGCATGAGAGATTCTAACGCATGGGGGTTGAGATGAGTGCGCCCCTTGGAAACCTATGATAGCACGTAGTTAAGAATGGAACACATGAGCGAGGTGCATCACAACATGGAAGGCAAGTTAGCAAGCAATCCAAAGTGATGGTTAAACCAATAGCACATTTCAAAAAGATTCATACATAAATACATAGATAGTTATACATGCATGTGTAAGCAAACAAATACATATATCATTTAAAGTAAACCAGATAGCATAGAATACAATACAACCTATGCATGAAACGTGTTGGCTCTCGTTATATTAAGAAGTGTATGTTCCAGTCATACAATACATCCATGTTCGACCACTAGTTCCGATAGCGGAACATTACAGCCACAACCGCATGCTCCTCCAAAGAGATATACTAGCTCTGCACAGTGGAGAAGCCACAGCACGTTACAATACTCTCCAAGCTCTCTCCAAGATAGTCTTATCGGAAGCTTGGCTAACCAAAAGCATTTAGAATGAGTTATGAGGTTCTATTTATAGCAAAGGGTGGGGTGACCCTTGACATGCCCCTTTGTGACAGTTCATCTACCCTCATGACTCTTCATCTACTCTATGACTGTTACATCCAACTATCAACGCTTGAACCTCCACTTGACAAGACATTACATTACAATGCCCATGTGCTCATGTGAGAAAAAATGGCTTGAGCAAGCCATGCAAGACATCACTGACACTCGATCTTGTTGTGGTGAGACCAACTCTTTGACATGCTTCTGATAGTGAAGGTGGCGAGATTATGCCAAGCTTGGTCATTCGTGATGGTATGCATGTGCTCAATGGTGACATCTTACTAAAGAGAACTCTTGCCTCCATTGTATCCAGGTGCATTGGTATGGCTCCTTCGTCCAACTCATCTACTAGCATGTGCATGTTCTTCTTGGGTGCGGCCAAACCGACAATACACTGATGCACAATGTCCGTGTTGATCTTCTAGTGTGTGCTGGTGGTCATGCGCATCAACTGTCAACTACATGTTCAGCTCCAGTTGGAATTGCTTCTTGTCTTTGCCTTTGTGAGTGTGGTGAATAGGTGGGATCGCATGCATGCGCATAATGACATGCATGTTGCTGCATTCCCTTGCATGCAATCAACAACACTACTGACCTTATCTTCTCCATGCCAGCTACTGGGATGGATCTATAACCTTTAGGGGCGAAGTTTCATCTATGAGTGCATGTTGCACCCCCTACTGTTCCTGTTCCTACTACAACTCATTCGCTAGTTTGTGTAGCTCATGTTCTTCCTTGAGTTGCTACTTCAACACATTCAACTCCTTCTTTGTTCCATTCTCTTTCTTTGCCCGATCTTCATGTCACATTGTCACCGCATAGCCTAATTATCCAAATTTGCCTTCATCACTAGTGGATTTGCATGAGATTGCAACTTTGTTCCGCCTTTGTGTTGTCAACAACCTTCCTCTTGCATTCTTTGCATCCAGTATACTACCTTCAGCTACTATTCATGATGATGCTCATTGTGATGTTGTTGTCATCATATATTGATGTCCTTGCTACAAACAACTTGATGTCTTCGTGGGTAGGCAAGTCCATAGACACTTGATGGACTACATCTCCAAGTGTGCTCTGAACGGTGTCGTCAACTCTGATCTCTTGGAAACCATTGTACCTATATTTCTGAGAGGTAGATGAACACTTGCGATACCTAGAGACATGGCAACACTAATGGAAAGAAATCTATCAGTCAAAAACCAAAATGAACTTGAGAACTGACTTGCAACATACCTGTGTGACTCATCATGAAAGTTGCACAATTTCCATTGGGCGGTCGGGAGACTAACTGCTGAGACTACACAAGGCACAGTCTAGGCTACTGGGAGGCTAACTAATGGCTAGAAGTATGCAATGCACAATCCATTCTAGTTGCTGACTGTTGGAATTGAGCAATGCGTAATCTAAGCTAGCAATGGTTCCAGGCTCAGTGACTGTATTGCGTAATTTTCTGGGCCAATAGTCACTGTCACTTAGAATTGCGCAACGGAAGACTAGAGGATAATCACTAGGCAGAAATGCAAATTACTTGAGAGGCAGACAGATCCTTCCCTCTCAGGATTGCGTAATGTTGTCTTAGTAAGGCAAAGTCTGGGCCAAGGCTACCCAAACTCGCAGATGGGCAACTAAAAGCAAATATGAACGTGAATGATCATGCATGCAAACGGTGAATGACATATTCAGAAAATAGAACAACGTGTAGGTGGGTGAGGTGAGTCACTGAATCGGCGATCGTTCATGAAAAATAGTTTCATGCATGTGATAGTAGTGAAGTGTTAATGAAAACTGAAACGATGCTAGTACAAGCTAGTATGTATCAAAACAAAAGCAAGTGCTCACCGAAATCAAGAAGACAACATTCATCTGAAGTGAAACACAAAAAGCACCAGAAATGCAACACAAGACATTGAAAGCGGGATTTCCCAAAACAACTGAGTTGAATGTGCTGACAGCTCTTAGATGCTATGTGGGATGTCATAGCTGCAAGATTGTTGTTAGGAATGAGCTCTATAGCATTTAGTTCATGAGTTTGGATAACATTGAAGATGTGACGTGCATGCCACAAATCTAGGAAGAGCAACACTTGGTGGGAGCTTTCCAAGATGATCCTTGCATGCAACCTCCAACTGCTAAAGCAAATCCCCGAATCAAGGGATGGCTTTGCATGCTACCTTGGGAGAAGCAACCCATGCATGCAAATTGGTTTTGCTCGGCCTGGAGGGCATTGGTCAACTCAACTGCACATGCAAGAGGCTGCTCAACTACTAGGAGAAAATGTGCATTTCTGGAAGGGAGTTGGGCTGGCTGCCCAGGATATTTGCATAATTTCTGGGCAGAGAAGTTGATTGTTGCCCATGATTGCATAATTCCTGGGCTGAGAAGCCCTGCTGGGAGGAATTGCACAATTTTCTGGATGAAGCCTGATTAGCAGAATTGTGCAATTCTAGAGCCTAGAGGGCTGCCAGACATAATTCACAGTTTCTGGAGGGAAGGTTGGTTACCCTCCAAAATTACGCAATTTCTTGAGGGAGTTTTTTAGCCTGTAGCTAGACCAAGTCCAAAGGAACAATGTAATGAGGGGAATGCAACAAGCTCTGATGGACAGGCTATCATTCTGCAATAAATTCAATTAAGCTTTTGTACTTGACGAAGAAATACATGTTGTTGTGAAAGGTTTGTAGGGAGGCGCCAAAATGAAGCTAAGGAAAAAATTTGGAGGGTGGTTGTAGCTACTACAATAGGTGTGTTCTTCAATTTCGTGAAAACAAATACATACTAAGCTCATCTTAGCGAGCTCTGTGTGGGTAATGAAAGAGGCGAGGAATGAGAGGAACACTTCGTGTGGCTCTACACTAATAGCAAAGGCCCAATGTGTAGAAAATAAATATATGGCATGTCTCACATCAACAAGCTATCCTATAATATTAGCGTTTAGGTGATTCTTTAAGTCAGTCTGACTCGTATTCCTGCAAGAAAGCAAAGTATTTATCTCTCCATGCCTGCACCTCGGGAAAACGGGTGCCTTCGGTATGTTATATTCCACTAATGTGTATACAATACAATTCCTCTAGCTCAGCTTGATGCATCCCCTAGCACACCTATGTGATGGCACTAGAGCCTTGACAGAACAAAATCGCTACAGAGGATTACCCATAAGCACCTAGAAGAGATAAGACAACAAGACTTACCAACAACGCTATTATTGGCTATGGTTCAAATTTTGGTGCTTCTATCTTTACTGGTAAGGCTTTCACTAAGTCAAATGTTTATAGCTCTAGAATAGCTAGAGGATATGCAATGTATAATTGAACTGAACGAAGGTAAGCTGGGAGCTATGGTTCTAGGCATACACATGACATCCAATCTCACGGTTCAGTTGACCTACAAGGCTTTGCTACCTTATATTATCCTATTTCTCCTAGGTAACTCAAAGGAACAAATAAATACAAGTATAGTTTTTTCACGCACCTAACCTATGGACGTGAGTGATGTTCCTTCCCTACCTCTTCCTCCTTCTCCTTCTGTCTCCTATACCTGCTTCTATCTACGAGCAAGTCACTTACCCTGCCCATCAATTCTAGTAAAACCAAAACAGAAAGAGTGAAGCAACATGTCCATCACTACACACGGAGGCCCCTACATGTGGAGCTGGGGGGCTATCCTAGAATCCATGGAAACAGACACAACATTAAACAAAGTATAAATATAGTTTTGCCACAATATTTTTACATTAGAATAAAGGAGGGCCGCAATAAGAGGTAGTTTCTTTTCCAGCCAAAAACTTTGCTTAAAATTTAGATGGATAATAATTTCCACGGTAAAACTTTGGATAAATGATGATAATGCTAAAAAAAAATTGGTCAACAATCTACCGATCGTTATAGTCATGCTGAAGGCAGGGATTAATTAATATGTATTTAGTGGGAGAACTTGTAACAATGATACTGATAATTATTATTCATTAAAAGATAATCCATTTAAACATATTTTATGGATGGATAAATTTTTTTTATATAAATAAATTATTAACAAGAATACCATAACCCAATTTCGCGTTAGATTTGTGAAAGTTTTGTTAAAGTTAACACTTGAACAATATTTATAGACCGTATTTTATAAATTATTTTAAAATTGACTCATAAGAATAAATTTTATGATGTTTATATCGTGATTGTTTTAATCATCGATACATAACAAGCTTCAACTATTTCTATTGAAATCCATTATCATGTATTCCTAATATGATTTACCGTGTACAGTTTAGCAAATTGAATTAATACAACTTTCAACAACTATTGAGTCAAACTGTGTAATGGTCTTCTTGTTAATAATTCCTGCAAAATGATTTATTATTGTAAATTATTTGTTTCTCTATTATAAATTTGTAAACTATGTTTCAAGGTGATCATTGACAATGCATAGTCTATAGATAGTGTCAATTTTGACAACATTTTAACAAATTGAATTAGTATGACTTTAATGAATTAGTCAGTCAAAGTGTATTATTGTTTTCTCGTTAATAACTTATGTAAGATAATTTATTTATGTAAATTATTTGTTTCTCTATTATAAACGAATAAAATATTTTTAAATGTGATTATTATAATAAAACATGTTTAAAGGAGATCATGGTATAGATTATAAATATTGTTTAAATGAAAACATGGACAAAATTTTAGCAAATAGAATTAATATAACTATGGAATAACTTTTTGTTACCATTCTTGTAAATGTCATAATGAATTGTAATTCATATAAATATTATGGAAATGTAAACACAATACGCTGAGAGGATTTGCAATAGATTCAGAGGTTTAAGGAGGGGTTTCTTGGGAAGTGATTAAACTCACAATACTTCATTTAATATGCCATCAATTTCTAACTGATTTTAACGGCTTGCACAATAGGAATGGAGGTTGAGTATGAGTTTCTTGAGTGAAGGACAAGCCCATACCCCCTCTTCGCTCGAGGGGTGTATTGGGGTGGTCAACACACAAGAGGGAGAAGTAGAGTTTCCAATAAAAGAGGTTAATAGGAAGCAAGTTATGGGTTAGACATGGAAAGAGTTGGCTAAAAAATGCATATGTACACGATCTTTATGTTGAGTATGCTACGGATAGGAATCTGGTAGCTGCAAGAGGACTAACTCAAAAGAATGGAAGGAAGAAAAATTGGTGCATGAGAGGGAGCACACAGAGTGTGGTTTGAAGAGAAGACTAGAGAAGAGAAGGTAGAGACACAATGCAATCTTGATACCCACAGGGTTTTGTGGGTGGAACCAATGTGTGATTTAGATCCGTTCATAGAAGAGTGGTGAATTTGTGAGTTTGGATGCCTGCAAGGTTAGTAGGTGGAAATATTGTGTGCTATGGATACATGTTAAGCAGGTAGAGACATCGTGAGCTATGGATTCATGTAATATTTAGTAGGTGGAGTTTTTGTGTGCTATGGATTCCTATAGGCAGGAGGAGACACCATGTGCTTTGGATCCTTGTGTGAACAGGTTGATTGACATTGGTGTAAAGTTCCCTTGAGCACTTAACTCCATAGACTTTGAGTCTAGCTCGAGGGTGGTCAGTTGCAAGAAATATTGCGGTGTAGTTGCCCTATGGTTGGGTGCAGAGCTGAAGTCCCTCTCTCAATTGCTAGTCATTGACATTATCATATAATTATATATTCACCTATATATAGATATGTTACACTGTGAACGGTGAATGATATTGTTATGTGTTATAATAATGTATGTATTAACATTGATTGTAAATGAATGTGTTATTCTTGGTTCTATATAATGAGATGGTTATGTGAATGATTTTCATGGTTGTGAGGGACTTGTAAATCCCTCTGGTTGCTGGTATGTTCTAAAGTTAAAAATATATTTAGATGGTCTTATATGAATGCTTGATGTGCTCATATTACCTATTATTGTGTGTGATTTCCATTATTTTGCATGATATGTATTTCATGGATCTTGACTGTTTAATAGTGTTGAAGGTCTTTCCTAGTAAAGAACTCATGATGTAGAGATGTATTATTTATCAAGTGAAAATTATAGTAATGTCTGGGATCCATTCTATGGAAATATATGATGTAAATTTGTTGAATTTACAAGTTATATTAGCCATGGTTTTGGCTTGGTTCTATGCTTGTTAGAAGGTATGTTGATAGCTTTACTAATGTAATAGGATTTATATGGAATTTTTAGCTATGGTTTAACTAAACGAGATGTTTGATGATGGGCATGTTGCTGAACCCTTTCATGGGATCATGGTTATGTTAAGGTCTAGATCGTTAGTGTTGGAATGAGGGTTTCATTCTTGTAAAAGCTAGTGTTTTGAGCACCACTAGGCTTCAAGGGAAACTAGGGTAAGTCCCTCGAAGTTCCTTACGAATCTTGAGTCTAAAGTACTACAAAGAAACATACTTGTATCTGAGTCCAAATAAGTCTTTGGCAATAATTTGTATCTAGGCTTCAAGGCAAACTATGGTAAGTTGCTTGAAGTTCCTTACGAATCCTGAGTCTAAAGTACTGTAGAGAAACAAACTTGTATCCGAAGCGAGATAAGTCTTTGGCAACAATTTGTATCTAGGTTGAATACATTGCAAAATTGGTAGATGTCTCCAAGAATTTAGGAAAATAGGAAGTTTGTACTTATGTGTTTTACAAAGAGCACTAGATTTGAAGATTCCTTGTATTGACTTGTGCAGAAAGAAATGAAAAATGGTTTATCCAAGGTGGGGAACTAAAGGTGTTCAAGGCTTGGAGCAAAATTTGTGCATGAGATAGTTTTCATTTGATATCTAAAGTGGGATCCACAAGAGGTTATGGAACAAGGCAAAATGTGGGACAAGTCCATATGTTAAGAGGAAATAAGGCTATTCGGTGAGGGCGCAACTTTAGGCGAAGCCAAACTTCAAATTTTATGGGGAGAATCGTGGATTTGGGAGATATGGGAGTTTACGAATGGTGGGAGAAGTCTACGATGTTGTATATCTATGGAGCCAAATATTATGATCACAATGATTGTGTCTAGGATGGGTCATGCTGGGTAAAACTTGTTGCAAGGTTGGATTTAAAATAGTGCATCAAAGGTGGATAGGATGTGGGATCAGATCCAGATTTGTCGAAAGATTGAGAGTGATTCAGGAATTTGGGATTTTGGGTGGTTGTCACTTTGGAAAATTTTTGCACGCTCAGATTTTCCCTCGGATTAGATATAACATGAGGTTTTGGAATAACACAAGAATGACTTAGCTTGGCGAGACCCAAAACCTAGGCTAAGATGGTGGAGGGCATGAGAGTGTAACTAAGTTATGTGGATGCCACATGGGTGGGTGAGTGGATGGTGACATGGAAAGACTACTGACATTCCACATTGTTGATGTGGCATGTGGTAGGCAGGAATGACATTTTTTTGATAGCCCAAGAGCTAGTTTTTGGTGACACGTGTCACCATTTGCGGATGCCATGTGGCAAGGTGATGTCACCCTTACGTCTATCTTCCAAAGATTTGTTTGTTAATGAGCATGCAAAATTTAAAAGATTGTAGACCCCCTGCCCTTGTTAACTAATAGGAGGGCATGAGGGCCCCACAATTAACACAGGTCATCTATCTACCAAGGATGCCATGCAACAAAATCTAGAGTAAGGGAACGCATGGGGTTTATTTATATAAGTGACAAATGGTGGACCCCCCATGTTAACTGTTGGGAGGGAAAGGTGGCCCCGCAATGAATATAATCCATTGATTTAATTTGAATGGTTGTGCCAAAACCTTGTACTACAATATTTTTAAACATTGGCCATGTTGGTGCCATGTGGCACTATTTAATTGGTTGTTCTTTAAATGGGCATTACATTCGATCTAGGAATTGGATTGAGGTAAATTTTACATAGCTAAAAATATATTGACAATTTAGATGTAATGGTGT
Organism: Pinus tabuliformis; assembly: GCA_031772625.1. NCBI lineage: Eukaryota > Viridiplantae > Streptophyta > Pinopsida > Pinales > Pinaceae > Pinus > Pinus tabuliformis. The sequence goes on from CM062816.1 coordinate 1,074,026,788, forward strand.
TATTCAAAGTTACTTTCACTAACCTTGGGACAGAAGAAAATTTTCTAATTCCATTTCCATAATGGGATTGTGGAGGTTGATTTAATTAAAAGTAACACCTCTCTTCATCTTGGAAAGTCCATGGGGGAGGGAGGGAGTGTTACATAGTGGTATTAGATTTCCCTAATTTAGCACTCAGATGAATGGGCCTAGGAGGATAAGTTTAGAATTATGTTACACGGTAATATCAGAGTGAAGGTTTTACATTGGACCTTTGGAGATAAAATTGGAGCTCTGTTACAAAGTATGGCATTTAAAGGATGATTGTTGCTAAGTTGATCTAGGTGGATATTGGTGGACACCCGCCAATTCCACTTCCACCCCCACCATTGTTTCCTTCAGTTTTACAGTTTCCTCAATTATAGCACAGTTTACTATTTTTAGCAGTTTTTCAGGTCCTGAACTTCCAGAGCCGTTTTGAGCCCCTAAACGATGTTTTTTGGGAAAATTGGGATAAATATTTCTAATGATTTATTGTGCGTGTCAAATGGAGATTGTATGCCAAAGTGACCACCCCGATAAGTTGATGTACCAATTTACACAAATGGGCCCATAGTTTGGGGCTTCATCTCCTAGAGTTAGGTTTTTGGATGTTTATGGTTTTCCATTATTTCTCAACAATAAATAGGCCTTCAAGCCTCATTTTAAGATAGTTCATAGGCATGTAGCCACCACATCTCCTCTAAGAGATAAGGTACCATCGCCCTCGCTGGTTTATTTCCGTTTCTATTTGTAAGCATATTTCAGTATTTTACATTAATGAAATGAAGTATTATTTCTGCTGCATCTCTATATTTATGGTTATTTCTGTAATTTTTTGCATTCCTGTTTAAATTCAGACCAGTGGTATTGGAGTGGTCTTCTCTTTCTCTGTTTTTATTTGCATGTCCCCAACGAGGTCGGGATATAAGGAGTTAGGGCTTGAACTAGTCGAACCTTTGCAAGACCAACCTTGCAAATCCTCACAGCCTCCCATGGCAAATGAAAAGAAAGATGAGGGGGCAGGAGATCCTATCAAAATCTTGCTCAAAGAAGCCCTCGAGTGACAAAGGAATGCAATGATGGAAAACTTTGCCTAGATCCTTCAGTGACTACCCAGGGGCAACGCATCTACTTCCAACATCTACTCTGGAAATACCACACCCTTTAAGGTACAAGTTAACTTTGAAATCCCCATATTCAAGCGTTAAGATAGATGTAGATGTCGTAGATAAATGGTTAAATCAGCTAGAAGGGTATTTTTCTATTCATGATTTTTCCAGTCGGGAAAAGATTACTTTTGCTCTTCTCAGAGCAGCCCCCCCCCACATCAAGGATTGGTGGGAAACCTACTGCGAGCAGAAGGATGAAAGTACGAACTCACTGTTTTCATCCACACCCACTTGGAACTCATTCTAGGATGCCATCAAGGAGCAGTACTACCCTGTCAGAAGCTATGAGGACAAATACATAAAGTGGACCATGCTGCGGTAGGGAAGGGACCAAGACGTACTAGATTACACTAATATTTTTCATACCCTTTGCACCAAGTTGAGTATCAAGGATTTTGAGCTACATTTGGTACTCAAATACCATGGCTTCCTACATAGGTACATCTAGGATAAGATGGAGTTCTTGTACATCTCCTTGCTCGTCAAGGCATATCGATACATTGTAAAGATCAAGAGGAAGTTTAAACAAAAGAAGTGAGACTTTGTATCTGTGAATCTGAAGAACAAAGGACAAAGACAAGGCGGGGTGACCCAAGACAACCCGTTGAAGCCGCAAGAAAAGAACAACACCACGAAGTCAAAGAAGCACATAGGAAAGTGGTGTGAGTTCCATAAGAGCCCCACTCATAACACAAGTAAGTGTCGGACCAAGCAGTCACTGGTGGCTGAGTTGAAGGCTTCAGAATCAGATGCACGCTTCGACCCTAAGTCAGAAACTGACAAGGCGAATGAAAAAGGAAAGAAAATCATTGATGCGGAGCCCAACGCCACTGTTGCCACCACCAAGGTCCAGAAGAATGAGCTCAAAGATCCAGAGGAGGGGGAGCATCTTTTCCACTCACAATTATGGGTGAAGGGTTCGCTGCTATAATTCATTATTGACAGTGGGAGCCAAAAGAACCTCATTGCAGCAAAGGTTGTGAAGTAGTTGGGACTATCAACCATACCACACCCACAACTATATAGCATTGGGTGGCTTCACCAAGGATGAGATCTATGAGTCTGCCAGCAGTTTCACCTTCCTTATAGCATCAAGCCCTTCACAGATGAGGTATTGTGTGATGTTGCACCACTTGATGTTTGTGATGTATCATCAGGCCAACCATACTTCTGGAAGCGACATGCTATGTATGAGTCAAGGCCTCAGGCTAATATTATTTCTTTTTGTAATACATTATACAGGATACCGGAGGTAACCCCACCTACTGCCACTTCTTTGATCTCTGTTAAGAAAGGCAGTAAGGTTATCTCCAAGATTAGGAAATTTATTTTCTGTCTGGTTCGCTCTCAAAGTAAGGGGAAGATAAAAGCCACATCCATGGCCCCCAGGAAGGGTTCCTCCATGCAGTATAAGCAGGTGGATACGGTCATGAAAGAAGACAGGGACATCTTCTCCTCACCCATAGGGGTACCATTTCACTTTCAGGTCAATCATTCATCCGATCTGACTTCCGAAGCACCTCTACCCAACGGGCCAACCTACCGCCACTCCATTGTGGAAAACGCCAAGTACAAGCAGTGACATGATCAACATTGGGTGCCACACAAGTTTCAGGTGGGCAAAAATGTCTGATTGCATCTGTAGAAAGAACGCCTTACAAGAGCCCCTCAGAAGCTCAGACCATTGATATGGTCCTTACACCATTACCAAGGCTATGGGAAACAATGATTTGGAACACAACATTCCCCCATTCCTTGGCCTGCACCCAGTGTTCAATGTGGACTGCCTTCGGCCATACTTTCCACCATTACTAGACACATCTGACATTGCAGAACAACTCACACCAACAGAGTTAAATCTAGATTGCATGGAACAAGCTGCACTGATCGGATCATGGACACGCAGATCAAGCACACTCGCCAGCAGAAGATCCAACTGTATCGATTTGTCAAAGCAGGCCAACTCCTTCACTAGGGAAAGTGGCTCACCAGGGACCAAGTTGAATATAGGTGGATATTGGTGACCACCCACAAATTCCACTTGGATCCCCACCATTGTTCCTTTCAGTTTTTTAGTTTCCTTAATTATATCATAGTTTACTATTTTTAGCAGTGTTTCGGGTCCTGAACTTCCAGAGTCATTTTGAGGCCCTAAACAACATTTTTCAGGAAAATTGGGAGCAACATGGGTCTGTGGACCGATGTTTCTTATCCAAAAGTTGTAGTCCTTGGATAAATCTTTCTAATGAGGTATTGTGCATGTCAAACGGAGATCATATGCCAAAGTTATGACCTCGGGAAGTTGATGTACCAATTTACCCAAACAGGGCCCATAGTTTGGCACTTCATCTCCTAGGGTTAGCTTTTGGATGTTTATGGTTTTCCATTGTTTCTCAACAATAAATTGGCCTTCTAAGCTCATTATAAGACAGTTCAGAGGCATGTAGCCACGACATCTCTTCTCAAAGATAAGCTACCATCGCCTTAGCTGGTTTATTTCCATTTCTGTTTGTAAGCATATTTCAGTATTTTACATTAATGAAATGAAGTATTATTTATGCTACATCTCTGTATTTATGGTTATTTCTGTAATTTGTTGCGTTCCTGTTTAAATCTGGATCATAAGTACAAATGTGTGTTGATTGTAGAATTTGTCTGTGGATTGTGTTTTGTATACATGTGTTGATATTAGAATTATGAAATGATGGGAATTACAAATTCTAATATGTTATTTTGTTTTCTAACTAACATACTAGATTGTTGATGTCATGGCTACTAGTCTTAGTAAAAAGGTTGATCCCAAACTTAGTGATGATATGGCTATAAACATGTTGATATGTACTTTTGATTCTTGGAATATGTGGTTGACATGAGTTCTAAGATGTGTGAAAAGAAACAAATCAACATACTTCAGGACATCATGCTTAGTGTTGGAATAACAAGGTAACAAATTAATATGTTTATGCTTGATATAACTAACAACTATGTGTGTGTGATAGAACATAAGAAGATCCATTTGCAATAAGAAATAAAAACATAGAAAGTAGTATGGTGTAGCATAGAATGGGGGTCAAAGCATGGAGATGGGTTACACTTTTTGGCGAAATTAGGGCGCATTTTAGTGAAAAATGGATACTCGATTGAACAATTTTAAGCACTAGATCGAGAAAATTTTAAGCGCTCGATCAAGCAGTTGAGGCACTTAAAAATAGCTCGAATGAGCATTTAAAAAAAAATCTTGATCAAACTATTTTCTAACTAAAGTTAATGGGTTGATCGAAAGTTATGGCCCAATTGAGCCATTGGCTTGATCGAAAGATATAGCTCGATCGAGCATTATTTCTACTTCAAATACCCTAGTCGCAACCTGCACAAGTCATTTTGGTTGGAGCAAGAGGAAAATGAATTTGACGGAAGATTTCTAAGCTCGAATGAAATAGAGGAACTCAATTCAGCTATCCATCAATCCTTCGAACGACCAAGAGGCTCAAGTCAAGGTAGGTTTCCTGCCATTTTTGTCTCTTTTATCTAACACTTTTCTGCAAAATAAAATAAATTAATTTGAAAAAAAAGCTTGTCATACAAAAACTATAAAAAACAATCCTTAAAGTCACCATGAAAACTACAAAAACCCATGAAAAAATCCCTTGAAAACCACAAAAAACAACTTAAAAAACCACCAAGAAAACCCTTGAAGACCAAAAACAACCTAGAAAACCACCAAGAAAACCTTTGAAAAGTACCAAAAAAAGCTATAATTTAGGTTTTAATTATTTTATTTTTTTTTTAATTTTATTGTATACGTTATCTACAATATTAACATGTTTATTATAAATAATTTTTATTGTAAATTTTATTTTTAATTATTTTATGTTTTAAAGTTTTTTTCAGGATTTTAGTGAAATCATTTAAAAAAAATGTTTTTTCGTTATTAAAAATTCATTTTAAATTTTGAATAAATTTGATAAAAAAATATGCCAAAAAAAATTCAAAGCATAAAACAATCAAACTATAGAACTCAAATAAATAAATAAATTAGGAACTTTAAATTGACATAATGAATATTGTTTCTCATAGCAAATCTCTATTAAATCAAATAAGAAATTTTATTTCATTTTTTTGTTTTAAATTTAAATAAATTTATATTTAAATGTTTTTTTTAATAATAAATATAGTAATTTGTTTTATAAAATTAATTGTACACAAATAAAATATTTTAACTAAATTAAAAGTCTAAAACATTTTTATTTAATTGACTTTTATTATATATATATATATATATATATATATATATATATATATATATATATATATATATAACATAACATAACATAACATAACATAACACACACACATATTTAACATTTAACTTAGTTTTATAACTATTTAACATAATGTGCTCTTCATAATTTAACATAAGATGGGTGATGCTCAACAACTTTTTTAAGATTTGAGTTGATCTATAAACTGTAATTTTCCTTAAAATTTCCATTACTCATATTTGTAGAATTAGTTAATATAATGATACATGACAACTATATATCTCTTAGTTCGCACCCTTATTAAATTTTTTAGTTGAGTAATGATTTTGTAACTTACATTTCCCATATTTTTATTTAACTATATAACACAACATAACATATATATATAAGTTTAAGGTTCAATATTTCATCATTGATCCATACATTAAATCCATGATGAAAAGTGCATTTAAAGTGAATATATAAGGATTTTCACTATTTTCTAATTTGTACCATACTGTTTCATTATGTAGTGTGTCGTACCAGAAACATTGTCTTCATGTGCTTGCACCTAGTACATGTCATGTGTCAAAATAAAACATTATAAGAACTTGCCTTATGAAGTATTTGGTTGGCATGAAGTTCTATTAGATTTGCGAATAGGTTTATGACGTAGGCAGAGCATGCAATACCCAGGATCTCCATCACTCATGCATGTAAAAACATGCGCCTCAAACAATTCCCCAATTCAATTTCCATACACGGCAATTTTCAACAAATATGCAGAAGCTTGTAACCTCACATACATACAAAATGTAATTCCAAATCAATTCAACATTCCCAATGTTTCAAAATTCAAGTCCCTCTCTTCAATGCGCCTAACTCAACAAATTGAGATTTAAGAAACCCCAAATTTATTGTGTCCATTATTTAACACATCTTAACCATCAATTCTGATTTTCAACATATGAACCAGTTTAAAAAAATACACAACCAATAAACATGCAACTACTCACCATTCACCGCCTCGCGCTCTCAACATCGAATCTGGTTCACCAACATTAATGTGGCGCTGCCTTCACTTTCCTGTATCGCACTATTAGACCATTTGATTTACTTTCTCTATGCCTTCATGAGATCATACAGTCCTCTTTCTGGACTGATTAAACATTCAACTCAACATTAACGCAGTTAACACATCGATCGACTTTCAGCAATCTTATGAATCAAATTCAACAGATTCAGGTTACCTCCTGCAATACCTTATATCCTGTGTTCTTCATTCAATCGACTCCATTCCCAGTGCTATCCAATCGATTCCCACCTGCAACTATCCAATCGATTCCCACCTGCAACTTATGAAACATATATAAACGTAGTCTTGGATTTCATAACGCTGGCTATTTCTGCAATTTCAAATGTCAATTCACAAATTTAAACCACGCATTCCCTTTACTATTCAACGCTGCTCAGTCTTCCCAACCTGTTCTTAAAAATGAAATGCAACCTTTTAATTCCTAACGCTGGGTTTGACATTTCCATGATTCAGTTTTTATGTAAAATCGATATTGACTTACTAAAAGCCAACATCCAATTAATTCCGTCCATAGTTCTATCCAAAACGCACTTTAACCAATAGTAAATTCAGCAATCGATTACACCTGTACTTCAACACTCTAAATGAATAGCAATTGCTGCCATTGATTACATTCAACAGAACTGGTTCAGCAAATTAACGCATCTCATAATCGAAATTCATTAATTTGTGTCTTGAAATCTTCATACCAGTGTTATGCGTATTTAAATAACAGTGTTTCAGTTGCAACATAAACCTAGTATTCACAAAAGTCCAATTCATTTTCACAAAAATGTGTGCGCCTCCATGAATTCGACTTTCCAACTCGATATGCCGAAGCCACTCATTTGCCACGTTGTTCAAACTATGTCACTGCTATTTAAACGTAACAATTTTTTTAATTGAATTCCAACAGAGTTTTAAAACATAGCTCTGCGCCCTCCTACATTCAATTCCCAATTTCTCCTGTGCTACATATCAACCAATCCGATTTTAAAATCGAGTTCCTTATTTGACACAAATAAACTCATGCATGGATTTATTCAACACAGTTAACAATTGTTATATTAATATCCATCCTTTTAGCTTGGGTGCATAAATTGATCTTAAAATTTCTTTTATTGCACACTTCCTTTGGTCGATCTTTCGAATGATCAATACCTCAACCATAATATATACATTTAACCAGAAATACTTTTAACTTTCACAACCAATCAACCAATGTTTATATAATCTGAAACCAAAACAAATTACTTACAAACTCTTGTTGGCCAGATATTCCAGATTTGTGGCCCTTCACAATCGCCTGAAGGCTTACAACCTTGGCTATTCAACCTACTCTCAATCACACTCTCACACTCTCACTATTCAAGTCTACCTGATCTGTTTTTTCCTTTGAAGCTCATTAATCTATACAAATTGAATTGAACAAATTTAGGTTCAAATCCCTTTAATCACTCAACAAAGTCCTCAAATATCTCAAAAAAATCCTAAAATCACTCTTGAATCCCTAAGGATCCTCTCTCACCCAAAATTAATGAAACTAATCTCTAAATTATTATTTAGAAAAATCTCTCATCCCTTTACATCCTCAACAGACCAAATTCTCTCATATTAAAATATAATTTAATCACTCAAAAGCCTATTAATATTTACATAGATTTAATATTTTCTCAAAAACATGAGACCCCTTAGTTTTAATAAAGAAAAAGTATTTTTCCGAGTCTATGCTCCTGCGTCAGACTCCCAAGGTAGAAAATGATCATGATCTCCAGATCATTCTTTTTAAATCTTTGTCCGCCTAGATCCCACATTTTGTTTTGTAACTCATCATCAATTTCTGTTGTCATATGCTGCTTTTCTCCAGGTCTCCATATCTTATGCTGTCTTGCTCCACTAGCTGCACTTTCACAATCTGTCTTTGTTTTCATTTTGCTGCTGCTTTTGCTGCTTCTCTTCCTTACTGATGTCTTCCTCTGAGACAGTTTCAACATGATTCTTCTGATTAATTCAATTTCCTTGTCCAATAAATCTTCAAGCTGCTGATTTCTTGCTTCCTGCTGAGCTAAGACGGCTTGCTCAGTTCTTACTCGTTCAATTTTTACTGTCACTTGCTGACTTCTTGCTTCTATACTTGTTCCTGTTCTTACTTCTATACTTGTTTCCATTCTTACCTTCTCATTTCTTACTGCCACTCAATCATCCATGCCCTCTTGTCTTCTATAACGGAAAACTTCTTCCTTGCCTTCTCTTATCAGCAACTTACTGGACTGGTACATTGTGTACTCCTTTCTGCTATCTTCATCTCTATGCATCTGCAACTCCCAATTCTGAATTTGAGATTCTTTCTGCACTGAATTCTGATCATTCAGCATCCTTTCCAGCAACATAACGTCCTTATCCCATGGATTCGAAATTTCCGTAGAATTCTCGTCTTTCTCCTTCATTTGACTGCTCAACTGAGTCAAATGTCCTTCAACACCTGCAATAATACCTGCAATCATAAAACACTTGTTAAAACAAAAATCATAAGGCATCAGTGCCTTACTTCCCTCTGCCAGCACCTCAGTATGCTGTTCTGAATTCTCCATCTCAATCAGCACATCAGTATGCTGATTCTCTCTGCCCAAAGAATTCTCAAGACTATCAACTAGTCTTCCTCTCACACCATCTGTTTCCATGATGTCTTTCTGTTCTCGTTCACTATAATGAACTCTTTCTTCTGCAATCTCCCTATCATACTTTAGATTCTCCAACAAGTATTCCAACAATGCAATTTCTCTGTGGCATTGTTGAAGCATACCATCATCACTTATAGTCCCTGCATTCACACACAAACTTTCAGTTTGAAAATCACAAAGTTCAACAGTCTCAACTATTGCTTCACTTATCTGTGCTACAGACTGATCCACTTCTTCTACATCCATAAGAACTTCCTCTTGTGCTGTAATAGTTTCACAAGATTGCACATCCTCCTCAGTAAAACATGTAATCACATCACAATTTTCAGCTACAAAAATCCACGGTTTTACATTATCCATCTGATCTGGATTTACCCAATAACTCAAGAAATCATCAATGGTCTTCTCCTCTATTTCACCAATGGAAACCTCCTCTTCCAACTCAGCTGCTCTGAGTTCTTCCTGTCTCAACTGTACATCCATCATCTGCTCGAGCTTCCTCAGCTCCTCTGTTAATTGCATGTTTATCTGTCGATCTCTTTTCTGCTGTAGCCTCTGCCATTTCACTCTCTTCCTCATGAGCAAACCATGTCTCTGGTCTTTCACATTTTCTCGTAACAACTCCATCAATAGCTCAAGATGAACTGTTATCTCAGCTTTTTCTTTCTCATACTCTTCCTGAGTCAACTGCTGTCTTATGCCATTCGCCTTGGCATATTTCTTCTCTTTTCTATTGTGGCCTCTTTCTGAACCTCTGCTTTCTACTTTATGACTTTCAGTAGTCATCTCCTTAGCCATGAGTTTCTCACCCATGAGTTGCATCAAGCCTCTACAACAGCAAACTCTCTTGCTGCCACTTACCTCACCAATCCTTCCCTCCGGATCTAGTCTTTTGGTAATCACCGGTCCTCTGCTGGAACCTTTCGAGCATTCTCCACTGCTCCTTTAGGCTTCTCTCGTCTGCAACTTTATTCAACCTCTGTTGAATATTTAGGTTCTGCCACGTTCACTTAGAATCCCTTGCTGGACTCCTTCATCACTGCACTCTAGCTATGATCTACTTCTTCCTGCTGAGATTTCTTCACTATGCCTGTAAATCAAATTATCCAGGCATAACCTTTAAAACAGAGATAAATAATACCTGTCAGCTCACCTTTCAAGATCCTGTTGATCTTGTTTCACTTCCTCAACTGCACTGCATCTCTGTACTGCAATATTCATCAGTTCCAAAATCTAACATTCATTCATCACATGCAATTAACATAACTTAAAAACTTGAATATTCAAACAGAACTATTCCAGCTCTGATACAAAAAATGATGCAGGCAGAGCCTGCAATACCCAGGATCTCCATCACTCATGCATGTAAAAACATGCGCCTCAAACAATTCCCCAATTCAATTTCCATACACGACAATTTTCAACAAATATGCAGAAGCTTGTAACCTCACATACATACAAAATGTAATTCCAAATCAATTCAACATTCCCAATGTTTCAAAATTAAATTCCCTCTCTTCAATGCGCCTAACTCAACAAATTGAGATTTAAGAAACCCCAAATTTATTATGTCCATTATTTAACGCATCTTAACCATCGATTCTGCTTTTCAACATATGAACCAGTTTAAAAAAATACACAACCAATAAACATGCAACTACTCACCATTCACCGCCTCGCGCTCTCAACATCGAATCTGGTTCACCAACATTAATGTGGTGCTGCCTTCACTTTCCTGTATCGCACTATCAGACCATTTGATTTACTTTCTCTATGCCTTCATGAGATCATACAGTCCTCTTTCTGGACTGATTAAACAATCAACTCAGCATTAACGCAGTTAACACATCGATCGACTTTCAGCAATCTTCTGAATCAGATTCAACAGATTCAGGTTACCTCCGGCAATACCTTATATCATGTGTTCTTCATTCAATCGATTCCTTTCCCAGCACTATCCAATCCATTCCCACCTGCAACTTATGAAACATATATAAACGCAGTCTTGGATTTCATAATGCTGGCTATTTCTGCAATTTCAAATGTCAATTCACAAATTTAAACCACGCATTCCCTTTACCATTCAACGCTGCTCAGTCTTCCCAACCTGTTCTTAAAAATGAAACGTAGCCTTTTAATTCCTAACGTTGGGTTTGACATTTCCACGATTCAGTTTTTATGTAAAATCAATATTGACTTACTAAAAGCCAACATCCAATTAATTTTGTCCATAGTACTGTCCAAAACGCGCTTCAACCAATAGTAAATTCAACAATTGATTACACCTGTACTTCAACAAACTAAACAAATGGCAATTGCTATCATTGATTACATTCAACAGAACTGGTTCAGCAAATTAACGCATCTCATAACTGAAATTCATTAATTTGTGTCTTGAAATCTTCATACCAGTGTTATGCGTATTTAAATAACAGTGTTTCAATTGCAACATAAACCCAATATTCACAACAGTCCAATTAATTTTCACAAAAATGTGTGCGCCTCCATGAATTCGACTTTCCAACTCAATATGCCGAAGCCACTCATTTGCCACGTTGTTCAAACTATGTCACTGCTATTTAAACATAACAATTTTTTTAATTGAATTCCAACAGAGTTTTAAAACATAGCTCTGCGCCCTCCTACATTCAATTCCCAATTTCTCCTGTGCTACATATCAACCAATCCGATTTTAAAATCGAGTTCCTTATTTGACACAAATAAACTCATGCATGGATTTGTTCAACACAGTTAACAATCATTATATTAATATCCATCCTTTCAGCTTGGGCGCATAAATTGATCTTAAAATTTCTTTTATTTCACACTTCCTTTGGTCGATCTTTCCAACAATCGATACCTCAACCATATATATAGATATATACATTTAACCTGAAATACTTTTAACTTTCACAACCAATCCACCAATGTTTATATAATCTGAAACCAAAACAAATTACTTACAAACTCTTGTTGGCCAGATATTCCAGATTTGTGGCCCTTCACAATCGCCTGAAGGCTTACAGCCTTAGCTATTCAACCTACTCTCAATCACACTCTCACACTCTCACTATTCAATTCTACCTGATCTGTTTTTTCCTTTGAAGCTCATTAATCTATACAAATTGAATTGAACCAATTTAGGTTCAAATCTCTTTAATCACTCAACAAAGTCCTCAAATATCTCAACAAAATCCTAAAATCACTCTTGAATCCCTAAGGATCCTCTCTCACCCAAAATTAATGAAACTAATATCTAAATTAATATTTAGAAAAATCTCTCATCCCTTTACATCCTCAACTGACCAAATTCTCTCATATTAAAATATAATTTAATCACTCGAAAGCCTATTAATATTTAGATAGATTTAATATTTTCTCAAAAACATGAGACCCCTTAGTTTTAATAAAGACAAAGTATTTTTCCGAGTCTATGCTCCTGCATCAGTTTATTTCAATTTTTTACATATATTTACATATTTATGGTCTATGAATAAAATGCATTATTTATAAATGGGAAAAAGTGTAAGTTAGATATTTAAGATCACATTTTTCGATTGTGTTTACTTGTAACTCAATACTTTGGTTGATAATTTATCAAAATATACACTCTATTTAGTTTAGGACTTTATTCTAGATTATTCTACTTGAGTTTATAAATGGTTTTCTTGTCAACATTATTTCTATGTAAACATTTTTTTTCTTGGATTAGTTTATATGTATTATATGTTATTTTCATAACCATCCCCCATACACCCCCTATCCGTAGCCCTTCAGAGCATTGGGGGATCTCTTATACATGGTTGGGCTAAATCATGTAGCCATATTAGAGTGTCTATTCCACTCATAGATCCTCGGCCCGACATAAGTCAGAGTGTTAGAAGCAACATTTTTGTCTCTATTGATGATCTTTCTACAAATAATGGATCTAATTCACCTGTTGCAGGTATACGTATTTCATTTTAAATCCTCTTTAAACTTTATGTGTTTATGTCTTGAAGTTGTCCTTAATATTTAAATCGTCTTCCGTTGATGTGTTTGAAGTTAATGTATATGTTATTATGCGTCTATTTTGTTATAGTGTCATTCCACATAGGGGTTGACACTACACTTTGATCTTCGCCTTCACTGTGTTGAGGGTTTGAAAATCATATATATATATCTATATATATATATATATATATATATATATATATATATATATATATATATATATATATAGATATAGATATATATATGATTTTCAAACCCTCAACATGGTGAAGGCGAAGATCAAAGTGTAGTGTCAATCCCTACGTGGAACGACACTATAACCAGTATCACAATTAAGGATGTTAGGACCCAACAAACATGGATCACACAAGAGATGGATAAAATCTCTACTAGTTCACCTACTAGGCATAGTTTGTCTCTGATATTGGATAGCATCAACAAGTTGATCGAGACATACCAGAGGGCGGACCCACAAAGTCACCTCCTATATTCCATACATATGATTAGGAGGCTAGAGGTTAGATGCCCACATACTTGGAAGGTAGTGAAAGATGCCACCAAGAACATTGATATTCGTGGGGAGTTGTTTGACATCCCTCCGAAATGTCGTGCTAAACATGCTAGTCCGATTCCACTAAAATGTTTTAAGAATGTTGATGCAACCCCTTTTTCTTATAATCAATTCATTGAATCTTGGGGCCAATTCCCCCACCATGAATAGGTTCCCATTTACTTTGCAAAGCATATATATCCAAAGTTTGTGCTACATACGAGGACAAATTACACAAGCCCCATATCTAAGTTTTATGGACTCGGTTTGGGACGTAGTTATGAATGTGTCGAGGCTTGTACGGACCCTGCGCATGTACCACCACCTTCGATATTGTTTCCTTAACCATCTCAAAGCATGGTATTGTTGACTGTAACATCCTTGGTTAAGAAATCCATGTAAAAAATATATAAGGCCATGATTGATGGGACACGTATTCCAAGTTGAATGGTAGGGGAAACATCCCAATGGGTGTTGGAGATGATGCCCCATGTGTCATTGGACCATTTAAAACTATGAGAGAATTTCATTTCCTTCAATTTCTTGTATGCCTCCTCACTTGCTCCCCTGTTGTTGCAAATGAAATGACCAATATGGGATTTGATCCTAAATTGTGACTTCTTCTTTGCTGCTACAAAATGTATTTCATATAAATTGATCATCTGCCTGATATAGTCAAGTGCAAAGATCCTCATGGGGAGGAACTTTGGCAGCTTTTAAGGGGACAACTCACATCCATACACTCTTAATTATGTATAATTTTGGTACAAGTACCAATCTCCTATTCTTGCTTGGTTTGTCAACTGTGTGATTATTTTAATTTCTTCATTGATTATGGATTCTGTAGTCCCACTGAGGAGGCTCATAGCTGGGTGAACAAACATTTCCACAAATTTTTTGTAGGTGAAGTCCTTTCGATCCTTCATCACTAATGTTGTCCAGAAAATAACAGATTGGGGTTCACCTTCTTCATTTAACTTGCGCATTGTAAACTGAAATCTGTCTGCCTGAAAATGAACAAACATATATACTACTACTGAGGAGTACTGAAACACTTCCTCTATGATGAAATTTACAAATTTCTCATGGATGGCATCTGTTAGGAATTGACTGAAATTGAATAGGATAGAGGGATTTGATTCTGCTGATAAGATGCACAGGAAACCTATAATAGCATCATCAAGCCACTGATATTAATAATAGCCTAGAAAATATGAAAGTACAGTGATTATATGTCTAGTCCTATCAGGGAAAGAAGAGGAGGAATAAGGAGGATTCTTGCTAGGTAATGGGGTTTTCTCAGTCATGAAGAGTTCTAAGGTTTTGTATCTTTTGGTAAGGTCTAGACTCTAATACATTTCATTGAGAATCTCATGGGAAAAAGGAGTGGTTCCTTCAATGATAGAAGCCTGTGTCATTTGCATAATAGATTTGGCATCAATGGTAAACAATATGTCTCCTGTTGGGGCTATCACTTCCCTTTGTTGTGGGTTATATCATGGGTGGCATTTTCTGATTAATTCTGGGCAGCTATGGGTTTTAGGAAAGATATAGAAAGGAAAATTGGTGTCCCAGAGCCCTATGTCATCTACTTCATCAACAAATTTATCCTCCCACCAGCAGTAGATGTCAAATAGATCAAATTTTGAGAGTGTCTCATGTATTTTGAAGTCTTTGTCTGCCAGTGGAATGTGGTCCAAGTCCACTGGTGGGTGCACCATTGGATTGAAGATCTCCTGTTCTTTCTTCTTTGGTGGCATGGTTGTCTTCTGCAAATTTTAAACCTAAATTGTGTTGAATTTGCAGTTGAACTGCAACAGAAATGGATGAGAAGAAATAGGAATTCAGAGAGGGAAAAAGAAAAGGGAATGAACAGGAAGTGAGATTCAAGAAGGGGAAAGTTTGATCAATGCAGAAAAATGGAGCCTTCTACAACTGTATTGTTGTGTTAGTGTGCTCACTTCTTTCTCTGTGTATGCCTGGATGAATCTTGAATTGCACCTGTAAGTAGAGAGAGCACGTTAAAATTTGTAAATGGGTGGGAAATGGTGCATTTGTAGTTTTAGGAGTGTTCCCGTTGGATTGGCCTGAAGTGGCGTAGGTCCATTGGCTAACGGTCCAGCCAATTGAATGCACAATGACATAGCATGGGAATGGAGGTGATAGGTGGATGGGATAGAGTGGCGTCATGAGGTGGCGGGCTTGGTGAATGGTCACAATGGGGGAGGTGGTTTAGTGAAGGCAGAAACCACTTTTCGAGGGGCCCTTGGAGCAGTAAGTGGAATGAGGGGGGGGGGGTGCGAAATCCCAACAGTGTGACACATACGAGACTTGCAACTATTGATTTCGGACCCCCCCGGTATTAACGTTCAGAGGGTAAGGGGGGCCAGAAAGTCATATGGGCCATCGGATCATATGGTGTGTGCAGAGATTAGATGAGAGGTGAGGGGTGGGTAATATTCGATGTGATGGGTAAGTGAATGGTGGGGTAGGAGAATTAATAGGGGGTAGAGTATAGGAGTATAAAATGAAGTTAGGAATAATGATATGAGACTCCTTTCCCTTCTTAATTTCTTTTCCCGACATTAGGAAAAAACATGACTATGTCATAAAACTTTTTAAAAAGAGCTTTTCATGTCTTTTTCCCTTTGTAATTTTTCTCAACCTACCTACCCTTATTTTTCTAATCTAACATTTTTTCTTTTTGCATTTGCAGGGTGCATTTGGACTTGCAGACCCTTTTTCATTTTCTATTATATTTTTCTAACCTACTCTATCACTTATCTCTCCTATTGGTCCTGTTATCACCCCAAGAAACTCTCCTAGGTTGTATCTCAGAGATGCTCGGGAACATTACTAACTCAACAAAATGTTGGAAATGGATGAATAGAAGGAATGATGCTTGTTCAAGCCAAATAGCCACTTCTACTATGCTTAACTCCAGACATGGGTGAACACCCCTAGACTACAAGGCTTTAGACCACCAATTACTTACAGTTTGAGGATTAGGTGAACATGGAGAATACTGACCACACCAGCAGATGCACAAGACCATGTGATGGCTGGTTGCAACTAGTAAAGAGCTCTGCAAATCTATTTCCTAATACACAGACAGGATGACAGCTCTCTGGCATTAAGAAAACAGAAACCTGCATAACACATTCAATGATACATACTAGACTTCAACACAAAGGTGGGATGACAACCCCTCTAATGCTAAATATCAAGAGCACATGAATAAATGCATAATAGGCACAGCCTAGAACAGAGTAGAAATGGAAAGTGGGCAATTAATAGCAAAAGAAGCTTGTATTAGCTGAAAATGAAGACCAGACACTGCAAGTATCAAAGTAGTTACAGTCTCCAAAAGTTGAACCTTACATCAAAACAACAACCATCATCCCTGATTACATCTATTTTCTAGGTATATATAGAGTTTGATTACATAGATATCGTACTGTTCTATGCGTGGAGGGGTCATAATGGACCACCAACCACATTAACTATCTAAAATGTTCCTCTACTATGATCTGCTGCTTCAATGAATGAATTTGACATTCTCTGGTACTCTGTTGTACTCTTCGAGCAGGTGAATTATCGTAAAGGATGGAATCCCTTAACTGCTGAATGTAAGTTTCTTCTTTGGTGTCGTCCTTCTTCCTCTCGGGTACACAATGCATTGAATGAATTAGCTGAAGTAGTAATGCACCAGACACTGATAGATGGCCTCTTCTGTCATTCGGGTGCACAACATGACCAGGGGTGATTGCATGGCGGGTGGATGACCTGGTCAGGAGAGCAATATTGGCCGTTGGATGGAACAGATGGATGACATAGATCTCTCGGTGGGAGGCGTCAGAGGAAATGGAGGCACAAATGATTGTGAGTCATCGGATCTTGCAGATGGACAGTGGATATTGGTTTACAAGACATGTAGGGCGATATGAGAGCGGGGAGATCACAAGTCGTTGGATCTTAGGTGGGCAGATCCAACGGTTGTCTGGTGCGGAAGCTACAGAGAGTTTATCGGGTGGGGTGAGCGGGTTTGAGCAGTAAGCGGTATTACTCGCACTGCTATCGGGGGTCAGGGGGTAATCGTATGTGGGGGAGCGATGCGAGTCAGTGGGCGACACGTGGAAGACGTGATGAGAGGGAAACTGCTCTCCCCGTGGGTTAAAGCACGGGTAAGTTTCGGCAACAGGGAAAGCAAATGATGTTGGATCGTGTGGTAGGAACGATCGGACGGTGAAAGAGATAATGGGTTAACGAGCGGGGAAGGCGGTGGAGACCGTTAGATCGAGTGGTAGATGATCGGACAACGGGGTTTAACTGCACTTTTTTATTTATTTATTGATGTGACAGGGGAAGAATCAGATTGGTGGATAACGTTTCTTTTGGAGGCGCGCGGTTAGATGGGTTTAAAACCTTAGCACCGAGGGGCTTGACAGAAAAGGGGCTAATGCCGGGCCTTGAAGGAAAATGGAGGTGGCGAGGGCTATGGGAGTATAAGAAAAATGCAGGAGAAAACAGACTATTGGGAACTCCTGCTTGCAATAAACACACGGCCAAGCTAGTATTCGGTCCTCCAAACGCTGAAGTACATAGCAGAGTTAACAGGTCTAGATTGAACAATTGAACCAATTTTATTTCTACCTAGCTATTGATTTTCCAAGCTTAAACTGTTTGGCATATCTTTATTTTCTATCCTATCAAGAGAAATTGAAATTTGTTCAATCATGCTTAGACTTTATGACTTGAACAACATTTGGGGTTTTATCTCCTTTTGATTTTTTCTTTTGTTCTTTTTTTCTTTTCTTTTCTATTCATTTTTCCTTTTTTTTTGTGAACTCAATTGAATATTGAAATCTAAGAACAATATGAAATCTGCAAACTGTGAAATACTCAATCACCTTGAGATCCTATAAATTATAGGACCCTAACACATGTGCAGAGGAAATTGAAGGAAAATAATGGAAAATGAAGAAAATAGAAGCCTCATTCATAAAAAGGCTTCTGAGGATCAGTTGGCAAGCTCTTAGTCAGTGGAAGCTCTTGGCTCAGGCTTGGTCAATGTAAGATTTTGATAGGTTTTGGTGGAACTCTTTTCTATTATATTCTCTCTCATACTCTTGGAGACTTAGAGTTTTCTTGGAGAACTCTTTGTGGGTGTGGCTTACTTGGATTCTTGGAGCAAGAAGGCAAAGGAAGAGCATGCAAGAAAAAGAGGGCATTGGGATCAATAACTACATCATATTTTCTTGCAGGTATTAAGTTGCATGCATGTTTCCTTCACTAGTTTTGGCATGCATGGCATATGCCTGTGGTTTATTGGTTTCGATTTTTCATTGGCATTGAGGATGGATGAGATTGACATTGGATTGCCTAGCCTTTCCATTTCTTGCATAACCATGGTGATTGTGGGTTTATTTTCATTGGTGTGTTTTTGGTTGGTTCTCATGTTTCCTTTTCTTGGGTTGAGTTATTAGTCTCATAGCCTTGGTTGGATAAACACTTTGGAGCCCTAGAACAACTTGGGTTGACTTACTAGTCCGTAGTCTTGGTTGGAAAAACTCTCTGGAGCCCTTGGTGAGTTAATTTACTAGTCCTTGAGCCTTGTTTGGACAAGCACTCTGGAACCTAGTAAACACTGTGCGCTGAGTTACTAGTCCTGAAGCCTTTGTTGGACAAAGTCTTTGGAGCCCAGAAATGATTGGATAGAGACCAATTTGATGATGGTTTTGTGATTTTTGACAATGAGGTGGAATCACTTTTTTATGGGTTGAGGTGGATGGACTTTGGAAGCCCTGTATGAGTTTTGATTGATGTGATCTATGAGATCCTACATTCATGCTTGGAATATGGCACAGGGGTGAATGGTTGAAGAGAGATTTGGCTCAACCATTATACGGTTAGGTGGAATGTGGAAGTCCCATCCCGGGTTTGGATTTTGCATCATTAATGAAAGGTTATTTCTTCTCGTATTTCAATGAGTATTATACTAGACTATATGCGGTTTATATGAATGTGATTTCATGGGCATTTATGTCCCTATTATGCTGGTTATGTATGTGTTTTATGAAAACAACTATATATGGATCTCATCATATTTTTACTTGTATATGAATGAACAATGTATCTATGGTATAATGGATGGAATAGAAGTTAATATGTTGAGGCATCAGTGCTTCGTGACAAACCTTATATAAGTATGAGACCCCTATGCTCATATACGTTATTTACACATGTAGTTTACATATTCGTGATATGTTTGATGAAATGCTTGTCATGGTTAGTAGGGGTCCAGTCAAGGCATTAAACAAGAATTTTCTTTAGTATTGTCATTTCCATGTTATTTTTTTGTTCTAGAGGTATCATGAAATTATAGGTAGTGACCTGGGCTCTGGGCCTAAAAAAGTGGCTCAAATCCAATGGACACTGGCATAGCACTAACTAAATTAGTCACTAGATGCTGGCAGGAAGGCTTGTGAGAGTGACTCCAGGTTTCTAGACGCTATCATGCCTATATCATGAGAGCGACTAAGGCTTAAGTTGTCCAAAATTTCAGTGGATCCAAGGGCAATCTTTCTGAAGTGTTGGATTGGTTCCTGAGGGTCCTGAACCTAATCTTGAATGTTTATATGGTGTGTTTCTGTTAGTTCCACTTCCTTAATGTGACTTAGGAGGTCGAATCATATCACACTGGCCTCTCGTCGCATGTTTACCCTGCCTGGACGGTTGCTTGGGTAGATGTGGGAGTAGGGTGTTACATTAACGAAGCTAGAGTAGTCGTCACAGTTTGGTGTTGAGACTAGGCATACCATTGCAGACAAAATGCATGGAAAGATGAACATACCACCTTCGTTGCCTTATGGCCCATCAGTTTCATTCCATGATGATTCATATCTCAAGAATCTACGACATGAACAACATTTGTCATATGCATGTGTGTTTCGTGATACTATCTATGACATGTGGAGGGAACATGGACCACATGACACATACCAAGTACACACACACACACACATGTATATATATATATATATATATATATATATATATATATATATATAGATATATATATATATATATATATATATATATATATATATATATATATATATATATATATATATATATATATATACTTAGTATGTGTCATATGGTCCATGCGCCCTCCACGTGTCATAGATGGTATATATAAGAAAAGTTTGACTCTTATCATCAAATTTTACATTATTTATATTAACAGGTTTGTATCATATTACATTTATATTAATAATTTGGTGATAACATGCATGCATAGCCCAACTACACAAATGAGCTTCTAATGTCATATGAGGGGGAAGTTGACCAGCCAAAGCAACCTCCTTTAATGCATGTTTCCATGGCTCAGTCTCCTCCACGTCCACCTCATAACATTCACGGACTAACAATTGAGGTGAATTTTTTAATTCTTAAGATTTCAACATTTTATTTTTTTAAGTTACATGTATGCATGCTAATTAATTTGTATACTAATTATAGTTTTCCTTTGTCATTGTGTACACAGGCCCAGATGTAGAGGGGTGTCGATGTTATACTTATGTGGACACATGAGTGGGATGCTGGGTATGTAGGAATTTAGCCACAGGCAAGGGAGCACCAAAGCCAAATTTATTAGACCCCCATTCCACCTGACTTCCATTTGCACTCGATTGAGTCATAGGCATGGAACTATTTAAATGCACAATTCAAAATCATTTATTTCTAGGTTTTTTATATTTGTACAAATAATGTTTTAATTAATTTGAATTTTAATGTGTTATATTGCAATACAGAATTTTGTACACTCACTCTACGTAGTGGAACATACATAAGGGTTCTAGAAGTGATACTTTCTAGAGTGGATCATAGATAATTTGCATATTTTCAGGCCCATTTCATAAGGCATATTCAAATGTGATGTACCAACCTCGTATATTTTCATACTATGGACATTTTATGCATGCATGAACATTATTTCAATTTATGGATGCTTATTATTTCAGTTTGTGCAAGTTCATATGTATAATGTAATTAATATATATTTTCAGATGGCTAGTTTATTATCATACATAGCTAACAAGATAACAATTTTGACTTCTCTAGAAATAAACTAAGAAAATAAGTACAATCTTAGACTATGATGCAACTCATTTTGATACTTAAAATGAACTAAAATATATCTTCATGGTTCAATTAAAATACACAAATATGATTGAAATACATTTTCGACTTAGTTACCGGAGAATCCACAGTAAGAACCATTTTCTGCCAACATTTCAAATCCCAACCGGGATCCATCATTAGGACAACTTGAATGCTGGATAGAAGAAGAGCAAATTTGAGGGATAAATAGTAATGATGAGGAGAGAAAAAAAAAGAGAAGGATGACGGCTGCCAAAATTTTTGAATGTCGGCTGCCTCAGATTAATTAATTTTAATTTAATTATTATTATTATTATTTTTTATTATTTTTTATTTTTTTATTATTTTATTATTATTATTTATTTATTTATTTATTTATTTTTTCTTTTTTCTCTTTTTTTTTAATTAATTAATTAATTAATTAATTTTTTATTTTTTAAATTATCAATCCTATTATTAATTATTATTAATATACTAATCAATAATAAAAATAATTAGTATTATAATAATTAATAATAATTAGAATAAAATGATATTATCTTGATTAAAATTAATGTTAAAAAAGTATTAATCCTAGAAAATTTGAATTAATATTTAATATTTATAATAAATGATTGATCACTAATAATTATTATTATTTATTATTAAAATTAATTGTAATTATTATTATTATTATCATTAATTATTATTATTAATATAATAATTAATAATAATAATAGAATTATAATAATTAATAATAATAATTATTAGAATTAATGAAATTATAATGATCAAAATTAATGTTTAAAAAATATTAATTTTGGAAAATTGAATTAATACTTAATTATTATAATATATGTTGGTACAATTAATATTAATAAATTTTTAAGAATAGGTTACTATTTAGCCTAGAAAAGAAATTTATTGTTAATAGGAATATTATTGATAATTATTATTTATTGATATAATAATTAATAATAATAATTAGAATTAATAAAATTAAATTCATAATTAGAATTGATCAAAGAAATCCTAGAATATTGATTTATTTAGAATAATGAGATAATATTAAAACTCGTTAAACTATTTAATTGTATAAATATTAATAATAACTATTATTATATTAAAAATTATTTAATGTTAAGAATTAAAGTAATTAATAGGGTAATTAATAAATTAATTAATCAGTAATGATAAAGGACATTATCAAAATAAATAATGTAATGATTAATAATGTAAATGATTAATTTTAGTTAAACTATTTAAATGAATAAATATTAATATTAATTATTATTATATTAAATAGATATTTTAATATTTAAGAATTAAAGAAATTAACATGGGAAATTAATAAATTAATTAATTAATTAATGATAAAGGTCATTATCAAAATTAATAATGTAAATGATTAATGATTAATGGTGTACTCAATATTATTATTATTATTATTATTATTATTATTATTATTATTATTATTATTATTATTATTATACTAATACTACATTTTAAATTCAATTTTAAAAAATGTCTTCAATTAGTAATGTTCAACTGATAACTTGTTTTATTAAATTTTATTTCTTTTGAGGTCATATACAAGAGATTAACCATAACACATGATATAAGTAATATTTATTGGAATTTTATATACGCAAAAATAATGATATGTTTTTAGATAGTTTTATATAATTTTATGAACATTCCTAAATTTAGTTGGCTATCAAATGTTTCAATATATTCCTTAAATTAAGATATTCAATTAAGAACATTCAAGAAGTAAAATTTTACAAAATAACAATTTGAATTCTAGTTTCATAGACTAAGGAAATAAGTACAATATTACTATGATGCAAGTCACTTTAATACTTAAAATGAACTAAAATATATCATGTACATCAATTTAATATTGAATTTGTAGAAAGTGTCTTTTAGTGCAGTCAATGTATGTTAATTTAAACAATTAATGATATGTTTCTATAATTTTATGCACTTTCCTAAATTTACTTGTCTATCCAAGTATTTCAATCAATTTTTTATCTTAAGACCTTCAATTACATATTTTATCAAACTGACACATGACACATTTATTATTAATAACATAAAAATATTTCAATGTTGTTCATAACCTAGATTGTTGAATTTCCATTTTAAGTAAAATGGACCATATCAACTTGGTTGTTACATACTGAAATGGATTTTCTAGAAACCAAATGTGTATGACATGTATATAGATCTATAAAATTTCTTGCATCCTCAACATGAGCACTATACACATGACATTTAAAAAATTTAAGATTAATTGTTTTAATTAAATCTAAATCTAAATCCCTATTGATTCTAAAGAACCTCCTTGAAATTTGGTGTAATTTTGAAAATTAAGCACCTAAAGGAAACAAAAGCTTATATAACATATATGTATACCATTATAAATCCATCCTAGATAAGAGGGAAACATATCTCTATTCAAAATTACAAAATTACAAGAGTATTCAAATGTCACATTATAGATTATAAAAAACATACATTTGAGATCTCTTATACTAGATTAGATTACACTTGACAACTATAGACTCAACTTCAGATATTTCCATTGGCATCTTCTACTCATCTAGACAATGGAGCATAGGAATGCAAGTCTCCATAATACATTCATGGTCTGATTCTGTCATCTTCCATCTCCTTGTTTCACTTTCTTTGTTTTGATTTCTATGAGATTGATTTGAGATGCTATCATTAGATGACTGTATTGACAAGATATATATTCAGGCATAAAATCTCTATAACTGATGTGATCAATATGTTTTTTAACCTTTTCAAAAAATGGCACATCACAACCATGTCACTAATTTGGTATGTAAATTGTCCATCTTCATATTGTCTCACCAGCTGTTGTACTACTGAACAACCCCACCATTAAGTTTAATAGCAGAACTAATAAATAATGGGGACCCTTTTGAAGATAGTATAAAATCCTTTGGTTTTAATAAAATAAGTCAATATTAATTTTATTTTTCCAAAAAAATTGACTAAATGATAAATCTCCCTTATCAGAGCCTTCATATCGGAGCTTAGGCCCATAAGACATATTCACAAATATTGGATTTTGTTTAAAATCTATTATCGACAGAACTTTATCTGAATATTGTAACATGCCCCCTTAGGATAAGTTGCGATTAAACCTTCCGTGATGAAAGTTTTCATATGTTTTAAGCCTAAAAATAATTAAACACTTCTTTGCGAATATAATAATAAATGCACGAACCCATAAGACTGCCACATAGCATTATTGGAGTTTTCAATATGAACCTTATATCACTGATCTCTGATATCCTGATCCGTCGATCTCTAATATCCCTTCCCTCTCATCCTCTGATAGAGTATTTCAATGATACTGTGATATCCACACATCTCTGATACTCCGATCCACCGATATTCCCAATCCTCCGATCTCCAATAGACTCCCCCTATTCATTTCACAACTTTCATATCAAGAATTCTAATCGGCTGTCACTCTTTCCAACCCCTGATATCAAACCTCCAATACATGACCTTTGATATCCCTTCTCGCTTATATTCTTCAGTCATTACATTATAAAAGCTTATCGAAGAATAAGGATATCACAAGTTTCAGTGATACAACCATAAGATTTCCCCTATATAATCCTCCAATATGTTGACATGTACGAAAGCCCATGTGAATCCATGCTTTTTCATATAATGACCTAACATAAAGAATTTATGATTTCGATGTTTTAAATGATTTCGTTATTGTGGCTCAGTATCACTAGATTTTTCTCATAAAAAGGCACATATTGATATGAAATTGCTTATTCGCTCTAAGGAATTCTTTAGTTTAGAAAGTTTCCACTTATTCCCATGTTTCTCTTTGCAGGCTAGTCCCGATAAGCAAATTTCAGTAAAAATGTTAAGGGCAGCTAAACCCAGGAAAAAACCCATTGTTCAACAACAACCAATCACTCCTCCACTTGAGGCTACTGAAATTCCTATGTTATTATCATATACAACATGCACCCCCAATGCTAGAATCTCTTCTCAAGAATTCATTTATAAGATCTTTCAAGATGAAGAACCCATGGTCACAGGAAAATAGTTACAGCCGAGGATTCTACCCTTGTTTCTGAAACCACTTATAGCGACATCGCTAATTCATTCCTACATAGGTTGCAGCCCAGCCTAAAAATTTTCCCTACACAGACATGTTCAAATGGGTTATCAACCATTTGAATACTTAAGAAATGAATTTCATGACTAAGAGGAACACAATTATTGGGTCATTCACCAGTAGTGACTTGAGTAAGATGTATCAGCTACTGCTACCCCAGAAAAAATACAACAAGCAATTTTTAGAGAAATTCATGAAAGAAAATGAGGATCAGTTAGAGGTCATCAAAGCATGGACAAGGGATCCCAACAAAAACAAGCCAGAGGACAAGGGTATGTATGCCATTACTTCCATTTTCGGACCATACTATTATATAGCTGCTATGATGTGTAGAATGTTTGGTTACTCTAATACACAAAAATTATCAGACCAATGGGTACTCTTAATTGATGATACTTCAGATGGATATGTTATGGATTGGGGAACTATATTGTCTGATACTCTAAGTACCCAAATCTTGAATTATAGGAACAAACACATTCTTTCTGAGAACATGGTTCTACCTTTCTATATGAGCGCTTATATAATGGATGTTATATGCCTCACTTCTGATTTTACATCTATGGGATGGAAATGGACCATAGACGACCCAATGCCTATCCATATCTATCATAACATACTCTAGGAGTTTAAATACCAGCCTCATTTCTACAAAATTTTCCATGGAGTTATGTTGCCCATTCACCAAAGTGTCTTTAATGAGAGAGATCCTAGATTTTCACCTGAAGCCAACAATGATTTATTATTAATTGGAAGGTGTTTTGGAGAATAATCCTTCACTTATATTTGGATCTTCGGCAGTCTTTCAAATGCTCATGTGTTGCCCCTTTATGTTCCTGATAAACTCCTATCCCGAGAGATAGCCTACCAAACTGTAGGGAATGGCCTTTCAAAATTTATGAAAGATAATTAAAAGACAATGTGGCCTACCTTTCCTATTCAATGTGGTGTCTATTCTCTCGAAAATTTCAAACATGCTACTCTTAAGATTGAATAAATTCAACGTTTAAATTTCGCAACCATTCCCAATAGATAGTATGATCCTAATGATACGACCAAGAATGTTACTATACAAGCTAAGCTCAGGAAATTCACAAATGAGCTAGACATATTTGATGACCTATCTGAATCAGTTTGTATCTATTCATATGTTAAGAAACATGCAGCAACATAGTTAAGCATTGAGGAATTGATTCAGTTTAAATAGTACATGGATAAAAGGACATCTCACTTGCCTATGGATTTATTAAGGCTTCATCAAAAAAATATAGAGCATGATATAGTTTCATCTAGCACATCACATGTCCCTAATGTATCTCAGCCGAAAGAGACAAGTGCTTCTTCTTCCTCACAGGCAAAAGAAACTCTAACAAACACAAATATAGATGCAATTTGGGAGAAGTTCACTCAAGAAACAAATCCTAAGAATCTGAAGACTCCATTCTAGATGAAGATCACACAGACCCCTGAAGTCACAGGGAAGACCTCTCTTACTTTGAGGCTTTCGATAAAGCTTTGGACAATGATGATCTGAAAGTCATATCGGTATTCCCAACCTCTGAGGTCATTCTGAAGATTGAATAAATTCCTCCTATTTATGTGTTTTATAGTCCGAAACATAAATTTGTGATTAGTAGACAATGGAAAAGAAAGATAACTAAACAAACCCATGCCCTAGTCCCTAGTAATGCTTCCTTTGATGTAATTTGGAAAGATGCACAGGCTACTCCATCTGAGGATATCGGAAGACTTTTGCAATTTGTAGGAGAATATGCCAGTGCTACTATTGATAAAGCCTATGAAGTGAAACAACTCCTAAGGGAGAAATATGAAAGGATTATGCAGCTAGAATAGGGTTTTGAGAATGAAAAAGAAGTAATTTCTCAACTAAAAAATAGCTTCAATAACTTAAAGATTCAACATGAACCTGATATAAAGAGTAGGGATACTCAAATATAGGAACTTCAACAAAATATTAAGAAATTAAAAGTCAATCTTGAGATAGTTGAATTCAAGAAGGAAGCAAGAGAACTAAACAATCTCCTTGCTCAACAACAAGTTATTTTCTATCACAAATTAACCACCATTCATGAATTATGTCAATCAAGTGATTCATTAGCGAATCATTAGGGGAATTTTGAGGTCTAAAATGGGCCTCTTAAGGAAATTATAAAAGAATAGTGGAAATAATCAAATAAGATTAGATTACATCATCCAATTTTAGAGGGGGAAAAAACTATTTTTTCAACTCGTATTTTCAACTTATATCCCTATGGGTTTAGTCAAATTTCGTGTGGAAACACTCGTTGAATGTTAATTTGATTCCTCATCCAAGGAGTACCCATGTTACATAGTTTCGTTGGCCTGCTACACGAAAAATCATAAGTACATGAAAACACGTGATTTCAATCACGTTTTTCATGTATATCTCATTTTACATATATTAGGGTCCATCGAAAGTATGCAATATGGGTACTCATTGGATGAGGAATTAAATTTTGCATCAAACAAGTACTCCCGTTCAAAATTTAAGTAAACCCCTATGGAGATAAGCTGAAAATATGAGTTGAAAAAGTAGTTTTTATTACTTTTTAATCTTTTTACTTTTTTACTCCAAAAATGGTGAATCATTCCCCATGGTTGACATCATCATCTTTAATCCTATTGGATCCTATAAAACTTATTTTGGTTGTACATTTTTCTTAGGAGGTCCATTTTAGACCTCAAAATTCCCCTAATGCAATTGCCCGATCTGAGGACATACTGCAAGGAAGTCGAGGAGAAGATTTTTTATTATATATACAGGCAGGATAGTACTGAGGGAAGGTCATTTGATCTCCTTAAAGTTGAAGAGTCACAGAAGGAGATTATTTTTCAAGAATGGGAAATAAAACTCAATCATGCGGAAATGGCAATCTTCAGTCCCACAGATATTTCAAAAATCTCACTGAATCAATCAATGACATTTTATTATAGGCCAACCTAATTTTAGACTACCTTTAGGATACCTTTCCGGATGTGAAAATGTTTACTAAAGCATGGCAAGAATCATCGAAGAAGAAGGCTGAGAAAATCAAGAATCTATTTAGGTTTGACTTGGAATTCCATTGGCATTCCTTAGTGAAATCCGATAGTCAGTGGCTAATGCTGAGGTGTCTCTCTAACACTACCACTCATTTGCTTTCAACACTCAACAATGCGCTATTCATTGCAAGGATGCACATACAGCCTCATCATCCACCTAAATTAAAGCCAGTGATAGATATATGTGAACTTCGACAAGGTATGGGAGAACAACCTTCATCTCAGTCATAGTTAAGTTGTTACAACTGCAATCTATTATTATCCTTTATTTTAAGTGTGGTTTGTTGAGACCACTTCAGTATTTTATGGTACTTTTCTATATTTGTATTTTCATTAGAAACTATAAATCCCCTTAATTGATATGACGAAGGGGTTCTAAATTTTTGCAAGAAAAATTTTGGTTTACACTACTATAACTTGAATCAATCTTAATAGAAAGAGAAACCATTATTGTTTCACTTATGAGCAGAGTCAAAATATATCGAGTACTACTATCTATGTATTAGTATTGTGTTTATGAGTTAAATGGTCATTTTAATTGTGTTAATCATATATGTTTTTGCAAGTAATTAAGCTTTATTCGATATTGATGTGTTTAATTGAAATCTTTTAAGAATATGCATGAACAATGATATCTTATATGTGCAATGTCTTTCACCAACTTAGTTAATTAACTATTCAATTAAATTAGTTATATTTATTCATTTTAACGACGCAAAGGACTTGATGATCTATATTGTCATTTTTAATGCAAGATCTTTCTAAATTCACATATACACAGAAATATTTCCTAAGATAGATATTTTAAGTCTATTTATTCTTATTTATTAGTTTCATTTACATAATCAGCGCCACACTTATATATCTCATCCATTTTATATCTTTTATTAAGGGAAACTGGTCCCATAATCCTAGTTAGAGCCACCATTCCAAATGGAAAAGTAATTTTCCTAAGTTCCCGACTGGGTGGTTTTCACCAATGTTGAGGCAAAGAATTTCAAGCCTTCAACACCAACCTACTTTTGTTGTCTTGATGTACTTGGTGCAACAATAGCAGTTGTAATGACCCTACATGTAACTCTAACATTGAGTTTTCTTGATTTTCCAAACATAGTGAATGCCTTTGATATATTTCCAGTGAAATTCATGTGTCTCCTTGCTTTTAGCATCTTAGACACCTAAAATATTTGTGGAATGTTTTAGTTTCTTATGTTTGATCAACCCATGTAATATCTTATCTTGTGCAACAATTGAATGCTTCTCAAAATGTTGTTGGATGATGGTATTGACATGGTCTCTAATAGTGTAAGAAGGGATAGGATCTCCAAGGTCCTCTATTGTGCTTGCATCCAAACTTTTTGCAAACAGTCCACCCATTTCCAAACCACTATGACTCCCTGCTATCCTATTAACTTGAGAGGAAACAATTTGTTCTTCTAGTGGTTGATAAAATTGATAAGGAAAATATTCTTCCTCCATTGGTTCATTAGCTTGGCATAACAGATGTTGTTCCCCTAGTGAAAATTGATCAGCTTGATAGGGAACATGTTCCTCTAATTGTTTATCAGGTCCATAGGGAAAATCTTGATCATCATCTAGTTGATCAGCTTGATGGGACACATGTTCTCCCTCATATGGTTGTTCAATTTCCATCCCTATAGAGTGGAATACAAATATACTTGTAAGTCAAGTGAATCATCATCATAAGACAAGTGAATAATAAACATACACATGATTATTCAAGAAATCACCATAGGTGGAAGGTCGTGATATGATTTGATAGTAGGCAACTAGGTAGTAGAATTTGACATGGACCAATGGTTACAAGTTGAAACATGAAAGGAAAATGGTTTCAAGCTTAGGGAAAGATGCACTAAAGAAGAGCACACTAGTAAAGGTATCAGTCCCCGTGCCAACAAAAAAGGTGATGCAAAATATGATGAAAGATAAACGAATTCATCCTCAATCAATAAAAATCAATTTGGAAACTCTAGGGTTCTAGTCACAAACCCTAGGGAAAAGTTAAATGAAAAGCAAGTTGACAGTTGGTAACTATGTAGAAAAATTTGATATGGACCAAGGTTTATAAGTTGAAACATGGAAATAAAAGGTTTTCGAGCTCAGGGAAAGAGGGGTCGCAGAAGAGTGCACTAGTAAAGGTATTGGTACATGTGTCAACAAAAATTGTGATACAGAATATGATGAAAGATAAAAGAATTTATCCTCAATAAATAAAAACAATTTGGAAACCCTAGGGTTATAGTCACAAACCTTAGGGAAATTTTAAATGAAAATCAAGTTGACAGTTGGGAACCAGGTAGCAGAGGTTGACATGGACCAAGGGTTATAAGTTGAAACATAGAAATAAAAAGGTTTCGAGCTCAGGGAAAGGTGGGTCGAAGAAGAGAGCACCAGTAAAGGTACCAGTCCTTGTATCAACAAAAATGGTGATGCACAATATGATGAAAGAAAAAATCATTCATCCTCAATCAATAAAAATTAATTTGGAAACCCTAAGTTTCTAGTAACAAACCCTAGGGAAAAGTTAAATGAAAAACATGTTGAAGGTTGACAATTAGGTAACAAAAGTTGACATGGACCAAGGGTTATAAATTGAAACATTGAAATAAAAGGGTTTCGAGATAAGGGAAAGATAGGCGGAAGAAGAGCACACCAGTGAAGGTATTGGTCCCTATGTCAACAAAAAGGATGATGTAGAATATGATGAAATATAAAATCATTCATCCTTAATCAATAATAATCAATTTGGAAACCCTAGGGTTATAGTCACAGACCCTAGGGAAAAGTTAAATGAAAAACATGTTGATAGTTGGAAACTAAGTAGTCAAAGTTGACATGGACAAAGGGTTATAAGTTGAAACATGGAAATAAAATCGTTTTGAGCTTAGGGAAAGATGGGTCGAAGAAGAGAGCACCAATAAAGGTATTGGTCCCTGTGTCAATAAAAAGGGTCATTGAAAACAGGATGAAAGGTAAAAACATTCCTCCTCACTTGAAAAAAATCAATTTGGAAACCCTAGGGTTCTAGTCACATGGACCAAGGGTTCTAAGTTGAAACATGAAAATAAAAGGGTTTTGAGCTCAGGGAAAGATGGGTCGAAGAACAGAGAAATTCAGTAAAATTATCGGCCCTTTTGTCAACAAAATGGGTGATTCAGAATATGATGAAAGGTAAAAAACAATGTAAACTTTGAAATGAGAAATGTAAACTCAAAATGAGAACTCTAGCAAAAAACGCCAAAAAAAAATAAAAAACACCCCGAAAATGAAAAATGTTGATGCTGGAATAACGCTTGTTTTTCAACATTTTATAAAACTGGTAGTAAAAACCAATAAAACCATTTTTTTTGGTGCAAAAAACACAGTGAAAATAAAAAGTGTTGATGTTGTAATAACATTTTTTTTAAGGAAAATTTTCAACATTTTTTAGCAATGGCACTAAGGATAAAATGTCATGACTCAGGAAACCCTTAAAAATTTTACAAATTTTCAACCATGGAAATAAAACCAAAGATCACGAGTACAAAAAACCTTAAGTTTTCAACATATTTCAACCATGGCATTATGAAAATTTTCTATGAATAATTTAAAAGAAAATGAATACCTGAATGAAAGAGGCATTATATAAAGAGTAATTTTTTTTTTCAAATGCTAAAAGTATAACAACTTGAAAATCCTCGCCTAAGACAACTTGACACATTGCAACAAAAAATTAAAAATCACCCATAAAATTGACACATAAAGGGATTGGGTTGTTAATCGAGGATCAACGCAAACCCTATAGAAAAAAATAAAATAAAATAAAATAATAAATAAATAAAAATGAAAAATACAAAACAAAAAAAATTAAAACACTAAAAAAAAGGAAAAAAAAGAAAAGAAAAAGTTCAAAAAATAATAACAAGTAAATAAAACGATATATTAAAACATTATATATATATATATATATATATATATAACCAAAACAAACAAAACATTTACAAAAATAATAAGAAGTAAATATAATTATATATTAAAACATAATCAAATTAAAAAGATTGAAAAATAAATAAAAATATATCCAAAAAATGACACACCAAAAAAAATGTTAAAAAAATACAAAATTAACTTAAAAATGATCAATTTTTAAAAAATAATATTAAAAAAACAAATAAAAATAAAAATAAAAAAATACAAGACATTATTTCTAAAAAAAATAATTTAAGGAAAAAAATAACAAAAAAATTGATAATAGAGAATTAAAAAATAAATAAAAAATCATTAAAAATAAATAAAAATGGTAAAAAATAATAAGAACTTAAAGAAAAAACATTAAAACAAAAAAAGAAACATAAAAACACATCAAAAAATAGATATTGCAAACTATTTTAAAAAAATCATCATAATAAAAATAAAAATAAAAAATTTGAAAAATTGGCCTGCCCAAGCCCCACCCCCACGGTCCAATGAGCCCAAAGGGTGGGGCATTAGGGTGTTGTGCACAACGCTCTCCCATCCCACCCATGCAGCCCAACTTCCCCATGCGGTGGAGCCTCGATTCTGAGAATCAATCTTCCACGCCTGGACCCGTTGGGCCATGGGGGTTGGGCCTGGGTGGGCCAAATTTTTATTTATTTATATTTTAAATTAATGTTTTATAAAACTTTAATAATCTCATTTTTTTAAATAATTTTCAATATCTTTTATTATTATTATTATTTTGTTTTAATGATTTTTTAAAGTTTTTATTTCGGTTTTTTTTTTTTCTAATTATCTAATATCAATTTTTTTGTTATTATTTTTCCTTAAATGATGTTTATTTTAGAAATATTTTCTTGTATTTTTTCTTTCTTTCCTTATTTATTTGTTTTTTAATATAAGTTTTATATTTTTTTATCATTTCTAATTTAATTTTTTGTCATTCTTCATATATTTATTTATTTATTTGCCATGTTTTTAATTTGTTTATATTTTAATATATATTTTTATTCACTTGTTATTATTATTTTAAATTTTTTGTTGCTTTTTTAGTTTTATTTTTCTCAATATTTTAATTTTTGTTTTGTGTTTTTTAGTCATGTTTTTTTTTTTTTTCAGTATATATTTTTATTTACTTGTTATTGTTTTTTATTTATTTTATTTATTTTTTTCAATGTTTTAATTTTCATTTTCTTTTGTATTTTTCATTTATGTTTATTTTTTATTTTGTTTTACTTTCTTTTTTCCCCCAAGGTCCTTGTCAATCCTCGACTAGCAAACTAGTCTCATTATGTGTCAATTTGATAGTTGATTTTAAAGTGTAAAAAATATGCCTTAAAAAACAATGTTGACGCTTTTTAAAAATCCAGAAACAATTTCGCCAAGAAAGATGATGAGCCAAATAATTAAAAACTAAGAAAATTATAGGTTTGATAGACCAATTTGGTCTCAGTGGACGTTAACCACCACCATCATCATCATCATTAAAATCCACATCAAATTACCAAAATTTTAAAAAAATTAACCACACCTAATACATTAGAAATTTAAAATGTCAAAAATAAGTGCTCTAAAAAAGGGGTTGATGCCTCATGAACACTTTTCAAAATCAGTATGAAAATCATTAACATTTAAAAAAAATGTTCATAAGAAAATTTAAAGTGTCAAAAATATGCTCCAAACAAAAGTGTATTCTCAATCAACATTTTCAAAATTAGATGATTTTTTTGCTACCTCAAAAAAATGGGTTATTATATCAATTGCCATTTCAAAATTTTCGTTGTTAAAAGCTTGAGGATGTATGAAAGGTAAAATCATTTTCATGATAATGTGAATTGTATGTAAGAGGCACTTAGGGATGATATAATCCATATGAAACATGTGACTAATGACAAACATTCTATTCTGAGAAATAAATTAGTTGGCAAGCAAGGAAATAAATCAACAACACTTAAGACTGTTGAATTTGTAAGCACACCTAAACACATACATTTTCTTTAGGAAAACCAAATGAATCACATACATAAGACAAAAAAAAATGGTTAGTTTTCTCTTTAATTTGAATGTGTGAAAAAGTAAACAAAAAAGGTTTATCTTAGGTTTCGTGTATGAGAAAATTTCCTGAAAATACCTAATGCCCTTCCACTCAAGCAGTAACTAGGCCTCGTGAAGATTTTAGAATAGGGTATTTGGGCCATGTCATAAATGTCACTCATGACGCTTCCAATAGTCATAAACTAGCCAAGGTATGGAGAGGGTTATAGTGGCCAAAAATACTAGGGATACATCTCGAAAGATTTGCGACGCTTCAAGTAGCCTGACCAAGATCACCTCAAGTCTAAGTGCTCCCGCACCTCAACCTATAGGGAAAGATGCCCTAATATTTGGCGACTAAGCTACCTTTGTCTAATGGGAATGGATGAATCTCAGCTTCTGGTTGTTAGTTTTGGATCCAGAACCCATACCACATGTTGAGAGACAACATGAAGGTCCGTGATAATCTGCCACCTAGGGTTTACGCTCTTCACGAGTTTCTCTCCATGTACTGGACTTGTCACTAGATGATATAGGATTTTAAGCTCCCTAAAAGACAAAATTCTATGCTTCAATATGAAAAATAACCATGACGACTTATGTGTTTCCTATCGCCATGGTCCTAGCCTAGAAACTATAAATTATCTTGTGCTCTTGTGGGGAATTTAGCGTGTTTAGGTTAATATTGTTTTTAGAAAGATGTTTCTTCACTTAGGTTGTGCAACAAAATATAAGCTCAAATAAATTAGGTACAAAGATTCTGAAAAGAGGACACCCTTTATAAAAAGTTTAAGTGAGCTTATTGTGTGGGGTGAATGTGTATGCAAGTGAAATTGTGAACATATAAAGTGTGAATTGATGTCGATATGTGGTGATCCTTTACAATTCCCTTAATTAAACTATGTGATGTTTGTTCCTTGGAAGAAAAGAAATGATGTGTGGATGATAAGCCACTTAATTCTTTCCTAATTATACTAGGTAAGCATATGTTTGTGTGCAAAATTGCAAAGTAAAATAATATGTCTCAATTACTCTACTTGTAATGGTTAGTATAGCAAATTGGTTAGTAGTGATGGTGGGTGCAAGTTGAATCTAGTGCACATACAAAGTGTTTGAATTGTAAGTATGTGGATATGTGATTCATTATCCTTTAATGTTGGAAATAATACTGAGGGGGCGGTGAATCAGTATTATCAAGCCAAATATTCCCTTTTAAAAATCAGAGGATATACGCTACTTCAGTTATTAAAACTCGCGTATATACACAACTATGTAGAAGGAAACCCGCGTATACAATGCAAACTTATGATTTACTTTATCTTTTATATGTTGATTATTAATCGGTGTATCTGAGTGAAATAAATAGTAACCAGACCAGTAAAATAGAATAGAAGACAGTCACACACAAGAACACAAGATATAAGGTGGAAACCCAATGTGGGTGAAAACCACCTGCTGCAATTCGTCTCTATCTTTCTTTAATTAGAAACTTCCTTTTACAATGTACTGGTGCAGTCCCTTACCAGTACGCAGGCTACAACCTGCAGAGAGCTACAACCCTCTCTCGTTTTCCAGCTTCTCCTGGAAGGGAGCTACAACCCCCTTAGCTCTTGTACTAGCCAAGATACTAGTACATAGGTGCTGGCCTACTGAAGGCTACAACCTTCTCTTTCTTCTAGGGACCACGTTTCATAAATTTTTAGACTGGATCCATGAACATCAATCAATCATCAATATTTCTGCTTCAACGAATCTCCTTTACACCGAACAAAACTGATTCACAATAAACACTTCTCTGACAGTTGTACCCAGAACATAGCAACTGTAACCATATACCAAATCCTGAACCCAGAACATTGCAGCAATAAACAGAGGCAGCTAGATCACAATAAAATATGTATACGCTACTTAAACAACCTGAAACCTGCGTGCATACGCTCCTGTGTGTAGAGCAACCTACGTATACGCGGTTTTTCTTTACTGAACCTGCATGTATACGCGCCTTTGCTTCACTAAACCTGCGTACAGATCTATAAAGGAGAATCTACTATTTCAAACAATCAAATGCTAAATAACCCAGATTATCAGATTTATAGATCAAATGTGCACCTCACAGAACAGATCAAAATTATACAAAGATACTATCATTCAAGCTTTAAAGATTATGACCCATCAATAGATCTTATCCTTCTTTATGCGCTTAGGTTCCTCCTTCATTCAGATCCAGATCTGCACCATAACCCCAATCACAAAAGTTTTAGATCTAGCACATGTTAGATATTCAGTTGGTTCCAAAGATGCTTTGCCAAATGATCTCCTTCCTCTTTTATAGTCTTAGGCCTTTCTTAATACCACGGTCCAAAACCATAATAACACAATACCACGGGCCCAATACTTGGGATCAACACTTTTGACGAGATACCATGGTCCAAAACCATAGGTTCAAGTACCAAGGACTAACTACTACAGACCAAAGGTAAGTTTTCCAACATATACACGCTTTTCCTTGCGTGAAAGTGCGTATATACGTATACGCGCCTTTATAACGTCTAACCCACGTGTATATGCATCTTCGTCTAGATGAACCTACATATATGTCTTTTCCTTCATTCTGAAAGCCTGAAATGAGATCTGTTATCAAAGAGAGTTGCCATCAAGGACAACACCTGTGCCATAATGCCAACAATCTCCCCCTTTGGACTTGATGGCAACCCCAAGATCCTCAAAGTCATTCTCCCCCTTTGTCATCAAGGGCAAAGGGTTGTGCTCCCCCTGAGTACATGCTGAAATCTCTGCCTTGCTGTGCTGACCATGCTCCCCCTCACTATAGGCAAGATCTGCAAAAAGATGTTCTTCAAGAAGAACTGTGACTTATACATCATAAAAGACCTTCCTATCACCAAAAGACTCAATACATACATCCATCACCCAACCAAGTGGGGATACATCAGAAATTTACATATGACAACCAAGTTCATTACATGTTCATCCCAGGCATAGTGGGGAAACCAAAATAGGCCGTTACATGACCTTGACACCATAAAATAGATACCACAAAAGAGATACATGACATAGAGACGAAATACTTATGAAAGTCACCAGCAGCATATGTCAATCACCATTCAGATCAGCAACCAAGATTTCCTTATGTTCTCCCTCTGCCTTTATTCCATCTGAACTCAACGACAGCTTAGAACTAAAAGCTTCTAAGATAATGCCAACAATGCATCATTAGAAGTTTATTTGCTCCCCCTGAACCTGTGCCAGATGGTCTCTGTCAGACCCATATCAGAATATCTTCAACCAGAGCCTGTCCCTACTGATATCCATCAAACCTCTATATACGCCACTGTCTCTGCACAAACCGGCGTATGTATGTAGATCCTCCTCAGGAAACTCGCATACACCCATTTTTCTCTGAACCAGACAATATTTAACAGCAAGATGATGCATCAACTACCCCCAGATTCTATCTGAGGTATTCAAAAGTTTCCCTGGGTAGTGGTTTAGTGAGAATATCAGCAACTTGTTCCTTAGAAGGAACATACTCCAATTTGACATTTTGTTCCAACA
The DNA here is from genome assembly GCA_031772625.1 of Pinus tabuliformis. Lineage (NCBI taxonomy): Eukaryota > Viridiplantae > Streptophyta > Pinopsida > Pinales > Pinaceae > Pinus > Pinus tabuliformis. The sequence continues at coordinate 1,074,065,512 of CM062816.1, forward strand.
CTTGTTCCCGGAGAAAGTGATACTTGATCGGTATGTGCTTGGTCTTTGAATGCATGACTGGGTTCTTTGAAATGCTGATTGCACTTGTATTATCACATAAGATGGAGATAGGTGGTGTACAAGTGATTTGAAAATCCTGCAAGGTCTACATCATCCAAAGGAGTTGAGTGCAGCAAGATGCAGCAGCCACATATTCCGCTTCAGCTGTAGATAAAGCAATCGAACTTTGTTTCTTGTTGAACCAAGATACTAATCTGGAACCCATGAAGAATGCACCACCACTTGTGCTCTTCCTGTCATCCACGCTTTCGGCCCAATCTGCATATGTATAAGCATGAAGTGTGAGATCTGTATCTCTAGGATACCATAAGCCATAGTTTTGAGTTCCTTGAAGGTACTTGAAGATTCTCTTAATTTCCTGAAGATGAGTTTCCTTAGGATTTGCTTGAAATCTTCCAACTATTCCCACTGCATGCATGATGTATGGTTGGGTACCTGTCAAATAAAGTAGACTTCCAATCATAGATCTATAGGTTGGTTGATGCACTGTTACTGATTCATCATTTGCACTGAGGCTGCATCCTATAACCATGGGGGTACATACTGGTTTTGCATCTTCCAGGCCATATTTCTTCAAGATCTGCTTGAGATACTTGGTTTGAGACAAAAAGATACCACCTTCATTTTGTTGGATTTGCAATCCAAGAAAATATGTGAGTTCTCCAAGAAAAGACATTTCGAATTCTTTTTGCATCACCAAGGCAAAGCTTTGACTCATAGCTTCTTCATTGCTGCCAAAGATAATATCATCTACATACACAACAAGTATTAGCAATTTGTCATTTTCAATTTTTATATAAAGATTGCTATCTGCTGATCCTTTTGAAAAACCTTGTTGATGAAGGTATTTGTCCAAACGATAGTACCAAGCCCTTGGAGCTTGTTTAAGACCATAGAGGGCCTTCTTAAGTCTGCATACAAGATTTGGATCATTCCCAAGAATGAAACCATCTAGTTGCTCAATGTACACTTCTTCTTCTAAGTCTCCATTCAGAAAGGTTGATTTCACGTCCATTTGAAATACTTTGAATTTTTGAAAGCTTGAGAGAGCAAGGAACATTCGGATGGCCTCAAGTCTAGCAACGGGAGCAAAAGTTTCTTCAAAGTCTATTCCTTCTTGTTGAGCATACCCTTTACAGACAAGTCTGGCCTTGTTTCTAATAACTTCCCCATTTTCATTCAACTTGTTCTTGAAGATCCATTTTGTTCCTATGACATTCTTATCCTTTGGTCTAGGGACCAACTCCCAAGTGTTGTTCTTTTCGATCTACTCAAGTTCTTCATCCATTTCCTTGACCCAGCATTCATCTTTGCATGCCTCTTTTACATTTTGTGGCTCAGTGGAGGAGAGCAAAGCCAAATAGCTTGAGGCTTCTGCAATTGTTCTTCTTGTTTGTATACCTGTCTCTTTTTGCCCCAAAATTTGAGATTCTGGATGATTCTTCTGAAGATACCTAGATGGAGTCTTCTCTTCTATCCTTATCTGTTCCTCTGGTGCCTCTTGAGGTTCTTCTTCATCATCAGTGTGATTTGGAGAGTAGTCTTCATCCTCTTTGATATTTTCATAATTTACTTGCTTAGGAATGTATACTTTTTCATCAACCACTACGTCAATGTTGTCAACAATTCTTCCAAGTCTTTTATTGTAACACTTATATGCTTTGCTATGGGGAGAATAACCAAGGAGAATGCCTTCATCTGCTCTAGGTTCAAGTTTGCCAAGCTGTTCATCATTATTCTTACTATAGCATTTTCTTCCAAAAATTTTGAAATGCTTTACCGAAGGAGTCTCACCATACCAAATCTCATGAGGAGTTTGAGTGTTGTTCACTCGGACATTTGTTTTGTTGAGAATAACAACCGCAGCAAATGCAGCTTCACCCCAGAAGGTTGCGGGAGTTCCAGACTCATCAAGCATAGCATGAGCCATTTTTTGGACCGTTCTGTTCATCCTTTCCACCACTCCATTTTGCTTAGGAGTCCTAGCTGTAGATAATTCCCTTCTTATTCCATGTTCTTCACAGAAATGGAAAAATTCATTTGAGGTAAACTCCCCACCTCTGTCGGACCTGAGGCACTTAATTTTGTGATCTGATTCATTTTCAGCCAAGGCTTTGAAGGATTTGAATTTTTTTAATGCTTCGTCTTTGTGCTTTATAATTCCTAACTAAACCATCCTGGAGAAGTCGTCAATGAATAATATAAAGTATTCTTCTCCTCGAGCTAACCTTGTCCTAAATGGACCACATACATCTATATGGACTAGCTCAAGAGGCCTGCTAGCTGATCCTTCCTTCTCAGGGAAGTTAGTTCTGGTTTACTTACTAAACTAACATGATTTGCATATTGTGTTGTCTGGAATTTTGATATCTGGAAGACGACGAACTACCTGGTATTTGCATGCTTTCCTTATTTGTGAAAAGCTTAGATGCCCCAACCTCCAGTGCCATAACCAGTGTTCATCATCCTTGCTCAAATAGCATTGTTGTTGTCCTTCTTCAAATATGTATAAATTATTTGTAGTTCTTCTTCCTTTGATCACTGTTTTTCCTGTATCAAGATCACGAACACTACATCCACTTGATCGAAATATTATCTCGGTTCCTTGATCGCACATCTGACTGACACTCAATAGATTATGCTTCAAGCCATCAACATACAAATCATTTCCAGCTTTGACCTTTTCTTTCAACTGAGCAGTGCCTCTTCCTTTTATGACTGCAGGGGTATCATTTCCAAAAGAAACTTTCTTTCCATTTTCTGAAACACTATATTATTCAAGTTTTTGTTTATCACCTGTCATATGCTTTGAACATCCATTATCGATGTACCATAGATTTTCCTGTCCTTCTGCATAAAAATCTATCCCACATCTTTCTGGTTGTGGTTCCTTTATTCTCCATGTTCTGGTGCTTGAGGCTTGTTCCTTTATCTGCCGAAACCTGCTCCTGCATTTAGAATCTTCATGACCGAAGCTATTACAAATAGAACATTCAATTTCATTTTCAAGGGTTGAAAAGTTGTTATAGGTCCTTTTCGTAATCCCAGTCATACTTCTTTGTTTTTGAGCTTCTCTAGTCATGCTTGTCTTATAGGCAACACATTGAGCTACTTTGTGACCAAAGTTATGGCAAGAGAAACATTGGCCATTGAAGAAACTTCTGCGATTATCAAATCTACCACCCAAATGATTGTAGTTTCTATTGTCATCCATTCTTGAAGAAAATTGAGAAGTTTACCTGTGGCTGGTTGTAGCTTTTGTTCACTCTTAAGATGGATTGCCCCTGATTTACCTGGTAGTCTTTGTTTATTCTTGATGTAATTCGTCCCCGTTTTACCTGGTGATCTCCATTGGGCTTTTTCTCATTCCTCCTTGCTGCATCAAGATAACTCTTTGAGGTGGATGCTTGAGATGCTTCTCCATTATACCCCAGACCTGTCTTGATTAGTGGAGAACACTGTACATTGATAATCTCATCCAAAGTTTCAAATCCTTTAACAAATTTAAGATTAAGAGCCTTTGTTTTCTCAATTTCTTTTCTAAGGCCAAAAATTTCACATTCTAACTTCTCAAGAAATTTTTCTTTTTCATCAAGTTGGAATTGCAGAGTATCAATGATCATATCTTTTTCTTCTAAACATGTTTTGAGTCTAGAAATCTCTTCATAAAAACCATCTACATCTAAAGCATCCATGTAATCATCATCTTCAAAAGCCATTAAAAGTTTATAATCATTACCTCGTTCATCTTCGTCACTATTTGATAGGCCATCACTGTCTTCATGAGTGTAGTAACTTTTCTTAGTTGCATTTTGTTTCTTGTTCCATCTAACAGGTTCCTTCCCTTTGTCAATCTTATCCTTATGAGGACACCTAGCAGCATAATGACCGACTCTTCCACAAGCAAATCATTTGAAAGGTAACTTACCTCGGAATCTTCCAGCACCCCGTTGAAGATTCTTGACAAAATTTGATTCTTCTTCTTCTTCTGACACGTGTCCTGACTCATAGTAGTCTCCTTTTCCTGAAGCCTTGAAAGCAGCTTCTCTCCTATCCGATGGTCCTCCTTTCCTCATTTCATAAGCAGTTAGAATCCCGTGCAGCTATGACATGGTAAGGTTTCGTAGATTCTCTTTTTCTTCTATTGCAGAAACTTTAGATTCAAACCTAGGGGACAAACATCTTAGAACTTTTTCAACCACAACAGCCTCTTTTATTTCTTCACCCAAGTTTTTCATACAATTAACAATCTCATCTACACGAAGGAAATAGTTAGCCACACTTTCGTCATTGTGCATTCTGAGATTTTCATACTGAATTCTGAGGGTTTGAAGTTTTGCTCGTTTTACCTATTCATCTCCTTCATAGCTCAGAACAATCTTGTCCCATATTTCCTTTGCGGATTTATACTACATAACCTTGACGAATTCTGATTGAGATAGACATCCTAATAGGGTATTGAATGCCCTTTCATTTGTTTCATATTTCTTCTTCTTAGCCGGATCTGTAGGAGTTGTCGATGGAAAAGTGTACCCCGTATCGATGATATCCCAGACTTCTGTACCAAGAGATTGAAGATAGGTAGTAACTCTTACCTTCCAATATACGAAGTTTTCCCATCAAAAATTGGTGGCATGATAGATGCTTCTCTCTCGTAGTTGCTCATGATGATGGATCTTCCTCCAAGCGATCAAGCTTCTTCAGAAGGACCTACTCTGAAACCAATTGTTGGAAATAATACTGAGAGGTGGGGTGAATCAGTATTACCAAGCCAAATATTCCCTTTTAAAAATCAGAGGATATACACTACTTCAGTTAGTAAAACCCGCATATATACGCAACTATGTAGAAGGAAACCCACGTATACAATGCAAACTTATGATTTACTTTATCTTTCAGATGTTGATTATTAATATGTGTATCTGAGTGAAATAAATAGTAACCAGACCAGTAAAACAGAACAGAAGACAGTCACACACAAGAACACAAGATATAAGGTGGAAACCCAATGTGGAGGAAAACCACCTGCTGCAATTCATCTCTATCTTTCTTTAATTAGAAACTTCCTTTTACAATGTACTGGTGCATTCCTTTACTAGTACACAGGCTACAACCTGCAAAGAGCTACAACCCTCTCTCGTTTTCCAACTTCTCCTGGAAGGGAGCTACAACCCCCTTAGCTCTTGTACTAGCCAAGATACTAGTACGTAGGTGCTGGCCTACTGAAGGCTACAACCTTCTCTTTCTTCCAGGGACGACGTTTCATAAATTTTCATACTGGATCCATGAACATCAATCAATCATCAAGATTTCTGCTTCAACCAATCTCTTTTCCACTGAACAAAACTGGTTCACAATAAACACTTCTCTGACAGCTGTACCCAGAACACAGCAACAGTAACCATATACCAAATTCTGAACCCAGAACACTGCAGCAATAAACAGAGGCAGCTAGATCACAATAAAATATGTATATGCTACTTAAACAACCTGAAACCTGCGTGCATACGCTCCTGTGTGTGGAGCAACCTACATATACACAATTTTTCTTTACTGAACCTATGTGTATATGCGCCTTCGCTTCACTAAACCTGCATACAAATCTATAAAGGAGAATTTACTCTTTCAAATAGTCAAATGCTAAATAACCCAGATTATCAGATTTATAGATCAAGTGTGCGCCTCACAGAACAGATCAAAATCATACAAAGATACTATCATTCAAGCTTTAAAGATTATGACCCATCAATAGATCTTATCCTTCTTTATGCGCTTAGGTTCCTCCTTCATTCAGATCCAGATCTGCACCATAACCCCAATCACAAAAGTTTCAGATCTAGCACATGTTAGATATTCAATTGATTCCAAAGATGCTTTGCCAAATGATCTCCTTCCTCTTTTATAGTCTTAGGCCTTTCTCAATACCACGGTCCAAAACCATAATAACACAATACCACGGGCCCAATACTTGGGATCAACACTTCTGACGAGATACCATGGTCCAAAACCATAGGTTCAAGTACCAAGGACTAACTACCACGGACCAAAGGTAAGTTTTCCAACATATACGCACTTTTCCTTGCGTGAAAGTGTGTGTATACACATACGCGCCTTTGTAACGTCTAACCCACGTGTATACGCATCTTCGTCTAGATGAACCTGCGTATATGTATTTTCCTTCATTCTGAAAGCTTGAACTGAGATCTGTTATCAAAGAGAGTTGCCATCAAGGACAACACCTGTGCCATAGCTCCAAACCTACTCCATAATGCCAACATTTAATACATTTACTCTAATTACACTATGTCATGTTTGTTCCTTGCAAGAAAAGAAATTACATGTGGATAATGGACCACTTATTTTCTAATTATACTAGGCGAGCATATGTTTGTGTGCAAAATTGCAAAGTAAAATAATATGTCTCAATTACTCTACTTGTAATTTTTAGTATACAAAATTGGTTCGCAGTGATGGTCTAGTGCACATACAAAGTGTTTGAATTGCAAGTATGTGGATATGTGGTTCATGACCCTTTAATACAATTCCTGTAATTACACTATGTGATGTTTGTTCCTTGCAAGAAAAGAAATTATGTGTGGATGATGGACCACTTATTTTCTAATTATGCTAGGTGAGCATATGTTTGTGTGCAAAATTGCAAAGTAAAATAATATGTCTCAATTACAATTCTACTTGTAATGGTTAGTATAGAAAATTGGTTAGTAGTGATGGTGTGTGCAAGGTGAATCTAGTGCACATACAAAGTATTTGAATTGTAGGTATGTGTTAAATATATGTATTATATTGTTATAATGTGTGGTTAAATATATTTCTATAAACGGTTAATAAAATACAATATTGTCAATTTAAAAAAAAAAAAAAAAAAAAAAACTTTATTTGATAGATCATAAGAATTTTGTCTCTATTTACTAAGTGAAGGATTTGACCTTTTTCAAAGTTAGTTCTTATTAGCAACAATTTTTCGTTTCTTCAAGAGACTATATAAATCATAAACTAAAATTGAGTTCTACAACAAAGTGAAGCATTTCAAGACCTCTTTCAAGTTTAATTACTCTTAGCAACAATTTTTTATTTCTTCAGAAGATGAGAGATAAATCCAAATCTAAAAGTGATCCCTAATGTAACAAGGAAAGTATTATATTTTTTTTCATATATATCATATGTACCAAACATTTCAATTATTTAAATCTATTCATTTGTATAATAATTTGCAAGGTTGTTGAACTAAATATACTATAACAAACTAAGTTTAAATTCCTATAAAGGAAACTTATAAATGCACATATTTTAGATGGAATTATTACTTAAAGAACATAATGATATGGCAAATCTTTTGAATTTGAGAGAATGAGAGATTCTTGAAAAGTCAGGCTAGTGATTACCAAATTGAAGGGACAAATTTATTTCATGAGATAAAACAAAATCTATATCTATAAATTCATACAAATTTAATCAACTATAAGATAAATCGTGATTGAAAAACCATACAATACATAAGTACACACTCCATGATACAATAAGGAACCTATTCAACTAATTTTTAAGTATGATAATATTTGAAAGCCTACTATAAAAAATAAAATTAGTTGGAAAAACGTTTCTTCATTAGAAGCACCATATCATTTAATGTTTTAAAACATGTAACTAAAATCACCATAAAACAACAGTAAGAATATATTTCTTAAAGGAATAACTTATCATGTAACTATAGAGAATTTCAAAATTCCAAATAGAAAATGGAAGAAATGTTAGATGAAAAGAACAATGAAATTCTTGATAAGAAAACAAAAAGAAATCAAGAGATAGAGGTTTTAGTGGATTTAGAGAACAAGGAAGATGCTTCAAGGTCGTATCAACAATGAATGTACAATGTTATCATTTGTGGTGAAGAGGGGCACAAATTATTTGAGTGTTTTTTTGGGAGAATGTACAAGTAGGGCACAAGGAGGGGTAAGAGGATTTAAAAAACTATATGTTTCTACAAGAAACCTTTTTTATGCACGTGCAAAGGTGGATATCCAATGTCTTTTATGTTTTCAATTATTTTGATCAAATCTTGAAAAAGTTTAAAATAAAGAACTCTTTTTTTACTTTGAACCATATTTTACAATATATTTCATGATTACATATGTTGAAAAACAACTAGATGAATTTAATTGAAACTAGATTGCCACAGTATAAGAAGATTAACATTGTAAACATTTCTAGCATATCATCAATACATGCATGCTAATTTATTTATTTTGCATTTACTATTTATGAATTTAATGTTGATTAATCACATAAGTCTTCCATGGAGCATTATAGTTATATGCAATAATACACTCCTTTTTGTGCAAGCGTGAATATATACTACACTTTGTATGTCTTTAAAAAACTTGTTCTTTTTTAAAAATTCTCATAACCTTTATGTGAGAATTGAAAATCTAAGAAACTGGTGAGGTTTTCAAAGGTAGGAATGATCATTTAGGATTCAAGAACAATTAAATGTTATATATAATGATGCATGTTATGAAAGTTTAATGTTGTTAAATATATGCTTAACAAAGAATGTCTTCTCAGTTCATGCACATTGGAAGTAAGGATATTCATGTTCCGTGTAGATATTGCAACATTTTCTCTCTTTTAACTCCTAATTTGGATATAAAACATTAATCAAACTAATTTTTATAGGTTTTGGAGCACCTATTTGACAACCATTTTTGTTAATCCCCCTTGTAAATAAATTGCCATGAATTGTAAATCATGTAAATAACATATGGAAATTGTGTTCCAATGGTTTTCTTTGGTTAAATCACATCCTTAGTTTTTGTGGGTTATCTTAAACCATTACAATTAAAACATGATTCATAATTTGTATGAATTCAAGTGGTTTCAAAAAATTCCAATAAACCATGGTTTCAAATAGTTTTCAATAATTTTCATGGTATCTAGTGGTTTTCAATAATTTGTATAGTTTCAAGTGGTTTTCTTTAATTATTGTTACACCTCATTTTTTAACTACATGGTAAATTAATATCAATTTGTATTTTATCTTACTTTTATTGTTTCATTCTCCATTTGTTTCTGTTTTTCAATCATATTTGTTAATGCATATAATATGGAGCATGTAATATGAGAAGTGAGACAATTTGAATTACCTGTATTTGTATGAAATTATTGTTCTCTCAATGTCTAACATATCTTTCTCATCCTTTCTGTATCTTTCTCTGGTATTTCCTCTGTGAATGAAAATTTCTTTCTTTTTCTAGATCCAAATCTTCAATTTCCCATGTTTGTTGTGAATCTTTGTGTAATTTCCATGCTCTATTATTTCTCTATGAAAGAATTTATGTTGTTTCTTTGCATAATCGAATTTAGAAACTAAACTATTTTTTGACAACAGAGGCTCAATCTAGCCCTTGAGCCATATGATCTTCCATCAATACCATTTAAAAAAAATTGGTAAGGCCACTAGTGGGCTAGATTTTTAATGGATTGATTGAGCCTTTGAGCTTGATCGAGCTGTTGATTAACCACATATGCTACTTGATCGAGGGTTTCTTTAACGCTCGATAAAGTGATTTAAATTTTAAATTTAAGCAGTTGATCGAGCATTTAAAGCTCTTGATCGAGCTCTTGAAGTTCTAAAACTTGTAGTTTCAGCACCTCTTCTGCAGATTTCTCTGCAACCCCAGTTTATACCCTATCAGATTTAGGGCATAAATTGTCCTCAAGTTTCAGAGTTGATCACATTGGATTCGTGAAAGAATCATCTATCCAAAGGCATATGAATTTGAAACTTTTGAATTCATATGATATTTTTCTTCTAATTTCTTTTAAACATAACACTTGAAATGTTTTTGGATATTTTCAAAGTGGTTGAATAAAAAATCAATAACATAAAATATACACAATGAAAAAATTTCAAAAAATACCACTACCTTCCTTTATGTGTCCTCTTCCAAAGGGTACTCTTGGTTAATTTATTAAAGAGCTGAAAAAAATCTTATGTGAACACATGTGTCTCCAAAATGAAATTGAAATATTACTTCACCGACTTCAAAAAATAATAAAAAAATATAATTTTGCATAAAAAAATAAAATTTTAATATAAAAAACTTAGTTATATATCTATGTAAATCATGTTCATATGTATATGTTTTAAAAATTACACTTTTTAGACTAAGTTATGCTACATGAACACACACATATCTCTTAGGTTTTGAGAAAATTTGCAAGGACATATATTGCATTTAATGGAAAATTGAGAGATTATACGACACTAATTTTTTTTACAAAAAATATAATTAGGAAAAAAGAACAGTTCTCCACATATTTTTTTTTTACTCCATATCAAAATTCATAACTCTTATATCAATTTTGAGGGGTGAAATTCAATAAAAGAGGAAAAACTTGAAATTTCAACGCCACATTTGACCCAAAAGTGTAACCCATTTTCATGATTTCACCCATGGACCAATTCCATTATGAGAAATAAGGGAAAATTTCCCCTAATAGAGAAGAAATCTTCAGGAGCTTAAAATTTGAGCTGAAGAGCTGCAAGGAAGAGAATAAAATGCTCATTGGATAACAAATAGAATAGGAAAGGTTGAACAAAATATTGCTATAACACGTATCATAAATGCAAGAGTTGTTGCAACAAGCATCAACCTCTCGAGACATGGAGAAATGCCATGATGACAAGGCCAAAAATAAACATTATAAGTTGTGAGAGAAAATGAATCCAATCTCATGTTGGTATTGTGGAGAGGAACATCTAAAAAAAGACATCCCTAACATACAACAAAAGAGGAAGAATAGTTCATGTGGAATCCAAGCACATGAAATGAAAATATGTAATGCATAAAGAGATAAGGAAACATCCGCTCAAGCTCTCTAAAATATTGAAAAGTTATTACTTGAACTATTTAGAGACATGTTCAAATTTTGAGGTTGTTATAAACCTTAGAAAGGATTCTCACTAAAGGTTTTTGCATATGGTGGTGATAGACATGTTGAACACTAGAAGTTAGTGGATTGATCTTGTTGTGGACTAATCAATGATGTTTAGAGGGAATGTTTTGAATGTCTCTATTGTCATTCTGGGCTTCATAGTTTTGCAGTTTTGTTTGTTGACTTTGAGCATGGCCATGTTATCTTATGTTGTTGTGGAATTTTCTCTATTTTCATTCTTTCTTCTTTCCTTTTATGGTTTGGTCTTTATGGTTTGTTGGTTGTGGGAAAGGAAATAAAAGGAGCTCTAGGGAAGATTTTAATAAAACCCAACTGAAAGTGCAAGGCCCTGATTAAACCATATACATAAGATAAATGATAATGGAAGGTAGAAGAAGATGACATAAGACCTAGGTGGTGATGGGCTTCAAAATAGTCCTTATTTTCACTCCATTATTCACCAATACCTTCAAATTTTACCTTCATGTCACCTCCATTCCACCTCCACATCATTACATTTACCTCATTATTGGGTTATAACTATGCTTTCCCAAAGTTTATTAATTCTTAACATTTTAAAGTGGATTGATGGTTAAAATTTAGAAAATAATATGCTTATACTTATACCTAACAATTAGAATGAGTTTGTTGACATGTGTAGGTACAAAGGAAGCTTCCAGGGCATCTTTATGTAGCCTTGAATGATCAAATTCGAATTTGATAAGATAAGCCTCATGGAAAAGATCATGATCTCATGGAGAAGATCATGGGCCTCATGGAGGAGATCATGGAGGATAGGGTTATGTGTCTAGATGGTTGAGAAATGTATGGAACTAAAGAGATATTAGTGGATCATCATTATGAGTTTGTTATCTCATCCTATTGTATAAATAGGAGTACCTCCTCCATTCCAAAGGGAGGACTCTTGGAGCATGTATCCAACTTATGATGGAATAGAATAAAGCTTCATTTTACATATATTTCCATTATGTAGTTTTAGATATAAGTTGTCTTAGTGTAGTAAATGGAACAATTTGTCACTTTGTTCTTAAGAGAATTGAGCTCACTCTAAAAGGATGAAAGAAACATTTTATTTCATAATAGATCTTATTTCATTTAATTGCTTAGATGTTTGAGGATTTGTTTGTAGTTGATGAATGAGTTTTAAATCTTATCAGCATATGAGGGGATAACCAAGGGTCTAAGTTAGGCTCTCTCTCCATTTGATTTGCATGATAATTGAAATTCATTCTTTTGCTTTTATGTTTCAAGTATCATATGAGGGGATAACCAAGGGTCTAAGTTAGGCTCTCTCTCCATTTGATTTGTATGATAATTGAAATTCATTCTTTTGCTTTTATGTTTCAAGTCATTTCATTTCTTATGCTTATGAATGAATCTTAGTTTAGTTTGGATTAGTATATGAGGGGACAATCAAGAGACTAAGTTAGTCTTTCTCTCTCTTTGAATCTGAACAACAATTAAAGTTCATTCTCTTGTCTTCATTTCAAGTTTTTGGTTTTATGTAATCAATGATTTCTCTATGATACTATAGGGAAGGACAACCAGGACCTCCTTAATTAGGAGCCTCTTCCATTGCATATTATATTGAATCGTAAATAATTTAGCTAGACATAGAGTTAGTTGCCTACTCCTGCATATATATTGTTGGCACCATCACAAGCTTACGAGTTTCCTTGGTTGATAATTTAATGAAAGCAATTTAAGCAATTAAATTGCCCAACATTTTGGCGTTGTTGCCGGGGATGGTGCTAAGGGATTAGGCATTAGGAATTTAATTCAGTACTAGTATTTTTCTTTAGAAAAACTAACTTGTGAAACCTGGTGACAGCAGGATCTTCACATAGGAGCTCAAGTTTGAGTTTTCTGATGTTTTAGTATGTAGCTAGTTTTAAATTCAGTTTTTTTTTTAAAAACCCCCCTGCATAAATAAAAACAAATCAAGCGATTAGTATGCTCTCTTCCTGTGCTTCGTGCGATCAAGAAGATCAGAAAATCTGTTGATTTAGTTCAAATAAAAATACTCTTGCTGAAAATTGATATGTGACATGACAATAAAAAAATTTGTGAATGAGAAAAAAAAAAATCATCCTAAAAGAATTTAGATGAAATCTAGTTTTTTTTCTTTTGAATTTTAGTTCAAAACCAATAATAAAAATAAATAACAAAAATAAAAAATCTTTCTGGAAATTTAATAATAAATAAATTTTCTCTTTTTCTTGTTGTACCAGGTCGCCAGCAAGCAAATGTTTCCCCAACTCTAGAGCATCAACACTTTGGTCAGGAGCTTCTGCCTAGCTACGGGCCTAGCCAGCCTGGACGCGAGCTCGCTTTGCCGTGGGGATAGGTCATGAGGGTTTTAACCAAGGCTAATACCGGCTTCCATAAATTTATTCTCATATCATCTGCTGATATGTAAGTTTCATCATCACTGTTGATTGAAATCGAGTTTATGTGATAATCATCAGCATGACTGTACACCCTACGAAATTTGGCCACGGGTGTCATTTCACTGGTAGCTACTACCATGGGCAATCGGAGTGAAGGAATGAACCCCAGAGGAATTACAAAGTCATTGCCCAGAGATCTACTCATCAACTGAGAAGAAATGCCATTAGAAGCAGGAATCCAGTTCAGAGAATTAAATATCCAGGCTCCACTTTCAAAGTTGCCAAAGACTATAGGGCAGTTGAAGCACCTCGAATGGATATCATACATCCATTTGGATCACCCACTCTCGGAAGTTTGCCCAAGGATTTTTGTCACATGCGCTCTTTGAATTACCTGGCCTTAAATTCATTCTATCTTGATGTCACTATCTGATTCCTTCGGAGATATTTCACATCTCCAGCACATGGAATTGGAAGGTGCTTCTGCTTTACAGATGCTTCCAAATTCTTTTGGGAATTTAGTTCGACTTAAACATTTATCCTTAGACGATGCTTCTAATTTGCAGAAACTTATAGATTCTTTTGGAAATTTAAATCGACTGGAGCACCTATCTTTAGAACATGTTGCGACTTTGCAAATGCTTCCAAATTCGTTTGCGGATTTAAGTCGACTGAAACATCTATCTTTAAAAGATTGCCTCAAATTGAGCATCTCAAACAGAGCACTCAGAAATGTTACCACGCTAGAATATTTGGATCTTCAAAGGTGGCGCAACGTAAAAGAATTGCCTCAGCAAGTCCCACATCAGTGGTCCTTGGAAAAATTATTTTTGGGAGGGACGAACCTAAAAGAATTGCCCAGCTATATTGGGGACCTAAACGAATTGGAAGTTCTGGAAATAGGTAACAATTTGCTGGAAGTGCTGCCACCATCGCTCGGATACCTTCAGAGCTTAATGCTTTTCTCAGTCAGCGATTCGCCCAAATTGAAATGCGTACCCGATTCTTTGGGACAGTTGAATTAGTTAACACAGTTGAAGTTCGAGAGATGTGGTATAGAATTCTTATCACAAGATCTTTTGCAGGGGAGCAGTGCTTTTTATTTCACTAATAGCAACCTGGAATTAGGAGGTCTAAAGAAGTTATGGGTGCCCTGGGGTTCAATTCGATCTTGGCTGTGGTGCTGTTTCTCGGAATTTTATCCGGTGTTCATAGTCACAGGTCTTTGGGATCATCCAAGCCTCTTCCACACAAGAATTTGAAATCCTGGAGTCTAGAGAGTTGGGATTCCCCAGTTACCAATGTTCCCAAGTATCTCCATCGGGAGGATGCCAAGAGAATTTCGGCTGCTCGCTGGAAGCTGACTCGGTCGCTGGCTGGAGAGCCCAGGACAGACAACGCAACGGGCGAGTCACAGGAGTGCACGATGTCTGGTGTATGCAACCTCGGAGGCGTCGAGATTGTTCTGGAAGGAGGAAGTTATCTTATCAGCAAACCTCTACGGCTGCCCAGAAGCGGAGGCGCCAATGTTTTGATTCATGGTGGTACTCTACGAGCTTCTGATGATTTCCCGGAGGATCGTTACTTAATCGAGCTATGGTCCTTGACCGATGCCGAGGTAATGGAATTTCGGGTGCCAATTCTTCTCATGAAACCTAGCATCAGAGCTTTGGGATTTTCTAGTGTGGAGAAGGCATAGTAGAATTGGCAAGTTGGGTATTAGAAATGGAACTATCGGGCATGGATGTTTATCAGATCTTCAGAAAACCAGCACTAGTAGAGACATTTGTTAACATTGTAATGTGCTTGGTGCCCTTATGGTTGGCGGTTATGATAGGCCTGCTTGTTGAGTGGTCATGAAAACCCAGGTGGGCTGGTCTGATTTGTTTGGGAATGAGGTCCAAGATTCGATTTGCATGGACTCCCCCCCTGGGTTCGGTGCTCAACGTCTTTGGTTTGCTATTACTGCACTCACTGCGTTCCCTGTGTTGAGAAAATTGTGGTCTAATTTTAGCGATTCAAAGGCCAAGGGCGATGACCCAACATTGCAAGAGCCAGCATCCACGGAGCTGACCCCTCCAGAGGGTACATCTCTCAGAGGGAAGGAGTAGGCAGTTGTATCTGATGAGGATTTAGAGAATTTGTTGCACATGCTGCAAGTAAAAGATAAAGGCCCTGCATGGCAACAGATAATGAACCGCTCAATAGCAACCATGACCTTTCAAGCTTGATGTTATGGATAAATAAGGCTCTCATGATGGTGGTTCAGATCACCAGTCACAGGGCTGGGCCATGTAGTTCGAGATACAGGGGTCGTAGCGGCGAGGACAGACGAAAAAAGAAAAAAAAGGAAAAATGATGAATGAGACATACAACACCAAAGTGAAGGACGAGGCTAGCTATCCTTCATTTTCTCTTGACGTGATATGAGCCATACAAATTTGATGAGACTATTCTTTGGACCACGAGTGGTGACATGGGGCAAGGGTTCAGAACAATACGACTGGTTAACAATATTCACTTGAATTTGGATGCTATTCATGGAGATAAGAAATCAGGAGGAATCAAATCTAGTAACCCTGTAGTCCTTTGGTCGTGGAAGAAAGGAGATAATCAGCTTTGGAAGAAAACAAACTCGACGAATGGAGGAGATAATCATACTCAACGAAAAAACCTCCATATCCCTTCACCTGCCAATATTCACATTTTGTTTGGATTTCTTTTCCATTTTTAGTTTAAATTTGTTTTGTATTTATTGTAATATATTATATTTATTTTTCTTTATATTTGTTTTATATTTATATATTTTCATTTAATGTTCGATTTCTGTTGATTTGTATTTGTATAGTTTTAGTTATAAATTTTGTTTTTAATAATTGATTTGTTTTGGTTTTCAGTCCATGATTGATTTGTTTTTGTATATATTTTGTATATATATTATTTATATATTTAGTTAATTTTTGACTTGTATTAATATATTAACTATATTAATATATTAATATGTTATAATTATATTAATATGGTACTAATTTTTGTGATGATTGTTTTATATTACATATGCCTGTTATTTGTATATTATGTTTGTTATATTTTGTTATCAAGTTTCAAAAAAAAAAAAATCCAACCGAACAAAAAAATAAATAAATAAATAAAGAGAAATAAAAAAATAGTTGACAATTGTTGTTTTGAAGGATTTAAAAAAAAAAGTAAACATTGGCATGTGAAGGGTACTGGCATAAAACAAAACTTTGGGGGCATGAAAATTGAGAGAATCATGAGAATTACAAGAACTAGAAAAAAAAAAAAAATATATATATATATATATATATATATATATATATAAAAAAAAAACAAAAAGCAAAAATTAAAAAAAAACAAACAAACACACTTTTCACAAAATTCACACAGGTTTGAAAATAAATAATGGAACATTTGGAAGAATAATTTAAAAGAACATTTGGTGGATTATTTAAATGTTGATTAACTTGCTTAGAGTTGGCAATTTGATATTGTTGTATGCTTTTATAACGTACTAATCTGCAGGACACAACAAATTTATAATGCCAAACTTTTTGCCATGCACAAAAGTTAGCTGACAAAAACAGGGAGTATTACTTTTCATGGTTATTTTTAAGAATGGATTGCTTTTAATATCATGATTAAGTCAATTTCAACACTTTGATTGTCCTTAATTTGTTTTATTATGTATGAAATTTCTGCGTAAGAATCATGAAGAAACTGGCCATTTCTTCTAGAGCACACTTATGTTTTCTTTGTACCAAGTTTTTTACAGGTTACAGGATAATCAAGTGACCATAAGGAGATTACATTGTGACGACAATTGGTCTTCCAAAGACTAAATTCATGAAAAATTCTAAAGACGAATCCAACTCTACAACCATTCCTTTGCAACTCCCTTTTTGCAAAAGATTTTGAAATCCACCAATTGTCAAACCATAAAGCATGCCCTTTCCATATCCATTTTTCACAGCAAGAGTTCTTATTCATACACCATGCATTTCCTTACACCCATTCCTTACAAGCTTATTGTCATTTTCCATGTCATTACCATTCCCCTTCATTTCCGCAAATAAAACTATGCTTCTATGGATATCATTGAGTCTAAGTCCTAGAGTCTAAGTATCTTTGTAAAAAAACACCTTGAGGCTTGCATGCCTTAATGGCAAGTACTCTTGCCAATGAACAATGGGAGTACATTAATATCCTTGTTCGTTGGATCTCGTAGGTGACTCGACCACGACAAATTTATTCGTACCTACAAAGATGTGTTAGGCATCCTGACTCCCATTGGAATCAATGGTGGGAGCTCTTGTGTTGGCTAGGGGCATTCATTAATGGCCACTAAGTCAACAACTTCTTGCTATGTTTGACATCGACACATTTAATCACATAGTAAGATTTGTGCCATCGAGCGTTAAAGACTTGAAGACCCATATTTTGTAGCAGATGAAGCCAATTTCCTTTCATTGTTTTTTAGTTTGTCATCACTTGAGGACAAGTCAATAAATAAGGCTGGGGGGGAAATGTAACTTCTATATTTTGTATACCTTCCAAGCCTTGTACATTTTCAGCCGCATTTAGCAGCAGATTCTGAACATTCAACAGAAGATCCAACAATAGATCCAACAATAGATTCAACAACAGATGCAGCAACAATAAAAGATTCACTTTTTCGATTTCATCCACCATTTTCACAACCAAGTAAAGAAGACTATGAACAACAATTTTTGCAGCCACACGTACACAACTCTCATCCATTTTTGGAAGGGTAAGTTAAGGTATAATATTTTCTAACTTTTAACCATTAAATTCCTTGAAAAGTTAGAATAATAATTTTTGGAAAAACTTCACTTCCTTTCCCCTTCCTTTCCCATTTCACATAACTCCCCAAACCATTCGTTTAAGGGGAAGGATACATTTACATACATACTTTGTCACATTCATATAACATCCACATTCATATATCACATTCTAAACCCCACTTACCTTCAAAATATATTCACTATTACATAAGCATACAAATGGCTTTGTCAAAAGTATTTAAAAGTTAATTGGATGCCAACACAATCATGGTTGTTACACAAGAACCAACCATGATGCATTCCAACAAAAATAATCTACAATAAAAATCACATTATCAATATGCAAAGATAATACATTGAATGCAACAAACAAAATATGGTTGAAACACAAGAACCAACCAAGTTGCAGTTCATCAAAAACGCTTTGCAAAAGTTAAGTAAATGATATCATGCAGAGTTTAAGCCAAAGCTCAAATATCAAAAAGTAATGTAATAGATTGCATGAGGACATGCAATACCTTCAGTTTGGGGGTATTTTGGGCTTCAAAATAGTCCTTATTTTCACTCCATTATTCACCAATACCTTCACATTTTACCTTCATGTCACCTCCATTCCACCTCCACGTCATTACATTTACCTCATTATTGGGTTATAACTATGCTTTTCCTAAGTTTATTAATTCTTAACATTTCAAAGTGGATTTATGGTTAAACTTTAGAAAACAATATGCTTATACTTATACCTAACAATTAGAATGAGGTTGTTGACATGTGTAGGTACAAAGGAAGCTTCCAGGGCATCTTTATGTGGCCTTGAATGATCAAATTCGAATTTGATAAGATAAGCCTCATGGAAAAGATCATGATCTCATGGAGAAGATCATGGACCTCATGGAGGAGATCATGGAGGATAGGTTTATGTGTCTAGATGGTTGAGAAATGTATGGAACTAAAGAGAGATTAGTGGATCATCATTATGAGTTTGTTATCTCATCCTATTGTATAAATAGGAGTACCTCCTCCATTCCAAAGGGAGGACTCTTGGAGCATGTATCCAACTTATGATGGAATAGAATAAAGCTTCATTTTACATATATTTCCATTATGTAGTTTTAGATATAAGTTGTCTTAGTGTAGTAAATGGAACAATTTGTCACTTTGTTCTTAAGAGAATTGAGCTCACTCTAAAAGGATGAAAGAAACATTTTATTTCATTTAATTGCTTATATGTTTGAGGATTTGTTTGTAATCGATGAATGAGTTTTAAATCTTATCAGCATATGAGGGGATAACCAAGGGTCTAAGTTAGGCTCTCTCTCCATTTGATTTGCATGATAATTGAAATTCATTCTTTTGCTTTTATGTTTCAAGTATCATATGAGGGGATAACCAAGGGTCTAAGTTAGGCTCTCTCTCCATTTGATTTGTATGATAATTGAAATTCATTCTTTTTCTTTTATGTTTCAAGTCATTTCATTTCTTATGCTTATGAATGAATCTTAGCTTAGTTTGGATTAGTATATGAGGGGACAATCAAGAGACTAAGTTAGTCTTTCTCTCTCTTTGAATCTGAACAAAAATTAAAGTTCATTCTCTTGTCTTCATTTCAAGTTTTTGGTTTTATGTAATCAATGATTTCTCTATGATACTATAGGGAAGGACAACCAGGACCTCCTTAATTAGGAGCCTCTTCCCTTGCATATTATATTGAATCGTAAATAATTTAGCTAGACATAGAGTTAGTTGCCTACTCCTGCATATATATTGTTGGCACCATCACAAGCTTACGAGTTTCCCTGGTTGATAATTTAATGAAAGCAATTTAAGCAATTAAATTGCCCAACAGGTGGACTGGTTGGGTCCACATTAATAAAAAATATAGTGACTTGATAGCTATGAAAATATCATAAGGAGGAAGTTCTCTTAACTAAAATTGCACATGGTTGATATGTGTATCTGTATTCTATCCTTCATGAATATGGTAAATATGTGAAAGTAAAATAAAGGCATGAGGATGCTAATTGGTTCGATAGGTCATAAATGTTGAATTTTGTGTAGATTCAGAGGCTCATGTAATGTACTAAATCATAGGATAAGAATAGAATTCTACTTTCAACCAACGGAAGCCAATACATCGATGAAAACAATATGAAGAAGAAGATAAATCAATGGCACATAACACAAGATGTATCTGGGGAAAGCCACTTCTCAAAACCCCACCTATCTGTAATGGATTAATCAAAATTATGAGTGAAGATACAAAGCTTGTTCTCACTAGAATAATTTCGCACAAGTATGCTCAATTTTCTACCTCACAAGCCCGCTCTTAGCCAACACTTAGCCAATTTCCAGTACCTACCAAGCCCCTATTTCCTTGGGAAATTCCTATGGCTGAATATCCCATATTAATGGGAATCCAGTGCTTCCAAAACTACACAATCCAAACTAGGTCCAGTTCCTAATTGTATGCATGATCTATAAAACTCAATAAATCATACAATTGATAGTACATTGTCCCTGCACTCTAGTCTCAACTAGGTCTTTCTCATAATCGACATGCATGAGTTTCTGATGAGGGAATATTCAGTTAACTAGAGTGACACTTGTGGATGCACTAGTGCACCAACTGACTGTTAACTCTCTATTAGTTCCACAAATAGTTTGGAACTAATTTAACTAAACATAACTCAGTAAACTAAGTTATCTAATTACAACTCACAATTAAACTCATCCTGGACCCCTAAAACTTAGGGATAACATATACATGACTTCAGAAAGATTTCTAACTCGAAATTACTAAGCTAATTAAGTTAATTAAACTTAATTAACTATTTACAAGTTGTTATGAGAATAGACTTCGATTTTAATTCATAGTTTAAATTCAAGGAAAAATTTAAACTGGAATTTCTTGTTGCCATTTCTCAACACTCCCTCTCAACATGAAAGGGATTATCATCTACCCTGATCTTGTCTCTTTCAAAATCGAATTTACACCTTGAAAAATCCTTTGTCAAAATGTCAACATCTTTCTCCTCCATGGGAATGTACTCTAACAACATAACCCACCTCAATACACAATCTATGAGATGATGATTTCATATATCAACGTGCTTGGACCTATCATGAAAAACTGGATTTTCAGAGAGTTTCATACAACTCTAATTATCACATTAAATCACTGTCAGACCCATATTCTGACCCAATAGACCAACCAAGATCTTCCTCATCTAGATGGCCTCACACGCTACCTTACTTGCAGCCATGTACTCTGCCTCTGCCAAACTGAGTGCAATCGATCTCTGCTTCCTTTTGTACCAAGAAAATGTACTGACCCAATACTGAAAATCCCTCCTAATGTTATTTTCTATTTGGATGGACTCCCTGCCTAATTTTCATCCATGAAGCCTTGAAGCTTCACTCCCTTTGTCTATTTGTACCATAATATGTACTGATAGTGCCCCTTTGGTATCTCAATACATGCTTTGTTGCCTTCCAATATAGCTTGGTAGGCCTAACCATCACTTGACTAAGTTGGTTAACTGCATAGCACATATCTGGTCATGTGTTCACCAAGTACATGAGTGAACCCACAAGCTGCCTATAAACAGTAGCTTCCACTACTTCCCCTGAAGTAACATCCTCCTTCCTCTAGTTACCAGCTAGAGGAGTCTCCACAGGCTTGTAGCTCTCCATGTGAAACCTCCTAAGTATCTCATTGGCATACTTGCCTTGAGACATAAAAACTCCCCATCACCCTTACATACTTTCATGGCTAGAAGTAATGCATGATTCCCAAGTCCTTCATTTCAAACTCTCTTGCGAGGTCCTCCTTCCAAGATTTGATCAGCTGATCATCACCTATCAGTATGAGATCATCAACATAAAGTACAATGATAAACAGTTTAACTTCCACCACTATGTGGTACAGGTTCGCATCCGCTTCACTCTTCGTGAAGCCCAACCAGGTGAAGTAGCTATCTATCCTGGTGTAGCAAGCACAGAGTGATTGCTTCAGCCCATACAATGCTCTCTTGAGTCGACACACATGTGACTCATGATCAAACGTCTCAAAACATTCAGGTTTCTCTACGTACACCCCTTCCTCAATCATGCCATTAAGGAAGCTTATCTTTACATCCATCTGATGCATCTTCCAACCCATCTGTGCTCATAGTGCCAACATAGATCTGATCGACGAGTACCTTGCAACAGGAGAAAAGGTCTCATCATAGTCAATCCCCTCTACTTGTGAAAAGCCACGGCCATAAATCTAGCCTTATGCTTCTCCACACTACCATATGCAGCTTGCTTTACCTTGTAAATCCAATGGGAGGTCACCATTCACTTTTCCTTCGGTCTCAGGACCACATCCCAAACAACATTACAAACTATGGAGTCATACTCCTCCGCCATGGCATCAACCCAAACCAGTCACTGCACTGCTTCCTTGAAGGAAGGTGGCTCTGTCACAACATATTTTCCTATAAGATCCATGTATCCAAATCACCTCTCAGGTGACCTCCTCTACCTACATTGAGAAGTGGGTTCTCCCACATTCTCCTATGCATAATATGTCAGCCTCTCTGGTGTGCTTTCTTCCCTCTCTGGAAGACTCTGCCTGAGTGGATGTCTCCACTCTCGGATCCTCTGCATGTGGTTGTTCCACATCAATTTGAGGCTCCTCAACCTTAGGAGCTAAAAGCTCTTGAAATTCATGTAGCTAAAGCTCCCTCTCAAGGGAAACTCACATGGCCTTCTCGTCATCGAATCTGACATCCCTCCGAACCACTATCATCCTACTGGTCGAAAAGTACACCTGATAGTTGTGAGGTGTATCATTGTACCCCACAAATATCTCCAAATCTGCTTTTGGTGCAAGCTTCTTCCGTGCATCTTTGGTCACATGGAAATATACTGATGACCTAAAAATCCTAAAGTGACCAACATCTAACCTCTTACCAGAATAAGCCTCCTTTGGTGTCTTCATCCGAAGTATCCAAAATGGGCTACAATTTTGAACATAAACGGCTATGTTGCATGCCTCAGCCCACAAGAGTAGTGGTAGGCCCTGATCATGCAACACTGCCCTCGCTACCCCTACTATGCTAATGTTCTTCTTATTGGCCACCCCATTCTGATGAGGGTTATGGGGTGTCGTCAACTCTCATTTAATCCCTTTCGTTGCACAGAAGTTCTTAAACTCGTTTAAGACATACTCACCACCGTTATCACTCTATAGAGCTTTAACCTTATTTCCTAACTCTTTCTCCACAAATTCTTTAAACTCACAAAACTTTGTGAAGGTTTTATCCTTTTCCTGCATGAAAAATATCCATAATTTTCGAGAAAAGTCATCAACAAATATAGCATAATAGCTGTGTTTGGTTGTGGATGTTGTCGAGAATGGTCTACACACATCTGAATGGACTCACTCTAGAATATCCTCTACTCAACTATCTTTGTTGTGAAAGGAAGACTTGGTGTATTTTCCCAAAGTACACCCCTTGCATGTATCAACTTGCTGAAGCGTACCTTTGGGAAGATTGGTAGATATTTGCTGCAATATCTTCAAATCCCTATGATGTAAGTGGCCTAATCACCTATGCCACAATTCACCAACGTCTCATCTTTGCCCCCTTTCTGCTTTTGTGCTCAAATAAGCACACTCCTCTACCTCTAGCTTATAGAGATTCTTCACCCTAATCCCTATCTTCTTTACTTGACCTGTGGCTATGTGTTAAAGGAATGCCTTTCCTTTCGAGAAGATCACATCATACCCTCTATCCTCAAGCATGGCAAATGATACTAAGTTATTCCTCATCCTGGGAACATACATAACATTCTTCAAGGTGATTGGAGCCCCATGTTCCCTTTGAAAAGTAACCGTGCCCAATCCCGTAGCAATATACTTCCCATTGTCACCCATCTCAATATGCATATGGATATCTTTCTCCTCCATGTCACTGAATAAATCCTTGTCGCCAGTCATGTGGAATGAAGCTCCATTGTATAAGTACCATACACTTCCCATCATTGATTACACCATGCATAGAATGAGGGAAAAGTCCAATTCGAATTGAGAGGCCAAAGCCTCACCCGCCGCTCCTCCTGAGGAGTTCTTCTTAGACTTCTTGAGTGGACAATTTGTAGCAAAATTGCCCAGCTCATGACAATGAAAGCACTTAAATTTTATCATGTCTTTCTTCTTACCTCCATGATAAGAATCCGATTTGGAATGGGAATCCTTCCCTTCCCCTTCTTCACCTTAATTGTTAAGGCATAGTTCTCTTCATCATCAGTATTTGATGAAGATCCATCCCTCGTGTTCCTTGTGATATCCTTCTGGCCATAGTCATTCCAAATATGGCATATTCTCCCAACTATTGATAGTGTCCTGATAACTATTCCAACACTTTGGAAGTCCTAGAAGGGACCGACTCATCATATCATCCTCTGTAATCATGATTCCAACAATTCCAAGTTCATCACAACACTGAGTGAACTTGGTCAAGTATTTTTGAATAGTCTCGCCTTTCTCGATTTTGATTTTTCGAAGTTTGTCCTTCAATGCCAATTTCCTTTGGTCAATGTTGTTCTGATACAAGTCCATCAATGATTTCCACATAGCATACAAAGTTTCGTTGCCATGGAGACTCGAGACAATGTGTTCTCGAATTCCCTCAAGGATTATCCACCTCGCTTTCGTCACACACTTACCATTCGGCCAAGTTATGTGCATCCAATATTTCTGGCTTAGGAATTTCTTGATCAAAAATTTTTTCAAGCTATTATCCTCTAGCACAACCTCCATTCTAGCCCTCCAGGCTTGTTATCGGGAAATCTAGTGTCCACTCGGAGTTGCTAGTCCCACTAAGACTGGCAACTATCTTAGAAACAAACAAACTAAAACTAATTTTGTTTTCCTTTATGAGAAGTAGATAAGAGAGGAATGAAGGACACCAACCTTAGTCTTGCGCTTGGTTCCTTGCTCGGTTCCTCTCCCTTCTGACAGATCCTTGCTGCTTCTCCTTCGTCTACCTAGCTTCAAAGAGCACCTATGGAATCAAAGCAGCATAATACTATCGAAGAACAAAGATCTACAATCATAAACAATATAGGACCAGATATATATTGACCACACAAATGCATATATCATCAAACATATAAGAATGTGGAGGAAAACTTGAATAGCTTTATTAATATCAAGAATAGCAACGAGGATTACAACAAATTGTTCTAACCCAGCGTCATCCTCCAGCATGAAAGCCCTTCTTTCACCTCATGAAAAGCTTAGATCACCAAACACTATGATATTCCACCAAGAAACCAACAACACTTCCTTACAAGATACAAAATTCCAGCCTTTGGATCTCTGGGATGAGGGATCCATATATAGATGATTGTAGGGTGGTGAGTCAGCTTCTGCGATTTTGATTAGTTTCCTCTCTTTGATAGTTCTTAATTCCACTTGGAGATTGATGATCTCTTACTCATCCCTGGGTGAATTCAGAGAGGCAAGTGTCACAGGAGAAGTTTCTGGAAGATTCCATGACAATCCACCTTGCAAACTGTCTCTGCCATTTGTCTACTCTCGTCCATTGCACCCTAAAGAAGGGATTTTTAGTATGCATCGCACCCTTTTTCACTGAGCAAGTGGGATGCATCGCACCCTCTACACTGGGCAGTCTGTATGGTCTAGCTTTGACCAGTTCTGAGCAGTTTTCTGTGGAGAACTTCTGGGAGATGATGTAATCAGCTGACCTTGTTCCTTTAGGGTATGAAACAACACTTTTAGAGACTTAGGAGCCCTTGGTTTATGGACATGTATGATTGGGGTTGCAATGCCCAAAAATGTCTATAACAGTTGCCTCCTAAAGCATGAGGTCGTTAATTTTTTGATGTCGAGTGAAATGCTTTATCATGAGGATCTAAAGTTTTTTCGAGCCGGAAGGCGACCTGTAATAAGATACAATACAACACATTATCTTCATAATATTTTTCATGATCTAGCTGAGGGGGGAATTCCCATGCTCAGCTTTATAAATTCATTTTCATGTACATGAGACAGACAACCGTCTGTGTGGCAGACTGATGATTCTGATAGAGTCATCATCCTTTGATTTGGATGACCATATGTGCAGCAACAATGTACATTTGATGTCTTTATTTTCCTGAATATATCGCAGCCTGAATGGATGAAACTAGATCTGGGGTCTTCAAACTTGCCCAATCTTCGCTCAGGGTACAAGTCGATCCATGTGAAAGATGTTTTGGAGTCGAACATGAAAAGACATCGCCTGATTACCAGCCAATGATGTAAGCTATTAACAGGCGCGAGAGGAATCATCGATAATGATGATGACCCTCAAGGTACTACAGTACAATTTGCGTGGTGTGAAAAGGGACTTGGTGTCGAACACCATGCAAAATCTTTCGGTTGAAGGCCATTGATGTAAACCTGTCACCGGAAGTGAGAAACTTTCCATTGAGGCATGCAAGCTTCAAAGTACTGAAAGGGTTGTTCCTAAGTCGACTTCTTGGATAATGAGTTGATGTCGACAAGAAGTGACCCGTCATAGGAAGGCCTTAATGAATCCCACATCTATGACACGGAATGGAGTAAATGATTTTTGGAGGTGAAAACGGTCTGATGATACAGGGTTTAGGGTGGCGGCCATGAAAGAATGGAGCCTGAATGTATTGTAGCGAATGAGACACAAGTGAATTCTCTGAGTGACTTCTCTTGAACATACCGGCGACACTGACATGGATTGGTAGCTTTAACCCCAAATATGGATGGTGTGATGGACCAATGGTGATATGACCGATGAATGGAATAACCCAACCCGACTCGGATGTGGAGTGAAAGTGTCATGTTCAAGAGCGACTTGCTACCAATAAAGTTTCTTCAAGTTTTCTTCCCAATTTTTCCCTAGTCATTATTGACCAGTACCTCTTTATTTTTGTCAAGCTTGAGGAGGATAACAAATGCTTGTTCTATAATTTTCCCTTCGGGATAACCCGTCGCTATGTTTTAACGAGCCTAGCGACAGTGAAACTTGTTCTTGTCTATATGGACAAGTTTGTCACTATTCGGTTCTAATGAGTTTAATGACAAAGATAACTCGGTCCTTTACAATTTTAGAGAGTTTGAAAGGGACGTAAAGGAAACTCCAATAATCCTTTTTCGTCATATAATCCCTTAAGTCCGAAAAAGTATAAAATAATCTGAAAGGGATGAATTTTCGATAATTTTAACAAGCCGAACAAAACAAGTGCTCGATCTTTTTGTGTAATAATCCCTCAGGTCCAAAAAGATTAAAATCTAGAGGAGGGATAGCACATATGATCGCTTTAACGAGCTGGAGAGGCCAATCGCTCGAAAATCTTTTCATATTTTACGAGTCAGATGAAAAGAGCTTAAAGGAGACTCATCTTTTGAGGAATGAGTGATAATTTCAGGTAGCAGCTAATTCCAGGTAAGTTTTGGAATTTTCCATTCACAGCAGGGTCACAAGGATGGCTAATAGGATCACTCATCGTAGCTGTTCCTCAAAAGGGGTAAACAATCAAATGGGGGTGAATGATCGGCTAAAACAGAGTGCTGGTGATGGTAAGAACACGACCAAGGCTCAAAACGTTGATGATAATGCATTCACAATGGTTATTTACCGGAAATTGGTTCATTTTTTTAATGAGCTTAAACTCTGGGGGAATGTTTTCTCATTACTAAGGTTAAATTTTTAACGAGCTTGAACTTCACATAAAAACTACTCGTGCCAGTCGTATAATAAGGATGTCTCATCGATAGGTTCAATTTTTAAGGAGCTTGCACCATTCGAAACTTTTCTCAAGATCCTTTCATTATGCAAGCTAGGAATAACCAATCCTACGAGTTTAAAGGGTTGAGAAACTACAAACTAAGAAAATAAATGGTCGCTCTTTAATTTCAAACAAAAAGGTTTGCATGCCCCCAGGTATAGTGAAGTAAAGTTCCCAGGTTACCATTTAGTTACCATTTAGAAGTTCTTATATTCGCAAGATATTTTCCATCCACACAGCAAACAAAAACACTTCCTCGACTTAGTCCATCTGGACAAAGGCTCCAATCACCTAACCTTGACGAAAAATCTTATCCTGGTCTAACTCCCTCTTCCTACATGGATGGGTGTTAGACCAGTCTTAAATCTTTCACGGAAATTTACCCTATACCCAAGGTTTTCCTGCCAAAACAAACCAGGGTGCATGCCCCCTGGGTTTTAGTCATGTCCTCCCGAATCACTCGTGCTCTTTAGGTGGACGGACTGGAGATTGATGAGACATTCCTTGCGTGAAAAGACCATTTAGGGATGGAATTTGACTATTAGCTATGTGTGAGCTGGGGAACGAAAGCTGGTCTACGAGCTTGACCACTCTGCCTTCATGCGGAAAACACATTACTCTAAAGAATGAGGAGACAATGGCTCCCATGCTATAAATATAGTCATGCCCAAGGAGTAGATTATAATATAGAGGTCCTTGGACTACCATTACGTTCATGTAAACGGTTTTCCTTCTCAACGTTATGGGCACATTGGGAAGGATCCCTAATGGTCGACTGGTTCCTTTGTCAAAGCCTGTCAGATTTCTCATCTCAGGCAGAAGTGATGGCGAACCAAGCGCTTCCCAAGCAGTTGAGGAAAGGAAACTCACAGAAGCCCCTTCATCTATGATGGTACCAACCATGATCATTTTTTAAGCTTGTACAATGATTCAGAATGGTACATTAGCCGGTACACGGGGTCCACCTAGTAGATTCCAATCGAAGGAAACGACTAGGTTTCTTGGAGGTGGGACCGAATAGACGGCTGGATATGACTCTGACGAACTTCCTTCCTGCGGTAAATGAATGGGTAGATTGCCCCCATGTTCATCGAATTCTATGTTTACAAAAAGAATCTGAACAGTGTCGTTCTCATTCTCTTCGGTGATTGTGTCATCTGAAGATGGACCTTCCGAAGACAAGACTAGGTTGACTGCTGCCTCAACCTTTTGACTTTCATCTGGTATGGATTTAGCGGGTTTATCTCCAATGACAGATGCTTCGACCGACCACAATGGCGTGTCGGTCAGATTTTCAACTAGTGACGGACTCGGCAAGAGTTTCTTATATCCAGGAGGAAGCCGTAGCGGTGAAGCCGAATGGTTATCCAAAACTCTTTTAGCTTTGTCTAGGAAAGGACAATGGTGGATGACGTGATTGCCTTCACACAGTTTACAAGGAAATTTACATTTCCTTTTCTGCCCAAATGCTTTGCTTTCACTAGTTGATGGTCTACTTTCAACATGATCTTCAAAGGTTGATGACACCGGATTGTGCAAACGAGGAGACCAGTCCCTTAAGATCCAAGGGATGCAAGGACAATCTCAATGATAGTGGTCTCCTTTGCAAATGACACATGGAGATTTAGGCTTGGACGGTGCAATGTGTGGATTTTCACTAGACGATGCCCGGTTACCCCTTTTTCCTTTGGCTCCTTCTTCTTCTTCTCTTTCTTCTCATTCTCCTTCATCTCCTTCTTAGTTACTTGATTTTTGGCTTTACCAGCTTTATTAAGCGAAGAGGAAGGAGGAGAGGGAGAATCAGACAGAGTAGAAGGTTGGGGGGTAACTTTAGTATCATCCAGTTGCTGACTCGATTGTTTAGGAATCGCGGTTTTCTGAATGACAGAGGTTGAGCAGAGCCATATTTGCAAGCCAATCGTCAATACTGGAAGTGACAATGTGGCCATATGAGGTGCACCAACATCTCCCCAAGAGGAAAAAGGACTAGGATTTCCTCCAAGGGGAAATCCTTGGTTGGTGGAATCCATTTTTCTCAACCTAAGACCAACACAGGAAAGGTGATATTGTTCTGATTAAAATAAATTTTAGATGCTTTGACAGAACTTGTTTTTTCAATTTTTAAGAGTCGAGAAAAAACAAAAGATGACTCTAGTCGCCTTCAATTTTTAATGAGCCTGAAGTGACAAGTGCTCAGATGGACCTTTTCCTTTAAGGAGTCTGAAAAGGAACGAAAGGGACTATTCTGGAAATCTAGACAGAGGGATTACCAAACCAATCACAAAACTGCAAAATGCTTTTTACGGTACGACAGTCAATCTTCCCGAATGCTGTGTTCAGTGCATTGCGATCGATAGGGCGGCAGACACGACTTCCTATGGATAAAGGATATAGCCTATTGTGGTCTCCCAATATATACTCGACGGTACGTGGGAGCACAAGTCCGTACTGGCACTTGTCATCTCAAAGAGGAGGAATCACCCAACCAACAATGAAAGCGATAGTTACCAGGCTTTACAACACCGGAATACATCTCTAGCCAAGACTCCTAGATGTTTTGCGTTAGGTTCCAAAGCATTTTTATGTTCATTGAATTTATTTTACAGTTGATCTTTCTTAAGAAATTTTCCTTTCAAGTTCACCACGTGATGTAGATATACAATTCCTAAAATGCAATCTAAGATGATAAACAATCGTTTAATCTTCATTTTGCAGTGAAAATCCTAGCTACTAAAGAAAGAGAGATGATATTCTTTCAACATAGAGCAGAGAGCACACACTATATGCACTATCCTAAATCAAACCAACAAGCAGTCTAAATGAAAATGCAAATGCATGTATTTGTTTTCAGCTTTCTTAATGTGTGAATGACAAGAAGAATGCTAAGTACAAATCGGAATT
Organism: Pinus tabuliformis; assembly: GCA_031772625.1. Classification (NCBI taxonomy): domain Eukaryota; kingdom Viridiplantae; phylum Streptophyta; class Pinopsida; order Pinales; family Pinaceae; genus Pinus; species Pinus tabuliformis. Next base: position 1,074,096,485 of record CM062816.1, read on the forward strand.
ATCTTTTCAAAGTGACAGTACTAACAAATTTCTCTTCAAAAATGAAAGGAAGATAATGACGACACTTTTCTATTTTGAATTGAAAACTGCTTTCGACACTTGAAAAACTACTAATTCAAATCAAATACAAGAGTAACTATATAATCGACCATCAAGAACAATAGAATTCTTTTCTTTGACTGAAAACGACACTTGTGACACTTTCAAATCAAAAGACGACAGTTTGATTATGCTACTTCTTTGTAAAAGAGAACTGAAAATGGCGCACAATACATAAAAACATTCACAGTTCTTTGCACAATGGAGGTGGAATGATGGAAAGGAAGGGAGTTTCCACAGTGGTATACTGATCACAGACAACAAAACTCCTGAATAAAGCTGAAGAGAGTGAACACAGAAACCAAAATCTGAGAGCAGAAGAGGTCTTGTCTGATCAGCACACCTGCAACACAGGGAAAGTGCAATGTAGTGAACCTACTGCACACGAGAGGTGCGATTCATCCAAATTCCCAAGAGGAGAAGGTGCGATGGTCTAGGGATGAGACTTCAACTGGGTTCCAAGTCACATTTTGCAGCTCAGTTCAGGGATTTATGCCGAGCAAGTGATGTTTAGTAAATATAAATCACAGGGGTTGATCTAATGAGGTTACTAGAGCCACCGCTATGGCAATTATAAGGTTTGTAAATTGATTGTTCAGTTTATAAACAAAACCCAGAGATATACTGAAGCAACATTGATCTACTTAGCACTTGCATAGCAAATGCAGTTCGAAGGCTAGCTGGCTTGACTTCAGGCTCCATCTGTAAGTTTATAAAACAAAAAAATATAGACAAGTAAACAATCTATTCGCTCCCCAGTGGAGTCGCCATTTTGTTATCGGGAAATCTAGTGTCCACTCGAAGCTGCTAGTCCCACTAAGACTAGTAGATATCTTAGAAACAAACAAACTAAAACTTATTTCGTTTTCCTTTATGAGAAGTAGATAAGAGAGGAATGAAGGACACCAACCTCAGTCTTGCGCTTGGTTCCTTGCTCAGTTCCTCTCCCTTCTGACAGATCCTTGGCACTTCTCCTTCGTCTACCCAGCTTCAAAGAGCACCTATAGAATCAAAGCAGCATAATACTATCGAAGAATAGAGATCTACAATCATAAAAAATATAGGACCAGATATATATTGACCACACAAATGCATATATCATCAAACATATGAGAATGTGGAGGAAAACTTGAATAGCTTTATTAATATCAAGAATAGCAAAGAGGGTTACAACCAATTGTTCTAACCCAGCGTCATCGTCCAGCATGAAAGCCCTTCTTTCACCTCATGAAAAGCTTAGATCACCAAACACTATGATATTCCACCAAGAAACCAACAGCACTTCCTTATAAGATACAAAATTCCAGCCTCTCGATCTCTGGGATGAGGGATCCATATATAGATGATTGTAGGAGGGTGAGTCAGCTTCTGCGATTTTTATTAGTGTCCTCTCTCTGATAATTCTTAATTACACTTGGAGATTTATGATCTCTTACTCATCCCTGGGTGAATTCAGAGAGGCAAGTGTCACAGGAGAAGTTTCTGGAAGATTCCATGACAATCCACCTTGCAAACTGTCTCTGCCATTTGTCTACTCTCATCCATCGCACCCTAAAGAAGGGCTTTTCGGTATGCATCGCACCCTTTTTCACTGAGCAGGTTGGATGCATCGCACCCTCTGCACTGGGCAGTCTGTATGGTCCAGCTTTGACCAGTTCTGAGCAGTTTTCTATGGAGAACTTCTGGGAGATGATGTAATCAGCTGACCTTGTTCCTTTAGGGTATGAAACAAAACTTTTAGGGACTTAGGAGCCCTTAGTTTATGGACATGTATGATTGGGGTTGCAGTGCCCAAAAATGTCGATAACAAGGCTATAAAATTCGAGCTTCCTTCCAAGGCATAATCAAGCTACAAATCATAGAACGCTATCTGTCGATCCTGAAGTATGTATTGGAAATTCGAATTTCACCTATAACCCAAAACACAAAACTTTGAAATCTCCTCTGGTATAATGTACTCAACTCTAATACCATGTATAATTTCATGTAGATTCACAAGATCATGCAATGTACTAAAGAAAAGGATAACAATCTACTTCTACTTTCAACCAATGGAAGCCAATAGATCGATGAAAAAAATATGAACAAGAAGAAGTTAAATCAATGGCTCATAACACAATATGTATCTGGGGAAAGCCATTGCTCAAAAACTTGCCTATCTGTATTACATTAATTAGAAATATGAGTGAAGATACAAAGCTTGTTCTCACTAGAACATTTTTGCATAAGTATTCTCAACTCTCTACCCCACAAGCCCGCTCTTAGCCAACACTTAGCCAATTTCCACTTCTTGCAAAGCCATTATTTCCTTGCAAAATTCATATGGTTGAATAGCCCATATTAATGGGAATTCAATGTTTCCAAAACTGTGCAATCCAAACTAGGTTCAATTCCTGGTTGCATGCATGATCTATACAACTCAATAAATCCTACAATTGATAGTACATTGTCCCTGCAGTCTAGTCTCGACTGGGTCTTTCTCATAATCGACATCCATGAGTTTCTAATGAAGGAATATTTAGTTAAATAGAGTGACACTTTTAGTGCACCAACTGATTGTTAACTCTCTGTTAGTTCCACCAACAATTTGGAACTAATTTAACTAAACATAACTCGGTAAACTGAGCTATCTAATTACATCTCACAATTAAACACATCCTTGATGCCTAAAACATAGGGAGAACATACACATGACTTCAGAAAGACTTCCAACTCAAAATTCCTAAGCTAATTAAGTTAATTAAAATTAATTAACTATTTACAAGTTGCTATGAGAATAGAATTCGGTTTTAATTCACAGTTTAAATTCAAGGATTTAAACTAGAATTTCTTGTTGCCATTTCTCAACAATTACTTGAGAACCACCATAGTATTAATATAATTGATTAATATTTAAAAATATGATCACTATGTGAATCGTATAAACATAGAATTTTTACTTACCATGTTTTCAGTAACATAATAAAGTTACATAATGGCTCCCATGTTGTATGGAACACCATTGGGAAAGTGGGAAGGAACACCCTATTACTGATAATTATCAATATTAATATGTTATGTTTATGCTCCTGATATATTTTGTGAGCGTGAATGAAACTGATAAAGGCTGGAAATTGATAGTGTATATTGAGCATGGATGAGGACATGCTGGGATTGAATGCAAATAAAGATACCTTTATGAGGTTTTCATTGAAACCTATGAATGGATGAGTTGATGAATTTATGATTAATGTGTGAGGTTGAGACCATTTTAGGAATTGCTGAATATTGCAATAGAAAAGATGTTATCAACTAGCGTGACCCTTCAAAAGGCTTTGTCTTAAAGCACTAATAATGATAGCCATGTAAATAAGAGGAAAGGAATTGAGTAAGAATTCCTTTTGTTGAACTTGAATACTATTGTTTCAAATGAATGCACACTTTTCATGGATACTGGGAAGTGATATGGTGAAGATGTTAGGTAAACTTGACTCCGGATAGAGTCAAAGTTGACCAGGTTAAACAAGTGATGGTCTTGGGGCACATGGTATTGTGCACCCATAGTATCCTGCTCATGGTATTATATGTAATGGAGCTTATAAAAGGCTGGAAGGACTTCATTGTAATGCAAGACCTGGATGTTGGAAATAATACTGAGAGGGGGGGTGAATCAGTATTATCAGATCAGATAAAACTTTTCAATTTCATACTCAGAAACATATACGCGACTTCAGTTAAGTGAACCCGCGTGTACACGCGACTGTGTCTAATGCAACTAGCGTATATCCAGAGATCTTATGATTCAGTTAATCTTATCTTCAGTAAATGCATCAGAACATTATTAAGCATATTAACAGTAAACAGGTGCAGTATAACAGAACAGATCATCACACAAATGCCACACACATGAACACCATGATATAAGGTGGAAACCCAATGTGGGTGAAAACCACCTGCTGCAATTTGTCTCTTTCTTCTTTAATGAGAACTTCTTTTACAATGTACTGGTGCAGTCCTTTACCAGCACGCAGGCTACAACCTGCAGAGGGCTACAACCCTCTTAGCTCTTGTACTAGCCGATCCATTTACTAGTACGTAGGTGCCTACCTACAGAATGCTTCTTTACTCGTTTTCCAGCTGCTAGTGGAAGGGAGCTACAACCCCTGGCTCTTGTACTGGCTGATATGTTTACCAGTACGTAGGTGCCGGCCTACGATCTACCCGGGACCACGTTTCATACATTTTCATACTGGATCCATAAGACAATCATCATTGTAGTACAACCTGCATCATCAATCACTGAAACATCCAATTCTGAATCACTGTAACCCTGTCAACAATAACCAGACAATCATAGCAACAACCAGATCCAGCTCCATATACAAATATCATACTTCACATTGTATACGCTACTTGGATGAACCCAACCTGCGTGTATACGCTCTTTTACCAAGACCAACCCGCGTACAGATCTGTAAATTCAACCTTAAAACTCGGTAGCTATATCAGACATCAAAACATACCCAGATCATAATAATAAACATGCGTCAGTAGATCTAGTCTATCCAGAGTCAAACCATATGAAGATAATCATTCCAACCCTTGAGATCTCGTTCCATCATTCATCATCCTCCACATGGGTGAAACCTTGGTTTAGATCACCAACCCATAACCAGCACTTGGATCACACTTCCTTAGATCTTCATCACCCATGCACACTCTCACTCCTTACTCCTTTTCCTTGCCTAATGATCTTCTCCTTATATAGCCTTAGGCCTTGCTCAATACCAAGAGCCAAAACCATAGTAACACAATACCATCAACCTCGAAACTAGGGATCGACACGTCCGTCGAGACACCATGGTCCAAAACCATAGGCACAACTTCCAAGGACTAACTGCCACTAACCAAAGGTACGTTTTCACATGTACGCGCTTTTACTGAAGCCAACCTGCGTGTACACGCTGATTCTCCTTGCTGAACCTGCGTATATCTCTTTCTTGTCCTGCTGTACTGAGATCTGTCCACTAGTTAAGTTGCCATCACCTGTACCAGTCTTTGAGCACCTGTACCAATCTCTGAGTGAGTTTCCATCAAGGACAACACTTGAATCATAATGCCAACAATCTCCCCCTTTGGACTTGATGGCAACCACCACACCAAGTCACTCTCCCCCTTTGACATCAAGGGCAAAGGGTGGACCAAGATATTCTCTTCTTTGGTATACCTTCTGCTGTCCATACTGCTGTCCATACTCCCCCTGAGTACATGCTGAAATCTCCAAATGTGCTCCCCCTTTGTGTATGCCAAAGTGTACCAATCTATCCATTCTGCTCTTGCTGAATTGTGCTGTTCATGCTCCCCTTGACTGTAGGCAAGATCTGCAAAAGATGTTCTTCAAGAAGAACAAAGACTTATACATTATAGAAGACCTTCCTATCACCAATGACTCAATTCATCACCCAACCTAGTGGGGATATACCAATATTGACTCATCCACCTAACCATGTGGAGATACATTAAGAGTTTACTCATGACAATACATAAACATTTCATCATTCATCCCAGGCATAGTGGGGAAACCAACATAGGCCGTTACATGACCTTGACATCATAAAAGAGATATCACAAAGAGATACATGACATAGTGATGAAATATCTAGACCAAGACTTATGAAAGCCACCAGCAGCATCATGATCTGTACCATAAGCATCAGCCTGCAATACCATTCCTAAACAGCAAGATGTATCATTTAGCTTCATAGACTTTATCAACAACTTCTAACCATAATGCCAACAATGAATTATTTGAAGAATCTGCTCCCCCTGAGTGTGAGCCAACCATGTCTGAACCATTTCCTGAGTCTGTTCTGCTCCCCCTGAGCCTGAGCCAACCATGACTGAACCTGGGTCTGTTCTGCTGCCCTTTCTCCATATACGCGACTTTGCAGCCTGTAACGCGCGTATATACGCGTCTTTCCTTCATGAAACTTGCGTATGAGAATTAGAACACTGAAGTTTTACACCTTCAGCTCCCCCTGAGTTTGTTATGTCTGTGCTGTGCTGAGTACCCTGTGCTGTGCCATATTTTTCTGACTGAACTTCCTTTTTCTTCCATATCTTCAAGCATGTTGATGATTTCTTCTTATCATGAGCTTTGTTCCTGCAATCTCTTGCTTTATGTCCAAACTTGTTACATGCATAGCATCTTACATGTTTCATATTCCTCCTGTAGCAATCGGCAGCTTTGTGGCCAAGCATATTGCAAGAAAAACAATATCCATTAAAGTACCTCGAATGTGACGATCTTTCTGCATGATGGTCTTGAAACCTTCTTCTTCTACATATGGCTGCAACATGTCCAAGATTATGACATACATAACATTCAACATTATTCAGTGGAGGAAATAATCGTCTATCACGTCCATAGTTAGGAGTAAAGAATCTTCCTTGAGGAATTTCTTTCCTTGGTTGTTCCTTGTTGGGCATTTCAGATTTCTCATTAGAGTTTCTTGCCTCACCTTGTGAACTAGATTCACCTTCAACATATCCACGAAAACCAAGACCAGTCTTGATAGCAGGAGATCTTTGACTATGAAGAATATCATCCAAGACTTTAGTACTATCTTGAAATCGTAAAAGCTTATCCTTTTCTTCTATTTTACCTTTCAGGATATTTACCTCAACTTGATGTTGTTCTTCCTTTTCAAGACATTGCTTCTCCAAGGTCTCTTCAGCTTTCTTCCTTCATCCAACTGATGCCTTAGTTTGAGGATCTCGTTTTCTTGCTCTTTATTCAGTGCTAGCAGCATTTCTCGAATTCTGGAGGCACATTCTAACTGATCTTCTAATCTGATGATTTCTTCCTTGAGGGCATTCTCCCTTTTGCTAGGTAGATCTTGTTGATCTATGATTTGATCTGATGCTTCATTTGCTTGTCCATCTTCAATCTGAGATGCTTCAGGATCTGAACACTTGCTTCCACTCAACGGCAGGTTGTCATTTTTCCTTTGAGCTGTCTTCTTCTTCTGACGTGCTTTCTTCCCCATTGTTCTACGAATCTCCTTCAAGCGATCAAGCTTCTCTGAAGGACCTGCTCTGATACCAATTGTTGGAAATAATACTGAGAGGGAGGGTGAATCAGTATTATCAGATCAGATAAAACTTTTCAATTTCATACTCAGAAACATATACGCGACTTCAGTTAAGTGAACCCGCGTGTACACGCGACTGTGTCTAATGCAACTAGCGTATATCCAGAGATCTTATGATTCAGTTAATCTTATCTTCAGTAAATGCATCAGAACATTATTAAGCATATTAACAGTAAACAGGTGCAGTATAACAGAACAGATCATCACACAAATGCCACACACATGAACACCATGATATAAGGTGGAAACCCAATGTGGGTGAAAACCACCTGCTGCAATTTGTCTCTTTCTTCTTTAATGAGAACTTCTTTTACAATGTACTGGTGCAGTCCTTTACCAGCACGCAGGCTACAACCTGCAGAGGGCTACAACCCTCTTAGCTCTTGTACTAGCCGATCCATTTACTAGTACGTAGGTGCCTACCTACAGAATGCTTCTTTACTCGTTTTCCAGCTGCTAGTGGAAGGGAGCTACAACCCCCTGGCTCTTGTACTGGCTGATATGTTTACCAGTACGTAGGTGCCGGCCTACGATCTACCCGGGACCACGTTTCATACATTTTCATACTGGATCCATAAGACAATCATCATTGTAGTACAACCTGCATCATCAATCACTGAAACATCCAATTCTGAATCACTGTAACCCTGTCAACAATAACCAGACAATCATAGCAACAACCAGATCCAGCTCCATATACAAATATCATACTTCACATTGTATACGCTACTTGGATGAACCCAACCTGCGTGTATACGCTCTTTTACCAAGACCAACCCGCGTACAGATCTGTAAATTCAACCTTAAAACTCTGTAGCTATATCAGACATCAAAACATACCCAGATCATAATAATAAACATGCGTCAGTAGATCTAGTCTATCCAGAGTCAAACCATATGAAGATAATCATTCCAACCCTTGAGATCTCGTTCCATCATTCATCATCCTCCACATGGGTGAAACCTTGGTTTAGATCACCAACCCATAACCAGCACTTGGATCACACTTCCTTAGATCTTCATCACCCATGCACACTCTCACTCCTTGCTACTTTTCCTTGCCTAATGATCTTCTCCTTATATAGCCTTAGGCCTTGCTCAATACCAAGAGCCAAAACCATAGTAACACAATACCATCAACCTCGAAACTAGGGATCGACACGTCCGTCGAGACACCATGGTCCAAAACCATAGGCACAACTTCCAAGGACTAACTGCCACTGACCAAAGGTACGTTTTCATATGTACGCGCTTTTACTGAAGCCAACCTGCGTGTACACGCTGATTCTCCTTGCTGAACCTGCGTATATCTCTTTCTTGTCCTGCTGTACTGAGATCTGTCCACTAGTTAAGTTGCCATCACCTGTACCAGTCTTTGAGCACCTGTACCAATCTCTGAGTGAGTTGCCATCAAGGACAACACTTGAATCATAATGCCAACACTGGAGGTGAGTGGTGAAGGCTCACTTGGTTGGATTGGCCAGGGTTTTGGCCAATGCTAGTGAGATCTTATTAAGTTGGGTTTTTCCCCAGATTTGGGGTTTTCCCGAATAAACATTTGTGTTTATGTGTGTTATGGTTGTTGCTGGTTATTTTCTTATATATATTCCTCTCAGTAATTATTTATGTTATGTAGTAAATTTCTTAACAATTGGTATCAGAGCCAGATATTGGCTTCAAGGGGATTCTTTGATGCTAGGGGTTTATAGGGCCTGATGAGATCGATGCAGCTTGTTACAAATCTGGGTCTGGAAAATAATGGTACAAGATATGTATCTGAAGAAGACGAAAGGCAAGGACATCGGAATAGATCTGGGCACCACATACAGCTGCGTGGGAGTGTGGCAGTAGGATCAGCTGGAGATAATTGCTAACGACCGAGGAATCGAGTATGGTTGTGGCCGCGAGGACTTTCCATGGTGAGAGTGGAGAGGGAGGCGGATTCGTATGCCTACCACTTGTGCGACGAGGGTTTTTCAGCTCACACGGGCACTGGGGCATAAGTTGGATGGAGAAACGATTGAATGGTTGTTGCAACAGGCGGAACCCTCGATTATTGTAGCAATGGGAACGAGGACCATTCCAGCGAATTTCTCGACTCTCAATGTGTCGTTGCGAGGTTTGAGCTCCAGCATCTCAGTCAGGCTGAGATGCAAAGGTCCCAAGCGCCTATTTATTTCCAGAATTTTCAGTTTAGTGCAAACAAGTAAAAGCTGTTGTGCCATTTTTGTTATGAGGAGTGCCGACAACAGTCAAAACGTCGTTTTGAGTTGAATTTAACAAAGAGGTCTTTCTTTTCCAGTGTTTTGAAGAAAGCAAAGCCATGGCGGAAGACATGGACGTGGACACAAAAGAATAAGTAACTGGCATCGAGGACGAGGATCTGTTTAGGGCTGCAGAGGGTGGAGATTCAGGGCTATTCGAGAAGCTCTCAAGGGATGAGGTGGAGCTTAACAGAGTGAGATCAATCAGGAATGAGGATGCGCATTCTCTTCTCCAGGTTGCAGCGGCTGCAGGCCATCACCAGGTCATTCGCATATTAGCAGGCCTTGGTCCATCCGTAAGCAGTGTGAACAATGGTGACGAGGAAGGGTAAACTCCACTCCATTTTGCTATGAGCAGTGGACATGCTAATGTTGTTGAAGCATTATTGCAAGCAGGTGCAGATGTTTCTGTGGCAAACAATGGTGGCTGAAGCAACAGTCATATCATCATCATCAGGAAAGGTGTTGGCAGTTTAAGCGCAGTATACTATTCCGGACCATGTACACGTGTCACCTGAATGAATGAGAGAGGATGGGTTAGAAGAGCATACAATATATATATATATATATATATATATATATATATATATATATATATATATATATAGATATATATTAATGAAGTCAAAATTATTGCATGTAAATGGGCATACCACTGTAAGACCTGGTAAGGCATGTGTACCCCTGGGTAATCACTAGTAAACTCTGGTTAGACCTAGGTGATAGGGGGATGTCGGGTTAACAATACCCCAGGTAAAAACTCTGAGGGGGTTAAGGGCTAGAGTGAGCGGGATTGTCTCACTTAGCAGGTTTGGCTGGAGTTAATCAAGGAACCCTAAGTCAAGTTTAAGGGGGGAATTGTTAGGTAAACTTGACACAGGATAGAGTCAAAGTTGACCAGGTTAAACAAGTGATGGTCTTGGGGCACATGGTATTGTGCACCCATAGTATTCTGCCCGTGGTATTATATGTAATGGAGCTTATAAAAGGCTGGAAGGACTTCATTGTAATGCAAGACCTGGAGGTGAGTGGTGAAGGCTCACTTGGTTGGACTGGCCAGGGTTTTGGCCAATGCTAGTGAGATCTTATTAAGTTGGGTTTTTCCCCAGATTTGGGGTTTTCCCGAATAAACATTTGTGTTTATGTGTTTATGGTTGTTGCTGGTTATTTTCTTATATATATTCCTCTCGGTAATTGTTTATGTTATGTAGTAAATTTCTTAACAGAAGGTGGGGAGCCTTCGATGTGAAAAATTACAATAACTTTTGTAATGCATGCTAAGTGAAATGGATAATTAAAATGCTAATGAAATTAGAGTTATGCATTTCTTATTTCTAACTCGTTGGTTTATTGGAATGAATATGATGCACATGTATAGTGCAATATATTTCATTTCAATGTAATTGAATTTAGTTGGAGTGATAGAATTAATACGAATCTAATAATTATGTGGTCACTTCAGGCTATTGTGATTTTCACAATAAAAATATTGTATACATATATGTATATGTATTTACAAAGCGTTGGCTAATTGAAAGATCAAATTGCAGGGAGAGTGTTGAGATGGGGTGGGGGATATAATCACCATGAAAAATAACACTACATGAAATGGAGTCCAATAGCATGACTAAATATCTCATGCCTATGAGAAGAGATCAAGCTTCTGAATGAAGCAAAGTTGGGCAATAAAATTTCTGGTTTGAAATTTTTGAGTATATCTCATGGAAAACTATAATTTGTGACATAAGTGAAATCATGGAGCTAGGAGTTGATCCAGGAGGATTTTAAGTCCTTGAAACACATTGAAAATAATCTCAAATTAAATATCTTTTTGATCTAAATCCAACGGCGTAAATGACACCTCAATCCAACATTTTATGAGAAAGTTATGGCCCATTGAATTTTTTGAGAAACAACTAAATGTTTTTACAGGCATCACCCACAAACGTACACATAGCACTGTCATCAGTAGTACATATGCTAACATCATTCATATAGATGATGACATAAACACGATTAATTGGTAGTATGGTTGGCAGGGAGCCAATTAGGAGAACAAATGTGGGAGGTAACGTCAGCATGATGTCAGCAACCAAATCAATGGCCTAGTGGGTAGTACAGATTAACTAGAATGCACCATGTAGTGCCCAGTCAGTAGTCAGTTAGTTTATTAAGGAAGTGAATTTTTTCACTGTGGTGGCAATCGGTGGTGATGAAATTGTCTCCTAATTAATTTTTTTAGTGACCTCGAAAATTTTCGGCGAGAAAACACTCATTAGGGCTAATTTAAATTTAAATTTAAAAAAAATACACCGCTGGCTAGCAAGCGAAAAAACCCTGTCCTATGAAACGAAGACGATTATTGTATATATATAATCAAACAAAAAGGTAGGAAATCATGGAAATTAGTAGCTGGGGTCATTGACATATATTATTATTTATGATAGAGGGAGTTGAACCCGCCCGACGTTACGACCGACTAGACCGTCGGTGACATAAAATGATAGCCCCGTATTATATATAAATTAAATGTGCCAACTGTGATTTGACCCTATGACCAGCAGGAAGCCAACAACCAAGCAAGAAGCCCACTACCATTGGGCGAAGTGGCCAGATTTAATTGGTATATTGCCCAGTGCTATATAACCTATCATTGGACTAGTACATCGGTGAGGAGGTCCTGTGTCAGCCTTCAGGAGATCGAGATCATTCATTTTCCTGTGGTCTGAACTGTGCACTAGGGTCCCACCCGGGCACGAAATTCGAAATGGATTCAAGGAATATTTTGTGGAATATTCTGTAGAGAATCTTACATGGAATCTAAAAGATTCCCTATAGCCCTAGAGGTCACCGAAACAGAACATGATCAACTTTATAGTAATTTTTCATGATTTTTTACAACAATCTCAACCATGCAGTCTGTTTATTTAAAATAGGTCTACATTTCCAAACCATCCCCAGAAGTGGAGGTATAAGGTGTCATTTTTTTATTTCATGTAATTTGATTTCACTGCAAATTAATAATAGAGGTCTCCCCACATTGAACAAGGCCTAAAGACATAGCCCACACTAGGTGAACTCGTTATCAACTTTTTTTTGTGCCTTTATTCTCATGGTTTCCTTCAATTTCCACTTCTTTTATGTGTATGATTCATATGGTTACATGATCTTTCAAAAGCAATTTTGTATGCATCCTTGAAGTAAAATATTTGGCTCAAGTTTGGTATTAGAGCAGGACTTCTTGATGTGAATTACATGAGTGAATGCTAACTAAGAATAAGCTCCAAAGCAGTGAAGGAAAATTTAAATCATTTGATCTCGAAGCAAGGTGTGCAGAATGAAGATGGAACATGGCAAATGTGGATGCTCGATTAGAGGAAGAGAGAAACTATCACAAGATCTTCTACACCATGGCAGAAAAGGTGGACAAATTGTTTGCATAATATGAGAAGACAATGGTGAAGCCAGAGAAGAAGGAGTTGGATGATCATGCCTCTATAAATCAAGGAGAATGAGGAAAGCCTCCTGAACCTCCTGAGCCTCATCTTTCTAATAGGCATCATAAGAATGCATCTAAAAAGTCATTTTTAAAGCTTGATGTAAACTTTGATTTTCCCACATATAATGGATAATATAATGCAAAAAGTTAAATTATAGATTAGACAAATTGAGGTGTATTTCTGAATTCAGCTGATCAATTAAGATGAGGCCAATATCTAATTAGCATCTCTTTGGCTAAGTGGAACCGCTCTTGTTTGGTGGGAGAGAAAGCTGCAGAAAGGTAGAATTTTTTTGGGTAATCTCCTTTCCTCTTGGTCCAATTTTGTTTCTACATTAAAAGATCATTTATATCCTTTGGGATATTGAAAAAAGGCTTTAATGGAATGGAAATATTTAAGATAAGGTAAGGGTCAAAATGTGCAAAGGTTCACATAAGAGTTTAGAAAACAATCTTTAAATTTGGGCATTCCACTTAATTCACCAAAAACTGTAACAAAGTATATTGGTGCTTTACGTAGTTATATCAAGCATTTGTTGTTGTTGTTTGATCCTACTAATATTGACGTGGCCAGTGTGAAGGCCATTCACCTTGAAAGCAGGGAAAGAATGACAAAGAGGATCATCCCAAGAAATCATCTTTGAAACCTCATAATGGCAAGTTCAAAGGAAAAAACAAGAAAAAGGACAAGAATGCAACTACAACCAAGAAGGAAGGAGGAGGAAATCCATCTTGCGCACATTGCAAGAAGGAAGGCCATGATGATGAACATTGTTGGAAGTTGCATCCATAATTGAAGCCAAATATATTTGGTGGAAAGGGAAAACAAAAGATAGTGGCAACTGTTCAACAGGACCTTGGATCTGACTCCGGTGACGAGACACAGATCACATCAGTGGGAATATAAGGTAACATTTCTCTTCATGCTAATGAATATTATGAAATGCATGCAAGTACAATTTATTCAAATGAGTCTCTTGTTAATGAAGGAAAGGGGACTAAACTGTTTCATATTAGAGTTGTGATGAAACATACTAAGGTAGAAACCGTGTTTTATCAGGGCTCTCAAGTAAATTTAATTTTAGAATCCTTGGTTGAGAAATTAGGGTTAGATACCAAGCCTCATCTGAAACCCTACCCTCTTGGTTGGGTGTGTGACAAAGTGAAATTGCATGGAACCAAACAACGTAGCACCCGATTTATGATTGCATTCAAACTTATCGATGAGGTTGACTTTGACGTTGCACCTTTGGATATCTGTGGCATTGTATTGGGAATTCCATATTTGTATGACAAGAAAGAAATTTTCTTTCACCATGAAAAAAGGTACCATCTCATGAAAGATGAGGTGGAATACATTGTTAGGGCTCATCGTGCCAAGATCAGTGTAAGTCTTGTAAGTGAAGGTCAAATGAAGAGATTGATCAATTCCAGAAAAGGGTTAATATTCATGGCTGTGAGAGAAAAATATACAAAGACATTTGAATATTTCCAAGGTTGTGATCCCACTCATAAATTTTTTTATATGAAATTATTTCTAACTACAATGGGTATTTTTAGGAACCAAGTGGTTTTCCTCCAAAGTGAGAGATCCAACATGAAATTCAATTGCAACAGGATTCTCCTTTACCAAATATTGGTATGTACAAGTTTTCAACCATTGAAATGGAGGAGATAAAGAAACAAGTGCAGGAATTGCTGAACCAAGGGGTCATAAGGCCAAGTTCTTATCCATGCGGCTCACCCATCATGTTGGTGCCAAAGAAGGATGGGACATGGAGGATGTGTGTGGACTACAGGGCACTCAATAAAATAACAGTGAAGAATCGATACCCTCTCCCCCACATTGAATATTTATTATACCAATTGAAAAATGACATCTATTTCAAAAAATTGGACTTACACAGTGGCTATCATCAAGTCAGGATTGCAGAATAGGATGTATGGAAGACTTCATTCAAGACAAAACAAGGGTTTTTTGAATGGTTGGTAATTCCATTCAAACTGTGAAATTCTCTGGCCATGTTCATGAGGGTGATGAATGACATTTTTAGACCTTTTCTTGATGATTTTGTACTTGTGTATCTTGATGACATTCTTGTTTTCAGTAAAACTTGGCAAGATCATGTGAGCCATTCTAAAAAGGTTCTTGATGTTTTTCAAAAAGAAAAATTACATGTCAAAAAGACTAAGTGTGAATTTGGTAAGACCTCTTTGGTTTACTTGGGTCACATTGTTGGAGGTGGACAGTTAAAAATAGTTCCTTCTAAATTTGATGTGATTGTAAAGTGGCCTAATCCCACCAATGTTATAGAGGTTCATAGATTTTTTGGTGTAATACAATATTGGAGAATATTTATTGCCAAGTTCTATATCATTGCATCCCCCTTGCATGCTTTGACGAGTGTGAAGCAGACCTTTCAGTGGGGAGGAAAGCAACAAAAATCCTTTGATACATTGAAAGAGAAGATTAGTACCGCATTGGTTTTGGCCTTAACTAACCTCCAGAAACCTTTTGAAATTGAAACTAATGTGAGTGGATACATCATGGGAGACATGTTGATGCAACAAAATAAACCTGCATGTTACCATTTAGAGACATTTTCCCAAGTTGTTGTGAACTATCCCACATATGACAAGGAGTTGTATGCCTTGGTCCAAAGTGTGAAGAAGTGAAAGAACTATCTTCTTGCAAAGGAGACCATCATTCAAATAGACCACTAGCCATTACAACACCTCCAGTCACAGATCAAGCTTCAACAGGAACGTCATTTCATATGGATGGGGTCTCTTCAGTAGTTTCATGTGGTAATAAAGTACAGGAAGGGAACTAGCAACAAAGTGGAAGATATGCTCTCTCACCCTCTTATTTCTGCATCTATTGTTTAGCAAAATGCTTCTTTATCTTCTGAAATTTATGGTGAACAATATGTTGTTGATGAAGATTTTAAGGAGATTTATGCAAAGTTGACTCATGGATCATAGGTAGACAATTACTATTTTCAGGAAAAATTGTTGTACCACCTTGGCAAACTTTGTATCCCCACCACTGAAAGAATACATTTAATCAAAGAGTCACATACCTCTCTTGTGTTGGGTCATTTCAGTGTAGGGAAAACTTTGTCTCATTTGCAGAGGTTCTGTTATTGGTCTCACATGAAAAAAATCGTAACAAGATATATAAAAGGAATTTTTTTTTTATGTTTAGTTTGCAAGCCCAATAATAGAAAATTGGGGCTCTGCACACCACTCCCTGTTCCTAGTCATCCATGGAAAAGTGCATCAATGGATTTTTTTGGCAGTTTGCCTTTGTCTAGGAAAGGTCATGACTATTTGTATGTAGTTATGGATCAATTTAGTAAAATGTGTGTCATAATTTGTTGTAAAAAGCAGATCAATGCAACACAAACTTCTCATCTCTTCTTCCAATTTGTATGGGTCACTTTGGGTTGCCCACATCCATTGTGTCTAATCAGGACTCTCGTTTCCTTGGAGAGTTATAAACAATCTTGTGTAGAAAGATGGACACCAAGCTAAAGAGGAGTATGACATTTCATCCAAAGACCGGTGGGAAAACAGAGGTTGTCATCCACAAAGTGATACATTTACTCTGGGTCTATTGTGGCAAGCATCCCAAGTTGTGGGATGAACAGCTTCCTTATGTACAACATGTATAAAACATGGTTATGTATTCATCCACTAAAAGCTCACCATTCAAGACATATTTTGGATATTTTCCAAAGGATCCCTTAGACATGGTCTTTGGGAGAGATGAATATTCTAGTGAGAAAAATGATAGGGACAAGGCATGAAATTTCATTCAGCAAATTCAGATGATTTTTGGGGCCTTCCTTTTGAATTTTGAAAGTTTTGAAAGTATGAAGAGGGAAAAATAGGTGGTGGGAGCACTGGTTAACTTGCAGACAATACAAATGGGAAAGGAAGTGAGATCATGCAGTCATGGGGCAGTTGTGGCAAGGTGTCAGGAACAAGCAAAAACAACTGAGCGAATAAGGAGGAGGATGGGAAGCAGCCGAGGGGATAGAAATATGAACAAAACTGGCAATTCGAGTAGCAGAGTAGTAGATAGAAGGAGAGAACAACATGAAGAAACGGTTAGTATCTGAGGGATTCTGGGGGTAAAGAAGAACCTGATCAGAGGACTGGAGCAGTGGCGGAAAGATCATAGTTGGGCTCCGACTAAGATCTAGATCATTTTGTGATCATGATATTTTATGTATTTTCTCACAACTCTATGATGAATGTATGTTGTAATGAATCTTTTGTTCAGTTAATATGAATGAGTACCTGGAAATGTTTCATAGCATTATCTGTGTGCATTATCGTGATTTATGGGCCTCCTAAAAAGTTTTTAATGTTGAGGGTCTTTTCTCATATTAATATGATCTCTATAATGATATAATGTTATGATGAATGTATTCTTTAAGTTATCTATAGAGTAATGGTTGGGTCATCCTTGATATCCTTCTAAAATCTTCTTAGTTTTGATCACGACATGCCTCCGATGAGACTCCTTAACCCTTGGTCTAGGGTGAAAAAGCTGGCGTTGTCCTAGACTACAGCGGACCCATGTTGGACCCTTGTGCCTGAACCCAAGGTCTTTCCCTGATGACATTTTTGTGCCAACAAATGGTTCCATTGCTGGAACCTGAAATGACAAGAACTAGTTTGGAATATGGTTTCAAGGATATTTAAAGAGATTTAGGATTGGTTAGATAACCAAGTAGATTGGTTCATATCAGAGCAAGCTAATTGTCAAAGCCAACCTATCTCTAAAGTGAGCAGAGAGATTTTGTACTCAGAGGCTGTGAGTTATCAGTACGAGATCTTCTGGTGTAAGTTTCCAGAAGACTTGTATAACTGGTGGAGAAGACTAAAAGTAAAGAGTTGACTAGAAGGAGTTATGCTAGTTCGTCACAACTGGGTTCTCGCAGACCTCGCAATGCTTCGACACTTGGATAGTGAGGTGATGAGGGAAATATATTTTTGGTTATAGACTACCGTAGAAGGGTACGCAATCAAATTCGCAGCAAAAAACTGTCAGTCCTTTTCATAGTCGGATGTAGTGTTCAAATCGAGGCTAAGAGGGAAACTAGTGAATGAAGTGCCTTTGTGCATTAAGATGTTAATTGTGGAAGAAGGATTGTTACCTTTAACCAGAGCAACTATGGTAGCGTAAAACTCCAATATTGGTGGAAGGGCCTAAGAGGAGAATGCTACTGTTTTGTGTAATGTAGATGCTGCTGAAGGAATGGACATAGAAGGATTGTAGAGAGCTAGATATATTAGTGCGCAAAGGAGAGTGTTAATAGCAGAAAAGTGGTAGGAAATAGCGATGCAACCGCTGAAGAAAAGACGTATGGGACCCCACCAAGTAGGAGCAGTGTCAGGGAGCCTGAAATTAGGAAAGTGTATGGAGAAATATGTAGAACAAGAAAGGGATGTCGATCGGAGAGATAGGAGCTAGGAGGATGATAGGGAATCTCCCTTACAGGTTGCAAGTAAGATGCTGGAAGGAAGCACTCGCAGCAACTACGAAGAGGAGACAGAAGGTGAGATATGTGATGTGATGAGAAGATCGTTCGTCGAGCACAATATGTCAGCTAGATTTCAATAGCAGAATCCCCAAAGTTCAGGTAGTGTTCACCCTGACCTTCCCCTGGTGCTTTAGAAAAACCCTAATGAAATTATTGTTAAGTTGATTAAAGTAATACAAGTACATAGTGTGCATGAAAAATATAAAGCGAGTTTTAATGCATATAATAGTAGTGGGCCTAGAAGTGTTAGTAATCTAGGGTTACAAGGATCTCAGCAACCCGGAAACCAATGATTTTTTCTCTTAGCACACACCTGAATCAACATGGCAGGGTCCTTTACCAGATATCCTGAGTTTTTTGGTAGAGGGGATGAAGACGTAGAACAACATTGGTATCTGTGTGAAGCTATATGGCAAGCATGCCAAACACCATATAATGTAAAGTTGATTGAGTTTTAGACCACATTAAGGGAAAGATATTTAAGATGGTTTATCAAATGGGAAGAACAGAACTAGAATCCTTCAGTGGATGACATTGAGAGAGGCTTCGTTCAAGAATTCAAGGTGCCACAAACATATTAGTGGGGATTGTATGAACTATGGGAGATCAAGAGAAAACAAGGAGAGACTACTTGGGAATTGATGCGGAGGTTTAAAGATGATATTGGAAAGCTAAGCTATATCATAGATCCCAATCATTAAATGGATTGGTTCATTAAAGCATTCCTACCCCTTACAAGAACACCATTGACACAACAAAAGATTGGAACTCTCCAAGATGCCTTAGAACAAGTGTCGCACATAGAATCCATGGCAGGATACCCACATGAGTATTGAGGAGGGATGGGATCACAAGACCCATCAATCATGGGCCTCCAAAATCAAATTGCCAGTCTAATAGAGAAATCAAAGGAACTACATCCAATTTGACCAGTAAGACCCAATGTATGGTGTATTCACTGCCTGGTGGAAGGCCATGTGGTGACTCAATGCCTAAGGCTAAGAGGCACAAATAGTTTAGGGGGAATTGCTGGATCATCAGGGGCCCCGCCAATAGTAGGAGTTGCGGCAGTGGGACTGCAAGGAGATTTCCCAAGCCAAAACATGTAAGACTATTGTGATGTTTGTAGGACCTATGGACATTTGCCGCGGGGATGTCCAATACTACAAAAATATTCCAACATACCTAAAAATAGTTACTGTGAATTCTGTGCATCCACAACGCACTACACTGACTAATAATGAGCATTAGACACCTTAGTAGAGCGACTATATAGGTACACCTTCAGAATCAATGAAATTGGTCATGGGGAATGAGGAGGAAGTATCAAAGGAGGAACAACAGGGGGTAGAGGACCTATAAGGTGTTACAATTGTGATCAGGAGGGACATGTTTCTAGATACTGTCCACTCCCAAGAAGGCCTTGGTGCTCACAATGCAGGGTCAATGCTTATGCCATAGAGGATTGTCCCAATCAAATTGAAAAATGGGAAGAATGAACCAGACAGAGGGGGAATAATTTGATCAATGCAGAACCACGAAGTGTTTAGACACTTCTAGTAACTAATATAAATATAGTTACCATAGGGGGTAAGAAGATAGGAGATGATCGTGGTATGGTAGACCAGCCTTCAATTATTCGGGTAGCATCACCAAAGCAGTCATACAAC
This sequence comes from Pinus tabuliformis, assembly GCA_031772625.1. NCBI lineage: Eukaryota > Viridiplantae > Streptophyta > Pinopsida > Pinales > Pinaceae > Pinus > Pinus tabuliformis. Next base: position 1,074,116,708 of record CM062816.1, read on the forward strand.
CACACCGAGAAAAACAAATACTATCAGGAAGCGACCAAGTTATTTGATGGGTTAACAGAGATAAAAGGAGACAAGAAATAGGATTCACACATAGCCAGTAACATTCGACCAACCGAAGAATGGTTTAAGTTATTTTTCAGATTGTTGATAATGAACAGATGCTAAAGGAGTTGCACAAGATTCTGAAAGCAGTATTTCTAGAGACGAAGAAAAAGGGGAAACAATATCAAAAAACCTACCGTAAATACATTCGAGAAGGGTATGACGGAACAAGATGAGAACCGGTAGAGAATTCTAGATTGATGCTCAAGTCGAAGGATTCCAGATTAAGGATACAATGTTATATCTGGGGTCAGATGTAAATATTCTACCTAGAAAGACATGGGAAGTGCTGGGGAAGCCGCAACATAAATATTCACCAATACAATTATGTATGGTGAATCAATATTTCATCTTGCCCATTGGAAGGTTGGAACATGTGGAAGTGGATCTAACAGGGGTAAAAACTTATAATAAATTTGAATTAATATATATAGAGGGCGATAAGGACCTGTACCCAACACTTCTTGGTATCGACTGAGCATATGAGAACTATGCTATCATTGACCTAAAGAAGGAGTTGATGATATTTGAAGTAGAAGGGATGCGAGTAATACAACCGCTAGATCCATATCAAGGACCAAGGTTAATCGAAGCTATGGATGATCGAGACGAGCTGGGAATGCTAGATCAGCTATATAGGCTAACGACAAGAAAAAGAGAGGACTACGTAAATCCTACAACAAGAAGATCGGTTAGTTGGAGGAGCATACAAAGTTTAGAAGTTGGTTTAGAAGCCACTTGGGATGCATGGCAATAAGGATGATACAAGATTGATACCAGATGTTGCACCAAGATATGCAGAATAAACTAGATTGGGCAGAGATAAGAAATTATCCTACCTTCCACGGCATCGAATCAGTAGACACTTTTCTAAATAAAGTGGACAGAACCATAAGGGAATATCACAAAGTCCCGCTATTAGATATTGCATTACAAGCCACCCCAACAAGGTGGTGGAAAGCGCATTGCAACACTTTGCATGAATGGGAGACTATCGAACGAGCCATGAGGGAGATGTTTAGACAAGAGGGAGATTGACCGCATGACAAGGTGAAGTATAGAGGAAACTCAGATCCCAAAAACCATTTAGAGGACTGCATAGAGAAGTGGGAAAAAGAGAAAGTACCGAAGGAACTCTAAGTACATTTATTCATACATACCATAGGTACAATTCCACAAGCATGGTATATATAGGAGGAGATTCATAGACAAAAAACAGAATCGGATATCATGACTAACCAATTCAACACCAGTTTCTCATTCAAAGATAGTGATCGATGCATGACTGAAACCTTGTATGCCATTAAAGGGATCCTATTTACTTCGGGATGGCTATGGGAAGGTTTCATTGATGAGAAATTCCTACAATATTTATATGAAGCAGGGTATCCATAATATATATCTTTTGGAAAATTAAACGCAGATCCAGAAGAGGATGATCTAGAAGGACTTAGACATCTGAAATTTCAATAAATGGAAGGTGAATGAGATATCTGTTGGAAAATTACATATTACGAAGAAATGGAACACATAAAATATTGTAGAAATATAAACACAGAAAACACATAAAATAGGAGAGACATAGATATATGTGGTTCACCCAGTTTGGGCTACATCCACACCGAACAGCCAGTCCTTCCTTTCTATTATCTAGCAAAATGAAGAGACACAACCTATAGTAGATCTGCTGTAATATCCTCTGTTTTCTCTCACAGTCCCACCTCTCTACTTCTCACTCGAAGAATACACATATATTATGCAGACTCAATACAATGCCCGCATACAAAGAGAGGGGTTTCATTCTAGGGCAAAAAACCCTAAACTAAACATAAGTTCTACCGTTAGATCATCCGCCTAATGAACGACCCAGATTGACTAGAAATTACTATACTTTTACAAGGCAATTTTACATCTGTTTTTAGATTCGAGGGCACTGCCCCGAAACCCCCCGCCAGGGGGGGGGGGGCTCCCCAAAGGTCACAGTCGCCCCCCCTGCAGTGAATATTTTACAGGAGGTGTTGCCGCCCCATTTCAAACTAGGGTCCAATGTAGCGATACCTTTGAATACAGAAGATAATCAGGCTCCACACCCAACAATCTCCCACTTGAAGACTGATTATAGCAACTCCACCGCTGCTTCATTTGATGGACAATGACTCCTCTTTGGACCTAGTTGTTTCTCATCTTCATCATCATCCTTGAAGACCAATTGAAACTGAGGATATTCTCAGTTTCTCCCTGGTTACAATTTTTGTTAGCATATCTGCAGGATTCTGACTAGTGTGTATCTTTTCGAGCTTCAACTCTCCATCTTCCAACACTGATCGTATGAAATGGTACTTGAGTTGTATGTGTTTAGTCTTGGAATGAAATGCTGAGTTCTTTGCAAGATGAATGGCACTTTGGCTATCACTATATAACATTCCCATATCATGCTCCTTGCCCAATTCACCTATAAACCTTTGTAACCAAATCATTTCTTTACTAGCCTCTGTAGCAGCAACATAATCTGCTTCTATTGTTGAAAGTGAAACAACACTTTGGATTTTTGAAACCCAACTGACAGCTATTCCACCAACAATAAATACATATTCTGTAGTGCTCCTCTTGTTATCTCCATCACCTACCATATCTACATCAACATATCCCTGTAGAGAAATGTTTGAACCACCAAAGCATAATGCTTGATTTGTGGTACCTTTCAAATATCTGAGAATCCATTTCACTGCCATCCAATGTTCCTTTCGTGGATTGTTCATGTACCTGCTTACAACTCCCACTGCATGTGCAATATCAGGCCTTGTGCATACAATTGCATACATTAAGCTTCCAACTGCTGATGCATATCGAACTTTAGACATATAATCCATGTCTTCTTCGGTCTTTGGGCACATTTCGTTACTAAGTTTGAAATGGCTAGAAAAAGGTGTACTAACTAGTTTTGCATTGTGCATATTAAATCTTTTCAACACCTTTTGTATGTACTCATTTTGAGACAATGATAATTTACGATTTTTCATGTCTCTAGTTATTCTCATACCAAGGATTTGTTTTTCAGCTCCCAAATCCTTCATTGCAAATGAATCTGCCAATTTTCTTTTGAGCACATTTATTTCCTGCATGTTAGACCCTGCAACAAGCATGTCATCTACATACAATAACAATATAATAGAGCTGCCATCATTTTGCTTTTTCAAATAAACACAATGATCAGAGTGACATCTAGTATAACCTTGTTCAGACATAAACTTGTCAAATTTTAGATACCACTGCCTTGGAGCCTATTTTAAGCCATACAAGCTCTTCTTCAACCTGCACACTAGTTTCTCCTTCCCTTTCACTTCATATCCTTGTGGTTGCTGCACATATATCTCTTCCTCCAAATCCCCATGGAGAAAGGTTGTCTTTACATCTAACTGCTCAAGATGCAAATCTTCAACTGCTACTAGACTTAAAATATTTCTGATTGAAGTCATTTTAACAACAAGAGAAAATATTTCATCAAATCAATACCTTTCTTTTGTGCAAACCCCTTCACCACAAGTCTAGCTTTGTACCTCTGTTTTCCTCCATCTTCTTCCTTCAGCCTGTAAACCCATTTATTCTTCAATGTAGCTTTTCCTGCAGGCAACCTGACTAAGTCCCAAGTCTAGTTATGCATTAAGGAGTCCATCTCTTCTTCCATGGCTACCTCTCACTTCTTCCTACTTTCAACCTGCATTGCTTCTTCATAACATTCGGGTTCACCAGAATCAATCAACAATAAATAATATAATGAAGGAGAGTATCGTTGAGGAGGTCTACTTATCCTGGTAGATCTTCTAACACCACTTTCAGGTGTTTGGGTTGGCTGTTGTTGTTGTTGTATTTGTTGATTATTATTATTATTTTCAAGCACCTTTACTTTTTCATTGATTTCATCAAGAACTGTGAATTCCTTGTTTTCTTTTTCCTGTTTATTTCCTGCAACTGATTCTTATACAAGACCTTTTCATTGAATATTACATCTCTGCTCCTAATGATTTTGTGATTTTCGTAATCATATAAGTGATAACCAAAATCATTAACACCATATCCAATAAAGGTACATTTCTTTGACTTTGCCTCAAGCTTCGTTCTATTTTCTTTATCAATATGGACAAAGGCCTCACAACCAAAATGCTTTAAAAAGGAGTAGTTTACCTTTTTACCTATCCATGCTTCCTCTAGAACATAACCATCCAAGGAACTTGAAGGCCCTCTATTTATTAGATAAACAACAGTATCTACAGCATCTGCCCAAAATTGTAAAGGCAATCTTGCATGTAATCTTATGCACCTTGCACGCTCCACGATTTTTTTGTTCATCCTTTCTGACACACCATTTTCTTGTGGTGTTCTTGGAACTCTCTTTTCTCTGCGAATTCCATGCTCTGAACAGTACCTATCAAACTCTTTACTGCAATATTCACCTCCATTGTCTGATTTGAGACACTTTAATTTCTTTCCTGACTCAATCTCAACCAAAGATTTCTATTTCTTGAAAGTATCAAATACATCATATTTATTCTTAATACAATAAATCCAAGTTTTTCTAGTTGCATCATCAATAAAAGAAACATAATAACAAGATCCACCGAGAGATGATACCTGAGAAGGTCCCCATACAACTATATGCACAAGCTCTAATTTTTCGCTCTTCTTTTCTTTCCCAGCTCTAAGAAATCTGACTTTCTTCTATTTTCCATAAATGCAATTCTCACAGAAGTCAAAATCAACATTCTTCAAACCCAGCAACAAATTCCTTGATTGAATAATCTTCATCCCCTTTTCACTCATGTGTCCGAGCCTATGATGCCACAATGTTGCATCTGCTCCTTTGGAAGTTAAGGCATTAACAGAGTTAGAAATACCATTGCATAAATACAATGTACCAACCTTTTCGCCTTTTTCTATTACCAGGGATCCTTTGGTAACCTTCCAAGCTTTATCTGTGAAAGTTTTCACACAACCTTCACCACCTAACTGCCCTGTTGAAATCAAATTTTTCTTTAGATCTGGAACATGCCTTACCTCCTTTAGTAGCCATTGGTTTCCATTCTGCTATTTTACAAGAACCTTACCCATTCCAACAATTTTACAGGTTTTATCATCACCCAAACGAACTTGTCCAAAATCTCCTTGAACATAGTCATGAAAGTATTTCTTATCAGGTGTGGCATGGAATGAGGCCCCTGAATCTACCACCCAGGAATCAGTGATATTTTCGAAAGAAAGAATCAAAGCATCTTGTAACACCTTACCTATCACATTTGCTTCATGATTTTTTTCTTACTTTGCATCTCCTTATTTTCCCTTCCGAGATCTACAATCTTTCTTTAGGTGTCCTTTCTTTTCACATTTCCAGCACACTATCCCCGATCTAGACTTGGATCTACCTTTCCTTGATTTACTGTGATATCCTGAGCTCTTTCCTCTTTCCATTTTTCTTCCCCTAGACTCTGCACTCAAAGCATTATCGGATGTCTCACCGGAGATTTTCCGTTGCATTTCGTCGCTAAGGATAGCACCGACAACATCATCAAACTTTAAAGTACTAGATCCAGAAATAGAGTTACTAATGGCCATTACTAAACCATTCCAACTTTCTGGTAATGAGCACAAGAATAACAGAGCTCTAACTTCATCATCAAAGTTTACCCCTACAGAACATAACTGACTTGTAACAGTATTAAAATCATTTAAATGGTCTGCAACAGATCCACCTTCCGACATCTTCATATTAAATAATTGTTTCATAAGAAATACCTTGTTTGAGGTCGAGGGTTTTTCATATAGTTTCTCCAATGCCTTAATCAAACCCTCTGTCATTGTCTCCTTAAAAATGTTTAAGGTGACCAACGCTGCGAGGCACAATCATACTGTTCCGAGTGCCTTTCTATCGAGAAGGTTCCTTTCTTCATCTCTCATTCCTGTCGGCATCTTTGTTTTTCTGCCCAATGGTAGGTACAGATCTTTCTGATACAGATAATATTCCATCTGCATCTTCCACAGCAAGAAGTTTTGGCCATTAAATTTCTTGACCCTAAACTTACCATCTTCTGCCATTGCTCCGACTCGAACAAGGAACCCTTCTTTCCTACGAGTTTTATCAGCCAAATAGACCTTTGGCTCTGATACCAGTTGTTGGAAAATTATGTATTACGAAGCAATGGAACACATAAAATATTGCAGAAATATAAACACAAAAAATGCATAAAATGGGAGAGACACAGATATATGTGGTTCACCCAGTTTGGGCTACATCCACCCCGAACAGCCAGTCCTTCCTTTCTATTATCCAACAAAATGAAGAGACACAACCTACAACAGATCCACTGTAATATCCTCTGTTTTCTCTCACAGTCTCACCTCTCTACTTCTCGCTCAGAGAATACGCATATATTACATAGACTCAATACAATGCCCTCATACAAAAAGAGGGGTTGCCTTCTAGGGCAAAAAACCATAAAATAAACATAAGTTATATCGTCAAATCATCCACCTAATGAATGGCCCAGATTGACTAGAAATTACTATACTTTTACAAGGCAATTTTACATCTATTTTTAGCTTCTAGGGCACCGCCCTTGAAACCCCCCGCTTGGGGGGGGGGGGGGGGGGGGGGGGCTCCCCAAAGGTCGTAGCCACCCCCCCCCCCCTGGACCCCCCCTACAATGAATATTTTATGGGCGACGTTGCCGCCCCATTTCGAACTGGGGTCCAATGTGGCGATACCTTTGAATACAGAAGATAATCAGGCTCCACAGCCAACATATTCAAGAAATCCCTTCAGGGGACACTGCACACTTACTCCCAATAAAATTGAGGAAGCATAACATTGGCTCAGAGAATAAACCTAAGATGGCATCTATTGGAGATTATTGGGACAAGCAAACAACTAATGAAACTTTTGATCTGGTGAGTGAATATGAAGACTTATTTCCAGCTTCTGTGGCTGAATTAAAAGGAATAAAAGGGGACATCGGAGAGATGAAGATCATGATGAAACTAGATGCATGTCCAGTGAAGCATAGACCATACAGCTAAACCCAAGAGTGAAAGAGAAGGTCAAGAAAGAGATTAAAAAATGTTAGAATCCAGACTCATATTCCGAGTGGAAGAAGTTGAATGGATTAGCCCGATTGTAATACAAAATAAGAAAGATGCCATGGAAATCAGAGTCTGTGTAGACTATAGGAGCCTAAACAATGCATGCGTACATGATCCATTCCCAACATCATTTAGTGATGAAGTTCTAGACATTGTAGCCGGGAATGAAGCACATTACTTCACCGATGGATTTTAGGGTTATCATCAACTCTATATAGCGGAATAATATAAGAAGAAAACAACATTCATGATAGAATGGGGTTCATATGCCTATCATGTAATACCATTCAGTGTGAAGAATGCACCAATTGTTTTCTCATGGATTGTTGTTACCGGGAAAAGTGTCTATTTAGAACTGCTCTATCCCACTAAGGTGTGACAGCTGCCTTAGAAACAAACATAGAAAAACTACTTTTGTATTTCCTTTATGAATTAAAGATAGAGGGGGATAGAAAGAACCGACCTGTGTCTTGCGCTAGTCCTTTGATCCAATCCCTCTCTTCTTTGACAGCTTCCAGCTACTTGCTCCCTTACTTGCCCAGCTTCACCAAGTACCTGTAAGATCGCAGAAGAAGAAAACTATACAAAGACATGGATCTATATTCATAAGCAACTTAGGATCAGATTTAAGCTAACCATACAAATGTAACAAGCATCAATGATACAAAAGCATGGAGGAGAAACTCAAATAGTTTTTATTGATATACAAGAAGATCCAAGAGGAGTTACAACCGATGATTCTTGACCCAGCATCAACCTCCCAGAAAAGAAGCCCCTCTTCACCTCCAACAAAGCATAAATCACCCAATACTCTGATATCTATCTCAAAACCAACAGCAATTCCTTACAATGTGCAAAATTCCAGCCTCTGGATCTCTGGGGTGAGGGATCCATATATAGATGTATGCAAGGAGGATGAGTCAGCCTGTGATTTGATTAGTGTCTTCTCTCTGTCAGTTCTTGCTTCCACTTGGAGACTGAAAGCCTCTTACTCATCCTTGGTCGAATTTAGTGAGGCAAGTGTCATAGGAGAAGATTCTGGAAGCTTCCATTGTCTTTCCACCTTGCGGAATGGCACTGCCATTTGTCATTTCCCACTCAACGCACCCTCATAGTGCATTTAGGTGTGTTACAACGCACCTAGCTAGTGTGTTTAGGTGCTATGCAACGCAGCTAGCCAGTGGAGCAGCTGAAATGATCCTGTTTTGACTTATTCTGAGCAGTTTCTGGTGGAGAAATTCTGGGAGAAGCTATAATTTGTTGACCTTGTTCCTTTAGGGGTTCGAACAACACTTCTAGGGACTTAGGAGCCCTTGGTTTATGGACATTTCATGCTTGGAGCTGCAAGGCACAAAAATGTCTATAACAATTGTCATTGCTGCCTTTAGAGATTATATTCAGAGGTTCTTAGAAGTATACATGGATGACTGGACAGTGTACATTTTTCTAAATAAACACACCAGTCTACTACGAGTCATGTTTGAAAGGTGCAGACAGTTACAAATCTCCTTAAATATCAAGAAATGCAACTTTGTAGTTCCATTCAGAACATTACTAGTCCATATTGTTTGCAAAGAAGGGGTGTGCGTAGATCTCGCAAAGGTTGCGACAATTGTAAATATGGAGCCACCAAATAACGTAAAGCAACTACGATCAGCACTGGGCCATACAAGATATTACCATCAATTTATTTGAAATTATGCCTCAATTACAACTCCTATGGAGAAACTGTTGAAGAAGATAGAAGCTTTCAGGTGGACGGATGCCTGTCAAGCGGCACTGAACAAATTAAAAGAAAAATTGGTAAGCACCCCTATTCTTTTATACCCAGACTGGAATAAGCAGTTTCACTTACACATTGATGCATTAGGAATAACATTAGGAGCAGTGTTGGTGAAACCTGGAAAAAAAACATGGATCACCCAATTTACTTCACCAGTAGGAAACTGTCAACAACCGAGAAGAACTACAGAACAACAAAAAGGGAAGAATTGGCAATGGTTTACTCCCTACAAAAATTCAGATTCTATCTGTAGGGAGCACCATTCAAGTTCTTCATGGACCACTCATCTTTAAAATATATGGTGAACAAGTTAGTGTTGGAGGGTAGAATATGTTGATGGTTACTATTGTTCCAAGAGATCACATTTGAAGTGGTCATAAAACCAAGAAGGTTAAATGTGGGGCCAGACCATCTATCAAGGTTAGAGTGAGGAGAAAATGAAGGACCATTAGACGACCAACTGTCAGATGCTAACTTATTTCAAATAGAAGCCATTCCAGACTACTTAGAGGAGATTGTTGTATTACTAACAATAGGATTCTTCTCAGAGGGATACACGTCGACGCAGAAATGATACCTAATAGTGAGAGTGACAGATTATCAAATAAAAGAAAGACATCTATACAAGTTGGGCCTTGATCAATTTCTGTGATGCTATATGCTTCAACATGAGAGATAAGAAGTGTTATGGCCGTGCCATGCTCGAGTTGTGGGAGGCCATGATGGGGACAAAGCTACCGCAAGGAAAATACTGTAGGTCTGGTTGTGGTGGCCTACCATCCAAAAGGATGCTAAATAATATGCAAAGAGTTGCGATGTGTGTTAGAGAGTTGGGAGGTCATCACATCAGGATGAACTGCCTTTAAATCCAGTTCACACAGTACAAATCTTTAAGAAATGGCTAGTAGATTTAGTCGGCCCTATCATGCCACCAACGCATCATTCCCATGCCAGATACATCATAACCGCTACAAAGTACCTTAGTCAGTGGGTATAGGCAGTGCCAGTCAAGGATTGTACCGCCGATAATCCAACAAGATTCATCTCTGAGTGCATAATATCCAGATTTGGATGTCCAGAAAGCCTAACCAGTGATCAAGAGACACATTCCATTAATGAAATTGTCACTTGTCTCCTAAAGAAATGCATGGTCCAGCATCACAAAAGCAGCCCGTACCACCCATAAGCCAATGGAACGGTTAAAGCCTATAATAAAATAATCAAGAGGGGTCTAACAAAAATTGTGTCAGCAAATCGAGACGACTGGAATGAATAGGTTCCAAAAAATTATGGGCTTACAGAACAACAGTAAAAAGGACACACAAGAAAATGTCGTTCCAACTGGTATATGGAAGAGAAGTAGTAGTACAAGCATAATTCATTCTCCTGAGCATTTTTATCTCTCAGGCCACCAAAATGATAGATGATGCATCTTTGAGAGAGAGGATGGAACAACTGATGGAGTTGGATGAATCGAGGTTTTTAGCGGAGTTCCACCAATCAGTTGAACAAAGGAGACAGAAGGCTTGGCACGACAGACACATGAAAAAGAAAACCTTCAAGGTAGGGGATCATGCTCTACTATATGATAGTAGCTTTTAAAAGTTTCTAGGAAAACTATAAATGCATTGGTTGGGGTCGTTCATAGTTGCAAAGATTAAATATTCTAGGGCGGTGAAGTTAGCGCAATTAGACAGGATAATGTTGCTAGGATGGGTGAATGGTGCACACCTGAAGCCTTTCTACAAATCCACAGTCATGCCATCATATTGAAAGTGTCTCGGAAATGAACCCACAAGTAGGTTTTAGTCAATAATACATATTCAGTCTATAATAAGTGCATAGTGAGTCATATGAGTCAGTAGCATATTCCTTTACATTCCATGTCTTTTTCCTTTTTTCCAATAACAAATAGCACATGTCAATCTAGTTGCGATACCATGTCACCGCAACCCACTTGTCGTCAGGGGGGGGGGGGGTAGTCACACGTTCCACAAGTCTTTCTCATCATACTACAGGTCTTTTCCATAATAAATAAGTAATAATACACCTGTCAGACAGAGTTCCATAAAATATATTCCCATTGGGGAATAAATCAGCTAATAATTACCCACCATTATGGAAACTTTATTAACCATGCGGCCCACTCTATCTTTTTCCATATACGTCATAACAGTCAGATCCAAGTTAGCAAAAGGTGTCATAAAACAAGTACGAAGCATAAGGAAAGTTGTCACAGTAATTAGTTAACAAGTCCAGTCAGAAACGTCATGTCAAGTTTTGTCTACTTAATTTGTATGACGATGCATGGAGTTACAGAATTTCAAATGTAGGTGACAGAAGAACTTCAAATTTGCTCTAAAAACCATCAACGACATAGGCACATAGTCTCTAAACCTCTGATAATGGTTGTCTACTAGAGGTGCAGAATGATGGCAAAAGAAATTATCTCAGTCCTAGACGACTGACTGGATGATTGAATTACAATGTTAGAAAATCTATATGGAAAGTATGATAAAGAAACAATAGTGGATATTGATCTCTTGGATTGTTTCCAATTTCCATTGTTTAAGAGAGAAGTATACATGGAATATGTCCCAAAAGGAGATGGCACAATGACAGCAAAGGTTAAAGAGGATTTTAGAGGTCTCCATCGATCAACACTAATTAATCTCAGGAGCCTACCTATCTTTGGCACGCAATTGGCAGTGATGGAATGCATAAAGATCCTATCCAACATTATGTAGGGGGTATCTCTATGACTCGACAAAGAATACTTTATTCATGATGATATATCCATCGAATGACAGGACTCTCTACAGGAGGAAATGCAGTGGCTACAACGTTTCAAGGAGGAACAAAGCGAGTGAAGAAAGAAGGCGACAAGGATTATTACGATAAATAGAGGACCAAGCATGGGGGTAGAGGCGCGAATATTGATCTTATCACCAAGGATGAAATATGACTCATCTGCTACACAATAGTAGGGAAAACAATGAGGCATTTTTCCAAGAACGAATGTACCCTAGATGCAATATCGGTTGCAGAACACTACTGCCAAGGGGAGGTGCTTAACTCATCAACCTTTGTACTGAATGAAATCTTTGAAGCATGTGAGGACATTTACAAAAGAAGCACTAATTTCATATTTGGCTACATTCTAATGACTCTAGCAATGTGGAAATGGCGATTGTCGAGAGGAAGGGACATGATGCAAATTAGAGATGACCAACCCATAGCACTCAGATATGAGACATGGAGAGCTTCATGGGACCCCAACAACAAAGAAATCAATTTTGCATCCTTTATCGAATGGTATGGGTTGATAATGATCATAATCAAGATGACAGAAAGAATACCTAGACAACTAATGGATGAGTTTTCGTAAGATATCTGGTTTTTTGTTACCCATGGGCACACATATAATAGGCCGAGATGCGTCCACTCAGAAAAATTTCAAAATAGATATTTGTTTTATCAGAAGTAGCATTCCATAGCGAGGTTGGTTCGTGGTCGGGGGTTGCATGCAAGATCACTAGACGAAAATACATATACTTATTTGAAGGAATGAGGCCGCAACCACTAACAAGAGAAGCAGCAAGAAGCAACAAGAAGAGGATGATCTCAAGCCAATGGTTCTTGATATGGAGCAACAAATGTCATCCCTTAAGAAAACAATTGTGAACTTCATTGAACCCTCAAGTGAGGCAACACAATCTGTAGTTTTTCAAGGTTCTACTTTGTTTAATCTGATAATCACCACTCCTCTAGCTGTAGCAATTCCCAATGTTGGCCTCCATGCACAATCAGGTCCAACGATCCAAAAGCCAAAACAGAAAAGGGGAATTAAAAATATGGTCACCAAGAAACCCAAGACAATTTCTACGCTCCCAATTATCGACCTCAATGGCAAGGCTGGTCAGTCAATATCTACATCCCCAATCATTGAAGAAAATCCTCAAACCTCATCCGCAGTCACCAGGGTCGTGGGATCCATCCCCGCATACAGCCTCCACCTCAGCGACCTTATCTGAAACCATCCCACCTGGTACATGTGTAGCCACAAAAGAGATAGAATTGGACTCTACCCAGCAATACTGTGAGCATCTACAAGGCAATGGCACTCACACATCCTCGCTGGTATCCCTACTTCTAAGATCAGGCCCACTACCAGCGGATGAGCCAATGGTTTCCACTCTACAATCAACAGGAACTGAGTAGTACAGACTATATTCCCTATAAATTTTCCATTAATCCCAAACCCTGCTATCATTCCACCTACACCTCAATTCACCTCGTCTTCGCAGCAAGAAAACTCTCCCCCATCCCACTCAAACAAGTCCATTTCCAACGGCCTACCCATTCAAAGCAATTTTCCGGATCCAAATACAATGCAGGCAGAAACCCTGCAGCATTGGTCATCAACACAATTGTTTGGATTCATCCAACAAGCTGGACAAAGAGAAGAAATATTACATGATGACCTCATTTGTGAACATGAGAAACAAAAAACACAATTACAGGAGATCACAGAAGAAAGGGATCAGCTGAGACAAGCAAACAATGATCTACATGCCCAGGTAGATCGGGTTATGAATAAATTTTGGTCACTTTGGCCGACAATATCAGATGTTGTCATGGAAGCTCCCGAGGATATTATATACTGCACGTTGGTTGATTGTTGCGACCACATCCAAGCAGTGTGCTCAAGTCTGGTAGCAATGAATGCAGACATGAAGAAAAAATTGGAACCAATCAAATCGACGTTGCCTGATCTAACTGAGATATATGTCAGGACAATAGATGATAAGATCAGCACCATCGCCACTGCAAAAGAATCACTAGCTGAAGCACTAGCCAATGGGTTTTCCCTAATGGATAAAGTGCATGATTGGTCATGCAGCCTAGCCATAAAGAATCAACCTGTCCATCCTCTATGAGAACAACTTCAATTTTTAATTTCTAACAACAAGAGATGCACAGACTTTGTTTGACTGCAAAAGATCGATGAAGAAATCGCCACCATTTAGGCCCAATTCAAACAAATAGAGGAGGAATCTACACAAACTAAGAAGAAAATCTGAGACATCAAACCTCTGGTCCGCTTACATGTCCTTGACCTGAAGGAAGTTTACAACAACAACAAAGAACAATGGAACAAACTACAAAGAAGAAGGTTGTGTTAGCTAACATCCAACACAACAGAGGAATTCATCAAACAAGCTGACTCCATAGTGATTGCATGGCAAGTAGCACTCAATGAATACAACAATTTTAGGCAAGAAACAACAAAAACTATTCCTGAATTGGGGCCTTCATTTGGAAAAGGAGGCCATCAGACTATAGAAGAAGCAACTGAAACAACAGCCCCTCAATAGATGGTAGAAGAAGTAGCTGAAACAATAGCCACTCAAGGGGAAGAACAGGAGCAACTACAAGCAGAAATACCTGTAGAAACAATATGACCCACAACATTGGAGATAGATTGGCCTCGGGACGAGTCAAACAACTATGGTCGAGGCCTGTTGGGGCCTTTGTTTTGAATTTTTAAATTTTTGGAGGTATGAAGAGGGAAAAATAAGTAGCGGGAGCAATGGTCAAGTTGCAGAGAAGATATATGGGAAAGGACGAAAGACCATGGAGTCGTAGGGCAGTTGCGGCAAGGTGGCAGGAACAAGCAGAAATAACCGAGCGAATAAGGAGGAGGACAGGAAGCAGCTGAGGGGATAGACAGATGAACAGAACTAGTAGTTCGAGAAGTGGAGGAGTAGATAAAAAGAGAGAATAACATGAAGAAAGGGTTGGTATCTGAGGGAGTCCAGGGACACAAAAGAACCTAATCTGAGGACTGGAGCAGTGGCGGAAAGATGAGAGCTGGGCTCAAACTAAGATCTAGAGCATTCTATGGTCACAGTATTTTATGTATTTTCTCACGGCTCTTGCTGAATGTATGTTGTAATGAATCTTCTGATGGGTTAATATGAACGAGTACCTGGAACAATTTCATAGTATTCTCTATGTGTATTGTTGTGATTTATGGGCCTCCTAAAAAGCTTTTAATGTTCAGGGTCTTTTCTCATATTCATATGATCTCTATAATGATATAATGTTACGATGAATGTACACTTTAAGCTCTCTATAGAGTAATGGTTGGGTCATCCTTGATATCCTTCTAAACCCTTCTTAGTTTCGGTCATGGTACACCTTGGGTGAGACTCCTTATCCATTGGGGTAGGGTGAAAATGTCGTCCTAGACTACAGTGGACCCTTGTGCCTGAACCCAGGGTCTTTCCCTGATGAAATTTTTGTGCCAACAATGATTCACCAGGAAGTGAAGGAGAAATTGTAGAAAAGTGAAGCTCAATACAAGGCTCGACATGACAAGCACTGGGTTGATCACCAATTTCAAGTTGGAGACAGGGTGTGGCTCCATATCAGCAAATACATAATGAAAGGGGAAGGAAAGAATTTGAGACTAATCTGATATGGTCCTTTCACCATATTAGAGAAGGTTGGAGACAATGCTTTTAATCTCAATTTGCAAGTGTACATGAAAATGCACTCAATGATGAACATTGAAAACTTAAAGATCTACGAGCTTCCTTTGATCATGGACACTTAGGAGGTTGGATAGGTTGCTACAATGGATGATTTTTCACTTGAATTTTTGGACAAGCTACCTACAGATATCATTCTTGACAGGAGAATTAGGAGTTCATGACAGGGAGATGTAGAGAACCTTCGTATTGGCTTCAAGGGATTGCATCCAAGTAAGGCTCATTGGATTGAAAAATATAAAGTGAGAGAGAAATTCCCTCACTTGCCAATCGACCGATAAGGCTTTTGGTGACCAAAAAGCTGATTAGTGGGGAGGAATGATCCATGAGGATCCTAAAAGGACAAAATTTTGAAATCTTTGAAACACTTTGAAACTAACCTCAAATAAAAGAGTTCATTGTTTTGAATCCAATGTTGCAAATGACACCTCAATCTGACGTCATATGAGAAATATACGCTCCGCTAAAGTTTTTGGGAAACAACTAATTTTTTTTTCACGTAAGACCCACAGGAGGACACGTGGTGCTAACGTCAACAGTACATATGCTGATGTCATATGTATGGTTAATGATGTCAGCATGATGACTTAGTAGTATGGTCAATAGAGAGCCAATCGAGAGATGACACGTGGCAGGTGATGTCAGTATGGCATCAACAACCTAGTCAACGACCTAGTCGACAGTACAAATGAATTAGAATGCGCCACATGGAGCCCAGTCAATAGTTAGTCAATTTCTTAAGGAAGCGAAATTTTGCACCATGGAGGACACAAAATTATTACCTGATTAATTTTTTCAGTGACCTTCAAAATCGTCGACGGGAAAAGTGCATGCTAGGGATAATTTAAATTAAAATAAAATAAAAATATGTTGTTAGTTGATGGACGATCAAACCCTGCTGGTCAGACTGAAAACAATTATTGTATATATATAATCAAGCGATAAGGTGGGAAACTGTGGCAGTTAGAAGATGGGACTATTAAAATATATTATTATATATGTCGGCGGGAGTTGAACCTGCCCAGCGTTACTACCTGTCGGACTTCCAGTGACAAAAAATGTCATCCCCATATTATATATAAAAACAAATGCACCAACCCTAATTCAATCTTGCAAATAACGGGAGGGCAATGGCCCAGCAGGAAGCCCACTACTGTTGGGCCAAGTGGGTGACTGATCCAGGTGGATCTCCAAACACAATGGTAGGGAAAAAGCTCAAAATTCTAAGTGGTGGAAATGCGATGAACTTGACATCAGATCAAAGTGTTCGTTGCTCTGATTCCAATGGTGCGAATGAAACTCCAATCTGAGACCGGATGAAGGAGATAGAGGCAGTCAAAGTTGGGTTGACTTTTGATGACTGGGCAAGTTTAATCAGGAAACAATTTGCACTTTTCCGACAAAAGGAATCCGACCAACTTTGGCCAGATTCCAGGTGAAATCGTGGCCTAGTTAAAAAGACTTCTTCGGCTTAAAAACGGAATTTTTAAAAATGGACCATTTTGTTATTATAACAAAAAAACATTAAAAAAAAGGGTGGTGGGCCACCAACCCCGCCACCCCTTAACTGCACCACATAATTGAAAGAATAACTTCGGCGTAAATCACATGTAGACAGACATTTGTCGACACGTTTCGAACCAACAAGTGTGGTTCATCGTTAGGACAAGTTGAAGAAACAGATCCAGCTTAGCATGTTAAATAGTCTGAGCAGAGACTCCAACGGCTAATTTTGACCTTAGGACCCAGGTCAAATTATTATTCATTAACTGCACCACATAACATTAAAAAGATATATTGGTGAGGGGCGGGCCATGACCCCCGACCCCTCCCACGGAACTGTGTAAACCAAAACCGGGGTGGGCGGCCATGACCCCTCCACCCCACAACCATCCCATAGAACCACGAAACGACACCATTATATGAAACGGGTGGTGAGTCCGCCCTTGGGGCACGAACCCAACCACACTCCAAAGGAAACGCACAGCACACCAACTGGTGGGAGGGGGGTATGGTGGGTGGGCCGCCCAAGGCGGGCCTGACCCAACCCATAACTTAATTAAAGGGTTGTTGAAACTTAATAAAAAATCGGTGTATAAAAAAAGGAGGCAGGGTTTGACCGCCCGACCTCCTCGATATTAAATAGATCTCAACCAATGCACCAAACCACCTCATTGAGAAATCTGCCTGAAATATTTGATTTAAACACAGTTTGTCAGTGCGCCCAGGGAGAGGAGTTAGTGCACACAGTTCGAGGCAGAATTTTGTAGGAGGGCCGATTTTTCACTTTCTCAGAATTTGACAAATTTTATATGGTTTTAGCACTTCTCGATGCCATGAACGCAATGGAACTGTCCATTTCTCCATTAGACTTCTACATTTTTCAGCCATTTTTCATTATGCAGGTATAAAACTCCCTTTTTGTAATTGATGCTTGTACTCTTCTTTTTCATGCCACTTAATGAATGAAGGCCTCCCCATTGATCGAGCAGGTCCCAGATACGTAGTCCAAGTCGGACAAACTCCGTTATCAAGTCTTGTTGTCTGCTTTCATGCTTTATTTGTTCCTCCTCTTCTCTCATTTGCACATTAAGCTTTCTATGTTAAGCTAGAAATTATGCATGTAATTCTTTAACACATCTATAAGAAAAAGATTTTGGATCAAGTGGTATCAGAGCAGGTGTTTTTTTAGATGTGAATTGCATGTTTGTATGCTAACAAGAAATAGGCTCTGAAGAGGCGAAGGGAAACAAAAGTCTTTCGATCCTAAAGCGGGGCGTGCTCATCGACGGAGAAACATGGAAAATGAAGAGGCTCATCATGAAGAGGAGCACAATTTCTGCAAAACCTTCTATTAAATGGCAGAGAATTTCGGTCAGTTGCTTCCAGGGCTAGAGAAAGAAGAAGAGAGAAAACTAGAAGAATAAGGTTCAATGCATGGAAATGGTGGAGAAGAACCCCCTCCTTCTCCTTCCACAAGTGAAAGTTCTTCTTCCTCTCATCACCATCATCATAGAAATTCAAGGGATGCATCTAAGAAACCTTTATTTAAATTAGATGTCAAATTTGATCTTCCCATATTTAAAGGTGAAATTAATGTAGAAAAGCTTAATAACTGGATCAGGCATATTGAAATCTACTGCAGGATTCAATAGATCGAAGAGGACAAGGCAAAGATTCAACTGGCCTCTCTTTGACTTAGTAGCATCGCTCTCGTTTGGTGGGAGAGCAAATTGTGAAGCAGTAAGAGTGTGGGTAATCTTCTTTCCTCATCACCTAGTTTCATTTCTGCATTAAAGGAATAATTCTATCCCTTGGGTTATAAACAAAAAGCCTTAATGGATTGGAAATACTTAAGGCAGGGCAAAGGTCAGGATGTTCAAAGCTTTACAAAGTAATTTAGAAAACATGCACTTAATTTGGACATTGCACTTGACTCACCTGAAGTAGTAACTAAGTATATTGGATCATTACATAGTTACCTTAGACATTCATTATTTTTGTTTGAACCAACTACTATTGACTCTGCCAGTGTGAAGGCAATCCATCTTGAGAACAGGGGCAAAAATGAAAGAGATGATCATTTCAAGGAACCACCTTTCAAACATCCAAATGGAAAACCCAAAGTGAAAGGAAAAGGAAAGGAGAAGAGGATGACATCAACCAAGAAAGATGAAGGAGAAATACCTTATTGAAATCACTGCAAAAAGGAAGGTCATGACAACGATCATTGTTGCAAACAGTGTCTGGAAAAGAGACCAAAGAAGTATGGAGGAAAAGGCAAGCAGAAGACAGTGGCAACTGTGTAGCAAGACCTTGGATCTGATTCGGGAGATGAAGCATTGATCACAGCAGTAGGAACAAAATGTACTCTTACACCTCATGTTAATTCTAAATCACATGAAGGCACTAGTTTAATAGATGAGTATCTTCCTAATGAACGAAAGAGAATTGAGCTATTTCATACTAGAGTTATCATAAATCATACAAAAGTGGAAACTCTATTTGATACCGGATCCCAAGAAAACTTAATTTCAGAGTCCTTGGTAAAGAAGCTAGGCTTGGAAACCAAACCACATCCAAAACCTTACCCACTTGGATGAACACATGATAAAGCAAAATTGAATGTAACTAAGCAGTGTAAAGTTAAATTTGTGATCACTTCTAAGTTAGTGGATGAGGTAAAACTTGATGTGATACCATTGGATATCTATGGCATGGTGTTAGGGAGTCCATATCTATATGATAGAAAGGCAATCTTCTTCCGTCATGAAAACAAATACCAAATCATAAAAGATGGGGTAGAATATATTGCAAGGGCTCATCAAACTAAAAGCAATGCTAGCCTTGTAAGTGCATGACAAATGAAGAGGTTGGTGAATTCCAGTAAGGGTTTCATGTTTATGGTTGTAAGGGGGAATGATGCAAAATTATCCGATGCTTTCCAGGGTTGTGATCATGTGCATAAAAAGGAATTATGTGAATTAATTTCTAACTATGATGAGATGTTTCAGCAACCAAAGGGATTACCTTCGAAGAGGGAAATCCAACATGAGATCCATTTGCAGTATGACGCTCCTTTACCGAATATTGGCATGTACAGGATGTCGACCATTGAGATGGAGGAGATCAAAAAGTGGGTGTAGGAACTATTGAACCAAGGGGTCATCAGATTGAGTACTTCTCCATGCCGCTCACCGATTGTCTTAGTGCCGAAAAAAGATGGCACATGGAGGATGTGCATGGATTACCGAGCACTAAACAAAATCACGGTGAAAAATTGTTACCCTCTTCCCCGCATTAATGACTTATTAGATCACTTAAAGAATGATATCTATTTCACCAAATTGGATTTGCGTAGTGGTTATCACCGGGTCCGAATTACAGAGCAGGATGTGTTGAAAATCACCTTCAAGGCCAAACAGGGGTTGTTCAAATGGATGGTGATGCCATTTGAACTTTGCAATGCTCCAACCACTTTCATGAGGGTCATGAATGATCTCTTTAGGCCTTTCATTGATGAATTTATTCTTGTCTATCTATATGATATTCTTATCTTTAGTAAAAGTTGGAATGAACTTGTATGTCATGTGAAGAAAGTGTTTGATGCATGTAAAATTGTCAAAGTGTGAGTTTGGGAAAACCTCTTTGGTTTACCTAGGTCATATTGTTGGTCATGGTCAGCTAAAAATTGATCCTTCTAAAGTTGAAGCAATTGTAAATTGGCCTAAACCTACTAGTGTAACCGAGGTTCACAGCTTTTTGGGTGCAGTACAGTATTGGAGGAGATTTATTGCCAATTTCTCTATTATTGCAACACCTTTACATGCATTTACATGTGTAAAACAAGTCTTTCAATAGGGAGGAAAGCATAAATAGTCCTTCGAAACATTGAAATAAAATATCATCACGACGCTAGTCTTGGCCTTACTAGATCTCCAACAGCCATTCGAGATCAAGAGAGACGCCAGCAGATATGCCATGGGAGTTGTACTGATGCAACAAAAGAAGTTGATATGTTATCATTCAGAGAAGTTCCCTTAGTTTGTGATAAACTTTCCCACATATGACAAGGAATTATATGCCTTGGTCTATAGTGTGAAAAAGTGGAAACACTACCTGATCGGCAAGGAGACCATCATTCAGATGGATCATCAACCCTTGTAGTATCTTCAATCACAGACCAAGTTGCAGCAATCTCGTCATTTCATGTGGATGGGTTTTCTGCAGTAGTTTCATCTGGTAATAAAGTATAAGAAGGGCACTAACAACAAAGTGGCCGATATTCTATCTCGCCCTCCTATTTCTGCTTCTGTTATTTTGCATAATGCTTCATTATCTTTTGAAAGTTATGCTGAACAATATGCTAATGATGATGACTTTAAGGAGATTTATGCAAAACTAACCCATAGTTCACAGGTGGACAACTATCACTTGCAGGGGAAATTGTTGTATCACCTTGGAAAATTGTGCATACCCAGAGGAGAAACCATACATGTAATTTGGGAGGCCCACACCTCCCTTGTGTCTGGTCATTTTGGTGTTGAAAAAACTTTGTGTCATGTGCAAAGATTTTGTTTTTGGCCTCATATGAAGAACATTGTGACTCGCTATGTAAAGGGATGTGTGATGTGTTCTGTTTCAAATCCCTCTAACAGAAAACTCGGGCTCTACACACCACTCCCTATTCTAAGTCATCCATGGGAAAGTGTGTTGATGGATTTTGTAGGAGGTTTGCCTTTGTCTAGAAAAAGTCACGACTATTTGTATGTCGTCGTTGACTGTTTTAGTAAGATGTGTATTTTAATGCCTTGTAAAAAGCAAATCACTACAGAGAAAACTGCTTATCTTTTCTTTCAGCATGTTTGGGTCCATTTTGGGCTACCCACATTGATTGTGTCAGATAGGGACTCTTGCTTTCTCAAAGAGTTTTGGACCAGCTTGTGGAAGATGATGGACACCAAGTTGAAAAGAAGCATGGCATTCCATCCACAAACAGACGGATAGACAGAGCTTGTCAACCGCACCGTGGTACACTTGTTGTGAGGCTATTGTGGGAAACATCCTAAGTTGTGGGATGAGCATCTTCCATATGTGAAGCATTCTTACAACCAAGCAGTGCACTCATCTACACATCGTTCACCATTTGAGACATTTTTTGGCTACATGCCAAAAGACCCTTTTGATATGGTCTTTGGAAGGGAATATGACTCCAGTGGATGTAATGACAGGGACAAAGTGCAACAATTCATTCAGTGGATACAGTTTATTCACCAAGTAGTGCAGGAGCAGTTGGAGAAAAGTCAAGATCGGTACAAGGCTGAACATGAAAAACACCGAGTCAACCATCAATTTCAAGTGGGCAACAAAGTGTGGTTCCACATCAGCAAGGACAAGATGAAGGGAGAAGGGAAGAAGTTGCAACCAATTCGATATGGTCCATTCACCATCTTGGAGAAGATTGGAAACAATGCCTTCCATCTCAATTTGCTGATATCTATGCAAATGTACTCTGTAGTGAATGTGGAGAACTTAAAGTTGTATGAGCCACCATTGATTATGGACACCAAGGAGGTGGGCACAGTTCCTACAGTTGATGATTTCGCACCAGAGTATCTCTATGAGTTACCTAAAGACATCATCCTTGACAGAATAACCATAACTTCATGACAAGGAGATGTGGAATACCTTCGAGTTGGTTTCAAGGGGATGCATCCTAGCAAGGAAAAATGGCTGATAAAGGAAAGAGTGAGGGAATAGTTCCCTCACTTCACAATTGACTAATAAAGCTTTTGGCAGTCCAAAAGCTCCTCAATGGGGAGGATTGATCTAGGTGGATCTCCAGACACAGTGGTAGGGAAAAAGCTCAAAATTCAAAGTGCAGAAATGCGATGAACTTGACATCATATCGAAGTGCTCGTCTCCCTGATTCCAATGGTGTGAACGACACTCCAATCTGAGTCCGGATGAAGGAGATAGAGGCAGTCAAAGTTGGGTTGACTTTTAATGACTCGGCAAGTTTAACGAGGACACAATTTGCACTTTTCCGACAGATGGAATCCAGCCAACTCCAGACAAATTCTGGGCGAAATCGTGGCCTAGTTAAAAAGACTCCTTCAGCTTAAAAAAAGAATTTTTTAAAAATGGCCCATTTTGTTATTATAACAAAAAAATAAAATTTAAAAAGTGTGGTGGGCCACCAACCACGCCACCCCTTAACCGCACCACATAAAATTAAAAAAATATATTGGTGAGGGGCGAGCCACGACCCCCAGCCCCTCCCACGGAACTGTGTAAACCAAAACCGGGGTGGGCAGCCATGACCCCGCCACCCCACAACCATCCCACAGAACCACGAAACGACACCGTTATATGAAACGGGTGGTGGGCCGGCCCTTGGGGCATGGACCCAACCACACTCCAAAGGAAATGCACAGTGCACCAACCAACGGGAGGGGCGTACGGTGGGCAAACCACCCAAGGTGGGCCCGACCCAACCTATAACTTAATTAAAGGGTTGTTCAAACTTAAAAAAAATCGGTGTATAAAAAAAGGAGGAGGTGGCATTTGACCGCCCGACCTCGTCCCTATTAAACCGGATCTCAACCAACACACCAAACCGCCTCTTTGAGAAATCTGCTCGAAATTTTTTATTTAAACACAATTTGTAAGTGCGCCTAGGCAGAGGAGGCAGTGCACGCAGTCCGAGGCAAAATTTTGCAGGAGGGTCGATTTTCACTTTGTTAGAATTTGACAAATTTTATATGTTTATGAGAAATTTTTCGGCGTAAATAACATGAGATTTCATTTGTCAACACGTTTCGAACCAACCAGTGTGGTTCATCATCAGGACAAGTTGAAGAAATAGATCTAGATTATGTCATCTAGTCTCGCAGCCAAGAGGAGTTAGATCTCTTCTTTGATCATCTCAATAGTCAATCCTCAGCAATTAAGTTCACCAAGGAATAAGAAGTCGATGATTGCCTCCCTTTCCTTGATATTCTTATTTCAAGTAATAGTGATGGTTCCCTCTGCCACCAAGTGTTTCGTAAGAAAACTCATACAGAGCAATATCTTCATGCTAGTTCCCACCATTTCCCAGTTCATAAATTGGGGGTTCTCAACACCCTTGCTACTCGTGCCTTAAGGATCTCTAATGAAAAGAGCTTCGAGGAGGAGAAATCCCATCTCCTTAATGTCTGTTGAAAACGGTTATAGTAGATACCTGGGACAAAAGGCATTCCTCAAAGCAGCCAAGAACTCGTTAACTAAAAAAGAATCGAAGGAACAGATTCCAGGTGTCCATCTTCCATTTGTTCAGGGGACCACTGATAGAATTGCGAGGATTCTTAGGAAACATAATGTCCCCTTGTCCTGTAGACCCCTTAACACCATTCGTAAGTCCCTCAAATCCGTAAAGGATCCTATTAACTTGAAAGACATGAAAGGGGTTTATATGATTCCTTGTTTTTGTGGGACCCCCTATATTGGTGAGATGGGTCGCTCTATTAATCAAAGGATTAGTGAGAACGCAGTTGAACTCAAGCATAGAAGAACCAAGTCTTCTGCTTTAGCAGAGCACATGGAGAAAACCAATCATCATGTCTGTATCGAGGAGGTTAGTGTTATTGCTAAAGTTTCGCATTTCCATCATCGAAAATTTAGGGAGGCCCTTGAGATTGAAAAAAGGTCGATCAATCTCAATAGAGAGGATGGCTAGAAGATCAGTAGTTGTTGGGTCCTAGCCCTCTCCTCCTAGTCATTTTCTTCCTCCCCTCCCTAGGTTGAGCTTGATCTTGTTGTTTTTTAAATTCCCCTTGTTTCCCGTAGCCTTTATTCTTTAAGGTGTGGTTGTTAAGATTTGAGGTATTTTAGTAGCAATTAATTTATGCTATTAGGTTTATTCTAATAATTTTAATTTACAATAAAAATTAATCTATGATAAGATGTTATTTTTACCCTTAAATAAAATATTAACTAATTTTAAATATTAAAATAATTTTTCTGACCCTTAAGTTTCTCTAATACTTACATATTTAATAACTTTTATAAATATCTATTTATTTATTTATTTTATTTTTATTATTTATTTATTTGTTTATTCATTTATTTATTTATTTATCTTTTAATAAGAATATAACCAACTATATTTATATTTAACAAACTTTTATAACTAACTATTAATTACTCTAATATTTATATAGGTAATAACTTTTATAATTAACTTATATTAATTATTTTATAATTTATTTAATTTAATATATAATTATAACTATAAAATGGTCCCCTTACTTTTATTTTTATAAAATATAACTGATAATTACTCTAACTTTTATAATTAATATATTAATTTATATTAATTTATTTCATAATTTATTTATTTTAATATATATTTGTAACTATAGATTCATAAAATGGTCCCCTTACGTTTATTTTTATTAAAATATATAACTAACTGAATGTCGTGGCGGAAAAAGTCGTTTGTGCGGACACAACTGACCTCCCTAGGAGTCTAAACTCTCTAGCGACAAACAAGACAAAATGGAGTGATCTTTCTCTAAATATACCTTTTAAAACATGAAAACTACAAGTGTTTAGGCTTACCTTATTCCAAAACGTTGTTGTTGTAGTCCGTCCTTGCCGATCCGGATGAGCTCCTCCTTCACATCAATTCCTGCAACCACAAACAATCAAACAATTACCAAGCACTTGCATTTCATATAATAAAACATATATTCAACATGCAGACCAAGGAACACATGAAATAACTCATTAACGCAAGCTATTGAGAAAAATAAACCAGTTTGTATTAATAACGAAACAAAGAAACTCTTACAACCTGGCCTTGGTGTTGTGCAAGTTCCTCCCAGGGTCCATCAAGGGTTTTCCTCTACTTTGACAAAGCTCACCCACTTCCAAGTAGAATCAAGCAAAGACAATCTCTCCTCACAAGGTTCTAAATGGGAGTCCTAATTCCTGC
The DNA here is from genome assembly GCA_031772625.1 of Pinus tabuliformis. NCBI lineage: Eukaryota > Viridiplantae > Streptophyta > Pinopsida > Pinales > Pinaceae > Pinus > Pinus tabuliformis. The sequence goes on from CM062816.1 coordinate 1,074,142,761, forward strand.
AGCATTTACCCAAAGAAAATGTATAGCTTCAACCTCCTCTCCCTCTGGCTCAATGCCTTTATTTATAGTGCTGTAAAGAGGTTATTCAGGTCCACCATCAATGGGATAATCCCCCTCTTTGGGTGGGATAGCTCCCTTATTGATGGGATAAGTTCCTCCTTAATAGGGATACATGAACCAACTGGAGGCGCATCCATTTCATCAAACCGACCTCTAGAAAGTTCTAGAAGTAACCACAAGTAACTTTTTTAAGATGAAACTTGCGCATTTTGCCTTTTACAGAAGGACACACCTGTCCCTTAACATACTGAGCGCCCAAGGACGCAGCTTTTGTGAACATTGTGAGCGTCCCCGCAGGTAAGGCTAGAGAGAACCTGCGACCCTAGAGATAAACACATTTTTTACAAGACTTTCTCTCTTCTTTGAGTTTGAGATGGATAGCAGAGGCATAAGACTTGCCTAAGAGGGTAGCATGACTGTTGATTTGAGCCATACTAACTGTAAGTAGTCATGGTGACATTTTTTAGTGTAACAGATTGCCCCCTAAAGTGCGAAGCCTGGAATAGATTAGGGTTTTGTAATTCTAGGAAGGGTGAAGCGCTTTATCATTTCAAGGATTGTCTTGTGGATGACCTGATTGGAACCTGCAATTTTCAACACAAAATACATGTATAAGATTATATCATCACTGAGGTAGGCATTCCCATACTCAGATTCAAAACTTTAACTAATGGACTAACTATTCTGATACAGGAATGATCTTGTAGTACATCATTTTTTATAGACTTTTGTAGACACAGTATGGACGCAGCCATCTGTTTATGATTAGTCTACATAGATAATGAATACAAAACTCCTCGCAGCCTGGATGGTAGAAACTAGATCCAGGGTCTTCACTTCTACTTCCCGAATTGGTACGATTCTAGCCATGTGATTAAATGATTTGATGTCGAACATGTTAGAAACCACTTGATTAGCAGTCGATGATGTAAACTGTTAACAAGCGTGAGAGAGACCACCAGTAATGTCAATGGTTCTCAAAGTACCAAGCACAACCCGTGAAATGTGAATAGATGTTTTGATGTCGAACACTTCACGGAATCCTTTGATCGAAAGTCAATGATGTAAACTGACGTCAAAGGCGAGAAACCTGCCATTGATGCATGCAGACTTCAAGGTACTGTCGATTCCTAAGTCATCTTTCTAGATAATGTGTCGATGTCGATAGAAAGTGACCCGTTGCAGGCAAGCCCGCAACACGAAATCATTGTTCAAGTTGAAGAAATGTTGCTGTAAGGACTGACTCAGGGATGGTCAAATGGATGACAAGTATTTTGCAGATGAAAGTTTTGCTTGCAGACCTCTTGAACACATAACGACACGACAGATGGCTTGGTGACGAATAACTCAAAGTTAATCCCCGGAACCCGGTTAAAGACTTTTCAAAGTGGTTTGATCAACTGTGAGGTAAAAGATTTCCCAACCCAGGTGAATGAAACAGTGTCGTGTTCAAGAGTGGTAATAAAGTTTCTTCTGAGACAAAAGGTGACAAATAGGTTCATTCTTCTCTCTTTTCCCCCACCATTTCTGGCAAGTACCTCTTTATTTTTAACAAGCTTGAGGAGGATAACATATGCTTGATTATAAGCTCATCCTTCGGACGAGTCCAACCTAGTTTAAATTCGAACCCTAGGAAGGAGTGGTTCGTTCCTGTTTGTAATTGAACAGGTCCTCTACTGTAAAAGTTTAACGAGCCCAGTATAGGAGAAACTCGGCGTTTTTCAATTTTAGAGAGTCTGAAAAAACAAAAGGAGACTCCACGTTGAACTTTTTCATATATTTGTGTCCCTCAAGCCCGAAAAAGTATAAAATAATACCTGGGGGAACCGCTTGATCTTGCGACCAAGGAGTACTTTCATAATAGTGTCGTTGACCTGAAATGTAAAAAGCGATCAAGGACACGTCGTTTTATTTCCTTATTGAGTTTGAAACGACAAAAACCCGGCAATCTTTTCGTGATTTTGCGGTCAGAAAAGAGCTAAAAGGGGACCGTCTTTTAATTCTGTTTTAACGAGTGTAAAAGAAACGCTCGGCGATCTTTTCATGTTTTAGGAGTCAGAAAAGGTCTTAAAAGATGACTCTGATATTTTTGTTTGTGAAAAATTACAATTTCCCTCGAAATCCCTTTGTCCTGCACAAAAGCAACACATTACTCATACCTGTTTAAAATAGGAAAAAATACATCGAAAAACATCTTTTCATGGTAAAAAATGAACTAATTCATCCAAAAAACCTATAAAAATACCTTTTACCTTGTCATTTTTACCGTTTGACTGTTGAGGTTGAAAAAGGAGCTTTTGACAAGAAACTTCCCGTGGTCGCTGCGGAAAATCTGACCGTCGGAATCGAACGCCGTCTTATCCAGGTATTTTACACATCCTACTCTGCATTTCTATCCATTTAGAATCAATTTTTAGGTCTTAGTTTCATTTTTTGGGGGGGTTTTGGTTTTGGAATGCGCCTCTCGGCGGACGCAGGTGCCCTTCGGGTGACCCGCGTCCCCCGACTTTTTCTCATACGGGAAAATGGTCGGAAGACGCTGCCCGCCTTCAGGCCAGCCGCGTCCGGGCGCCCTGTGCTACAAAGCCGGGGTGCGTCTTCCGAGAAGTGCGCATTTCAAAACCCCAACTCCCTCAAAAAAATACCAAAAATTCCCAAATCAATTTCTAATTGCTATTTCTGATGTGCAGGGCATTAACCATGTTAGATTGGAGAGAAAGAGAGCATGTAGAGGAAGATGAAGCTGCAATAAATCATCAACCTTCCCTGGATGCCCTAAGAGCATGCGGATTATACAAATATTGGACCATACCGGGCATGAGGGGCCAGGTAATTTTCTTGGAATGGCTGGTTGAGCGATGGAATGTTCAAGAACAATGCTTTTACATAGGAGGGCACCAGCTCGAGATAGAGCCCTCGGATGTATACTTTCTCACTGGCTTTCCGAACAGAGGCGAGCAACTCAGTCTTGCGGGGACTAGGCCGGGTGGCCAATCCCTTGATAGTCTCCGTGACGAGTGGTGCACACCTGGGGCTCGCCATTCGAAAGGCATAGAGATAAAACACATCACTCTTCCTGAACTCAAAGTCATAGCGTTCACGGTTACCAGAATTTGCGGCGCGGCCGCTTTACACATTGCTTCCGGATCCCAAATGCGGATGGCAATTGACTGTTACCAAGGCACCATTTTCAACTGGTGTGAAGCTGTGTCGGCTCATATGAAGAGCCAACTGACCAAGGCAAAGAACGGACGACTAAAGACTTTTGGATATGGGCCTCTAGTCGTGAGCTTTGCCTTGGAGAGAGTTCCAATGCTGATCCCTCAGCAACTCACTGTTGATATCTTAGGTCCTCGGGAGCCAAAGCTGATACGATGGGTTGCGGTGATGGCCCGGCATCCTGACGAGGGTGCGACAGTGGTTCGATTCTCAGATAGTTACTTTCGCTGGTTAGAGGACCAGGTTTTTTCGATACAGGACTTTCCGTATGCCGGAGTGGATTTTAGAGGTGATCCGGACATGGTTCTTCCACAGGGAGAACAATGGGACGACAGAGGTACTTTTATTTTCACAAGTTTTCTAATTATGTATTTTTTTATTTTTCATATATATCGTCTCAAAACTAACAGTAAAACTTTCAAAATGTAGATGTTGGTCCACAGCGTCCAGCCAACCTCCGGCCTTTTGATAGACTACATCCAGCTGCACCGGTACCGGCCCCACAGGACGCGGCTGCAGAAGTACTAGCTGAGTTGGAGCATGATCTAGAGCGTCTCACGGCAGATATACCTGAGACTACTATGGATGACATTCCTACCCGGCTTCAGCGCTTCGTAGTCGCGGTCCCTGGACCGTTTAGGAGATTTTTGCGTAAGGTAGCCCGCGTAGTGGTGTCATACAGAGAGCACCACCAGTGATTGACTAGTCACTTTTGTAGTCACATGTGACATTTTGACTTTTTGTACTATCATTTTGCCGATCATAAGGTGTTTTCAACCTATGATCGAAGACGATGTATATATTTTTTGACACACTTCTATCTATATATATCACTATTACCGGCTTATCCTGTTTAACATATGTGATGAAATGTTTTTAAATTTACTTGCATGATTATTGTAAATGTCTGTCCAACATTCGAGAAGCAATTGCATCTGCTAATGTATTCAAAGACCTTGGAATATGTTGATATTCAATGTAATCAAATTCACGTTCCAAGAGACGCACTCTCAAAAACAACCTTAATAACACAGGATTTCTAATGGCATAAACTCTATTAAGCTGTAATACAACAAGTTCAGAATCTAACCTCGCTATCAAACGTCGAATTCCAAATGAAATAGATTCGGATAATAATTCAATCACTGCACTGTATTCTGCAATGTTGTTCGTTGTTTGACCGAGGCTTACCCCATGCATAGAAACTAACTCGTCAGAGGGTGAATAGATAACCCAAGCTGCGGAAGAGATGTTCCGTGTACTACGACAAGCACCATCAGCAAATCCAATGTATGTTTGGAGAGGCGTCGACATCTGCAATATCAAGAGTAAAACCAAGATAAGCCAGAATAACGACGAAAAACCACACTCTCTAAGCTAAGCACACTGACTAAACTAACACACTTGCTAGCTAGAAAGAAAATCTAACCTATCTAAAAATTTCTCCATACCCATCATTTAAGCATAATACCTCTTTAGGTAAAGTCCATTTCTGGGTTTACCCAAAGAGTCCCCATCAAAGTCAACTAGCTCATAAGCCCCTTTTGCTAGCTTTCGCTTTACAATGTAGGGCCCATGCCACATGGGAACGAATTTTCCGGCACCTAGCTTATCGTTAGCTTGATCATATAATAGTAGTAGGTCTCCTTCCGAAAAACTTCGAGGGGTTACATTTCTATCATACTGAGCTTTCATTCGTTTTGCGTGAGTCTCGATTGCCAATGTAGCATCACGTCGAGTCTCATCTAATTTAGCCAAGTACAATAAACGTTTCTCCTCTTCGGAAGTAGCTGGAAGTAATTCGACAGCCATTTGAAGTGATGGGATTTCGCATTCAATGGGTAACACAGCTTCCAAGCCATAAACTAGCTGGAAAGGAGTGAACCCTGTTGAATTTTTCACTGAGGTTCGGTATGCCCATAGTGCTGAAAATAACATGTTGTGCCAATTTGACCGATGAACACCAATGGTTCGTCGGATCATGATAACTAGAACTTTGTTGATAGACTCAACCAAACCGTTGGCTTGCGGATAATAAGGAGTAGAGCTATCGTGGCGCAAACCAAGCTGGCTTGTAAGCTCAGTCATCATGACGTTTCGAAAATGGCTCCCATGGTCAGTAATGATTGCTTGTGGGACACCAAACCTAGTTATGATATGATTGAATACGAAAACTGCAGCTGTTTTGCCGCTTGCGTCGAATGTAGGCATCGCCTCGGCCCACTTAGTAAAATAATCAACCGCAAGGATGATATACGCATGCCCCCCGGCCGAGTGAGGGTTACAAGTAATAAAGTCGATACCCCATTTGGCGAATGGACCAACGGCAATTATAGGGTGGAGAGGAGCAGGTGGAGCGCGCATCTTGCGATCAAACACTTGACAGTTGTGGCACTTCCTGACTGCAATGATACAATCCTTAAACATAGACGGCCAGAAATAGCCAGCGCGCAACACCTTCTGAGCTGTGGCATACCCAGACATATGACCGCCACATGCTCTAGAGTGACAATCATTCAAAACCCTCTCAGCCTCTTCGTGAGTTAAACAACGTCGAAAAACTAGGTCTGCCCCCCGGCGATAAAGTGTATCTCCAATAATTTTGTATGGTTGGGATTGAAACCGAATTTTTCGACGTTCCGCTTTGGAAGCTTCAGGCCGAAAGGTTTGGGTTTGGAGATAGATGATTATATCCCCGTACCACGGATCTAACGTACTGATAAGAAACAAAGATTCGTCTGCAATGGACTCCTCTGCCACAGTCTCTGTGTCAGCACTCGGGAAATCACACATCAATTCCGCAAAAACTAAGGATTTCTTAGACTTGGACTTCTCAAACTCCAAGTCGAACTCTTGCAGGATGACAATCCATTTAGAGTACTTGCCCCCTAGCAGTTGTTTTGTCAAAATATAAATCATAGGGTTGCAATCCGAAATAACTGTAGTTTTACGGAGAAGAATGTAGTGACGAAAACGCTGGACAGCTTGAACGGCTGCCAGGGCCAATTTCTCCACATGCGAATATTTTAGCTCAGTGGGATTCAAGGTCCTACTAAGATAATATATCACATGCTCCGCTCCGAATTCATCTTCTTGAACTAACACCATTCCTATGGTGGAATGCGAAGCTGCGAGGTATAAGAAGTAGTCCTGGTTGTAGTTGGGAGGATGCAACAACGGTGCATGGGTCAACGCGTGTTTAAGTGCATCAAAAGATTGTTGGGAAATCTCGTCCCAAAAGAATTGTGCGTTCTGTTTCAACAACCGTGTAAAACCTTTAGTGACCTCGGCGTAGTTTGGGATGAATCGGCGTAAAAAGTTCGCTTTCCCTTGCAAACTTTGGAGTTGGCGCAAACTCGAAGGAGGAGGCAATTTGATGATAGCCTCGACTTTCGAGGGATCGACGCGAATGCCGGCTTTTGAAACAACAAATCCCAGTAATCGACCTGTTTCTATACAGAAAACACACTTGTGGGGATTCAACCGAATTCGATAATGCCGACACCTCATAAAGATTGCTCGTAGGTGGACAAGGTGATCAGCTCGATGTAAAGAATGAGCAGGCAAATCATCGAGATAGGGTTGCACAATGTGCTTGATGTCATGAAATGCATAAGACATCGCCCGTTGAAAAGTAGCCCCGGCATTCTTAAGCCCAAAAGGTAATTTGCAATAAGCAAATGTCCCCCATGGACAAATGAATGCCGTTTTTGGTTGATCGGCAGGTAGAATATTGATTTGATTATAGCCCGAGAAACCATCCATGAAGGAAAACATTTCACTTCCGGCACAATCATCAATAATTTGATCGATATAAGGCGTAGGATAGTTGTCTTTTGGACAAGCTCGATTTATATCCCTATAGTCGATACAGATTCTTATTGTTCCTTGTTTCTTATTGACCGGAACAATATTCGATACCCAATCCGTTAACGGGATCGGATAAATGAAACCTGCTTTCAACAGCTTTTTGACTTCTGCTTTAATTGCAGCCGCTTTTCGTGGGTGAATTTGACGCAACCGTTGCCGGACGGGTTTAGCATCCGGGTAGGTCTTTATTTCATGAACAACAATGGCAGGATCAATTCCCGGCATTTCCTCGTAAGACCAGGCAAACACGTCGCGGAATTCTTGGAATAGGGCCTTGTATGTTTGGATTTCATCTTCTGTACATGCGGCACCTATATGAATGTTTTCCTCGATTCCGGGCTTCACTGAAATATCAATGGGAATAGTACGAGAAATATTCCCTAAATTCAACTCTGAATCAGAATGTTTCGTTGGATCCTGAGCGTCTTTGACATATTCAGCGGTAAAGATAGATGAAAAATCATTTTCAAATGCATCATCCTTAGGTAAAAACGAAGATCTGTGATGGAGATCCTCCCATGGTAGATCATCTACACTTAGGATTTCGCGAAGTTGTTCGTCAGATGACACGACTTCGGGAAACGTTATCCGTTCTAAGGGTGAGGTGAAAAGTGACTCTTCACTGACCACATTCATTTGGTCGACTTCGGTTGAATGAAAGTCGGTAAAAGACATGAGAGCTTCATAAGCAATTTCATATGGACTCAAAGGCATAGCATTACCGAGTGAGTCTATCTCAGAGTCAGATGGGGCGAACCAAGGATCATCATAAATAATGTTTTCTGATGTAATCATATGAATTGTTGCGAACGAAGGATCTGCGCTGAGTGGAGGGAGAGGAAAAGTTCCCACTAAACCGGAATCCTTAACTAAACCTACACCAACGTCCCTATAAGGGATTGTCGTCTTACCGACATGCTGGATACTCTCTGAAGAGGCTGGGTCGGATGAAAAGTATGTTAGCTGATCAATAGTCACGATCTTACCGTTGTGTGGAAACTTAATTACTCTGAAGACCGATGAAACGACCACTGTCATAGCATATGACCAACTTCGACCCAAAAGAAGGTTGTAGTCTAGAGGGGCATCAACCACTTCCACATCCAGACTAACGGTTTTACCTTCAACCCCTATAGGCAATTCTTGTAGAATACCAAACGGACGGAACCCACGGCCATCAAAGGCCTTAAGGATGGTGGGGGATTGGTTCAACGAAGGAGAACCAAGCGATCTCCAACATTGAATCGACATAATACACGTAGAAGCTCCCTCATCAATCACAGTCCGATGAATAGGCCTGTTTTTGACTATCACTGGAATTTGGAAAGCCATTTGATGGGGGAGACGTGGCGTACTATTTTCTAGATCAAAGATCATTAGGTTCGGGTCCTGAACATCGACAGCTCCGATAGCCGACAAAAGCAATTTCCGTTGTGCTGGGCATGATTGCAGCACTTCGAGTGCCGACATTGCTGAAGGTGAAACAGCTAAGTCTTCAACAATGTTGTAATTCTGGGCTGCTCTCGCATGTGGATTGAAAGCAGACCTTCGAAGTACACCCTTGGCAGGCGGCTTAATCACTAAGTCTGGGTTAGGTTTTTCGATCTGTAGTGGATCGGAACCAGGAGCTGAGGTTGATGGGTTAGAGTGAGAAGATTCTGCTTCCTTACCATCAACAGGAGCCTTACTACCATAATCTTGCGATCGAGTCGCAATCCTCACATGAGACATCATCAAAATGGGTTCTTCACTGGCATTTGAAGAAGAACCTATCATCTTATTCTCCTGCTCCGGAAATGGATTCTTTAACACAGCAGGAGTGGGAGAACCTTTGACAATTTTCACAACCTCGGCCCGATGAGGGCAATCTCTCGTAAAATGATCCTCTTCACAAATAAGACAAGGATATCGAGGTTTGCGTTTTTTGTCATTGGTTTCCGACTTTTCAGTTTTCTCCTTTGGAGCCTTGTCTGCTTTAGCCTTCTTCTTTCCTTTCTTCTTTCCACCGTTTTTTGGTTTGGCCGTAGATGACTCTACAGCGTGAATGTCGGCGGTGAGTTTAGGAGAAGACTCTCCTGTCGGAGAATCAGGCAAAGTGATAATTGGAGTAGTTGAAGCCTTGGAAGACTTCTTCTTGCTCTTCGTAGTCACAATACCAATCATACCATCAGCGGCATGAGATCCCGAAGGAGCAGCAGCGATTTGATTCGACTTTGGAAGATCCGGAATCTTCTCGTGTAACGTACCCGACTAAGTGTAAACTAAGTCAAGGTATTGTGCCTGAGCAATGACTTGCTCCTCAGTAACTACTCCGGCCTTAGCTACATCTTCAGTAATCTTCGGTAATAATGATTTGACAAACCATTCAGCTAAGATTTGGTCCGGGATAAAAACTTTCACTAATCTCCTTCGACGTCTCCACTCATGGATGTGATCAGAAATATACGTGGACGTCGATTGTTTTAGTGAAGTTAATCACTCCGTGCCGTTATCGTATCTGACCGGCAACTGAAAGTGAGTTAAGAACGAGGTAGCTAACTGGCTAAAGTTGTAAAAAGTGGCCCGTGGTAACTCAATGTACCACTTGGCCGCGAGACCAATGAGTGTACGCTGGAAAAGACGTAAGCGGATGGAATCATCTGAGATAGAATTCGAAGCACACCAGAGGTGGTAAGTCATCACATGATTGGACGGATCCTCTCCAGACTTACCTTCGAACTTGGGTATATCGCTGGGCAACTTACTTGGCATTGGCGGCCAGAACTGAAGATATTGAATTGGATCGTTCGTTAGGCGCGTCAAGTCGGGTAAATCCAAAGTTCCAATAAACGGTAACTGCCGGTTAGGATCTCTAAAACTCTGGGTCACAATACCAGCCCCAGGAGGAGGATATCCAGGATAACTAGGAACAGGAGTCGCATTTGGGATATTATATCCTCCTGGAAAACTAGGATTAACCGGACCGTACTGGGGTTGTTGAGGTTGCTGATAAGTGTACCCAGGATACGGTTGATACTGGTAAACCGGTTGTTGGACAGCTTGCCCAGGTTGGTACTGTCCCTGGTATGGAGGTTGAACAAATTGAGGTTGAGTAGTGACAACCGTACTTATACCAGGCTGACCTACAGGCATCTGGACCGTGGTTTGAATCGTAGATCCAGACAACGGTAAAGATGTCTGAGGTGTGGTAACAGGGACAGTAGAAGCTGGAGCCGTCGATACTCCAGAAGTAAGTATGGTAGATGTAGCGATAGTTGCGGCAGCCGTTTGAGATGGAGTACTAGGTGCAATTGACGGCTGAGTAACTACCGAAGCTACAGAGGTTTGAACATTTGGCTGGACGGGTTGCAGTTGCTGGGTTGGACCAGAAACTACGGGTTGTCCAGCTTGAGGAACCATCTGTACACTTGGCTGCAACACCTGTTGACCCTGTGATGGATCCCACACTAACATTCCAGGGTACTGACCCGTAACAGGTTGAGGATACTGAGATCCATAACCAGATTGAGGGTAGGATTGATAATTGTAAGGTGCAGTTCCCATACTTGGAACATATGACTGACCTTGAGGCGGTTGATAACCTTGACTTGAGTATTGACCTTGAGGTTGATAACCTTGAGGTAAATACTGATACTGGGGTTGACCTTGACCTTGAGGTTGGTACCCTTGAGGTTGATAACCTTGGGGTTGATACCCTTGAGGTTGCCATCCTTGGGGTTGCCATCCTTGAGGTTGATATTGATACTGAGGTTGACCTTGGGGTACATATTGAGGCTGAGGTTGACCTTGAGGCAAGTATTGCACCATAGGTACATACTGACTTTGAGGTTGCCCCCCAGACACGATTTGTGTACCTTGAGGTTGCCCCCCAGGCGTTAACTGCGGTTGCCCCCCAGGTGATAATTGGCCACCTTGAGGTTGGGAAAAGGGAACTGAACCTGACATCATGTAAATGTCTCCTACACCCAATGGTATATTACCACTGTTTCCAGCAAATAACCCATGATCAACGGGTTGAGGAGATGCCCCCGCAAAGGTACCAGAAAGTGACTGATACCCAGTGGGAACAGAAGGACCGCCGTGTAAAAAAGATTCAGGACTTTGAGTAAACACGGACGACTGACCAGACATATTTACAGGAGTATGAATACCTCCAGGTGGAAAAGGAGTACGAGGTGTAGAAAAACCTACTGAGTTGTCTAAAAAATTGGTTAACGCAAGGTACCAAGAAGTAATTCTAGGAGGACTGTAAAAGATGGATTCACGCTCCCTTAGATCAATAGTAAGTTGACCTTCAAGGTGAGAGACACCTATATCTTCTTCTGGAGCAAGTTCTTCTATAGCAATCAAACCAGAAGGTAGATTTTCGGTGATAATTCTTTCTATTCTCGGTGAATCAGGGACACTAGAAGTTGGAGTAACAGGTTCGGAAATTTCAGGTTCTTCGCCTGTTTCACTGGCAGATGAAAAACTACCAGCAAGCTCGGAAACTGTAACAGTTTCGGGATTGTAACCTGTTTCTAAACTTTGGTAATCTGGATGGACTACCAAGGAAGATTCTCCTTCTTCAGGTGAACCTACTCTACTGTCACTAGGAGGAGTTACAAGGACCTTTAACCCTTCGTACTGACCCGGAATGTCTTCAGGAGATTCACCCCGCGATTTACGGAGTTTTCTTAACAAATCTATTCCGGTAACAATCTTAGGAGACTTGCCCCGAAGTCGACGGGACCGTCTCGGTAATTCCGCCACAATTAAAGATTTTTAACTACAACACACGAAAACAAAGTAAAAAATTTCAAATCAAACCACCTAAAGTCTTCTAAAGAAGCAAACAAATTTGAAGCACATGCCTAAATAATCTAGAGCGTCAAACCAAACACAAACAGTAGTCTTCCGGACCAAAAGCGCTAGTTGGTGATTAGGCCCAACCTCGCAGGATTCAGTACAGAAATGGCGGGTGGAACAGTTACCCCGGCAACCTGCTTAATGAATAGACCGGCACAAGTTCCTCCACTTTAACCGTCTCGAAGTGAAGTGAACCCCCCGGAAAATCCAAGTGAGTATAACCGACGTCTGCTCCAGGTACAGTGGGACCTTCCCTCCACCGTCACCTCGGTAGAACCCTAAAGATTATGGTCACTAAAGTTACCAATCACAACAATTACACCTGGGGGAACAGTCTAAACTCCGACAGCACGCAAGGGCAGAGTAACAAGCTCAATCCCCTTACCGGCTCCTTGACAATAATCCAAGGTTTACCGATAAGTGACCCCTAGCTCCTCGACAATGGTTAATTCGAGGTTTACCGTTTGTAATACGTACTGTCTGGCGTCGTTCCCAACGAGGGGGGAATGATCCCCTCACTGGTTCGGACACGAGCTCGTGCTTCTCCTTTAAGAGGAGCTTTCCCAGAATGCAACTGAAACAATTGGATTTAATCTACTCAAGATAAACTATCTGTTTGGTTTTGTAGTCTTGGAGAGTTAAGTACTCACCTACTCCAAGACCCTAGCCTAAGCTATGTTGGTGTTTCAGAGCCCTAGAAAAATAAAAATTACTAGATTGATTTTAATTTAAGCGTTACTTTTAAGGTTGTTTCTTAAGTCAAAAGGTGATGGAAGTGAAACCAGTGGTGTGTTGACTCGACTCGAAACCACTACAAAATGCACCTAGGATGATTTACCCACTACTTTACTTTTTCGATGAATTGCTTAACTAAAAAGTTGAGAGAATGCAATCTTTATAAAAGCAACTTCTCAATTGAAGACAATCAAAGAAACAATTCGTTTGTCTTTTCCAAGCATAAAAAACATGACCGCTCTTTACATGCACGAAAAAACTCTTTTTCTCTTTCAAAAACAAAAAGCTACTTGAAACAAGACTTTTAAAGAAGATGTTTTTGTATTTTTCTTTTAATAAAGCAAATAAATCTAATATAACCAAAAATCAATCTTAACAACTATTAAAATCTACGAAAATTCACTCATAAGCAAACTAAAAGGTAAATTTACTCTAAGCAATTTTAACGAGGCCAAAACCAACAATGATTATTCTAAGGTGTTTTACTTGATCACAATCAAATCAAGGACTAGCTTATTGCAGAACCAAAAACTAGCCAAAACAAAACTCTAATCTTTTTGTTCTTTTGTAAAATGGAAATCAACACTTTATAAACAAGTAATTCGAAATTTGACCCAAAACAACTTAAATGGAAAGCTGCTCACACAAGGAGACTTTACGACAGGCCCGACTTCTAAGAAGGCTGACTAACCAGAGAGATCTAAGGCTGGACAACTTTCTACCGTCAAAGTCACTACAGGACCTATCCAAAAATCAAACCCTAGGCCTAAACTTCGTTGAAATCCACTAAAACACTCAAAGCTCACAAAACAAGTTCAGGTGAAAATTTTTGACAGAGTACTAAAGGATCTGGGCAGAAAACACTAAGAAAAATCAAAATCTAAAAGCAATTAAAGCAAAAAATGGAATTTTCCTAAATTTTACAGGAAGACGCAGGCAACCCGTTATAACAGGCGCGGGCCCGCTCTGTGCAAACGGCAACAGCGCGTCCAAAGACGCACTGTGCAGTACTCAGAGGGTGCGTCCTTCTGGAGAAGTTAAGAAAAACCAAATCTAACTAAATCTAAAGCTAAGCCACCCAAATACTAATTCTCACAGTCAAAAACCAGAAAATAAAAATGATTTTCTCAGAGCAAAGTTCACACAAAGGAAAAGACTTTCTCATTAATGGATTCCCCAGTGGAGTCGCCAATTTGTCGTGGTGGAAAAAGTCGTTTGTGCGGACACAACTGACCTCCCTAGGAGTCTAAACTCTCTAGCGACAAACAAGACAAAATGGAGTGATCTTTCTCTAAATATACCTTTTAAAACATGAAAACTACAAGTGTTTAGGCTTACCTTATTCCAAAACACTGTTGTTGTAGTCCGTCCTTGCCGATCCGGATGAGCTCCTCCTTCACATCAATTCCTGCAACCACAAACAATCAAACAATTACCAAGCACTTGCATTTCATATAATAAAACATATATTCAACATGCAGACCAAGGAACACATGAAATAACTCATTAACGCAAGCTATTGAGAAAAATAAACCAGTTTGTATTAATAACGAAACAAAGAAACTCTTACAACCTGGCCTTGGTGTTGTGCAAGTTCCTCCCAGGGTCCATCAAGGGTTTTCCTCTACTTTGACAAAGCTCACCCACTTCCAAGTAGAATCAAGCAAAGACAATCTCTCCTCACAAGGTTCTAAATGGGAGTCCTAATTCCTGCAGCATTTACCCAAAGAAAATGTATAGCTTCAACCTCCTCTCCCTCTGGCTCAATGCCTTTATTTATAGTGCTGTAAAGAGGTTATTCAGGTCCACCATCAATGGGATAATCCCCCTCTTTGGGTGGGATAGCTCCCTTATTGATGGGATAAGTTCCTCCTTAATAGGGATACATGAACCAACTGGAGGCGCATCCATTTCATCAAACCGACCTCTAGAAAGTTCTAGAAGTAACCACAAGTAACTTTTTTAAGATGAAACTTGCGCATTTTTCCTTTTACAGAAGGACGCACCTGTCCCTTAACATACAGAGCGCCCAAGGACGCAGCTTTTGTGAACATTGTGAGCGTCCCCGCAGGTAAGGCTAGAGAGAACCTGCGACCCCAGAGATAAACACATTTTTTACAAGACTTTCTCTCTTCTTTGAGTTTGAGATGGATAGCAGAGGCATAAGACTTGCCTAAGAGGGTAGCATGACTGTTGATTTGAGCCATACTAACTGTAAGTAGTCATGGTGACATTTTTTAGTGTAACACTGAATTAACATATTTATTTAAATATAGGTTTTGCCTCTGATCCAGTCCATCTAACCGTTTCCTGGTCAAATTTAGCTGTTAGACAATATAGCCATTACCTGGTCAGGAAATATAGTTGTTGAATGCTCTGCTCTAACTATTTAATATGCTAATCTAGATTTGTTTCTTCAACTTGTCCTAACGATGAACCACACTAGTTGGTTCGAAACATGTCGACAAATGAAACATCATATGATTTATGCCAAAAATTTCTCATAAACTTGATATGGATCACAGAAGCCTCAATTCAAATTTTATATGGTTTTAGCACTTCTTGATGCCACGAATGGAATGATGTTGTCCGTTTCTCCATTAGAGTTATGCATTTTTCAGCCATTTTTCAGTATGGAGGTATAAAAATCCTTTTTTATAACTGATGCTTGTACTCTCTTTTTTCATGCCACTTAATGAATGAAGGCCTCCCCATTGATCGAGCAGGGCCCTAAGATGTAGTCGAAGTCGAAAGAACTCCGTTATCAAGTCTTATTGTCTTCTTTCATGCTTTATGTGTTTCTCCTCTTCTTTCATGTGCACATTAAGTTTTCTATGTTAAGCTACAATTTATGCATGTAATTCTTTAACACATCTATAAGAAAAAGATTTTGGATCAGCGGCTTTGGTTGTTCTGCCTCCTAGTGCTATATAACCCATCATTTGACTAATGCGCCAGAGAGGAGGCCATGTGTGAGCCTACGAGAGAGTGTGATCATTCATTTTCCTACGGTTAGAACTGTGCGCCAAGGTCCTGCCCAGGCATGGAATTTGAAAATGATTCCAAGAATATTTTGTTGAATATTCCTTGGAATATTACATGGAGAATCTTGTAGGGAATCTAAAATATTCCATAGAGCCCCAGAGGTCACCAGCATAGAACAAGGTCGACTTTATAGTCATTTTCACAATTTTTCACCACGAACTCAATGGTGTAGTCTATTTCTTTAGTAGAGGTCTACATTTTCAGACCATCCCCGGAAGTGGAGGTATAAGGTGTCACTTTGTAATTTGATGTAATTTGATTTCACTACAATTTAATGAAATCTTCCTCCCCACATTGAGCAGGGCCCAGAGACATAGACCACACTGTTTGAAATTCGTTATCAACTTGTTTTTGTGCCTTTGTTCTCATAGTTTCTTTTGATTTCTGATTCTTTTATGTGTATGCTTCATATGGTTACATGCTCTTTTAAATGAAATTTTGTATGCATCCTTGAAGTAAAATATTTGGATCAAGAGCTCAAGAGGAACACTGTTGTGATGGAATTGTAGTCTTTGGCACTTTGTTTACCTCATGGAAGCAAGTCATTATCGGTACATTGACCATAAGACTCCATGAGTAGTGAAATAGAGCATGTCAGATAGATACTTGTCCATAAGACTCCATGCACATGTAATTTTTGCATGTCGGGAAGGTGCTTGGTTCTAAGATTTTAATGAATACCCCATATAGGAAAACCTTGGGACAGGTTGACTACTCAAAATGGTGGTTACCTAGGCCTAGAGGTGTAATGATGAAGGTATGATGAGATTCATGTTGATAGATGCCTACATTTATTGTAGATAATATGCACATGCTCACTAGGATGTGAGCATGAGGGAGCTTATTTGGAGTTGTACGAAAAGAGTATAGGGAGAAGTATATCCACATGCGGATACATGGTGTGCTCTATATTTTGTTAGTCTCTAGTAGGTGGAGATATTGTGTGTTCTATATTCCTCTGAGCTGGATTTACATATGAAGCTAGCTAGAGAGCAAGTGGAGAATTTGACTCATTAGTTGTTCACAGGTGGAGACATGCTCTAGATTCTTGTAGTGCTTAATAGGTGGAAGCATGATCTGGATTCCTTTAGTGCTTAGTAATGGATTGCATGGATATTATTCTGTAAATATGGAGCTAAAGACTACATGGAATTATGGAGTGTATATACCACTTAGTGATTGCAAATTCAAGGAACTTAAAAAAGAATAAACATAGAGATAAGTAATAATTACCAGATTGAAGACTTTTTATGTTTAAGTTGTGACCTAAAATTTTATGGTTAACCTCATAGATAAATATGGTGATGAAGCTATGTTTGAAATGATTTAAAACTCTTATGATGAAACTCATAAGACTCATATGCTTTTGATGTAGGAGAACTATTAATTTTTCGAACACAAACACATGAGGTTAATTGTAAGGTGAACAAAATTAGCTCAATAATATCAGTGTGCACAACAACATCACACTAGAGTTGAATACTTCAGGAACTATGCCATTTTGGTGGAATCGGAACCTTGTGATACGTGTTGATCACCATGAGGTATGACATGATACATGTGTTGTGGTATTAAAGAAAGGAAAGGGTATGCTTTGTCTGAGAAAATTATTCATATGCAAGGAAGCCTTGTCAAGGTATGGATTACCCAAGCTCCCAAGGGACTAAGGAAGAAGAGAAGGGCATGCCTAAACCTGATATGTGAGTGACTACACAGAAGAGGAACACATATCACCTAAGGAACTGAGGAAGCAAAGAAGGGGATATTGAAACTTGGAAGGTAACTTAGTTTTCAAATAATCATGTAAATAATCATTGAGATCATAGATGCATTGGGTGTGTCTCATAAATCAATGAGCTGAATTTTTCTCTGAAGGATCACTAGGCACAACAAACATCATGGTTAGACACTAGAGGCGGGCCACACTTTGGGATTAAGTGAACGAGCATGATAAGGTGTAAAAGAAGAATTGTGAACCAGATGAAGCCACTTGAGAAATGAATGATCAGATGAGGGTATCATACCCACTTTTTATTACTATGTGAACAAATGTAAAAAGAGATGTGAATATACAACTCGTTATTAAAATTTTTGTTTAGGAATAAAGAATTTTTGAATTTTTTGTTTTGGTATAAAACAACGAGGACATTGTTCCTCTAAGGTGGTGGGGTATGCGATATCCCTTTTGCTACCCCTCTTGTAAATTTCAAGATGCATTATAATTCATGTAACTATTGTGGAAACGTAAACACAATGACTAGGATGAGAGGAATAGACATAAATTCAGAGGTTTGACGAGGATTTTCTTGAGAAGTGATTAAACTCAAGGTACTTCATTTAATATGGAACCAGTTTTTGACTAAGTTTGATGGCCTACACAATAGGCAGAGAGGTTGAGTATGGGATTCCTAAGTAAAAGACAAGCCCATACCACCTTTACCCTTGAGGGGCATGATGGTGTGATCAACATGCAAGTGGGAGAAGTAGAGTTAGTCACAAAAGAGGTCTACCGGAAGCAAGAAGTGAGCTAGATAACAACAAATGGATGGAAGAGACTCTTGGATAAGAAAACAGTTAGATAAACACTACATACAAACACATAACGTATGTTGAGTATACTGCGTATGTTGAGCATAGGCATATGGTAGTTGCAAGAGGATTCGAGGAAGAGAACGCAATGAAGTAAGATTGGCACATGAGCAAGAGTGCACATAGGAGTGTGGGGTGAAGAGAAATCTAGAATAGTAGGTGGAGACAAAATGTAGTCTCGATACCTATGGGGTTTAGTGGGTGGCACTCTTGTGTTCTCTGGATCCCTGCATAGAAATATGGTATTTATATGAGTTTGGATGCCTATAGGTTTAGTACGTGCAAATAATATGTGCTATGGATCCCTATTAAGTAGGTGGAGACACTATGAACTATGACTTCATGTAATATTTAGGGGGTGCAATCATTGAGTTCTTTGTATTCCTCTATGCGGGAGGAGACACCATGAACAATAAACCTTGTGTGAAATGGTTAATTTGCATTGGTTTGAAGTTCCCTTAAGTACTTAACTCTTCAAACTATGAATCTAGCTTGGAGGTGTTTAGCTACAAGAAAAATTGCAGTGCAACTGGCCTATAGTTGGGTGGAGTGTTGAAGTCCATCCCTTAGTTTCCAGTCATTAAAATTTTCAGATAACTATATTCACCTGTATATAGATATGTTACATTGTGAATTGTGAATGTTATTGTTATATGTTATAATAATGTATGTGTTATTCCTAGTCGTCTATAATGAGAGGATTATGTGAGCGATTCTCATGGTTGTGAGTGACTTGCATATCCATGTTGTTCCTGGTATGTTCCTAAGTTATTAATCTATTTACATGGTTTTTTATGAATGCTTTATGTGCTTAGATAAGCTATTACTATGTTTGATTTCCATTGTTTGGCATGCTATGGATTTAATGGATATTGATTATTTAAGAGTACTAAATGCCTTCCTTGGTAAAGGACTCATGATGTAGAAACGTATGGTTTATCAAATGGAATTGATAACATTATCTAGGATCCATTTTGTGACAAGATATGCTACCATTGTGTTGAAAAAATGGTATTAGCCATGGTCTTGGCATGTTCTATGCTTGTTAGTAGGTATGTTGATAGATTTACTACATTAATAAGATTTACATATCAATGTTAGCTATGGTTTAGTTGATATGGATGTTGGATGATAGGGCATGTTGGTGAACCCAATCATGGGATCATAGTTATGTTAAAGTATGGATCATAAGTGTTGGAATAAGGATTTCATTCCTCTAAAAGCTAGCGTTATAAGCAACATCGGGCTTCAAAGGGTAAGTCTATGAAAGTTTTGTACAAATCCTGAGTTTGAAGTACTTAGAGAACCAAACTTGTGTCCCGGGTTGGATAAGTCTTTGGCAACAATTTGCATCAAAGTCCAATACATTGCAGACTTTCCGGATGTCTCTCGGAGTCTGAGCATCGAGACGTTTGTACTTAATGTGTTTTGTGAAGAGCACCAAATTTGCAAATAACCCAAACTGACTTGTGGAGAAAGCAAGTAGAAAGGGATTACCCAGGGTGGGGGCGGTTAAGATGTTCAAGTCTTGGAGCCAGATTTGTGTGCCAACCGGATTCATATGAGTGGCCTCCATAAAAGGTTGTGGACTAGGGCTGGATGTTGGCTAGGTCTAGATGTGAAGAGGGAACAAGGATATTTAGTGATCGCCTTGCTTCGGGTGGAGTCAGACATTGAATTTTGGCGAGAGAATTTGGGATCTGAGAGATCTAGGAGATCATGCGCGGTTGGAGAAGTCCATGATGTCAAAAATTCATGCAACCATATATTATGATCGCGAGGATCGTGTTCGAGATGTGTCCCACTAGGTAAAACTTGATACGAGGCTGGATTTCATACAGTGTATCCGAGGTGGACCGAATGTGGGATCCAATCTAAATCTGTTGAAAGCTTGAGAGTGATTTGGGAATACGAGGTCTGAGTGGGTTTCCACTTTGGAAAATTTGTGTGCACTTGGATTTTCCCTCGAACCATATTGAACATTAGGTTCTGAATCGACACACAGAGTACTCGGCTTGGTGGGACCCACAACCTAGGCTAAGGTCACAAAGGTCATGAGAGCCGGATAAAGTTATGAAGATGCCACATTGGTAGGTGATGTGCATGGTGACCTGGCAAGATTGCTGATGTGAAGTGATGTGGTATGTTGTCTTTGGAAAATCTGTGTGCACTTGGATTTTCCCTCGAACCAACCAGATATAACATGAGGTTGTGAAACAACACACAGAGGACTCGACTTGGTGGAACTCACAACGTCGGCTAAGGTCACAGAGGTCATGAGAGCCTGATAAAGTTACGTAGATGCCACGCTGGTGGGTGATGTGCATGGTGACCTGGAAAGATTGCTAATGTGATGTGATGTGATGTGGCATGTTGTCAATCTGACACATTGAAAGTAGAATGGTATTTCTGGATAGCCCAGAAGCTTATTTTGTGTGAAAGGTGGCAATATTCGAAGATGCCACATGACAGGGTGATGTCACCTTGATGTCTTTCTGATGGAGATATGTCCATTAATTAATGTGCAACATTTGACAAATTACGGACCCCCTCTTGTTAATAGTGGGGAGAGTAGGGGGCCACACAATTAACATAGGCTATCCATCTAAACAACCATGAAGAAAACGCAAGAGAAGAAATGAAAGAAGATTCCACCAAAGTTTCCAAAACTTGGGCTCAAGTTATTAGAAATTCTTCTAATAAGGAAGGGGAAACAAGTATTTAGGTTGACAACATGCAAGATAGTGAAGGAAAGGAAAGACAAAATAGGGCAGCAAACATAATTATTAAAGGGGTGAAAGACTATGGAAAAAATGAATGTACTCTTGACCTTGCAAGAGACTTCTTGAAAGACAAGTTGCTATGGCAAGGACAAATATGCCAGGCATGGAGGGTGGGTAAGTTTAACGGGGAGAGAGCCAGGCCCATAAAATTCATTATGCCTAGCTTGCGTGATAAATATATTATTCTAAGCAAGAAGCATCTCTTGAGGGGTTCTCGTTTTTTCCTAGAAGAAGATTTAATTGTAAAACAACGGGAGGAAAGAAGAGAGGAAATTTTAAAGGTTAGGGCAGCAAGAGATGAAGGAAAGAGAGCATGGATTTATAAAGGCAAAGCTGTGATAGCACAATTTGGACCTCCTTCCAGAACAGAGCAGCAAGATGGTAATAAAGAAGAGGCAACAAAGTCTTCAACAGGAAATCAGAAAGCAAGGTCACTATGGGAAAATAGGGACAAAGACTCAAATGTGAGTCTTGCATGTCAAAATAAATAGCAATCAAGTCATACCCAGGTTTCCTTGAGATTAGTTTGTTGGAACTGCAGAGGTTACCCATGGAGACGAGGACCTGGGTTAGGGCCTATTGCGGAAAATAGAGACATAATTTGCCTCATACAAACACATGAGCATGAAGGGTGCAAGACACCTTTGTTTGAAGGATAATGGAAGATGGCAGTGTGGAACAAGGAAGCAGGGAATGGCAAAGGGCACGGGGTATCATGGTTTTAGTAAGGGAGAAAGAAGGTCGTCTCATTCAGTTAGAAAAAGAAGACTCAAATAAGCAATTCATTTGGTTTAAAATATCAGAAAATGGAAACCACATCAGAATTGCAGCATGCTATTTTGCACCACAGGTTTCAAAAATCTACAAAGGTAGAGGGCTTGACCACAAAGATCCATTTGCAGCTTTAAAAGCAGATATTGCAACATATTCTCAGCTAGGTGAAGTCCTTATAGTGGGTGATTTCAATGCTAGGACTGCAAGTGAGCAAGCTAGCATTCTTTGTTGTAAAGATGATTGTGACCCTATTTGGCTTACAGAAGAAAGTAATCATTAGTGGGAAAGAATTTCAGAGGACAAGGGCTGCAATCTCTTTGGTGAACAATTGCTTACTCTATGTGGGGCATTTGATTTAGTCATTTGTAATGCCTTGACTAGATGGGCAAAGTCCGGTAATTTCACTTGCAATACTTACAATGGAGCAAGTGTGGTAGATTATGTAATTTGCTCGCATGGTTTGTGTGAGAAAATGGAAGAAGTTTTGGTTGGAGATTAGCTGTGGGATTTTAAATCAGATCACAAGCCAATTTATTTATGTTTCTCTTGGATTGGAAAGAAACAATTAGAGTCAAAAATTCAGCATGTCCAACAAAATCTCCCACAGGGCAGAATTCTTTTGACCCCAGAAAATTGTAATACCTTCAAAATGATGCTAGAGAGACTCTTTGAGAAGGAGAAAATTACAATTCACGGCCTTCACAGTCATGAATTAACACATTTAATTCAATGCGCACTTGCAAAGTGCAAAAGAACAAAAATTAAGAAGTCTGAAACAAATTGCTTTCCGGTTAATGCTTGGTTTGACGAGGAATGCAAAAAGGCAAGGAGAATGTGGAAAGAGTCAAACAAGGATAACATAAAGCTTAAATCTTACAAGCATTTATTAAGCAAGAAAAAGGCTGATTTCATGGTTTCAAGGAGGGAAGAACTAATCTTCCTTGGGAAAAATAATCCCAAACTATTTTGGAAGGAGCTCCAACCGAAAAAGATACAAATTGGAAATAATATTACAGCTTCTAAATGGTTTGACTATGCAAGACAACTCTATGAGTAGGTTCCTAAGGTTGACCCTCCCCCCTTGGTCAACACTAATACTAAACTCTTCACGGTACAAGAGGTAGAGATGGGTATCAAGAAGTTGGGTGTTGGAAAAGAAAAAGACTTAGCTGAACTCCAAGTAGAATATCTAAAGTGGGGCTCAAAGATTCTTGCACCTCACATTACAAAAATCTTCAACAACATCATACACCAAGGGCTCCCCACAGATTAGACAACTAGTCTGGTAATACCTCTTTTCAAGAGCGGCGACATCAATAATCCCTCCAATTATAGGACCATCATGATAAACCCTTTGTTTGCAAAGCTATTTGGAAGCATGCTAGAAAACAAAATTAGCAAGTGGGCAGAAGAAAGAAATAAGCGTGCTAAAGGGCAATCAGGTTTTATACCTAAGCATTCCACAGTTGATCATTGCATAACTTTAAGGCACATCACTGAAAAAGTTTGGGAGAAGAAGGAAGAAGTCTTTTGTTGCTTTGTTGATTTCAGAAAAGTGTTTGACTCGGTTCCTAGGGATAAACTTTGGCAAAGAATGGAGGAACTTGGGGTTCCTAAACATTTGAGAGCAGCTGTGCATAGGCTGTATGAAGAGGTGAAAGTCAAAATTAGAACTTCAACAGGCATTTCTGAAAGTTTTAGAAGCAATATCGGGGTCAAGCAAGGTTGCCCACTGTCTCCTACCCTTTTTGGTTTATATATCGACAAGCTTGAGGAGTGGTTAAATTCGCAAGGGGGTGATGGTATCTATTTGTGCAAGTTTGTTATAAGGCTTCTTTTGTATGCAGATGACCTTATTCTAATTGCTAAATCAGCTCTTGGTTTGCAAGAGCACTTACTATCCCTTGAGCATTTTTGTAGAAGTGTGGGGATGCAAGTCAATGTCAGCAAAACGAAAGTAGTGGTCTTCTCTAAGAAAAGAAAGCATAACCAACATAATTTCTACTTTGAAGGCAACATTCTGGAAGAAGTTGCAGATTACAAATACCTCGGAATTGACTTCAACAAAAATCTAAGCTGGAATGGTTGTAGAAAGAAAAGAACTTTGGCGGGTTGGAAAGCATTTTATGCTTTTCAAAATAGGCGTAGAGAGGCAGAGTTATGGGACTGGAAGACCACTCAAACTCTTTTTGGGCTTCTAGTGATTCCAGTGATTCTATATGGTTGTGAACTGTGGGCTAACAGTACTTCCGACATGCAGTGGAGACAAATTGGGAAAATTCAGAAGCGTTTGATTACAAACAAATTTAAGATTAAAAGTGCAGTTCCTTATGATATCTTGTTAAGTGAAACAGGGACTGCTCCTATTGAAGCAATTGCTATGGTACGAGTCATAAGGTATTTAAAAAAAATTGAGCAAATGGAAGAGGGTAGATGACCTAAGGTTGTCTTTAATGATAGATTGTGCAAGAGCAAAAAAACTTGGATGCAGCAAAATAACAAATGGTTTAGTAAATGGGATATTTGCTTGAACGCGTGCCCCATAAACAGCAAAGAGATAAAAGCTTTTGTTATGGAAAAGTTCCACAAACGTACTTGGGAGAAGGAGATAGGAAGAAAGAAAAATTACTATATTGACGTGTTTAATCCCACTCATAATCATCAACCAAAAGCATACATAGAGGCCAATATCTCTTGGAGAGCCAAAATTCTTATTGCTTAGTTAAGGACTAATTCTCATCAACTCCGTTGTGAAACTGGGCGCTGGAAAAGGCCAAAGGAAGTGTGGGAGGAAAGGGTATGCGTTTTTTGTTCTTCCGGAAAAGTGGAAACAGAAAAACATTTCATTTTAGAATGTGAGGCCTTCAAAGACAACAGGGAAAGTTATGCAGATACGTTGGCAGCTAGCTCTTGGGATAATCTATTTAACGAGGGGTTTGTCGAGAAGATGGGAGCATTTATTGTGAAGCTTCACAAAAAAAGGGCCGAATACATCAAGCAGATGAAGAAGCAATCTGTCCCATAGGCTATCTTTAGCCTCGTGGACGTTAAAATAATTTTTCTTTCTTTCTACCAACGAGGCCACGTGGCATAGACTAGATTAGGGGAAAGTGTGCAGGTTTTATTCGCATAAGTGACAAATAGCGGACCCCCCTTTTAACTGTTGGGAGGGCAACGAGGCCCAACAATGAATATAAATTGCTGATTTAATTCGAACAGTCCTGCCAAGGCCTTGAGCTACAAGATGTTTAACGATTGGTCACATGGATGCTTGTAGTATTGTCTAATTAGTTGATATTTCAATAAGGATAAATTTTGATTTATAAATCGGATTGAAGTAAAGTTTACATCACTGAAAATCTATTGACTAGTTGAATGTAATGATGTTATCCAAAATTAACTCTACTAATTTTAAAGGAAAAAAGAAATTTTGTAATTCTATTTCCATAATAAAATCATAGAAATTAAATTAATTAAAAATAATACCTATCTTCAACCTAAAAAATCCATGAGAGAAAAAAAACATTACAACTATTTTCATCAATTATTAAATCAAACTATATTATATTCTTTTTCTTCTTAATAATTCTGTTAAGATAATTTATTAATTTTTAGTAAATAGTAATCATTAATATTATTATTATAAGTTCTAGTGGTTTATAAGTTCTCCCACTAGAGTCCATGCTACTTATCTCTGCACCTTGATTGGACTTAACAAGATTTAATGTAAGTTGTTTTACTATTAGACATTAATAAAATATATTTAAACGTGACTTTTTACGATGTATTAACATTGAATGAATGGTAATTATGCGGATAAGAGGTTTCTACACTTCAATCAGCGTTGTTTTACATTTAATACAATATTAATATAGATTTATTTTAAATATAGATTTAATATAAATTGAGAGATTTAATTTTTTCAAGTATATTTATTAGGAACATATGTTATTTAAATGTTTTATATAATTATTTTTTTTTTTTTTATTATATTGTACTGTAAAATGAACTTGTGGGTTCCATAAACCTCTCTACTCAATTAAAAAAAATTAAGATTTATTCTCAACACTAATGTTTTACGTTACCTTTTTTCTTTAATAATGAATCAATAAAATAAATTACAAATTCGACCCAAATTTCCATCGTTTATTTTCAATCTTCGTGAGAGTCGTTTGAATTGTTTCCATGGATGAATGCTTGAATATTTATGGACGGGCCACGGGAACATGTGCTCTGTTTTGGTTCGATCCTCATTTTGTTCAAAGATTTTCATAGTTGATCACCCGATTCATGAAATCGATGCCATGTTCTGCACAAGCTTCAAATGAAATGAGAAGCTCCTATCATCAATCACCTTGTCTTTTCCTTCTTGTGATCTCTGCCTCATAACCATGAAACCTTTTTTTCTCCTTCTATTCTTCTATTCACTTCAGTACTAGAATAATCATCAGCCGAGGATTTGCTTATTTTGTTGGGTTGACGATGGAACTTTCATTGTGGAGGAAATCAATGTCTGTATATAAAGATGGAGTTAGTCGTTGCAGTTCAGAATTTGATTTCTTCGCACCCTCTCTTCGTATTCCTGAACGTTCTTATATGGGAATCCGCCATTTTGGATTTGCCTCCAATCCGAGCAAAACAAAAAGATGTTACAGATTTATATATATAAAGGGACTAACATCAAAACTGGTCTGCAGTCATGGTTGATAGATAAATTGGAGTTTTCCAATCCGAGAAAAACAAAAAGATGTTACAGATTTATATATATATGAAGGGACTAACATCAAAACTGGTCTGCAGTCATGGTTGATAGATAAATTGGAGTTTTTAAATCCCGCATTAGCGACTACCCTCTCACAAATATGGATTAGAATTCATAATGGAAAAGTAGTAGGATTTGCAACATTCATCCAGAAATTGCAGATATTCTGATTATATCGTAAATTCTGTGTGTATTTTTTCGTGATTTGCTCTAAACATCTATTGTATTCGGATTTATGAAAAATGGGTAGGTTCACGTATTCAGTTTTTTTCAAAAATGGGTTTATGTTACATATATTTATATGATGGTGAAGGAAGATAATTCCAGATAGACGAGTCATTGTATCTAGCAGAGCCTGTCCTTTGCCTCATCACAATAATAGAAGGGACTGTGCAAATTGATAGGAAAAAACAAAGTCTTTAAGGAACATATTAAGAAATATAACTATTTATTATTAATATAAGAATTCTTATTTATTATACTTATTTATTAGGTTGAAAAAGAGGTGGACAAAATTGCATTAGATGGTTAATTTATTTTTGATAAGCACTGGCTTTTTTTGGGAAGAAAATAAGATAAGTCGCTTCGCGAGTGATTAAAAATGATCTGAAATTCATTCAGGTGGGAAAATTTGGTTATTGTTCTGTCACCCACCATAAATATATCCGAGGGGGAATGAGCCTTTGGGGTTATCATTCGAGTCCCTTTATTTACCCAGAATTGTTTTTTCATGTTGAAGACATCTGGTCAATTTCTTTTCCACCTGGTTGTACTCATCCTTGCGATTGGCTAATTACTCATACCTAACAAATCAATCTCGCCTTGCCACCCTACTTATTTGTTGGAACTGTCTATTTCTTCGTTGGAACCACCTACCTTACTGGGCCGTGGTGAAGATAGTAGCGTATTTACCTGCTCAAACCAATCAAGCAAATCAATATTTAGAAGGGTGGACAAAACCAATCAATATTTAGAAGAGGGGTTGGTCGGGAAGATTTCAATTTCATTGAAGCCATAATTAGTTTATATATATATATATATATATATATATATATTTTGGTTATTTTTATAATTTAAATAATAATTATATGAGTAAATTAATTATTAATATAGAAATATATTATTATTATAAATATAGATTATTATATATTTATAAATGTATTAATTAATTAATACATTTATTTTTATTAATATTACTTTATGCATATATTTTATAATTATACTTATAGATAATAATAATTGATCTTAGTTTTAGAAAACTATATTTAGCCTTAGTTAATTATGGTTAGTTATGCCATATTTTTACTATATTGACCTAGATTTATTGAGTTGACCTAAATTTACTAGGCTGATCTAGGTTTATTAACTTTAATATTAAATATTGACAACCATAGTCAACATTGTTAAGCCATAGTGAACCATAATTGACTATAGTTAACCATAA
The DNA here is from genome assembly GCA_031772625.1 of Pinus tabuliformis. Lineage (NCBI taxonomy): Eukaryota > Viridiplantae > Streptophyta > Pinopsida > Pinales > Pinaceae > Pinus > Pinus tabuliformis. Next base: position 1,074,170,890 of record CM062816.1, read on the forward strand.
TTGACTATAGTTAACCATAACCAACCTTACTGAGCCATAGTCAACCATATGTTAACTAAACCATAATTAACCTTATTCACCCATAGTCAACTTCAGTCATTTTTACTCAAGCTTAGTCTACCATATTCAACTATAGTCCATATTGATTGACCTTAGTCAATGATGGTCAACCATAGTCAACCTTTAAGGTATACAAAGCTAAGAAGGTTTCCTTACTCAACCTTTGACCAAGATTTACTAAGTTAACCTAAATTTACTAGGTTGACCTAGGTTTATTAGTTTAACATTAAATATTGATAATCATTGTTAGCCATATTCACCCATAGTAAATCTATCCCATGGTATACAAAATTATAGTCAACTATAGGCATCCTTAGTCAACATTCAACCTAGTTTTATTAAGTTAACCTAGATTTACTAGGTTGACCTAGGTTTATTAGGTTTAATATTAAATATTGACAATCATGTTCAACAATGTTCACCCATATAGTGAACAACAATCGATCATAGTTAAGTATAGCTAGCCATAGTTAACCTTAGTTAACTATAATCAGTCATAGTCAACCATGATCAAACATTATCAAATTTAGCCAATCTTAAAGATTAAAAATATTTAATAACAATAATAATAAATAAAAATTATAATATTAATATTATTATTAAGGTTTAAGGTTTATCTTTTACAAAATTTAATATTTAAGTCTTAAAATGTTTAACACTATTATGAATATTATTATTAATAATTTTAATATTAAAATTCACGGATAAAGTTTAAGGTTTATATTTAATAAGTTTTAAGTGTATTAGATAAGGTTTAAGGTTTAATTAATATTTAAGTTTTTCAGTATTTAATTTTTAATATAATTTTTATAACCTTTTTCAACAATGAAAGCATATTCAATGTGGCAAAAATTTCATGTCACATTATGATGAACAAAAATCAATGTTTATGACAAATAAAAAGTCAATGTTGCAGTGTGACAAACATGAAATCAATATCACATTATGACAATAAAAAAATCAACATTTCAATACAATAAACCAAAGTCAACATTGCAATGTGATGAACAGAAAAAATGAGCTTACAATATGACGAACAAATAACAACGTCACAACATGATGACATAGTCAACCTTTAAAATGAACATTTGTATAGTCGACCATAATCAATCTCAGTGATCTTTAGTCAAGCATAGTAAACTATACTCAACTATAGTTAACCTTGATTGACCATAATCAGTCATAGTAAACTAACTATTTATAGATGACATTACTATTAAACATTGAACTTATGATCTCTAAATAATATTACTTCATAACAACTAGTTTCTATTACTATGAGTCAAACCCTAACAAACTATATTAATAATTTAATTATTTCTAGACAATATTATTACAATATTTAATATTAATTATTTCTAGATAATTTTAATATAATATTTAATAGTAATATTCCATTTATAATATTGAAATTTAATATTTATTTATTACACAACAGTTATTTTATAACTAAATTTAAAATATTGAAATTTAATATTTATTATTACATAAGAAATTACCTAACGGCTATTTTCCAACGGCTAACTCTAGGCAGTGGTGCATACTTGCTATTTATTCCCTCATATCTATTGATTTCTCACCTTGTCTTGAGGATGAACCACATTAGTTGGTTAGAAACGTTGACCAAATCCTAGCGATGTGATTAATCTGAAAGACTGATATCAACATTATGGATCACAAAAGTCTTAGATCTAACCAATGTTTAAGGTTTAATTAATATTACGTTTTTTCAATATTTAATTTTTAACATAACTTTTATAACCTTTTTCAATAGTGCAAACATATTTAACCTTGGTCAACATGATAATCCATTGTTAACATGGTCAACCATAGTGAACAATTACATGTGATGAGAAAAAAATCATGTTACAATGTGATAAACAAAAAATCAACATCACAACATGACGAAGAAAAAAAATGATGTCACACAATGATGAACAGATAACAATGTCATTGCATGATGACATAGTAAAATATAGTTAACTTTTATAGCAAACTATGGTCAAACTTAGTCCATCTTATGTTAACATTAGTTAAAAAAAAAATCAATCTTGCAATATGATGAATGAAAACCGATGTTGCAATGTGATGAAAAAAAGATTTACATCACAATGTGGTAAAAAAATATCTATATCATAATGTGACAAATAGAAAAATAACATTGTAATGTGGTAAAAGAAATTCAACCATGGTTCATCATAGTTGACCAAAGTTGATCATGGTTGACTAATATTGACCATAATTATCCATAGTTATCCATGTCAATCATAGTCAAGTATAATCAATCATGCAATCATAGTCAACAATGGTCAACCTTAGTCAACCATTAGCAAGCATGATCATATTCGAGTAACCATATAGCCAACCATGGATAATGATAATCAATTATTATCCACCTAAGTCAACCATGAAAAAGCATGGTCATCTTTGATCAACCATAGTCACCATAATCAACCATAGTCATCCATAGTTAGCCATAATTAATGTGGTAAACCATAGTTAGTTATGGTCACCATAGTTTACTATGGTTAAAAATGGTTGTCCATAGTTAACTACTATCGTATGCCATAGTCAACTTTAGTCAGCATGGTCAACCATCATAAAGCATAGTTTACTTAGTAGCCATGATCAACCATAGTCAACAAAGCAATCATATTCAACCATGGTCAATCTAGATCAATTATGGTCAACCATTGTCACCATGATAATCCATGGCTAACATGGTCAACCATAGTGAACAATTGTATGTGATGAGTGAAAAATTCATGTCACATTGTGATGAACAAAAATTAAATGTCGCAATATGACAAACAAAAAATTAACATTGGAAAGTGAGACAAAATGTCAACATTGCAATGTGACAAATGAAAAATCAACATTGCAATCTGACAAACTAAAATCAACATTGCAACATGATGAACAAAAAAACCAATGTCACATTATGATGAACAAACAACAATGCCACAACATGACGACATAGTAAAACATAATTAACCTTTAGAGTCAACTTTTTGTCAAAATTAGTCAACCCTATGTTAATATCAATTAACAAAAATCAACCTAGCAATATGATGGACAAAAATTGATGTTGCGATGTGATGAGCAAGGAATTTGCATTACAATGTGATAACAAATATATACATCATAACGTGACAAACAAAAAAACAACATTGTAATGTGACAAGTGAGATCAAACAATGTTTCTCATAGTTGACCAAAATTGACAAAGCTTAACCATAATCCACCATATTCATTCATGTCAATATTAGTCAAGCATAGTTGACAATGCAATCATCGTTAACCATGATCAACCTTAGTCAACCATTAGCAAACATGATCATCTTTTAGCAACCATAGTCACCATATTGCTAACCATGGTCAACCATAGTCAACCTTAGTCAACCATGAGAAAGCATGGTCATATTTGATCAACCATAGTCACCATAGTCAACCATTGTTAATCATAGTCAATGTGATAAACCATAGTCAATTATGATCACCACAGTTTTCTATAGTTAACTATGGTTTTCCATAATCAATTATGGTATCGCTTAGTTAATTTTGGACAACATGGTCAACCATCATCAACCATGGTTGACTTTTGTCACCATAGTTGATCATATTCAACCACGGTCAATTATAGTAAACTTTAATTAAGGTTGATGATGGTCAATGATGCACATCCATGATCAACTATGGTCATCTCTAGTCAACCATAGTCAACCATGGAAAACCTATATTCAACCCATGCTCAACTATGCTCTCCATGGAAAACCATAGTCAACCATAGTTGGCATGGTTAAACATGCTCATCCAAGGTTACTGTGGTTGAATGTGATCATCCATTGTCAACATGGACAAGCATCATCTATGATAGAACACTATCATCAACCATGGTTAAATTGGTCAAACCATGTTCACTCATGATCAACCATCATTAACATGACCAACCATAGCCAACCATGGACAAATATGGTTAACCATCATCAAACATGAGCAAGCATGGTCAACCATAGTTAATTATAATCTATCATAGTCAATTATAATTACTTGTGGACAACCATGGTCATACATAGTCAAATTTATATTGACCATAATAAACCCTCCTTAGCTATATCTTGAACATATTTAGCCATAGTCAATGGTTTACTAATCCTCCCCATGTACACCAGCCATCAACTAGCACAATCACACTAATAAATATAATTGATATATGAAGATCAACTGCATTTTCCACCTTCTATATGCCAATTAAAATATATCAACTACATTTATTAATGTGATTACCTTACCTATCAATATTACCATTAATTCTTATAATATGAATACAGACGAATATATCAAACAATTCCCTTACGATATGGGACAATTTTTTTATGATCCTTATGTGTTTTGTATAACAAGATGATTTATATGATGGCGCAAGTATATCTTGATAATTAATCTTCAAATGGATAATTCTGTAAGGTTCCATTTTGTTTCCAAGATGCACAATCTTATGGTCACTGTTTTGTACAAATTTTCTAACTGCAAGTATTGTTGAATTAGTAATGGTATATATGTGTACTACAAATTTCAAACATAATTCGATGTATATTGAATTGATTATGATTGACACGTTACACTATATACAATGCACAAGAAGATAATTAATTCAGTACTCTTCCGGAACGTGGCCTAAGGAAATATTGAATTTGAATTATGATACATGGTAATAATACTTTAGTTTTATGTATTAACAAACTGACCTGAATAAATATACATTTTGCATCTTTATTGTTCACTATTGGTATCACAAATTAAATAAATAGTGATGGTTTGATTTAGTTGACCATAGAACTAGACTATTGTACCCTAGTTTCTGAGTTTCATTCTTCTCACAACAAATTTAACTGTACCGTTGATAAGCCCGCGAATACTTAATATTTATGTATTTTCTCTTATTTTTCATTAAGATGAAACTCAAACAGTTGTACAACATGGCTTTATTCCCCAAGGGTTTTCTTATTATCACCCAGTTATTATTAAGTCATTATTTTTATCACTTCTCATCACTCAACATATCATTATTATATATTATATTCTTAGCCTAGTGAGGTAGCCTAGTCAGTGACCGTTAGTGAATAAGGAAGTTGGTCCCCTTTGAAAAATGTAATTAAAATGATAAAAAATAAAAATATAATTAAAAAATAACCATAGATATATAATTATTTTTTTATATATTATATTGTTATCACATATTTATTCCACTCCCACACTAATTCAAATTAGATTATTGGGACTATTGATTAATTGTTGGACAAAGAAAGTCAGTTAATCTATGTTTTTCTTGTCACATATCTAAAAGCAATTAATATGTCAGTACTTAACGCAACTACAACTTAGACTTGTTGCAATTTGTTATAAGTTACATTTCACCTATCTATAAATATAATTCTATTATGAAAGAACTACATTATGGTGTATCTCATTTCAATTACATTGTAAAGAGAGATCTAATTGTTATGGATACTCTGAGTTCATTTGAACTGCAACTAGAGTTTTAATCCATAATTTGTTCTAGTATAGTTAGAAGTTTCATTATAATGTGAACATAGTTTTAATTCGTAAAGATTGCACTATGATATACTCAATGTTTTATTCAATTGTAAATTTGAGTATGATTCATAACAAATTGATACACCCATTCTTGAAATTGTGTAATAGTAATGTTAGGGTTTACAGTCTTATATTAGTAAATTATCATCAATCACTTGAAAGTTTTATGTTTCTTTCAAATAGCATCTATATTTTTATTTATAAAAGTGAAGATATGTTATTTTCTTTATGCAGCAGTGCAAGGAATATAAATCAATCTAGGAGCATTCTAGGGAGTATGTTATCCAAGTTGATTGATTTACATTTCAAAAGTTCATAATTGCCAAATTAAAAGTCTATTCAGTAGCTATACAGCTTTTGATAAGGTCATGAATATATAACATATATTTAAAATTCTAGAGTATAAATGATGCAAGTAGATTGCAATTATTTATTTATCTTGTAATTATTATTGACAAAATTTTAACCATTTTAATATGAATAATTGTTAAATTTTCAAATAATGATTTGAAAAGAGTATAATTATCAACTATTGAGTTAGTTCAATTGGTAAAGTTACCATAGTTAAACAACTTTGCTATTAAGAAGTCCAAGTCTCAATTCTCTCAACACTATATATATCAATTTATTTATTTCCAAAAAAATAAAAAATAAGAACCCCCTATTTCAAAAAATTAGAAAAAAAAAATTAAATATATCAATCATTAATTTAATAATTTAAACTAAATCTCAATTTAAATTTGGAAACTTTTAACACTTATTTTCTTTTTAGATGAAATTAGTGAATATAATACCATTAATAACACATATAATTACTGCATTGTTCTTATATTATGAATTGAAATAATGTTTGGCTATTTAGCTTTGTCCTCTAATGTAACTCAACAATAATTACGTAATATTATTGACTTATAATAATAATTTTACAAATTTCAAATTATTATTTAACAATTTAATGAAGTGTTAAGTTCTTTACTAGTATGATTGTTGTTGTAATGATTCTTTTAAGTATTATTTAAATCTATTAATTTTTTATAAATTTGATGAGAGTCACCAACTTATTGGTAAACCATTTTTCTTACTTTTTGGGTACTTTTCTTTCCGGATAATCCTTGAATTGCAATGGGATTGTAAAAAGAATCGAATGAAACTGATTATATATAAAAAAGCCCAACCAAGCTCAAAATGTTCCCACTCTAAAAAAGTGAATCTATACTTTTGAAACCCTCAACAAGTTTACATAGTCACAAATTAGAAATTTTAGTATTAAAACAACAATTCATTGTTAGGGTGCATAAAATGTTTTCTTCTTAGATTAGCCCTCTATTTTACAATGGTTTTTGTTAATTGCACTTATTTCTTAAATGTTCATTTCCTTATTTTCATTCTCCTATATCTCAAATTTTATCCATGTATTCTAGTAATTTTAGTTTCTTATTTGATTAAAATGACAATTTTTCTTCATCCAATATATTTTTTTATAATTTCTTTCATTTGTACTCTTAATCCCATTTAATTTTCCTAAATTTGTATTTGTTAGTTGATTTAACTTTATATATATATATATATATATATATATATATATATATATATATATATATATATATATCTATATCACATGTCTCTAACTTTCTCATCTTCTTTTTTATTCATCTTTTAGTTGACACTCTTTTCTTTCTTTTCCTCAAATATGAAGAGTTCTCATGAATTTAATATTTTTAATTAAATAATTAACTTATATTATTTTTTGGGTGCACATTCAGTCTTTTATGTGTTATTACTATAATATAGTTTTTTTTTTCAATTAAAACGTTTTCTTTCTCATTTAAGGTGATATTCACTTTAATATTTATTATATATTTAAAAAAAAATAATACTTATAATAAATTATTTGTTTAATTTGTCTTAAGTTCACTTTGCAAAAGTAATACTATAATTTGTTTTCTTAGTTTTTTAACAAGTTTACATTAAATAGTTTTATTACTAAATAAAGTGCACTTTCACCTATACACATCATTATGTTTGATTTTTTCATAAGTCCTCAAGTCCATTTTACCTTTTTATCTCATGATATTTAGGGTTCCAAGCTAATTGTGTCATTCAAAAATTACCTCATGTAATGGGTTCCATTATACCTTCCTTTAAGTACATATAATTAGCTAAGGGGAACAACAATAAAATGATAGAGACAATCATTAACTCTAGAGTTTTCCTTGTTGAGAGAGTAATATACATTAAGGATTGAGTCATTTTCCTTAATACATGCTCCTTAATTGTACCTCATGAATGATCAAATCTGCACTCCAACCCTTATGGCATCATGCAACTTCAAGGTAAAAGCATCTCACACTTTTCAACCTAAGCGATTACTGAAGTGCCAATAGGTGGAATATGAGATGCTATTCCACCCCTCCAAGACAAATGTGAATTCTTTCATAAAATCCCATTACACATATGTGAGTCAATTAGAAATAATGAACCATGTCCCTCTATTCATTAACAAATTTGTAAAATATATCATCAAATAAGAATCCTTTAATTGATCTCATATCCATGCACTGTTATAATTCCTTGCCACACTCAAAAAACTGTTAGCAATATATGATCATAAATTGACTAAAGATGATATAAACACACATAATAAGTTGTTTTAGCATCAAAACAAATATCATCATCTAAAATCATACTCATCATTTAACATATATCATATTCATCAATACATGCATATCAAGTGTCATCATCACATACTGCAAATAATTAAATAATTAGTATTTGATGTTCTTCAACAATAATACATTTGTTAAAGTATTTGTCACTAAAACCAAAATAATACTGGGCATTACAATCCTCTCCATACATATCTAATTCTTGTATATAACATCTCAAGATCATAATAAATATATTCTTATAATAATTTTAAACCTTATTATTTGAAATTTCCTAAGGACTAATATATATATTCCTCCTATCATATATAAAAAATATTTAAAAAAACTCTATTTGAATATTAAAATTAAAAAAAAAAAATAGAATGATTTTAAATATAAAAATTAGCTAACATCATAACCAAAAAACAATATAACATAAATATATAAATAATTATTCATTAAAACAAAATACATAAACCTAACGTGAAAAGAAAAAACCTAAACTAAAAGCAGAGGCCACAAAATGTTCACGCCACTAAACACCAAACATCTTAAAATGACCAAGAATGGTAAAGTGGCTATCACCCTAGATTCCTATGGATAAGAATTGCAAAGTAGCTATTCCTCTAGCTTTTTATGTTTTTTTAATGTGTAAAGATGTGTATGTGTTCATTTGAGTTTTCCATATATTAAATTTTCTTTCCACTTATCAATCTTGAATTTCTTTTGTGTATGTAAAAAAGGGATAATTGTCCATACACCAAGCACAAGGCCATCCCCTATCACGAAATTAGGATGGGAGACTTTCATCAACCACATTTCGTTTTTTAGTGAATTAATGAAATTTAAAATCATAACTAATTTATAAATGATGGTAGTTTAGTTTAATTTAGGTTTATTAGTATTTGTTTAAGGACTATTGCATTCCTCTCACAATCACACTCTATTAAATTTTGATTTTTTTTTGTTAAATTTTCGTGATTTAATTAAAGTTTTGAGAAAATGTTGAATCTTTCAATTTTTATATAAATTCAAAAATATTTTTTCTATTTTTTTGAAACTTTATTTCTAATTTTCCATTAATTAAGAAAGCCTTGAAGCACATAATTTCCCTAGTGGAGGGCGATTTATTTTTAGTATTTGTCAATGTTTGCAAATAATTTTGAAATAAAAAATATGACTAATTTTGTAAGTGATCATTCCATCAGTGAATGCTTTGAAATTGACACTAACATTAACATTGCTACTGGTATACCCAACTATGCTAGAACTAACAGGTTCCACGTCCTTTACATAAGCGAGGGGGTTGGGTGGTGGCTAAACAAATCTCTAGAACATTGATAAATTATGCAGAGTGAGGAGGAAGAAATGATCACATGGGCTTAACTGGGGGAGCAATACCATACGACATGCATTCATATTGGGGGATATATATTGAGGAAAAATGACATAATATATTAAACATATAATAGGGGTTAAAGGGTTTTTATATTGGTAGGTATAAAAAATGGATCTCAATGTTAATAAAAACATATAAAGGGGTATAAAAAATGTTAATGAAAAAATGGATCCCTACAATATCTAGTGAAAGTAGGGGTTTTTTAAATTGCGAAGGTGTATTGGGTTCATATTGGTAGGGGGTTAAGCAATGTCATTTTTAGAGGTATTTTCCAATATGTAGTCAAATTAAGAGCATTGTTTGTCTACCACGAATGCACCTAATATGTCATAAGTTTGTTGAGTGAAGCTCTAGTGGCAAAGAGAGAGTGGAGGCTAAATAAATATCCATAAAATTGATAAATTGTGCAGAGTGTGGAGGAAGATAATGATTCATCAAATCAACATGCTACATATTATCCCATAAATCCTATGTTATCGCCCACCAGGGTGCAAGAAAGGCTCACATACTAAATCATGTCATTGGTAATGTGAAACAAATTTACAAAGAAATTCATTTATTAAAACCAACAAAAATAATTTTCCTACCTATTCAGAATGTCGAGTCATCAAGCTACCATCAACAAAGCTCTCAATCTATGAAAAAGAAATTACTACAATTAAAAAGAATGCAATTAATGAAATTATTCTTGATAGGAGCTGGATTAGTTATGATGCATGGTTATGAAAAAAGTAGGAAGCAAGTTATCCTCAATATGCATTGAGAATTTTAAAAAATTGGCAACAAATCAAAGTGATGAAACAAAGTTATTCAACATACAATTAAATTCTAAAGTTAAAACTAGATATATAGTAACATGGAAAAATCATGGTCCCGACAGTGATGAAAAATATTGAGAATAACAACCAAAATTAAAACTAGAACTATACTAACATGAAAAATCCTGAGTGAAACAAAAACCAAAGCATACACATCTTAATTTATAATGGAGAATCATCACACTATGCATTGGTCTCATACTTCATAACCTCATTGCCATTAATGTCCATGCCACTGAGGATAGAAATTTTTTTATTGTTTCAACACACCCAAAACTTTGATCAACTGTTGAATTTATTTATATATTTGAATAACATCTAATAGATTTAAATCAAATCTAATGTTTACTTATGTCAATGTCTTTATGTCATTCAATATCAATGAAAAGTAATTGTGCGAAGGAACCTTTTTCCACTCCTTTGCACTCCACATTGCATAAAGAAATGGGGTTATTAAGGCTCCACATAATGAAAGATGCTGAACTTAGATGCAACCACAAGTAGGGTGAAATCAGGTGCATCTTGATTTTTAATATTGTCAACATTTATAAACTTGCATCTCAAATTATGGGCATATCCTAATTTCTAATATTGTCAACATTCAGAAACTTGCATCTCAATTTATTTTTATGTTTCGATGTTTAAATTCTAAAGTTAGAACTAGATCCATGCTAACATGGAAGATCATGGTCCGAGTGGTGATGAAAAATCCTAAGAGTAGAAACCAAAGTAAAAAATGTAACTATATTAACATGCAAAACACTAAGAGTAGCAACAACTAGACCAGACACATCTTAATTACACTCTCTCCACCCTAAATTTTTGTGTGCTTGTTTTAATGATCCTTCGTCTATTTTTCCAATTTTTGTTGTATATATTCAAAGATTGCTAGTTATGTGACTATTTTCTTGCAGGGTCGATACCCATAAAGATTCAAGTCCTACCAATGTCTTGGAGTAAGCAGAAAACTATGAATTTTTTTATTTTGCATTTATTCTAGGACCAACTCAGCTCTGACTTTGTTTGTTGTGCATATATTCTAGATTATTTCAGTAACTGGTGTCAAATAATACAGAGAGCCCATTACATGTGCAAGGCAGATGTTAGTCGAATGAGATACAAATACTTTGCTTGAGAGTCTATTTGTTTTGGAAGTTCATTATGTGGAGTGTAGAGGTCCACCACACTCAACAAAATCAACTTCAAATACTAACAAGAAATGAAGAGGCGGAAATGCATAGAGAAGGAAGTTGAAAACTGAAATGGAGCTGGCAACTCTTCTCATCATTAAAAATTAGTTAAATAAAACTACATAGGATATAAGGGAACAAGAAACAATAAATGAATGGAGAAGGTTCCAACTAAACTCAACTAAACTCTAGAGAATCTAAACCAACTATGACACCTACCACACAGTGATATTAAATATCTCAACACCCCCTCTTAATCTCAAATGTTACAAGTATTTGCACTTACAATGCCCAATTTATCTCTTTGAAATTAAAATACATTTTTCCCCAATGACTTAGTGAAAATATCTATAAGTTAATCTCTTGACCCAGAAAAAGAAAGTAATATGTCTCCATCATTGACAAGTTTACAGATGAAATGAAACGTGTGTCAATGTGTTTCTTCTTTTTGTGAAAGACATGATTTTTTGATAAAGAAATTGCAGAACTGTTATCACAGTAAATATTAATTGGCTTATTTTGAACATTTGAAAGATCCTTCAATAGACTTATCAACCACACTACTTGAAAATATGCTAAATTTGCAGCTACATTACTCTGCTTCTGTAAAATATATTGAAATTATTAACTGTTTCTTGGATGCCCATGAGATGAAATTTGTTCCAAGGTGAAAAACATACCTTGTGATGTTTTTCTGATCATCTAAATTGCTTGCATAAGCACTCTTTATATAACCTGAAAGTGAGCAATCTTCAGAATGTGTGTAGAGCAATCCATAGTCCATGTTCTCTACAATATATCTTAAGATCCTTCTTGGAACCTTTCAATGGAAAATCTTAGGTGATTTCATAAACCTGGAAACAAAATTACATGCAAACATGATATCAGGCCTAGTTGTAGTGAGATATAACATACTACCAACTAGACTTTTATACGATGTGGAATCAACTGGTGGTGTTACATCTTGTTTGCTCAGCTTGGTGCCTTGAGAAATTGGTGTATCAACTGGTTTGCAATTGGTCATTTTGAAATTTTGGAGGATTTTATTGGCATATTTTTGTTGACAAACAAAAATTCCATTAGCATATTGTTGAATTTCAATGCCTACAAATATTTCATGACCCCTAGATCAGTGATATCAAACTCTGTTTTCATTTCTTATTTGAAGTCTTCTAACATCATATTGCTTGTATAAAGAAGACCATTAGCGTAAAGGCATACAATGAGAATTTTACCTTCGGGATTTTTGGTATAAAACGTTGGCTCATGGTTGCCTCTACAAAAACCACTTTTGACGATATAGGTGTACCAAGCGATTGTACCAAGATCGGGGAGCTTGTTTCAAGTTATACAAACCTTTCTTCAACCTATACACGTTATGCTCCTGTCCTGGAAATTCAAAACTAGGAGGCTTCACCACATAAACCTCTCTTCTTGTAATATACCATTTAAGAAAGCAGATTTTACATCAAGTTGATAGAATTTCCATTTTTGTTGAGTTGTCATGGATAAAATAGTTCTGACAATGTCTAACCTTACTACTGGAGCAAATGTTTCACCATAGTTGAGACCAAAATGTTGTGAGAATCCTTTGGCAACCAACCTTGCCTTATGTTTCTCGATTTATCCTTTTTCATTTAGCTTGGTCTTATATACCCTTTTTACACCAATTTTGGTTTCGTCTCTTGGGAGATCAACTAAATCCCAAGTCTGGTTCTTTTCTATTGTAGAAATTTATTGATTCATTTCATCAACCCAATGTTTTCCTTTAATTGCTCTTCAAAATGGGCTAGTTGAGATGAAAGAAAGGCAAACATATTATGTTGATCAAATTCATGCTTTTGTTCATATCTTTCTTTGATGTTTATTGTTTTTTTATTATCTTCTAAAGATCTTGAATCACTGGTGGATTCATTGCTGGAACATGTACCATTTTTAGAGTGGTAGGGATCTTCTTGAACCTGCAATCTTGGTAGTTGTGGTGGATAAAAAGGCTGGTTTAAAGATTTATCAATACGATCATACCAAGATTTATTTTCAAAAAATTTAACATATATGCTTAAAACAAATTTCTTGGTAACTAGAATGTAAAGTCTATAGGCCTTTGACTATTCAATATAGCCTAGGAAAATGCATCTTTTAGTCCTATCATCAAGATTATTTCTTAATTGCTCAAGAATATGTGCAAATGCTACAGATCCAAAAATTATAAATTGAGATATATTCATCTTCTTATCATCCCATTCTTCTTGAGGTACTTCATCCTAGAGATTGGTTGTTTGAGATCTGTTGAGAAAACATACTGTTGTCGAAACTGCTTCATCCCAATAGCCATTAGACAACTTCTTCTCATGCAACATCTATCTGGCCATATTCATGATTGTTCGATTTTTCCTTTATGCTACTCCATTATGTCGTGGAGTATATATTGTTGTGCTTTTCATGTTGATTCCTTATTTTTGAACAAAATATTTGAATTCATTGGATTTATATTCCCCTCCTTGGTCAGACTGAAGTATTGTCAAAGGATTTCCACTCTGCTTTTATGCTTCTGATTTGAATTCTTTGAATCTTGAGAATGTATCTAATTTATTTTTGAGAAAATAAACCCATATATTATTTCTATAATCATCATTGAATGTCAGTAAATAAAGGCAACCACTAATAGATTGTGTTTGCATTGAGCTATATATATCTGTATGGACTAGCTCTAAAGGCTCTTTCTCTAGAGGAAGATGTCAAAAACCTATTTTTTTGTGCTTTGCTAGAATAAAAATTCCACACTTACAATATTTTTCATTCCTAACAAGGATACCATTGACCATTCAATGTTTCTAAAGTAGACTTAGACTCTTGAATGTAATATCCCATACCTAGAATTCCATAACTGTGACTCTCTATTCTTGACACATTGTGTGCAAAAGACTGTGAAATTTTTTTACTTCTAGGAGCCAATGGAAACATCCTATTCTTAGTTTTTTTCAACCTTTTCTGTTAGTCTTCTATTGGGAGGTTTGTCATAGATATAACATGTGTTCCATTGGAATATTACATCATAACCACGTTCCATCAATTGACCTACACTAGTGAGGTTATACTTCAGATGTGGAACATAATAAACATGTATGTATTTCTGGTGATTCTGTTTGGTAAGAATATGGACAATACCTTTCACTTAAGCTTTAATATGGGAACAATATCCAAGTGTAATTTCAGATGTTATGGAAGCATCAAAGCAAGAAGGTATACTTTTTTTACCTATCATATGATTGTTGCAACCATTGTCCAACAACTAAAGGTCCTCACTGTGACTCTCCTCAGAAAGATGACAGGAAAGAAACATTGTTTTAGAGGATTCTCCTTCATTGTCGGAGAGATGATCATTACCTCTTTATTGATATGACTGTGTCTTTCTACATTCATTTTCATAATGCCCAAATTTCTTGTAGTAATGACATTGGACATTAGATTTTCTCCATGTTTTACTTCTTTGTGTTTAGTTTTGTGATGGTCTCGACTGCTCTGTTACATGATTATGTTTTGATTTGCCTCTACCTTGGCCTATGCCTCACTTGTTATTGCCTCTATAGCCTATGCCTCTGTCCCTGCCAAGAGAGAGTTGTGCTTTGAAATGTTGTTCGATGGAATCTTTTTCCATGTTAAGTCTTGTTTCATGTGCGAGAAGTGATCCAATCAATTTTTCTACTGAGAAAGTTGTCAAATATTTGGATTCGAGAATGGTTGTTACAACCATGTCATATTTCTTAGGTAAGCTTCAAAGGACCTTTTCAACTATTTTTTGATTTGTAATGGTTTCACCGATATGTTTGATTTGATTGACTATACTCATGACCATAGTCATGAAGTGATCAACATTCTCTGTGTCAACCATCTTCACGGTATCAAACTGAGCTCTCAATGTCTGCAATTTGACCATATTCAATGTATCATTACCTTGATATGCAACTTTCAAAATATATGACGCTTCTTTTACTATTGATGCGCTGCGCTGGTTATCTTATCGAAGATAAAGTCATCGATAGAGTTATATATCCAACATTTGTCTTTCTGTTCTTTCTTTGTTAGTTTTGCAACAATGTTCCTTTGATTATTGTTCATGGTTGCTAATTCTTCTTGGGTGGGCTATACATAACCATTTTCTAGGGTATCCTAACACTATTGGGCTTGCAGAAATGTCTTGATTCGTAAAGACTAGAATTCATTATTTTTCCAAGAAAAATGGGCATTTGTTGCAAAGAGCTTGAGGAATCCTTTTTTGTGGAAGTGTGTTCCTATTTATTTTTTTAAAAATTGGTTTTTTTTCAAGACCTAAAAAAATGTATTTAAATAAAAATGCAACACCCTTTTCAAATTCCCATTTTTAAATATTCATTTAAATAAAATTCAAAATACAAGGATATATTTTTTTATTGTTTTTTTAACTCAATCTTTTTAAAACACTTTTTAACTCAATCATTTTAGAAATAAATAAACCCTTTCTTTAAAGATAATGGACCTCCTAAAAACAAATCTAACTTTTTTTTTATGGAAATAATAGGTCCCATTTTATTTTTAAGGAAAACAATTCCTGTGTAAATGAAACTTTGCCTTCTTTTAGATAAGATTTTATGAAAGAAACGTGCTTTCCAAACACATGGAACTTTGTGCTCCATGTTTGACTTTAAAAAATATGTGTTTGAATGGCAAACGTGCAAATGAAACTTCAAACAAACTTTGAAAAACCTTTTTGAATAAAATGTGACCTCGTTCTGTGAGTTGACATCATGCTTCTTTGTGGTGATAGTAACAGTGATGTGGACGTCACATGGTGCTTTATGCTATGTTTCCATCGCACTTCATAATGCCAAATGTTAGTGTGTGTTGTGTTCATCACACCTGAGCAAAGAGAACAAGTGAGATGGTTAGGGGAGGGACGCCATTACTTGTGTGCCCTCCTATCCACACTAGCAATCGATGTGGACCCCACTAGATTTTCTATATCACAGGTGTCCATCATACGCAACCATGAATCATGGTTAGTGGGGGTTATTAATATTTGTACTTTCAATGAGTTTAGGGTTTATTGTTGGCAGTTTTGTTTAATGTGTTTAATGTCCAGTGTTATCTTGTCTGGGCCTCATGTGTGGGCATTTTTCTCCATCGATGATGGCCTATTTTGGCTCCAATTCCTTCTCGCCTAGTCTGCCATTACTGAGATGATGTTTCAACAATATTGTTTGTAGATGTGGTTTTTGGGTTTGTGGTTTTGCCTTTGTTTGTTCACTTGATCTGCCATTATAGTTCTACTCAGCCGAAATTTTTGTTTGAAGATGTTGGTGTTGGGTTTATCATTTCGCCTTTATATGTTAACCTGGTCCACCATTGTAGCATTGCTCAGCCAAGATTTTTGTTTGTAAAGGCTGGTTTTGGGTTTATGGTTTCGCCTTTGTCTATTCACCAGGTTCATCGACGTTTTATGGTTGTTCATTCAACGCTTGTCCTTGTTTGTGAAGGAGCCAGTGGGAGATTAGAGCAAGGTCGGTGGTCGACTAGTGAATTTCTATGGGTTTTTGGCAAAACTGGCTACAATTTTTGTGTTTATTGTTCACTATTTTCTGTTTTTGTTGCAAGTAATGTGTATCGCTGACGTTGAAGAGGTATGGTGATGTTTGGGGTGACATTTGGATGTGGTGGTGGCTTCTGTGGTTCTCCAGTAGGATTCTAAATCCTACTAGCTAGACACTCTGTGTTTTTTAACACTTCAATTCATTGTTGGGAATTCAGCTCCATTCGCAGTTTTGTGTTTATCAACACTTGATTTTTCTTTTTGTCGTAGCTGTTTTTGTTTATCGACTTGCATTTTTGGTTTTGTTGCAGGGTTTAGGGTTTGCAAGGTTATTAGGTTTGGGTCATTCTGTGCCCTCTATTGTTTCTGAATTGAAATTGGGGCTTTCGGATTTAAGGGTTATTGTAGTTTGTTTGCAAGGTTATTGGGTTTAGGTCTTGTTGTGCCCTCTAGTGTCACTGAATCGAAATTGGGGATTTGGGATTTAAGGGGTTATTATCATTTGTTTGTAGGGTTATTGGGTTTGGGTCTTGCTGTTCCCTCTACTGTCGCTGAATCGAAATTAGGGATTTTGGATTTAAGGGGTTATTGCATTTTGTTTGCAGGGTTATTGGGTTTGGGTCTTGTTGTGCCCTCTACTATCACTGAATCAAAATTGGGGATATGGGATTTAAGGGGCTATTACAGTTTGTTTACAAGGTTATTTGGTTTGGGTCTTGATGTTCCCTCTACTGCCACTGAATCTAAATTAGAGCTTTAGGATTTAAGGGGTTATTGCAATTTGTTTGCAGGGTTATTGAGTTTGGGTCTTGTTATTCCCTCTACCGTTGTTGAATGGAAATTGGGGCTTTGGGATTTAAGGGGTTATTGTAGTTTGTTTGCAAGATGATTGTTGTGCCCTATACTATCATTGAATCAAAATTGGGGCTTTGGGATTTAAGGTGTTAAAGTAGTTTTATGCATGGTTATTGGGTTTGGGTCTTGTTGTGCCCTCTATTATTGCTGAATCAAAATTGGGGCTTTGGGATTAAAGGGTTTATTGCAGTTTCTTGAGACTATGATTTAGACTTCACATTTGAAGGACTGTACTTGTTTTTATTTCTCTGTCCAAGGTGAATAATTTTTCGTAGCTTAAGTTAGATTTATTATTGTCCTTATCTCCCCTGTTAGCTTTGCACACAAGTGTTATCAATGGAAACTAATTTATTATTTATATGGAATAACTATGTACTTGTTCTTGATTCTATATTTGATGTAAATAACTACTCAGAGATTGAATTCGATTTTCTCATTTCATTGTTCATTTGGAATCCACCACAGGCATCAATTAACAATTGTGATGTTTAACGATCGCTCAAGTTATAATATATCATGGCACGAAGTTTATCGATTATGTAATTGTGTTATATAGCTATGCACATATTTGCGCACTCGTGTTATCAATGAAAACTGATTTAATATTTATATGGAATAATTATGTACTTGTTCTTGATTCTCTGTTTGATGTAAATAACTACTAAGAGTTTGAATTCGATTTTCTCCTTTCATTGTTCATTTCGAATCCAATACATGCATTAGTTAACGATTACGATGTTTAATGATTTCTCAAGCTATGTTATGTCATGGCACTTATCGATTATGTAATTGTGTTGTAGAGATATTCACATCTTATTGTCTTACTGAGATTTGTAATACATTTCCAAATGATTCTATTATTGTTCTATAGATATGTTCATATATGACTATCGCATAATCTTCAATTCAATTTCCATTTTTATAATTCTCTCGGTGTATATGCAATATGATTTATTGCTAATCTGGAAATGTTTTACGGAACACCAATCCTCAATCCCTAATTTCATACATAGTGTTTACCGTGCCAATTCATTTTTAAATTTCAATGTTCTAGTAAAGGAACTGATGGTGAGTTTAATGCTCCACCACTTTGAATGAAAACCACCTTTTCTGGTAATTAATCTATGTTTTTCTATTCATTGTGTTACATTAGTAGCTAAAGTGTAAGATATAGGTGCCGACAATCCTAGTAGATTTTTACAATTTGATCATTCCTAGTCTAAAGAGTTTCCTCCTATCTTCAAGAAGAGACATGCAAGATTTCCTTTCGATTTTTCCTGCTAAATGCTTCTCCTAGAGTTTTTATGCTCACTTTTTGCAATTACAGATCCCATATGTGATGTTTTGGATAGACATGTATTTTTTTTCATCAAAATGAGTTATTTCTAATTGTTTCTAATATGTATGTAACACCTTTTTCAATTTTAATGTGAAAACTATTTTTGTTTCAAGTTTTTAATTGGCCTTGGAATGCTTTAAAACTTTTGACTGTCATTTCTGTGTTGTTAGCTGAGTTATGTAGTGTTTGTGAATGCAGTGTTAATAATCCATTTCCTTTATATCATGTCTTATTTTTTTTATTCATTTCTTCTTGTGTAGAGCATGATTTCCATTGTTATAGTTTTTTGTCTTTGAAGTAAGGGTTGTTTTGATGGCACTTAGAGTGGATGACAATGCATTTTGA
Source organism: Pinus tabuliformis (assembly GCA_031772625.1). Lineage (NCBI taxonomy): Eukaryota > Viridiplantae > Streptophyta > Pinopsida > Pinales > Pinaceae > Pinus > Pinus tabuliformis. The sequence continues at coordinate 1,074,190,708 of CM062816.1, forward strand.
ATGGGTTTTGATTTGGGATTGAAGGGGTTATTGTAGTTTGATCCAGAGCTAATTTGTGTATTGGTTTTCCAATCTAGAATGTGTCAAGAATAACAATTTCTTGGGCTTGATTTGGGATGAGAAATGTTCATTTAATTATTTTTGTTGACACCTAATCATCAGTATTGGGTGAATAAGTGTAAGTGATGTAAATAAATAATAAGAAATATGAATAGTCACCAGGAGATGAAGTGAACAGTCTCTCCCTCATGTATATAATAAAGACCAACCTAAATGAATAAATGCGAATTGATTTAGAGGAGTTATTGCCTAGCCTGATATGGTATCAGAGCCAGCTCCCGAAATTAGTTTTTGTGTAACTCCTAGTGTCAGTTTCTTGCCTATCTTCTGCCTGGTTGCCTGAAGCCTTCTCCAAGCAGTGTCATATACGTTTTTGAACATATGCATTTTGATATTTCCTCTGAACAGTCGCCTGCTTCGCTGGAATCGCAGTGATTGGTGTGGGATATGAGGCTTTGATATTGTATGCATTTTAAAAAAATTGTTGCTAGCTCACTGTCATATGCATTTTAACATCTGAATGTTTCTCCCTCCATTTCAATGAATTTCATAAACATCTGAAAGTTGTTGACTTTGTTTTTGACATAACACTCACTCGGTAACTCTGGCTAGTTTTCACCCCAGCCTCGGCATCCGATTTCTTTTGAGCATCCATGGCCTAGTTCACCTCAGACTGCTCCGTCGTGGACTAAACAAACTATGTTGTAGGATGCAGGGGCGCGTGTATGAGTACTAATTAAAGAAACTCATTCTAGTAAGCGGTCGGAGGGGATGGAAGCGTTAATATGTGATTTCACTCCCAAAACTCACAGCCCTAAAGCTTGCAATGACTAACTAAGAATATCCAGTGTGGGATACATCTATATATGAATTAGTTCTGCTCCAATTTATTCTATGGATTTTTCATACAATGCTGGTACGTTGATATATCTATATATGAATTAAGACTATAGCATGATTTTTGAATATTATTGTTGAACATGCTGGGGCTGAATACGGTAGAGAGAAAATAGATCCCATATAATTTCTTATTGGAATTTCTATACGCTAAGATTGGGTATGTTTCAGTGCCTTGGCTAAATCAAATGTTGTTCGTTGGAGCAGCTCTTGGGTTTGATTTGATTGGCTAGAGCTTTAGGCGAGGCCATTATTACAAATTCTTTGTATATTTATATGTAGAAGCAATCATAACAAATGTGTTTCTTTTTATTTAGTGTTTTTGTGGCCTCTTGATTTGTATCCCCAGAAGAATTGAAGACTGATATTGCCTATTATATTTCTCTTGAATTGCAACCATATTGTAATACAAAAAAAATGGTGATATTCTATATGCATAGAATATAGTTTTGATCTTTGTATATTAAATCAAGAAGGAAGAATAAGGCCGCATTTTTTTGAAGCACAGTTTCCCAACAGAAGTATTTTTACAATACACAGTTTTTTTTTGCCAGCAGAAGTTTCTTTTTACAGTATGCATTCAATCATATCTATTGTGGGAATAGTTCTTACTAGCAAGGAGAACTATCTTGAATGGTCATGGACGATAAAACACACCCTCATTTTCAATGAGTTGTGGAAAGGAGTGTGTATTGGAGATGGAGAAAAAGAGTCAAAACAACCTACCTCAGACAAACAGTTCGCCATTTGGGAAAATAAGAACAACAAATCCTATGCATTAATTGCAGCATCTGTAAGTGAAGAGGTGAGTCACCATATTTCACCATTTTCAACTGCTTTTGAAGCCTTACAAAAGCTGAAAGAACTCTATGACTCACATTTTGCACTTGAAGTTGTTCAACTCATGATTAAACTCCTCACTCTTGAATTGCAAAATAATGGTCCTCTTGCTCTTGCATCCGAAGTAAAATCTATAATGCATGATATCAAAGCCACTAAGGTTGAATTGGATATTCCTCTTATCTCTTTTCTCAAGGAAATTTATCCTACTTACTCAAATTATCTTGAGTCATTGCAAGCAAATGGAAATCTCAAAGATATTACACTTGACACTCTTGTGAAAAAACTTGCTGAAAGAGAGAAAGCTTTTGGAAAGAAGACAAACCCTGAATCTTCTAAAGAAGCTGTGTGCCTTGCTCATAAAGAAAAGAATCCTACTCAAGATTCTTCCAGAGGAAGAGGTCGTCGAAGAGGAAGAGGGAGATATTTTAGAGGCAGGGGGGGCAGACACTCTCAAGGAGAAAATTCAAACTTGCACTCCATACGCTGCAAAAGAAATGGATCACATGATGCCTCTACATGCAAGTTACCATGGGACAAAATTGAGAAGCAAAGAAACCAACAAAAAGGTAAAACTAATGACACAGAAAAAGGTAAAGCACCTGAATCTACTCATTATGTTATGGCACAATGTAATATCGGAGTAAATGAAGACTTATTTAATGATTCACTTACTTCTTGGAAAAATTATTGTTGCTTGATTCAGGAGAAACTTGCCAAATGACTCATAGAAAAGATTTTTTTGAATAATTTATTGACAAGGTTGATGGAGCAGTATACTTTGCAGACCAATCAAAAATCAAGCAATCAGGGCTTGGCACAATCAGGCTTAAATTGCGTGGTCTTCTTGACTTTCTTCTGCATCATGTTCTATATCTCCCATAACTGAAGAGAAACTTGTTGTCCTTGGTCCACATCCACTAGCAAGGTCACTCCATTCATATGTTTGATGGCAAGCTTGAGGTGAGAAAAGCATTTGACCACTCACTTGTCATGAGGGGAATAGAAGAAGAAAGGCTTCTCAAGCTGCAAGGTACCTCTGCTCATGCACAACATTTCTCATACAATTCTCATTATGAAGAAGGTACACTTCCATCAAGTTTATTATGGCATGCTAGATTTAGACATTTGAACTATGACAGCCTCCGCTTGTTGAAGAAAAATGGTGTTGCTGGTTTGCCTACAATTCCTAGGAAACTTAAGCAATGTGATGCTTGCGTTCTAGGAAAGCATAACAAACAATGTTTTCATGATTCACATTCAAGAGCACATAGAAAAATTGAACTTATTCATTCAGATTTATGTGGTCCAATGCCTATTCCTTCTACAAATGGAAATAAATATATGATGACATTTTTTGATGACTACACTAGAATGTGTTGGGTTTATTTATTAAAGAACAAATCTAATGCTTTTCAAGCATTCAAGAAATTTCATACATGGATTGAAAATGATGCACAATCTCATATTGGATCTATTCTCACTGATAATGGAAAAGAATACACTTCAGATGAATTTGAAAACTATCTTCACCAACATGGGATCAAACATCAAACAATGCCTTATAATCCCCAACATAATGATGTAGCTGAAAGAATGAATAGGACAATCTTAAATATGGTGCGCTCCATGATGTTTTTCAAAAATGTAAAGTTGGTGTTTTGAGCTGATGCAATTCTATGTGCTGTATATATAAAGAATAGATGTCCATCTAATGCTATTAGAAACAAGACTCCATATGAAATGTGGTATGGGCACATTCCTTCGGTAAAGCATCTCAGGGTCTTTGGTTCCACCTATTATGTCTTGATACCAAAGGTACATAGAAACAAACTTGGTGCAAGAAATCATAAGTGTATCTTCCTGGGGTATTCAAACACCTCCAAAGCATATCGTCTCTATGATGAAGTCAATAAAAAGTTTTTTGTATCTAGAGATGTAATCTTTCTTCAATCATCCAAAACTAACAATGTTGTTGAGCGACAACTTGATCGCTTGGATAGATTCACAAATGCAAAATCATTTCAAGAATTTGATAATCAGATTCCACATCTTGAAGGGGGGATTCCTATACTAGATCAACATGTGGAATCTTCTTCTGAAGAACTCTCTCCCCCACATGAAACTCCAAGAACGGATGATGCTTTAAGTGATGTGATTGATAGAATTGGGAGACTCAATCTTGATTCAATCCGAACTCAATCAACAGAGCAACTTGGACCATCAGAGAAAGGTCCTCCAAAGTGGCTGATAAAGACACTTGAAAGTGTTCATCCTGATGAGGTTGGAAATACAGGAACTAGAAATTCAAATCGGCAAAATGGGGGTGATGTAGATGACTCTAATTCACCTGTTGATATGGATGTTTCTTATGATTGTGAATTGAATTTGTCTAGAGATTTAGAATCAAATTCCTTCAAAGAAGCTGCTTCTCATGATGAATGGAAAGAAGCGATGCAAAAGGAGTATGATGCCCTGATAAAGAATGGCACTTGGAGGCTATTTGATCCTCCATTAGGAACCAAACCAATTGGCTGCAAGTGGGTCTACAAGAACAAGTATAAAGATGACGCCTCACTTGACAAGCACAAAGCCAGGCTTGTGGCAAAAGGTTTTGCACAGAAGGAAGGGGTCAATTATGAGGAGACTTTTGCCCCCACAGCAAAATGGGCTACCATCTGGACACTCTTTGCCCTAGCAGCTCAGAACGGTTGGAAAGTCCATCGAATGGATGTAAAAACTGCTTTCTTGAATGGAGATATAAAAGAGAATGTTTTTATCTCCCAACCAGAAGGATTTTCTGTGAAATTACATGAACATAAAGTATGTAAACTTGTGAAATCCTTGTATGGCCTCAAACAAACACCGTGAGCCTAGTATGAAAAACTAATTGAGCATCTTCTCAAACTCAATTTCAAACATTATGATCTTGATGATGCAACTTTATTTGTCAAGAAAGTTGGAAAAATAGTTTTATATCTTGTGGTATATGTATATGATCTTTTGATGACAGGGAACAATGAAAGCTACATTGCATCCATAAAGAAGGAATTGAGGAAAGGTTTCGAAATGACTGATTTGGGCTATGTTCATTACTATCTTGGTATTTAAGTAACTCAACATCCAAAGTCCATATTTCTTTCTCAAAAGAAGTACATTGGAGATTTGTTGAATAGGTTTGGCATGACAGAATGCAATCCTCTTACTACTCCAATGGAACAAAACTTAAAGCTCACATCCATTGAAGGAAAAGAATTTGAGGATGCAACAAAGTATAGACAACTTGTAGGAAGTCTCAACTACCTAACTACTACCAGACCAGACATTTCGCTTGATGTTGGAATCCTCTTTGGGTATATGCAAAAGCCTTTTGAGGGACATTGGTCTGCTGCAAAAAGAGTTCTAAGGTACTTGAAGGAAACTCAAGACTTTGGAATCAAGTATACAAAAGTGGACGACTTCAGCTTGATTGGATACTCTGATTCAGACTTCGATGGAGATAGAGAAACTGGGTATCTACTGCAGGTTATGCTATGAGTCTTGGATTAGGAGCTATCTCCTGGAGATCACACAAACAATTAGTTCCAACAGATTCCACAACAGAAGCAGACTATGTGGCAGCAGTTGAGGCAACAAAATAAATTGTGTGGCTCAGGAAAATTCTTGAAGATTTGCAGGTAAAATAAGAACAATCAACTCCACTCATGATTGACAATACCTCGGTAATAAATTTGGCCAAGAACCCAAAGTTCCATGATCGAACGAAGCACATCAATACTAAATATCATCTGATTCGACATCATGTTCAGGCCAAAACAATCCATCTCCACCATTGTTCCACTAATGAGAAAATTGCAGACATCTTCACCAAAGTTCTTGGAAGAGAAAAGCTTGAAAGATTCAAAATGATGCTTGGACTCACCACATGCCTTCAGATTAGGGGGGGGAATGTTGACACCTAATCATAAGGATTGGGTGAATAAGTGTAACTAATGTAAATAAATAATAAGAAATATGAATAGTCATCGGGAGATGAAGTGAACAGTCTCTCCCTCATGTATATAATAAATACCAACCTGAATGAATAAATGTGAATTGATTTAGAGGAGTTACTGCCTGGCCTGGAAATTCTCTTGGCTTGTTGACACATTATTTGGCTCATTTTAGTAGAATTTAGTTTGGCTTTCATCCTTAGTTTGACATTAGAAGCAATGAGAATATTTCCCAACTCAACTATTGATATCTTCTTCAATAGTATGATGGCTTCATTACCTACATTAAATTTTCAAGTGCAAATTACCATAAGAAAAACATATTTTAGCAAGTACAGATCCCAGATGTGATGTTCTAGATTGACATGTATTTTTTTTTCCTCAAAATGAGATATTTCTAATTGTTTCTAATATCTTTGTAACACCTTTTGAAATATTAATGTGAAAATTATTTTGTTTTCAAGTTTGTAATTGGTCTTGGTGCTCCTTTAAACTTTTGACTATCATTTATTTGTTGTTAGTTGAGTTATTTAGTGTTTGTTAATGTAGTGGTAATAACCCATTTCCTTTATATTGTGTCTTCTTTTTTTAATTCATTTTTTCTTGTGCAAAGGAGGATTTATGTTGTTATAGTTTGTTGTCTTTGAAGTAAGGTTCGTTTTGATGGCACTCAGAGTGGATGACAATGCATTCTGAATGGGTTTTGATTTGGGATTTATGGGGCTATTGCAGTTTGATCCAAAGTTAATTTGTGCATTGGTTTTCCAGTCTAGAATGTGTCAAGGCTGACGCTTTCTTGGGCTTGATTTGGGATGGGAAATTTTCATTTAATTATTCTCTTGGTTCGTTGATGCATAATTTGGGTTAGTTTAGTAGAATTTGGTTTGGTCTTCATCCTCAGTTTAACATTAGAAACAAGGAGAATATTGCCCAATTCAACTATTGATATCTTCTTCAATAGTGTGATGGCTTGGTTGCCTATCTTAAATTTTCAAGTGAAAATTACCATAAGGAAAAACATATTTTTGCAAGTACAGATCCCAGATGTGATGTTTTGGATTGACATATATTTGTTTTCCTCAAAATGAGCTATTTCTAATTGTTGCTAATATCTCTGTAACACCTTTTTAAATATTAATGTGAAAACTATTTTGCGTTCCAGTTTGTAAGCAGTCTTGGCATTGCTTATAAAATTTTGACTGTCATTTCTGTGTTGTTAGCTGAGTTATGTAGTGTTTGTGAATGCAGTGGTAATAATCCATTTCCTTTATATTGTGACTTCTTTTTTTATCCATTTCTTCTTGTCTAGAGAAGGATTTTTGTTGTTATAAAATGTTGTCTTTGAAGTAAGGTTCATTTTGAATCATAATAGAAGAAATAAATGTAGAAGCATAATAGAAGCTATTATTTACATTCTCGTGTCACTGTGTCACAATTCTCCATTATAATAGACTATGTATGATCCTTCTAAGATCGATTTTGGTTACAATGTTGCATACAGTATGAAATAAATTAACCTATATTGTAAACCAAAATATTCATGTGGAAAGAAAAAGAGACATTCCATCCAAAATCCACGTCATAATGTGGTTACAACCAAAAACATATGACACCCCTATTATTTATGACCTTCAGAATCTTCAATGCCAAAACCCCCTGAGTTGCATGCTTGAACCAAGTAGGTTGGCCTACCTAAAAAGTGTCGATTAGGATGCGGTTGATTTCTTCCATATGATTGAGTCCAATTTTCCCCTTCCAACCATGGAGGAATTGAGTACTCATACCTCACATTTTCACTACTAACCTCTGCATTAAGTGGAGGTTTGTGATGAGTATATATAGAATTGACACCTCCTATGGTAGGAATAACGCAAGTAGCTAAACCCCCATTTTCATAGTGAGGCACTTGAATGTTTATGAGGTATTGGAATAATGGTGTATTATCTGCAATATTGTCCAATGTGTTTAACATAATCATGGTTTCATCAACTGTGCTTGAATCATTGTCAACCATAAAGTCATTGATTATTCCTTTTTAAGCATTTGTTTAGCCTTTCTTGCTTCCTTTTCTCTTCTTTCCATTTTTTTTTGTTGGTCCTTCTCTTGCCTTTCTTTCTCTCTTTCAAGACTTTCATTTGCTCGATGTTGTGCCGCAACAATCCTTGATGCCTTCTTCTCCTTGGCTAGATCCTTCTTTTTCTATTTTAATTCCTGAATTTAAAATTTCTTCTTCTTTTTTTTCAAACTCAACTAATAGGTTTATAGATTCTTTTGAGGTGATTAAATGCGAACTTCGACGCAAATGAATACTACCCTGTGTTCCAGCCCCATGGGGGTAGGCGAGTTGGTAATCACAATGTGGTGAAGTTCGTTAGAAAGGTGAGCTACGTACTAAAGGTCACGAGTTCAAATCCCTCGGACTAGCCTGGAGCTATGGAGAGGGGCGGGCACAGTTTCCCAAGAGTTATAATGGTAGCGGTCAGAATCTACCCCATTTTACACAAGTTGCGAGGCTACTCCAGTTGCCAATTCCTCTGTAACTAAAAAAATAATACTACCCTGTGTTCCTTTCTTTTCTTTCATTGACACTCTCTCTATTGGTAGCTTTAGGAACCAACCAAGTAACTTCTCCACCCCTCCCACCTGCATGTCATTGTTTGGCACTTTCCTTTCAGTTTGATACAATTGATTGAACTATACTGGTATCTTCATTTGATGCCTCATTATTTGCTTTATCTTCTTCAATTGATCTATTGTCCACAAAAAAATGAACAATTTCATTGTTCAATTCTGTTGGTTGTGAAGGCGTGTCCATGCTTTGTTCATTGGTTCTTGAGACACTATGTTTGTTCAAATTAATCATGGATTCTACCAACCATGATGGTGGGGTTACTTGGCTTGGCAATGTCAATTGATCACTGTTGCTTCCTAGTGCAATATCAACAATGCCATTTTCAAATACATCTTCATTATCATATCCTTGTTCAATAATGTCATTAACAATATCAGCAACAGAAGTTCCATGTGCTTGAGTTGGTAGAATAACCTCCATGTTACTGTCAATTTGATCATGATTATATTGTGTTTCACATACATGTTCATCATCATCACCATATAAGTGTCCTTGAGAGAGGGAAATCATATTACGAGCTGCAACCACATCATCCTGTTCATCTAATTCTTCTTGCACTTCAACACCTATTTCGACATGCCCTTCTTCTTGACCATCCACATGAAACACCTAGCTACAACTAGTATCATGCATAAGAGCATCATAACTTAGTGGCTAGATTCCTGTCCTCCTAAAGCCAACCTTGATATTTGATGGTGTCAAAGCCCTTTTAAATGCTTTACTTGCAAGCTCTAATATCTCAAACCTTTTCACCTCAACCCCTGGATTCTTTGCCATCCATGCAGCATGCTCTAACCTGAAATAGTTCTTGAAAGGGCCAAAGACACTAACATCAAGGGGTGCAATCTGTGAGTGGTATGAGAAGGCAATTTTAACAGGTTGATGCCCAAATTATTTGCTTCCTTAATTTTTTTTGTATATATATATTTTTAGTTGATTTTTACCTTTGAATAGATAAAATCCCAGGATTGAAACACCAATTGCATTGACAGAACATATAATAGTTATCCACTCTCTACTCTTAGGAAAAATATTTGGCATGTTTTGACTCCCTCTCTTGGAAATTACCCTCATGCCAAAATTCCTTCTTGCCTGTAAACCTGTTTCATCACAGTTCCATATATGGTCTACACCATAAGAATGTTTATCGTATGCACCAGAAAGAGTGTCATAGAACTTACATACATGGTAGGGAATAAATTTAATGCTTTGTCCCTCTCAAGGACCTCAGTTGTATGCAATACAAGGTCTAGATGTATTTTTTTAAAGCCAAACCACCATGATTTACCAAAAAACCCATCTTTGAATGGGTTTGGCTTCCCTTGACACATTTGAGCAACTGTGGACTTGAGTTGTATCAACTCTATCCCATGTCCCAATTGGGCCATCTCTTTACACCACTCAACCACCTTGACCTCCTTCTCTTAAGTCATAACTATAAGAGGACCTCTACGTTTTGTATGAGTGAGCCATTTATCCAGTAATGTATTGATGAGGGAGGAATACCATGTTTTTTTGTAGCTTCCTGAACTAAGTATCAATTAAACTCATGTCGTCAATTGCAGCTAACATTTATTCTTTTTTCCAACCTCTTATAGCACTAATATTTTTAGTTGAAATTTCCCCTTGGACTGTGGTTGACAGTCACTATATGGGTGATGGTGTGACAATATCAACTTTAGTCTCATTGTCATCCTCAACAACATTTCTTGTAGCATTGTTGTCAGTCAGATCACCTGTCCTGTCCTCATCTCATGAAGGGCATCGCAATTGGTCACCCATGGCCACTCACCTGCCACTTCTCCTTTTAAAAGCAACATAACTAATTCTTTCCATAGATGCAACTACATGCAGAATTATTGTGTGCATTTAGTTAAGAATAATTGAAAATCATGCTTTCATACAAACCAAAAATATTTTTTTCTTTATTATAAGAAATTATCAGCATGTATGTTAGTAGCATCTTAAGAGATTTACATACATATGCCTTTTTGACAGTATCCTTGAAAAATCAAATCAATAGAAGGAATTTGTTGTATGTCTTCAAATTTATGAGCGATTGTTGTTTTGATAACTTGTTTTTACACTTAAAATACCATGACTATATTTGTACTTGGAAAACTACTACTACTGTGTTGAAATTGACCTAGAATTAGTTATATGTCTTCAATTATATCAATATATGTTTTGGATAAAATTCTTTATACATTATAGGAGGAATTTCAACTAAAAAAAGTGATCTTTCTGGTTAAGATGTTGATCTGGTTTAGTTCTTTTTTATAAACTGTTTTTTGACTTAAATTGTTTAGCCTCATGTTTGTCAATATTGTTTAGTTTCATGGCAGTCAATAGAAGCTCATTAGAAGCTCTATAGGGAATGGTTTTGAGTTTGTCAATAATTTTTTTATTCGTATAGACAACACTCTTTAGAAATGAAGGAAACTCTAGGAGGAATTTCAGCTAAAGAAAGTGACATTTGGTTCTTTTTCTTGTTAAGATGTTGATCTGGTAGTTACTATTGTTTGAATTATATTGTTTAGCCTCGTGTTTGTCATTATTGTTATTAACAATCATCACAATCTCCAGACATGGAGGAATTTGTAGCCTTTCCTTGCCAAAGGAATTTAGCATCTCAACTGTATGTTCTAGACTTGCCTTAGTAATGGTTAGTGATTCTCCTATTGTGGCAATTGATCCGGACTTAAACAAGAACGCAACAAATTATAGAGATAACCATAAACACAAATATGCAGCGGAAATAATACTTCATTTCATTAATGTAAAATACTGAAATATGCTTACAAACGGTAATGGAAATAAACTAGCTAGGGCGATGGTAGCTTATCTCTGAGGAGAGATGTGGTGGCTACATGCCTCTGAACTGTGTTACAATGAGGCTCGAAGGCCTATTTATCATTGAGAAACAATGGAAAACCCTTAACATTCCAAAACCTAACCCTAGAAGATGAAACGCCAAACTGTGGGCCCCGTTTGGGTAAATTGGTACACCAACTTCCCGGGGTCGTAACTTTGGCATACGATCTCCATTTGACGCGTACAATAGCTCGTTAGAAAGATCTATCCGAGCACTGCCACTTTGGGAGGCAACATCGGTCCATGGACCTATGTTGCCCCAGATTTCCCAAAAAACGTCGTTTAGGGCCTCAAAACGGCTCCGGAATTTCAGGACCCGAAAAACTGCTAAAAATAGTAAGTTGTGCTACACTTAAGGAAACTGAAAATGCTGAGAGAAAGAATGGTGGGGGTCTGGGTGGACTTGGAAGGTGGCCACCAATATCCACTTGGATCATTCCTCCCCCCTTAGGAAGCAATGGTCCCCATTGCGTTGAGTTCCTCCATGAGATGAGGAAACTTTTGTTGAACTTGTTCCCTGGTGAGCCACATGCCCTGGTGAAGGAGTTGGCCTGCTTTGACAACTCGATGCAGTTGTATATTCTGTTGGCGAGTGTTCTTGATCTGTGTATCCATGATCCGATTAGTTGTAGCTTATTCCTTGCAATCTGGATTTAATTCTGTGGGTGTGAGCTGTTCTGCAATGTCGGATGTGTCTAGCAATGGTGGAAAGTATGGCCGAAGGCGGTCCACATTGAACACTGGGTGCAGGCCAAGGAATGGGGGAATGCTGAGCTCAAATGCATTGTCTCCCATAGCCTTAGTAATGGTGTAAGGACCATATCGGAGTGGTCTCAGTTTCCGATAGGCTCCAGTAAGGCGTTCCTTTTGCAAATGCAACCAGACTTTGTCGCCCACCTGAAACTTGTGTTGCACCCGATGTTGATCATGTCACTGCTTGTACTTGGCATTTGATTTCTCCTGAATTTCATGGACCTGCTGGCGAATATGTTGGATGCGCTCAATGAAGCTGGTGGCCTTATCTGTTTCAGACTGGACATGAGCTGAATTTATGTGAGTAGCTGCAAGTGGCATGGCCACATCAATGGGGCATCGTGGCTGGAATCTCAAACCCACCTGAAAAGGGCTATGGCCGGTGGAGCTGTGAAGAGCTCGGTTGTAGCTGTGCTGAACATAGGGGAGGCTCTCGTCCCATGTGCGTGGATGCTTTGAGTTATACATGCGCAGAATGTGCACAATCATCCTATTGACAACCTCTGTTTGGCCATCAGTTTGAGGATGGAAAGCCGTGGACTTCGTGAGTTTGGTGTCCAGCATTGACCAGAGACTAGACCAAAATGTGCTGAGGAACCGACTGTCCCTATCCGAGATGATAGACTGTGGGATCCCAAAGTGCACCCACACTCGTTCAAAGAAGAGTTTAGAAATGGCTTCTACTGTGATATTCTTCTTGCAGGCCGCCATAATGGCCATCTTCGAGAACCTGTCGACGACCACAAAAACACAGTCATTTCCATGCTTAGTGGAAGGAAGGCCTGACATGTAATCCATGGAGATGGATTCCCAAGGTCGACTAGGGGTAGGCAACGGGGTATAGAGGCCATGCTTCTTGATGGTCGGTTTGGAAATGGCACAGCTAGTACATGATCTGATGTACTTCCCAACATCCTGTCGAAGATTCGGCCAATAGAAATAATTTTGCAGTACTGCCACTGTTTTCTCGACCCCGAAATGCCCAGCAGCCCGACTCTAGTGTGCTTCCCAAATAATCTTGGCACGCTCGCTTGAAGGAACACAAAGGTGACCCAGGTGGCATAACAGGGCATCCTGGAGGTGAAAATCTGGAACATGCTGACCCTCCAAGAGTGTCTGGTATGTGTGGCCGAATTCTGGGTCGCTTTTGTAGAGAAGTGGCCAATCAGAAGTCTCGTGCCCACAAGAGTTGAGCACGGTGGTTAACGCCATGATCGGTGGTCGACTGAGGCAATCTGAAACATTATTGGTGCTGCCCTTCTTATACTTGATATTCAAGTGGAACTGTTGCAGGTATGTAGACCACTTCTGATGGCGATCATTCTACAATTTCCCTTGGGTCTGTATGAACTGCAGGGGTTGGTGGTCTGTGTGGATGACTGTTTCCTTCCCCAAAATGTAATGCTTCGATTGTCGGCAGGCCTGTACAATGGAATACATCTCTTTATCATAAGTGGGGTACTTCTGGACTATGTCTGAAAGTGTTTCGTTGTGATATGCCACTGGATGTCCATGTTGAGTAAGGACTGCCCCAATAGCATAGTCAGAGGCATCTGTCTCGACCTCAAATGGTTGTTGTAAATCTGGTAACGCGAGCACTGGTGCCATGTAGAGGCGATCCTTCAACTCTATGAATGCCTTCTATTGAGATTCAGACCAAAAGAATTTTGCTTTCACCCCTCCCTTGGTGACTTGACTCAAGGGCCAAGTAATATGAGAAAACCCCAACACGAACCTGCGGTAGAAGTTGGCAAGACCTAGAAAGCTGCGAAGCTCTGTTAGAGTGGTTGGAGATGGCCAATCCTGAATGACTTGGATCTTGGCTGGATCGACATGCACCCCCTGTTCATCAATGATGTATCCCAGATACTGAACCTGGGTCATGCCAAAAGTGCATTTCTCCAAATTGGCACATAGCTTGTGTTGCTACAGTGTTTGGAGGACCTGTCGGATGTGGTGGAGGTTCTCTTCCCAACCCTAGCTGAAGATCAGAATGTCATCCAAGTATACTACTACAAAGGAGTTGGTGAATGGCCGCAAGATGTCATCCATTAGCCTCATGAAGGTTGCAGGAGCATTCGTCAATCCGAAAGGCATAACCAACCATTCGAAAAGGCCCTCCTTGGATTTGAAGGCAGTCTTCCACACATCAGAGGGTTTGATTGGTACCTGGTGATATCCTGACTTCAGATCGATCTTGCTGAAATATTTCGCCCCCTTTAGTTGGTCCAGGAGGTCATCAATCCGCGGGATTGGGTACCTATTACGGACAGTGATCTTGTTTAGCGCCCGATAGTCAATACAGAGTCTCCACGTCCCATCCTTCTTCTGTACCAACACGACCGGGCTCCCACAAGGCGATGAACTCGGATGGATGTGACCTTTCTGCAGGAGCTCCTGAATCTGCCTCTTGATTTCATTGTTCTCCAGAATGGAGCGCCGATAAATTGGTCCATTGGGCAGCGGCGCACCTGGGGTCAGATCGATGGAGTGCTTGACCTGACAGTGTAGAGGAACCCCTACAGGGGAGGTGAAGATGTCCTCGTGCTCCTCCACAACCTTGTCCATATGTAGTTGTCATGCAGAGGGACCTCGTCTGGAGGCCGTGGCCACCGTCTTGTTCTTTCCTTGAGGGTGTATCATCAGGAAAACAAATTTCCTGGTTTTGGAAATGATCTTACTGCATTTTTTTGCAGTAATCAAAGAGATGGCGGTAGGTGGTGCTACCTCTGGTATCCTGTACAACTTATTTCCCAATGTAATAATAACAGCACGGGGCCTTGATTCATACACAGCATGTCGCTTCCACAAGTATGGCTGTCCTAATAATACATCAGAAACTTCAAGGGGAGAAATGTCACACAATACCTCATCCGTGAAGGGCTTGATGTTGTATGGAAGGCGACACTGCTGACTCACGCGAAGATCTCGTCCTTGGTGAAGCCACCCAATGGTGTATGGTTGTGGATGTGTTGTGGTCGGTAAGCCCAACCGCTTCATGACCTCTGCCGAAAGGAGGTTCTTTTGACTCCCGCTATCAACAATGAACTGTATCGGGGAGCCCTTTACCCACATCTGGGAGTGGAAGAGACGCTCCTCCTCCTCTGGATCTTCAGGTTCATTTTTCTGGATCTTGGCGGTAGCAACAGTGGCGTTGGGATCCGCATCAATGATCTACTTCCCTTTGTCATTCCCCTTATCAGGTTCTGACTCAGAGTCGGAGCATGCATCTGATTCTGAAACCTTTAGCTCAGCCACCAGTGACTGCTTGGCCCGACACTCACTTGTGTTGTGAGTGGAGCTCTTATGGAACTCGCACCATTTTCCCGTGTCCTTTTTCGGCTTTGCGGCACTGTTCTTTGCTTGTAGCTTCGGCGGGTTGTCTTGGGTTGTCCCGCCTTGGCTTTGTCCTTTGTTCTATGGTTTAGGGGCACCTTTCCCCTGCTTTGGATTCGCAAATACAAAGTCTCGCTTCTTTTGTTTAAACTTCTGCTCGACCTTGACGGCATATCGGTATGTTACGCCGAGCGAGGAGATGTTTAGGAATTGTATTTCTTCCTGGATGTACTTGTGCAGGCAGCCATGGTATTTGAGTATCAAATGTTGCTCCGAATCCTTGATACCCAACTTTGTGCGAAGGTTATGGAAAAGATTGGTGAACTCCGGCACGTCTTGGTCCCTTCCCTGCCGTAGCGTGGTCCATTTTATGTATTCATCCTCATAGCTTCCAACATGGTAGTACTGCTCCTTGATGGCATCCCAGAATGAATTCCAGGTGGGTGCGGCTGAAAATAGTGAGCCAGTACTTTCATTCTTCTGCTCGCAGTAGGTTTCCCACCAGTCCTTGACGTGGGGGGCTACTTTGAGAAGAGCGAAAACAATCTTTTCCCGACTTGAAAATTCATGAACAGAAAAATAACCCTCTAGCAGATTTAACCATTTATCTATGGCATCTGCGTCTATCTGACCCTCGAATATGGGGATTTCAAAATTAACTTGTACCTTAAAGGGAGTGGCATTTCCAGAGTAGCTGTTGGAAGCCAATGCGTCGCTTCTAGGTAGCTGCTGAAGGATCTGGGCAAAGTTGTCCATCATCGTGTTCCGTTGTCGCTCGAGGGCTTCTTCGAGTAACATTTTGATGGGATCTCCTGCCCCCTCGTCTTTCTTCTCATCCGCCATGGGAGGCCGTCGGGATTTGCGAGGTTGGTCTTGCAAAGGTTCGACCAGTTCAAGCCCTAACTCCTTATATCTCGACCTTGTTGGGGACATGCAAAGAAAAATAGAGAAAAAGCAGACTGCTCTGATACCACTGATCTGGACTTAAACAAGAACGCAACAAATTACAGAGATAACCATAAACACATATATGCAGCGGAAATAATACTTCATTTCATTAATGTAAAATACTGAAATATGCTTACAAACGGTAATGGAAATAAACTAGTTAGGGTGATGGTAGCTTATCTCTGAGGAGAGATGGCGTGGCTACATGCCTTTGAACTGTGTTACAATGAGGCTCGAAGGCCTATTTATCATTGAGAAACAATGGAAAACCCTTCACATTCCAAAACCTAACCCTAGAAGATGAAACGCCAAATTGTGGGCCCCGTTTGGGTAAATTGGTACACCAACTTCCCGGGGTCGTAACTTTGGCATATGATCTCCATTTGACGCGTACAATAGCTCGTTAGAAAGATCTATCCGAGCACTGCCACTTTGGGTGGACCCTTGTTGCCCTAGATTTCCCAAAAAACGTCGTTTAGGGCCTCAAAACGGCTTCGGAAGTTCAGGACTCGAAAAACTGCTAAAAATAGTAAGTTGTGCTACACTTAAGGAAATTGAAAATGCTGAGAGAAAGAATGGTGGGGGTCCAGGTGGACTTGGCAGGTGGCCACCAATATCCACCTGGATCAGCAATGGTTCTGAGTTTGTCAATTTTATTGTGGGAATGGTTCTAAGTTTGCCAAATTTATTGTCGGAATGGTTTTGAGTTTCTCAATACTAGTATTCCTATAGGTAAGGTGTTTATTTGGTATAGTTGTTGTTGTTTCTCATTAAATTTTTTAGCCTCGTGTTTGTCAATATTGTTATTGTTAATCATCACAACCTTCGGGAATGGAAGAAGTTGTAGGCATCCTCCCTTCAATGCTGGCAATCGGCGTGGACTCCACATATTCAAGCATACGACACATGTCCTTCATACACTCCCACTTGTCGCGGTTGGTGGGAGTTATAATTTTTTGCATCAAGTGAGGGTCTAGGGTTTCTTCCAACCTGTTTTCTTCAATTTATTTCCCATCCTATGTTATCTTGTCCAGGTTCGGTGTGTGGGCATTTCGCTATTGTGGGAATGGTTCTAAGTTTGTTAAATTTATTGTGGGAATGGTTATGCGATTGTAAAATTTATGGTGGGAATGGTTATGAGTTTGTCAACTTTATTGTCAGAATGGTTCTGAGTTTGTCAATACTGGTATTCCTATAGATAATATGTTGATTTGGTCTAGTTACTATTGTTTGTCATTAAATTGTTTAGCCTCATGTTTTTCAATATTGTTATTGTTAATCATCACAACCTCCAGGCATGGAGGAATTTGTAGGCTTGCCTTGCTACAGGAATTTAGTAGCTAAATAAAAGCTCTAGGCTTGCCTTAGTAATGGTTAGTGATTCTCCTATTGTGGGAATGGTTCTGAGTTTGTCAAATTTATTGTGGGAATGGTTCTGAGTTTGTCAATACTCTTATTCCTATAGATAACACTCTTCAGGCATGAAGGAAGCTCTAGGAGGAATTTCAACTAAAAAAAGTTACACATGTTTCATTTTCTGGGTAAGATGTTGCTTTAGTTGAGTTACTGTTGTTTGAATTAAACTAAATCCTTAAGTCTTGAAAAATGTAAAGTCTCCATTTAAAGTCTCACAAGGTTGGAGACACTCACAGACATCCTAGGTTTGGATTGGGAAGACATGGTAATTTTGCAAGTTCTTTGGTTGTTGAGGGTAGCCTTAGTTGTGTTCTTGGACCTAGTTATAAAGTGCACAATCTTACTTTTGTTTGAATTAAATTAAATCCTTAAATATTGAAAACTGTAAAGTCTCCATTTAAAGTCTGGCAAGGTTGGAGACACTCACAAACATCCTAGGTTTGGACTAGGAAGACATGGTAATTTGGAAATTTCTTTGGTTGCTGAGGGTAGCCTTAACTGTGTTCTTGGACCTAGTCATAAAGTGCACTTCCTTATAAAGTGCACTGCCTTACTATTGTTTGAATTAAATTAAATCCTTAAATCTTGAAAACTCTAAAGTCTCCATTTAAAGCGTGACAAGGTTGGAGACACTCGCAAACATCCTAGGTTTGGATTGGGAAGACATGATAATTTTGTAAGTTAATTCACTATTGAGGATAGCCTTAGTTGTGTTTTTGGACCTAGTTATAAGGTGTGTTGCCTTACTTTTGTTTGAATTAAATTAAATCCTTAAATCTTGAAAACTGTAAGTCTCCATTTAAATTCTGACAAGGTTGGAGACACTTACATACATCCTATGTTTGGATTGGGAAGATATGGTAATTCTGCAAGTTCTTTGGTTGTTGAGCTTAGCTGTGTTCTTGGACCTAGTTATAAAGTGCACTGCCTTACTAATATTTGAATTAAATTAAATCCTTAAATCTTGAAAACTGTAAAGTTTCCATTTAAAGTCTAACAAGGTTGGAGACACTCACAAACATCCTAGGTTTGGATTGGGAAGACATGGTAATTTTTCAAGTTATTTGGTTGCTAAGGGTAGCCTTAGCTATGTTCTTGGACCTAGTTATAAAGTGCACTTCCTTATTTTTGTTTGAATTAAATTAAATCCTTAAATCCCGAAAACTGTAAAGTCTCTATTTAAAGTTTGATAAGGTTGGAGACACTCACAAACATCCTAGGTTTGAATTGGGAAGACATGGTAACTGTGTTCTTGGACCTAGTTATAAATTGCACTATGAATAGATGGTAGCCAAAAAGAATTAGTAAGGAAAATTTTCCAAAAAAATTCACTCCCATTAGACTTGATCTCTCATCAATGGGTTGAAAAAAAAGACATAATGGTCAGTTCAATATTTTGATGTTAATTTTCTTGCTGATGTTTTTGAAGAGCATCACAGTGACAAACTTATTGTACTTTATTTCCATTTGAAGATGTCACAGTTGATGAAGGGAAGGATAATGTGGGTTTAAGCAAATCTGAAAGACAGATGAAGTATCTTGAGCATTTGAATCCTAAGTATAAAGGAGTACTGGAAGAAAGGGAAGCATAAAGGAGTTTCTATGTCTATTTTTGTCATTCCAAGTTTGTCACTGATATTTTTTTCATTCCAAGTTTGTCACTAATAGTGAGTTGAACATATTAGAGAGGTTGGCGAGGTCTGCTTTCCATAACAATGGATCCTAATTTACTATTTCATCTTCTATATCACATCCTTTTGATGCTCCTTGTTGCTATGGCAATATTGCTCTGGTTTGTTGTTTTTTGCATTTTTGAACATATGTATTTGATTTGGTATATGGGATTGTCTATCACACGTTGATTTTTGGATGCCATGACACATCTTTTCTCCTTGAAAACTATGACATGTGGAAGTCTAGTCTCCACAAGTTCTGTGACTTATTTTTTCTCAAGAAAAAAGTTTAATGAAATATTTATTTTCAATAAAAGAAGAAATGAACACCTGTGGTTTGAGAATTAAAATATGCAGTTGTTAGTTCAATTTAAATCTTATCTGGAATGAATATAATCTTGAATTCGAATAAAGTTTATCAAACATGAATATGTTGATTAAAATTTATTTGGCATGAATATATTTTGAATTCAATTTAAGATTCACTTTGATAGATATATTATAGGCTCGGATAAGTGTTTAATCCCTAAACAACCACTATATATATCAATAGATCAGAAAATAAATTAACACGGTTCCATGGACAGGGCAGGGCCTAGGTAAGTGGAAAAATATAGAGATTAGCCAATGCCCTCTGTCTAACCATGGGAGAACATTCATTAAATGAATGTGTGCTCTACAAAAAATTGCTAGCCAAAATGTTTTGTGAGTTGGACAAGGTCAATCTCTATTGGCTTTGCGATGTGAAGGTCATTTATTTGTTCTTAAATTGTAGCTAGAAGCCTCATTTTCCAATTAATTCTGATTGAGAAACTAGCTTCGATGACATTGTTTTGGCTTTCGGATGAATGTGTAGAACATTAGATGAAGTCTCAATTGGAATTTTTACTATAGAAAAGGATTGATGTTCAACTATAAGAGTTCTTTTTTTTCATCTGTAGCTAGCAATACTAGCCAATACTCTGCATTATGGTTGTGTCATATTTTCTAGTGAACTTGAAAATGATTCTATATATATATATATATATAAACACACACACACATGAAAATAAAACTGTAAGAAAACTAAAATAAAAATTGTGAGAAATGAAAATAAAATTGTAAGAAAGTTGTGTTGTAATTGAAATAACTAGCCTGAATATATTGTCAAATGTTTTGTGATGGTTTGTCTCCAGGGCTTGTGGATAGTTTGAATGCTAAACATGCAACTTCAGTAGTGGTTGAACTTCTTTTATAGTTTTTTGCACTTGAATTTAATTGGTGGAAAGCATGGACATTGATTGCAGTGGCTTCATTTTGAATGCATGATCTGAATTGATTTGGATGTGATCCAATGGCTGGGAATTTTTTTTTGTTGATCCATGTGCTTTGATCTATTTTAATGGGAAATATAATGGGTTGGGTGTCATTTATTGAAGTTATTGGGTTGGGTGTCATTTATTGAACATAGTGGGTTTAAATGTTGAATAACGCAATAGTGATTGCTGTCATACATTCACTTTTGTTACGTGTAGGTATAGATATGCATTTGGGATACATAGATTCACTTGTGTTCAGTGGGGGTTGAAGTGAGTACTACTTTTTACTTCTAGAATAGACCATTTTGGAAGGATTTATGGTTTTATCTGTTTTCTAGTTGGGCCAATATGATTTGTACTCTTAAGTATTAAGATACTATTTATGAACAGTTGTGGGCTGAGTCAATGTTTTGGGAAATTTTGGACATAAATTAAAATATATTTGCACTTAATGTTATTTTTTCTTTAAATATTGGTTTCACATCTCTCAATTTTTGGTGGCTTGGTGGGACCAGTACTATAACAATTACTAGTCCCTGCACAACATTAGACATCTCTTCCCTACTCAATTAAAAAAGAAAAAAAAAAGAACTGGTTATCTTGCAACGACTTTTATTCTACTTCAATCTCTTCTTAAACTCTCGTCCTTGAGCTCCTCCTGAACTCTGTATTAAAAAAAAATAAAAAAAAAATCTAATATTGGTTTCTTTGGAGTCTCACAGAAATTTGCACTTTGATACCATGACAAGAAATGAAGAGGTCGAAACACACAGAAAAAGAACTTGGAAACCATAATTAAGCTAATAGATATTCTCATGATTCAAAATAGATTAAATAAAACTATATACGATAGGAGACAAGGAAGCAAGCAATAATAAATGACTAGAGAAGGTTCCAACCAAACTCAACTAAATTCAAGCAAAAAAAAAAACTTGGTGGACATTGGATAAACCAATGCTCCCCATGTGTTTTGCGACACAGACTAACTGCCTCTCGTGAATTCTTATCTCTAGTGATGTGATCGTTGATTAGCAACTTTGGGTTTTGGTCTAACAGCAATCATGATTCCTAAAAAGTGAAAATTGGTATCAGAGCATAGGTCACGAGTTCAATACACACCCGACTTGGGTTGGGGGGAAACCATTGGACATTGGATAAACCAATGTTTCCCATGTGTTTCACGACATGGACTAATCACCTCTCGTGGGGATTGACTAACACCTGCATACTGTGGGGATTGACTAACACCTGCATACTTTGGTCTAATGACAATCGTGATTCCCAACAAAAACTCCACACCTCCACAAAAGTTTGAATTCATGGTTATAATGAAATTAAAAATAATCCAATATCCTACCCAATCAAAAGAAATAATAAACCATATTTGTTATTTCAAAAGTTAATTTTGTAGCTTAGGTATTCAAAATTTTTAAATATTCAAAGGGAATCTTTGAAGCAATGTTTTAGTGTTCAAAAAAATTAAATATAAAAAAAAAATCGCCAGCTATGAAAGCAATTGAAAAAAAAGTCATTATTATGTTAACATAAAAGCTTATGACACTTCCTTCGAATCTTAGAAGTAGAAGTAGACAGACAAGTCTAATCCACAAATCAAACGGTTTCATTGCAATATATAAAATATAATCATCATTTCTTTTTAGTTAACCAACAATGAAATTTCAAATTGCTTCAATTATGTTTTTGAAAAACTGTGATCAAGGGGCAGAATGGCGAAATAAGCCGTGGATGCAATCATGCGATTGGACTAGAGTTTTTACAAAACAATGAGATGTTGACTGCAAGCTTCCGTTTATGGCCGACGGTTCCAACGTTAATATAAAAACAACACTTTCATTTTGGATATAACCACCAGTTAACAATGTTATCATGTTATCGAGAGAGAGATTTACTTTTGCTCGAGATTTTCGTAGAGACTTGTTGCAGAAAACTAATTCCAATTTCACGTGGAAAAGTATTTAAAAGTCAACATTACGTTGTTTCTAAAATTCAAAAGGCTTTTGGAAAACCATATCATGTAACGTTAGTGGAATCTGTATCTCTGGAAACACCGATGTAGCGCACGTTTTATACCAAATCTCTAATCTCACTTTAATTATTTTACATTAGAAAATTAAACTATAATCATTGTGGGGAGGGTGATGTAGCTAGGAAACTTTCATTCGGCTTTCTCTGCACTTCACAGTGTTGGCTGAAATTTACTTTCCCATGTGACATTGGCTACTCCTTGCTCTTGCTGCCCTATTTTCGTCCAGAGACGTGGCGGAAATGGTGGTAGGACACGATAAGACTCCACAATTTAACGTTTTATCAGTTTTCTATATAGTGATAAATGGGTTAGGTAACTGCGAGAGCTCTACGCATCACATGTAAGATATTATTGTTAACAAACAAAATCATTTGCATAATTCATTTCAAATGTTTACCCAAAGAGAATATTGCAGGAATATACCACTTGGGGTTTTGTATCGTGTTTCTCATTAAACTTTAACCTCCCTGTCGTCCTTTATCTCTACCGTTTTCTAAAATTTATCTCTGATTTGTGTTTCTTATACCTCAGATATTTAAACTTTTTGTAGGGCCCATTTTGGAATTTAGTTTTCTTTTTGTCTAGTTTATCTAGTCTATACCAATAGAAACTATCTCAAAATTGCACAATTGTTGTTCGTATTATTGATTCTCGTGGAGAGCTTGTATGCAACATGGTAATAGTATTTTCATTTTGGTACATTTTTAAGTATTCTTTTGCTAGGACTTATTTTCCTTTAATTAGTGTTGAGTCTGTGTATGTTCTGGTTCAATCTTTCTCTTGGACATTCAAGGATTCTAGCTTATTAGAAAGAGGAGTGAGTTCCCCGCCTTTGTTGGATAAAATCCCCCTATTATCTCACCATGAGTCAGTAAACACCTCCATTTTGCCAGCTCATATGTCACCTTATGAGATCCCTTCCACGTCCCACATTCCCTATATCCCTTCCCCTAAAACGGACCCCACTCCCATCACGGTTCTGCCTTGCATTGATCGACCCATTTCTCCCATTTCACTAGTAGCCTCGCGTACCAACTCAGTCGACATTGACTTGGAATTTCTTTTACGACAAAAGACACTAGACTTACACACGCTCACCATCCACAAGCTATCTAGATCCACATCCCGTGTCATTAGCCCTACATCGGGCAGAAATATTACGGTTAGGCAGAAAAAAAGCCGAGATAGTCGACATTTCCGGGGGCGACCCCAGAATATCCCTTTTCAATCTTTCGACTCCCATTCTTTGACAGATGTCCTCATTACGTCTACATCCTCTCCATGGACCCTTAGAGCAAGGCTACCCATAATGGGTCTCCCATGAATTACATCTCGTCAATGAACATTTGGGGATTGGGGTCGTCCCACAAATACTTAGCCCTAAAAAAGTTTTTCTTTTTGACCCATCCTTTCATTATTCTTCTGCAAGAGGCCATGCATTCAACAAACCAGGTCATAAAATATTTCAAGAAAATGTTACTTGAATGGTATATGGTGGCTTCTGATGTGGATGGCCTGTCTGGGGACTTGTTGCTTTATGGGACCGAGTCAAGATGAAGGCCTATTCTTGCTTTGCCGGTATTCTCTTGGTGGGTAATATTAGAGGTTTGCCTGACCGGATTCACATTTTGAACATTTATGCCCCATATAGGGATAGAGGCTTATTCTAGAGGAAGCTGGTGGATACATAGATATTTGAAATAACCACTCTGATCATGGCGGGGGATATGAACTGTACAACTGGTGTGGATGAGGTATGGGGAGGTAATAGAAGAGAAGACCCTGTATTTGCTCAGATAAAAGATATCATTATTGATTATAACTTCATTGACATTCGTCCTTGTAAGGTTGGGCCGACCTGGGACAATGGGAGAACAAGCAGCGACTGTGGCCAAAAGATTGGATCGATTTTTGCTCCAGGAACAAGTTGTCGAGAGACTTGGTTTTGTCCAATCGGACATTGTTGACAATTTCATATTAGACCACCAGCCTATTACTCTTGGCTAGCGCCACAAGGATGTATGTGTCGGGTTGCCTTTCAAATTCAATCGGGTGTGGTTGGCGGACCCCGAATTTGACAAGTTGGTTTGGGAAAACTGGAAAAGGAACATATCAACTTCCTCTTCCCACATGATGTGTATGCTGGAAAATCTTCGAGCCCTAAAGAAGGTGGTTAAAAGCTGGGAACACAAAGAAAATGCATTACAGAAAAATGAACTGATTGGGATATCAGAGGCTCTGTCTTCTCTTCAACCTCAGCTGTTAACACAACAACTATCCAGGGTGGTTCGGGACAAAATACACTCATTGGAACAGAAGAGGAAGCAGATCCTACAACACAGGGAGGCGACATGGCGCCTTAAGAGTAGGGCAATATGGATACGAGAAGGTGAAAAAAAACAAAAAATTCTTCCATAAATATGCTAACTATAGAAGAAAAGTTAATTCTATATGGGAAATTGTTGATGTTGTGGGCAATAAACATATGACACAATAGGGGATAAGGAGAGAGGCATTCTACATTTCGAGAGGGCCTATAGCTGCATGGAACATGAGAATGCAGAAGACCAAATGTGGGGGATAGAGGAGTACCTGCATATGTTCAAGGAGGAAGAAAACATCAATTTATGCAAGATGGTTTCGGAGGAAGAAATTTGGGGGGTTCTAAAAACCATGAAGTGTGATAAGAGTCCTAGCCCAGACGGCTGGATGGTGGAACTATTCTCTCATTTCTTCGACATCTTCAAGGGAGATCTGGTAAATATGGTGCAAGAATCGAGAGACAGAGGTTTTATTCATCCACATATCAACTCTACTTACATTGCTTTGATTCCGAAGAAGGACAAATCAATTTCTTTATCTAATTATCAACCCATTTCTTTATGTAATCTTATCTATAAGATTATATAAAAAATGATTGCCAACAAGATAAAGGACACATTATCGAAGTACATTTCTCCAGAACAATATGGTTTTTTACAAGACCGACAGATACATGATGCAGTGGCAATCACACAGGAATGCATACATTCCATACATGAAAAAAAATAAATGCAGCCATTATGAAAGTGGACCTTCAGAAGGCATATGATTGCCTTGACTGGGGGTATCTGAGGATGATCCTCCATAAAATTGGAATACAGAGCAGAGGCACAGAATGGATAATGGTGTGTGTCACAAATGTCCGATATGCTGTTGTGATCAATGGATATCCAACTAGATTTTTTGGTGCTGGGAGAGGGCTCAGGCAAGGGTGCTCCCTCTCACCACTGTTGTTCATATTGGCAATGGACAACCTTAGTTTGAAGATTAAAAAGGTGGTTGAGAATGAAGATTTTGAGGCACTGTGTTTGGGTAGGGATATCAAAATCTCACATAGCTTCTTTGTGGATGACGTATTGATTATGGGTTTGATTAAGCGAGCTGACTGGTATGTACTATCACAAATCTTTAAAAGATTCGAGAGTGCATCAGGGCTTATTATGAATGTACTCAAATCTTCCATTTTATATGGCTCCTGCAACATGGATGACATTGCATATATACAAAATCTGTTTGGGATTGATGCAGTCTCTCTGGAAGGTGGTATAAAATATTTGGGATTTCATATCAAACCTGGTAGATATTGAAATCAGGACTGGATGTGGCTGATAGATAAATTTTATAAAAGGATTACAGGTTGGGAATTTAGATGCCTCTCCCTAGGAGGGCAGATTACACTCGCACAAGTTGTTATTACACAATTGGGAGTATATTGGGCTCATTTATATCATCTCCCTAATGCTATTCTACATAAACTGAATCGTCTCATGGCACAGTTTATTTGGTCAGGGACGACGCACTCCCACAAATACCATTTGGTCAGACTGGAACTGATAACCCTGCCAAAACACATGGGTGGTTGGGGTATATTAAACCTGAAGCTATTTGGATGGGCTCTACTGATGAAAATGTTGTGGAGGGCAATATTCAGCGTTGGCATATGGGGCAGTATAGTCAGGAAAAAATATTTAAGGAATAAACCTTTTACTATGTGGATGCGCAGTGGTAATATCAGGGTCTCTGTGGGCTCGGCTATATGGTGTAGTTTATGTAAAATTAAGAACATTTTCTTAAGGAACTTGTGCTGGTGTTTGGGTATGGGACATCATATTATTATGGGCCTGGATCATATTATGGGTACTAATACACATGATATGATGTGGAGCTGATACAAAAATTAAACAGGAGGGGTATTTTTTTCTGGAATCAAGTGATTCAAGAATGGTATGGCCATATACCAATATGGAAAAATGCTAGAGATTTAGGACTAACATACCAGGTGGCACAAGAATGGGAACGTATCAAGTAGATTATGAAAATGACTCATTTTTGCTGGGATGTGAGTGGAGATCAGATTACATGGAACGAGAAGATGAAGGCTGGAGGTGTGATGGTGGTAGATGCATATAATGCCCTTTGCAGACAAGAGACACAAACTATTGAGGTATGTTGGTTTTACAACTTTTGGAAAACCAAGATGCCTATCAAAATGATTGCTTTTATTTGGCTTGTATGGCATAATAAGAATCTTATATGGGGAACCTACAAAAGAGGAATTGGCAGGGGCCAACATATTGTGTACTTTGTAGACATGTCAGTGAAGATAATACACATCTATTTCTAACATGTCCAGTCACCATAATGATTTGGGAACACATTGCTGAGTATGTGGGTTTTCCCTACATACGCTTTGATAATATTGAGAATTGTTTGATTTGGTGGAGTAATAAAAAACCATCATGGCATACCATTCCCCTCGCTATTTTCTGGGAAATATGGAACAAATGTAACATAATTATTTTTGAAAATTTCCTCCAAGATGTTGAGTAGATGTTGGACAGTATTATGCAGTGGTATATGATTGGTAGTTTACAGGATAATGGTAAAAAGAAAATTGCAGAGAAGAGCCCTGGTCATGAGATTACATACCAGGCTAGGCTTTTTAACTAAGCAGAACAAAGAGGCATATGTGGATGCATATTTTGGATCAAATTTTCAGAGGTATAGGAATTCTAGGTACACTAGGGAGCCGGTAGAGGTTCGAATATGAAGGCAGAAGTGATTGCCTTATGGGATTATTATGGTTCACTACTTTCCTCAACATTTTGAGTATTCATATATATGGAGACTCTAGGACCACTATTGAGCACATTCATGGTAAAATCAAAATTAAACAGCCTACGTTGAATGGATGGCTATGCCAAATAGAGCACATTTGGCATACTTTAAAGGACTCAACTCTACAACACATAGGACTAGAACAGAACCAAAATGCAGATTGTATGTCAAAGAGGGGCTTACTGGATGAACTAGACGGCATGCATATTGAGATTGTGACGGATGAACACAAAGTGGATGCTGGTTTGCTTCCTTTGCCTAGATAAATCATCTACTAATGCAAGGAAATCAGACAACTATACCTATTTTGTTTTGTTTTTGTATACTTTTTGTGATTTTGTGAATACTAATAGGATGACATATTGCAAGCATCTTGAATGCAGAGAATATGTTTTTTGTTGACACAGAAGTTGTTTTTCTTTTCTGCCCATGTGGAGCAAATAATCTTGTACAAAAATGTTCTAGGATGGGATACGGTATAAAATGGCACAACATATAAAGGATTTACATATATATGCTACTGACAACTATGAATATAATATGTAGACTACATATTCTTGGGTTGTTTATTTTCCATAAACAGTGATGAGATACATTTGATGGAACATATGCATTGTATTTTTTTCACTATATTAATACAATTATTTTTTTCTTACTAAAAAATGCTATTATTTCCCTGAAATTTAGATCATTAAATTTCAGAAGTTTATAGATTAAAGCTCGAATTATTGTTTGTATCTGTTTTTTTTTTGGGGATAACAATGTTTTGATTTTCCATGTATCCCAATTATCTCAAAAAGAAAAAGAAACAAGAAAAAAGAAAATGTTGTGTGAAGGTGATTTTCCTTGTGTGGATTGCTAGCTTTTATCCACATTACACGCAATGAACTCCACCCTTTACTGGATGGAAAATGGAGATAAATGGTAAGCATTTTATTATTGTCGTTGGTCAAGTGCTTCTCTAGATAGTGACACACTCTACTTCGGAGCGCTACTCCACATACTTGCACGCCCAACGAAATGGCTGCTTGTTTTGTTACAATGTAAGGTCACCACTCCGGTATTAGTAGGGCTCCAATTCTAAGAGCCACAACAACGTGGAGCAGTTAATAGATGTATGCATCCATTGGGCACCACAACAATGTGGAGCAAGAATCAAAATCCAGTTGAAGCAATTTGGTCGTGCGGAGAGCAAAGATATGAGAAATACTAGTGGGCCTTGTGTTCTGTGCAATCGTTCAGTAGGGAAGGCACCAGCTATGTGTTTGGTGGTAAACAATTCAATATAAGGCACCAGTTATGTGTTTGGTGGTAAACAATTCAATATATATTATGTGTAGGAACTGAATTCAAGTGAAAAGAATGACAATCATTTTTTTTTACCAAGTCAACTAAACTTGATCATTCTTTTTTACCATCTCAACTAACCTTAATTGATATTAATCTATTAACCTAGTTATTAATGATTAACCTGATTATTAATGATTAACCTGATTAGATTTTATTCATTTGATTGGCCATTAATGATTTAACAATCTTTCATGCCTTTCCTTTTACCTGTTTTATATATATATATATATATATGGGGGTGTATTAAAATGTTATTGGAGAGTATAATGTTAAATTGTCTTTTTGTATTTATGAAAGTAATTATGATTATGGCCGGTGATGATTTGCGAACCTTCGTGGCTAATTAAATCTGTCTTCAAAATGTAAGTGGGAGTATTACTCTAGTAAGAAGAATTATTTTTAGTAATGATTGTTGCTGGTTGATTCTTACACTAACACCCAAGAATCCTAGGGTAATCTAATTGAAATCATAGTTGATCGACCAGAATTTGTGCGAGATTACTTATCGGAATCATAGAAATATTGCAGGTGAAAGTAGAGGATGTAAATTGCAGAATCGAAATTAGCTACAATTCAGAAAAGTGTCTTAGTTTGGGAGTTGCAACATTCAAATATCCCTCCCCACAGGTAATTAAATCAAATGCAGTTAAGCAATGATTTTCTTGGTGGCCTTCTTCGGAGGACACTATAACGATGCGAGAAGGGATACAATCTACAGAAACTCAAACGTAATTTGGGCCAAAACCAAAATTTACAAGAAAATGTTGTTTTTAAAGGAGGTCTAGGTGTTGCTGGAACAGATTCTTTACCTAAATTGAATTTTATCAACTTGTTTAATATCATCATTGCAATTGATGCTATGCGTAAATAGAATTCTATCAACAACCTTGCCTTTGAACCATTTACTCTGAATGTGAAATCCATTTATTTCATGCATAGTTATTTAAGCACAATCAATATACTGTACAAACATGGTGTTAGGGCCCATTGGTTAACAATGATCGAACCTAACATAATAATTTTCATGGTCCCCATGGTAAAGTAGGTTGGAAGTAAACCTAATATTCAAACCACTCAAAGGGAATGCGATGTGAGGGATAGTTGGCCGCACCCGGCATGATCTTTTTTTCTCTAATCCACTGATGGTGTGGTTTAGATTAAGGCAACCCTAGTCCTGATGTCAATGGCCGAATGATGTGAGTTTTGGTGGTTCTTTCGATCTGCAGCCAGAGACACCGGAAAATCAACGCAGGAGATCACATTATCTCTGACAACAACAAGAGACGAGACCACAGAAAGATACATTGTGCAGAGGTGACGAGGAAGAAAGCTTCTTCTACACTCTTGGTTAATGGTGGGAGAGGAGGAAGCACTATTAGTTCTTTGCTACCGTTTTCAGTTTTTATTATACTGAATGGAAAGGTGCAGCGTGCCGAGGCAAAAATAACAGATTGCCTAAATGAAGTATTTTCCAATAACTGCAAAACACTAAGCCACACTGCTTTAATCAATTAATTAGCTATACAGGTGAACACTATACTTTAAAATTATCACTCTTGTTTTATTTTATCTACTAATTAGAAAATATAAAATAAACCTATCATTTTTAAGTTGATCTGTACCAAGGTTAACGTAGGCCACAGAAATAATGCAGTTAAAATTAAGCATTTAAAATTATAAATACAAATGATTTGTAGATTAGTTTAATATAGATTTAATTTAATTCCATCCCTTTAGTAGAAATATATGGCAGATGTGTTATTTATAAGTTTATTTTAATTTTATTTACTGGAAATAGTTTACTATTTCTATGTATGATATTTAAGGTGGATTCATATCAAGGTTAATATACATAATCGGAATAATGTAGTTCTATAAGTTAAATTGGTTAAATTTTTAAATCTTTTGAAATTTAACAATATAAATAGGAGGAATTTTTTAATAGATATATAAAAGTTTTATTTTAAAAGATTATTTTAGAACAAATTGGGATATTTTTAAAGATAGATATTTGCCCTCAAGTGTAAAAACTTTTTTGAATTTTATTCGGGTTGTGTCACACCTGAATCAATATTTCCAAAATCTAAGTGGATTGTTTCGGCGTGATGGGTTTGAGTTTGCTTGGATTTTCTCCCTGCAAAAGAAGGTCTAATATGAGAAGAGTTTTCA
This sequence comes from Pinus tabuliformis, assembly GCA_031772625.1. Classification (NCBI taxonomy): domain Eukaryota; kingdom Viridiplantae; phylum Streptophyta; class Pinopsida; order Pinales; family Pinaceae; genus Pinus; species Pinus tabuliformis. The sequence continues at coordinate 1,074,222,153 of CM062816.1, forward strand.
GATTTTTCAGTATTTTGTCGATCCTTATTGGGCTTCGGACCCTTACCTTTCTTAGATATTCCTTTTAAAAAATCAAATCCCAAAAAACAAAATTCAAATTCTTATAAAGAAAAAGAATTTGTTAATTGATGCAATGAATTATAAAAATCAGCACTCGTAAAATCCTCAAAACATTAGAAGCATACTGCAAGAAAAAATAATAGCAAACTTACCCCTATTGTAGAAAATGGAAAGTTCTTACCAATTTCAAATCACCTCACAACGACGTCAAAATGTTGAGTGCAAGAATTACGGTTAGGCATATTCCTTCAACACTTAATTATCAACCTGGGGGTTTCGTAAACTTAGAGATGAAGCACATGAAATGCAAGAAATGATATGAACTTTTCCAAACTCTATTCCTACTTCCTTAATTGCAATCTTGCAGAATAAAAAAGAAAATATCACTTGACAATTTACACCAAAGGTATTCTATTGCTGGAATGTGAAAGAAAGTACTCTTGCAGGAAAATAAATGAAAGGAATTCTGAAATTTCTTGCAAACAATCTTTGATTAATGAAAATGTAAATCTATGTTTATCTTCAGTATAGTTGTGTGCCAGGTTAATAATTGGACCCTTGAAGATATCTAACTTCTTATAGATCTTCCTCCCTACACTAAGCTATTATCCCTGTACTTTTGCAATGTGCTTGCATTACTACTAGAACAAGTTTAGGTCGTGGAAGTATATTTCACATCTGTACTCAATATTTATGTATTCATGCAGGAGCTCTAAGCCTTAGGGCTAGAGCAATCTGTTCCTGTATCAAGATATCGATTCTTATACCGGGACAGAGGTTCCTGCACCAAGTTTTCCAATCCTTCTTATAAGAAAATAAAGAATGTGTTAACTTATGAAAAGAACTTGCAAACGTGAAGAGAAATTCAAAATAAATTCCTCAAACCAAAAGATGCTTCAACCAATCTTAATATCTCAAACAAGAATTAATTTCCAAAGTCAATGCACACTCTTCCTTAATCAAGGAACTTCTTCATGCAATCCAAAGAGATCATCTAATTGTGACAACAGGATTCAATCTTGTAATAGTTATTCATACGAATTGATATACATTCATAACCTTCTTAACTAAGAAAGATTTTCTTTAAGAATAATTACGCATAAAGTCTGATCTTTCCTAAACAGCATGAAGTACATGTACAGATTAGTGTATCACAACGGCGTTCAGTTTCAAATTACCAAAAGCATGTTTAGTTCAAGATATCAAGAATACTTCAGAATGAAAATCATGCACTATAGAATCACATTAAGTCTTATCAATCATATAAGAATAAAAGACTATTACTATAATGAACCAAAGGAACCAATTTGTGAAACTGTAAATAAACTAGTGCAGGAATGCGTGCTTGCACGATCCAGGAAAATACGAGATTAAACTTCAAAGAAGGAAATCATAAAATTAAACTCAATCGAGCATGCACGCAATGGATCCGTCACACAACGATGAAATTATATTTAAACTTTGTAGAAGAATAAAAGCATCTATTTGCTTCACACTTTGTATTAAACAAAATTAACACACCTTGATCGAAAAAGAAGAACATGAGGTAAAACAAGCTGGGTTGGCTGGGCCCTAGCCAACCAGCTCATTTCCCTGTTTAGGAAACGTAAAGATTCAACTCTTAATCAACACATCAACACATAATTACAATGAAATATTGACAAATGCACAGTCCCTTTCTATTAATAATAAACAAATGTACATCATGAGTTTGAATCCAACCCAGAACGAGGGTGATACCAGCAAAATTACAGGAGAACAAAATTACAATACCCTTGCTATAGCTATCGCTCGCCACCATTTTCTATTTGAATCCTATATTTTATACATTCATTGAAGCCTACGGCTGTAACCAAATTACATCAAGCATTCCAATCTGAGCCTCTCAGCTATAACAAAATAAAAATAACAATTCATACTAAGCCTTTCGGTTATAGCAAATGTTAATCTAGGTATTCAGCCGTCGACCTAATCTCCACCATATCCCTAACTTTCCTCTTCGCTCCGAGCCCCACTCGATTTGATCATTCTAGAACACGGTGTCCACATGAAGTGGTGAGATGTCCTGACAGTTGAAGATTTGTCAATGATGCAAGAATCCTACCTTCACTTGACCATGCTAATGAGATGATCAATACATTGCCTATCAAATACTTTTAGGAAAAGAAATATTAGTTGCAAAGATTTAAATGTACAAATCTATGAAAATGATTAATTAAGCACATTCGTAACCCTTAAATATGAAATATAAAGCTAGTGCATAAAAAGACACGATTCTTGGACTAGTGAATATGGAGGTTTGCAAGGTTAAAACAAAGGTCTAAGGTTATGGTTTTGAAGGGAAAAATGGTTAAAAATGAAGCAATTTAGCCTACCAACACTTATCGAGCTTCGACTGGAGATTATAGTTAATAGCCTTTGAATTTTTTTTCAAAGTTTTATTGATCAAATTAGAGACCTTTCTAGTTCAACCTTTACTGAGTTCCACCTAAATCATGTTACAGTCTACCCAACGCGATTGGATTGGCATTCCTAGTCATGTACCTAAGACCCCAAATTTGCATCAAGGTGAGAATTGTGTTTCTCCCAATGCTGCTACCCATAATACCCCATTTAACCAATGCATTATTAGGATATTCCGACACATAGGAAATAGTTAAGTATAACTTGGTCTAGTATAGAGTTAGGTAAAGTGTGTTTCTTTACTATGTACATTTTGTAACTTACAATCCGACAGTCATGATATGTAGTGATCCGACGGTTCATTCTCTCCTCGGTATTACCGACACTTGATCCGTGGATTAACACCCGATTGGTCCATGATCTCTATTTAAAGAGCATGGAGGGTCATTTGTAGGTTAACTGTTCATGAACGTGGTCGTGTTGGCTTAGGACGTGGACTGTTTCCCTCTTTGAGGGTTTTAACCACGTCAAAAGTACTGGTGTATTGATCTGTGATCTATTTGTGAGCGGTGTCCTTTGGTGTTCTGTCTGAGGAACTTACCTTGTAAATTCCTATATGGTATCAGAGCTATTTGAGAGCCGCGTTCGTTGGTGATCCAAATCTGAAGCCGGTAGAACTACATCCGACTACCGTTTCCTAGATCTACTGTTTCTGACTGCTTTCGGGCCGAGAGGACTGCTCTGTTGTGTTGGTAGCATCTGTTCCAGTGAGGAACCCCTTTCGTTTCACGCGAAAAGGTTTCCGGTAGCCCTAGCTGCGTCATTCTTAAGATCTTGAGGTATATAGTGTTTATTTGCAGTTTACAGTTATTTTCTCTCTGTTTATTTCGGTTTCAGCTTATTTAGCCTTTTTTATTACTGGATCTATACCTTTCATTTCTGTGTATGCTCTTTGCCCCACGACTCTGTGCGATCTGGGAAAATTAGAAACAGAAAGGAAGGATTTTTCTCATGTGTATGCTCTTTTCCACTGCGCCTTAATGTGATCTCGGAAAATCAGAAACATTGAGGAAAATATTTAGTTTTCGGCTAAAGCTAACTTCGAGCCACAAGGTTCATTTTTTTTTATGTCCGTGTTGGGTTTTGTGTTTTTTGTTTTGTAGGGAAAAAGAGCTTTCTCAAAGCAAGCACGCAACCCAAAGCTTCAACCCCCCCCACTCTCTCTCTCTCTCTCAAACTTTTTGTATAGCTCACTTGGTCCAAAGCTAATTTATGAGAGTAGAGGTCTTGAGTTCAAGTCTCCTTTTTGTGGGGGCGGATTTTTCATTTCCGCACATTCCCGCACTTCGTCGGCGACTTCATCAAATTTTCTTCAAAAAGCCATAACTTCTTCATTCGGAAGTAAAGGTATCTACAGAATAAAAACAGGCCAAGAAACCAAACCGAAAGATGAAGATAAGGCAGCTAAATGGGAAAATAGGCAAGATCAAGCACATGGGTTGATAGGGATGTTTATTTCTCCAGATCTTAGATTCCATATCGCAGAACTTGATACTCCTGATGAAGCATTGAAACAGATTACTAAACTTTTTGCATTGAAGATTTTTTGTCCAACTTCAAGACCCTTAGACTTCTCTTGGAAGGTGTTAAGGTTAAGAAAGAAGATAGTAACCTTATCTATTCCATTCTTACTAAGTTGGGACCAGCCTACCCTGTGTTTGTTTCCACCTTCCATTCTACAAGAGAAGCCTTCATTTCTCAAGGACAAGACTACAAGTCTCCTTCCTTTGATTCTTTTTGTGATTATTTAATAAGAGAACAAGAAAAACTCTTACACCTTGGTCTTCTTAATCTTGGAAACTCTTCTAGGAAAGCGTTAGCCGCCCAGCAGCAACCAAATCCAAAGAATCCTAAGAAGTTGTATCCTAAAAAGAATGGTCCTAAACCAAACAAGGGTCCTATGCAATCTCAGCCTCAAAATGAAAAATCATTTCAACAAAATGATAAGACAAATAAAAACAAAGGGAAGAAGATTTATAGACATTGCAACTTTTGTAATCGAGATGGCCACTTAGAATCTAAATGCTTTAAGAAGATGGAAGCCTTGGAAGTAGCAATGAAGAAGCATCACATCCATTTGGAGCACTCTTCAACTTCAACTTCATCTTCAGGAATGGCACTTTCTGCATGTGGTTGTCAAGCATCTCGGTCTGGCTATGCACTAAATGTATCTTCTTCTTCTCATTCTCATGAGTGGCTCATTGATTCTGGAGCTTCTTATCACATGGCCAAAAACAAAGCCATGTTTTCTTCTTTAAATGGTTGTAACACCAAAAATATACATGTTGGTGATGATAGATCTCTTAGTGTTGTAGGGACTGGAACTGTTCATATAGACAATGGTCAGTTTAATGATGTATTATGTGTTCCAACCTTATCCTGCAACCTTCTATCTGTATATCAGATAACCCATTCAGGTGAAGGTAAAATCGTTGAATTTTCACCTCACGATGTTGTAATTAAGGACCTAAGAGATCCTAGACAGATTTTAGCTACTGGCATTGCTGATGATTCTACAAGGTTGTATAAGTTTCACAACTTTGGGTCATCAAATCTTCCCTCGATATTTGTTGCTCATAATGATGAAGTGAGCAAACTTTGGCATGAGCGATTTGGTCACTTAAACTATCGCTCTCTTCAGAATCTATGTAAAGAAAATATGGTGACAAGTCTTCCAATGGTATCTTGCAGAGATGGTGTTTGTTCCGGATGTGTACTCGGAAAACATCATCGGGACAGTTTTGAAAAACGTGCCTCTTGGCATGCCTCAGCCCCTTTATAGCTCATGCATAGTGATTTATGTGGTCCACTTCCAGTTGTTTCATTCTCTGGCTACAAGTATTTCTTAACTTTCATTGATGATTTCTCCAAACGCACTTGGGTATACTTCTTAAAACTCAAGAGTGAAGTATTTAACATGTTCTTGGCCTTTAAGGCCTTTTTTGAAAAACAATCTGGACATCAAATTCTTAAGTTAAGATCTGATAATGGTGGAGAATATGTTAACAACAAATTCATCAACTTTTGCACTGAGAATGGAATTCAAATGTAGCATATTGTTCCATATACTCCACAACAAAATGGTGTAGCTGAAAGGAAGAATCGCACCTTAAATGAAATGGCTAATTGTATGCTTCAATCTAAAGGACTTAGTCTTAATTATTGGGCGGAAGCAATTAACTGTGCAAATTACATAATAAATCGCACTCCTACTAAGGTTTTAAAGAATATCACTCCAGAAGAAGCATGGAGCTCAATTAAACCAGATGTAAGTCACTTTCGTGTTTTTGGAAGTGAAGCATGGGCCCATATTCCAGATGAGAAACATAAAGCCTTAGAACCTAAGAGTGAAAATTTTATTTTTGTTGAATATTATGAAGATGTCAAAGGATATAGACTTATTCCACTTAAGTCCAAAAATGTTATCATTAGAAGAGATGTAAAGTTTGTTGAAAATATATCGGCCTACGAGCATAGTTCGGCGGATGTGCCACCTCTCCCTATCTCTTCTACTTTTGAAAATATTTCTTCTTCAGATGATGAAAGCGAGGATGAAAATCCTCCCCCACCTTCTCAGGATCCTCCTTCAGCTCCTCAGCTTCCAAAATGGGTCTGTGCTACTCGGGATGTAGTAGGTGATCTTGTCGGTGATCCTACAGATCAGCGACGTACACGTTCTCAGTTTGATAGAGCCTCTTCTTTACTGGCTCAAGCTTCAGTGAATTATGATCCTGACACCTTTGCAGAAGCTTCAGGCCATCCAGATTGGGAAGCAGCTATGAATGAAGAATATCATTCATTATTGGAAAATGATACATGGGATCTTGTTCCTCTACCAAAGGGATGAAAACTTGTTAGATGCAAATGGGTTTACAGAACCAAGTATGGACCAGATGGGAAAGTTGATAAACATAAAGCTCGTCTTGTTGCTAAGGGTTTTTCACAAGTTGAAGGCATTGACTACACTGAAACCTTCTCCCCTGTTGCCAAAATGAACTCTATCCGCCTTATTCTTTCCCTTGCTGCCTCTTTGAAATGGGAAGTCCATCAAATGGATGTTAAATCCGCCTTCTTGCATGGGGACTTGCATGAAGAAATCTATATGGAACAACCAATTGGTTTTATACAAACAGACTCCAACCTTGTATGCCGGCTTAAGAAATCCCTTTATGGTCTCAAGCAAGCTCCTCGAGCTTGGTATGCCAAAATGGATAACTTTCTTTTAAAAAATGGCTTTTCTAGGTGTCATTCTGACAATACTATCTACACCAAGAAAGTGGGCAAGTCTCTTATCATTCTTGTTCTTTATGTTGATGATCTTATCCTGACTGGTAGTGATCCCAACCTTATAAACCATGTGAAGTCTAGCCTTAAAAGGAAGTTTGAAATGACAGACTTAGGACACTTACATTATTTTCTTGGTCTTCAAGTCTTGCAATCCAAGGAAGGTATTTCCCTTTCCCAGTCCAAGTATGCCTGTGATATTCTACGCCATTTTCACATGGAAGACTGTAAGCCAGCCCCTTCTCCCTTTCAGTCTGGATTCAAACTTTCAGTAACTTGTACTTCTCCTGAAGTTGATGCTACCTTATACTGTCAACTTGTTGGAAAACTTTTGTATCTAACCCATACTCGTCCTGACCTTTCCTTTGTTGTTGGCCTTGTTGCTCGGTTTATGCAAAACCCACGTGAAAGTCATTGGAAAGCAGCTAAAAGAATACTTCGTTATGTTCGAGGTACAGTTCAGTTTGGGATTCATTACAGTGCCGAAGCATCTCCTCTATTGGTTGGTTTCACTGATTCTGATTGGGATGGTGACGCCGATGAACGGAAGTCTACTGCCGGTTATGTGTTCACTCTTGGTTCAGGACCTATTACATGGGCTTGCAAGAAACAACGTGCCATTTCTCTTTCTTCAGCAGAAGCAGAGTATCGTGGTGCCGTAGAAGCTAGTAAGGAAACCTTGTGGCTTCGTCAAATCTTGTCAGAGTTTGGCTTTCAGCAGCAGCATCCGAATACACTTTGGTGTGATAATCAAAGTGCCATTCAACTATGCAAAGATCCAGTCCAACATCAGCGCAGCAAACACATTGAACTGCACATGCAATTCATCAGAAATCTCATCCACGACCATGTTCTTGAAGTGCAATATTGTTCAGCAGATGACCAAGTTGCAGACATCTTTACAGAGGCTCTCGCAGAGGCGAAGTTCACTAAACTTCGATTTATGGTTGGAGTTCAGGAAGTTGTCACTAAGGGGGGATAGGCTCTAGTGCCTCCTTCCTTCTCCTATTGTGTCATATTTGTAAATCCTTCAATCCTATCCTAAGTTGTTCTTAAGGGGGGATGTTAGGATATTCCGACACATAGGAAATAGTTAAGTATAACTTGGTCTAGTATAGAGTTAGGTAAAGTGTGTTTCTTTACTATGTACATTTTGTAACTTACAATCCGACGATCACGATATGTAGTGATCTGGCGGTTCATTCTCTCCTTGGTATTACCGACACTTGATCCGTGGCTTAATACCCGATTGGTCCATGATCTCTATTTAAAGAGCATGTAGGGTCATTTGTAGGTTAACTGTTCATGAGAGAAGCTTATGTAAAATTTCATTATTTTATTAATAAATTGCCTGAAGTGGCCGCGTTAGCTCAGGTCGTGGACTGTTTCCCTCTTTGAGGGTTTTAACCACGTCAAAAGCACTGGTGTATTGATCTGTGATCTGTTTGTGAGCGTTGTCCTTTGGTGTTCTGTCCGAGGAACTTACCCTGTAAATTCCTACATGCATGGGGATGGGAATTGTTGTTCTGAAAAATGTTAGCTCATCTTTTGGTCATTCGTATTTTCATTGTGTTACTCTCTACATAGTGCAGTGGGATTGGCATTTCAAGTCATTAAACCCTACAAACTTCCTTCTCCATTCTGTTTTGGGGTTAACATTCTATCCACCTTGTAATTTCTCTAATTTATGTAATTGGTTAGGTTTTACATACTTCAACAACCTCTAACAAAGATAAATGTGAACCCTATTGCTGAGTTGTTACAAGCTTTAGCAGTCTTTGTCAAATATAAATGTGAACCTTATTGGTTTCAAATTGCTATGAGAGTAGTTTGCTGGTGTTTAGAACCTTTTTTCCTTGAATCAAAATCAAAAGTATAATTTGATAAAGAATTAATCGAAATTAGATTAAAAATGTCAATTTTAATAGTTTGGTTCAAAGTTGTATGTACACACACTCGCCAGTTTGGACTTGTGCCAAATTATCATAATTGATACAATATACTACTTAGGATATACAAGTCATTACATATTTGAGGTTGAGTTGTACCATTAGGCTATATTTGTGCTTTGAAAACCTATAGTATTATGCAATTAGGATCTCTCCCATTTGTATTTTGAAGGCTGGAAAAACTTATAACATAGTTACCGATCAAATGGGAACTATTACCTCAAAAAGGACACTCAAACCCAAAAATCCCAAAAAAACATGAAAAAACACCTTAAAATTGATAAGTGTTGATGTCGGAATAACGTCTTTTTTTTCAAAGTAAATTTTTAATATTTTTTAAAAATAACAGTTAAAAACAACAAAATTCATTTTGTTTGGTGAAAAAAGCACCTTGAAATCGAAAAGTGTTGGTGAAAAAAACACCTTGAAATTGAAAACCCTTAAAATTCCAACGATTTTTAAGCATGACATTAAATTTAAAATATCACTTTGAAAAACTTTAAAATTCCAACAATTTTTCAAGCATGGTGCTAAGAAAAACATTTATAATTGTTTTCAACCATAACATTAAAGATAAAATATCACGACTTGGAAAAAAATTAAAATTTTGACAAATTTTCAACCATAGAATTAAAACCAAAGATTATGACTACAAAACAATCTTAAAATTTCAAAATATTTCAAGCATGACATTATGGAAAAAATTTATGACTAAAAAAACTTTAAAATTGAACACATGAATGAAAGAGTTATTATACCAAGCGTAATTTTTTTAAAATGCTAAATGTATAGCGTTTTTGAAATATTAGCCTAAGACGCCTTGATACATTGAAAATAAAAATAAAAATCAACTATCAAATTGACACGCAGTGTAGGTGAGCTCAAACCATTGTAATGAAAACTTATAGACCAACCATGAAATAAACACATTGTGGGGCAGACTTAATTCATTATAACGAAAAATTTAAAATAAACTATCAAATTGCACAAAAATTCAAATATTGAAAAAAAAAAAGAGCCATGACAAAAAAAATCAAATATAAAAAATATATAGAAATGAAAAAATTCAAATATTGAAAAAAAACAATTAAAAAAAAAGCAAAAAATTCAAAAGAAAACAAAAATTCAAATATTAATTAAAAAAAAAACATGACAGAAAAAAAATCAAATATAAAAAATATATAATAATGGCATAAAAAAAACTATAAAATGTAAAAACAAATTAACCATACCATGTGAAAAAAAAAAACGAGTAAAATAAAATAAAAACCAAATAAAAAATGATGATGATGATGATGGTTAACGTCCGCTGAGACCAAAAAATGATCTATCAGACCTAAATAAACAAATTATTTATTTTGATTTAAGATTTTATTCCTATGCTCAAAAAGCTTTGAGAGAAGCCTCCCGAGCTCACTATAATTTTGACATTGTAAAAGGCTAGGAAGGTCAGTATTGTAACAAAGATTATGAAACTGAGATCTAATGTGGTTGTACGCAGGGTACTCTAAGAGGAAGTCGCTTTCATCCTCGATGCTCCTATTCTCACATATATGGTAGATCCTTTCCATCCATGGCGTTTTAGGCACTGCCCAACGACCTGTTTCACTATGGAGCTCATGAGAATTCGTTCTAATCTTTGCTATATTAATTTTCTTCTTTGAGCTAGTTAGAATAGAGAGATACTTTTGATCTTCTAGGGTGGGGTTGATGACCTTCTTATAATAACTTAATTTTCTTTTAGCCGCTAAATCTTTCTCACACCACAATTTTTCTTTTAACTTAGAAGTAACAATATCTTTAATGTTATTTATGTTTTGCAATGCATCATTCTCTTTGATCCCCCAATAGTTTAACCAGGCCCTTGTGTCTTTATGCCGCCCTCGATTGAGCCTTAGGTGGTTTTGGCTGGAATTTAAAGCTAGCTTAGGAAGTCTATGATCGTTTACGTTATTGAGTTTGTGTTTGTACAACAGAAACCTAAGCATAGCTAGGCTCTCAATAGGGGAAAGACCTGCTTCTATAAGGAGAATAGGATAGGATGTATTACTTTTAATTTTCAGGTTATAAGTTATAAAACGCTTATGGATTTGCTCAATCTTTCTCCATGATTCTCTGGAGATGCTGCAACCCCAAACCTCACAGCCATATAAGATAACAGGAGTGACTAAAGTTTCAAAGAGGAGCATCTTTTTATCCCACATTACGAGGTTTGTTGTTTTACAATTATTTTCAAGACCAAAATAAGCTTTCCACCCCCCATTAATCCTTTTCTCAATGCTATGGTTCCAGTTGAGCTTGTGATGGATATCAATTCCTAGGTACTTGTAAGAATACACTTCCTCCAAGTTATTATTGTCATACATAAAATTAGCGTAAGTTTCCTTCTTGGATTTGATAATCATAACTTTTGTTTTGTCAGTGTTAACAGACATACCCATGGTAGAGCAGAAATCCTTAAGAAGCTTGAGTTGCTTATTAAGATCAGATGGGCACCTTGCAAAAGAACAATATCGTCAGCATAGAGAAGAAGGATAACGACTATCCCAGCTAAGATCATGCCATCACATCTTGCTTCCTCTAAATAGCCTTCGAGCTTATCGATGTAAATGCAAAATAGGGTAGGGGAGAGGGGACAACCTTATTTAACTCCGTTGCTACACTTAATATCTTTCGACCACACCTCATTGCTCTTTAGCTTGGCAATTACATTCTCGTATAACCTTATAGCAGCAGCTCTCAACTCAAGAGGAACCTTTACCTCTTCTAACCTATTCCAAAGGTTGTATCTAGGAACCGTATCGAAAGCCTTTCTAAAGTCCACAAAGCAACAAAATAAATTGGATTAATCATTACGACATTCATCCGCAATGATCCTAAGTGTAACAACGTGGTCTGTTGTTGAGTGATGCCTTCTGAAACCTGCTTGGCCTTTAGCCCGCTTATCTTCACTTTCAAGTCATATAAAAACTTAAAAAAAATAAAATTCCCCAGCGACCCCGAGGCCAAACTTGCCAGGGGTTAGCCTGGGGACAATTCATGACAAAAAAAAAATTTCATAAAATATATAAAAAAAGAATGAAAAACAAAAAAAAACCATAAAAATGTAAAACAAAAAATCAAAATTAACTTGTAAAAATGAAAAATTTAAATAAAAATAAATAAATAAAGTATAGAAAATAATATATATATATATATATATAATAAAGAAAAAAAACCAATTTTTAATTTAAAAATAAAAAATAGAAACATCATTTAAAAAAATATTAAATAATTATCAAAATAATATTAAAATTAAAAAAAAAAAAAAAAAAAATCAAAACAATTAAAAATATTTTAATTAATGTTTTTTTGTTTTTTAATTATATTTTAAAATTTAAATTATACAAAAAAAATATTTAAATTTAAAAATAAAAAATAAAAGCTAAAAAAAAATTAAATTATAAAAATTTAAATTAAAAAAAAAAAACTATATAAAAAATACAATTAAAAAAATAGTAATAAAAAACAAAAAAAAACAAAAAAAAATATTTAAATATACCCCAACCGCTGCCCTTTCTCACCCCCCTCACCTCTCCTCTCCCTCACCCACCTCGCCTCCCCTTCACTCCCCTACCCAACCCTCACTTCACCCTCTTCCCTGACCCCCCTCGGTCCTCCCGCTCCCTCCTCCATCTCCCCCACTTATCCTGCACACCCTCCTTTCCTCCCCCAGGGGATTGGCCTGTGGCCTCTTGGTCGCTGGCTGGTGGCCTAGGTAAGGAGGGGAGGGGGTGCATGGAGGTAAGGTGGGGAGAGGAGGGGCAGGGCCAAGGATGGGGAGGAGAGGGGGATAGGGTGGAGGTCGGGAGGGGCAGGGGAGAGGGGAGGTCTAACGTCCTGCGGTTCTAGGCACGCCGGCGGACGTGCGTGCGCACAGTTGAAGTCTGAATGGGCAGTGGTTACAAGACGTGCGAACTCCAACTTAAAGTGCGACGATGGAAAGTGCGAGCTCTCCAAACAAGCGATGACACTTATGCACATTTGTGAGGAGGAGACTTGTTTATATATGCGTGGGAGCCTTGGTTAAACATATGGAGGCTGACGTGGCGAATGTAGGGGCTTATGCGATGAAGTGTGGGCATAGGAAGGTCGGCTGGGCAAGCCACCACCACGCCTTACGATTGGTATAAGTTTTGTTGCGTTGGCTCATTCAAACATCAATTCAACTCGCTCTACATCTTCTCTCAACAAGAGGAGTGTGTAGATTTGAGGTAGACGCAGCAAGGAAGGTTAAGGCGCATGACATGGTGATGCGCCCGTTCTTGGGCGAGGCTACACGAGGAGTAAGTCACATATCTCTTGGTCTTGGGTGAGGGTGCGGGCAGGAGCGCCCGGCGATTGGGTGAGGGCGTGCACGGGTGTGTGGCGCCCGCATTGTGCGACGACTTGGCATGGGTGTCTTGGCGACTCAGGTGAGCGCCCGCCCATCGTGCAAGTGTGCACGGAGACTTGTTGGTGTGTTGGGTTGTGAACAGAATCATGTCTCGGGTTGAGGCGCCCATGTGTGGCGACTTGGAGGCACGCCCAAGTTGGGAAAACGACACGACCGTGAAACGAAGGTTGGAACCGGAGGTCGTAGAGTTGGGCAGGTGGTACTACGTGCTGTTCACACGATTTGGGCGTTTGTCAAGAGTTGGCAAGCGGGACTGCGTGTGGGCAGGGATACATGGTTTGGGCGTTTGCGACCAAACGAAGAGCGAACCGGCGAAGACGTGCGACGAGGTGAATGACAGGTTGGAGAGTCGTGCGGCGACCGTGCGGAGGTGCCGACAAGCTGGGCAACCGAGTTTGCCGAAGTTGTGAAAATTGACTAAGTGTAAATTTGGGGTTTCCCAAGATTTAGCTTGTACATTGTAAAAGTGATGATTATATAATATATTGATTCGGGCAGACTCATATTGCAGGGAATTGCCCCTCCCCTTTATACTGTGCAATTGTCTTCTTCGTTTACAATTGTTGTTGATAATGAATGAGTATGGGTGTTCATTGGTATAAAGGATAAACATAATAATACTTGGTTGCAAAACACAAACTAAGTAGGGGAAAGTGAATTAAGGCGTAGTCCACGAACATAAGTATTAGTGAAAATAAAGTGTTCGGTGGTGCCGCACCTCGCTATAAGCGGTTGAAAGACTACCGCAGGTGTAGGGGCATGACAGGTGGTATCAAAGCAAGGTTGCTCGTGACGAAGTGCAGGTGTGGATGCACTTGACAGTTGATGACAGTGGAAGCAAGTACTTGCAGGTGAAGGAAGCTGGTTTCACATACAAGTGGAACAAGGGCCAGTTCATGGTTGTAGGGAACTTGGTGAAGCTAGTGAATGATGAAGCAGGTTTAGCAAAGGTGAAGCATCGTGCTTGGGCCAAGCTGAATGATAAGGCATGGAAGGTTTGGAAGAATGTGAAGTGAAGCTCTTGCTTAGCTTATACAGGTTGAAGCAGATGAAAGAAGAGAATCCCTGAATTCGAAAGGAACTTGAAGTCTTGGAAAAGAATGTTGAAGACAAACTTCTTCAACTTGGTTGGACAATGGAGCAAGATGAAGTTGCAGATTCTGCTGACAAGGAAGAGGAAGCCATGATGATTGAGGATGTTGCAGATGTGACAACGATGGAGGATGAACTTGAGATTGATCAAGTTGAACCAGGATCGTGCAGTTTGCAGACATGGATGGATGAGGATACTCATATGGAGGAACCTCATGATGATGATGTAAGTATTATTGATACTTGTGTTTCACATGAGCATTTGGTAGATGAACCGTATGCAGGGGAGGGCAAAGTCAGTTTGCCGATGCAAGGGAGCATCTTACCATGAATGTCTATTATGAGAACTTGTATGGAGAAGAAAGGATTGTTGATTGTTGCAGGACTTGTTGGGGTTGTTTGTGACCTTATTGTAGAAGGTACAAAGGCCCGTGACAAGGGAGGAACATGATGATCGTTGTGGAGGATTGGGTCATGCTTTAGCCATATGGAGAATTGGCTAAGTGCCCGGCATGACTCATGGACAGACTAGAGGGCACACTCTTGAGGTACGATGATGCTTGGGTGGACTTCTCATGGCCGAGACCAAGAGATAGTCTTGGTGGAACCTTCAGTGGGGGAGCTATGATGGGAGGGACTCATGATGATGTTGATATGGTTGGGTGACCGAGTTCACTAGACCAAAGATCGCAGACTTGGATGAGGATGATCGATTGTTGTGATGGGTCTACTTGGTTGGACTACATGGGAAACTTAGTCATGGATATCAGGTTGGAGACATGGAGCATGCCAGTCTTATGCAGGGACATTATGCAGGAGCACTTGTAGAGGTGTCACTTATGGGCATCCAATGAGGAGTGCTAAGGCAGGGATGTTGTGCAAATAGATTTGTTGATGTGACATGGAGACTTATTATTTATGAGCCGATGGAGAGGTTGTGCAATTTTGTACAACAAGGCCATGGACTTGGATGGGATTGTGAGCAGACTATGGAGCATTCCTACTACATGGAAAGCTGAGGCATCTTGCAGAGACCTTTGGGTCGAGACTTGTATGCTTGCTAGATGTGGGTTAGGGATGGTTTATGGAGCTCATGATGACATGAGATTGTTGTGACTTTTGAGGAACTTCATATATGGTGGACTTAGAGGATCTGATACATTGAGGAGCTGAGGTCAGAGACTTTGATGCAGGATGGGGTGCATACTTTCAAGTACATGTATGGGAATGGCTTGGAAGAGTGACTTGATGTGGAGGATCGATATGAGACACTTTGGAGTGATGGAGTTACGACGATGATGATGCTTTGGTGACTACACTTGGGCATGGGTTGAGCTGAGACTCAACTACCTTTTGACATGAGATGATCTCTTCATATGGAGGAGATACACATATGGATGATGTCGGGATAGATGTGGCTGATTTCATGCATCACATTGACACTAAACATCATGGACAACATGTTGCAGATGAGATGAGGGCTACTTCATGGACCTGAGCATGGCTTATACTTATATGGGGATGGATTCTTGATCGAGTTGAGGATGTGACGGGATGTTTTGAGAAACAACTGATGGTGGCATGAGGATGTTCACTCTCATGATTTGAGCATGGCAGTTGGACTGATCACCTGACTAGTTCAAACATGGGGTCCGGAAGTGTACAAAGATGTGTTAGTATTTGTTGGAGTATCATGATAAAGGTTCACATGATGACACATGATGAGGTCGACACGAGATGTTGCAGTGGGCATGTAGCTTGAGTTGCGAGGACCAACCTTCCATGATGGAGAGCAACATGTGGAGATTGTGACAGGGTGATCGATGATCATGGATTGAGATGATCTCTGATGGATGACATACCGATGGAGTATGGTGACCTTGGTGACAGATGGTTGCCAAGGCTAGACATGATGGAAACTGTGGTTCTACATATGTTGCAGTGATGTTTGCAGTATGTGGAGGAGTTGACATCATGGATATTGACGCTCTTGGTGGATGGCTACCAGGATGATATGTTGTCGAGGATGACAACGACTTCAAGTGGAGGAGGATGTAACGTCCTGCGGTTCTAGGCGCGCGGGCGGACGTGCATGCGCACGGTTGAAGTCTGAACGGGCAACGGTTACACGATGTGCGAACTCCAACTTGAAGTGCGACGGTGGAAAGTGCAAGCTCTCCAAACAAGCGATGACACTTATGCACATTTGTGAGGAGGAGACTTGTTTATATATGGATGGGAGCCTTGGTTAAACATATGGAGGCCGACGTGGTGAATGTAGGGGCTTATGCGATGAAGTGTGGGCACAGGAAGGTCGGTTGGGCAAGCCACCACCACGCCCTACGATTGGTATAAGTTTTGTTGCATTGGCTCATTCAAACATCAATTCAACTCGCTCTACATCTTCGCTCAACAAGAGGAGTGCGCAGATTTGAGGTAGACGCAGCAAGGAAGGTTAAGGCGCATGACATGATGATGCGCTCGTTCTTGGGCGAGGCTACACGAGGAGTAAGTTGCATATCTCTTGGTCTTGGGTGAGGGTGCGGGCAGGAGCGCCCGGCGGTTGGGTGAGGGCGTGCACGGGTGTGAGGCACCCGCATTGTGCGACGACTTAGCATGGGTGTCTTCGCGACTCAGGTGAGCGCCCGCCCATCGTGCAAGTGTGCACGGAGACTTGTTGGTGTGTTGGGTTGTGAACGAAGCGTGTCTCAAGTTGAGGCGCCCGTGTGTGGCGACTTGGAGGCGTGCCCAAGTTGGGAAAACGACACGATCGTGAAACGAAGGTTGGAACCAGAGGTCGTAGAGTTGGGCAGGCGGTACTACGTGTTGTTCACACGATTTGGGCGTTTGTCAAGAGTTGGCAAGCGGGACTGTGTGTGGGCAGGGATACATGGTTTGGGCGTTTGTGACCAAACGAAGAGCGAACCGGCGAAGACGTGTGACGAGGTGAACGACAGGTTGGACAGTCGTGCGGCGACCATGCGAAGGTGCCGACGAGTTGGGCAACTGAGTTTGCCGAAGTTGTGAAAATTGACTAAGTGTAAATTTGGGGTTTCCCAAGATTTAGCTTGTACATTGTAAAAGTGATGATTATATAATATATTGATTCGGGAAGACTCATATTGCAGGCAGTTGCCCCTCCCCTTTATACTGTGTAATTGTCTTCTTCGTTTATAATTGTTGTTGATAATGAATGAGTATGGGTGTTCATTGGTATAAAGGATAAACATAATAATACTTGGTTGCGAAACACAAACTAAGTAGGAGAAAGTGAATTAAGGCGTAGTCCACGAACATAAGTATTGGTAAAAAGAAAGTGTTCGGTGGTGCCACACCTCGCTATAAGTGGTTGAAAAACTACCGCAGGTGTAGGGGCATGATAGGAGGGGACGGAGGGGGAGGGCCGAGAGTGGGGAGGTGAGGTGGGTGAGAGAGGGGAGAGGGGAAGGGGAGGATAGAGGAGGGGCGTGAGGGAAGGGCAAGGAGGAGATAGGGGTGAGGGAGGGTAGAGGTAGGGAGGCGGGGTATTTTTAAATTGTGTTTTATTTTTTTATTTTTATTTTTATTGTTTTTTTAAATTGTATTTTTTAAATTGTTTTTTTAATTATTTTTAATTGTTTATTTTATTTTTTAATTGTTTTTGTTTTTTAAATTGTGTTTTTTTATTTTATTTTTTATTTTTTTAATTGTTTTCTTTATATTATTTTTTTTATATTGTTTACTTTTATGTATAAAATATTTATCACAAGAAATCACATTGAAGATTTTGGTCGACGGGTGTCGAACCAATAAGTGTAGTTCATATTCAGGACAAGATGAAGAAATAGATCTAGGAAGAAGGTTAAACAAGAAGACAGGTCAACCTAACAGCTAGAAGAAAACAACTAAAGTTAACTAGGGGAGGAAGAGGGAAATGTTTAATATTATTTAAATAAACTTTATTAATATATATATATATATATATATATATATATATAGAGAGAGAGAGAGAGAGAGAGAGAGAGAGAGAGAGAGATATATATATATATATATATATTTGTTAATTTATCTCAATGGCTAAATTTGACTAGGTTTTACTTAATAATATTTATTTATTTATAAACGACTATGTGATTTACGCCGAAGAATTTTCTCATAAACTTGATATGGATCACAGAAGCCTCAATTCAACTATATTTGAATTTTATTTATTTATTTGTTTATAATTTTTTTTAAATAATAAATACTACTAATAAAATAATAATAAATATTAAATAATAATATTAATAAACATTAATATTAATATTAATATTAATAATACTAATATTCATAATACTAATACTAATAAATAATATTAATTAATAAACACTAAGACTAATTAATAAATGATAATACTAATAAAAACTAATAAATATTAAATAATAATATTAATAAATACTAATACTAATTAATAAATAATAATACTAATAAATAATGATAAATAGTAATACTAATAAAAACTACTAAATAAAATAAATAAATGAGGGTATTCCAAAAAAAGAAGATTAGAACACAAACAATAAATTGGACAAAAGGTCGTGACAAAGATGGAGAAAAACTGAGAAGAGAGGGCGGGAATCCAACAACTACTAATTTTCCAGTCGTCATCCCTATTAATATTACTAGAAGACCTCTCAATTTCAATGGCTTCCCTAAACTTACGGTGATGAAAATGAGGAATCTTAGTGATAACCCTAGCCTCCTATGATGCATGGTCTTCTCTGCATGTTCAGCCAAAGCTGAAGATCTGGTCCTCCCGTACTTGATATCAACAGCGTGTTCCTTAATCCTTTGGTTAATAGAACGACCAATTTCACCAATGCATGAGGTTCCACAGGAACAAGGGATGATATAAACACCTTTCATATCCATAGGGTTCACCTGGTCTTTAACAAACTTTAGGGAACTTCTAATGGTGCTTAGGGGTCTAAAGGTTGAGGGAATATTATGCTTTTTCAAGATTCTCACAATCTTGTCTGTCATCCCTTGGATGAAGGGGAGGTGAACTCCTGAACTGTGATGAATGGGTTCTTTCTTGACCTTAGGACCATTACTCACATTGAGGAAAGCTTTGACACCCTACTGCCTACTATAACCATTTTCGACAAAAAACATTAAGGAGATGGGACTTCTCTTTAGAAAAGTGGTCTTCATAGAAAATTCTTAGCGCACGAGTGACTAACGTGCTGAGAACACCTATCTTTTGAGTAGGAAAATGGTGGGAATTGGCATGAAGATACTGCTCAGTATGAGTCTTTTTTCGATACACCTCATGGGAGAAAGATCCATTAGCTTTCCTACAAATGAGGGCATCAAGAAAAGGAAGTTAACCATCGAGTTCATGCTCCATAGTAAACTTTACAGAGTTAGACTGATTATTGAGATGTTGGAAAAAGAGATCTAATTTAGCAAACATTTGTGATTACTTGTGTCAGTTTCATAAATTTTAATCTCTATGCAAACAGATAAAAATTTTATTGCCTAAACATCTTCATCCTGATATATTTCTATGATTTCACTTATCACCAGGGACTACTGCTACGCAGTTGCCCTTGTTTAGTGATGATGATCATGCAAATAGCTAGTTGGTTCTTCTTAGTTAAAACATATTTGGATGTAATACTTATATAATAGAAAATTGAAAATAATTATAAATTATAAAATATTTTTTAGTTCACATTTTACCTTCATTCAAGGACAAATTGCTATCAAAATGATAGAGTTGCATGCAATAAAATTAAAGGAAATCAAATTCATAACGATAACGAAAATAATAAGTCATACTTATGGTGCTCAAAGGAAATATGTAAATGGATTGAGCAATTTAAAAATCTTTTATGGCATTTAGCTATCAAAATGACACTTGCATGCAATAAAATTGAAGGAAATCAAATTCATAACCATAATGAAGATATAATGTCATACTTATGGTGCTCAAAGGAAATATGTAAATGGATTGAACAATTTAAAAATATTTTATCGCAATTAGATTATTTAAAAAAATGTAATATATATATAAACTTTCATTATTAAAATATTTTTCACGTTTTCTTATATTATTTTGGTAACACACGAAAAAAACTCAATTGTATTACTAGCGTAAAAAAATTGTTTCCATATTATTTTTCATTCCGTAAATTTGAGTGTAAACACCAATAATGCATTGAATTCAAACACCCATTAACTAACTTTAGAGTGTCATCTAGTGATTATCAAATTATAACAATAAAATAATTTTCAAATGAAACTCATATCAATAGCACCGGATCTAAGAAATAATTATACATCCCATATTGCACTACCAACCTACCTTATCATATTTATATTATAGACAGACACGATTTTTATCACCAAATCCAAGAAATTATTTAAAATGGCAAATGATTATTAAAAAGCCATTGCAATGTGGATCATACTAAACAATGCATAAAAATAAAGTAAAATATGAAATTATTTTGTATAAAACTTATATCATTGCATAAAAATAATAATAACAAAATGCAACTGAAGTATGTGATAACAAATACTTTCCTTAGCTTAAAAAGATGAATCTAGACGCTCAAGATTCTTTGCAAGATTATTTAATCCACTATTATTTTTTTGTGGGTCTATTATCACAACAGCATCGATTATATTGAGTGTAACAAAGTATATTGCACAATCAACATGAACGTAACAACAATATCTAGGTAAACAAAAAGGTTGGATAACTTAGCTGGAGGTCAAAGGAATCCTTATGAAGAATTGGAGTACATAAATATTCGCTTGGGTTGGCACTTACTGCTTACGTATTTACTTCTTTGGTATATAACTGCCTACACTAGAACTTTCTGGTCGGAAAAACAATAGACTTTTCTGGAACTTCTTAATCTTATTCTTTAAGGACCTGAAGCTAACGAATTGTAATATTTACTTAGGATCCTCTTTCACTTCGTCCTAGAGTTGGGCACGTTATTTACTTAGGATCCTCTTTCACTTCGTCCTAGAGTTGGGCACGTTATATCTTTTTAATGATTAATTACATTGGTTGGAAAAAAAATTAGTCAAAAATTTCTCCTATATAATTTCTACTCTAAGATTTTTCTTAATTCATCATGAATCCTGCAAACTTGAATACAAAAACTTCTTCAATCTATTTTTACAGTTTCAATTTTTTTTTAATAATTTTATAAATTTTTAAACGGTAAATTTATAGTACACCAACTTGGATTAGCAGTGTATGAACGCACTAAGTGAAGCATGTTTAGGAACTTTGTTTGCCTTAATTTTTATCAAATATTACTAATAAAGAATAAAGAGTTTAGATATGAATAAATATGCGATAAATGTAACCGGTGCTAAAATCTTGACCGCCTAGTGAAATTTGAAAGATATTCTTATCATAGAAATTGTGCCAATATTCGTTGAAAATCGCAAAAGGCCTTATTGTTACCTGGCGCTGGGATGCCATATTGGACACAACTCGTGACATCTCACCGATTAGACTGGTATCAGAATTGATAAGGCCTCAACACAAAATGTGTGAACTAAATGTATGGGAGAATGTTCCATAATAATATTCATTATCGGAATATCCTAAAGTGGCCAGTCACGAGTCACCATCTAAAAGGTTGACAGAAGGGTTGGTGTACTTTAACGGCTTATATCAAAACCCTTCATCACTAGTCGGTCGGTCAGTGAAATGCAATACAGGTAGAATTCCCAATAAATTAATTATGAAGAGAGGAACTAAAAGTTGCAATCGCTCGCTGGGATATCAGAATCTGGAATAAGGAAAATGACTATGCCATTAAAATCCAATTTCTCATGTCGCTGATCCTCTCGACACTAAGGTCACGAAAAGATACTCGGTAATCCCGACTTTATGGTACAGGCTCTCCGGCTCGTTGTTGAAGGAACACGTCAGTTGTGAATGGTACATAATAATGAGAGGGGCTATTGCCAATTTCCCAAGTCTTTTACATAGCCGACAGACAACATCATATTTCTTCACACTCGTGGAAAGGAGTTGTTGCCACAGGGAACCGATCAGATGTGTAAATAATAATAACAAAAACGCAGCAGGGGCCGAGGCGGACAGGTTTTGGACACAAGTGATGCAATTCCCGAGATTCTACCGTCAAGATTTGAAATGATGGAATTGAACATCGGTCAATTAGCGATAGCTAATTAATGTGGACACCGTAGCGTTCTTTGTATGTGAAAAGAGGTATGGCATTTGGACAGGTACTGATCCCCACCTTCTCCTGTCTTTGTATGTGAACACTGGACACGGCTCAGATTGGTCGCTGCACATGGCTGCAGGCTGGGGCAGCTCAGAGGGTTTGGGTGAAATTAAAAACCACAGTGCCCTCATAAATTATTTGAGGCGTTAACATCTTGGGATCGTGTAAGGATTCGAGCCCTGTATAGCCTTTGAAAAGAGAGAGGCGTTAGGGACAGAGACTGGAGAGCGGGTAGAGAGACTTTGAACTTGGAAGTCGGGATGACGGAATGTGTGATCTTCTAATAGTCCCCACTGCTGCCGCTTGTACATCCATTTGTGAAAGCCCGCCCTGCTCGATGCTCCCTCATGGATGCATTGTACGGGGTTTCAAATTAGGTATCCGAAAATCATTCTAACAGTGAATGAATGTTCAAATAATTCCGGTGGGAGTGACGTGAATGGTCATCGCGGTGGCGCTCCGGATTGGGGGACCCAAGTGTCTGATGCCCGGCCTCCATCATATTCGAATCCAAGAAGATAAGAAGATTGTTGGGGAAGGGCATTGTTTAGCAGAAAAGTTTGAATAAAAAATTGGAGGGTGGAAATGAATTCAGGATTATCAAAAATTTATGGGAAAGTACCATTATAATTTCAGTTTTTATAAAATGTAATTCAAATTTCTAATAATTTTTAACAAAATTATGTTTAAATTTTTATTATTTTCCAAACAAATTTAAAACCTAGTTACAAGCCAATGGAGACGATCCGTACGGGTGAGTGAAAGTGGGAATCGGGATCTAGGCCCGCATTCGTCGGAAAAAGAAAATCCGTGTATTTACTCCTCCCCTTCAAGGAATTTTTTTTTTTTTGGGTTCCCTAAACATTGATTTTTTCCATTTTCAATATTTTTGGTTTTTGAGGGTAGAATTATAGTAATTAATTAATTTGTTAATCATAAGTAATGATTCATTATTATTGGCTAATTCAAGTTATAATGTTTAATTGTGAAAAACAGATATTTACTTTTCAATATTATTGAAAAAATATGTGATTGGACCATAATTTTGAAGGTATAGCCTTTGTGCCGTGTGGATTCCATTGCTTCAAATTTTTTTGTCATAATTTTTGGATGTAGTTACAATATTTATGCATGATTTTGAAATATTTGTACAATGATTTTTCACTGTTAAAAGTCATAATTAAAATTCTTGAAAATAGTTCATACTCCCATAAATAACTTATTTGCCATCATTTAGGCCCACCATAATTTAAGAATAGAAATAAGATGGAAATAAATATACCTACCTAGAGTTACTGTCTACCATTACTTATGTTTTCTTTAATAATTTAAAGTAAGAGTAAAAATGTAGATGTGCCAACTTAGTAGTGGTTATTACCCACGAAACATGTATGCAAGTCCATATCTTTTAATAGGTAATTAATTTTTCTAAGTTATATCAATTTGCAATTTTTCTGAATACGTAAAACCCACTTAAATAACAGGGACTACACTTTCCTACATAAAAACATTGTAATCTCCCACTATACATAATTTTTATTTACAGTGAATGTGAGACCAAGAGGTAACTCCTCAAAAACAATTCATTGATATTCATTCAGGTTGGTCTTTATTATATACATGAGGGAGAGACAGTTCATTTTATCTCCTAGTGACTGTTCATATTTTCTATTATTTATTTACATCAATTTCAGTTATTCACCCAATCTTGATGATTAGGTGTCAACATTCCCCCCTTAATTTGAAGGGATGTTGGTGAGTCCAAGCATCATTCTGAATCTTTCAAGCTTTTCTCTTCCAAGCGCTTTGGTGAAGATGTCTGCAATTTGCTCATTAGTGGAACAATGGCGGAGATGGATTGTTTTGGCCTTAATATGATGTCGAATCAAATGATATTTAGTATTGATGTGTTTCGTTCGATCATGGAACTTTGGTATCTTGGCCAACTTTATTGCCAAGGTATTATCAATCATGAGTGGAGTCGATTGTACTTGTTTTACTTGCAAATCTTCAAGAATTTTCTTGAGCCACACAATTTCTTTTGTTGCCTCAACTGCTGCCACATATTCTGCCTCTGTTGTGGAATCTGTTGGCATTGATTGTTTGCATGATCTCCATGAGACAACTCTTGATCCAAGACTCATAGCATAACCTGAAGTAGATACCCCAGTTTATTTGTCTCCATCAAAGTCTGAATCAGAGTATCCAATCAAGCTGAAGTCGTCCACCTGTGTATACTTGATTCCAAAGTCTTGAGTTCCCTTCAAGTACCCTAGAACTCTTTTTGCAACAGACCAATGTCCCTCACAAGGCTTTTGCATAAATCTGGAGAGGATTCCAACTGCAAACGAAATGTCTGGTCTGGTAGTAGTTAGGTAGTTGAGACTTCCTACAAGCTATCTATACTTTGTTGCATCCTCAAATTCTTTTCCTTCAATGGATGTGGGCTTTATGTTTTGTTCCATTGGAGTAGTAAGAGGATTGCATTATGTCATACCAAACCTATTCAATAGATCTCTAATGTACTTCTTTTGAGAAAGGAATATGGACTTCAAATGTTGAGTTACTTCAATACCAAAATAGTAAGGAACATAGCCCAAATCAGTCATTTCAAAACCTTTCCTCAATTCCTTCTTTATTGATGCAATGTAGCTTTCATTGTTCCCTGTCATCAAAAGATCATCTACATATACCACAAGATACACAACTATTTTGCCAACTTTCTTGACAAATAAAGTTGCATCATCAAGATCATAATGTTTGAAATTGAGTTTCAGAAGATGCTCAGTAAGTTTTTCGTACTAGGTTCGTGATGCTTGTTTGAGGCCATACAAGGATTTCATAAGTTTGCATACTTTATGTTCATGTCCTTTCACAATAAATCCTTCAGGTTAGGACATAAAAACACTCTCTTTTAGATCTCCATTCAAGAAAGAAGTTTTTACATCCATTTGATGGACTTTCCAACCGTTCTGAGCTGCTAGGGCAAAGAGTGTCTGGATGGTAGCCATTTTGTTGTGGGGTCAAAAGTCTCCTCATAATCGACCCCTTCCTTCCGTGCAAAATCTTTTGCCACAAGCTTGGCTTTGTGCTTGTCAAGTGAGCCATCAGCTTTATACTTGTTCTTGTAGACCCACTTGCAGCCAATTGGTTTGGTTCCTAATGGAGGATCAACTAGCTTCGAAGTGCCATTCTTTATCAGGGCATCATACTCCTTTTGCATTGCTTCTTTCCATTCATCATGAGAAGCAGTTTCTTTGAAGGAAGTTCATTCGAAATCTGTAGACAAATTCAATTCACAATCATAAGAAACATCTGTATCAACAGGTGAATTAGAGTCATCTACATTACCTCCATTTTGCCGATTTGAATTTCTAGTTCCTGTCTTTCCGACTTCATCAGGATGAACATTTTCAAGTGTCTTTATCAGCCACTTTGGGGGACCTTTCTCAGATGGTCCAGGCTGCTCCGTTGATTGAGTTGGGACTGAATCAAGATTGAGTCTCCCAATTCTATCATTCACATCACTTAAAGTATCATCCGTTGTTGGAGTTTCATGTGGGGGGAGAGTGCTTCAGAAGAAGATTCCACAAGTTGATATAGTATAGGAATCCCCCCTTTAAGATGTGGAATCTGATTATCAAATTCTTGAAATAATTTTTCATTTGAGAACCTATCCAAGTGATCAAGTTGCCACTCAACAACATTGTCAATTTTGGATGATTCAAGAGAGATTACATCTCTAGATACAACAAACTTTTTATTGACTTCATCATAGAGACGATATGCTTTGGAGGTGTTTGAATACCCTAGGAAGATACACTTACAACTTCTTGCACCAAGTTTGTTTCTATGTACCTTTAGTATCAAGGCATAACAGGTGGAACCAAAGACCCTAAGATGCTTTACTGAAGGAATGTGCCCATACCACATTTCATAGGGAGTCTTGTTTCTGATAGCATTAGATGGACATCTATTCTTTATATATATAACACATAGAACTGCATCAGCCCAAAACATCAATTTTACATTTTTGAAAAACATCATGGAGCACACCATATTTAAGATTTTCCTATTCCTTCTTTCAACTACACCATTCTATTGAGGATTATAAGGCACACTTGTTTGATGTTTGATCCCATGTTGGTGAAGATAGTTTTTAAATTCATTTGAAGTGTATTCTTTTCCATTATCAGTGCAAACAGAGCCAATATGAGATTGTGCATTATTTTCAATCCATGTATGAAAGGTCTTAAATGTTTGAAAAGCACCAGATTTGTTCTTCAATAAATAAACCCAACACATTCTGGTGTAGTCATCACTAAATGTCATCATATATTTATTTCCATTTGCAGAAGGAACAGGTATTGGACCACATAAATTTGAATGAATGAGTTCAAGTTTTCTATGTGCTCTTGAATGTGAATCATGAAAATATTGTTTGCTCTGCTTTCCTAGAATGCAAGCATCACATTGCTTAAGTTTCCTAGGAATTGTAGGCAAACCAGTAACACCATTTTTCTTCAACAGGTGAAGGCTGTCATAGTTCAAATGTCCAAATATAGCATGCCATAATAAACTTGATGGAAGTGTACCTTATTCATAATGAGAATTGTATGAGAAATATTGTGCATGAGCAGAGGTACCTTGCAGCTTAAGAAGCCTTTTTTCTTCTATCCCCCTCATGATAAGTGAGTGGTTAGATGCTTTTCTCACCTCAAGCTTGCCATCAAACATATGAATGGAGTGACCTTGTTGGTGGATGTGGACCAAGGACAGCAAGTTTCTCTTCAGCTGTGAGAGATATAGAACATGATGTAGAAGGAACTTTGGAAGACCAGGCAATTTAAGCCTGATTGTGCCAAGCCTTGATGGCTTGAGTTTTTATTGGTCTGCAAAGTATACTGCTCCATCAATATTGTTACTAAATTCTTCAAAAAAATCTTTTCTATGAGTCATGTGGCAAGTTTCTCCTGAATTAAGCAACCAATCATTTTTCCAAGAAGCAAGTGAAGCATTGAATAAATCTTCATTTACTCCAATATTCCATTGTGCCATAACATAATGAGCAGATTCAAGTGCTTTACCTTTGTATATGTCATTAATTTTACCTTTGGGTTGGTTTCTTTGCTGCTCAATTTTGTCCCAAGGTAACTTGCATGTGGAGGCATCATGTGATCCATTTCTTTTGCAGCGTATGTAGTGCAAATCTGACTTTTCTCCTTGAGAGTGTCTGCCCCCCCTGCCTCTAAAATATCTTCCTCTTCCTCTTTGACCACCTCTTCCTCTGGAAGAATCTTGGGAAAGATTATTTTCTTTATCAGCAAGGCACACAACCTCTTCAGAAGATTCAGGGGCTGTCTTCTTTCCAAAATCTTTCTCTCTTTCAGCAAATTTTTTCACAGGAGAGTCAAAGGTAATATCTTTGAGATTTCCATTTGCTTGCAATGACTCGAGATAATTGGAGTAAGTAGGATAAAGTGCCTTGAGAAAAGCTATCAGAGGAATATCCAGTTCAACATTAGTGACGTTGATATCATGCATTATAGACTTTACTTCTAATGCAAGAGCAAGAGGATCATTGTTTTGTAATTCAAGAGTGAAGAGTTTAATCATGAGTTGAATAACTTCAAGTGTAGAGTGTGAGTCATAGAGTTCCTTCAATTTTTGTAAGGCTTCGAAAAAAATGGCAAAATATGGCGACTCACCTCTTCACTTACAGATGCTGCAATTAATGCATAGACTTTGTTGTTCTTATTTTCCCAAATGGCAAACTCCTTGTCTGAGGTAGGTTGTTATGGCTCTTTGTCTCTGTCTCCAACACACACTCCTTTGTACAACTCATTGAAAATGAGGGTGTGTTTTATCTCCCTGGACCACTCAGGATAGTTCTCCTTACCAGCGAGAACTACTCCACAATAGATATGATTGAATGCATGATAGAATCTGAGCGCTGTAAAAATACTTATGATGCTAAAAGAAAATTGATTCTGATATATGGAGACAGAGGTATCACTGTACAAAATGTAATACCATACACTGCAAGGTAATAACATTCACCATTCACCGATTCTAATATTCAATGCCATATACAATGCAACATCTTAGAGTCACTAAAAAAAATCATACCATTCGCGTAGGAGAGGAGACTCTCACGCATAAGCTCTGGACAGTAATAACGTAGTGTGGGAGGAGAGGCCAACAACGTATCAATTTTAATGACAGAATGCTATTAATCAACAAGAATGTATACAAGACTCTCACGCATAGGCTTTGGACAAAAATAGTGCAGTGTGGGAGGAGAGGCCAACAACATATCAATTTTAATGACAAAATGCTATTAATCAACAAGAATGTATACAAGACTCTCTACGCATAGGCTCTACCACTGAGCGCATAATTTGAGAAAACATCATGGAACTGCATATCAATTGACACTGTGATCCCACGCAACAGCGATCAGCGTACCCTGCATCTCCACCAGCGATCCCATGCAACAAAGATCAATCTTCTCATTCCAGATTCAACACTGTAGGCCCATATGCGTTCACCTCCACGTCTGTTGTGAGATCAATATACCAACAAAATTACAGCATTCAACGTAATATACCCTGGAGCGTTATATTGGAGCGGATTCATATGCCAAGGGCTGAGGTATCAGAGGACTGTATATCGAGGAGGGTCGTGGATAGAGCTGAGAGTTCTAAAGGCCGTCTTCTAATATTGCAAATAGAACACACACATAGCTTTAGGAGTGGTATGGTGCGTTCAAGCTCAGTGTCAACTTCAATTGCAGCACCGGGTTCTCCATTTCATGATGGGGTGAGTTATAATCCAGAAAACGCACCTAACAACAGTACAGGTGGCAGTCTAGATGAAGCAAATTGTGAGAGTGATAGGTCCGTATGGGTATGGAAACGAGTGGGGAGAGCGCAGAAAGGCTGAGTGTTTTGTATGCAGGTGGAGCAACGACATGAGTAGGGTAGTAGAGAATAATAGTGGGTCGCAGGGGAATAATGATGCGTTCAGGCCAGTGGAAACGTCAGAGTTTCTAGGCTTGCCAGTTTGCATAGAATTCAGAATACCATATGCAAAATAGGGAGTTACAAGGCATAGGGAAGCTAAAAATAGTGCTGGCTCTGATACCATGTCCGACCAGTAGGTAACTCCTCAAAAACAATTCATTGATATTCATTCAGGTTGGTCTTTAGTATATACATGATGGAGAGACTGTTCATTTCATCTCCCAGTGGCTCTTCATATTTTCTATTATTTATTTAGATCAATTTTAATTATTCACCAAATCCTGATGATTAAGTGTCAACAGTGAACATTCTTTCAAAGCTTTACAAAAACATCCATTACAATGTTCTAATAAGATTTCTTTTCATAATTTTCCTTAATTTTTAATTCCCAAAACTTTTATTAACGTTTTTTCTCCTCTTTAATAAATTTAGAAAATACAGCGAACATAAAAACAAAGTTCTCCTCTTTCTAACACATTCCATTTTCTTTTGTTTGGAAAAATAGGATGAAGAAAATCTTGTATCCAACTTTCTTTAAATAAGCATGAAATATGATCTTAGTAAAAAGTCAAAGCGACAGAATTCTTGTCGATTCATCTTCGAGAAACGAAATAAAATTGAACGTTTGTAGAGCGAACAAGACCTTACAAAAGTAAAAATGTAACATGTTTGCTACATAATAGTCATTAATTATTATGTATAATGCATATGATTGTTCTAGCCTAAGCCAGTGAGGACTTCGCACTTCCCTCTCATCATCATCATGAAGAACATGGATGTTATATAGAATCTCATGATTGTTCTATTACCATATGAGGGTTGCCACATGCATGACATGGTCACTTTAATGGCCATGATATAACAAATTCACCATTTCGCCCACATATAAAGTGGTATGGTTACTTTAATTATTTTATTATAATAAATTTACCATTTTACTTAATAAAATTTAGAGTTAAATTTAAAAGCATAAGCGTTAAATTTAACAAGTTTTTATTTGTTTTGTTAATGAATTTTTATCCTTATTATTTAGATAGTCTTTCATAATATTCGACATTTAATTTTATTTATTAATTACAAATTTATATTAAATTTATTTTTATTATTTTTTGTTATAAACTAAAACTAAAAGATTTATTGTTTTATAATTTTCAATTATGCATAACTATTAACTGTTGTTTGTTATACTACACTGAATTAAGAATTATATGTATTGCTTGGAATCGGTATGATGTTTATTATTAACAATGGATTTATAAGATAACATAATTTATCTTATAATTCATTCGTTAGTTTTGGTTTTTAGCATTATTTCTTTATTAAAATATTCTCCGTAGTTAAAAAAGAAAAGTGTTTATGTAATTAGAACACAGACATAGAATGCATTAGGATACATTAGGATATTGATAAGTTTTATTTATAAATAATTTTAATTTTATTATTCATTATAATGAATTTTACGGACTATAAGTTCATTAATTACTATCAAAGTTATGGATCAAATTCTGACCAAATATATCATTAGTTAAGCTTAATATTTTTATAGATTTTGTAGGGATGGATAATTATAATATTAAAAGAGTTTCTCTATAAAAAATTGCATGTATTTATCTTTGTGAACAATATTCTACTGTTAAAAAATATTATTATGAAATTACATTTAACATAGGCTCATTAAATTATGAAAATTTATATAAAATATTTGATATGTGTCATTATAAATATAAAAAAAGAAAACAAAGTCCTTAAATATATAAGATTCTTCTTTGTTTATCATATTTCTAAATAATTTCATATACCTTATCTTAATCCAACATTGATGAATCAAGCCCTATGACAAACATTTGCATACATCTAATGCGCGGAAATGATATTTTTTTCTTCATAAATTCTTGCTTGTGAAAGTTTATGGATACTTGAATTAAGTATGAACAACATAATATTATGTGGGAGAGGAACCAATGCAATTCCTCATGCTTTTGTTGCATTATGTTTTTTATAATGTATGCATTTCATTATTGTTTTTCCTCCATGTTTTCTCTCTATCAAGCATGTATACTTAGCTTTTCACACTACAAGGAAAAATCCTTGTAGGAGAACTTTTTACACATGTTTCTAGTATTACAGGGATGAGAATTTTTTTTAAAGCCCTTGTTACAACCTCCACTTTTTTTTTTTTTTTGTAAGCTTGGTAGATCTCTTTTTCTATTAATATTTCATAATAATGTTTTTGGTTTCAAAAAACCGCTGGTGGCCTCAACTTGCCCACAGGAAACAAGATCTGTTGGCCACATGTCTGCATCAAATGATGTCCAAAACTTAAACAAAGTGATTCTAATCATCCATGCAACATTGACTATCTTATATGATTCATACTGGAAAAGTAAATGCTAACCGTCATCAAACAAAAGTTAACTATCAGGATTGCTTTAGTCATTTGAAGATTCAACTGGGGCCAGGACTTTCGCACTCAACCCCAGTACTTCACTTTGCATCATAGTCTGGAGATTTTGTTCGACTCTATTCAGGCAGAGATTGTTATTATACAGCTGCATTTGGACAGACTGTATCTCCTTCTGAAGATCCTTTAGACTTGGTTCTGTTGGTCTGTCCTCTTCCAGTTCTTCTCTTTCCTTGTAGGTGGTCATTGCTCTAGCCATGATGTTTTTCATAACCCAGTACTGCTGGATGGTCTGTCGAAACAAAGTTTGGTGTCCTCGGGTATTGCCTAGATCTTTGATTATTGTCTCCCATTCTTCTGCCCAAATCTATTCATTTTTTATGTTAACATTTAGTTCTCTTTCCCATTCAGAGATGACAACTTTCACCTCAGATGGGGTTCTTACATAGTAGGTGTTGATGAGGTTTTTCATACTTTCCTTTCCTATTTTCCTTCCTCTTTTCCTCAGATCTTTGCTTGCAGACAACTCCATGCCTTTCATCTTTTTCTCTGTCTTTCCTGATCTTCTGTTCCCTTTCTTCCTTGTTGGTTGCCTTCCTTCGTCATCTGAGTCTTCTCACTACTCCTTTTTTTCCTGTTTGAATGACACACCTGGACTAGGGCCTGGTACTCACTAGCGTGGTTCAAGTGTCGTGTCGTTAGAGTCTTTTGCACACTGGTGTTTCAGCTACCTATCAAAGAAAACAGAATTAAAACATTGTGAACCATAATGAAATTTTCTATGGTGAACACATAGTAATTTATGATTTGGGTTTTGCTCTTGGTTTTTACGTAATTCCTTATATACTTTCTTTGATACTTGGCCTGATAATTGACCTTATTCCTTCCCGAATTCCCAAAATCCTTCCCCATTTCATGATGAGATTACTCTGGTGCAATCTCTTTCATCCACTCTGTTCCCTCTTTACTGCTTTTTCCCCAGTCGACTCCCAGGTTCCACTCGCTTCCTTCTAAGGTATGCAAGATAGATGATCCGGATTTAAACAGGAACGCAACAAATTACAGAGATAACCATATACACAAAGATGCAGCGGAAATAATACTTCATTTCATTAATGGAAATTACTGAAATATGCTTACAATCAGAAATGGAAATAAACCAGCTAGGGCGATGGTAGCTTATCTCTGAGAAGAGATGTGATGGCTACATGCCTCTCAACTGTGTTACAATGAGGCTTGAAGGCCTATTTATTGTTGAGAAACAATGGAAAAACCCTTAACATTCCAAAACCTAACCCTAGGAGATGAAACGCCAAACTGTGGGCCCCGTTTGGGGTAAATTGGTACATCAACTTCCCGGGGTCGTAACTTTGGCATATGATCTCCGTTTGATGTGTACAATAGCTCATTAGAAAGATCTATCCGAGCACTATCATTGTTGGAACGGGAAACATCGGTCCATTCCATGGACCCATGTTGCCCCCAGATTCCCCAAAAAACGTCGTTTAGGGCCTCAAAACGGCTCCGGAAGTTCAGGACCCGAAAAACTGCTAAAAATAGTAAGTTGTGCTACAATTAAGGAAACTGAAAATGCTGAGAAAGACAATGGTGGGGGTCCAGGTGGACTTGGCAGGTGGCCACCAATATCCACCTGGATCATTCCTCCCCCCTTAGGAAGCAATGGTCCCCATTGCGTTGAGCTCCTCCATGAGATGAGGAAACTTCTGCTGAACTTGTTCCCTGATGAGCCACTTGCCCTGCTGAAGGAGTTGGCCTGCTTTGACAACTCGATACAGTTGGATATTCTGTTGGCGAGTGTTCTTGATCTGTGTGTCCATGATTCGATCAGTTGCAGCTTGTTCCATGCAATCTGGATTTAATTCTGTGGGTTTGAGCTGTTCTGCAATGTCGGATGTATCTAGCAATGGTGGAAAGTATGGCCGAAGGCGGTCCACATTGAACACTGGGTGCAGGCCAAGGAATGGGGGAATGCTGAGCTCAAATGCATTGTCTCCCATAGCCTTAGTAATGGTGTAAGGACCATATCGGAGTGGTCTCAATTTCTGGTAGGCTCCAGTAAGGCGTTCCTTTTGCAAATGCAACCAGACTTTGTCGCCCACCTGAAACTTGTGTGGCACCCGGTGTTGATCATGTCGCTGCTTGTACTTGGCATTTGATTTCTCAAGAATGTCATGGACCTGCTGGCGAATATGTTGGATGTGCTCAATGAAGCTGGTGGCCTTATCTGTTTCGGACTGGACATGAGCTGAATTCATGTGAGTAGCTGCAAGGGGCATGGCCACATCAATGGGGCATAGTGGCTGGAATCCCAAACCCACCTGAAAAGGGCTATGGCCAGTGGAGCTGTGAAGAGCTCGGTTGTAGCTGTGCTGAACATAGGGGAGGCTCTCGTCCCAGGTGTGTGGATGCTTTGAGTTATACATGCGCAGAATGTGCACAATCATCCTGTTGACAACCTCTGTCTGGCCATCAGTTTGAGGATGGAAGGCTGTGGACTTCGTGAGTTTGGTGTCCAACATTGACCAGAGACTGGACCAAAATGTGCTGAGAAACCGATTGTCCCGATCTGAGATGATAGACTGTGGGATCCCAAAGTGCACCCACACTCGTTCAAAGAATAGTTTAGCAGTGGCTTCTGCTGTGATATTCTTCTTGCAGGCCATCATAATGGCCATCTTCAAGAATCTGTCGACGACCACAAAAACACAGTCATTTCCATGCTTAGCGGAAGGAAGGCTTGACATGTAATCCATGGAGATGGATTCCCAAGGTCAACTAGGGGTAGGCAACGGGGTATAGAGGCCGTGCTTCTTAATGGTCAGTTTGGGAATGGCACAGGCAGTACATGATCAGATGTACTTCCCAACATCCTGTCGAAGATTCGGCCAATAGAAATAATTTTGCAGTACTGCCACTGTTTTCTCGACCCCGAAATGCCCAGCAGCCCGACTGTAGTGTGCTTCCCAAATCATCTTGGCACGCTCGCTTGAAGGAACACAAAGGTGACCGAGGTGGCATAATAGGGCGTCCTGGAGGTGAAAATCTGCAACATGCCGACCCTCCAAGAGTGTCTGGTATGTGTGGCCGAATTCTGGGTCGCTTTTGTAGAGAAGTGGCCAATCAGAAGTCTCGTGCCCACAAGAGTTGAGCATGGTGATTAGCGCCATGATCGGTGGTCGACTGAGGCAATCTGCAACATTATTGGTGCTGCCCTTTTTATACTTGATATTCAAGTGAAACTGTTGCAGGTATGTAGACCACTTCTGATGGCGATCATTCTGCAATTTCCCTTGGGTCTGTATGGATGACCGTTTCCTTCCCCAAAATGTAATGCTTCCATT
Organism: Pinus tabuliformis; assembly: GCA_031772625.1. Taxonomy (NCBI): domain Eukaryota; kingdom Viridiplantae; phylum Streptophyta; class Pinopsida; order Pinales; family Pinaceae; genus Pinus; species Pinus tabuliformis. The sequence goes on from CM062816.1 coordinate 1,074,257,467, forward strand.
GTCGGCAGGCCTGTACAATGGAATACATCTCTTTATCATAAGTGGGGTACTTCCGGACTGTGTCTGAAAGTGTTTCACTGTGATATGCCACTGGATGTCCATGTTGAGTAAGGACTGCCCCAATAGCATAGTCAGAGGCATTTGTCTCGACCTCAAATGGTTGTTGTAAATCTGGTAACGCGAGCACTGGTGCCGTGCAGAGGCGATCCTTCAACTCCCTGAATGCCTTCTGTTGAGATTCAGACCAAAAGAATTTTTCTTTCGCCCCGCCCTTGGTGTCTTGACTCAAGGGCCAAGAAATATGAGAAAACCCCAACACAAACCTGCGGTAGAAGTTGGCAAGACCTAGAAAGCTGCGGAGCTCTGTTAGAGTGGTTGGAGAGGGCCAATCCCGAATGACTTGGATCTTGTCTGGATCGACATGCACCCCCTGTTCATCAATGATGTATCCCAAATACTGAACCTGGGCCATGCCAAAAGTGCATTTCTCCAAATTGGCACATAGCTCGTGTTGCCGCAGTGTTTGGAGAACCTGTCGGATGTGGTGGAGGTGCTCTTCCCAACTCTGGCTGAAGATCAGAATGTCATCCAAGTATACTACTACAAAGGAGTTGGTGAATGGCCGCAAGATGTCATCCATTAGCCTCATAAAGGTTGCAGGAGCATTCGTCAATCCGAAAGACATGACCAACCATTCGAAGAGGCCCTCCTTGGATTTGAAGGCAGTCTTCCACACATCGGAGGGTTCGATTGGTACCTGGTGATATCCTGACTTCAAATCGATCTTGCTGAAATATTTCGCCCCCTTTAGTTGGTCTAGGAGGTCATCAATCCGCGGGATCAGGTACCTATTACGGACAGTGATCTTGTTCAGCGCCCGATAGTCAATACAGAGTCTCCACGTCCCATCCTTCTTCTGTACCAACACGATCGGGCTCCCACAGGGCGATGAACTCGGACGGATGTGACCTTTCTGCAGGAGCTCCTGAATCTGCCTCTTGATTTCATCGTTCTCCAGAACGGAGTGCCGATAAATTGGTCCATTGGGCAGTGGCGCACCTGGGGTTAGATCGATGGAGTGCTTGACTTGACAGTGCAGAGGAATCCCTGCCGGGGAGGTGAAGATGTCCTCGTACTCCTCCACAATCTTGTCCATCTGTAGTTGTCGTGCAGAGGGACCCCGTTTGGAGGCCGCGACCACTGTCTTCTTCTTTCCTTGAGGGCGTATCATCAGGAAAACAAATTTCCTGGTTTTGGAAATGATCTTACTGCATTGTTTTGCAGTAATCAAAGAGATGGCGGCAGGTGGTGCTACCTCTGGTATCCTAAACAACTTATTTCCCAATGTAATAATAACAGCACGGGGCCTTGATTCATACACAGCATGTCGCTTCCACAAGTATGGTTGTCCTAGTAATACATCACAAACTTCAAGGGGAGCAATGTCACACAATACCTCATCCGTGAAGGGCTTGATGTTGTATGGAAGGCGACACTGTTGGCTCACGCGAAGATCTCGTCCTTGGTGAAGCCACCCGATGGTGTATGGTTGTGGATGTGCTGTGGTCGGTAAGCCCAACCGCTTCACGACCTCTGCCGAAATGAGGTTCTTTTGACTCCCGCTATCAACAATGAACTGTATCGGGGAGCCCTTTACCCACATCTGGGAGTGGAAGAGACGCTCCTCCTCCTCTAGATCTTCGGGTTCATTTTTCTGGATCTTTGCGGTAGCAACAGTGGCGCTGGGATCCGCATCAATGATCTGCTTCCCTTTTTCATACCCCTTATTAGGTTCTGACTCAGAGTCGGAACATGCATCTGATTCTGAAACCTTTAGCTCAGCCACCAGTGACTGCTTGGCCCGACACTCACTTGTGTTGTGAGTGGAGCTCTTATGGAACTCGCACCATTTTCTAGTGTCCTTTCTCGGCTTCGCGGCGTTGTTCTTTGCTTGCAGCTTCGGCTGGCTGTCTTGGGCTGTCCCGCCTTGGCTTTGTCCTTTGTTCTGTGGTTTAGGGGCACCTTTCCCCTGCTTTGGATTCGCAGATCCAAAGTCTCGCTTCTTTTGTTTAAACTTCTGTTCGACCTTGACGGCATATCGGTATGCTGCGCCGAGCGAGGGGATGTTTAGGAATTGTATTTCTTCCTGGATGTACTTGTGCAGGCAGCCACGGTATTTGAGTATCAAATGTTGCTCCGAATCCTTGATACCCAACTTTGTGCGAAGGGTATGGAAAAGATTGGTGAACTCCGGCACGTCTTGGTCCCTTCCCTGCCGCAGCGTGGTCCACTTTATGTATTCATCCTCATAGCTTCCAACAGGGTAGTATTGCTCCTTGACGGCATCCCGGAACGAATCCCAGGTGGGTGCGGCTGAAAATAGTGAGCCAGTACTTTCATCCTTCTGCTCGCAGTAAGTTTCCCACCAGTCCTTGACGCGGGGGGCTGCTTTGAGAAGAGAAAAAACAATCTTTTCCCGACTCGAAAATTCATGAACAGAAAAATAACCCTCTAGCAGATTTAACCATTTATCCGCGGCATCTGCGTCTATCTGACCCTCGAATATGGGGATTTCAAAATTAACTTGTACCTTAAAGGGTGTGGCGTTTCCAGAGTAGCTGCTGGAAGCCGATGCGTTGCTTCTGGGTAGCCGCTGAAGGATCTGGGCAAAGCTGTCCATCATCGCGTTCCGTTGTCGCTCAAGGGCTTCTTCGAGCAAGATTTTGATGGGATCTCCTGCCCCCTCATCTTTCTTCTCGTCCGCCATGGGAGGCCGTCGGGATTTGCGAGGCTGGTCTTGCAAAGGTTCAACCAGTTCAAGCCCTAACTCCTTATATCCCGACCTTGTTGGGGACATGCAAAGAAAAACAGAGAAAAAGCAGACCGCTCTGATACCACTGATCCGGATTTAAACAGGAACGCAACAAATTACAGAGATAACCATATACACAAAGATGCAGCGGAAATAATACTTCATTTCATTAATGGAAATTACTGAAATATGCTTACAATCAGAAATGGAAATAAACCAGCTAGGGCGATGGTAGCTTATCTCTGAGAAGAGATGTGATGGCTACATGCCTCTCAATTGTGTTACAATGAGGCTCGAAGGCCTATTTATTGTTGAGAAACAATGGAAAAACCCTTAACATTCCAAAACCTAACCCTAGGAGATGAAACACTAAACTGTGGGCCCCGTTTGGGGTAAATTGGTACATCAACTTCCCGGGGTCGTAACTTTGGCATATGATCTCCGTTTGACGTGTACAATAGCTCATTAGAAAGATCTATCCGACCACTATCATTGTTGGAACGGGCAACATCGGTTCCATGGACCCATGTTGCCCCCGGATTCCCCAAAAAACGTCGTTTAGGGCCTCAAAACGGCTCCGGAAGTTCAGGACCCGAAAAACTGCTAAAAATAGTAAGTTGTGCTACAATTAAGGAAACTGAAAATGCTGAGAAAGACAATGGTGGGGGTCCAGGTGGACTTGGCAGGTGGCCACCAATATCCACCTGGATCAATAGAGACAACTCCATCTTCCAAGTTGTTGCCCTTGAGCAGTTGAATTGCCCCTCTTCTTGATTCCCGCAAGACCACCCTGCCAACCGGTCTCCCAAAAGTCTTTCTCTCTTGGTTATCTCCACCCTAGAGAGCAAGAAAATGCTTTACCCTTTCCCACCAGATAACAATTCTGTCACCAGGCTGCAAAAGTCCTACCCTTCGCTAGTCAATCCCCTTGGAGAAACTTAGCTAAAGCCAAATTTGGACTTTCTCCCCTCCCCAGTCATGGGTCCAATTAATGGTCCCACTTCTACCCACCCGTTCGAGGTCTTGCTTCGACACTGTATTGAGCAGTTACATCCAGACCATCGAGCTAGAGGTTGCACCATGGTCGGGTTTCACGCGAAGCCTCACACAGTTATTTTTATTTCATTCCTTCCTAATCCATATACCATTCCTTAACTGCCAAAAGAAATTCTTCCTACAGATGCAGTTGAAACCGCTCAGAATGACGCTACTAGAAAAATCAATTTGGCCCAGCAGTCTCCTTCTACCCCATGACCTAGCTACCTTGATTCGAGGTTTATATATCCCTTCCCCCCCTCCCGTGATAGCTATTAGGTCTATCCCACCCCAGGTTGACAGACCAATAACCCAAGGAAACCAATATGCTTGATTTCTATACTCGACAGGGAAAACCATAATAATTAATGGGTAGTCTTCAACAGGACTCATTATTGTTCCTCTTTCAGTTAGAATTCATATCATATTCCAATTCATATTTTCCTTACCAACGCAGGGGAAGGCTGGGAGTACTTACCACGTTTTATAGGCAAAGTCCAAATGCTGCTTGACGTCCCCCCACTCTCTGCGCTTGCCAACTCCAACTGCACGTCCTACCTTCGCTTCCTGCATGCAAATGCCCCTCAACCTTGCCACCTTTTCCTTTAATTTTCTCTTCCACCTGCTTGACCTCATTTCCAAGAAACATGCCACATGCTTTGCTTCGTTGGTCGCATCCCTTCCCTTCTCGTGTGGGTCTCGGGATGAGCACCCACTTACCTTCCAATTAATGCCCTTCATTATTGCCTTCCTACTTTTAGCTGCTCCTACCATGAGTTGCCTGGTTCTCCGCATCCACTTGCTAGCTCTCATGCCAATTGTCCAAACTCGCTTCCCTCTTCCCGCTATGCCATCTGTCCGGCCTCTCTTTCCTATGCCCATTTTGTCATCTGTCTGGACTGTCTTCCCCCTATCCTCCATTGCCCATCACACCCTGATCGGGCGTTCTCTCCTTTTTCCTTGTCTATTCTTATAATTTCCTCAAGACTGCTCATTCCTCCCATTCAACTTAAATTGTCACCCCTTATATCAAGGTTGTTGCCGGTTTTTCCACATCCCCAGTTGGCTAAGCTATCTGCTTCCACGTTCCGCGATCTGTGGACATGGGTCAAAATAATATATTCTATCCTTTGTATTATATTTCCTATTTCCTGAACCAATATTTTTGCCCTCCAACTTTGGCTTATCTTCTCCCATTTTGTTCCTTGCTGGAGTTTTTTTAAAATATCTATTACCAGTCTCGAGTCTCCTTCCACTTCTAGTCTCTGAAACCTTTCTCTCGAAGTTATTTCTAGACCCCGCGTTAACGCATAGAGCTCTTATTCATTATTGCTCACTAGTCCACAATCCATGGCATACATGTGGATGGTGTTACCTTGATGGTCTCAGAACACCAATCCTGAGCCTATAGCCCTCGGGTTCCCTTTAGCTGCTCTGTCGAATTTTAGTTTTATGAAATCTTCCTGGAGAACACGAAGAGGGTTGGGGAGTCATAAGGAGTAGGTTTTGGTTTCCATGAATTGGCCATCAGCATACTGGGATTCAAGTTTAACCTTGCCAGTATACGACCTCCCTGTAGATTGGTTTCCCAACCATCTGGGTACTAGTACTCTACAATAATTGTTTCTCAGGTGTTATGGACTATCATTCCCCATAATTCTATTATTGCTCTCTTTTCCGCTTAAAAATTCTTCGGTTTCTTTCCTTCCACACCGCCCATAGCAGGAATCCAAGGGATATCTACCAGGCTCGGTTCAGGATGGGATTATGGTAAGGCTTCCTTCTCCATTTTTCCATTGTTAATTTTGTACTTGTTTGAGCCCTGTTTCTATGGCCAAAAAGTTTCACATGATACTGCCATAGAATCTCACTGTAACTGCAGGCATTTAATAAGTGTTCCATCGATTTCGTTTGTCTTTCACATATGTAGCAGGTCAATGGTCCTTGCATCCCCCTTATCTATAACTGATCCCAAGTTCGTGCTCTCCCGTGCAGGACAACCCAAAGGAAAAAGGATATTTTGGGCCACAGTTTGTCCTTCCAGATTTGTTCTCAAATAGGAGACCCTTGTTGTTGATGATGTGTTGCTTGCAAGTGGTATCCTTCTTGTATGATGAACATCCCTTTTATTTTATATCCCCACCTTATTATATTCATTCCTTCCAATATCGCTATTCTTTGGGACTCCATATCCTTCTCATAGGTTGCCCATTGAATCAAATCTGGAGCACTCGACCAATCTTGTTTATGCTTCCATTTTCTCTAGTGTTCCCCTGTGTCCGTTCCCCAATAATTTTTCACCAGCTAATTTGTAGGGTTATTTGTATATTGGCATATTTCTGCAAGGTATGGCCTACTATATAATTTCTCTCTCTTGCGAGAATCTTGCTTTGTCTCCTCCCTTTATTTCCTAGAAACTATGATTTCTTATCAATTCTCTGTTTTCAGATGCCAAATTCCATATGGCCAACCCCTTTATGTTTTCCTAGACTCTTAGCCTTCCTTTTGTCAATCTTGGCATTCCATATTTTCTCCCCCATATTTCTTTCCATAGGTTTGTTCCTCCCTAAATCCATCTCCACCATAGCTTGGCCCCCATGACCTGATTTAGAATATACGGGTCTCGAAGTCCCAGCCCTCCTACTTTGTTAGGTTTACTTAGCCAATTCCAAGATAGCAGTGCCCATTTTTTAACTGTGTTGGCCCTTTCCATAGGAATTTCTTGAATATGTCAATCATTCCATGGCAAACAGTTTTAGGGACAGCTTGGCTTGATAATTGGTATATCAGGATTGACTGAAGCACTGCCTTTAACAATATTACTCTACTCGCCATATTCAGAGTCTTAAAAGTCCAATTCTGCAACCTCCCTTGGATTTTAGTGAGAATAACTTTCCAGTTTGCCACTCTGATCGGGTGTAGACTTAGCGGGATCCCCAAATATTTCGAGGGAAGATTTCCTATATGGAAGCCCATTATTCTCACTAGGAAAGCTTGGGATTGAGCTGTTGTATTGAAGAAGAAGATATCCGACTTCTCTTTATTGATCTCTGTCCCTAAAGCACTCATGAAATCATGTAAGATTTCTATCAAGGCTCTAGCTTCCTTGAGGGTTGCTTGCCAAAACATCATTATGTCATCGACAAACTGTTGATGTGTTAATGGCAGGTCATTGCCACACATTCACAGGCCTATAAATTGACCTCCTTGCACCTTTTCCTATTACATATCTTCCTAGTCCTTCAACAGCCAAGATAAACAAAAAAGGGGACATCGGATTGCCTTGTATTATACCCCTTGTTGCATTAAATGCCTCATTCAGAGCTCCATTTAGAAGGATTGAGAACACAGGGGTATATATCATAGAATAGATCCAGTTTATCCATTTGGGATCGAAGCAAAATGCTTTCAAGACTCCTTAGAGGTAAGTCCATCTTAGACGGTCATAATCTATTGATAGATCTAGTTTTATCATCATCCCTTTAGTTTTTTAGGTCTTCAGAGAGTGAATCGCCTCTTGAGCCATGTCTATCCCATCCACAGTTTGACTTCCTTTGACAAAACTAGTCTGTTCTTGAGAGATTAAGACATGAAGGATATGTTTGAGGAAGTTTACCATTATTGTAGCCATAATTTTATATATTACATTGCATAAAGCTATAGGTCTAAACCCCTGAGGCTCTTCCGAATGGTCTGTTTTGGGGATAAGAGCTAGGAAGGTGGAATTCAAGGTCGGGTGCATCCTTTTAGTTCGTCTTGACTCCTCCACTACTACAACAATATCTTATCCTAGAATCGTCCAAGTTTCCTGGAAAAATTCTACTTTAAGGCGATCTGAGCCTGTAGCCTAATTCTTCACTAACCATTTGATTACTTCTTCCACCTCAGACTTAGTTATTTCCCTCATTAGAGCTAGGTTATGATCCCTACTAACTAACTAAGGGATATGCCAAGTAATATTGTTTATATCTTCTGTCCTGTCTAAATTAGGTTTAGTCAATAAATTTTAAACATGTTGGACCAGCAGGTTCTCCATATCTTCCTTTTGAGTAAGGCGATTTCCATCCTGGTCTACTAGGGAGAAGATCTTATTATGCTGGCGATGTTGAATCATCGCTTTATGAAATAATCTAATGTTCCTTTCCCCCTCTCTCAGCCACTGAATTCTTGATTTTTATTTCCACAAAATCTCTTCCTACTGCCTCCTTTCCTCCAACCTATTCAGTAGCTATCCTTCTTCCTCCACTAGGGTTTCAGTGCGACCGTTTGTTATTATCTATTGTTGCACCTTTTTCATCTTTGCTTGTAGTAGTTCTTGTTCCTGTTGTATGTTATGAAACTCTTCCTTTGTTCCATTTTTTGATTTTGTCTTTGATTTCTTTAGGCGGAGTTGGAATGTATGCATTTGGTTTCTGCCTTGTTTCTTACTTGCTTTCCAACATTACTTCATCTTTCCTAGGAAGGTCGGGTCTCTCAACCAGAACGCTTCAAACCTGAAGGGTCTCTTGGTTTTCCCTTGTTTCATGTCCACTTCTAATCTAATTATGCAGTGGTCTGATCCCATACATGGCAAGATGGATGCATCATAGTATACATCTCTGCTGATTAAGTTTTCAGTTGCCAAGAATCTATCTAAGCGTGACGCTATTTTACGGGTTCCTCCTCTTCGTTGTTCCACATGTACATTCCATTGATTGTGGGGATATCAACCAGGTGGAGCTCTTCTTGGATATCCCTAGATTGTTCCATTTCAAGTTCGTCCCTTCTAATCCCTCCTTTTTTTTCCTCCAAAGTAGTTATCAGATTAAAGTCCCCTGCAATCAGCCAAAGTTTTTCATCGTGCATTTGGTTTAGGGTCCTTATGCTTTGTATGAAGTTTTAATTTTCAACTGGAATATGAGACCCATAGATTGCTGAGATCATCAACCATTATTTGGTCCCTATATTTTAGAGGCGACCTGTGAGGATTCTCTGCATTCGTGTCCAATAATCTGCCTTTACCCCTGTTGGATTCTAGATGATTTCTATGCCCCCTGCAGTTCCTTTCACATCCATTGCAACTACCTCATATCTTGGTTTCATCCTCCTTAGAATCTCTTCTAGTTTTTCTCCTGTTATATTTGTTTCCTAGAGAAGCATTATTTGAGGCTTTTCCTTTTCAATTGATCGATTAGATATCTCTATTTTCCTTGGTTGTTTAGGCCCCTTATGTTGTAGGATATTACTATCTGTTAGGGTCCTATAATAATAGGATTCATAATTCTGAATTGGCTATGGTTAGTCTCGTAATATTGTACATACTTTTCCTTTTTGCAAAATGTTTTCCCACATTATTGAAATTAAAAATGTAAAGAGGGTATGTCCTAAAAGAATAATCAAAGGACAAAAAGAAATAAAAAGATAAAAAAAATTAAAAAATATGAACCCCAAAAAGAGACAAAAATATATCATGAAAGTGTGAAAATCCAAATGCCACTCCTTTTACTTTGTAAAATAAGATTGTGTGCAGCTTGTCAAAAATGTCACAATCCATGGTGGTCAAATAGTTTAAGCTTGACTCATTCATGCTTTAAATTTCATGTTGATAGATAGAGAATAAAGATCTAGCCAAACTGTTTAATCTTGGCAGATCAATAGTTAGGTATAGAATAATAATGAGCTCATCAGTTTAATCTGAGCCATTGGAAGTTATAAGGTTAGAATTAGATAGTTTTCTTATCAAAAGAAAAAGGAATAGAGGGCCAGCAAGCTCAAATGCACTAAATGAATGAAGAAAAAATGCTAGGCTAAATAAAGGGTAGGTAGAAGAAGTTTTGCAAGTGCACAAGATTTCTAAGTCAAAAGAACATTCATCATGCTTAATCCTATGTTTCATGTGCAGGAAGAATTGTGAAAGAGAAAGGATATTCACCAAATCTTATTTACTAATTTCCCCTCATTTCACTAGACCCCCACATACTTAGTTTACTAATTTCCCCTCATTATCCCTTCATTACTTATAAATACCCTTTCCCCTCATTTTTACATTTTACCCCTTGGTTTCACACATTTCCTAGATATTACCCTTCAAAAATCATTTCCCCTTCCCAAAACCCCTTTCCCTAGTGTGAAACGCATTCCCATTATAGATATTACATTCCCCCCTTATTAATTTCCCTTTTCCCCTTAAAAACCCACAAAACCCTTTATCCTAAGTTATTTCCTAAGTCCCGCTTTATAATTCCCCACGTTATAAATTCCCTGACACCCTTTTAACCCACCAAGCCTTGGTGTATAGTTAAAAAACTCCGCAATATAACCCATGGTCCCCACCTTTATTAACCCGCTGCTTATATTAAAAACCCATCATTATCGGTTAATTAATTACAATTTACTGTAATTAAACCCCGGGCCCCGCCAGCCACAACCCAACTCCCTCCATGCAACTTCACCGTGCGATATCCCTTCAATCTCCCACTTGCAAATCCAATGCTGCACGTCCTTATCACGTAGATTTATTGTCCGACAGTTAACAGCTTGAGAGCACGCGAGATTCGTGGTTTTGGCCGAGAACTGTTTGGCTACGTGGCAGCACCAGGTCATATTGTGTGCTCATGAAAAATACCTCTCTCTATCCAAAAGCGGTACGATATGGCCTAAACCCACCTCCCCTCCTAAACCAAAACTGCTTACTATTCATTTGCTAATACTTGCACCAAAATCTAACTGTTATTGGTTAAAAGGCCGAAAAGGCCCTAGTTTCTTCTTTTCACTCATTTTCACTACAAACCTCTGTGAACCATTTCCGACACCCTGAACCTCTGCATGACCAATTTAACCAACTTTTGCCACCTGAAGACGCTATGGACACCAAATTGAAGCAGCAAATAGCCAACTGAAGCCTTAGTAACCTCTGCTGCTACCACAGAACCCTATTTGCGCACCAAATTGTCATTCTCCAGGTATTCTTTGAAAGAACTAGAACGACCCTATGATTCAATCTGTGCACAATGATTATTAAAAGATTAATGAAGTAAATAAATTTAAAAAAATTGCTAAATTGAAGAGAAACCTACTGTGCATCCAAACCCCTTTTTACAGATTGAAATTACCCTCCCACTATTCCGAACCTTCTGACCTTATTCCTAAAGCCACATAAAGAATAATTTAGTTGAATAAACCAAATTATGGCTTCCCAAACCTCTCTGGATGTAAGACCTCTGCAAACCCCTCACCTGGATATTGACCACCTTCCATTAGCCGACAGAGAATTTCAAATCAAGGACACTGCTTCCCCTGCCCACCTACTGAAACTCCACTGCTGGAGTAAAGACAAGTTTTTAAACCAGAATGATGACATTCACCTATGGGAGTCCAATTTTCCCAAGTACTTGTTCCTAGAAGTACACCTATTCCCAGAAATCATCCACTTCTGCCAAGCTTGTTATGTTCCCAGTTAAAGAGCCATAGTCACCCCTGACCAACATGTTTTATTCACTATTACAACAGAATCAATAAATCAAATGCTGTAGATCCAACCAGGCTGAAATGAGACCCCACTTTCCATTGAAGGTTTACCTGAATTCTACATAAAGCTAGACCTTCCCAAGAAAGCTCAGATCTTTAAGACTTTCATCATTGAAGAGTCTCATACTCCCACAGATAGTCCTCCATATGCTGCCACCATTTATTTTGAGAGAGGCAGACAAATTATAACCATGCTCTATTGCATTCTAGGGTACACCACAGATGAACATGTGGATGAGGTTGTCCTTGCTTTCTTTTCTATATTTTTCCCAGGCAAGCCTCCTGCTATAGTTTACAACTATGCTCGGTTCATAGCAGATAAAATCCATGAATAGTTTATTAGATTACGAAATGAGAGAGTGTTCAAATACTCTTCAGTTTTGTTTCACATGTTCCTATACTATCAATCCAACAAATTTCTAGTTAGAATCCAAATGTTAGACACCAAGGGAAATCCAAGATCTGTCATATTTTGGACACCATTGATGCAAAGATATTCCACTGTTTTTGGTTATAAAGAATTCATTGATTCATTTGTTCATCCTATTATAAACATGCTAACCAATAGCTATCTACCTACAATCAGTGAGGAGATTAAGAGAGTTTTACAGTTGGAAAAGAACAATAGAGTGGGAGACTGGTATCTATACCAGGACCACATAGGAATCAGGATATATGGATGCCAACTTACTCCCTACAAACTGCCCAAATACCTTCCGATGAGGATATTTGCATTAGAGTATTTTAGACAAATCATAAACTCCGATGAAGTTAATTTCCTATTAGCTAAGAAGAAGACCCAGTTTAAAATAAAAAACCAATTGGGCTCTTTTATTTGTAATAATAGGGACACTGGACTAGAAGCAAAAAAAATCTTACAGCAGATGAACTTCAAGAGCAGTTTCATGTGGCAGTATGACCCTAATGGAGTCATAAATAAACTAAGGCTCAAATTCAAATTGATTCCTTTCATACATGATCCCAGGCCAGACATTGAGAGATATGCCAACCAATCAGAATGGTTGGAAAAAACTTTAATAGATGTGGAGAGTACCTTAATTGATGTGGAAAAGCAGATTGATACTAGTTCCTTTCCGCAGGTTGCAGCCCTAGAAGAATAGATGAATATTACTCCCATTTTATAGACTACAGCTAATGAGGACAGAAATGTAAAAGGAACCAGGGAAGAAGGTTCTAGCTTAGGGATGGACACTACAGATGATAGGTTTGAGATCAGTTACAGGAAGAGGCCCAATATTAATCCTATAATTGAGCAAGAAGACACCATTGAGATAGTGGAAATCACTAACCCTGACACAATGGTTGGAAGGAGTAAAGGCCCAGTAGTTTCAGAGGAAACTCACCAACATTCTACTTAAAACACTCAACTTATTGAGAAGCAACTTAGCATTGAAGTCTCTTCATACAACAAGCCTGTGGATAAAGCGAGATATATAGGAAAAATACAAGGAAATTAAGTTGAGGAATGAGGTATTGAAGGTCGAAACTTATGCCGAGTACTTCAAACAAACACCTACAAATCAGAATAGGTTAATGTCAACCTTTGATATTAAGACAGGTTTACGATCAGTTACAGGAAGAGGCCTAACCTTAATCCTATAATTGAGCAAGAAGACACCATTGAGACAGTGGAAATCACTGACACTGACACAATGGTTGGAAGGAGTAAAGGCCCAATAGTTTTAGAGGAAACTCACCAGCATTCTAATTCAAACACTTAACTTATTGAGAAAAAACTCAGCATTGAAGTCTCTTCATACAACAAGCTTGTGGATAAAGTGAGATATAAAAGAAAAATACAAGGAAATTAAGTTGAGGAATGAGGCATTGAAGGTCAAAACTTACACCCAGTACTTCAAACAAACACCTGCAAATCAAAATAGGTTAATGTAAACCTTTGATATTAAGACAGGTAAAATGCAAATGACATTCATGCAGCCTATAGTCGAGCAACCCAAATCATCAACAGACTATAGGAACACTGAATTTGAAGTTTTGGCTAGGGATTTTCACCCTTTTGACCAAATTGAGTTCCTTAAGCGGGAAGGTGAGACGATTTATTCCACCATGACAAATAAAAAAATCACTGTGCACAAACTCCAAAGCTCACTGGATAATACCATAGCACAGTATAAGTTAGAAAAGGCATCCTCATAGGCCAGGGACAACAGAATCAAGTCACTGGAAGACTTGGTTATTGAGCTTGGGTATAATCCCAATGATGTCAAGGCTACAGAGAAATTGATAAAGAAGAAAAATGAGGATATTCCTGCTTTAAAGAAAGAATTGAAGCTACCTCATTTAGAGCATCCACAGACCAAGGAGGTCCTTGAAAGCCAAACTCAGCAGGAGGAGATGATGGATCTCATTCTCTAATTAAACGATCAATTGAAAGAAATGGAGAAGGAGTTGGACAACTTAATATAGCTGAAACAGGACAGCCTTGAGATAGCCACTATCACTGCCATTCCCACAATGACTACAGTAGTTCCATCAACCTTGGCAGCTTCATTGGCCCCAACAGCTCCACTGACTACAACACTTCCAGCTGCAACAACATCTACATCAACAATAGGTTCAACAATAGCAGCAACTCAGCCAATTGATGAGGCAATCAAACTGGTCAAAGACATGGAGGACATGTCCATTTAGACCACTAAGATAAATAGACTTAAGGAACAAATTACAAGTCTGGAGGATGAGAAGAAACTGGCACAGATTATGCACAAGAATGAAGTTCAAAAGTCAACTAGGTTGACTGAGAGGATAAAGAACCTAGAGAAAGAATTAACATTGAAGGAGCCATTTGCCCAAGCTAAAGAACAACCATGGGCCAATATCATTAACTCTGTCAATGATATTTGGCCATTTATAGAACTCATTTTTGAACAAAATGATTTATTCAAAGAGGATACTGAAGCAATTCAAAGAGTTAAGGCCAAAGTTGGACACATACCAGAAGATGCCACCAGAATAATCCAATTCCTTAATTCTAAAAATAAATATGAATTGTAGGAACTAGACATAGTTGACAGGACTGACACCATACTATAGGTGAAAAAAGTGTTCATCAAGAGGAACTTAATGATGAACCTTGAGGACAAATGCCAAACCATGGAACTGGCTATAGACAGGTTCATGGTTAAGTTTGATGCTTTGAGGTAGAAAGGTCTGCCAAATCCCTTGGTGATAAATGACAGATTGATGCCACATGAAGACTACAACAAGAAAATCAGATAGGTGGTAAGAGATCAAGCCAATAATTCTTCTATGAAGGGGATGCCTATAGGAAAGGTTCTGTACCAGACATTTGAGAACCTATTTTACCTCCAGCATGAGGTAAAACACCTTTTTGTGAACAGACCCACCTTTGAAAAGTACACAGAAGCAGATGAAATCTACAGAAAAATGGTAAATATCAAATTACCAGATGTAGAGACATGGGAGAAATTAAATGACTTACTGTAAAAATGTAAGGTAAAAGTGAAAACAGAGCAGTAAAATAAAAGAAACAGGTCAGCCAAAATGAAAGAGTATCAGATGAAATAGTATTAGTTAAAGGGGCAAAGTAAAAAGAACAGTCAGCGTGAAGACAAACATCAAAGGAGAAAAGGCTGCAAAAGATCTAACATCACAACCTAATAAACGACGACAAATTGCAATAGTTGAATATCTATCTCTATCTTCTTGCATGAAGATATTTCTTTTTCCTATATTAATTCCCAAGACAGTTTGGGATATTTTGTAGCTATTTTTTTATAAATACTTCATAATTCGAAGTATGGGGGGGATTGCTAGACATTTCTATAGTTGTATTGATTTGTAACCTGAGGGTTCATTGTACCAATTTTTCAAGTCAGTAGACTGGACTGAGTAATAAAGAGATTGCATTACAGGATTCATGTGTTGAGCTACTTCGTTGAAGTATTTTCCTTTTGTCAAATTGTTATTTTCTTAAGTGTTTCACAAACTTGCATGTTATCTAAATTGAATGAATTAACTGGAATTATATTAAAAAATTTGTTTAAGTACACTCTGTCTTGAATAGTTAATCATCTTAATGTTTTCTTCTGATATCTAGATTAGGGAATCCTTCATTGCTCCCTAGTTTCGATTGACCTCTACCATTTCCTTCATTATTCGAATTAAGGAACCCTTAATTGCTCCTTGGATCCGATTAAAAACCACTTCACCATCCAACCTTAAGATCTGAATTTACTCAGCTACCTTGCTCTGTAAACACTATCTTTACAACTTGATCTAGTCCTGTTTGCTTGACACTTGACGCCATAGCCCAATGGTAAAAGACATCCCTCTATCCATCTAAGTCAGTGATCTCACCACCAAATGAAAACCAAAACCCAAGTACAATCATAACTAGCCTAAAATCAATTGACTAAACAAAGTTAAATCATAAAGAGAGAGCCCTCTCTGAGCATTAGGAAGGCTAGATCTTAATCTCCAAAGTAGGTTTGTAGTTATGGTGGCCTAGGTGCAGGCAATATAGACAACCTCATAAATCTGTCTGAAATTTCTTCAATATCAGACCAAATTTCTCCCTCTGCTTCTTTTGGCGTATCAGTCATTTACTGTTAAACTGACAACCTCATGGTTTTCCTCCAGAACAACAATTCTTGTTATGGCCGCAATTTATTACACAAAGCCCTTATACTCTTTCGGGATTATAATTCCAAAGGAATTACCTTAAACACTATCGGCGCTTTAAAATTCTAAGGATTGCGTATTAAGCCAATAACACTATAGGCACTAAAAACCAAGGAAAAATGCCTTTTACGCAAACAACACAATCAGCGCTTTAAATCACTATCGGCGCTTTAACATGGGTAATTCCCCGATGTGATATGCCATGTGGCTATCGGAAATTGCTATCGTCGATGCCGAAAATCCACACAATAGGCTCCTTTCACTCCGACTGTGCAATGCGACAATCCTTGCGGACCCAAGAACTTATCCAACCCGCTATATAATATTTCAGGTCCGAGCTTATTGGGATTTTGGACTTCGGCAGTTCCACAACCCTTTCCACTCCACTTGCGATTATGCGATGCGATAAAGGTTCGGACCTAATACGGGTATGAACTAGAATCAATAAAATTTCAGGTCCAGAGCTATGTCCAGACTAAGGTCTTTTCACGAATTCTCTGTGTAAAACAGAGTTTGGCCATGGAACTCTATACAACGATTTAAGAAGCCTGTGCTTGCCGATAAGAAGGAAAACGATTTTAAAGGCTCTAGCCTAAATATTCATGGGAAAATAAGGCTAGTTCATCCATATTCAAACTCAGAAGAAGGTAATTAAACTGATACATGCAAATAATTAACATTCAACAAAGAACCATATAATCAGATGCAAAGAGAGGTTTTTATTCAGATGATAATGCTTCCAGCCCGACTCTACTCTGAGCTTCCCGTCATTTTATTTATAATCAATAGATAAAGCATTCTCGTCCATTATCCTTTACAGAAGCATGCTTTTACATAGAGTGATTTAAAGCGTAAAGCTTTGTTATAGCTTATCCATAAGCGATTATTTTAGCATGATTTATTTTTACTCTATTCTTATCTTAAACTAGGAAAGCATGAATATTGTTGGCTAAAGGACTCCACTCCCTTGCCTGTAGATTTTTTTGGATTTTTGGAATATGTTTGAAGATTTTTCCCTCTAAGTCACATGCTCTTGCATTAGACTCCTGACGAAAAAATTCTTCATGGGCTCCTATCCATGATTTCATCTACAGAACAACCCAGTTTCTGTAGCATGTCTTCTATAACCCAAGTAGCTTCAGCGGTTGGTTGTCCCTTCCATTTTACCAAATACTGGAAGTACTCTCGTCCCCTTGTCTTCTTAAACACCTTCTTGTCTAGAATTCTTTCTGGCTGCAACTCCTTTGCTGTGGGTAACTGTTTTACCCAGTCAATCTCTTGGATCTCTTGATCTTGTGCTGTATCATCTGTAGTTCCACTTTCATACTTGTACAGGTCTGCAACATTAAAAATTGGTGATATCCCAACATCATGGGGTAACTCAATCTCATAGGCATTTGTAGAGAATTTCCTCAATACTTTGCACGGTCCAATTTTCTTAAACTTCAATCTATTATATTCCCTCTTTGGAAACCTCTCCTTTCTAGGATGTGCTAAAACCAAATCCCCAACTTCAAATTTCACCTCTCTTATCCTCATATCTGCTCTGGTTTTGTGCCTAATGTTGCTATCCTGCAACTGTTGTTTCACTTGTTCATGTATTGCTTGCATTTCTGAAGCAAAATTTTCACGCTTTGCACTTCTCATCTCTTCTTTTCCCAAGTTTCTTAATTCAGATATTCCTCTTGGATGCATTCCATAAACAATATGGAATGGAATCTATCCTGTACTCCTGCTGGGTGAGTCATTATATGCATACTCATCTTGTGCTAACACTTGATCCCATTGCTTTGGATGTTCTGCAATAAGGCTCCTTAAAAGATTGCCTAAACTCATGTTCACCACTTTATTCTATCCATCAGTTTGTGGATGATAGGCAGAATTGAAACTTAATTTAGTTCCCAGCTTCTTCCATAGTGTCCTCCATAAATGTCTAACAAATTTGGAATCCCTGTCTGAGACAATACTTTTGGGCAACCCATGCAATCTTACAATCTCCTTAAAAAACAAATTAGCAATGTGAGAAGTATCACTAGTTTTATAACATGGAATAAAGTGTGCCATCTTTGAAAATTTGTCCACTACAACAAAAATTGAATCATTACCTCTTTGAGTCTTTGGTAAGCCCAAAACAAAATCCATACTTACCATATCCCAAGGCCTATCTGGAATTGGTAATGGGATATACAAACCTGTGTTTTGGCTTCTTCCCTTTGCATATTGACAGACTTTGCAAGTTTTCACATACTTCTCCACTTCATATTTCATTTTTAGCCAGAAATAAAATCTGTTTAGTTGATCATAAGTCTTCTCCACACCAAAATGTCCTGCAAGTCCTCCACTATGTTTTTCTTTGATTAAATTATCCCTCATCGATCAGTTTGGTATGCATGGCTGATTTTTTTTAAACAACAGTCCATCTTGTAAGAAGTAATCCAACCATCTACTCCTATCCATCAAAACATGATTTTTACAAGCCTCAAATGCCTCTTTAAAATCTGAATCGGTCTCATATAATTCCTTAAGAAAATCAAAATCCAACACTTTGATTTGACTCTCTTGAAGCAATACATTTCTCCTACTTAAGGCATCTGTAACTTTATTTGATTGGCCATTTATATGTTTCAAAACAAAATGGAAACCTTGAAGATACTCTACCCATTTAGCATGTTTTTGGCTGAGCTTTGGCTACTGCATAATATACTGCAATGCATGGTTATCTGAATAAAGGATAAATTCCTTTGACATCAGATAATGCCTCCATTTCTTCAATGACTGCACAACTGCATAGAACTCCTTATCATAAGAAGAATACTTCTTTTTGGAATCATTTAGCTTTTCACTAAAATAAGTTATTGTTTGGTCTTCCTGACTTAAAAAACCTCCAATTGCTTCTCCACTAGCATCACACTTTACTTGGAATGGCTTACTAAAATCAGGTAAAACTAAAATAGGCTTTTCAGTGATTTTCTTCTTTAACAGCTGAAAATTCTTTTCTGCTTCAGCAATCCATCTAAATGATTGTTTACCCTTCTTTATGGTTTCAATAATAGGTGCATTAATCTTACTAAAATTCTTGATGAATTTTCTATAAAAGTTAGCAAGACCATGAAAACGCGTTACCTAAAAAACACTCTTGGGTGAAGGCCACTCCATAATTGCTTTGATCTCCTCTGGATCCATCTTCAGCCCTTCAGCAGAAATAACAAAACCCAAGTACACCAGCTCTTCTTTCATGAATGAACACTTCTTCAAATTCAACAATAATTTCTCTTGCTGCAGCCTTTGTAAGACATAATTCAGATGTCTCACATGCTCCTCCTTAGACCTGCTGTAAACTAATATATCGTCCAGATATACTATTACAAACTTACCAATGAACTCTTTAAGAAATTCATTCATGAGTCTCATAAATGTACTTGGTGCATTTGACAACCCAAAAGGCATTACTCTCCACTCATACAATCCCTCATTTGTCTTAAAAGCAGTTTTCCACTCATCCCCTTCTCTTATTCTTATCTGATGATACCCACTTTTAAGATCTAGTTTTGAAAAATACTTTGCTCCACTCAAGCAATCCATTAAATCTTCAATTCTAAGCAAAGGATATTTGTACTTGACTGTGATTTTATTGATGGCTCTTGAATCTGTACACATTCGCCAGCCTCCATCTTTCTTTGGACTTAGCACTATTGGTACTACGCAAGGACTCAAGCTTTCTCTGATCAGCCCTTTGTCAAGCAATTCTTGCACCTGCTTCTAACCTCTTCATCTTCTGTAGGAGTCATTATGTAAGCTACTTTGTTAGGTAGACTTGCTCCAGGTATCAAATCTATATGATGGCTGATTCTTCTAATGGGTGGTAATTCATTAGGCAAGTCATCAACAATAATATCACAATATTTCTCCAACATTTCTTGAATTTCAATGGGTAAATAAAAAACTTTAGTAGAAGCCATTATTACCTTGGGCTTGCAAATTACAACAAAATTTATCTCATTTTCTTCAATCTCCTTCAAGTATTCCTTTCCTCCAAGTAACGGAGCTTTTGGATCAATCTTCTTTCCCGGTACATCTTCTTCTTGTAGAGGCAGCAACGTATGATTGACACCATCCTTTCCAAACTTGTAGGTGTTTCTTTTCCCATCATGCATGGCTCCTCTGTCATATT
Organism: Pinus tabuliformis; assembly: GCA_031772625.1. NCBI lineage: Eukaryota > Viridiplantae > Streptophyta > Pinopsida > Pinales > Pinaceae > Pinus > Pinus tabuliformis. The sequence goes on from CM062816.1 coordinate 1,074,277,677, forward strand.
GCCAAGGTCTTCCAAGAAATATGTGACACACATCCATTGGCATCACATCACATACAATTTTATCTTTATACTTGCCCACCTAAAATTCCACTTCACACTATTCATTCACCAATAGTTGATGTCCCTTTTGCAACCATGACACCTTATAAGGTGTTGGATGTTTCATTGTTTTTAGCTTCAATTTCTCCACCATTTTTGTAGAGACCAAATTATCAGTGCTGCCACTATCAATGATCATCTAGCAACATTTCCCTTGGACTTTACAAACTATCATGAATAAAGTCTTTCTTTGTGATGGTTCAACTAGCTCCTTTGCTGGCTTGAGCAAAAATTTATTAACTACAAAAGATTCTCCTCTCTCTGGTATATTTTATTCTTCTTCCACTACTGCTACTGGTGCTTCTCCCTCAACTTGAGCAACAATTACATTCCTCTGATTTGTTTCTGCATTCTCTGGGCACTCAAAAGCTTTGTTTCCCAGCTTGTTACATCTATAACATCTTATTTCTCTGCCTCTACCTCTGCATCCTCTTCCTCTAGAAAAACTCCCTCTGTCTCTTGCATCACCTCCTATGGGTGCATGTTGGGTTGAGCTAGTACTAGCTACATCTTTAGGTGCTGTAGTTCTTCCTCTACCACCTTGACTTCCCCTTCCTCGGAAAGTACCTCTCCCTTTGGCAGACTGCTTCCTCATGAGTTTTTCTTTAGCTTTCAGTGCTATCTGATAAGATTCCTCTACTGTTTTAGGAGACAGTAGACGTATCTCATCTTTAATGTCCATCCTGAGACCATTCATGTATCTAGCCACCTTCTCATCTGTATCTTGGGTTTCTCTAGCTCTTATGCTTACCTTGTAGAACTCCTCTGTGTATTCTTTCACTGTCAAAGATCTTTGTCTAAGATTTTGCATTTGTCTAAACAAGGTTTGCTAATAATTACTTGTTAGAAACTTACCTCTTAGCTTTGCTACCATCCTACTCCAATTCTTGATTGGTTGCTTGCCAAGTCTCTTCCTTTCTGCTTGCACACCATCCCACCAAAGCACTGCATGGCCTTTTAACTTGGTGACAACAAACTTGACTTTCTTCTCATCTTCTGTTTCTTCATAATTGAAGAATTTCTCCATGCCATTAATCCAGTCTATTAATTCTTCTGGATTCAGTCCTCCTTCATATATTGACACCTCGGTCTTTAACCTGGCCGTGGATCTCAACACTGACTGGAATAACCTCATCTCAGGAGTAACTGCTACAACTTCCTCCTCTGCAGCTTCAATTTCAGGTTCACTAACATATCCATCATCTATGTTTCTACCTGTTGTTAATGCATGCAATCTAGATTTCATCTGTTTCACAGTTTCCATTACTTCAGTGTTTGCAACAAGCCGTCCTCTTCCACCATGTCCTCGTCCTCTTCCGAATCTGAAAGCCATATTAACTTTCCTTCTCTTGCTTCTAAGATTCAATCCAATGTCATCTAGCTGCTCTGATACCACTAATGGTGGCCTGGGTGCAGGCAATATAGACAACCTCGCAAACCTGTCAGAAATTTCTTCAATATCACGCCAAATTTCTCCCTCTGCTTCTTTTGGCGTATCAGTCATTTACCGTTAAATTGACAACCTCATGGTTTTCCTCCATAACAACAATTCTTGTTATGGCCGCAATTTATTACATAGAGCCCTTATACTCTATCGGGACTATAATTCCAAAGGAATTACCTTAAACACTATCGGCGGGATTTTCAAATGGAATTAACGCAAATAGCGTTGAATACACTATCGGCACTAAAAAACAAGGAAAAATGACTTTTACGCAAACAACACAATCGACGCTTTAAATCACTATTGGCGCTTTAACATGGGTAATTCCCCGATGCGATATGCCACGTGGCTGTGGGAAATCGCTATTGGCGGTGCCGAAAATCCACACAATATGCTCCTTCCGCTCCGACTGTACAATGTGACAATCCTTGCGGACTCGAGAACTTATCCAACCCGCTATATAATATTTCGGGTCCGAGCTTATCGGGGTTTCGGACTTCGACATTTCCACAGCCCTTTCCACTCCACTTGCGATTATGCGATGCGATAAAGGTTCAGACCCGATACGGGTATGAACTAGAATCAATAAAATTTCAGGTCTAAAGCTATGTCCAGACTAAGGTTTTTTCACGAATTCTCTGTGTAAAACAGAGTTTGGCCGCAAAACTCTATACAACGATTTAGGAAGCCTGCGCTCACCAATAAGAACGAAAATGATTTTAAAGGCTCTAGTCTAAATATTCAGGCTAATTCATCCATATTCAAACTCAGAAGAAGGTAATTAAACTGATACACGCATATAATTAACATTCAACAGAGAACCATATAATCAGATGTAGAGAGAGGTTTTTCTTCAGTTGATAATGCTTCCAGCTTGACTCTACTTTGAGCCTCCCGTCATTTTATTTATAATCAATAGATAAAGCCTTCTCGACCATTATCCTTTACAAAAGCATGCTTTTACATAGAGTGATTTAAAGCATAAGGATTTGTTACAACTTATCCATAAGCGATTATTTTAGCATGATTTATTTTTACTCTATTCTTATCTTAAACTAGGAAAGCATGAAAATTGTTGGCTAAAGGACCCCACTCCCTTGCCTATAGATTCTTTTGGATTTTTGGAATATGTTTGAAGATTTTTCCCTCTAAGTCACATGCTCATGCATCAGGTTAGCTCTATCATTTCTTTCACAACAACTCTAGAGAAATTTTGGAGTGATAACATATTGGCGACCATACTGGGGACTCGATCCTCAATGTAATAAAACTTTGAGGAAATCTTAAATCTCATATTTTGCACCTTAAGGTTATTTTAGAGTTGTTAAAAGGTTTCATAAAACAATTAAAAAATTAAAATTTTGGCTCCCAAAAGAACACACTATACCAGGGCAAATCCAGATCCAAACCCTGCTACAATAGTTGATGACCCTAACAAAATTTTAAGAAAATAAAAAAAGGTAGAAACTCAAGGAAGTAGTAGTCAGTTAATTAAAGCAAATTCCCTCCCTAAAGAATTATCAAGTTTAGAAGATATTTAGTTTGATTTATCATTTGAGCTTTCTTTGTTTAGAACCAAATCTGAAAATTCAATTCATGATATTGTAATAGACCCCAATTTTATTCAATTTATTGAGTCAAAAAAGGTGCCTATACATCTTGATTTAGATCAACATGTTTTGGATACTTTTGATAAACTAGAAGCTTTAACCTTAACCTTGATAAGCCATATAGACAAGGCCTATCTTCAACAATCAGTTGAATTAGCTACCTTAATTGCTGCTACCCCTGAAATTTCTACAGAGTCTTCAAAACCTGGAAATACAACTTCATTTACTACCACCTCACCTATAATATCCACCACAATTCATTCCCCTAAACCATTCATACCTCAATTTCCTCTCCAACCAAACATTGTAAGTTCATCTAGTTCATCTACAACCATCTCAAGTCCTTCTTCAAGCACCACTACTTTGCCCCATAGTCAAACCAAAATTTTGGCCATAGTAGATAGATATGCACCTTTGGTCTTGCCAGCTCAACTACATGCCATGCCCCAAGACTATCAAAGTAAAATATTTTTGTTTGATGCTACCGGTCAATATACTACCCAACAACATGTGAATAAAATTGTTGACTACTTTGAATTACACGAGATTGATGAGTCTGATGTGCAAATGAGGTTATTTTCCCAAACACTGACAGAGGATGTTAAAAAATGGTTCAAAGGTTTACATACTAATCATATTCCTGATTTAGCTGCTTTCCATATATTGTTTATTGATAGATGGGAAAGAAAGAAAAACCCATTACAAATATTGTTTGAATATGATAACATTAGAAGAGATCCTAATGAATCTGTTTAGGATTATTGTACTAGGTTCAACAATATCTATAATGCAATCCTTGTAAATATTAAACCTCCACTAGACTTAGCATTAATCAAATTTCCTGATGGGTTTGACACTGATATGTCTTACCAATTGAGAGAAAGAAATCTTGAAACATTGGAATAGATGCAAAGTAATGCTATTAGTATAGAAGCCAATTTATTAACTAAGAAAGCTAGGATGAGAATGGAGAAATAGTTACGATTAAAGAGGAAGCATCCACTTCAGATGGTAAAATAGATAGTTTAGCCAAAAGTGTAGAAAGGATAATGGATAGATTAGAAAACATGGAAAGAAAATCTCAGTGAGAAAACCAACAAGCACCCCCAATTAGAAACCCCGATTTTAGGAAAAATCTTAATACTGGAAAAACAAGAGATGCAATACCAGATCAACAGATTAGACCACCTTTCCAGGAAAATTATGCTGAAGGTTCACAAAACCATGAAGAAGAAGAGGATACCCAGATAAACCTATTAGGAATTAAAACAAAGATGTTTTTTTTCTTACTCAGGAATAACATGAAATGTACATGTTACAACAATTGAAATTAGAAGTTGGGGAGTCCTTTGACTACAAACATGGCTATGAATCTACTATCTATGAAGTTCACAAATAATATAGCCTTAGAAGCAAAAAGAATATTGAAATTCCCACTAAGAAATCTGTCCAAACCCAAGCTAAAAAAATAATAGAAGCTCCTGTGACCAAAGTTCTACAAATTCTCCCTAGAGGAACTCAGGAGACTTCCAGCCCAAAGATTGTAGATATAACTTCAACTTCAACTGTCAATAAAAATAATTCAAAACAAAACTGCTGATACACAAAGAGAATTGCCAAGTACTGAAAAGGAAGATTAAGGTACACAGACCACATTTGCTAAGGAAGATCTCATACAAACAAGCAAAACTCAATTTCCATTCAACATAAAGACTGAGATAGTCAAGTTGAAAATATCAGTTCCTTTGACAAAGCTAGTGAAAAATGAATCATATAGAACACAAATCCCTGAAACACTAAACATAGGTGAAGGAGAAGATGTTGTAAACCTTAATGATGATCAACCTGAGTTGTTATTTGGTCCAGAAGTAAATGGCAAACATCAACAAGCGGGTATCCCTCCAGTCTACATTAGCTTAAATGTTCATGATAAAATCTTAGATAATGCTATGCTAGATTCAGGGGCATCCCATAACCTAATGCCTAAAGCATTCATGGAGAGATTAAACTTAGATATCACCAGACCCTACAAGGACCTCTTTTCTTTTGATTCTAGCCAAGTCAAATGCCTTGGCCTGATTAAAGATTTATGTGTGACTCTAGTCCAGTGCCCAACAAAGAGTATTGTTATGGACATAGTAGTTGCTGATATCCCACCTAAGTATGGAATGCTATTATCTCACTCATGGGGAGAAAATTTGCAAGGATATCTACAATTAGACATGTCATATGCCACCATCTCTGTTTTTGGTCAACAAAGGAAACTTTAAAGAGAAACCTTGATGAAATACATGGTAAGTAGTTTAGAAAAAGTACAGAATTACCCTATATACTCCATGCATTCTGATATGGACTCATTTATCCTGTATAATTCAGACAATGAAAAAAATGAAATCATAATTGTAGAAGAAAAATGCAAAGCATCTGATAGTGAAAACATATTTCATGAGTCTCTATGGCATTTGGATTTTGATGGCTCTGTAAATAGATTAGGATCAAGCGCAGGAGTTTGGATTCACAACATGGAAAATAATCATTCTGAAGGTCATGCCTTTAGATTAAGCTTTAAATGCACAAACAACATGGCAGAGTATGAAGCTTTAATCTTAGGACTACAAATTGTAAGAAAACTTGGAGCCAAGAGAGTTTCTATCATGGGAGACTCAGAAATGATTATAAAACAAATTAAAGGAGAATATTCTGTGAATAATCCTAGACTTAGCCAATACATAGAAACTTTTCTAGATCTGATTAAGGACCTTCTGGAAACTGATTTTGTTACTATTCCTAGGAAACAAAACATGCAAGCTCATAGTTTGGCTACTTTTGCTAGCACTTGAAAATCACCTTTTCAGCCCAACCATCAATATACAACAGAAGTAAGATGCAGACCTATCATACCTGACAATTTGAAATATTGGTAGATTTTTTCACAAGGTTCTCAAATCTATGATTTCATGAATGCTAAGGGAAAGTTTCAAAACTGTAACATAGATATTGATTGTACAGTAGATAACATCATAAATAGCGTGTTAGATATAAATAGAAGAAATAATCAATGATGATTCTGAGATTTTAAACCTTAAAAATAATTTTTTGCCTAAATGATTAGTCCCATTAGAAGATTTGTTTGATTCAAATGATGTAGCTAGAAAACCAAAAATGGAGCCTTTAAGAGTAGACATAGAAGAATGTAACATAGGAATAGAAGAAAAACCCAAGCTTATCAAAATATCCAAAGCATTGCCTCCAGATGAAAAGCTGAAATACATAAGTTTTTTCAAAGAGTTTCAAGATGTCTTTGCCTGGAGTTATGAAGACCTTAAGTCTTATGATACCAGAAATATTCAACATAAGATACCCATCAAAGAGGATCAGAAACCCTTTAAACAGAAGCTTAGGAGAATTAATCTAGTTCCTATGCCATTAATTGAAAAAGAAGTAAAAAGGATGTATGATGCACACATCATAGCACCAATTAGATATTCAGATTGGGTCTCTAATTTTGTCACTACTAGAAAGTAAACATGAGAAATCAGACTCTGTGTTGATTTCAGGAACTTGAATAAAGTGTCATTAAAAGATAACTACACTCTCCCTAAAATGGACCACATTCTCCAGAGGGTAGTAGGCTCATACAAAATTTCATTGCTTGATGGATTCTCTGGATACAACCAAATCTTAGTTCAACCAAAGGATCAAGCAAAGACTGCTTTTACCACTCCCTGGGGTACTTTCATGTATTTGAAAATGCCCTTTGGATTAATGAATGGTGGAGCTACATTCTAAAGAGCAATGGACATAGCTTTTCCAAAAGAAATCCATGACTTTCTAGTGGTTTACCAAGATGACATCACAATGTTTTCCAAATCAGATAATGAACATCTATATCACATAAGAAGAGTTTTCATTAAATGTAGAAAATTTGGTATTTCCTTAAATCCCAAAAAGACACTCTTTGGTATATAAGAAGGTAAACTCTTGGGACACATAATATCAAAATATGGAATTAGAATAGATCAAGCTAGAATAGAGGCAATCCTGAACATCACTCATCCTAGAAACATCAAGGAATCACAATCATTTTTAGGCAAGATAAATTTTCTTAGGAGATTCATTTCAAACTTAGCAGAATTAACCAAAGAACTAAATAACATGTTAAAGAAAGATTCAGTACTTAAGTGGACAATAGAGGCTAAACAGTCTTTTGAGGCAATTAAAGAAGCCCTTACTAAAATGCCATTCCTCATAAGTCCTGATTTCAAAAAAGATTTTATAATTTTTTCTTTTGCTTCAGAGCATACTATTGTTGCAGTCTTGTTGCAGAAGAATGATCAAGGTTATGAGTAGCCTATTGCATTTTTTAGCAAATCTTTGAGAGATGCTACACTAAAGTACAACATAATGGAAAAACAAGCACTTGGTTTAGTAAAACCTATTAAATATTTTAGAGTGTACATATTGTATTCACACATCATTGCTTATGTTCCAAATTCAGTAGTAAAGGACATTCTGACACAGAATGGGCCTGAAAGAAAGAGAGGTAAATGGATTGCCACTATTTTGGAATATGACACAAAAATAAAGCATACAAAACTTATCAAAGGCCAAGGTTTAGTTAAACTTATGGTTGAATCGAACTGTCAGGCCTTACATATAAATTTCATTGGAGCCTCAGATGATTAGGAAGAGATGGCGACTTCACAGATCAATGAAGCTTTCATAGATTCACCTTGGTATGTAGATATCATATTTGTTTTACTAAACCTACAATCTCCTCCTGGTTTATCTAGAACTAAAAGTAGATTTTTGAAAATGAAATCAATAAAATATTGTATCATAGACAATACTTTATTTTGGAAAGATAATGGTGGAATTCTATTGAATTGTTTATTAAAAGATGAAGCTAACAAAGTTATGCAAGAATTTCATGCAAGAGATTGTGAAGGACACCTATACTAGAAAAAAACTGCTGATAAGATTTTAAGGGCAGGTTTTACTGGCCCACCCTTTTTGCAGATATCAAAAAATATGTGACCTCTTCTCACAAGTGCCAAATATTTGAAGGCAAAAGGAAGCTCTTACCATTGCCTCTAAAACCCATCTTCACAGAAATTCCGTTTCAAAAATGGGGTTTAGACTTCATTAGGGGAAATTCACCCATCCTCCTCAGCCCAACATATATTAATTTTGACAGCCACTGATTACTTTACTAAGTGGATAGAAGCCATCCCTTCTAGACAAGCCACAAACTCTGTCATCATCTCATTCATTGAAAACAATATCCTTTCAAGATTTGGATGCCCCCAAAAGCTCATTACTGATAATGCAATTGTTTTCAAATCCAAGAAAATGATAGACTTTTGTAATAGATATCACATTACCCTTGGCCATTCCCTTGCCTATTACTCTCAAGGTATTGGACTTGCAGAATCCTCAAACAAGAGCCTTGTTAATATCATCAAGAAACTGCTAGAAGACAACAAGAATACATGGAACAAAAATTTGGTTAATGCCTTATTGGCACACAGACTAAGTGCCAAAAAATCCATTGGTACATCTCCTTACTAGCTAGTATATGGAATGGACGCTATTTTTCCATCCTATTTAGGAGTACCAATGATGAAAATGATTCAAGAGTTGCAGGTAGAACCAAATGATATCCAAAGAAGGATAAATCAGATAATACACTTGCAGCAAACTAGAGAAGAAGTCTATGTCAAATCACAAGTGATCCAGGATAAAATCAAAAAGATTTTTGACAAGAAGACCAAAGATGATGATTTTTACATAGGTGAAAAAGTACTCAAATGGGATTCTAGAAGGGAAGAAAAGGGTAAACATGGTAAATTTGATTTCCTATGGCAAGGTCCTTATATAATTTATGGTTACATAGGTAACAATGCATTTTTCTTGAGATAACTAGATGGAACAAATCTAGTACAGGAGGACTAGTCCATGGTAGAATGTTGAAGCACTACTTATCCACAGATTAACATTAGTTCATTTGTTTACTTTGCTCATTGTATATAACATTGCAAAGTTTGGATTGGATTGGATGTTAATCTTTTGAGGTTAAAGCCTGAAGAGAAGGCCCTCGGCTTTGAAATGTGTACCATCATAAAGTATGAATAAAGCATATTAGAGAGGAGCAGTTACAAGGCAACCACAGTCGAAGTTTCAAAGGCTAATGATCTTAAAGTTATTGACATTTCACTAGGAAATTCCATCCCCATGTGGATCCACTGTTAGGGTCCTATAATAAAAGGATTCATAATCTTGAATTGGCTATGGTTAGTCTTGTAATATTGTACATAATTTTGCTTTTTTCAAAATGTTTTCCGATATCATTGAAATTAAAAAATGTAAAGAGGGTGTGTCCTAAAAGAATAATCAAAGGACAAAAAGAAATAAAAAGATCAAAAAAGTAAAAAATATGAACCCCAAAAACAGAGAAAAATAGATCATGAAAGTGTGCAAATCCAAATGCCACTCCTTTTACTTTGTAAAATATAATTGTGTGCAGCTTGTCAAAAATGCCACAATCCATGGTGGTCAAATATTTTAATCTTGACTCATTCATGCTTTAAATTTCATGTTGATAGATAGAGAATAAAGATCTAGCCAAACTGTTTAATCTTGGCATATCAGTAGTTAGGTAGAGAATAATAATGATATCATCAGTTTAATTTGAGCCATTGGAAATTATAAGGTTAGAATTAGATATTTTTCTTATCAAAAGAAAAATAAATAAAGGGCCAGCAAGCTCAAGTGCACCAAATGAATGAAGAGAAAATGCTAGGCTAAATAAACAGTAGGTAGAAGAAGTTTTGCAAGTGCACAAGGTTGCTAAGTCAAAAGCACATTCATCATGCTTAATCCTATGTTTCATGTGTAGCAAGAATTGTGAAAGAGAAAGGATATTCAACAAAGCTTATTTACTAATTTCCTCTCATTTCACTAGACCCCCACATACTTAGTTTACTAATTTCCCCTCATTATCCCTTCATTACTTATAAATACCTTTTCCCCTCATTTTGACCTTTTACCCCTTCGTTTCACACATTTCCTTAGATATTACCCTTCAAAAATCATTTCCCCTTCCCAAAACCCCTTTCCCTAGTGTGAAACCCATTCCCATTACAAATATTACATTCCCCCTTTATTAATTTCCCTTTTCCCCTTAAAAACCCACTAAACCCCTTTATCCTAAGTTATTTCATAAGTCCCACTTTATAATTCCCCGCGTTATAAATTCCTCGACACCCTTTTAACCCACCAAGCCTTACTGTATAGTTAAAAAACTCCGCAATATAACCCATGGTCCCCACCTTTATTAACCTGCTGTTTATATTAAAAACACATCATTATCTATTAATTAATTACAATTTATTGTAATTAAACCTCGGGCCCCACCAGCCGCAGCCCAACTCCCTCCGTACAAATTCACCACGCAATACCCCTATGATCTCCCACCTGCAGATCCAACGGCGCACAGCCTTATTGCGCAGATTCATCGTTTGACAGTTAACAACTTGAGAGCACGCGAGATTCACAGTTTTGGCCGAGCACTGTTTGGCTACGTGGCAGTACCAGGTTATATCACGTGCTCATGAAAAATACCACACTCCATCCAAAAGCGGTGCGATATGGCCTAAAACGACCTCCCCGCCTAAACCAAAATTACCTATTGTTCATTCACCAATACTTGCGCCAAAATATAATCGTTATTGGTTAAAAGGCCAAAAAAGCCCCATTTTGCTCTTTTCGCTCATTTTCACTACAAACCTTTGTTAACCAATTCCTGAACCTCTGCACCACCAATTTAACCAACTTTTTCCACCTGAAGACATTGTAGACACCAAATTGAAGCAACAAATAGCCAACTGAAGCCTCAATAACCTCTGCTGCTACTCTAGAACCTTGTTTGCACACCAAATCGTCATTCTCTAGGTATTCTTTCAAAGAACTAGAACGACCCTGTGATTCAATCTGTGCACAATGATTATTAAAAGATTAACTAAGTAAATAAATAAAAAAACCTTGCTAAATTGAAGAGAAACCTATTGTGCATCCAAACCCATTTTTTATGGATTGAAATTACCCTCCCACTGTTCCAGACCTTTTAACTTATTCCTAAAGGCACAAAAAGAGTAATTTAGTTGAATAAACCAAATTATGGCTTCCCAAACCTCTCTGGATGTAAGACCTCTGCAAACCCCTCACCTGGATATTAAACACCTTCCATTAGCTAATAGAGAATTTCAAATCAAGGACACTGCTTCCCCTGCGCACGTACTGAAACTCCACTGCTGGAGTAAAGACAAGTTTTTAAACCAGAATGATGACATTCACCTATGGGAGTCCAATTTGCCCAAGTACTTATTCCTAGAAGTACACCTATTCCCAGAAATCATCCACTTCTTCCAAGCTTGTTATGTTCCCAGTCAAAGATCCATAGTCACCCCTGACCAATAGGTTTTATTCACTATTACAACAGAATCAATAAATCAAATGCTGCAGATCCATCTAGGCCCAAATGAGACCCCACTTTCCATTGAAGGTTTACTTGAACTCTACATAATGCTAGACCTTCCCAAAAAAGCTCAGATCTTTCAAAATTTCATCATTGAAGAGTCTCATACTCCAACAGATAGTCCTCCATATGCTGCCACCATTTATTTTGAGAGAGGCAGACAAATTATAACCATGCTCTCTTGCATTCTAGGGTACACCATATATGAACATGTGGATGAGGTTGTCCTTGCTTTCCTTTCTATCTTTTGCCCAGGCAAGCCTCCTGCTACAGTTTACAACTATGCTCAGTTCATAGCAGACAGAATCCATGAACAGTTTATCAAATTACCAAATGAGAGAGTGTTCAAATACTCTTCAGTTTTGTTTCACATTTTCCTATATTATCAGTCCGACAAATTTCTAGTTAGAATCCAAAAGTTAGACACCAAGGGCAATCCAAGATCTGTCATCTTTTGGACACCATTGATCCAAAGATATTCCACTATTTTTGGTTATAAAGAATTCATTGATTCATTTGTTCATCTTGTTATAAACATGCTAACCAATAGCTATCAACCTAGAATTAGTGAGGAGATTAAGAGAGTTTTACAGTTGGCAAAGAACAGTAGAGTGGGAGACTGGTATCTATACCAAGACCACACAGAAATCAGGATATATGGATGCCAAATTACTCCCTACAAACTGCCCAAATACCTCCCCATGAGGATATTTGCATTAGAGTATTTTAGACAAATCATAAACTCTGATGAAGTTAATTTCCTATCAGCTAGGAAGAAGACCCAGTTTAAAATAAAAAACCAATTGGGCCCTTTTATTTGTAATAATAGGGAAGCTGGACCAGAAGCAGAAATTTTTTTACAACAGATGAAATTCAAGAGCAGTTTCATGTGGCAGTATAACCCCTAATGGAGTCATAAATAAACTAAGGCTCAAATTCAAATTGAGTCCTTTCATACATGATCCCAGGCCAGACATTGAGAGATATGCCAACCAGTCAGGTTGGAAAAAAAATTGATAGATGTGGAGAGTACCTTAATTGATGTGGAAAAGCAGATTGATACTAGTTCCTTTCTACAGGTTCCAGCTCTAGAAGAACATATGAATATTACTCCCATTTTACAGACTCCAGCTAATGAGGACAAAAATGTAAAAATAACCAAGGAAGAAGGTTCTACTCAGGGATGGACACTACAGATGACAAGTTTGAGATCAGTTACAGGTAGAAGCCCAAGCTTAATCATGTAACTAAGCGAGAAGACACCATTGAGATAGTGGAAATCACTGACACTTACACAATGGTTGGAAGGAGTAAAGGCCTAGAAGTTCCAGAGGAAACTCACCAACCTTCTACTTCAAACACTCAACTTATTGAGAAAAAACTAAGGATTGAAGTCTCTTCATCCAGCAATCTTGTGGATAAAGAGAAAGATATAAAAGAAAAATACAAGGAAATTAAGTTTAGGAATGAGGCATTGAAGGCTGAAACTTATTCCTAGTACTTCAAACAAATGCCTGCAAATCAAAATAGGTTAATGTCAGCCTTTGGAATTAAGACAGGTAAAATGCAAATGACATTCATGCAGCCTACAGTCCAGTAGCCCAAATCATTAGTAGACTACAACAGGACTGAATTTGAAGTTTTGGCTAGGGATGTTCAACCTATTGACAAAATTGAGTTCCATAAAAGGGCAGGTGAGATGATTTATTCCACCATGAAAAATAAATAAATGAATGTGCACAAACTCCAAAGCTCACTGGACAATATCACAACACAGTATAAGTTAGAAAAGGCATCCACACAGGCCAAGGACAAGAGAATCAAGTCACTGGAAGACTTAGTTATTAAGCTTGGGTATAATCCCAATGATGTCAAGGCTACAGAGAAATTGATAAAGAAGAAAAATGAGGATATTTCTTCTTTAAAGAAATAATTGAAGTTACCTCATTCAAAGAATCCACAGACCAAGGAGGTCCTTGAAAGCCAAACCCAGTAGGAGGAGATGATGGATCTCATTCTCCAATTAAATGATCAATTGAAAGAAATGGAGAAGGAGTTGGACAACTTAATACAATTGAAAGAAATGGAGAAGGAGTTGAGACAACCACTGTCATTGCCATTCCCACAGTGACTGCAATAGTTCTATTAACCTTGGTAGCTTCATTGACCCCCATAGCTCCATTGGCTACAACACTTCTAGCTGCAACATCATCTACATCAACAACATGTTCAACAACAACAACAACTCAGCCAATTGATGAGGCAAGCATACTGGTCAAAGAAATGGAGCACATGTCCATTCAGACCACTGAGATAAATAGACTTAAAGAACAAATGACAGGTTTGGAGGATGAGAAGAAACTGGCACAGATTATGCACAAGAATGAAGTTGAGAAGTCAACCAGGTTGACTGAGAGGATAAAGAACCAAGAGAAAGAATTAACGTTGAAGGAGCCACTTGCCCAAGCTAAAGAACAACTATGGGCCAATATCATTGACTCTGTCAATGATATTTGGCCATATATACAAGTCATCTTTGAACAAAATGATTTAGTCAAAGAGGTTACTGAAGTAATTCAAAGAGTTAAGGCCGAACTTGGATACATGCCAGAAGAAGCCACCAGAATAATCCAATTCCTTAATTCTAAAAATAAATATGAATTGCAGGAACTAGACATAGCTGACAAGACTAGCACCATACTAGAGGTGAAAAAAGTGCTCACCAAGAGGAAATTAATGATGAACCTTGAGGACAAATGCCAAACCCTGGAACTGGCTATAGACAAGTTCATGGTTAAGTTTAATGTTTTGAGGTAGAAAGGTCTGCCAAATCCCTTGGTGATAAATGACAGATCGATGCCACATGAAGACTACAACAAGAAAATCAAAGAGGTAGCAAGAGATCAAGCCATAATGCTTCTATGAAGGGGATGTCTAGAGGAAAGGTTCTATACCAGACATTTGAGAACCTATTTTACCTCCAGCATGAGGTAAAACACCTTTTTGTGAACAGAACCAAATTTGCAAAGTACACAGAAGCAGATGAAGAAAAATGGTAAATATAAAATTACCAGATGCAGAGACATGGGAGAAATTAAATGACTTACTGTAAAAATGTAAGGTAAAAGTGAAAACAGAGCAATAAAAGAAAAGCAACAGGTCATCCAGATGAAAGAGTATCAGTTAAAAGGGAAAAGTAAAAAGAACAGTCAGTGTGAAGACAAACATCAAAGGAGAAAAGGCTACAAAAGGTCTGATAGCACAGCCTAATAAACAGGGACAGATTGTAGCAGTTGAATATTTGTCTCTATCTTCTTGCATGAAGATATTTCTTGTTCCTAGATTAACTCCCAAGAGAGTTTGGGATATTTTGTAACTATTTTTGTATAAATACTTCATAATTCGTAGTATGGGGGGGGGGGGGGGGGATTGCTAGACATTTCTATAGTTGTATTGATCTATAACCTGAGGGTTCATTGTACCAATTTTTCAAGTCAGCAGACTAGACTGAGTAATAAAGAGATTACATTACAGGATTCATGTGTTGAGCTACTTCAGTGAAGTATTTTCTTTTTGTCAAATTGTTATTTCTTAAGTGTTTCACAAACTTGCATGTTATCTAAATTGAATGAATGAATTGGAATTATATTACAAAATTTGTTTAAGTACACTCTGTCTTGAACAGTTAATCATTTTAATGTTTTCTTCTGATATCTAGATTAGGGAATCCTTCATTGCTCCCTAGTTTCGATTGACCCCTACCATTTCCTTCATTATTCGGTTTAAGGAACCCTTAATTGCTCCTTGGATCCGATTGAAAACCACTTCACCATCCAGCCTTAAGATCTAAAATTACTCCGCTACCTTGCCCTGTAAACACTATATTTAGAACTTGATCCAGTCCTGTTTGCTTGACACTTGACCCCATAGCCCAATGGTAAAATACATCCCGCTATCCATATAAATCAGTGATCCCACCACCAAATCAAAACCAAAACCCAAGTACAATCATAACTAGCCTAAAATCAATTGACTAAACAAAGTTAAATCATAAAGAGAGAGCCCTCTGTGAGCATTCAGAAGGCTAGATCCTAATCTCTAAAGTAGGTTTGTGGTTACCTCTATCATTTCTTTCACAACAACTTTAGAGAAATTTTGTAGTGATAACACTATCATTGGGTAAATTTGTTGAGTTGTTGGAAGACCGCTGATAGTGGTACAACTCTTCCATTTTTTACCAACATCTCTCCCATTATATGGATCGATTCCTGTAGATTTTTACTTCCTCTTTTATTTCCTCCTTTTGTTCTGTTTTGAAATTCTTGGGTGTTTTCTTGTTGCATGCCCAGTTGCTCTGCCATCTCTACTTGTCTCTGTCCTTGGCTAGCCTTGTATTGTTGGAAGGTCTCCTTGTGCAATTTCTTTTGATCCTTTGGCATAAATATTTCATCTAAGTGTCTCCATTAATCTAAGAATTTCTTTATAACTTCCTCTTCTATGATTAACTCCTCCCCCTTGCCTGGGTCTATTTCCATTGTAGTGAGTTCTCCTGCATGTTCTTCTTTATCTATGAGATCTATTTGATCTTTCCTCTTTGGTGTTATTTTTTCTGGACTTAGGCTAATTTCTTTTTCTTTTTCCCGGTAATCCATGAGTAGTGCTTCATTTTATATTTCTTCTTCCTCTTGCAATACCTCGTATCTTTTTTTACTGCTCAGTTGATTTTGGTTGATAGTTTCTGGGTTATGGGGTCCCTTTGGGGGCCTTCTCTTATTCTTCACTTCTTGGAACCCCTCATTTCCTTCATGTGGGGGTTTCATTTGTTTTTCTTTTAGATCTGGTCCTTCCTAGTTCAATGAGCATTCTTTGAATAAGTGGCCATATTCATGGAAACTTTGGCATCAGAACGGGATATGCTCATAGTACAAGGTGTTGTGGGGAAAAGTATCCGACTCGGAATGACCCTATCCCTACTCTAAGGGCGATAGTTCCTTAGCAACAACTGAAAGTAAAGCTTTGATATTTTCCTTTATGAAAGTACAGAGAAGGAAGAAAAGATTGACCAACTGATATCCTTCGCTTTTGTCGATCTTGTCTTCTCTCTTCGTCCCTTGCTCCCAGCTCCTTGTTCCCTTGCCGGCCCAGCTACACAAAGATCCTGCACAAACAAGAGATGGAAACTACAAGAAACATGTACTCATAACTGATGCATGGATTAGAGTGAATCAGATATACAAGTAAATACAATACATCAATGCAATACAAGTATATAGGAGAACATTCAAAGCTTTATTGATAGAAGTAAAAGGTTCTGAGAAGGTTACAACCATCAATGGCTCCAATCCAGCAGCACCTCCCCAGCAACAAGAAATCTCCTCTTCCCCTCTATAAAAGCAATCACCCAATAGCTCTAACTGTAAACCAACAGCACTTCCTTACTTTGCACAAAATTCCAGCCTCCTTAGACCTCATAGAAGAGCTCTATATATAGGATAGAAGAAGAAAGGATGAGTCAGCTTGAGACTGACATGAAGCTGCCTTGTGTCCTTTCCCTCTTCAGTTAATCTTCAGTTCTTAAGTCACTTGGAGATCCTTGCTTACACATGGAGATCAAGTACCTCTTACTCATCACAGGGCGAATTCCTTGAACCAAGTGTCAGTTTGGAAGCTTCCTGGGCAGTTGACACCTTGCAGAATGACTGTGCCACTTGGCCAATCTCGCCCAGCGCAGGTAGCCTTCATTGGTTTTGACTTTCAGCGCAGGTACAAGGAGGAGCAGTTGACATTCAGCGCAGATGCTCAGTGGAGCAGCTGACATGATCCAAAAATAGCCTGTTTTTGAGTGTTTTCAGGTGGAGAACTGATAGGAAGTGCTGTGGTTTGCTGACCTTGTTCCTCTAGGGGTAAGAACAACATGTTTAGGGACTGAGGATCCCTGTAATTATTGACATTTCATGCTCCATGCTGCGAGGAACAAAAATGTCTATAACACAAGGTTTGTTGCTAGATGTCTTCATGATATTCTAGCTCTTTCAGGGATGGGCGCAGATATATTCATATACACACAGATTCTAGCATATGAAGTATATCGACCCCTTTTTGTGGTTTCAGCTATTTTGACAAATTTTCCTATTGTGTTCCCGATTCCTTCCAATATTTCTGGATCCTAGAAATCCATTGGGAGCCCAAAGAGTCATACCTAGACTAGGGCTGCCAAGAATTTCTCTTTATCTGGGTTGTAACATTCTTCCCAATATCTCATGAACATGCCTACATTATAATGAAAATAGGGGCCATTTTCAAATACTCTTTCCTTATCTTGCAGGTTTGAGAAGATTACCATGAAGAAGCCTCTGGCTCCCAGCTTGAGCTCGATATGGCCTTTGGGTTGCCATTTCTATTGTATCCACTTGATCAGGTCCTTCTTTGTTGGTGAAACTCCTATGAACTTGCAGATCATCGTGTGGTCCTTCATAAAGTTGTTGTATCTTTCTAGTTTGTTCATCGAGATTACAAATCTGGGTTTCTCTACTGCACATGGTAGACGCTGGCCTCTGCTTCTTGCCTACCATCTCGCTCTAAGGACTAGGCCATTTGTCGGACTGGATGCTTCTTGGGAACTCAACTAATTTTTGGGTTTCCGACTTAACTCTCCAGCCGTTGCATTCCGATAGGAGGGGATCTCTCCCACCCCCATCTACTTTTGGCATCTCGTTCTAACTAACTATTTTATGTTTTGCCGCTCCTACTGTACTTGTCAAGATTTGCAGGTTTCAAGCCCTAGGGTTTGGACATTCCCATGGCGCAATGCTCTCAATTTTTTAATTCAACAAAAATTAATGTTATCAACTTACAACCTCCACTATTAGTAGAAAAGATTCTAATAGAATTTTTCTATAACTAATTTTTTTTGGTGAGAAAAGGTATTAGCAGAGGTTTTCTTCTCATTGCTCATATTTTCCATACACTCTACGACATGTATATGTGTTACAAACTAGTTCATATATAAACCTACAGAGAAATAATGTTAATACAGTCATTATACATACATAGTCTTGAATTTTGTTAAATGGTGCATTGGTTCACTTATAAATATGGCACACCCATTCCTACATTTAACTTATGCATCAAAGGTAAGTGAAGTTTTGAAAATTTGAGGTGACGTTAAATGTTAGTGTCATTCTTTTTATTTTGTTATCAAGGACCAATGTGTGTGTGTATATATATATATATATATATATATATATATATATATATATATATATATATAGTGTTTGTGTGTGTGTATTTTATTATCAAGGACCAATGTGTATTATATATAATGTATGTGTATGTGTCTATTAGCATCGTTGTGTATATAATTATGCACACCGTAATATTTTGAAATGATAAATATAATCATGAATTTCCCCTTACATTGACAATTCTTTATCAAAATTTCTCGCACTCATGTAGTACTATAATTGATAAGCATCAATATTTTTGAATCATAAAAACACATTGATGTCAATTTTTATAGTATGCACTATTCACTGAGTTCAAAAGAATACAGTGCATCGATATATATAGTTTAATCATTTAAAAAAAAATGATTTAATCATCACAAAATCAAATATTTTCTATAATAATATTGAATTTTTATATTTTTGTTATTATGTTTCAATATAATGATTGCATTAGTGTGTTATCCAAGATATTACACCTTTGTTATTTGTAATAATGTAAATCATTCATGTATAAATTAATCAACGAAGCAACATTTTCCAACATTGGAAAATGCAATAAAATAAGAACTCATTTTATCATATATGAATAAGTGACCCATCATAATATAAAATGGGACAACATAAATGTATATAATAGTCAAAATGCAACCAAGGTGCAATTGCTACACTTAATGGTATCCTATCAACGTTCAATTGAAACAAATGTCCATTAAATTAACAAAATGTGAATATGTAATTTTTATATTTATTGGTAAGATGTCCTTACAATGATTGGGACAATATGTCATCTACATTAAATAAATCTCCGCCTTTCACTAAAAAATATTCCAAAACATACAACTTAGAGGCATATTCAATTATATTCACTGTATTTCATCACTTGAATTTCTTTGATTGCTCAAGCTATGTGCATGTCTCAATAATTCATCACCTGTAAGAAATATTGTAAAATTTTGGTTATTTATTGTAATGTTTTCATCACAACAAGAGTTGTAGTAAAAATTTTAGATTAAACATGAGAAATAGAATTCAAGTATCCATATATGTGAATCTGGATATCCTAATATCCATATATGGGTGCAACCAATCAAGCTTATTATAATTGGCCAACTCTTGGACTTAACTTATACATATTTGGATGAAATCCAAATAATTATTGCTTCTAATCGTTGAATTCCTAGATACTAGATATCATTTGAACATGTCTTGTTAATGGGTAGATTTTGGTAGATTTTGGTTGCATCCAAATTTAAAAGAAGTTTGATGGAACTGATTTTAAAATCTTTACATTCTAATTGATCTCTCATAAATTGGTTTATATTTGCATTCTAAATGATTTCCATAAAGCGGTTTATATATGGATTCATATTTATTTAACTTCAAATGTATTTAGATCCAATATTTTGATTATTATATCCAAATTTTGGTGTAATTTATGATGTCTTCATTGAACCTCGTGGATATCCAGTTTTATCACACATATCTTGATCATTTATGGACATCTCACACATATCTTTATCACTTGTGGATATCTACCAATATTTTTCCATGACATATATCAATGCTTACTTGTAAATAGGGTTGGATATATAAAAATGATATATGGTTAGAGATAAATATTAAAAAATATATTATGTTCTATATCATGTGTTATTACATACATAATAAACATTAAGAAAGGAGACACTTAGACAATGTGTAATGAATTTTTTTAAATTATCCCATAGGAGTCCAACAACTTTCCTGACATGTACCTACTAGTAAATCTTTGGGGGTCTGTGACATGTCCTCTTCTCTATAAATTGAGTCACAACTAGGGGATTTGAAAGTTGGATATTTCAGTTTTCTCGGGATTCACATTACTTCTATCACCAATTGAGCTACCCCCTTGGACACCATGTTTCATGATTTTAATTGAAAAACGTGACATTAATTCTTCCCGCTAGGAAACAATAAAATGTTGCCCACTTGTAAAAAATAGTAATTTTCATCTCTATAATGATCAGACTTTACATTCTTGCCAATCAAATCGGACTAAATAAAATTAGAAGGATAATCATTAAACAAATTTGTTTATTAATTTGTTTAACTAAAAAATTGAGTGATAATTTATTTTGAATATGCGTATTTATTATATATTTTTTGCAAATTTATAGGAAAGGAAAATAATCCAGATGACTAGAAGAAAGAGGGGAAGGAGAACATAAAAGAACTAATGGGAAAATGTGGAAAATAACCTACTCACAAACAAAAAGATATAGTACCTATTCAATATTTTAAATCAAACACAACTACATGTATAATAAATTACAATTTGTTATATAACAAAAATTCTTTGAATTGGAAAAATAAAAAAAAGTGTATCAACATCATTTCTAAAAATGAATAACCATTTATTTGATTTATCTAAATATGAATTTGTAATGAGAAGATATTGTAACAGAAGAAACAAGAGATTGAATGTAGTGAATAAAAGGATAAGTTTAAAAGAGGTTTTTTCAATTAAGAATGAGATGAGAAATCATGTACTGAATCTGTATTGTTATCAATTTTAATAAAGAGGTTAAGGTCTTATATATTTCGTAGAAATTTCTTGTGTGAGTGTATGATTTTTCAATCTATATTTATATAAGTTGTCGAATTTACATTTTCATCTTGATATATGAAATTTATTTCATGTTTCAATTATTTTTTCAATTGATATTTTATTAGATATGGGATTATGTTTTTAACATTTTTTAAATAACTATTTATTTGCAAATTATTCATGTGTACTTGCACCTAAATATTTATTGAGTTTGGTAAATTAGTTCCTTAAATTAAATAACCAATCATTCTTCTTGTATTTGATTCAAAGAGTAGCTTTCTCTTAATATTTTGATATATAGATATTGTTTGCAATAGATATTAAATTTTTATACTAAATATTTTCAATCTGATCAATATTAAATCATATCCAAACCATTTTAGTGGCAACTAGACCTATATGCTAGTGAAAATTGCTACTCCACATGAGTGTAGATCTAATTGGAATCTAACAGAAGGAAATTCTCCCTTATTGTTGTTAGAATATGTTTTTCCTATGAACACATAACAAGAATCTGGTTGGTCCATTGATATACCTATGTCTAACCTTTGATGGAGAACAACCCTCTACCCCATAATCGAGAGCCCTATCAAAAAATAAATATGAGTTAGGGTGTTCAATGGTATTGAATACCCCTTTAATACAAATATATCCTCATGTGGCTCCCACATCCACACAATATTAGTTAATAACTCCTCATTTGAGTGAAGTGTAGGGAACTCATACTGCTTACTTAACCCAAATTGCGCTAGCATTACTTCACATAAGGATTTGCGCACACTTCAATGCACAAGTCCTCATACTCTGAATCTCACCAAGTGATAGGCATAACTAGTCATATGTATAAGGACAATTTACTAAGAAAACAAGCAACTTTGTTAGGCAGACAAATCTTGTCTTGGAGACAAGAAAAGATCTCCCTAGCATTAATGACTGAATCTAGTAACAAGAAGACAAACTAGTAAATATTTTTCTAGGTCCGTCTTTATTGAATCATAAACAAGACTAATGGGGTGTAGAATCCATACCTTTTAATCAAAATGTTTGTTGAAGATACTTCCTATAATTTGATACAACCTTTCAATGCTTAGAAACCAGACCTGCTAACACACTAAAAAATAAAGGATCAAATGCATATGATATATAAATGATTTAATATAACCTATACTATTGATCAAGAAGACTAGCACTTAATATCATAACCAATAGACAATGAAAGTAAGCATACAATATATCATAACCGATGGACAATGAAAGTAAGCATACAATATATCAGAACCAATGGACAATATAGTGAGAAAGAAATACTCTTTTGTATTATAATTGAATGAAAAGAAGAGATACAACCTAGCCTTGATGTTGGAAAGTCTCCTTCCAATAGTCTTCGATCCTCCCTTAAATGACAAGCTTCCAGTCTCAAATTGATAGCATAAGTTTACATCAAAAGTCAACCCCTTCCCCTTTGGTCTGTAGTGAATTTATAAGACAAGAGGAGAGGGTTAGAGATCCTCTTTCTAAGGATCAGATCCACAAATATGGGGATTAGGGTTCCATAATGAGAGGGAATATATTCATGAACCATGGGATGAGGCCCAAATAGGTAGGGGCTCAAGTCCTTCTTGTTGGTATAATATTCCCCAACAAGGCTTCTAGAAATTGATTTTTATTTTTACCTACGTTAAAAGGTTTTCACACTTTTTAATGGAAAATGAAGGGAGAGATTGTGCAGGTCACAATCTTTAAAACTATGTTTGCACATATATTTGCTAAGAAAAGTGTGATTCTGTTTGAAGATAATTTTTTTAGCAATGTAATCTAGGATTCTTGTTGTTTCCAAAATTGTAGAGGATTTCTTGCAAGAGTTCATCTGATAGTGAGAGATCCATATTTGTGGTCATTTTCCTAATGGTGACAGAATGACATGTAACAAACTTGTGATTATTAAATAGAGGAAAAAAAAACAAAAACAAAAAAAGGAGTGTTACATGATGTTAGAACCTTCAACCATGTGACATTCATGTTGTTGTTTACATAATCGTTATACAACGATAGCAATGGTCCTAGTGTAGTCATGAAACACTGATTTTCACATCATTGCCCCTTCTAAACAAAGATGCACCGTCGATTCCATGCATTATAAATTATCATGCCTTGTTGCATTTGAAGTGATATAATGCACTATCATGCAACCGATGCCTCTTGTAGGATGTGTTGAAAATGGCAACAAGAAAATCCTAATTTAATTTCCCCTTTAGTTAAATTGGGAGAAAATTGTAATTCCACATCACAAGACAATAAGAATGAGTTAGCTAAGTTAATTTCACTTAGTTGGCTCAGTTAATTCGATTTGAGGGCCTAACTTGAGTCATGTAGAGTGGTTCCTAAATTTTAGGAGCTTAGGGTGAGTTTAATTTGAGTTGTAATAATTTAATTCAGTTAAATTTAGTTAAACTAGTTCCAACTGTTGGAGGAACTAGTAGGATGTCCAGCAGTGGGGTGCAACTTTAGTGTTCAACTAGCTAACTGATAAATCAGCCATAATTAGCTAATGCATGCATGGAATTCGAGTTACCCAGTTGAGATTGGAGTTCAAGGGCAGTGTACTATCATTTGTAAACTAGTCCAAGTTTTATAGATGGTGCATGCAATTAGAGGAAGGACCTAAAGGAATTGCACAACCGAGATGAGGGAATTTCATATTAAATAGTGGCCTAATTCCCAAGGAAAAAGTGAAAGGAAATAGGAGCTTGGTAGGCAGCAAAATTGGTGAAGTATTGGCTAGATTCAACTTTTGAGGAAGTGAGATAGATTATACTTGTTTAGAGATTGTTCAGGCTTGAACCAACATTGTATTTATTCTCTATTTTCTGACTAATGCAATAAAGATAGGAAGGGGTATTGAGAAGTTTATTTCCCCTTAGATAAATCTCTGAGCATATGTGATTGAGTCTTGTCTCATGTTTATGTTGCGATTTCTTAATCGATTAATTGTTTCAGTTGATGTGTAGAGTATATTCAAGTCTTTTGTTTTAGAATATTACATAAGAAGTTTGAATCTACAAGGAATTTTTATATGGTATCGAACCAAGAATCAAAATAGAGAATATATTTCAAACTTGTTATTGCAGGAGGATCAAACTTGTAGGATAATTTCTTTAGATCTAGTAGGATGTCTTTCTGTGGACTAAGACTCGAGTACACCTATGAGGGAAGCTTGAATTATGTTGCTTGGAAGGACCGCATCAAGGCAGTGCTGGAAGATAATGGGTTGAAGGAATTCATTGATAATTATATATAGAAATCGACAATTGCTGATGCTCATAATCTAGTAGATTGGAAGAAGTGTGTAGCTAGAGCGAGGAGGATCATCCTGGAGGGTGTGGGATACCACATAGTATTGAAACTACATGGCAAAGAGACTCCCTTTGCTATGTGGAAGACTCTCAATGTGATATTCAGAAATAGAAATGAAGCCAAGAAACTTGAATTGATGAAGAAATTGAGGATTGAAGATAAAGGGTATGATGTAGTCTTCAGAGATGGGAAGGAATACCTTAAGCATCTTGCTTCATGTCAAATAAAGAAATTTGGTGTCAGGATTGAGAGCCTATACACATTAAAGGAAGATGAATGCACAACCTTGAGGAGAAAGGTAGGGATTAGAGATGTTGTGGTTGAGAGGGAGCATGATTTAGCTATAAAGAGAAAGCCTCATCCAATTGGTAGTTGGGTTGACCAGGAGGATGATGATGAAGAGGACCATTCATAGACCTACATTAAGTGGTGAGAGTTAGCTAAGTGGGAAGAGGGAGAAGATGCATCCATACCTCTAGGTGTGAGGTGGGGCGATGTGAAGCAATAGTCCCAGGAGTGAAAAAATTTGGGCAGGGTCCATTGAGGTGTTTTTGTCTCATGGATCATTACCTTGCTATGGGGGCCCAAAATATTCAATAGTAGGAGGATCAACGTTAGTAAGATACTGAGGAGTACATAGAAAAGCTGAAAACAAAGCAAGAGTCTCAGTAGTAGAGTCAACAATAACACAATTTTCCTAGTAGAAAGTTGCAGATTGATTCAATGATTGTTTTTATTTATTTATTTTGATGCTCTTCAGTTGCATATGTTGCAGTAGCAACAAAAAAAGTGATAAATTTTGCATGCAATACGTTCTAAAGGTGTTGGATCGGGGTAGATGTGAATCCATTTCTTGTTTAGAGGGAGTGTTGAAAATGGCAACAAGAAAATCCTGATTTAATTTTCCCTTGAATTAAATTAGGAGAAATTGTAATTCCACATCACAAGACAATAAGAATGAGTTAGCTAAGTTAATTTCACTTAGTTGGCTTAGTTAATTCGATTTGAGGGCCTAACTTGAGTCATGGAGATTGGTTCCTAAATTTTAGGAGCCTAGGGTGAGTTTAATTTGAGTTGTAATCATTTAATTCAGTTAAATTGAGTTCAAGTTAATTAAACTAGTCCAAAATATTTGAGGAACTAGCAGGATGTCTAGCAGTGGGGTGCAACTTCAGTGTTCAACCAATTAACTGATAAATCAACCATAATTAACTCATGCATGCATGAAATTCGAGTTACCTAGTTGAGATTGGAGTTCAAGGGTAGTGTACTATCATTTGTAAACTAGTCCAAGTTGTACAGATTGTGCATGCAGCAAGAGGAAGGACCTAAAGGAATTGCGCAATCCAGGTGAGGGAATTTCATATGAAATAGCAGCTTAATTCCCAAGGAAAAAGTGCAAGGAAATAAGAGTTTGGCAGGTAGAAAATTTGGTTAAGTATTGCACAGAGTCAACTTGTGAGGTAGTGAGATAGATTATACTTGTGCAGAGATTGTTCAGGGTTGAACAAGCATTGTATATCTTCTCTATTTTCTGACTAATGCAATATAAATAGGAAGGGGTTTTGAGAAGTTTCTTTCACCATAGATAAATCTTTGAGCATGTGTGATTGAATCTTGTCTCATGTTTATGTTGTGATTTCTTGATCAATTAATTGCTTCATTTGATGAGTAGAGTAGATTCAAGTCTTTTGTTTTAACATATTACATAATCAATTTGAATCTACAAGGAATTTCTACAAGATGAGATGCACCATCAATGTGATATGACCATTTTTGGTGCATTATTTTCCAATAATACATCAGATATGTTTAGTCCCACAAGAAGTATAGGTGCTAAAAATTTCATGAAGTGTGCTAAAAAGTTTTTTTGTATTGGAATTTTTGGTGTGTTTGGGGTCCTAACAAACCATGAATGGGTAATATAAACATTCAATGCATCGACAATGAAAATTTCTATAAATTCATAGGATGCATCATTGATTCCTATGTGAGCCAAGCTCGAAAAGCACATCGCACAAAATTTAAAAAGAAAAAGAAATCAGCCTCAAGTTTCTATTACATCATTTCCCCACAATCTTCTACATTTAGGTTTATCAGTTGCTACTGAAAGGAACTTCTATCCCTACTTGTTTATCAGCTTTCACTGAAAGGAACTACTACCCTTGCTCGGTTATCATTTTTCACTGAAAGGGACTCTTGCCTCTGCTCGTTTATCATCATTTGTGGAAAGGGATTCTTGCCCCTGCTCATTTATTAGCTTTCGTTGAAAGGGACTCTTTCACCTAAAATGGAAGCTACCACTTGCTATCACTGTTGATCCATCTTTCATCCATTTTAAAGCTCAAATCAATAGACCATATTCTTTCATAAAAAACTAATTTTCTTACCACAACTACTCACTAAAATCACCATTAAAACACATTTCGAACAGTTATTTGATTACTGAACAAATCACTAAACATACCAACAATATCAATCATTAGAAATTTGTTAATTTCATCGTTAAATCCTATTTGCTAAAAACCCAAAACATAAATCACCAATTCATTCTCCTCGTTCTCAAACACCTTTCAAAAACCACAGTTGGTCTCTAATTCACCTTGATGCATACTAATATTATGCATCTTGTTACACCAACAACCTCACACACACACACAACCAACACAGTTGCACTATTTCACACTCAATAGACTTTGCACATTCGATTATTCTTCTAAATCAAATTGGAATGATAGTTTTGGAATTGAAGCTTTTGTTATCTCCAACTCAAATGCTTGCATGAATATTTATTTTTTCCTTTCTCTTTCTTATGTCAAGTAATTTTCATTTGCTCTCCAAGTCTTAATACTCTCCTTGTTTCTGCAAGAAAAACTGAGATTAACTACTCAATTTTTGCAATTATGGAATTTTATCAAAATTTAGTTGGGCTTTTCTAAATATGGTTAAACTCCAAGTTTAGCTTAACTTCCAACTATATCTCTTAATATTTCCATGCCATTGTATTTTCTTCCAACTTGTTCAAGCCTTCCTTTTTAACTTTTAGTGTTATTGGTGTTTTTTTTGACAAAATTTAGTTGTTGACCCATCCATTCTTTACCATTAATCCCGGCCTCCAATTGATTTATTTTAGCCCCAACGAACTTAAAATTATGTTTCCAACTCGTCCATCCAAGGATTTGAATATAGGCCCAAATTATCAAATCAATACCATATAGATGTTCGAGCCCTAAGCACTTTTATATAAAGATGCATAACACATGCCACCATTTACTTTGTACTATGGCCCTGAGGGATTATTTTACGCAGAAAATCTTGACACCCTTGATCACAATTCTGCAATCAAAACCTTGTCCTGGGCACACTCTCTATTACTTGACAACATTTTTAAACTTCGACAATATCTTTGTCTCTCAACCTCATTATCTCAACCATTATTACTTGTGCACCTTTGTTTTCTCTATGCGATAAGCCTTATGGGCTTACATTTTGTGTGGGGCCACTCTGCGCCTTCTTCCCATTGGTTATTTCACTCTACTCTTTATGTTGTTGTGTCCTAGAGAATTATACCTCGTAGCTTCTTCACTTTGAAAACTTAAAACTTTCCACGTTTAGGGGATCGGGCTGATGTGTTATGATGGGTCCGTACATATTTGGGCATTGCAACCCAAATCACATATGTCCATAAAACAAGGGCTTCTAACTCCCTAAAAGTGTTGTTTCATACCCTAAAGGAGCAAGGTTAGCTGATTACATCATCTTCCAGAAGTTTTCCATGAAAAACCACTTAGAACTGGTCAAAGCAGGACCATACAGGCTGCCCAGTACAAAGGGTGTGATGCATCTCACCCGCCACATGTAAAAAGTGTGATGCATACTAGAAAGCCCTTCTGTAGGGTGCAATGAGTGAGAGCAGACAAACGGCACAAGTAGTTTGCTAGGTGGAGACCCTGAGAATCTTCTAGAAGTTGCTCATTTGACACTTGCCTCCCTGAATTCGCCTAGGGATGAGTAAGAGATCATGAAATATCCAAGTGGAACCAAGAACTATCAGAGAGATGACACTAATCCAAATCCCAGAAGCTCACTCACCCCCCTGCAAATATCTATAAACGAATCCCTCATCCCAGAGATCTAAAGGTTGGAATTTGGTAATTTGCAAATAAGTGTTGTTGGTTTCTCTTTGAAGACATTGTTGGGTGATCTTGCTTTGTATGAGGTGAAGAGGGATTTCAAGCTGGGAGGATGGCGCTAGGTTAGACCAAGTGATTGTAATCCTCTCTTCTACTACTTTTACTAATAAAGCTATTTTAGTTTTCCTCCATATTCTTGTGTATCTCTGAATATTGTTTTGATATATGCATTTGTATGGTCAATATATATCTGATCCTATATTGTTTATAGTGATAGATCTCTATGCTTTGATGGTATTATGCTACTGTCAATCTACATGTGCTCTTTGAAGCGGGACAAGTAAGGGATCAGTGGCGAGATTCTGTTAAAGGAGAAAGGAAACAAGCAAGGAGCCAAGCAGAAGACTGAGGTTGGTACTCTCTGCTTCTTTCTCATCTCTCTCTCGTAAAGCAAAAACAAGTGACTTTAATTTGTTTGTTTCTAAGATAGCTACCCATCTTAGTGGGACTAGCAGCTCTGAATAGACACTAGATTTCCGTGGAGTCGCCATTTTGTTATCGGGAAATCTAGTTTCTATTCAGAGCTGCTAGTCCCACTAAGACGGGTAGCTATCTTAGAAAAAAATAGATTAAAGTAACTTGTTTTTCCTTTACGAGAGAGAGATGAGAAAGAAGCAGAGAGTACCAACCTTAGTCTTCCGCTTGGCTCCTTGCTTTTTTCCTTTCTCCTTTGACAGAATCTTGCCATTGCTCCCTTACTTGTCTTGCTTCAAAGAGCACCTGTAGATTCATAGTAGCATAATACCATCAAAGCATAGAGATCTATCACTGTAAACAATATAGGATCAGATATATATTAACCATACAAATGCATATATCAAAACAATATTCAGAGATACACAAGAATATGGAGGAAAACTCAAATAGCTTTATTAGTAAAAGTAGTAGAAGAGAGGATTACAACCACTTGGTCTAACCCAGCACCATCCTCCCAGCTTGAAAGCCCTCTTCACCTCATACAAAGCAAGATACCCAACAATGTCTTTAAAGAGAAACCAACAGCACTTCTTTGCAAATTACCAAATTCCAACCTTTGGATCTCTGGGATGAGGGATCCATTTATAGATATTTGCAAGGGGATGAGTCAGCTTCTGGGATTTGGATTAGTGTCATCTCTCTGATAGTTCTTGGTTCCACTTGGAGATTTCATGATCTCTTACTCATCCCTGGGCGAATTCAGGGAGGCAAGTATCAAATGAGCAGCTTCTAGAAGATTCTCAAGGTCTCCACCTAGCAAACTACTTGTGCCATTTGTCTTCTCTCGCTCATTGCACCCTACATAAGGGTTTTTCAGTATGCATCGCACTTTTTGCATGTGACAGGTGAGATGCATTGCACCCTTTGCGCCGGGAAGCCTGTATGGTCCTACTTTGACCAGTTCTGAGTGGTTTTTCATGGAAAACTTCTGGGAGATGATGTAATCAGCTGACCTTGCTACTTTAGGGTATGAAAAAACACTTTTAGGGACTTAGAAGCCCTTGGTTTATGGACATATGTGATTGGGGTTGCAGTGCCCAAATATGTCTATAACAGTTTCCCCCTAAAGCATGAGGTCATAAATCTTTTGATGTCGGGTGAAATGCTTTATAATGAGGATCCGAGGATTTTCGCACTGGAAGGTGACTTGTAATAAGATACAATACAATACATTATCTTCATAATATTTTCATGATCTAGCTGAGGCAGGCATTCCCATGCTCAGCTTGATAAATTCATTTTCATGTACATAGGACAGACAACCATCTGTGTGGAGACTAATGATTCTGGTAGAGCCATCATCCCTTAGTTTGGATGATTATCTGTGCAGCAATGATGTACATTTGATGTCTTTATTTTCCTGATTATATCGTAGCCCGACTGGATGAAACTAGATCCGGGGTCTTCAAAACTGATTCAATCTTCGCCCGAAAGTACAAGTCAATCCATGTGAAAAGATGTTCTGATGTCGAACATGGAAGGACATTGCCTGATTACCAGCCAATGATGTAAGCTGTTAACAGACGCGAGAGGAATCACGAATAATGATGATGACCCTCAAGGTATTGCAGTACAATTCACGTGGTGTGAATACATGAGTTGATGTTGAACACCACGTAAAATCTTTCGGTCGAAGGCCATTAATGTAAACTTGTCGCCGGAGGTGAGAAACTTGCCATTGAGGCATGCAAGCTTCAAAGTACTGGAATGGTATGTTCCTAGGTTGGCTCCTTGGATCTAATGAGCTGATGTCGACAAGGAGTGACCCATCGTAGGAGGACATTAATGGATCCCACATCTATGACATGGAACAGAGGAAATGATTTTGTAGAGGCGAAAACGATCTGATGATGCAAGGTTCAGGGTGGCAGTCATGAAAGAATGAAGCGTGAGGGTATTGTAGCGGATGAGACACAAGCTGGGTAGGTGAATTCTCTGAGCAACTTCTCTTGAACATATCGGCGACACCAAAATGGATTGGTAGCGTTAACCCCAAAAGTGGATGGTACGGTGGACCAATGGTGATATGACCGGTGAACGGAATAACCCAACCCGACTCAATCATGGTGATGGAGTGAAAGTGTCATGTTCAAGAGCTACCTGCTACCAATAAAGTTTCTTCAAGTTTTCTTCCCAATTTTCCCCAGTCATTTCTGACCAGTACCTCTTTATTTTTGTCAAGCTTGAGGAGGATAACATATGCTTGTTCTATAATTTTTCCTTTAGGCAAACCCGTCGCTATGTTTTAATGAGCCCAACGACAGTGAAACTCGCTCTTGTTTGAATGGACAAGTTTGTCGCTATTGTTTCAATGAGTTTAACGACAAGGATAACTCGGTCCTTTTTAATTTTATAGAGTTTCAAAAGAGACGGAAAGAAAACTCCAATATTCCTTTTTCGTAATATAATCCCTTAAGTCTGAAAAAGTATAAAACAATGCGAAAGGGATGACATTTCGATAGTTTTAACGAGCCAAACAAGACAAACGCTTGATCTTTTTGTGTAATGATCCCTCAGGTACAAAAAGATTAAAATCTAGAGGAGGGATAGCACTTTCGATCACTTTAACGAGCTGGAGAGGCCAATTGCTCGGAAATCTTTTCATATTTTACGAGTCAAATGAAAAGAGCGTAAAGGAGACTCATTTTTTGAGGAACAAGTGATGTTTTCAGATAGCAGCTGGTTCCAGGTAAGGTTTGGAACTTTCCAATCACGACAGTGTAAAGAAGGTGGCTAATAGGATCACTCATCGTAGTTGTTCCTCAAAAGGGGTAAACAATCAAATGGAGGCGAATGATCAGCTAAAACAGAGTGGAGGTGATGGTAAGAACACGACCAAGGCTCAAAAGCTGATGATAATCATTCACAATGGTTATTTACCGGAGGTGGGTTCATTTTTTAATGAGCTTGAACTTTGGTGGAACATATGCTCATTGCTAGGTTTAATTTTTAACGAGCTTGAACTTCGCGTAAAACTGCTCGTGCCAGTCGTATAATAAGGATGTCTCATCGATAGGTTCATTTTTTAGGGAGCTTGCACCATTCGAAATTATGCTCCGACTCCTTTTATTATGTAAGCTAGGAACGACCAATCCTACGAGTTTAAAGGGTTAAGAATCTACAAACTAGGAAAATAAATGGTCGCTTTTCACTTTCATGCAAAAAGGTTTGCATGCCCCCAGGTATAGCGAAGTAGAGTTTCCCAGGTTACCCCTCAATTTGCAGAAAAAACATTTGTTCTATTGGGAAAGGCCTACCTTTTCCAGGTTACCCTTCAATTTGCAGACAAAACAT
This sequence comes from Pinus tabuliformis, assembly GCA_031772625.1. Lineage (NCBI taxonomy): Eukaryota > Viridiplantae > Streptophyta > Pinopsida > Pinales > Pinaceae > Pinus > Pinus tabuliformis. The sequence goes on from CM062816.1 coordinate 1,074,310,497, forward strand.
TTGTTCTATCGAGAAAGGCCTACCTTCTAATAGAGGTATCTTATTTTGGTCTAATCCCATTTTCCTAAACAGACGGGTGTTTCAGACTAGTCATATATCCTCTGCTGAAACCTACCCTATAACTGAAGTTTTCCTGCCGAAGCAGACCAAGGTGCATGCCCCCTGGGTTTCAGTCACAACCACCGAATCACTCACGTTCGTTAGGTGGACGGACTTTAGATTGATGAGACATTCCTTACGCAAAAAGACCTGTTAGGGATGGCACTTGACTATTAGCTATGTGTGAACCGAGGAATGAAAGCTGGTCTACAAGCTAGACCACTCTTCCTTCATGCGAAAAACACATCACTCGAAAGAGTGAGGAAACAATAGCTCCCATGCTATAAATGTAGTCACGCCAAAGGAGTAGATTGTAATCTAAAGGTCCTTGGACTACCATTACATTCAGATAAATGGTTTTCCTTCTCAAAGTTATAGGCAAACTTGGAAGGATCCCTAATGGTCGACTGGTTCCTTTGTCGAAGCCTGTCAGATAGCATGTCTCAGGCAAAAGTGATGGCAAACCAAGCGCTTTCCAAGCAGTTGAGGAAAGGATACTCACAGAAGCCCCTTCATCTACGATGGTACCAACCATGACCATATTATAAGTTTGCACTATGATTCGGAATGGTACATTAGATGGTAAACGGGGTCTGCCTAGTAGCTTCCAATCGAAGGAAATAACTAGGTTGCTTGGAGGTGGGACCGAATAAACGGCTGGATACAACTCTGACGAATTTCCTTCCTGTGGTAAAGGAATGGGTAGATTTCCCCCATGTTCATCAGAGTCTGTGTTTACGAAAAGAATTTGAACGGTGTCATTCTCATTCTCTTTGGTGACTGTATCATCTGAAGGTAAATCCTCTGAAGCCAAGATGGGGTCGACTGCCATCTCGACTTGTTGACTTTGGTCCGATGTGGACTCAGAGGGCTTATCTTCAATGATAGGTGCTTCGACTGATAACAAAGGTGTGTCAGTTAGATTTTCAACTAGTAATGGACTCGATAAGATTTTATGGTATCCAGGAGGGAGTCATTGCGGTGATGCAGGACGGCTATCTAGACTCTTTTAGCTTCATCTAGGAAGGGACAGTGGTGGAGGGCATGATCACCTTCACACAGTCTGCAAGGAAATTTAGATTTCCCTTTCTGTCTGGTGACTTAGTTTTCACTAGTTGACGGTGTACTCTCAACATGAAGGTCAGAGGTTGACGACACCGGATTGTGCAAGCGGGGAGACCAATCCCTTAAGATCCGTGGGATGCAAGGACAATCTCAATGATAGTGTTCTCCTTTGCAGATGGCACATGGAGATTTAGGCTTGGACAGTGCAATGTGTGGATTTTCGCTAGACGATGCACGATTGTCCCTTTTTGCTGTTGGATCCTTCTTCTTCTTCTCCTTCCCTTTCTTCTTCTTCTCAGTTACTTGGATTTTAGCTTTACTATCTTCACCAAGTGAAGAGGAATAAGGAGAGGGAGAGACAAACGAAGTAGAAGGTTGGGGGGTAAATCTAGTATCAACTAGTTGCTGATTCTATTGTTCAGGAATCACGGTGCTTTGAATGACAGAGGCCGAGAAAAGCCATACTGGTAGGCCAATTGTTAGTCCTGGAAGGGACAATGTGGCCATATGAGGTGCACCAACATCTCCCCAAGAGGAGAAAGGAATAGGATTTCCCTCGAGGGGAAATCCTTGGTTGGTGGACTCCATTTTCTCAACCTAAGACCAACAAGGGAATAGTGACGTTATTCCGATTAAAATAAATTTTAGACGCTTTGACACAACTTGTTTTTTCAATTTTTAAGAGTCGATAAAAAGCTAAAGATGACGCTAGTCGCCTTTGATTTTTAATGAGCCCGAAGTGACAAGTGCTCTGATGGGCCTTTTCCTTTAAGGAGTCTGAAAAGGAACAAAAGAGACTACTCTGGAAATCTAGACAGAGGGATTACCAAACCAATCACAAAACTGCAGAATACTTTTTATGGTACGACAGTCAATCTTCCTGAATGTTGTGTTCAGTGCATTGTGATCGATAGGGCGGCAGACACGGCTTCCTAAGGATAAAGGATGTAGCCTATTGTGGCCTCCCAATATATACTCGATGGTACGTGGGAGCACAAGTCCGTACTAGCACTTGTCATCTTCAAAGAGGAGGAATCACCCAATCTATGATGAAAGCGACAGTTACCAGGCTTTACGACGCCAGAATACGTCTCTAGCCTAGACTTTGAGATGTTGTGCATTAGGTTCCAAAGCTTTTTTATGTTCATTGAATTTATTTTATAGTTGATATTTCTTAAGAAGTTTGCCTTTAAGGTTCATCGCGTGATCTAGATATACAATTCCTAAAATGTAATCTAAGATGATAAACAGTCGTTTAATCTTCTTTTTGCAATGAAAATCCTAGCTACTAAGGAAAGAGAAACGAAATCCTTTTAACATAGAGCAAAGAGCACACACTAGATTCACTATCCTAAATAAAAATCAAAAGGCAGTCTAAATGCAAATGCACATGCATGTATTTTTTTTCACTTTCTTAATGTGTGAATGAAAAAAAGAATTCTAAGTACAAATCTGAATTATTCCTTCTTTCAAAGCGACAATACTAACGATTTTCTTTTCAAAAAACGAAAAGGAGACAAGACAACACTTTACAATCTTGAAGTGAAAACTGCTTTCGACACTTGAAATACTACTAATTCAGATCAAATACAAGAGTAACAGTGTAATCGACTATCAAAAAGGGAAGGATTCTTTTCCTTGACTGAAAACGACACTTGTGACAAATCAAAAGATGACAGTTCGATTAAGCTACTATTTTGTAAATGAGAACTGTGAATGGCGAAAAATACACAAAAGCATTCACAAATATTTGTACAATGGAGGTTGGATGATGCAAAGAAAGGGGGTTTCAGCAGTGGTCTACTAATCACAGACATCAAAACTCCTGAATAAAGCTGAAGAGAGTGAAGAAAAAACCAAAATCTGGAGGCAGAACTAGTCTTGTCTGATCTTCGCACCTGTAACACAAGGAAACAGGGATGCATCCCACCTACTGCACACGGGAGGTGCGATGCATCTAGATTGCTAAGAAGAGAGGGTGCGATTGTCCAGGGACGAGATTTTAACTTGGTTTTTGGTCATAGTTTGTAGCTTAGTTCAGGGATTTAGGCCAAGCAAATGATAGTCAGTAACTACAAAGTATGGGGGCTGATCTAATGAGGTTACTAAAGCTACCTCTAGGGTACTTAGGATGTTTGCAAGTCAATTGTTCAGCTCATAAACAAAGCCGGAGATTGACTGAGGTAGCATTGATCTACTTTGCACTTGCATAGAAAATACAGTTTGAAGGCTAGCTGGCTTAACTTCAGGATTCATCTGTCGTTTATGAATCAAACAAATAGAGACAAGCAATCAAACTAATCGCTCCCCAGCGGAGTCGCCATTTTGTTATCGGGAAATCTAGTGTCTATTCAGAGCTACTAGTCCCACAAAGACAGGTAGCTATCTTAGAAACAAACAGATTAAAGTCACTTGTTTTTCCTTTACAAGGGAGAGATGAGAAAGAAGCAGAGAATACCAACCTCAGTCTTCCGCTTGGCTCCTTGCTTGTTTCCTTTCTCCTTTGACAGAATCTCGCCACTGCTCCCTTACTTGTCCCGCTTCAAAGAGCACCTGTAGATTCACATTAGCATAATACCATCAAAGCATAGAGATCTATCACTATAAACAATATAGGATTAGATATATATTGACCATACAAATGCATATATCAAAACAATATTCAGAGATACACAAGAATATGGGAGAAAACTCAAATAGCTTTATTACTAAAAGTAGTAGAAGAGAGGATTACAACCACTTGGTCTGACCCAGCACCATCCTCCCAGCTTGAAAACCCTCTTCACCTCATACAAAGCAAGATCACCCAACAATGTCTTCAAAGAGAAACCAACAACACTTCTTTGCAAATTACCAAATTCCAACCTTTGGATCTCTGGGATGAGGGATCCATTTACAGATATTTGCAGGGGGGTGAGTGAGCTTCTGGGATTTGGATTAGTGTCATCTCTCTAATAGTTCTTGGTTCCACTTGGAGATTTCATGATCTCTTACTCATTCCTGGGCGAATTCAGGGAGGCAAGTGTCAAATGAGCAGCTTCTAGAAGATTCTCAGGGTCTCCACCTAGCAAACTGCTTGTGCCATTTGTCTGTTCTCGCTCATCGCACCCTACAGAAGGGCTTTCCGTATGCATCACACTTTTTTCATGTGGCAGGTGAGATGCATCACACCCTTTGCACTAGGAAGCCTGTATGGTCCTGCTTTGACCAGTTCTGAGTGGTTTTTCATGGAAAACTTCTGGGAGATGATGTAATCAACTGACCTTGCTCCTTTAGGGTATGAAACAACACTTTTAGGGACTTAGAAGCCCTTTTTTTATGGACATATGTGATTGGGGTTGCAGTTCCCAAATATGTCTATAACAGTCCGCCCCCTACATACAAGAACCAATCAACAAACAAGCTAGGATGAACTGTCAATGCCACATGTTCCTAGCACCTAGTCAGTCTGACACTCTTTTATTGTGCTCATTTGAAACCTTATGGGAAACCCATTCATGGTTGTATTCATACTAACTTCACCAACACCACGTGGTGCCATCTGAGTGGTCACACGTGTCACCTAAATTAGGCCTCTTTGACCACCTAAAAATGTTGATTCTACATGCCACATGTCCTTTGGTCTGTACTGACAAATCACATTGACATCGTCATCCATGTCACCATTGAAGAGAGAGAAAAGGGTCCAAGACTTTATGTTTTGCATTAATTTCCTTTGTAAAATATAAAGGGTCCTAACCATTTTGTTAACACTACACTGCTATCCACACTAGCCCAATCGCAATTCTATTAGCCTTTACTACTCTGCCATGCTAGCCTAGCTCTGAATCATGTCAGGCCTTTAAACTGTTATGCATAACTTTGCACTTATGTGGAAGTCCTCCTGCGTCAGGATTGCATCATCCCGTGCCTCGCTCTTATGTGCCATTTCGGAACCTTTCAGATTACTACTTGGTAGGATGACTTGTCATGTGGGACCTCTGTTGCAGTGCTCTCTGTCAATGCCAAGCCTTTTCACTATTGTATTTTATCCACCTCCGCCCATGCTTACATCATCCCAGGTGGTCACCATCTGCATTCATCTTTGTTTCTTTTGGGCTAGGCCTTCCAAGATTAGTTGTCACATATGGGTTGCCACTTTAAAACTCCACCAATCAAATGTTGTTGCCTCTACCATGCGGGCTTATATCATCCTAGGCTTGCATCATCCTGGGCACTCCCCTAAGTTTTGTACTTTTGACCTTCCGGGGAAGACTTCCATGGGATTGAGTTGTTATGTGGTGCTCCACCATCGACCAATAGTAATGTTTTGCCACTACTCCACGTTTGTTGAAATTTTTAGTTTAGTCGCTTCGCCAAGAAGCTCCACCACATTTGGTCAAACCACCGAACTATACTTGCTCCAAAACGGTCTTCCAACACTTTAACTCTGCAACTTTGACCTTGGGGTACTAATATTTGACTGGAAATAACTTGCGATCCAATAAGACATTTTGAAACTTCCATATACCACTGGAAAGAGATTTTAGATTTTTACCCATTTGAGGTGATTCTCTATTCAAGAAATTGTTCTAAAGTCTCTACTCCTTAACAAATTAGATTCACCATTATTAGTCACCAATTTTCTTGGAAACATCTGAGCTCTGTCTTTGCCTTCCATGTGTTGATATTCCTTCTTCTTGCAATATAATCTACCTTTTCCATTTCATTACCTTTGATCTAGATGCACCACCATTGACACCTATGACATCCTCCTTATGCCAACATCACCTTTGATAGTAACAACATATCAATACTTGACATTAATGAGCACCTTGCTTTGACAACATATTCTCACACTCTTCAATCAAATTCTTTGCATTTTCTTTCATCCTTATCACATTTTCCATCAATGAGAACAAATTTCTAACACCTATTCAATTGTGAAATTTATGGATCTATTTTTGAGAAGGAAAGTTCCCCTAATGTAGGAAAATTTCATATGTTAGAGGGAACACCATGGAAAATTCCTCTCCTGATTGTTGTATCTTGCACATTCTGAATTGGTGTTATTCATCTTGGATATAAAATTTTCAAGGAAGACATTTCTTTTTGAACTTATCCCAAAGTAATTGTAGGATCAAATTTTTTTTCTAACATGTCTCTTTCCATATCTTACACTTCCCTCTTAACTTCTTACAAGGCGTCAATATGGGAAGAATTTAATTCATATTTTACATTGATGGGAATTTTATTCTTGAAACTCCCAAACATGATTGGATCATTTGCATGGGACCCTTAAGGTAATTTTTGCAAGGTTTTGAAAAATCAAAGATTGAAATCTCTAATATTTTCATCCTTTTCCAAATGAATATAAGTGAATTTGGTGGGCAAAGTATGATATGAAATGAGATAGGCATCCTATGAAAGTGGTTTCTATATCATCAAAATTAGTAATTAATCCCATAAGGAAAGCAAAGGTACCATTCATAGGCAGGTCTAATCAAGGTTTGAAGAAAATCCCTTACCATGTCATCTTCATGTAATATTCTATGTATATCATAAATAGACAAAAAATGGTCCAGGTGCTTATCTAGATTCATAATGCCATCCCCATTAAACACACGAAAACAATTCTTGGGGTAAATTTGGTAACTGATGTTTCTCACCTTCTAGGGGTACATGACTTACTCAATGTTTTCATCTTCAATGTATTTTCCTTTCATTATTCCCTTATTTTCATGTTTATTATATTCTTTCTTCATTTTCTTCCAATTTTTCCTTCTTAAGTGGGAAGAAGAATGATATTCCTTCATTCACAAAACTACCTACTTCCTCAACAATTTTCATACTTCTTCCAGTTAAAGGAACCTTTGGAATCTTAGAATCCTTTCTATTCAATTATTTTCTTTATTGGAGTTTCCTTTCTATATTTTGAGGTTGTGGGAGTTCTTGTTGGGAAACAAATTCCTTGGATCTTTCAAATCCCTCACTACTTTTTTCTGTCATCAAGACCCAAGTTGTATAATTTATTTAAGATACTTCTTTCATCTTTCGTTGTAATGAGAAGAGGACGCTAGATTGGATCAAGATGAGTAATCTATTGATAATGAGATACAACTGCATTTGCATCCCCAATATGGTTTCTAAAGATGTTAATGATTTTTTTGGTCAAGGAAAAGAGTCAACCTCTTAGGACCTTGTTTAGGTTCCCTATTTGTTTTTATAGAAGTGGTACTCCTCTTTTCATTCACTTAGATATTAAAATTCACTTAAAACATAGAAATATGATCATTCAACACATTCACCGATTAGCGGATTGGATGTTTTAAAAGGAAATCGAAATAATAATATCATAAATAAATATAATCTAATGATTCATTCCATGGTACACATCCATTGACACATTAGAAGGGAAACACAACTGAGGCAAATCAATAGACAAAAAATAGACAAATGGTCCAAATATTTAGATAACTTTGAAATAATTTCATGCATCCAAATTTCATAAATAGTTGTAGGAGAACATTCACAAGACTTCATTTCTCATTTAAAAGTCTCAAACCACAAATATCACGAACTCTCAAAGTGCGAGAGTCAAAGAATAATTTTACAAATTTTATGTTTCAAATAAAGAAAGTACCTAAACCATTTCACAAATACTAACACTTAAGCCTAAAATTAAAGGCATTCATCCCTAAGGTACTTGGATTGGGCTCCCATGGACCAAATAATATGAAGGTACCTGGAAGGAAGAGTAATTGTATTAAGGGATTATCTTTACAAATATATAAGAAAATTAATAAAGTTGAATGATCAAAGGTTAGGAAGAAAGAAAGGGAATTGCTTCAAAACAAGATAAAGGATACTCACAAAATTGTAGAAGGATGATTGGTGGAGAAAATCATATATTTTTGGTAGAAACTATTGTTGGAGTATATATTGGTTTTTGGATGTTGGTTAATCTAACAATTGAGGTAGTTTTTTAGGATTAACAATTGCTTTTAAAACATTTTTAAGCCATTCTTAAAAGTACTCCTTCATCAATGGGATAATTATATATTACTTTACTATTAGCACAAATATTTCCTCCACCATGTCGTTTAGATATAACCATAGTTTCCCAATAGTTGCTAGTTGGTCTTCATTATAATTAACAAATGTATCCAACCACTTCTTGATATCATACTCTAGAATCAATCAAGTTGTTAATATTGTTGTCCCATGATGTTTTAATAATATTTAACACTTCTTGCAATATGTCTTTTTGAATTAGCATAGAATCTCTAATCATTTCAGGCCCTTGTAATTCATTGACATCTTTTATACCCTTGAATAAAGTATTGCTTCTTTGGTCATCAATACCTAAACATTGAGAAATAACATCTTCTAACATTTTAATCCTTGCATGCAACCTTCCATGATCTGTTTGATTCTCTACCTTGATGGAAGGCCTTGTTGGTTCTTCTAGAAATTACTAAGAGTATCAATTTTATTAATAAAATTCATTAAATCATTTTCAATGAATTTTCGATCATGATCCAAATATTTCTTCAAATATTCATAAAATGAAGCAATTCTCTTAGACAAATTATTTAAGTGTAAAGAAATTCCCCATGCTTCCTCGATTATTCCTAGTCGCTTATTAATATTCACTGCAACATAAGATCTAATACCATTTCATAATTTTGCTTCTTTCTTAACTTTTTTGGGTGTGCCATGGGTTATTGCTATTGTAGATTCAAGTGCTTTAATATCCAAAGGGGGCATAAATAGAGGTTTGGGACACAGAGATTCCTCTAGCTCAAATATATTTCTTTTTAACCTCATATTTTCAACCTCTTGCTTAGTAACAAAGTGACCAAGTGCATCCCCTGTAGCTGTGTAACTTTAGGAGTTCATTAGGTCCTACTCTTGAGACATTAACTTCTAGCTTCCAATTTTTAGTATTTTTCTTGTTTATAATATACATATTTTCAAACCGTAATTTTCTATCAATATTATTATAATGCGTGGTATGAATGGTCAATGATTATTCTTCAAAAATGACTTACTCTTTAGCAACTAACTCTTTGACTAGTTTCTTATTCTCAACCAAATTTGATGCTACCTAGTTTGGCACGATAACATTAATGACTTCCATATTTGTAGGTTTGTATGCTTGTTGTGACCCTCTTTTATTCAAAATCTTTTGGAATAAGTAGCAATATGGGACATTTCCAACCTGACATAAGGGTGTGGTCCTTCTCCACAATCTCCATCTAATTGGACTTCATTGCTCTCTCCTTATATTGTAATGTTTGTATGTCTGGTATGGGCCAAGGATGAGCTCCAATGAGTGTATGGCGGTGAAGAAGGTTCTCCATTATATGGATTTTCCCTCTTTGCTTGGTATTTCCTTCATAATTTGTGTTCACTTTAGCCACTACATCATCATTAGGTATTTTGCTTCCTTTTATCTTTGAGGTTCTTGGTTGATTTTCTCCACTTCTTTCTACAAAATTTGTGAATAAATTATCATGTCATGAAGTTGTAAAAATGTCTTAAAAATATACCCTCATGATTGAATCCTTGGGTAGGTTTAGTTTTAGTTAATTGAAAGTCTTTAACTTTTCAAGTAATTTTGCGAGATGTGAAAGATTACTCATTGTAACATCTCCTATAGTATATGGTATAAAATAAATTATTTCTTTCTTTTTTCTTATGAAAGAAATGTTTAGGAATAGTACTATCTATATATTTCCACAATAAGATACCTGTCTAAAATAAGCATGGGAAGCAACAATATTCTATCTTCATAACCATAAATCCTAATGTATGTATGATTTTGTTGTTCAACATATGCTCCTCTTCCTTTGAGAAATTGTTGGGCTCCTAAAGATATTCTTTGGGGCTCATTTCTTGCTACCATGTGTTTGAATTCTCTAACAAACTAGTCCTAGATAAGGCAAAAGTGAAATGGAGCCTTGTGTCTCTATAGAACAAGGTACTAGAATTGTACCAATTCTATTTTTGGGTTCATCTTTCTGTTAAGGGGTAAGTTGTTAATTAAATAAAAGGAAAACAATGACCATCACTAGGTAGGCCATCATGCAAAATATTTAGATCTTGTGGAAATTAACCAATTGGAAGGAAATCACATTAGAGATAATCTCCACCCCGCCAATGATAACATCCTTTTTAAAAAAGAAGTATTAGTATATACAAAAATGATTTGGGTACATGAGAAGTTGATTCCCACCATATGACACAAGAAAAGAACAATGATAAGTCTCTATAGGGCTTTGCTAACAATGAAATATCAATACAAGAAAGGATAGTTGGAAATGTGTAGATAATGAACAAGGTCCTAGATTATATTCACTCTACCACCTTGAGAATCAAGGAATGTGTCAGCTTTAGGTAATTTGAGTTACATGTTGGGATGTGGAAACCTCAACATAGTTTGAAAACCTAAGGAGTTAATAAAATAAGGTTCTCCTTTTCTAGAGCAAGATTAATGGCTCTGGTATTGGGATCAAATCGATGAGTGCACCAATAAACAGTTTCTTGAAAATAAAAAACCTCTCGAACACATGTAATATTATCCAACCCACTATTATAAATCCAATTGTTTTATTTATGCTTTGGACTCAAATTCAAATACCATTGATATGCAGTCAACCAATGGATGTTCCTATTTTGTCATGCAAGTGAATTAGTTGTATCCCCGCAAATAACCTCTTTCTTTTTTTACTCATGATATTAGTTATTTTTCAATGCAATTTATATATACATGACATATCAATGAGGCTTTATAGAAATCTTAGTTATATAAATCTTGATTTACAGTAACATTTAGTAACACATCCCTTCATCACCTGCCACATTCAACAGGTCATGCAAAAATGATAATGAGAAGTTAATAACCCATGACATGTCTTTAAATAGTACACTGGTGAATAATTCACATAGTATATTATCAACCCCATTTAACCATGAAGATTGAACTTTGTTAATGAGCTTCCAACTAACCTGAAAAGGATGAAGTGGAGTATAAGCAGAGAAGTCACTTTGATCGAGTATTATAGTATGCCTTGTCTAAAATATTTGGAGGAAGTAGAGTGAATCAGGAAGATTTCCGAAGGCACTTGAAGCATTGTTATACTACTATTATAATAATAAAAACCGCACTGACTGTGTGTATGTGTGGAGTGCTAAGGTGTCACCTGAACAATTGTTTTTAATTTTGGTGGCTGAGAAACACATATAGATGGTACAAAGATTTATTTAAAGAGTAATGAATTTAGTTAAGATTTTTTTTTGGAAACATTGATTTTTTAAATTTTCAATAATTTGAGTATTTTATTTGAGTGTAGGATTATAACAATTAATCCGCTGGTTGTGAGTTTAGTAATGATTAGCTAGTATCGACAAATCCAAGTTATAATGTTTAATTATGAAAAACAAATATTTATTTTTCAATATTATTGATATTTTTTTTTCAAATATGTGATTAGACCATCATTTTTAAGGTATAGCCTTTGTGCTATCTCGATAACTCTGATTTTGTTTGCCATGATTTCTGGATGTAGTTGCAATATTTATGTCATGATTTTGAAATATTTGTACAATGGTTTTTGATTGTTAAGCTCCATAATTAAAATGCTTGAATATAGTTCATACTCAAGTAAATAACATATTTACCATGATTTAGGCCCACCATAATTTAAGCAAGTATTTTAAAAAAATGAATATAAATAAGATGAAAATAAATATATCTACCAAGAGGTACTACCTACCGTTATTTATGTTTCCTTCAATGCTTTAACATGTAGGAGTAGAAGTGTAGATGTGTCAACTTAGTAGTTAATTATTATCCACCAAACATGTATGCAAGTCCATATTTTTTAGTTAGCAATTAACTTTTATATTTCATATATCAAATTTTCTAAATGGATAACACTCACTTAAATGGCAAAGACTACACTACCATGCAATACTTGTTTCAATATTATAGAAGTGAACATTATTAAAACTCCAACTAGACATAATTTTTTAATTTTTTAATTTGGACTAAATATCCTTCAAAACCTTTATAAAAACATTGTAATCTCCCACTAAATAATTTCTATTTACAGTGAACCTTCTTTGAAAACTTTATAAAAAATCCATTACAAGGTTCTAATAAGATTTATTTTCATAATTTTCCTTTTTTTAATTCTGAACACCCAAACTTTTATAAAAATAAAGTTCTCCTCTTTCGAACACCTGCCATTTTGTTTTGTTTGTAAAAATGGGATGGAGAAAATCTTATACCGAACTTTCTTTAAATAAGCATGAAATATGATCTTAGTAAAAGTCAAAGCGACAAAATTCTTGTGGATTCCTCTTCGAGAAACGAAATAAAATTGAACATGTTTGGGTACATAGTAGGCATTAATTATTATTTATTATTTATAATGCATATGATTGTTCCAGCATAAGCCAGCGAGGACTTCGCACTTCCCTCTCATCATCACCATGAAGAACATGGATGTGGCAACCATAGGAGGGTTGCCACATGCATGACATGGTCACTTTAATTGCCATGTTATAACAAATTTACCATTTACTAAAATAAAGTGGTATGGTTACTTCAATTATTTCATTATAATAAATTTACTATTTTACTTCATAAAATTTAGAGTTAAATTTAGAAGGTTGAGAGTTGAATCTAACGCCTTTTTATTTATTTCGTTGATGAAATTTTATTTTTATTATTACATTTAATTCTATTTTTATTATTACATTTAATTCTATTTATTACATATTTATATTAAATTTATTTTCGTATTTCTTTTGTTATGAATTAAAACCAAAAGATTTATTGCTTCATAATTTTCAATTAATACATAATTATTTTAGTAAAGGTTGTTTTACATTAATTAATTGTGAAATTTACACCGAATTAGGAATTATATGTATTACTTGGAATTTTGGTGTATGGGGGTTCATTATTAACAATAAATCTATAAGATGCGATAGTTTACCTTATAATTCATTAATTAATTTTGGTGGTTTTTGGCATTATTTCCTTATAAAATATTCTTTGCACTTAAAAAAGAAAAATGCTTATGTAATTAGAACAAGGATATAGAAAGCATAAGGATATTGATAGGTTTTATTTATAAATAACTAAATTATAATTCTATTATTTATTATAATGAATTTTATGTACTATAAGTTTTTTAATTACAGATTAAAGTTATGTTATACAACACATTATGACCATACATATTATTAGGTAAGCTTAATTTTTTTTTTGTAAATTTTGTAGAGATAGATAATCATAAAAGTTTCTTTATAATTTTTTTTATGTATTATTCTTTATTTTAGTAAACAATAATATAATGTTAAAAATTATTATTAAGAAATTGCATTTAACATAGCATCATTAAATTATGAAAATTTATATAAAATATTTAATATGTCTCATTATAAATATAAAAAAGAAAACAAAGTCCTTAAATATTTAAGATTCTTTTCTATTAAAATACTCATTCATGAATCAAGTCTTATTAATGCATGATTTCTTCATAGATTTTTTATTGTGAAAGTTTATGGATACTTAATTAAGTATGAAAAACTTAATATTAGATGGGAAAGGAACCAATGCAATTCCACATGTTTTGTTGTGTTAGAATACCCATTCATGAATCAAGCCCTATTGATGGATGAAAATCATATTTGTTTCTTTATAGATTTTTTTAATTGTGAAAGTTTATGGATACTTGAATTAAGTATGAAAATCTTAATATTAGGTGGGAGAGGAACCAATGCAATTCCACATGATTTTGTTGTGTTATGTGTTTTATAATGTATGCATTTCATTATTGTTTTTCCTCCATGTTTTCTCTCTATTAAGTATATATACTTAGTTTTTCATACTAGAAGGAAAAATCCTTGTAGGAGAGGTGTTTACACATGTTTCTTGTATTCCAAGGATAGATACTTTTTTTACCTTTGTTACGACCTCCACTATTCGTAGAAAAGGTTTTAATAGAAAATTTCCATAACTAAAAAAATTTGGTAGGAAAAGGTATTAGCGGATGTTTTCTTCTAGTTGGTCATATTGTCCATACACCCCAATGGATGTATGGACAATATAAACCTAGTGCAAATACAAACCTACAAAGAAACAATGTTAGTACAATTATTACACAGACATAGTCTTGAATTTTGTTAAATGGTGCATTGGTTCACTTAGTCTTACATTTAACTTATGCATCAAAAGTAAGTGAAATTTTGGAAATTTGAGGTGAAGTTAAATGTGAGTGTCATTATTTTGTTATCAAGGACTTGTATGTGTGTGTGTGTGTGTGTGTGTGTATATATATATTGTGTGTGTTTCATTCTTTTGTTATCAAAGACCAATCATGTGTATTATATATAATGTGAGTGTTAGCAATATTGTGGATATAATTATGGACATGTAATATTTTGAAACGATAAATTTAATCATGCATTTCCATTTACATAACCAATTATTTATCAATATTTCTCGCATTGGTGTAATGCTATAATTAATAAAAATCAATATTTGTGAATCATAAAAACACATTGATGTCAATTTTTATAGTATACACTATTTAGTGAGTTCAAAAGAATACAACGCATCGATATATATATATATATATATATATATATATATATATATATATATATATATATATATATAAAATTCATTTAATCATCACAAAATGAAATATTTTTAATAATAATATTGAATTTTTTTATTTTTATTATTATGTTTCAATATAGTGATTACATTACTCTGTTATCAAAAATATTACACCTTTGTTATTTGTAACAATGTAAATCATTCATATAGAAATTAATTAGCAAAGCAACATTTTCTAACATTGGATAATGCAATAAAATAAGAACTCATTTCATTATATACGAATAAGCGAGCCATCATCATATAAAATGGGACAAGATAAATGTATATAATAGTCAAAATGCAACCAAGATGTAATTGCTACACTTAATGATATCTTATCAATATTCAGTTGAGACAAATGTCCATTACATTAACCAAATGTGAATATGTAATTGTTACATTTATTGGTAAGATGTCCTTATAGCAATGGGACAATATGTCGCATACACTAAATAAATATCTTCATTTCACTAAAAAATATTCCAAAACATACAACTTAGAGTCATATTCAATTATATTGATTGTCTTTCATCAGTTGAATTTCTTTCATTGCTCGAGCTATGTGCAAGTCTCAGTAAGTCATCACTTGTAAGCAATATTGTAAAGTTTTGGTTATTTATTGTAATGTTTTCATCACAGAAAGAGTTCTAGTCAAAAGTTTCAGATCAAACATGAGAAATAGAATTCAATTATCCATATATGTGAATATGGATATCCTAATATCCATATGTGTATTCAATAAATCAAGCTTATTATATCTGGCCAACTATTTGGACTTAACGTATTCATATTTGGATGAAATCCACTTAATTATTTCTTCTAATCATTGAATTGCTAGATACCGGATATCATTTAAACATGTCTTTTTAATGGGTAGATTTTGGTTGCATCCAAATTTAAAATAAGTTTGATGGAACAGATTCTAAAATCTTTACATTCTAGTTGATCTCTCATAAAGTGGTTTATATTTGCATTCTAGATGATTTCACATAAAGTGGTTTGTATTTGGATTCATATTTCTTTAATTTCAAAAGTATTTAGATCCAAGTTTTTGATTATTGTATCCAAATTCTGGTGTAATTTATGATGTTTTCATTGAACCACATGGATATCTAGTTTTATCACACATATCTTGATCATTTATGGACATCTCACACATATTTTGATCACTAGTGGATATATACCAATATTTTTCCATGACATATATCAGTGCTTACTTCTATATAGGGTTGGATATATAGACATGATATATGGTTAAAGATAAAAATTACAAAATATATTACATTTTATGTCTTGTGTTATTACATACACAATAAACATTGAGAAATGAGACACTTATAGACAACGTGTCATGTTTTTTTTTAAATTATCCTAGAGGAGCCCAACAATTTTCTTGACATGTACCTACTAGTAAATCTTTGGAGGTCTGTGACTTGTCCTCCTCTCTTTAAACCGAGTCACAACTGGGGGATTTGAAAGTTGGATCTATCAGTTTTCTCATAACTCATATTACTTCAAACACCAATTGAGTTTCCCCCTTGGACACCATGTGTCATGATTTTAATTGAAAAACATGGGATTAATTCTTCCCACTAGGAAACAATAAAATGTTGACCATTTGTCAAAAATATTAATTTGCATCTCTATAAGGATTAGAGATTACACTATTACAAATCAAATTGGAATGAATAAAATTAGAAAGGATAAATCATTAAACAAATTTGTTTAACTAAGAATTTGAGTGATAATTTATTTTGAATATGCATATTGACTATTTTTTTTTTTCAAATTATAGGAAGGGAAAATAATTCAAATGACTACAAGAAAGGGGGGAAGTAGAACATAAAAGAACTAATGGAGAAATGTGGAAAATAATATACTCACAAATAAAAACATATAGTACCCATTCAATATTTTAAATAAGACACAACTACATGTATAATAAATTACAATTTGATATATAACAAAAATTCTTTGAATTGGAAAAAAAAAAGAAAAAAAGTGTATCAACATGTTGTCACTGCGACAACGCCCCTCTAAATTATTTTCCTATGTCAATTTCAGAGCCTAAAATAATTGTCGTTTCAAGCTCCCATGTGTCGTCATGTGGTTTGATTTGATATTTGTGTGTTTTCTCCTAATGTCACTTCCTCCTAAGTCAATGTTTCCTAAGTATCGTCACTTAATTATTAGAATTGTTTAAGTTAGTAAAGTTATTTTTGGGTGAACTCATGATCTTTTCTAGACTTAGAAACTTTCCTTGTACCCATGCACACTCTCAAAAAGTGCAAAAAAGAATAAAAAAGCAAGAAAAAGCATGACAACGTCTCACAAAATAAAAAAAAAACACTCAAAGATGACAAAGGCTTCCACTAGAAGAAAGCACACTTCTTCAGGCCGAGTGAATTCGCCATACTTGGACGCACTCCTTCAGGATGAGAAAGTTCTCCCTACCTGGGCACACTCCTTCATGTCGATGACATGCACCCTGTCCATCTGTATGCATGAACCAACTTGTCCATGAGGTTGAACTCCTAGAAAATAGGAACTGCCTTAAGTTCCTCTTAATTGATCCTTTCATTTGACGACAAGTGGCACTCATGCACGAATATGTTTTGCATGTTCATCTCTTTAAAAGAAACCAGTTAATCATTCCCTCACCATCATTTCATCTGGGCGCACAATTGGAGAATCATCAAGTCCTTAATCAACTAGTGGAGCAAGTAAGTTGCATGCTCAAAGATTAATTGCTTTTCAACATTTAACCGCCAAATATTTCTTTGTTTGGTATATATTTCTTGTTTTCCAGTGTGTTTGTTGGTGTTTTAGATGGATCTTCATCTTGCAAGTGTTCATTTACTATCACATGCAAGAATCCTTTCACAATCCTACAACCTTTCATATTCCACCATGCGTGTGGAAGCAACTATAAATATTTGCGGGCCCTTCTCAGTTGGATTCTTAGGCATATAGCTGGGTCTTATTAACGTGAAAACAAATATTTCACTTTCACACCCCTTCTTCTTACTCTCTTTCTTAGCTGATATGGCTTAAATAGCGCTATCTGAAGGCTATGGATGATCCAGTTTCATTGCCGAAGAAATCAATTCGGTCAACACTTCATACAGATAGGAAGGCATTGGTCCTTTGAGGTCAATAGGTTCACTGGCCTTACTTAAGAAAGGGAGAAAGACTCTCTTTTTCTTATCTTCCCTTAATAGTGAGTTTGGCCACTGGATAATTCCACCTGGCTGAGAATAGATTGGATTTGTTCTCTTTTTCATTCACAAGTGGGGATTGCTCCTCAGGAGACTAATCGGGCTTCGCAGAAGATTCATTGTAATGGGAATAAAAAAATTTCCTGCTCTGAGGGTGGGATCCTGTACCTTATAGAAGGTAAGGTCCACTTTCTTTGTTCCCCTAAAAGAGCTATAAGGTAAGGTCCCATTTCTTTATTCCCCTAAAAGAGCTATAAGGTAAGGTAAGGTAATTTATTGCTTGTCCGCACTGAGAAAGGAGAACCTGAACTGAAGATCTCCTGATTTCTTATGTATCAACATTGCAAGGTTGTTAAAACCTAAATACATGATTGCAGTTATATAAAATGTTCATGTTATGAGCATGCTGGTAGTCTTGCTTTAGAAACTCTTCGGAGGCGGGTGGGTGTAAGGGAGAGGGAACAACTAGCTTAAAATTTAGGGAATACTTTCTAGGTTTGGTCCCGCCATATGCGACAAAAGTTGTATGTATGGTTTGGAGGGAGATCTTTCATACCTTTAGAGATCCTCCCTACAATATGGAGTAAAAAAAAAAAAAAATTTCAGCCTTTATGAAATAGATTCTTGAACCTTTCTCGACCTACCTATTTATGGGAGAGGCAAAGCTGGTACTGTTGGACCTGAATCATGTTTGAGAAGGAAGTAAGCTGTTTGAGGCCTTTACACCACTGTGTTGATGTGAGTAAGAAGGTGTGGCTTGACTTGATTCCTTCGACCTTACACGTACGATTATGGGGGGGGGGGGTTAACATCTATACGTATAGTGTGGTGGCCTACCCCATTTGTTCCATGATCTATGGGTCTACTGGAGTTACCCACTTCGATCAATTAGCCGAGATTTTGACCGGATATGAAATCACTTTGTTCGGTGCTCGATCTGGTGGTATTTTTTTGGGGATTCTCTTTATCGCTGTAGGATCGGGCACAAGGTCTGTAACCTGTCCCTTCATAGTGTAATTCCTCCTGGCTTTAACCCTCTGGATTGTTTCTCAATCCACTAGACTATACGGAAGATAAGCTTATCTAGGTTGCATCACTAAGGTTTAGGCCAAGTAGGTGATCCTTGCAACTTATATAAAGTAGCTTTACTAGGCTTTCCTTCTAATGGGTCTTCCCCTCTTACCAGCTAGCACTAGAAATGATTGAGAACCGACCCGGCACATACCAAAGCAAGTGAGTACTTCGTTAGTTCGCCTACACCTCTTTCTTAGTCGTTCACCTCCACGAGAAAAGAATGACTTTATTAATTATATTGCTCACCTTACCCCCTAGCATTCCAACCGATGTCACAAAAGACTCATCTCTCATATCATACTTCATATCTACCGCATAAATGAAAATACAATCCACACACTGCTGCTTGCCTTCCCTTTACTCCAGTATCCCTCCACTCTATTCCTCCTATACTCCTTCATCTTTGTCTCATCTTAGCATCGATTTCTACTTTCAGTACTTGTTTATGGGATCTTTTAAGAAAAAGCACACTTCCTAAGCTCAGAGCTCCTCTAGTCTTGAACATTGCGCCATGCTCAACCCAATAATCTTCATAGGTTCATGGGCGCATCATGATGGCACAAAGATTTCACCTTCAACCCTTCAATGTGCTACAATGTGCCCTCTTTGCCTTAGGGTGCATGGGCACATCATGAAGGCATGAAGCCTCATCACTCAGCCCTTCGGCATGTGACAATGTGCCCTCCTTTGTCTTGAGTGCATATTCACACTTTGAAGACACAAAGCTCCACTTTCCTTATGCTTCTTTTGTTGGGAGTGCAATAGTTCCCCCTTCTTGTCTCACAAGGCACATGGGGACATAGGGAAGACCTAAAGGCCCTTTCTCCCACCCCTTCGACCCTTCAAGGTGCTACAGTGTACCCTGGCCATTTTTTTCCTTTTTCTTGAGCTCATTAGCCCACTACGAAGCTTTGAATGACTATGCATGTCTCTTCGTGCTTCGAGAGTGCACCCTCCCAGTTTGCATGTGTGTTTTTGCTTACATGCACGTCATTTTTTGTTGTTGTTCACAGTTTTTCATGCCATATCATCCATGATGACTCTTTAAGCGCGATTTAAAAGTTTTTATGCATAGTTAGTTGTTTTAAGCTGATCTTATTGCTATGAGTGTGATTCCACAAACAGGTGTCTGTATTACAAGTGTTACCATTGTATCGTCATCTGTTAGAGACATGTCGCCATGCAAAGTATCCTCTAAAGAAATTTTAGAATCAAGCGTTGGTGAGATGCTAGAAGTTGTAAAGTCTAATGTTCCCATATATGCGGACACTCAATATTTTATCAATATGATGGTAGAGGTTACTTGGAGCAAGATATATAACACGTTCATGTAGGAAACATTCCTTGAGGACTTAGAAGATGTACATGCATATATACACATAAAGAAGTCCAAGATACACAGGATCATGTGCAGATATTGAGTCATGCCATGTCATGAGGCTATTGAATGGATAATTACACATATGGATGACTCACATCTTGTGCTACGTAGTGAGAATGGAAGTCACCTCGCAACTTATTATGGTGAGGATATGCAGACATACTATAATATGCTCAAGCCAAATGAGTATGCAAATGATATTGTCTACATAAAATGGAGCAACCTCAACACAATTGATGTTATCAAACAATGGTGGCGAGAACCTACCAAGTTCTTCCATTGCCCATAAGAAATTTATCCAATGAATATCTTAAGGGAAGTGTATCATTATTTGATGGTTGTATTGTTGGATGTTTTAGCTTAACAACGTTGAGGTTTTCGATGAAATATGGATATATACACTCAATCTAGTGGTGAACCATGGAAGAGTTTTAATTGGGTGAATCTGTTATCATATGAGTTGTAGCAATAGGTGGGGCAGGTCAAAGCATCTTTGCAAGCAAATCAAGCTCCAAATTTTCACATGTATGCATATCTCCTTGATGGTATTTGTGCACGGTATGCGTTTCCGAAGCTATATTGGAACTGGAATCATAAAGACAAGTTCCCAATGTATATCCTTTGTAGGGTGTTATGAGAAGGAAGCTTGAGAGCCGCATATGATACATTGGACAAACACTTCTTTGCAACCGTCCTTCACTTGATATTTGAGACTGATTTTCCATGCATGGCAGATCAAGTAAAGGAGTCACTCTGAGATATTATGGAAGAGTTTGTAGCTCCAAAGGGAAGATACATTTGATGCTTCATATGTCAAAAAACCCCTCATCTTATGCCACAGTATGTGACAAACATGGTGGGCATGCAGGAGGTGGAAAATTAGTTGGACAAAGGATTGTCAGGAACCCTTCACAGGAGGAAGAAAGCCCCTTGGCCTACTTTTCCACTAAGAATTGGCTTATATGAATTAAAGAGTCACAAGGCATTAGTAGCTGAAACAGGAGAGCTGAGCCACCTACACTTCATCACCAAATATTTTCATGCATATGATCCCAGATGAATTGTCAAGCAAGATTGTGAAAGGATTAAACATAATACAAGGTATTCATCAATATTCCAACTAGATGATGAAAATATAAAGAACTGATACAGTGCCACAATGAAGGAAAATATAGCCATGGATACCAATTCATCTCCAAATTCACCAGCTTAGGATTTGCAGGAGAAGGAACAAGAACAGGAGGAGGAAGAAACAATGCCTCAAGTGAAGAAGTTATCTCCCAGGAAAAGGATCAGGTACTCATCATGCGATAGCAGCAAGAAATGGAAGTTTAATCCTTTAAATACAGGAGATACACAAAAAGATTCAGAAAGGAGAGAAGACAGAGAAGAAGGATACGAGGAGGAGGAGAGAAGGAATCAAAATGAGTTGCTCAAAAAGAAATCGCTAGAAGAAGAAGAGAAGCGATAGGAAAAGGAAGAACAACAAAGGAAGTCTCAGGAGGAGGAAGCAACACAGAGACTGGAAGAAGAAAAATTGACATAGGAGCTAGAGGAGGAGTAAGAAGAGGAATAAGACACCATCCAACCCATGGATGATGAGCCCAATACTCTTGGTAAAAAACCACTGATATGGGGACATCTTCCATTCGGGAAAATGGGATTACACCTCCTCCAACAGATCGAGTCATGGATATATGTAGCAGAATTTTTTGTTAGTTGAAGAAGAGGATCATATAGCATAGGCATAGGTAATTTCCCAATAATCCTCAAAAACTAGTCTCGATAGAAACAACAACGGTGATCACCTCCAACACTAGAAGAAATTTGAGGGAAGTTATGGAAAAAATGTTGCATTTGCTATAATGGCACATGATAACTCAAACTATTTTCTAAATGAGAATGTCAGCCTGAGAAGAGAAGTTGTTGTGATGAAGAAATAGATAGAGCATATTGCAGTGGAGAACCAGTGTTTTTTATCATATAACTCCAATACCATGGAATGGTAGTCAACCATGCTACATGAATTGGGACCAACGAAGGATACCATGGCACGACTATATGATGAGATGACACTTATAAAGTAGGTAATGGATCCTCTCATTAGCATTCATAAGAATACATAGGAAGTGGTAAAGCTCCTGAATATAGAAACCAAAGCAGTTGACCAGTTTCAGGAGTGGACGACCAAATACCCAAATGCCCTGAAACATTTGGAGAAGAAGGAAAAACTCTCAATGGAAATTGATAGAGTGTAATTGAAACTTCACCTATAGATTTTATGACATTTGGGAACACAATTGCTTAACACTATGAATGCATATGACTAGTTGCATAATGGGTTTGAATCTCTTACACAAAAGCATGGGATGCCTGCCATCAGATCCCTTGAAGCAATCAGAGGCAAGGAGGTGTCCTTTGAGGAGATTAGATATTACATTGAACAAATCAAGAAGGTAACAAAATAGGAAGGCTTGGAGGTGAACAAAGATTTTATTCAGTAGTATTCCTTTACACTAGTCAAAGCACACATGAAGCTTTCATGGTTGTGGAATAATGTACAATCGAACTCCAAGAATATACTATTAGAGACATTGGAGGTAAGGGCGCTCTACAAAGGAGACTTTCGAGACTGAATCGAAGCCATCATAAAGGAGTTCATAGCTTGGTACTCTTATATCAAAAATCAACTCCATGAAGAAGCACATGATCTATCCATTTGATGAGTTTTGTTTTTTAGCAATTTTGTCTTATTAGGCCACTGTCTCATGTCTAAATTGTCTTATGTAATAATTGTTATGTAATGAAGTCTAACAAACACAAGTGGATTATGAATGGCCACACATTGGAATGTAATGAGTCATATTAGAATATGAATAGTCATAGAAGTCAAAGAGTCATGAGAAGCTCAAGAGTCATTGGATTTGTTATAAATAACTCATAACTCAAGAAAAGGGATTTTTGGCCAGACTTTTGGAGGCTTAGCCTTTTCTTCTCTTGTACCACATAGGAGATAGATTATTCTTTGGAGAAGCAAGTTGTGGCTTCATGTTCCACTATTAGATACAATGTTTCATCCATGTAACATTGTACTTGGAATCTTATGCTTATAATCAGAATCTCATTAAGCCAGCATTCCTTCATGCATGTATCGTGTATATAGTTGGACTATTCTAGTTATGTGTACGATATATGTTGTTTTATTCACATACTAAGTTAATGAACTATTTTGTTTCTTAGTGTTCATTTTTGAATGGATGTTGTATGTTTCAACAGTGTTTTTTACTATGTGGACTAATTTGTAGGTACTCAAAAAGTATTTCTCATCTCTTTGGGTCCCCCTTTAGGATATTACTATTACTTTTATAACCAGTGACTCATTTCTCTTTCCAGTTGTGTAAGCCTTCCTAGTATACCTTACATTGGGTGTCTCACAAAGCTCACATCCTTGCTGACCTAGAGAGGAATTGTATTCTCTTATGTCTGATTGCAACCAAGGCATTCTAACAGTGGCTAAACCGTATGATCAGATGAAAATCCTACACCAAATGGTGTGAGGTCTAGTTGGGACTTCACATCATAGATATCCTCTTGAAATGTTGGCGGAATCCAGCAACATCAGTATTTCTAGTGCTAGAAGGATGACCAAATGACAAGCTAGGCCTATGAAGTCTGTGTGAATCTTTTACCTTTAATCTCTTCACCCCAAATCATAATCTTAAGGTGTTTTACAAAGCGTTTAGATCTTTCAGTTCCCATGGGATTTTTACATTACTTGTCATGATTTAAATTCAATTGTAATGGTACATCAATCGTCCTTAGGTGTAGTGTTGATTTTGTTCAATTTTTCTTCTTGAATGATATTAATTTAGAAGAATTCATTGTATGGTTGTTTACCCTTACATTGGATGGTCGTGCGAAGAAATGGTGTTATTATTTACCCACTGCTTCTATCACATATTTTGATCACTTGGTTAATGAGCTATATCAAAATTTTGATAAACATTAGTATGAAGATGTTATTGACAAAATTGATCAACTTATAATGGAATTGATTGAATCTCTTGAGCATTTCATTGAGAGGTTCCTTCATCTTTGTTATCAATTTTCAGATGAGGACGTGGAATGGAAATTCTTGGATGAGAATTTTAGATTTTTAGTCTGAATGTCAAGGAAATATTTCTAATCATATGCCTTTGATCAGGAAGAATTCCAATTTCTGGAAGAAGAGTCGGGTATTCTTTTTTCCCATGTCCTCCCTTTGGTTTTCTATATGTTGGACCCAAACCAATTTTTGAATTGGAGATCATCTCGTGGACGAAGAATTCATAATTATTTCACATATACCACCTATTAGTGATTCATCTGACCTCACCAATCATCCATCTATAGATCTTGATATTCCTCCTAATCCTCCACCCATTAATCAAGATGAACCCTTGGATGATCAAGACCCCGATGATTTTCTTCTTTATGAATTGTATGGACACGACCATTCAAGTAATCTGGATAAATATTTGTTTCTATATGAATATTTGGATTTGGAGAATTTTTGAAAGGAGTCAGATATGATTATTGAATATTTCTTTTCAGATATATCTCTTTTCGATCAAGAAGAAGGTATACTTACCATTAAATATTTTGCACTCATATTGAACCTTTATCTTCGGTTGAATCTCATGAATCAAATGTTGAACCTTCTTTTGATCAGGAACTGACTGTGTTCTCTCATAATTCAGAGTCAAGTTAGGTGAGTAGGGAAATTTAGCTAAGATTGATGGTTATGTTAGGTCCCAATCACCGTGGTAGTATTTTTGATCTCGGTCAAATTTTTATTTCCCTGCACAACTTTTTTGTTGATGTTAGCACACGAGATGATGATGCCTTCCTAAGGGATTTGTTTTTTCATTCACTTAAATTTTTTCAACCCTCAAGGAAGGAGATTTAATTTGATTATCGATCTTCCACCTTTTCAATCAAATTTCAAATCTGTAATGTAGACACAAAGAAGAATCTTAATGAATATTTTCAATCATCCATCCAAGAATCCTACATGCATGACAACTTGGATTGTGGTCAACTTGATAATATCATGTATGACATGGATCTATATTCTTTTAATCATTCTTGTATATCTTTCCCTAAAGGTTGTTTCCATGACCCTTTTTCACATTTATTAGAAGAGTCCTTTCAGTCTGGGACTATGTCTCGTAGCTTGTATCTACATATGATTTTTCGAGTCTTATATGGTCATAATCCTAGTGATTATTGCTATTGCGGAGTTCCCATATGGTAGAGAAGTTAAGTGTATCGCATTGTTGTGTTTGCACTTCCTATTTTCACATCTGAGTGCAAATGCTTGCACAATTCCTCTTGTTCACTACACTGCCTTTTGTTGTGGTTTTACAAAATCATATCTTTTTGTCTAAAGGTTGGGAGAAACTTCTAGGTTGCATTAGAAGTTCCACTTTACATGATCCAACCTTGTTCTTGTTACTTTAGGATAGGTTAGGTTGCATATAGTTAGATGCATTGAATTATCTTTTCCTTGTCCTGTTTCATTTTTATTTTTTTGGTTTCATCAATCCCTGAATAAATTGGTTTGATATTTGAGATGGACTGTCTAATATTTTACGAAAGGAAAATTGAAACAGCTTGTAGCTATTGGCTTAGCTGTCTCCCTCTTCCTTGAATTGGTTTTCATCTTTCAAGTTAGTGATTTTCTAATGGAAAATATTATCCTTTAGTTGGGAAACCTTAAGCAAACCATGAAACTTGCATTTATTTATCCCTCTCATTCACACACTCGGTATTGTTAAAAGTGGTTTGTTATTGCTTATCTATATGTGTAGAATAAGATAAGGGGGGGAATTTTAGTGATTAAAGCATCAAAGGTCTAAAACTTGTCTCTGAAGGAACAACCTCCTCTGATCTCAATAAGTTGGGATCCCTCTTCTGCCCATTGCAAAAGAATAAGTGCCTATCAACAGTTCTACGAAATAAAAGAAAATAAAAGGGTGAATGAAGAGGAAGGCTTCCCGCATAGGGAGGTGAAGCAAGTGACTTTGCTAGAGTACTTTCTAGGCTCATTGGAAGAGAAGCAATGTTTGTGTTCCCGAAGTGACTCAGTCGGGGTACTATCCAGGCCTGCTGGAAGCGAAGGAGCGCCAGAGATGTAAAACTCACAATTTGATTGTTTGATTTCACGATACTATATTACCCTTACTTACTTTCATAGGATATTGATATGGCTCGTTTAATGTTTTTGTTACACTGAGGAGTGGAATTAGGAAAAACTACATCTTTAACTAGGTAGAGTGGAGAGCTAAAGATAACTTTTTGATTGAATCAATACTTCCTGGAGAAATGAGGCTTTGCACTTACAATGAAACCATTTTAGAGAAGTTGGGGTTCTCCCTATGTGTTGCCAAAGTTATCATTGTGACAATGACCCTCCAAAATGTTTTCCTATGTCAATTTTGGAGCCTCCACTAACTATCATTTCAAGCCCCCATGTGTTTTCATGTGGTTTGATTTGATATTTGTATTTTTTCTCCTAATTTCGCATCCTGTTAAGTCAATGTTTCCTAAGTATCGTCACTTGATCATCATAAGTGTTTAAGTTAGTAAGTTATGGCTAGGTGAACTCATAATATTTTCTCGACTTAGAAACTTGCCTTGTACCCATGCACACACTCAAAAAGTGCACAAAATTAGAAAAAATGTAACAGCCTCATCCCACATCTACCCAACTAAGCAACCAACTGGGGTAAATATGCGACATGAGGCCACTGTAATGGGATTCAACCTACTAGGCTACCTTAAGGAAGTGGAATTGATGGAAACCCACAACACAGACCTTCTATACCTACTATAGGACTCCCAGAAGCCTTCCCAGTCATCCCCATGACCAGTCCCCGGGTCCCACTAAGTTTTTAGACCATTAAACCCCTGGCCTCTCCCTTGATATGGACATTCGTGCTTCTAGGAGGCTCCAGTCGCTCCTATAGCAAGGCATGGGTGCATCTCGGGACTTTTCTCCTCAGTCTTGTGCCTGTGACTCTAGGATTTGTACCACTTTTCCAGGCCCAGAGCCCAGGTCATTGCCCAAAAATCCATGACACTTTTAAAATTGAAAGATAACAACAAAATAATGATACAAATGTGATTGCTGGAAGAAGGACTTGATTGGACCTCTACTAGTCATGGTAGGCGTTTCATCAAACATGTCACAAATATGTTGTTACGTTCCTATAATTTTTATAAGATTGCTTGATTACAGTTGATCATTAATATATTTCGTTGTAAATAATATTCCATATTGTAAATTATTTTAAAAAAGGTCAAAACCTTGAGAAAATAAAAAAATATGCTTGCAGATCAAAATGCAACATTAAAGAATAATTAAGTGTGTTTAGATTAAAATAATCACATCATTTAAATGTGATTAAATAAATTTTAATAAGGCGCATGATAGGATAAAGTGTTTTCTATATCTCCTATTTCACCTTATCCTAAGTTCAAAAGAAAATATTAAGAGGTGAAAGTAGACAAAGTTATTTGTCATTTAATGGTTAATTCCCAATAGGTTGAAAGCATTGGGATTTGATCTCGCACATGATCAATGGACCTCATCCGTTTTCAGCCTCCCCTCTTCATTTTGCCTTTACTGCTTGGGTGGGGGGTTCGAAATGAGTGGTATTCAAACCCGTGCCCACTGTAATGTGTCACCACCATAAGATTTTTCACTCCCCTCGACTGAAACCATTAACCGCTTCCCCCCCTTCAAAATGTGGTTTCTATGCTAAGTAAAATCACTTTCCATCATCCACTTACCATGTCCCCACTTCATCACCTCTGCCACGTATCCTCCACTCATTACTCCTGCACCAACGGACATTGCAATGTCATCTCCCGCATCCATGTCATTCATCTGTCTCATGATCAGTTGAAACTATGCTTTTTCCTATATGCCACATTGACTTCAAACATGTTTTCCAAACCAATGAGGATGAATTTTCAGAAACTAAAAGAGGTTTTTTTTTGTCAACATACTCATGTACAAAAAACTCTCTCCGTTTTTTAACAGCTATTATGGTTTTGGATATACATATGAAGCTTTGCAGACATAGTTTCCCACATTTTCTTGTTTAGTCATACTTTTGCAGAACATATTGTGGCCAATCAGAGATGACTCTTGAGAAACTGGAGGAGCTTTGTTCCTAAGATGCCAAATTACAATAAACTACTTCATATTTTACACATCTATTACATAATGAGAGATACGTGTACATCTTTACAGTCTATTTTTCAGATTGTGCAAAGTCCTATTTTAGCCACCTTTTTGTAGAGAATATTGGGAATAGCTGGAGCTTAATTGTGCGAATCAGAGAGAGGTTTATCTCCAAAAAATATTTATCTACAATAATGTCTCTCACTATTTATAGATCTATCTCGGATTGAGATATACAAAGGGATGACTGGACCCTATTTTGCATAATTTTGGGAGGAAAATGCTCAAAGACAGTTAGCCACCTCATCAACTAAGAGTTGCAATCAAATTTGAATTTCTCTTCTTTTTCAACATAAATCCATAATGATAGTGCCAAGTAGATACATTAGTTTTGAATGTCCTACATTTCATTTCTATTTGTGTAAAAGAGTTTAGGATATTTGTAAAAAGATCTTGAGATTTTTATCAAGATATTTTAGTTTAGAATTTGTATAAATACTTCATCATTTGAAGTATAAAGGGTTTGGGTTTGTATGAAGAAATCTATTGTCCAATGTAAAGCTACTCATTGAGCTCAAATGGGCTGATCAATAATACAAAGACTCTTCACAGGATACTTGTGTTGTGATATATTGGTGATGTTTTCCTTAGTGTAATTATGTTTTTACTGTTATTCTCTTTATGTTTATCATCTGAAATCTAATTGTAAAACAGGGGATGTGAAAAATAGGATATGTTTTTGAACACCCTATTTGGATTGCATTTACAATCTGTATGCTTTCTACTAAATTCTGATTGAGAAATTCTTAAATGCTTCTCAATCCCTGTTGAATCACACATTTTCTCCATTCCATAATTCAATTTAAAGATCCAGTAATTGTAACTAGCTTGCCCTGTGATTACTCCTTTGAATTTTTGATGCAACATCCAGCTTTATTTGACTCCATTTCCCCAAGGATTCCTCTTGATCTTCCAACCAAACCATTTTCAAAATCAAACCCTGAGACTAATAACTAACCTGAAATTCCCAGTAAACAAAGCTAAATTTCGTAGAGAGATCCCTCTCTGAGTTTAGGAGGGCTAGATCCTAAACTCGAAAGTGGTTTT
Source organism: Pinus tabuliformis (assembly GCA_031772625.1). Taxonomy (NCBI): domain Eukaryota; kingdom Viridiplantae; phylum Streptophyta; class Pinopsida; order Pinales; family Pinaceae; genus Pinus; species Pinus tabuliformis. The sequence goes on from CM062816.1 coordinate 1,074,340,337, forward strand.
GATGTTGCCTCCATAGTTTCTTCTCCAACCTTGAAATTACGGAACGCTAACATATTGGCGACCATACTGGGGACGAATACATTTTAATCCAAAACATTATTATTCCTCGGTTCAAAAATTAGTATTTCAGTAAGTAATTGTTGTATCAATATGAAATACATGATCTGAGGTTGCTTTTGTAGATATCTGTTAGATTATAGATCCTGATTTTGATTTTTGTGTGATGAGTTTTCATAAAACTGGCTCCCAAAAGAATTTATACTAGATCTCATCCTGATCGCAACCCTGCTAAAATCGTAGATTACCCTGAGAAACTCGTGAGAAAAAGAAGCCTTAGCTAGAGTCAAGGTAGTAATAGTCCCTTGTCTAGATTCAATTATCCTCTGGAAAATACCCCTTTGTCAAGATCAAATTCTCTTCTAGAGAAGTTTGAAACTTTACAAGACATAGAATTTGATTTTCCTTCGTAAAAAAGTTTGTTTAGATCCAAGTTTGAGGCTTCCATAGATCAAAATGTCATAGTTACAGCCATACTACAACCATATATCTCCCAAGCCCAAGACCCTAAATCTGAACCTAATATTGATCCTTTACAGCAATCTGCTAAATTACAAGGTATTGTTTTAGTGTTGGACCAAGCTATAGAAGAAGCTTTCATTCAGAAATCTGTTGAATTTTTTGCTCTGACTGTTGCAGCATCCTCTTTATCTAGCCAGTCCTCTTAGTCTGTACATTTACAAGCTCCTAGTCCTACTCATTTTGCTTAGTATTGTACCTACTATCCCTGTAGTTATCCAGACTACACCTCAACTAGGTCCATCCTCAACTCAATCTACAAGGATAGTTATAGTAGGAAGGTATGCACCCTTGTTGTTACGAGGCTAGCTAAATGTTGTGCCTACAGATTATCCATCCAAAATTGTGACTTTTGACAATACTGGTGCTTATACTGCCCAACAACATGTAGATAGGATGAATGATGTGTTTGACCTCCAAGAAGTGGATGAGGTCAATGTTAAAATGAGATTATTTTCCTAGAGGTTAGGAGGTGATGCGAAGAAGTGGTTTAGGGGTTTACCTGCATGAAGCATAACTAATCTCGTTGCTTTCCATCAAGTTTTTTTTTCTAGATGGGAGATCAAGAAGAACCCACTACAATTGCTAAATGAATATAAAAGGTTAAAAATAAAACCCAATGAAACCGTGGAAGAGTATTGTGAAGGAATCAATATTGTTTACAATGCCATCCCACAAGACATCAAGCCCTCTCATGGCCTAGCCTTGATTGATTTTCCAGATGGGTTTGATGTAGATATGGAGTATCAACTTAGGGAAAGAGACCCATCAAATTTGGAAGAAATGCAATCAAATGCAATTAAATTTGAAGCCAATATCCTGGCCAAAAAAGCCAAATTGAAGTCTAAATGCAGAGTAACCATCTACTTCTACTGTTGACCATAAGATTGATAACCTAGTCAAAGTAGTGAATCAAATGATGCAAATAGTGAACCTAAATGAAAAAAATCGAACAAGTCAAAACCAAAATTTTCAACAAACCAGAAACCAGAATTTTAGAAGAAATACTCCCCAAACCAAACAAGGAGAGAAAAAGGGACCAGATCAGTAGATTCAGCCTCCTTTTCAGGAAATTACACAAATAATGAGGGGAATATTATGGAATATTTGGATGATAACCAACTTAATTTTTTATGGGTAAACGAAGATGAAATAATGTTCCTCACTCAAGAGGAACAAGAACTTTTTCTTATTGCCCAAATTGAAATTGATTATGAAGAATCAAAGGAATACAAACAAGGATTTGAAAATGATATAATGGAAGTACATAGGCAGTACAATATTAGAAGTAATAAAAAACAAGATACTGCTAATAAAAAGAGTGCTAAAAATCCTATTAAAAAGATCTCTGATTCTGATCCAAAGAAAACAATAGAAAATCCCCCTAAGAAAACCACAAAAACTCTAGGAAAGAAGCGTGCAAAAACTGTTATAAAAAAGGCAATTGATACTTCTTCTAGAAATACTCAAACTGATCTACCTTCTACCAACCAACAAATTGAAGTGGCCACAAAACTAGTTGCTGATAATTTTGATTCTTCAAATTTGCTTAAAAATAAAACGTCGTTCAGTATAGAAAATTAACTTTCAAAATTGAAAATCTCTATCCCCTTAACTAAATTAGTTAACAAGAATGTATACAGGACTCAGGTCCTGAAGGCATTAAACATTAGGGAGAAAAATAATTATGTAAATTTGGGTGATGATCAACCCGAGCTCCTATTTTGGCCCGAGGTAGAAGTCAAACCACAAGAAGAAGGAGTCCCTCCATTTTATTTCAATTTGAATATTCATGATAAAATACTTCATAATACTATGCTAGATTCAGGTGCATCTCATAATCTAATACCCAAAGCAGTCATGGAGAAACTAGGACTAGATATCACTAGACAATACAAAGATTTGTATTCCTTTGAATCTAGCAAAGTCATGGGCCTAGATCTTATCAAAGACCTATGTGTCACTTTAACCCAAATCCCTGTTAAAAGTCTAGTGATGGATATAGTGGTTGCAGACATTCCCCCAAAGTATGGCATGTTGTTGTCATGCTCACGGGGAGAAAAATTACAAGGAACCTTGCAAATGGACATGACTTATGCCACTATACCAGTGTTTTGTCAACACAGAAGACTGTATAGGGAAACCTTAAAGAAGTACATGGTCAACGGTCAAGATAAACCACATAACTACCCTATGTACTCTGTTCATTCTGACCTTGACTCCTTCATTCTTTACAATGATGAGGGAATCGATGCACAAGTCACCTAGGAAGAAAATGATATTGATGAAAAACAGGAAAATCGGACTTTAATTGTGCAGCAAAACACTGAAACTAAACCTTTTTGGAACATGAGCTTTGATGGCTCTTGTAGCAAAGTAGGTTCAGGGGCAGGTGTTTGGGTGTCCAATTTAGGAGACAATCATGTAGAAGGTCATTCCTATAAACTCAATTTTCATTACACCAATAATATAGCAGAATATGAGGCACTTCTCTTAGGATTGCAACTATTGAAGAAGTTAGGTGCTAAAATAATTGTTGTTCAGGGAGATTCTGAATTAATTATTAAACAGATCAAGGGAGAATATGTTGCAAAACATCCTAGGTTGAGAAACTACAGGAATGTTGTCCTTGACTTTTTAAGAACTTTTGAAGAATATGATCTTTCTGTCATTCCAAGGAATCAGAATGTATTGGCTAATGGTTTAGCTTTTTCAGCTAGCACATGCCAAATGCCTCATCCAAACAAACAATATACAATGGAGGTTAAACATCGTCCTGTTGTACCTGATAATATGAGACATTGGCAAGTATTTGGAAGTGATAAGCAGATTGAGGAGTATGAAGACAATATCATAGATTTAGATTGTGAAAAGGAAGATTGGATTATTGAATTTCTAGACTCTAAAGTAGGGAATCAGATTGTTGAATATGTTAGTATAGATAAACAACTTGATGATTTATATGTAAATATTTCAGTCAGTAAAGATGTACATAAATTAGAATTACATGAAATTGATCGAGAAAAAGAAGAATTTGAAGTACTTCAACTTAAAGATAATTTTCTGCCAAGGGGTCTAGCTCCTTTAGAAGAACTTTTTGATTTTAATGATGTAGCAAAAAATCCAAAAATGGAACCCATAGGGGCAGACATAGAAGAATGCAATATATGTAGTGAATAGAATCCAAAAATGATAAAACTCTCAAAATCACTACCTATTATCACAAAACAATGATATATAGCTCTTTTTAAAGAATTCACAGATGTCTTTGCCTGAAGCTATGAAGATCTGAAAGCATATGACACCAATATCATACGGCACAAAATCCTAATCAAAGAAGATAAAAAACCATTTAAACAAAAACTTCATAGGATCAATCTTGTCTTAATGCATTTGGTTGATAAAGAAGTAAAAGGGATGTATGATGCAAAAATTATACTTCCAATTAGATATTCTAAATGGGTGTCTAACATTGTGCCAACTAGAAAGAAAACTAGAGAAATCAGACTGTGTATTGATTTCAGAAATATAAATAAGGTATCTCTTAAAGACAACTACCCCTTACCTAAAATGGATCATATATTGCAAAAGTTAGTAGGGTCTAGTATGATTTCCTTATTAGATGGTTTCTTAGGTTATAAGCAAGTCTTAGTGCACCCTAATGATCAGGATAAAACTTCCTTCACTACACCATGGGGCACTTTCATGTATGTGAAAATGCCCTTTGGGTTAATGAATGTTGGAGCCGCTTTCCAAAGAGTAATGGATATTACCTTTTCTAATCAAATTAGCCATTTTATTGTGATTTATCTAGATGATATTATAGTCTATTCAAAAACTAATGAGGAACATTTAGCACATCTAAGAAGAGTGTTTGAAAAATGTAGAAGGTTTGGCCTCTCACTCAATCCTAAAAAGACATTATTTGGCCTTGACGAAGGAAAACTTCTTGGTCACATTATTTCCAAGGATGGAATTAGGATTGATCTTAGTAAGATTGAAGAAATTTCAAAAATTAGTCATCCAAGAACCATCAGAGAGTTTCGGTTTTTTATTGGTAAAATCAATTTCCTAAGGAGATTCATTCCTAACCTTACAGAGCTTCTTAGAAACATAACAAACATGCTTAAAAAGGACTTTGAAATCAAGTGGAGTATTTAGGCTAAACAATTCTTTGAGTTAGTTAAACAAGAATTAACCAAGGAACCAGTGTTGATCAGCCCCGATTTTACCAAATATTTCATAATCTTCTCTTTTGCTTCCAAACACACCATTGTAGCAATTTTACTGCACAAAAACAGCGGAGGCTTTGAATAGCCTATTGCATTCTTTAGCAAATCTTTAAGAGATGCATCTTTGAAATACAATATTATGGAAAAATAGGCCATTGTATTAGTTAAAGCATTAAAATATCTTAGAGTATATATTTTGCATTACCTTATATACCTAATGCAATGGTTAAGGACATTTTGACACAGAATGGACATGATGGAAAGCGAGGAAAATGGATTGTTGTCATTCTAGAATACGACTTAGAAATTAAGCCCACCAAGTTAATTAGAGGTTAGGACTAGCCAAATTGATGGCTGAGTAAAATTTCCTATGCGTTGGCCATTAAATTGATTAATTCATTAGACAATCAAGAGGAACAAGCGACTCCACAAATTGATGAGGCATTTATGAACTCACCGTGGTATGCAGACTTGCTTTATGTTTTATTTATTTTAAATTCTCCTCCTGGTTTGACAAAAACAAAGGAAAGATTTCCTAAGTTAAAAGCAGTTAAATTTTGCATTACAGACAATGTATTGTATTGGAAAGATGTTGGGGGTATTTTACTTAAATGCTTGTTGAAGGATGATGCAGATAAAGATATGCAGGTATTCCATGAAGGTAACTGTGGTGGACATATTTATTGGAAAACCATTGCCAATAAAATCCTTAGAGTTGGCTTCTACTGGCCTAACCTTTTCCCTGACATTCACAAATAAGTCACCTCATGTCTTAAATGCCATATTTTTTAGGGAAAGAGAAAACTATTGCCCCTGCCATTAAAGCCTATCTGTGTTGAAAGCCCCTTCCAGCAATGGGGAATAGATTTCATTGGTGAAATTCATCCCTCTTCCTTTACCCAACATAAGTGGATCCTTACACCCACTAACTACTTTACCAAGTGGATAGAGGCCACCTCTTCCAGAAATGCCACTAATGCTGTCATTATTAAATTCCTCGAGACCAATATCCTCTCCAGATTTGGTTGTCCTAGAAAACTCATCACTGATAATGCTACAACTTTCAAATCTAAAAAGATGTTTGAATTCTGCCATAAATACCACATCACTTTGGGACATTCAACAACTTAATACCCTTAGGGTAATGGGTTGGCTGATTCCTCAAACAAAATTTTGGTAAACATCATCAAAAAGCTATTAGAGGACAACAAAATGTCTTGGCACAACAAGTTGGTAAATGCACTTTGGGCTAACAGACTTACTACTAAAAAATTAATTGGCATGTCACCATACCAATTGGTCTATGGGATGGATGCAGTTTTTCCATCCTCCTTAGGAGTTCCAGTCGTGAAGATCATTCAAGAAGTGCAAGAAGAACCCAATGATGTATAGAGAAGGACTAATCAAATTATCCTGTTGCAGTAGTCCAGGGAGGAAGTATACCACAGAACCCAATTTATTCAAGAAAATGTTAAAAATATTTTTGACAGAAGAACAAAAGCTGATGATTTTAACATTGGAGACCATGTTTTGAGATGGGATTCAAGGAGAGAAGACAAGGGCACACATGGAAATTTTGATTATCTTTGGAATGGGCCATATATTGTTCATGATTTTAGGGGAAATAATGCATTCTACCTTAAAGACCTAGATGGAGCAGACATACCTGGAGGTGCTGTCAATGGTAGGATGCTGAAGCACTACATTTCCTAGCTTATAAATTTTTCTTTCATCATTGTAAATATCATAGTCTTTATGATTTTGATTGGGTAACTTATTAACAAAGGTTGAAGTCCGCAGTGAAGGCCCTAAGCCTAGATTGATGGGCTACCAATAGTATCCTAAATATAAGAGAAATCAAATGAAGACATTATAGACATGGAGTACTCAAGGCCACTGGTCATATGTTCTTGAAACTTCACTTGGAGAAGTGCCATCCCCAGTTGGAGCCACTGTTAGAGTCTTATAAATTATAGGATCTCAAGGTGATTGAGTATTCTTTATTTGTGATCTCATATTATATATAAATTTCAATATTCAAATGATTTCCCGAAAATAGAAAAATAGAAAATGAAAAGAGGGTATGTTAAAAAAAAAGAAGGAAGTATGAACCCCACAAAAGAAAAAATAGAAAATAAAACTGAAAGTGTTGCAAGTCCAAGTGGCACTACTGATAAGTTATCTCTTTTATTCCATTTTCAACTAAGGATTGCATGCAAATTGTTCTTAAATGCCACAATGATTAAAATGTTGTTCAGGTTGAACACATTTAAATTTCTGTTAAATAGATTAGTGAATCAAGGTTTACCAAACAATTTAAACTTGGTAAATCACTAGCTAGGTAGAAATAAAATTGACTCAATAGTTTAATCTGAGTCAATGGTGAAATAAGTGATAGGATAAGGTAGATGTAAATAAAATAAAAATGATTCGGGTCTGCTAGCTCAAGTGCACCCTGGAAAGTAGGAAGAGAAATGTTAGCTTAGAAAAAGAACGGAATGCAAAATGGTAGGTAGAAGAACTATGGTGGTTAGATGAAAAACATGAAGATTTTATCTTCAAGTCAAATGTCAAGTATTATTTTCATGTGCAGAAGAAAAGGCAAAGGATTAAATTTATACTCTAAAGATTAATATATCAATTAATTTTGGTGTATTAATCCCCTATTCCTAAGTTTTAACACCGCATAGTCGCGCCTTCACTCATATTTTCATCCACCCACCTATTCCTAAGTTTTGTTACCTCGCCATACACTCCAACTATTCCCTACTATGAATTAAATTAATTTCTGCCAACCCCACCAAGTGCGCCATCACGTTACATTAACACTCTGCCACCTCTCACCTCATTTACACTCAGCTCCCACGATCCGACGACCCACAATGTATTTTGGTCCCCCCTCACCATCCGAACTTTACCTTCAGGGGGGGGGGTGTCGGAAATGGGTGATATTCGAAACCACACCGGCCGCTATGTGTCAACACTACAACATTTTAGACCCCCCTCAGGAAAAAAAGTGAACCGCCTCCTCCCCCCTCCGAAATGAAGTTTCTCTGCCTCTCGATACCACTCTTCTATCCGTTGCACTCCCGCCACTCACCTTCCACCACGTTATTTTCCCGTTGAATCCACAAATTACATCTTCGCCCTCCAAAATTAGGTCATTAAGCAACCAATTCGCTTAACCATTAATTCAATGGACCCATGCCACTATCAACGGGAAAACCAGAGAGTTATATAATCCCTCATTTTGATCATTAACTGATTACTGAGTTTTTCTTCATTGCCACTGATATCACTCTATTACAGGTGCACCACTGTGAACTACAAACACTTCACCAGGCCAGGAACACTGCCTGCTTACTCAATTTTAGGCTGTTACCTCTGTTCTTGTCTGCAAATCCTAAGTACTCTCTATGTATTGAGGCCTGTAATCCAGTTTTCACTACTGTCCTTAGCCTTATCCGATGATGCCTCCAAAAGACAAGGGACTAGAAGAACCTTTCAATCCCCTGATCTATCCTCCCATTGATTTTGACCACATCCCTTTCACCGACAAAGACCATAAAATCCATGAAACTCTCTACAAATTTGACCTTTTGAGATGTATTTCTATCTTGAGGAAAAATATATAGATAAATCCGATGACATTCAGCTGTGGGAATCCAATTTACCTCACTATATTTTTTCCCATACCCACAACACCCCAAAATTTGTTAGAAAGTGTCATGCATGTTATTTTCCAAGCCAAAGGGCCATCATTTCCCCCAGTGGAGAAATTCTATTCAGTATCACTCCTCAAGCCATAGACCATATGACGCAAGCCCCTACAGTAGAGAATTCCACCCCCTTTTCCTATGAAGCACTTGTTGAATTGTACAAGAAATTGGAATTTTTGAAGAGGGCCAAAAGCCTTGAGCTTTTCTTGACAGAAGATGCCCCATTTCCAAAGAAAAATCCTCCCTATCCCTCCTCTATTTTCCCTGAGAGAGCCAAGCAAATTATCACAGTAATCTCTTACCTCCTTGGCTACTACTCAAACCAGTGGGTAGATGAGGCCATCATAGGATTTCTTTCCATTTTCTCTGTTGATTCCAAGCCCTCCATCATGTTTAAATTTAGCCAATTTCTTGCAGATTCTATTCATGAGAAGTTTATCAAATTCCAGACTGAGGAGGTGTTCAAGTATGCTTCCGTGTTAGTTTATATGTTCTTATATTTTGAGGGAGACAACATCAAGCTTGCTTTACAAAAGCTGGATGAAGAAGGAAATCAACAGTTAGTCATCTTTTGGACTACTCTGGTGATGAAGGAACAAAAGGAATACACATACAAATAGTTCATAGAGATGTTTGTACATCCAACAATTAGTCTCTTAGGCAGTAGAACAGAACCGAGGATCAGTGAAGAAATTAGAAAGGTTTTGCAGCTATCAGACCAAGTTCAGACAGGGGATTGGTACCTTTATCGGAATTATATAGAATTGAGAATATTTGGGTGTGAGATTTCCCCTTACAAGCTACCTAAATTCCTCCCAAGGAGTATTTTTTCTCTAGAGTACATAAGACAGATGCTTAATATGGATGAGATCCACTTTGTAGCTACTAAGAAGAAGTCCCAATTCAAAATTAAAGCACAGATAGGGCCTTTCATTTGAAAAAAGAGGGAAGTAGGGGAAGAAGTAGATAAGCTACTAAAAGAAATTTTTTTTAGACTTAGTTTCACTTGGTCATATGATCCATTAGCGGTCATTTCTAAATTAAGAGTGGAAAACAAATCCACTGCCTATTTTCACACAACCAGAACATAGATAGAGAAGTATAAAAACTAGCTAGAATGGGTTGAGAACACACTACAAGAGGTGGAAGAGCAGCTAGTATCATTCTCTACAGTACATAATTCTACCATGTAGGAGAAAACATCTAAGAGAAGTAGAGAAGAAGAGTCACTGAGGCATTATTTGTAATCTTTTTGTAAATTTTGTTTAAATACTTCATTCTATCGAAGTATTGAGGGTTGGTCCCTGAGCATTGTAACTTTCTATTAAGCATTGTACCTTTTTCATGTTGCTGGAGAAACATTAATGAAAATACTTTTCATGGGATACTTGTGTTACCAAATACTGGTGATGTTTTTCCTACTGTAATTGTGTTTTCATTGTTAATCTTCTTATGTTATTCAGCTAAAATCTAATTGTAAAATATGAGATGTGAAAAATAAGATATGTTTTTGAGCACCTTATTTGGACCGTGTTTACAATCTATATGTTTTCTTCTGAAAGCTTGATTGAGAAATTCTTAAATGCTTCTCAATCCTTGCTGAATCACACCTTTTCTCCATCCCATAATTTAATTTAAAGATCCAATAAATCTATCTAGCTTGCCCTGTGATTACTCCTTTGAACTTTTGATGCAGCATGCAACTTTATTTGACTCCATTGCCCAAAGGATTCCTCTTGATCTTCCAACCAAACCATTTTCAAAATCAAACTCTGAGCCTAATAACTAGCCTAAAATTCCTAGTAAATAAGATAAATCTCACAGAGAGATCCCTCTCTAAGTTTAGGAGGGCTAGATCCTAAACTCGAAATCCGTTTTGATGATGCCTTCGTGGTTTTTTATTAAGCCTTGAAATTATGGAACACTAACATATGTAATCTACAGGTTTAAACAATAGATTTGAGCATAGGGGTGTTATACTTATCTGAGAATAGCTAAGAAGCATTTTCCCCTTATATCATTAGATGCATTATCATATATTAGGTCATAGATACATTGTTCATTCATTTACAAATTAAAACATGAGGAGAGCCATACATCATTAATTTCATAATACATCCTATAACCAACATAATAACAAAAAAAATATCAAGGATACACCAGCCATAGAACCCACATATAAACCAGTACGTTTACACATAATATACCAATAAAAGAACCTCTTATTAATGAAAGCAAAATCCAACCCAGTATGGAACTACCACGTTCCACCTAACCATAGATTGTTTGAGCCAAATCTCTCTTTAGCTAATCACCCCTGTGTCATGTTCCAAGAAAGAATGTGGGACTCAAACCAAAAGAACCAACCACGGCATCCCGAGGCTAAACCACCTCACCCTCATTAATAGAAACCATGCTTTACCACAATCCAGATGGGATCACTAGGCCAAAACAATAAACATGTAATAATAGGCTTTACCACGATCTCCACCAGATCACTAGGCCAAAACAAGCATGGATGCCACTAGATTTCTCCACCGACACCGTGAGGAATTTTCATGTCTCCTAGTCTTTAGGCTTTACCACAATCCACAACAAAATACTATGCCCTAACCGAGACTCCACTCTCTAGGTTTTACCCTATATCCCATCCCGAGACTAGTAGGCCTGATGGAGGTCACCCACCTCTAGGCTTTACCGTATATCATGTCATTTACTGGTCGAGGATTCCTAGGCCCACAGTCCCATCCAGGGGTTACTAGGCCATGTGTTTTTTTATTTAGAGATCCCCCTCACTTAGCTTTGAATTCATCCAGCAATCCAACTCAACCAAAACATGAGAACCCCATCTCACCATGGCTATATAGAAATTGTAAAGATAGGCTGAAAACACTGTCACACCTAGAAAAACCCATGCCAATGATAGAAAGAGAACCAAGAACACACATGCAACGCCATGCATTCCAAATATAGTAAGGAAACCACACATGCAAATCCATACCTGCAAAGAATCATGTTGTAGCTGCTTGATCCTGCTCTTCCTTGCTTGATCTTTGCTTCCTCTTTACCACCTTTATCTTTCTTGATATAATGTTGAAATGCTGCAAGAAACCTTTAGGTGTCCAAGAGTGTGAGAGAGAGGGAGAATAGAGAGAGAGCTCCAAAACTGAACTGACAAGAGGTAACACTGACCAAGCCTGCCCATTGATCCTCATAAGCCTTTTTATCAATTAGGCCTCTATTTTCTTCAACTTTCATTATTTTCCTTCATTTTCATCTTCACATGCAACTTGTGACCTTCCACCTTCCTTTTCTCCTAATTTCCATTATTTTTATAAATAAAATGCCAATTAATGCCATTTTTCCTTTCTAAATGCCTTCATCATTGCCTTTTTCCAATTTACTTAGCCATAATAAACTAAATGAACAACCACACTAGGATGCTTTTTCAACATTCATCTTGGAATAAGTGTCCCATGATCGTGGTCTTAATATATTTTTATATGAAATTTTAACTAGGGTTCTTATAAAAAAGCAAGCAAAAAGATGAAGATCTCTCACAAAACCAAAAAGCGCACTTAAAGTTGACAAAGGCTTCCACTTTAAGAAAGAACACTTCTTCGGGCCAAAGGAATGCACCCTATTTTAGATCACTCCTTTAGGATGAGCAAATGCACCCTGCCTGGGTGCACTCTTTCATGTCAAAGACATTTTCACTATCCAACTACATGCATGAACCAATTTTTCCATGAGGGTGCACTCCTAGAAAATAGGAACAACCTTAACTTCCTCTTAATTGATCCTTTCATCTGACGACAAGTGACACTCATGCACGAATCTATTTTTCATGTTGATCTCTTTAAAAGAACTCAGTTAATCATTCCTTCACCATCATTTCATCTGAGCGCACAATTGGAGAATCATCAAGTCCTTCATCAACTAGTGCAACAAGTAAGTTGCATGTTCAAATCTTGATTACTTTTCATCATTTAACTACCAAATATTGCCTTTTTTTTTTCTATAGATTTCTTGTTTTGTAGTGTGTTTGCTAGAATTTTAGATGGATTTTCATCTTGTACGTTTCATTTATTGTCACATGCAAGAAGCCTTTCACATTCCTGTAACCTTTCATCTTCCACCATGCATGCGACAACAACTATAAATCTTTGCAGTCCCTTCTCTGTCTCATATTAGCATCAATTTCTTCTTTCGATACTTGTTTTTAGGCTCTTTTAAGACAAAGCACACTTCTTGAGCTCAAATCTCCTCCAGTCTAAAAAATTGTGCTCTGTTCAACCCAATTTTCCTCATAGTCATGGGCACATTATGAAGGCATGAAGCTTTCACCTTTAGCCCTTCAGAGTGCTATAGTACACCCTATTTTCCTTAGGGCACATGGGCACATTGCTAAGACACAAAGTCTCATCACTCATCCCTTCGACATGTGATAGTGTGCTCTACTTTGTCTTGAGTGCATAGGCACACTTTGAAGACACAAAGCTCTATTTTCCTTATCCTTCGTCTATTCAGAGTGTGATAGTGAGCCCTCCTTGTCTCCTAGGGTGCATGGGCACATATGGAAGACCTAAAGCATTGTTCCCACTCCTTAGAACCTTTAGGGTGCTACAATGTGGCTTGTCCAATTTTTTCCTCTTTCTTGATTGCAATCGCGCACTACGAAGCCCCGATTGATTGTGCATTTCTCTTTGTGCTTCGATAGTGTGCACTACTAGTTTGCATGTGTGAAATTTCTTGCATGCAAGTTATTTTTGGTTGTCGTTCATAATTTTTCATGCTTTATCATCCATGATGATTCTTTAAGCATGATTTACAAGTTTTGTTGCACATTTAGTTGTTTTAAGCTGATCTTGTAGCTATGAGTGTGATTCTGCAAACAAGTGTTCGTGATACAATTGTTACCACTGTATCATTATTTGCTGGAGACAATTCTCCACACAAAGTAGCCTCTAAAGATATTTCATAGGCAAGCGCTAGTGAGATTCTTGAAGTTGCAAAGTATAATGTTCCCATATATGCAAACACTTAGTGTTTTATCGATAAGACAATAGAGGTTACCTGGAGGAATATCTACAACACATTCATGAAAGTAAAATTCATTGGGGAATTAGAATATGTGCATGCATATATAAACATAAAGAAGTCTAGCATACATAGGATCACGTGCAGATATCTAGTCCTGCCATGTGCTGAGGCTATTTAATGGATAATTACACATATGGATGACTCACACCTTGTGCTACCTAGTGAGAGTGGTTGTCACCTCGCCACTTATTATGGTGAATATATGTAAACATACTATAAGATTCTCAATCCCAAGGAGTATGGAAAAGATAGTTTCTACAAAAAATGAGAAAAAGCAACAAGACTGACATTATGAAACAATGGTGTCAAGAACCTACCAAGTTCCAACATCGTCCATCAACAATTTATCCAGCAAACATCTTAAGAGAAATGTATAAGTATTTGATGGCCATGTATTTTTGGTTGTTTGGGCTTAAGAATGTTGTGGTTTTCCAAGAAATTTTGATATATATGCTCAATCTGGTGGTGAATTTTGGAAGAGATTTTAATTGGGTGGGTATATTATCATATGTGTTGCAGTGACAGGTGGGGCAGGTCAAAGATTTGTAAAAGAAAAATATATAGAGTTTCACATGTATGCATATCTCCTAGATGGTATCTATGAATGATATGTGTTCCCGAAGCTATATTGGAATGCGACTCCTAAAGAGAGGTTCCCAGTGTATGTCCATTGTAGGGTGTTATCAAAAGGAAGCTTGAGAGGAACATATGATGGATTGGTCGAACACTTCTTTGCAGCCATCTTTCGCTTGATATTTGAGATGATTCGCCATGCATGATAGTCCAAGTAGAGGAGTCACTTTGAGATATTGTGGACTGGTTTGCATCTCTAGAGGGAACATACATCAAATGTTTCATATTTCAAAGAACCCCTCATATTATGCCGCAACATGTGACAAAATAGGTGGGCATGTAGGAGGTCAAAAATAAGTTGGACAAGGGACTATCAGGAACCCTTCATAGGATGAAGAAATCCCCTTTGCCTACTTTTCCATTAAGAATTAGTTTATATGAATTAAAAAGTCACAAGGCATTAGCAGCCGAAACTGGAGAGTTGAGTCACCTACACTTTGTCACCAAATATTTTGATGCATATGATTCCAGATGAATTTCCAGGAAACAGTATGAATGGATTGGGCATAATACAAGTAATTCATCAATATGTCGACTAGAGGATGAAAAGTTAAATAATTGGTAGAATGCCATAATGAAGGCACATCCAACCATGGATGCGAGTTCACTTCCCAATTCAACAAATTAGGACTTGCAGGAGTAGGAACATGAACAAGAGGAGGAAGAAACAACACCTCAAGTAAAGAAGTTAGCTCCCAGAAAAAGGATCAGGTACTCATCGGGCGAGAGAGACATGAAATGGAAGGTTGATCCTTTTAATATATGAGATACACAAACAGAGTTGGAAAGGAGAAAAGAGGGAGAAGAATAAGAAGAGGAGGAGGAGAGTAGGAAGTAAGATGAGTTTCTTGAAAAGCAATTGGTAGGAGAAGAAGGGAAGAGATAGAAAGAGGAAGAATAATAAATGTAGTCTTAGGAGGAGGAAGTAGTATAGAGGCTGGAAGAAGAAAATTTGAATCAAGAGTTGGAGGAGGAGTAGGCAGAGGAAGAAGGCACCATCCATCCCATGGATTATGAGCCCAGTACTCTTGGTGAATAACCACTGACAAGGGGACATCTCCACTCAGTGAAATATGGATTACACCTCCTCCAACAAACTGATTCATGGATATATGTAGTGTAACGTTTGATCAATTGAGGAAGAGGATTGTACAAGATAGGAATATGTACTTTCCCAATGATCCTCAAAATCTAGTCTTAGTAGCGACAAAAAATGTGATCACATCCAATACTAGAAGAAATTTGAGGGCAGTGATGGAAGTAAGTGTTGCATTTGCTACAGAGGTATAAGATAACAAGAGTATTTTCTAAATGATAATTCCAAGATGATAAGAGAAATTTTTGCAATGAGGCAACATGTACAACATATTGCAGCAGTGAACTAGTGGCTAATATCATAGAATTCCAATACCACTGTGTTGAAAAGTTTGCAATAAGAAATGCTAAATTTAGAATGTGCTAAAAATAGACCTGCTAAAAATAGCATGTCTAAAAATAGTAGTTTGGCCAGTGAGGTCATTGGCCACATTGGGTGAGAGGTGAAACTACTAAAAATAGAAAGTTATAAAAATAACATTTCTGGGTCCCTTCCTATTTATAGCAGTCCCTAGTCTATCTATAGGAAGTAAAATTAATTTTGGTCTTAACAGCAGTTGGAAATATTAATTAATTAATTTAGTTGAGTTAATTAGTTAAGGAAATTCGAATTTGAAGTCTTTGTGAGCATCCACATGAGTTGTCCCACTGATTGAGGAATTTATCCTTAATTTCCTCCACTGATTGAGGGAATAAGTATGAGTTCTATAATGAGAGAATCAGTTGACTTAGTTCTAACTAGTCAAGTCTAGTTAGATTATTTTAACAAGTTGTTAAAATAATAAAATATAGTTTGTTAATGCTTGCATGCATGTGACAACTATTATTTTAGATAACTGCAGATTCACTCATGGATAACTGTTGCATGTCAGTTCTGTCAGAGACCTAGTTGAGATCAGATGTGGGACAGTGTACTATCAGATTCATGACTATTTCTAGTAAGTATTTTTTGCATGGTTGAGGAACTAGTGTCCTCAAGGATTTTGTAGTTGGACCATTGGTTAATTTTTGTATGTTGGAATTAATAGCATATGCTTTTGCTATTATTTCCTAAGAAAAATACATAAGGACCATAGGTAAATCCTATATAAATAAGGCTTGGTTGGTTCATGAGACATATCTTCATATCTTCATAGTTCATTGAGAACTGAATAGCTTGAGAGCTAATTCTTTTTGTATTGTGAAGAGGATTTCCACTTGATTGATAATACATTGTTGGGGTTTTATGCTGGTGCTTTCCCCTAGATATATCTTGTGTTATGTGTGATTATTTCTCTTGATTAGTTATGCATGTTTCTACTTGATGTTGCTCATGAATTCGATTATGCGTGTAGAAGTGGAACAAGTATTATGCTTTAGGACATTGCATATATCGGTTTGTTCTAAAGGTGAAAATTTTTACCTAGTATCAGAGTACAGGTGATCAAGCAAGAACAATATACTAGCAGGAGGAATTCGAAGTTTATTATTCTTGATATAGATCTCAATTTCTTATCACATCTATTTCATCGATGGAATTCTATGGTTTGAGGCTTGAGTATGCCCTTGATGACAGCTCAAACTATACAGCTTGGAAGGATCGCATGGAGGCAGTTTTGGAAGATAATGGCCTTAAGGATTTCATTGATCAAGAAATTTGTAAGCCTACTGTCAAGACTGAGTAGGTGGAATGGAGGAAGTGTGTTGTTAGAGCTAGGAGAATTCTCTTGGGGGGAGTGCGAGATCACATTGTCTCGAGCCTCCATGGGAAGGAGACTCTACATGCAATGTGGAAAACATTGAAAGATTTATATCAGAATAGCAGTGATCAGAGGAAGCTGGAACTGAAGGAAAAACTTCAAAAGACCAAGTGTGAAAGGGATGAGACGATCTCTATGTATCTGACCAAGCTCATCACATGCAAGGATGAGCTTGCAAGTGTAGGGGTCTGTTGATGCCTCGAAAATCGCTGCAACAACATCGGGGATAACCACCCAGTCCGGACCTTAGTACAACTCCTTTTCCGTTCGGAATAGTGGCTCCGACTGGGGATAATGGGACCAGTTTCCCAAAAGTGGATAAACGGGATGAATGGATGATTTATAAACTAGACTAACGGTGAGCAAATAACTAAACTATTAACAAGAATACATAAATTATGATCTATCCCGGGAACCTATTGAGCTTTAAAGTGCAGCGCTTGATGATCTATGTATATAAACAGGCATATAGATGACTCTATTTAACGGACATAGACATTATTTCATTCATGATTACTATGCTTAAATAGTTAAGCAAAGCGATTGAAGCGATATTACCACACTTATCGTTTATATCATTGACATATACATGATTAAAAAAAAACACATCATAAAACATCCAATAGTGGAATGAATATAGATCTGCTGTCACAGCGCATGCATATAATCAATAATAGCAAGAATAATCACATAACAATTCATATGAAAGGAATGAATTCAGACATAGATAGAAATACCATATGAGCTGCTTGACACTCCCAATATCAATCGCTACTTGTAGTTCTTCCTTCAACGCAAAAACATTCTCAACAAAGACAATAGTGCACAATTGCATAAAAAGCTTCCTTGTTGAATTAAGAACAACTGGTCCAGTTTTATAAAAGAATATTTGACTGAAGCACAATAGTGCAAACTTCAGTCTTTTAAGTCTGGTACAAAACTTTACGACCCTTTCCAAAACAATGAAAGGGTCTATAAATACTAAATTAATCTAAATATCTACTAAACTGAAATCCTACTAAATCGGTATCAATAAATCTTGATCCTATTTTCCTCAGCGATTTGGCAATCGGCGGCATGATTCATCAAGTAGGCTGCTTTCCTTTAAATCTGAGCTGACTTATCGCAAGCATTGGCTCTACTTCAGGAGGTTTGTTGAGGCGCGAA
The DNA here is from genome assembly GCA_031772625.1 of Pinus tabuliformis. Taxonomy (NCBI): domain Eukaryota; kingdom Viridiplantae; phylum Streptophyta; class Pinopsida; order Pinales; family Pinaceae; genus Pinus; species Pinus tabuliformis. Next base: position 1,074,358,601 of record CM062816.1, read on the forward strand.
CTGAGCTGGGCGGCACAGGTGGCATCTTGAATATCGGGAATTATATACCCGATCGCATCTGTTAGGCACTTAAGGGCGGCTCTCTGTGTATGCGGCTTAATTAGGAAGAGCCAATATGCGTCCATGGTTAAACTGTTAATCCCAGCGATTAATCTCCCCTTTTGCTCTAAATCAGGATAACATGATTGCTCCAATGTGTTTATTGTTGTCAATTTTCCTGGTGTACATTGGGAAATCATATTTGATAAGTAGAGAGTGTTGTTAACTAGTTCAACTAGATTGCTGGAAGTTGATTTACATCTTGAAGCCGCCCTCTCTGCTTTCATCATATGAGACTGCCATTCTGTGAAGAGTATATCCTTATGTGTTTCTAAGATCCTGGGCAAATTTGCTGCTATCCCTTGATCAGAATCTTGCCAGTCAAGAAATGCAGTTATGATCTCTTCGGCTTGATCCAATTCATTTCTAGCCTTCTCTACCTGCTGATTTATGGATGTCGTTAATTCACACAGTGGCTCTGCCTGAGTGATTTGTTGACACAGGAGCTTAATTTGGGATATTAATGCAGTGTTTATTTGTAATGCTTCTGCTCTGAATTCAGCCACTTGTGGAGCGCCCTTTATTTTTTCGAGCTGCGATGACAATTGAGCAATTTGCTCATCCTTTGTTTTCATCATTTGCTCATTTGCTGCCCTTAATTGTGCCAATGCCTCTGATAATTCCTTCTGTTTCTGGATCGCGCTTTGGTCGATCCTTTGCTTTTCTGCCTGTAATTGCTGAGTTAGTTGACTGTTCACTTGCTGTTGTGTCAACAATTGCTGCTCTGCCTGCTCTGCCTTCTGCTTTGTCTCAGCCAATTATGCCTGTAATGTGAAAATTTCTTGATCCTTGGTTTTCAGTAGAAGACTTACCTCCGATGCCTTATCGATTGTCACTGCTGAATAAGCTCCCGCATATTGTGACAGTTTTGTCAGGTCATCGGAGGGGTCGAATTCCTCCTTCCAAACCACGCTGCCCGTAACAGTTTGCTCTGGGAAAAGGGAAGGTTGATCAATCCTCCTTCTTTTCCTTTGTCGTTTTACCACTGCTTTATGCCTCGGGCTATAGAAAACATCCAGGGGAGGAATATCTCCTACCTGGAGAATGATTTGGTCGGAGGGGTCTTTTGGTATTACCTCAACATCCTTAGAAATGGGTGGGCCGCTGGTTCCACTTAGAACCTGAGGTGAAGTGATGTCCTGTGTATCGTTTGTCTTGGAAGTGTCTGTATCCTTGGAACATTCCAACCCACTGATGATAGAGTCAAATTGCTTCCATTCCTGGAGCAATTTAGGGTCAATACGAGTATCTATATTGACATCAATGGTGGTTTGTTTTTTCTTTTCGGCTTGGGACTCCTTCCGCATTTGTTCTTGCTCTTTCTTCTGTTGCTCCTCTTGTTCCTTCTTTTGTCTTTCCTCCTGCTCTTTCATTTGCTGTTCCTCTTTCTCTTTCCTCTGTCTCTCCTCCTGTGCTCTCTTCTGCCTTTCTTCTTTTTCTTTTCTCTGCCTTTCCTCCTGTTCCTTTTTATGATCCTTTGTTATAACCGGAGGTTCCTTTGACTGTTGCCGACCAGGCTCGCTTGATGATGTCGCTGGGGTTGTTGCTAGTAAATCTAGAGGTAGAGTTTGCAACCTCTGTTCTCTAAGTTTATTAAATTCAGTCAACCCTTCATCATTATATTTCGCTTTGGCGAATGATTTAACCTGATTTATTGACTCAGCTGAAGAGAACAGGTCATCAAATATATCTTCCTTATGATCAAATCTTGTCAGTTTGGCCTGTTCCAGTGCATTATAGGCAACTTTATTTGGATCGAAATGCCTATTTGGGAGAGTCGCCAGGGTCAAGGATTGAATTTTTGTGGCTTCCTTTTCTGCATGTTTGAGATCATGCAAGGTATATACACCACACTTCAAAGGAAAAGAGGGCCAGCCTTGCTTCTTATTTTTCTTGAGCATTTGTGTAACACTCTCAGCTATGATTTGGTAAGAAATTTCCCTCGCTAGCAGTTTATCCGGTATGTACAAAGGGAGGACATGAGGTCGGGCTTGGCTACCGAAAACTCTTATGTAGGTAAATCTCTCCTCTCCGAACCATCTACCTATTCCGGTTAAATCAATTCCGGCTTGATAGGAAATCTTGGGAGCAGGTTTATCAAAAATGGAATAATAAATAGGCAACATAAAGCCATTACAGACTTGGTATAGATGATGTTTATAAGAAGATTTCCACAATTTCTGATGATATATATGAATAGGCGTGGGGTCTTGTGCAGTCCACCTCCAACCGAGTACGGGGAATTCAGAGTTAAAACAGAGGGTATCTAGAATATAGGCACTGTAGTAAAATGGGGGAATTACCCTTTCAGAAACACGGGTCTTGCTTCTAAACTCAAGCACAGCTTGTGTTAATTTGTCAGAAAGGATAGTGGCCCAATCCATAATTATACTGTTGCATGTTGCTTCCATTAGAGGGACCATTTCTATGGTAAAATTAGCAGAGTCATGCAATCCCCATAATCTACACATCATTATTCCAGCATAGCAATAAGGAGAAGCCAGAGAATCAACCGAGTACTTACCGCAAGATTCGTGTTTGTGCTTGGCCGGATTTTGTCTCCAATCCCGGATGGGTTCGGATTCAACTTCATTTTCATTTGCAAATTTCTCCAGGAACGCCTTATTATATATCTTCTCTGGCTCGGGCAAATGGTACATTTGCCTTAGATCATCCGCCCTGAATGACCCGAAAATTCTCCCGTCTCTGGTGCTGAAGGTTCTATCCAAGATTGGGATTTCTTCAATCGCCCACCGCACTACGTCTGTGTATGGGAGAATTTGCTCCCTGGCCGCTATCCGGTGAAGGAAAGAGTCGGCTAAATCCTTGAGAGTACTCTCAGACTTCCGAGTTGAATCCACAGTAGCTTCTACTATTGTCCTTGCTGGTTCTTCGGCTTCAATCAGGTTGTAGGTGCCTTGCCAAGTAACTCTGACGAGACCCGTGCATGTAGTATCAGATATCAAGCCCTTCTTTTTGTCCACGACAGCTTGTCCTGCAGCTGGTGTAGCGGAAGTGCCGGTGGTCTTCTTGGATTTCTTCCCCATCTTGCTTGAGCTTTCTCCTATGGATGAATTCTGCACAGCGGCGAAAATAAACGTAACACAGAGATATGCTAATGAAAATCCAATATGGGAAAGATATACTGATCAAAGCGTGCTGAGAGATTAACTCTTAAAAATGGCTTCGGATACAATCCATGGGAAGATCTTACAATTACATTAAATGGCCGTTTAAGACCTGCCACCCCTTAAATGCTCATTATACCATTATTCGGCTGAATGGCCCACTTAAGCGTGCTATGGATATTTTGGCGGTTGAGTGCGGGTGACCGATTACTTAAGAGATCAAGCTTTAAATATGCATGGATCGCTATATCCCTCCATTTAACGGCTTTTTTGAAATCCGTGCTATATCATAATCGGGCGTCGGGAACACCTAAATCCTTATGTTGACAATTTTGAAACCCCGATCGCCGATAGCGATATCGCATCGCATCAGGAGAATTGGTGTTATATAACCATATGGATAGCATACCACCGACCACCGATAGCGAAATCGCATCGCAACGGGGTGAATGGGCATAACAATGTGCATAGATAGTGCATCGCCGATTGTCGATTGCGATATCGCATCGCATCGGGGGTATGACCTGGGCGCCTTATTATTGTGCATAGGATATTGTCGATTGTGGATTGCCGATTGCGTTATCGCATCGCATCGGGGGTAAAGGCTTGGGGTGCTTTAAGACTTGCATAGAGTATTGCCGATAGCCGATAGCGATATTGCATCGGCGGGAACCCATATGTCACTTATTTGTGTTTTCGATGTCATTGCGATATGCGATCTTGCGATCGCTTTATCGCAATGATAAAAGATTATTTTATTTGATCAAAAATGGGTTCTTCAAAAGGTTTTATATAATGTATTCATTTAGTTTGTGGACCTTTTTCAAATAATGCAATATTGATACCAATTAACTTCTGAAGGGACCCATGTCATATAATAATTTTGTAAATATAAAAGATATGAAAATGGGGGGTTGTTGTAGGGCACAACAATTGGCGATTCGCTAGAAGAACCAGTTATCTCTGAAAAGCACAGAAATACTTAAACTTTTGCAAAATAGAGTTCTAATCAAAGTGGAAAATTTTAATATAACTAGGTATATATGTATTCCAAGTACAATGAATCTATTTTTGCTAATTTCCTCTCTTTTTTAAGAAAATAGATACATTCTAAGTTTTAAATAGGCCTCTATGGGTTTATAATGATAAAAAAGAAAACTTCTCCAAATCAGCTTTTAAAGTGAACTCCTCTGTCATAGGTAGAGCCTCTGCTGCCAGCAAACGTTTATAGTTTCGACAGGGATACCTTTTAACCATGCTATTGTCCATTGTTCCATTCAATTAAGAGTGTGATTAACAGAATGAATTCAAAACATGTTTTCATATTTTGTATTTCATTTCCTTTTTCTGTTATTGATAAGATAAAAAGCCATTGTCTTGGTTTGGTGGCCAGCTATTGACAATGCCATTCACTGGTAGTAATCTAACCGAACAAGCTGGCTCGTGATGAGACCCCTTGTCTTATAATTTCAAGCCATTACCCTGTTTTGGTATGCAGTATTGGTAATGTCGGTTAAACTATTTCCCTATGAACATGGTAAGCAGGCTTGTAATAAGACCTCTTATCTTTAATATCAGATATTTTAGAATTACACTTTGAGTAATCATAAACTTTAGTGAATGGGATGAACAATCTTCTCCTTAAGAGTAAATGGATGACAGGGTAAGAGTTGAAGATGCTGAAATTGGATTAGCTTCTATCTTGATATTGATAAATTTTTGAGACCAATTTGAAAACATAAAATGATTTACAATACTTTTAAACTTTTGAGAGGAGTTCACAAAACTTGAAATGTGGTTTCAGAATACAATGATACCTAATTTCCTAGAAATTATCCCTTTTGGTTAAGAGTTCTATTATTTTAAAAGCAAATATCATTGTACTCCTGTAGATCAAATTTTCAAACACAACAAAGGTCAATAGTAGATACCTTACAACATTATTTTCTGCAAATCCTACAAACTAAAAAAATCTATCAAACTAAAAGGAGAAGGGGTTACCTCCTCAATTAAAGAATTTCTTCAAGATAAGGCCATTAACAGGGAGAGAATCTCTCAACCCTGATAAGTCTTGCAATATAAAGGTCGAATGGCCTATCTTTTCACAGATTTGAAATGGTCCAAGCCACATCTTCTGGAAATTGGTGTGCTTTCCCTTGTCCTCATGGGCTTTGTCCCATTTCAGAACTAAATCACCGACTTGAAATTGTTTTGCACCGGATGAGACTGAATCAAAAGCTGCTTTGATGATTTGCTGATGTTTGGCATGAGTAACCCTAGCTTTTTCTCTTTCCTCTTCTAATTTTAGAATTTGATCATGTCTTAACTGTATAGAAGAGGAAGGACTTTCCTCAATGAACTGAATTAGGGCTAGAGAAGGAAGAACAAGATTTGTGGGCAGTACTGCTTCTTTTCCATACACGAGATTGAATGGGGAAGATCCTATAGAAGCTTTCTGTGTTATCCTATCAGCCCATAATGCAAACATTAAGGATTTGTGCCAGTTTTTATGATTTTGTTCTATAGTTCGCTTAATGATTTTGATCAGATTCTTATTAGTGGACTCCGCTAAACCATTACCCTGGGGATAGTAATTAGCAGAATACTTTAATTTAAATCCTCTTTTAATAGCGAAATCAAACATAGCATTGCCTGAGAAATAAGATGCATTATCAAAAACAAGAGCATTAGGGACACCAAACCTGGTAATAATGAATTGATCTATGAATTCAATGATTGTTTCAGAATTTGTTGTCTTCAAAGGAATGGCCTCCACCCACTTAGTAAAATAATCGGTAGCAGTAAGGATATACTTATGTTGTTTGGAAGATGGTGGAGTAATTTCCCCAATGATGTCCAATCCCCATTGCTCAAATGGTTGTTCAATGTTGACTGGTTGCAGAGGGAAAGCTGATTTACGTTGTCTTCCACTAGAAGTTTGGCAATTGAGGCATTTCCTTACATATTCGTGGGCATCTCTAAACAGAGTAGGCCAATAGTATCCAGCATGAATAATTTTGTGAGCTGTTGTGTCAGCTCCAAAATGTCCTCTTGCTGGTCCATCATGTAACCCCTGCAAAACCTTTTGGGCTTCAGGTTTCTCAAGGCATCTTAATAAAATAGAATCATAATTCTGCTTAAAAAGCACATCATTAATAATTGTAAAATTCTTTGCTTTCAACCTAATGGCCCTTTTGTTCTTGTAAGATAGGTTTGGAGGTGCATAACCATTCTTTAAATAAAAGATTAAATCCGCATATTGGGATTCAGAATCAGTAACACTTATCTGATTGATTTCTTCAGTTTGATCTGTATCGCTTGATTCTGGAATGTTGGATGCTCTTGCCAATATCCTGCAAAAACCTTGGCCCCTAACAACCTTTGCTGGCCTAATTTCTAAGTCATACTCTTGAAGCGCTGTGACCCAATTTGCCCTTTTTTCACCCAGTTCTTTTTGGATTAATAGTTGCCTAACTGCAGGGAAAGGAACTATAACTTTTGTGTGGGTTTTCAAAAGGAAGGGTCTATAATGTTTGACTGCTTTAAATATAGCAAAGGCTTGTTTTTCTACATCGGAATAATTCAATTCAGCACCCTGAAGATTTGAGCTAAAAAATGAAATGGGTGCTTCCAAATTGTGATCATTTAGTCGCGTGAGTACTGCAGCATACGACGAGTTGGATGCGATGGTATACAATGTAAAATGATTAGAAAAATTTGGAGTATTTAAGGCTGGGGCATTGATTATTGATTGCTTGATTAGATCAAAAGCTTCTTTTTCTTCAGATCCCCACTTAAAGACTGAATTTTTCTTAATCATTGTTTGAAGTGGTAAAATAATTTGAGAAAAATCTGGAACAAATCTTTTAACAAAATTGATCTGGCCTAAAAATGACTGCATCGATTTTTTATTGTGCGGGAAAGGGATTTCAGAGATTTCTTTGATCCGATCAGGATCAATATAAATGCCATCTTTAGATACAATAAAACCTAAGAGCTTCCCTTGATTAAGGGCAAAGAAAGACTTTTTAGGGTTAAGAGAAATACCATATCTTTTGCAGCGTTGAAAGATTTGACTTAGGTCATGCAAATGATTAGACCTCTCTTTAGAGAATACAGTAATATCATCAAGATAGACGACTACTATTCTATTAATCAACCCTCTAAAAGCTGTATCCATAGCTCTTTGAAATGTCGCTCCTGCATTTATAAGTTCGAAAGGCATTTTCTGATATGCATATGTTCCCCATTTTGTTCTGAATGTAGTTTTAAGTTGGTCATCAGGATGAACCAGGACTTGGTTATATCCTGAGAAACCATCTAGAAAGGACATCAATTCAGAGCCTGCGACTGATTGAAGTATTTGCTCCATAGTAGGTAATGGGAAATTGTCTTTCAAGCTTGCTTTGTTCAAATTTCTGAAATCAATACAAATTCGAATGTCTCCATTTTTCTTTCTGACTGGCACCATATTAGAGACCCAGTTTGAATGTCGGACAGGAAAAATAATCTTGGCTTTCAAGAGTTTGTTAAGTTCTGATTTTATCTGGCTCTCTAAGTTTGGATGCATTTTTCTTAACTTCTGCTGAATCGGTTTCTGATCGGGAAGTACCGGAATGGTGTGCTGGATAATGGATGTATCATAAGTCTTCAAATCATCATATTTCCAAGCAAAAACCTGTTTATTTTTCCTTAACAGTTTAATGAATGCCTCTTTCTCTTCAAAGGAAAGTCCTAATCCTAAATTAATATTTTGAGGAGCTTGTTCAGTACCTAGATTTATCAATTCAAACCTTAGGGTAGAGCTTTGGAGCTTTGCATTAGTTACAGGTTTAAACCTGTCTTTAATATCATAAAGATCTTCCAGCTTTACCACAGGCTTAGGAATTGCATTTTCCTGAGGTGCTTCTCTCATTTGGGAGTCATGCTCATCTTCCTCAATGATTTGATTATCATAGGACTTTTCAGAAGTTAAGAATTGTAAAATATCCTCATCATGGTTGAATACTCTCCAATTAGTGACATTGTTAGGAACTGAAGGCCTAAAAAGCAATTCTACGGAAAATCTATCTGGGCTGTAGCCTTCAGAAGGTAGGAGCTTGGAAGCTACATTAGCTAGGAGATCGGCTGCCGAGTTTTGAGACCTGGGAATAGAGGAAATGTTGAATGCGGAAAAGTGCGAGGTAAGTTCTTGTACTAGCGATTGATAATGCTTGAGGTGATTTGAAAGACAATGAATTGCATTCCTCACCTGTTTAACAATAATTTCAGAATCACCTAATACTTTTAGATATTGCACTTTTAGACCGATTGCTTTATATAATCCCTGAACTAAAGCTTCATATTCGGCTGTATTGTTAGTGCATTCAAATTCTAGCCTACAGGACAGCATTGTGTTTTCTCCTTGTGGGCTAACCAAAATACATCCTGCTCCTGAGCCCTCGCTAGACTTGGACCCATCGAAATATAAAGACCAAAATAAAGAGGTATTAACAAATGTATTTACAGTTTTCTCAGCATCATTGAAACATCTAGACCTATCAGTTTGTGAAAAATTCTCAATCTGAGATGTAAAATGATTGACTGAAAAAGGAGATGGTTGGGCAACAAAGTTGCCAAAGAATGACTCTGATGAATAATTCCCCAAAATGTTGTTGTTGAACGCTATGGGTTGTTTTTCTTGCTCAAATTCAGTAACTGTATGGGCCATATGTTTCTCTCAATCGATCATTATTTGATTTGGCTTACCCTTATAGGGAAGCCACATATGTGACCAATCAGTGGAAATCTACCCATGCAATTTTTCAGACCAATCCCTACTCAAAATTAAAACGTAAAATTCAGGTATATCGGCTATTAGGATGTCAATCCTTTGTATTACTCTGGGATCAGCAGACAACCTGATAGTTACGGAATTAATTTCTCCCACAACCTGCACTTTGGTCCTGTCCAACTGTACAATATGAATAGCAGACTTCTGGGGTTCAATGTTCAGTTTAGAACAAAATGAAGCCGACATTATGTTAGACGACGCCCCTGAGTCAATTAAACAGTTGTGCAGGTTTCTGTTATAGATCTCATAGGTTAGCAGGAAGGGTGGAGTATGAGAATTTGATCTATCTCCAATCAGAACTGAGTCGGTAGCTTCAACCATACCTGGAGGAGGTTGGCCTGAATCATTAGCAGCTTTAGCACTGGGAAGAGGTGTAGAAGGAACAACATTCAATTCTTTAAGAAGTAATTTCTGCTGATGCTTTAATTTACTAAGTTCAAACATGGTAATGTTTGCTTTAGTTTTCTTCATGTCATCAACAATGTTATACTCCATTGAATCGGATACCACTAATGTTTTGGATGTTGAAGGAGTACTAGAAGTTGAAGGCTGGTTTTGGGAAACTGCTACAGGTGATTTCTTTGCAGGTGTTTTTTCTTTGGTTGTAGCAGAACCAGCACTCCATTTCTTTGATGTTGCCTGAACAGGTTCATAAGTACTTTTTCTCCTAGTAGTGACTGGGAACGCTTCTTCTTCATTATCGGTATCGGAGTTGGGGGGTATAAAATCCCACATTCCATGACATTCCACTACTTCTTCCTCATCATCAGTTGGTAAGATTGTTTCTTCTTCCTCTTCTTCTTCTTGTTCTGAATCTGCATTGGATATGAAATTTGGTGGCTTTGATTCATTTCTCTTATAAGTCCTAAAGGGTCTTTTGGTTGAGGTTTCGGCTACTTGTTTCTTTATCTCAACCATTTCATTTGATAAAGTTTTTAGGACTTTTTTCAAACCTTCCATGTCATATGGGTCTTTTGGGGTCTTCTTCCTTGGGTCATCTTTAAAAGAGACTTTCTTGGCTTTTCTGTCTTCCAGAGCAGCTTTCTTCTCTAGAGCATTGATGCGTTTTTCCACAGCAAGTGCTTCTCTCATGTTTTCAGCTAAGGTAGGTTTCCCGGCCCTGTCTACAAAAATGGCTATATTGGCAGGTAGGGCAGTGATATACCATTCGCTTCGAATTTGTTCACTTGGTTTGGAGGCTGTAGGGATTTTATTCAGGAGTTTATTGAAGCGGGCATTAAATTCCTTAAATGGTTCCCTGTGCTCTATTCTAAGATTGGAGAGATCGTTTATTAGGGTAGCCAAAGACCTATCATCTCCATATTTGGTAAGAAACTGCTCTTGGCAAGTGTTCCAACTGGTAATGGAACCAGAGGGTAAAGAGAAATACCAGGATCCTGCTGATCCTTGCAAGTTGTAAGGGAAAAGTCTAACAACAACATCTTGTTCTGTTACTCCTTTCAAGTTGATTGCTAACATGAAATTATTAATGTGTTCCTCAGCCTGGGTTCCATCATCTGGATTAAACTTGGGTAGCCATTTTTCAGGATAATCTGGTAATGGATGCAATGGCGCAGGCATATTGACTGCACCAGGTCTGGTCCATGGATCTGCCATTATAATAGCAGTAGTGGATGATACTACCGCTGGAACTCCAGATGTCTGGGAAGTAAATAATTTTGAGGAGTGAGCAGGTTGGGATGTTGAAGCTTCTAATCCCTGGTGAACAACAATATGTAATGGGGGAGTGGATGATTGACTTTGCAGATGGGAAGTTGAAATGGAGGATGTGGATGAAAGGTCTCCACTATCAGATTCTTCAGTATATTTCTTCGCCTTTTTCCTTTTGGGTAAAGGGAACTCAGTGGGTTCAATACCGAGCTTTTCGCTCTGAAGTCTGGTGAGAGGATGAGATAAATTGAACTTCGAAGTCGCACTGCTTTGTGATACCTCATATTTCTGTGGTGAAATCGAGAAGCTCTGAAGTTTGTGGATAAGAGACTGAACTTCAGGTGATTCAAGACTTAATTGTTCTGGAGTATGATGGGTTTGAGCAGTGGTAGTTGATTCCTCTTCTTCTTCTTTGGATACTGGAGAACCAGCATGCGAATGAGAAGTTCGAGGGGATTCAGAGGGAGATTTACTCTTAGAATGGCTTGCAGATTTGGGTTTGTTTGCCATTCATAGTCAGGCCCTCCTTCTAGCGCCAAAAATGTTGATGCCTCGAAAATTGCTGCAACAACATCGGGGATAACCACCCGGTCCGGACCTTAGTACAGCTCCTTTTCCATTTGGAATAGTGGCTCCGACTGGGGATAATGGGACCAGTTTCCCAAAAGTGGATAAATGGGATGAATGGATGATTTATAAACTAGACTAACGGTGAGCGAATAACTAAACTATTAACAAGAATACATAAATTATGATCTATCCCGGGAACCTATTGAGCTTTAAAGTGCAGCGCTTGATGATCTATGTATATAAACATGCATATAGATGACTCTATTTAACAGACATAGACATTATTTCATTCATGATTACTATGCTTAAATAGTTAAGCAAAGAGATTGAAGCGATATTACCACACTTATCGTTTATATCATTGACATATACATGATTAAAAAAAACACATCATAAAACATCCAATAGTGGAATGAATATAGATCTGCTGTCACAACACATGCATATAATCAATAATAGCAAGAATAATCACATAACAATTCATATGAAAGGAATGAATTCAGACATAGATAGAAATACCATATGAGCTGCTTGACACTCCCAATATCAATCGCTACTTGTAGTTCTTCCTTCAACGCAAAAACATTCTCAACAAAGAAAATAGTGCACAATTGCAAAAAAAGCTTCCTTGTCAAATTAAGAACAACTGGTCCAGTTTTATAAAAGAATATTTGACTGAAGCACAATAGTGCAAACTTCAGTCTTTTAAGTCTGGTACAAAACTTTACGACCTTTCCAAAACAATGAAAGGTTCTATAAATACTAAATTAATCTAAATATCTACTAAACTGAAATCCTACTAAATCGGTATCAATAAATCTTGATCCTATTTTCCTCAGCGATCTGGCAATCGGCGGCATGATTCATCAAGTAGGCTGCTTGCCTTTAAATCTGAGCTGACTTATCGCAAGCATTGGCTCTACTTCAGGAGGTTTTTTGAGGCGTGAACTGAGCTGGGCGGCATAGGTGGCATCCTGAATATCGGGAATTATATACCCGATCACATCTGTTAGGCACTTAAGGGCGGCTCTCTGTGTATGCGGCTTAATTAGGAAGAGCCAATATGCGTCCATGGTTAAACTGTTAATCCCAGCGATTAATCTCCCCTTTTCCTCTAAATCAGGATAACATGATTGCTCCAATGTGTTTGTTGTTGTCAATTTTCCTGGTGTACATTAGGAAATCATATTTGATAAGTAGAGAGTGTTGTTAACTAGTTCAACTAGATTGCTGGAAGTTGATTTACATCTTGAAGCCGCCCTCTTTGCTTTCATCATCTGAGACTGCCATTCTGTGAAGAGTATATCCTTATGTGTTTCTAAGATCCTGGGCAAATTTGCTGCTCTCCCTTGATCAGAATCTTGCCAGTCAAGAAATGCAGTTACGATCTCTTCGGCTTGATCCAATTCATTTCTGGCCTTCTCTACCTGTTGATTTATGGATGTCGTTAATTCACACAGTGGCTCTGCCTGAGTGATTTGTTGACACAGGAGCTTAATTTGGGATATTAATGTAGTGTTTATTTGTAATGCTTCTGCTCTGAATTCAGCCACTTGTGGAGCGCCCTTTATTTTTTCGAGCTGCGATGACAATTGAGCAATTTGCTCATCCTTTGTTTTCATCATTTGCTCGTTTGCTGCCCTTAATTGTGCCAATGCCTCTGATAATTCCTTCTGTTTCTGGATTGCGCTTTGGTCGATCCTTTGCTTTTCTGCCTGTAATTGCTGAGTTAGTTGACTGTTCACTTGCTGTTGTGTCAACAATTGCTGCTCTGCCTGCTCTGCCTTCTGCTTTGTCTCAGCCAATTCTGCCTGTAATGCAAAAATTTCTTGATCCTTGGTTTTCAGTAGAAGACTTACCTCCGATGCCCTATCGATTGTCGCTGCTGAATAGGCTCCCGCATACTGTGACAGTTTTGTCAGGTCATCGGAGGGGTCGAATTCCTCCTTCCAAACCATGTTGCCCGTAACAGTTTGCTCTGGGAAAAGGGAAGGTTGATCAATCCTCCTTCTTTTCCTTTGTCGTTTTACCACTGCTTTATGCCTCGGGCTGTAGAAAACATCCAGGGGAGGAATATCTTCTACCTGGAGAATGATTTGGCCGGAGGGGTCTTTTGGTATTACCTCAACATCCTTAGAAATGGGTGGGCCGCTGGTTCCACTTAGAACCTGAGGTGAAGTGATGTCCTTTGTATCGTTTGTCTTGGAAGTGTCTGTATCCTTGGAACATTCCAACCCACTGATGATAGAGTCAAATTGCTTCCATTCCTGGAGCAATTTAGGGTCAATACAAGTATCTATATTGACATCAATGGTGGTTTGTTTTTGCTTTTCGGCTTGGGACTCCTTCCGCATTTGTTCCTGCTCTTTCTTCTGTTGCTCCTCTTGTTCCTTCTTTTGTCTTTCCTCCTGCTCTTTCATTTGCTGTTCCTCTTTCTCTTTCCTCTGTCTCTCCTCCTGTGCTCTCTTCTGCCTTTCTTCTTTTTCTTTTCTCTGCCTTTCCTCCTATTCCTTCTTATGATCCTTTGTTATAACCGGAGGTTCCTTTGACTGTTGCCGACCAGGTTTGCTTGATGATGTCGCTGGGGTTGTTGCTAGTAAATCTAGAGGCAGAGTTTGCAATCTCTGTTCTCTAAGTTTATTAAATTCAGTCAACCCTTCATCATTATATTTCGCTTTGGCGAATGATTTAACCTGATTTATTAACTCAGGTGAAGAGAACAGGTCGTCAAATATATCTTCCTTATGATCAAATCTTGTCAGTTTGGCCTGTTCCAGTGCATTATAGGCAACTTTATTTGGATCGAAATGCCTATTTGGGAGAGTCGCCAGGGTCAAGGATTGAATTTTTGTGGCTTCCTTTTCTGCATTTTTGAGATCATGCAAGGTATATACACCACACTTCAAAGGAAAAGAGGGCCAGCCTTGCTTCTTATTTTTCTTGAGCGTTTGTTTAACACTCTCAGCTATGATTTGGTAAGAAATTTCCCTCGCTAGCAGTTTATCCGGTATGTACAAAGGGAGGACATGAGGTCGGGCTTGGCTACCGAAAACTCTTATGTAGGTAAATCTCTCCTCTCTGAACCATCTACCTATTCCGGTTAAATAAATTTCGGCTTGATAGGAAATCTTGGCATCAGGTTTATCGAAAATTGAATAATAAATATGCAACATAAAGCCATTACAGACTTGGTATAGATGATGTTTATAAGAAGATTTCCACAATTTCTGATGATATATATGAATAGGCGTGGGGTCTTGTGCAGTCCACCTCCAGCCGAGTACGGGGAATTCAGAGTTAAAACAGAGGGTATCTAGAATATAGGCACTGTAGTAAAATGGGGGAATTACCCTTTCAAAAGCACGGGTCTTGCTTCTAAACTCAAGCACAGCTTGTGCTAATTTGTCAAAAAGGATAGTGGCCCAATCCATAATTATACTGTTGCATGCTGCTTCCATTAGAGGGACCATTTCTATGGTAAAATTAGTAGAGTCATGCAATCCCCATAATCTACACATCATTATTCCATCATAGCAATAAGGAGAAGCCAGAGAATCAACCGAGTACTTACCGGAAGATTCGTGTTTGTGCTTGGCCGGATTTTGTCTCCAATCCCGGATGGGTTCGGATTCAACTTCATTTTCATTTGCGAATTTCTCTAGGAACGCCTTATTATATATCTTCTCTGGCTTGGGCAAATGGTACATTTGCCTTAGATCATCCGCCCTGAATGACCCAAAAATTCTCCCGTCTTTGGTGCTGAAGGTTCTATCCAAGATTGGGATTTCTTCAATCGCCCACCGCACTACGTCTGTGTATGGGAGAATTTGCTCCCTGGCCGCTATCCGGTGAAGGAAAGAGTCGGCTAAATCCTTGAGAGTACTCTCAGACTTCCGAGTTGAATCCACAGTAGCTTCTACTATTGTCCTTGCTGGTTCTTCGGCTTCAATCAGGTTGTAGGTGCCTTGCCAAGTAACTCTGACGAGACCCGTGCATGTAGTATCAGATATCAAGACCTTATTTTTGTCCACGACAGCTTGTCCTGCAGCTGGTGTAGCGGAAGTGCCGGTGGTCTTCTTGGATTTCTTCCCCATCTTGCTTGAGCTTTCTCCTATGGATGAATTCTGCACAGCGGCGAAAATAAACGTAACACAGAGATATGCTAATGAAAATCCAATATGGGAAAGATATACAAATCAAAGCATGCTGAGAGATTAACTCTTAAAAATGGTTGCGGATACAATCCATGGGAAGATCTTACAATTACATTAAATGGCCGTTTAAGACCTGCCACCCCTTAAATGCTCATTATACCATTATTCGGCTGAATGGCCCGCTTAAGTGTGCTATGGATATTTTGGCGATTGAGTGCGGGTGACCGATTACTTAAGAGATCAAGCTTTAAATATGCATGGATCGCTATATCCCTCCATTTAACGGCTTTTTTGAAATCCGCGCTATATCATAATCGGGCGTCGGGAACACCTAAATCCTTATGTTGACAATTTTTAAACCCCGATCGCCGATAGTGATATCGCATCGCATCGGGAGAATTGGTGTTATATAACCGTATGGATAGCATACCACCAACCGCCGATAGCGAAATCACATCGCAACGGGGTGAATGGGCATACCAATGTGCATAGATAGTGCATCGCCGATTACCGATTGCGATATCGCATCGCATCGGGGGTATGACCTGGGCGCCTTATTATTGTGCATAGGATATTGCCGATTGCCGATTGCGGTATCGCATCGCATCGAGGGTAAAGGCTTGGGGTGCTTTAAGACTTGCATAGAGTATTGCTGATAGCCGATAGCGATATCACATCGGCGGGAACCCATATGTCACTTATTTGTGTTTTCTATGTCATTGCGATATGCGATCTTGCGATCGCTTTATCGCAATGATAAAAGATTATTTTATTTGATCAAAAATGGGTTCTTCAAAAGGTTTTATATAATGTCTTCATTTAGTTTGCGGACCTTTTTCAAATAATGCAATATTGATACCAATTAACTTCTAAAGGGACCCATCTCATATAATAATTTTGTAAATATAAATGATATGAAAATGGGGGGTTGTTGTACGGCACAACAGGGTCATGACATTGTATGAGGATATGGTGAGTATAACACTCCTTGGCCTTCCTAAGAGCTAGCATAGCTACCAGGACTCGGTGAATGGAAGGGAGAAACTGCCAGATTGGGAACACCTATGGTCGGATTTGATACAGGAGGAGATCAAATGGAGCACCAGAGATAGTTCTTCATCCATGCATGATGAGGAGAACTGTGCCTTAGAAAGTAAGGTGAAGAAGGGGAAGGAGAAGGTCTCTCTTTCCGAATCCAGTTCTTCCAATGATGGGAAGAAGGTTGACAAATCGAAAGTGGGATGCTTTCGTTTTCATGAGGTGGGCCATTATGCTGCAAATTGTCCACGGAGGAAATCCAAGAAGGGATCCAGGGAAGGATCTGAAGGTGAGGCACTTGCTTCATAGTTTGAGTAGGATTTCACACTCTTCGCATGAATGGTTTCATCCATGGTGGGAAGTGGTTGGTTTCTTGATAGTGGAGCTTCTTTCCACATGAGAGGCAACAAGAGTTTGTTCAGTACTTTGGAGGAGAAAGATCTCCAGATACTCATAGTGATGGGTAATGATGAGAAGTATAGTGTCTCAAGTGTAGGGATGGCTATTTTTCAGAGGGAGCATGGATCTTGCCTTACCTTGACTGATGTCAAGTATGTACCAGGACTGAAGAGAAACTTGGTGTCAATTGTGATGCTGGAAGATAGAGGCTATGATGTAGTCTTCAGTAAGGGAAAGGTTTTCCTTAGACACATCATCACTAGACAGGTGAAGCAGATTAGTTCACGAGTCAAGAACCTATATGCTCTTGAGGTTCAAGATGCATGCAAAGCCTTGAGCAGCAAGGCAACTGATGGAGACTTGGTGGTTGAGAGGGAGGGTATATTACCTCTCAAAATGCAGAGCCAAAAGAAGTCTTTGACGATTGTAGAGGAGCCACGATTGGTGCAACATCTTCAAGAGGTTGTGGAGCAGCCACAACAGGGAAAGCTGAGTGGAGATTGAGTAGAGACATCTACTCATGCAGAGACCTCCAGTAGGGAGAAACTTTGAGACAGGTGGGCTGGGGGATCACATGTAGCCATACCTCCAGGTAGGAGGTGGGGCGATATAGAGTGATCGTCCCAAGGAGGAGGGGCAGGATCCTTGAGGTACCCAACCTTTTGGATGAGACCTTGCTACAGGAGCCCCAAAGTGGAGTAGCAGGAATTGCTTGATTGGTTAGAGATAGACGTGGATGGAGTGCCAGAGAGTGGGATAGTGCAGGGAATCCTAGGACAACGCATAGCTAGCAGGCTGCAACAATGCGAGAGGCACAAGTGCTTTGCACAGTGCTAGGTGGCGCAGAGAGGTGTGCAATGGTGTGAGATGCATGGAGATGTTGCAGTAGCGCAGATGTTAGAGTGGGAGCACTGGTTAGCATCAAGTAGAGCTTCAGCATCAGAGTATGTTCCTAGCCCAACAAAGTGGTCAGTTGGGAGTGTTTTTGTTCCAAGTGTTGTTGGAGCAAGTGGACTGGGTAGATGTGTTGCATGCAGAACATTCCATAGTTATAGGATCGGGTTCGAGAGGAAGCCTTTCTTGTTGAGAGGGAGTGTTGAAAAGTGTGCAACAAGAAATGCTAAATTTAGAATGTGCTAAAAATATACCTACTAAAAATAACATGTCTAAAAATAGCAGTTTGGCCAGTGAGGTCATTTGCCACATTGGGTGAGAGGTGAAACTGCTAAAAATAGAAAGTTTTAAAAATAAAATTTATGGTCCCTTCCTATTTATAGCAGTCCTTGGTCTATCTATAGGAAGTAAAATTAATTTTGGTCTTAACATCAATTGGAAATATTAATTAATTAATTTAGTTGAGTTAATTAGTTAAGGAAATTCGAATTTGAAGTCTTTGTGAGCACGCACATGAGTTGTCCCACTGATTGAGGAATTTATCCTTAATTTCCTCCACTGATTGAGGGAATACGTATGAGTTCTATAATGAGAGAATCAGTTGACTTAGTTCTAACTAGTCAAGTCCAGTTAGATTATTCTAACAAGTTGTTAAAATAATAAAATATATTTTGTTAATGCTTGCATGCATGTGACAACTATTATTTTAGATAACTGAGGATTCACTCATGGATAACTATTGCATGTCAGTTCTGTCAGAGACCCAGTTGAGATCAGATGTGGGACAATGTACTATCAGATGCTTGACTATTTCTAGTAAGTAGTTTTTGCATGGTTGAGGAACTAGTGTCCTCAAGGATTGCGTAGTTGGACCATTGGTTAATTTTTGGTATGTTGGAATTAATAGCATATGCTTTTGCTATTATTTCCTAAGCAAACTACGTAAGGACCATAGGTAAAGCCTATATAAACAAGGCTTGGTTGGTTCATGAGACATATCTGCATATCTTCATAGTTCATTGAGAACTGAATAGCTTGAGAGCTAATTCTTTTTGTATTGTGAAGAGGATTTCCACTTGATTGATAATACATGGTTGGGGTTTCATGTTGGTTCTTTCCCTTGGATATATCTTGTGTTATGTGTGATTATTTCTCTTGATCAGTTATGCATGTTTCTACTTGATGTTGCTCATGAATTCAATTATGCTTCCGCTTAATGTTTTGTAGAAGTAGAACAAGTATTATGCTTTAGGAAATTGCATATATCGGTTTGTTCTACAGGTGAAAATTCTACGCACGGAATGGAAGTCAGCGATGCTAGATGAATTAGGACCAATGGAGGATACCATGGCACAACTATACGATGAGATGATACTTGTAAAATAGGTCATGGCCCCTCTCATTGACATTTAGAAGAATGCATAGAAAATGGTGAAGCTCTTGAAGATAGAAACCAGAGTAGTTGACTTGATTCAGGAGTGGATTTCCAAATACCCAAATGTCATGGAGCATTTTGAGAAGAAGGATACACTCTCCGTAGAATTTGATAGTGTGAAATTGAGACTCCACCTACATAATTAGTCACATTTGGGAACATGGTTTATTAAGACTATGGCTGCATAAAATAGGTTTCATAATGGGTTTGAGCCTCTTACACAAAATCACGGGATGCCTGTGATTGGATCCCTTAGAAGAAATCAGAGGTAGGGAGGTTTCGTTTTAGGAGATTAGATATTACATTGAACAACTCAAGCGGGTAATAGAACAGGAAGTCTTGGAGGTGACCAAAGATGTTATTCAGTAGTATGCCTTTGAACTAGTCAAAGCACACATGAAGATTTCATGGCTTTGGAATATTGTCCAGTCAAGCTCCAAGAATATACTATCAGAGGCATTAGAGGTAAGGGCACACTACAAAGGAGACTTTCGAGACCATATCAAAGCCATCGCAAAGGATTTCAAAGCTTGGCACTCTTATATCACAAATGAACTCCATGAAGAAGCACATGATCTATCCATTTGGTGAGTTTTTTTTATTTTAGCAGTTTTGTCTTATTAGGCCATCGTCTCATGTGTAAATTGTCTTATGCAATAAATGTTATGTAATGAACTCTAAGGGACACGTGGAATATGAATCGCCACACATTGGAATGTAATGAGTCATATTAGAATATGAATAGTCATAGAAGTAAAACAGTCATGAGAAGCTCAAGAGTCATTGTATTTGTTATAAATAGCTCCTCATAACTCAAGCCAAGGGCTTTTTCCCCAGGCTTTTGGAGGCTTAGCCTTGACTTCTCTTGTACCACATAGGAGATAGATTATTCTTTGGAAAAGTAAGTTGTGGCTTCATGTTCTTCTATTGGATACAATGTTTCATCCATGTAACAATGTACTTGGAATATTATTCTTATAATTAAAAGCTCATTGAGATGACATTCCTTCATGCATGTATCATGTATATAGTTGGACTATTCTAGTTATGTGTATGACATATGTTGTTTTATTCACATATTGAGTTAATGAACTATTTTTTTTATTAGATATGTTCATTATTGAATGGATGTTGTATGTTTCAATGGTTTTTTTTTTTACCATGTGGACTAATTAGGAGGTACTCAACAAATATTTCTCATCTCTCTGGGCCCCCCTTTAGGATAATGTTATTAATTTTCTTACCAGTGGCTTATTTCTCTCACTAGTCACGTAAGTCTTCATAGTATAGCTTACAGTAGGTGTCTCACAAAGCTCAAATCCTTATCAACCCAGAGAGGCAATACATTTTCTTATGTCTGATTGCAGCCAAGGCATTCCAATGGTGGTTTGACCATATGACTGGATGGGACTCCTACACCAAATAGTGTGAGGTCTAGTTGGGACTTCACATCGAGGAGATCCCCTTGAAATGTTGGTGGAATCCAACAATGTCAACACAACATTATTTCTGAAAATTAATAACTATTTATTTGATTGATTTAAATATGATTTTTTAATGAGAATATATTGTAATAGAAGAAACAAGAGATTGAATGTATTGCATAGAAGGATAAGTTAAAAGAGGTATTTGTCAATTGAGAATCGGATGAGAAATTGTGTGTTGAATCTATATATTGTTATCAATTTTAATAAAGAGTTGAATGTCTTATATATTTTATAGAAATTTCTTGTGTGAGAGAATGATTCTTCAATCTATATTTATATAAGTTGTGGAATTTACATTTTAATCCTGATATATGAAATTTATTTCATGTTTCAATTATTTCTTCAATTGATATTTTATTAGATGTGAGAGTATGTTTCTAATTTTTTTTAAATAACTATTTATTTTCAAAATATTCATGTGTACCTGCACCTAAATATTTATTGAGTTTGGTGAATTAGTTCCTTAAATTCAATAATCAATTATTCTTCTTGTATCTGATTCAAAGAATAACTGGTTCTTAATTATTTAAAATAAATAGTTTGATATATAGATATTGTTTGCAATAGATATTAAATTTTTATATTAAATATTTTCAATCTGATCAATATTAAATCATATCCAAACCATTTTAGTGGAAACTAGACGTACATACTAGTGAAAATTTCTAGCCCACATGAGTGTAGATCTAATTGGAACCAACCATCAAGCAATTCTCCCTTATTGTTGTTAGAATATTTTTTTCCAATGAACACATAACAAGAAATTAGTTGGTCCATTGATATACCTATGTCTATCCTTTGATGGAGAATAGCCCTCTGCCCTATAATATGGATCCCTATCAAAAAATAAATCGGAGTTAGGGTGCTCAATGGTATGACTACCCCTATAATACCAATATATCCTCATGTGGCTTCCACATTCACACAATCTTGTTAATAACTCATCATTTGAGTGAGTGTAGGGAACTCAAAGTACTTGATCAACCCAAACTGTGCTAGCATTACTTCACATAAGGATTTGAACACACTTCAATGCAAAAATCCTCATACTCTAAATCTCACCATGTGATAGGCATAACTAGTCATATGTATAAGGAAAAATTTACAAAGACAACAAACAACGTTATTAGGTGGAAAAATATAAGCTTGCGAACAAGAAAATATCTCCCTAGACTCAATGAATGAAGCTAGTAACAAGAAAACAAACCAATAAATCTTTCTCTAGGTTCATATTTATTGAATAATAAATAAGAGTAATGGGGTATAGAATCCATACCTTTTAATAGAAATGCCTGTTGAATATCCTTGCTATAATTTTATACAACCTTTCAAAGCTCAGAAACTAAACCTACAAACACACTAACAAACTAAGGATCAAAGGCACATGATATATGAATGATTCAATACAACCTATCCTAGTGACCAGGGAAACTAGTACCTAATATCATAACCAATGGATAATGAAAGTAAGCATACAATATATTAGATCCAATGGAAAATATAGTGAGAAAGAAATACTCTTTTGTATTATAATTGAATGAAAAGGAGAGATACAACCTAGCTAGTTTGATGTTGGAAAATATCCTTCCAATAGTCTCCATTCCTCCCTTAAATGATAAGCTTCTAGCCTTAAATTGATAGCATAAGTTTACGTCAAAAGCAAACCCCTTATTGTCTAGTCTGTAGAGAATTTATAAGACAAGAGTAGAGGGTTAGAGATCCTCTTTCTAAGGATAAAATAAACAAAAATGGGGATTAGGGTTCCATAATGAGAGGGAGTAGATTCATGAACCATGAGATGAGGCCCGAATGGGTAGGGGCTCGAGTCATTCTTGTTGGTATAATATTCCGCAACAAGGCTTCAGGAAATTTCTTTTTATTTTTTCTTGCATTAAAAGGTTGTTTTACTTTTTAATGGAAAATAAAGTGAAAGATTGCACAGGCCATGATAATTAAAACTACGTTTACGTAGATAATTTCTAAGAAAATGTTGTAGCGGCTACAATCACCCTCCAAAATTTTGCCTTAGCATGTTTTGGAGCCTCCCTACCAAACTTAAAGACCACTTTGTCTTGCTTCGTCAAGTACTCAAGCTTAAGTGTTTTCCTTGCACAAAGGCAGCCTGTCGATAATAGTTGATCCATTCCCCTCATAGGCTTCTCACTCGAACTTGGTCCAGCTGCAGACTGAGAAGTTTCCCCTTGAAAATTTTGCATTTCTAGAGCGCAACTAGCCTTCCGTCCAAGAATTGCGCAATCCTCTCTGACAACCTGCTGGGCTCCAAGATTGTGCAATCCTACCAGCCAACCCTCCCAGCTAGATTTGTGCAAATTTTGCCCAACAGGGTTGATCAGCTTAGAATTTGTGCAAATCTAGGTAGCGGTTAGCTGCTCTACCCAAAAATTGCACAAATCTCCTGGGCCACCAGCCCATCTCCCAGCCAAAAATGCACATTTTCTCCTAGCAGTCGAGAAGTCACTTGCATGTGTAGCTGACTTGACCGGTTCCCTCCAGCACCGAGCAAAACAGACTTGCATGCATGGGCTACTTCTCCCAAGGCAACATGCAAAGGAATCCCTTGTTTCAGGGATCTATGTTTAGTAGTTTGAGGTTACATGCAAGGACCATTTCGGAAACTTTCCACGAAGTGTTGCTTTCCATAGATTTGTGGCATGCGCGTCACAACCTGAGTTGATGCAGGAGCATTCAGCTCAAGAAAAATCATTGTATTTTAGTAGACATAGGGGGTCTTGTGTTTTAAGGAGGTTGGTTTCCTAAGTGTTAAATTAATGTAATTATTTAGGCTTTTGAGTGATTTTAATGAGAATAGGAATTAATTAAGTATTGTGAGGCATATTTGTAAATGTTCTCGGATCTTGGAGAACATGAGAGATTTAGGATAGTTGAAAGGTTGGGAATCAGTTGTAAATATTAGATTAGGAGTTGGTTTCATGATTTTTGGATTAAAGAGGATCCTTAGGGATAAAGATGAGATTTTAGGATTTTGTTGAGAAGTTTATGGATCTAAACCACGAATTGGTTATAGAATCCTTTTGTATAAATGTAAGCCAAAAAGGCATATTAAGGGGTTAGATTGTTATAGACATTTTTGTGCCTCGCAGCATGGAGCATGAAATGTCAATAATTACAGGGATCCTCAGTCCCTAAACATGTTGTTCTTACCCCTAGAAGAACAAGGCCAGCAAACCACATCACTTCCCATCAGTTCTCCACCTGAAAACACTCAAAAACAGGCTATTTTTGGATCATGTCAGCTGCTCCATGCATCAGTTATGAGTACATGTTTCTTGTAGTTTTCCTTCTCTTGTTTGTGCAGGATCTTTGTGTAGCTGGGCCGGCAAAGGGAGCAAGGAGCTGGGAACAAGAGACAAAGAGAGAGGATAGGATCGACAAAAGCGAAAGACACCGGTTGGTCAATCTTTTCTTCCTTCTCTGTACTTTCATAAAGGAAAATATCAAAGCTTTACTTTCAGTTGTTGCTAAGGACTGTCACCCTTAGAGTAGGGATAGGGTCATCCGAGTCGGATACTTTTCCCCACAACATAGATAGTGAGTCAAGTTAGATAGTTAGCTGGTTAGTTAGTTAGGGAGTTAGAGTGTGAAGAGGTTGACTGTAAGCCTATGGGCAGATTGTGAAACAGAGACCACTGATATTGGAAATCAGGCTTGATAGAAGAAAATGTGTAAATATTTATTTATCAATACAAAGAATTCAATTCTTGAATTGTGCGAGTGTGGATTGATTAATCGAATGATAAATTGTTTGAGAATTAGTGTTTCTGCATAATAATTGTATGCAGGTGGAGTTTGAGTAGAACATAGAGAAGAAGCGAGGATGAATGATCGTGTTGGATTGAGTGAATCCATTTGAAGGATCATAGTTGAGATTCAGGAGCAACAGTGATTAAAGTATGCAGAGTTAAGTACAAGAGGACGTTTTGTTGCAGGACAACTAAATACCCGAAACCCTGAAGTAAACTGAAACCACGTAAAAAAAGAGTAAATAGAAGGACAAAGAAATGAAGTGACGATGCACGAGATTCGTTGGATCTATGAGATCAATGGACGAGGTTGAAGGCGATGAGTGGTCAAGATTAAGTCACATAATATAAAGTAAAAGAGATGAGTGGCGGAGATTAAGTCAAGTGTTAGCCGAAGGAGGAGAGGTTTTCGTAGGCAGAAAGTTGTTTTGCGCAATCTCAAAATCGTAAGTGTTTTCTAGAAAACAGACCCGATTAAGATATGAAACGAGATTTAATTGAGTTGAAGTCCGGAGGTGATTGGACCATCTGTTGAATCTGATATTAGACAGATATCACATGCTAAGAAAGTATAGAGGAATATTTGAAAAATGAACCTGATAAAAGTTTATACAACGGGGTTAAGGTTTTGTTGAGATCCGGTGATCAGGACCGTCCATTGGTGGACTGATCAGATGGATATCACGCATAGAAGATGTGTGCAGGTTAATTCATTGAACGGACCTGATATGGTTATGGATGCGAGTTAAATTTATTTGAGTTCCAGAGGATGAATGGAGATCGCGTGATAGTCATTGATCTGGTGGAGTGAAATCAACAGTGGAGGATTGAACCGATAAAGGTGAGCGTCGGTATATGTGCAAGGTTATAATAGAAATAAAGTGAATTAAAAGGTTTAAGTCAGGTTGACAAATTCTAACATGGTATGGTTAAAATGAGTTTATGTTATGAATCAACCAAGGTTATGGAGGGTTGAATAGAGTTCCACTCAAAGGTTAATTGAGGGTCACACTATTGAGTAGTCGAATGAAACCTTTTTGCATAAAACTTAATTAAGAAGTCTTAAACCTTTATTTGTGAAGGCTTTCACCATGGATTAGGTGATTAAGGCCTGGGACCAATGACATGCAATTTTATTTGCATAATGTGGGTATTTTCGGCTTAGGCTGGCATCATTTGGTATCAGAGCAGAATTGTGGTTGAAACAATTGATATCAGAACATAATAAGGAAATTATGTGTTATGTTTTAAAGATGTATATGAAGGCAAGAGGAGATCAAGTTATTTGAATCTGATAAGTGGAAGGCATGACATAAGATGAGAGTAAGTGATACTCTTAAGAAGAGGTTGCAAAAGCATAAAGAAAGCACATTGATTTTTGTTTTCTTGAGGAAAATGGAGATTCAGTCAATGTGAAGAGTGGATGTTGAATGCTTGTGAAGTCTTACAGGTATTGTTTTATTTAACTTTGGTTTGAGTTTTGTAGGTTTAAGACTGAGTAAAGATTAATAGAAGCAGACAGACAAAAGAAAGTTGTATATGTTCTAAAGAACAAAGTGAATGAAAGACTAGAAAAATAGGTGGCAGTGAACATGAAGAATCCGACTGAAGGTTGGACAGGGAGGACAAGAGTGTTCTCAGAAGGAAGTTGAGTAGCAAGATTTTGAAATCTTGGAAATGATCTTTGGTTTAATTATCATTGATATGCAAGTAACAATAATTAGTGAATCATCTCAGAAAGAAGGTCACATCATGAAGAGCAGTGATGAGGAAAGGTAGTAAAGGTTTCTGAGAGAGAGTGGTAGAACCTAGTATTTCAATTGTGTTTGAAATATAAGAGGATAGTTGTGTTCTCAAAAGTGAAGATGAGTTGAAGTCTAGAGCTTGAAGTGCTCATATGGTTCCAGAGGAGAGAACCAAAGAGATTCCAAAAGACTGAGCTCAGGGAGAGAATCTTAGTGAGGTATCATGCAACAGGGAGGACTTGCTGTTGCAAAGACTTATGTAGCTCATAGTGAGTGAAGAACTCATAGAAATGGAGAAGAAGATGACTACTGATAGTCATGGTAGAGGTTTTGAGGAAGGCCACAACATAAGAAAAGTGAATAAGGAGGATGCCAAGGTAAATGGCAAGAGGATGAGTCAAGAGGAAATTGACAAAAAGATTGCTGAGTTGAAAAAAAAACTCAATGTATTAAAGATGATACTTGAGGAAAACCAAAGACTAGTTTGGGTCTTGAAGGAAAAGCTAGTGAAGTGGTTTAAGTTATAGAGAAGGCTACAATAGAGGCAAGTGAAGTGGCTGATGGAAGAGCTTAGAGAAGTTGAGTTGGAAATGGAAGTGTCCTTTTGTGAACCAGAACAGGGTGAAGTTATAGGTGAAGATGAAGACTTGAAGACTGAAACTTCAAGTGAAACCAAAAGGCCACATGATTTTAAATCTGATGATTTATGTATGTTTGCAGGTGAAACATGTGAAGAAGGACAATTTGCTGATATTGTCATAAAGGAGGAAGAAGATAGACATAATCTAAATATTGTTCTGAAAGGAGTGGAGAGGGATATCAAGCAACCAAGTGGAGGGCTTGAAGAGGCTGAAGAGAAGACCATCGAAATATTTCTGAGTCATGTAGAGGACTTGGAACAACATAAAGACTTTAGTAAAACATTTATGTTTGGAGTTGTTACAAGACCACAACAATTTCTTGTGAAAAAAGGAGTTGAAATTCAATCTGAAGAGCTGATATGTGAAGCAATAGTTGAGACTGTTGAACTCTGTAATATTCAAATTGATAATTTGTGTATAAATGCAGGAGTCATAAGTAATGATGAAGTACTTATGAAATGTCACAGGGAAATTGAATTGTTGGAGTATTTGCTAGAAAACTCATAGTATGACAGGGTGATTGCAGAGGAAGGATTTCACTACAGTGGACAAGAGAAGAAAGACATCATTGAAGCAGATGGTGTGGAGGAGATACTAGCAGCTAGTCTCATAAATTCTTTTGAGAATTTAAATTAGCATATTGATGTGCTGACAGAGTAGGAAGAATTAGAGCAGTAAGTTGAATTGTTGCCAAAGGAAGAAAAGGCACGGAAGCCTTATGATTTTTATTTTAACAATTGTTTTTTGATTACAGGTTTTGTTGCAGACAAGGAGCAGAAATTAGATGTTGTAGAGGGAGATATATTTAAGGATATTTAGGAAGTTTGGGTGGAAGAAATATCTATAGTAGTACCTGGAGCAATATCAAGAGTAATAGCAGAAGCTGAAGTAGAAAAGGCTAAGGAAAGTAATCATCAATTTAAATATGAATGGACAATGTGAAGTGAGATGCAGGATGTGAAGGTGTCAAAGTTAGTGGACATAAAAAATAACCTAAAGTAGAGAGAAAGAGATAGCATAAAATGGCAGAGTATGGACTATCCCAAGGATGTGTTGGAAACAGAGATTGAAGAACTATGAAAGTTGACGATGAAACAATCTAGGTTGAAGAAAATGACAGCAGGGGAGTCATCAATAAAAATTTGAAACTGATTGAAGAGAGGAAGATGAACCAGAAGATAACAAATATAAAACAACAGCAAAGGTGCAAGGCATTTGGGTAGTTACAAACTAAAGTTTGGGACCCTTGAGGTTTTCTATCAACATATGAAGACACATGATCAGGAGATCATGAATGTTTTCTACCTTGGGAGTTTGATGCAGGAGAATTCAGCTCAAGAAAATCCATTGTATTTTAGTAGACATAGGGGGTCTTGTGTTTTAAGGAAACTGATTTCCTAAGTGTTAAATTAATGTAATTATTTAGGCTTTTGAGTGATTTTAATGAGAATAGGAATTAATTAAGTATTGTGAGGAATATTTGTAAATGTTCTCGAATGTTGGAGAACATGAGAGATTTAGGATAGTTGAAAGGTTGGGAATCAGTTGTAAATCTTAGATTAGGAGTTGGTTTCATGATTTGTCAATTAAACAGGATCCTTAGGGATAAAGATGCTATGTTATGATTTTGTTGAGAAGTTTAGGGATCTCAACCATGAATTGGTTATAGAATCCTTTTGTATAAATGTAAGCCAAAAAGGCATAGTAAGTGGTTAGATAATGAGTCAAGTTAGATAGTTCGCTGGTTAGTTAGTTAGGGAGTTAGAGTGTGAAGAGGTTGACTGCAAGCCTATGGCCAAATTGTGAAACAAAGAACACTGATATTAGAAATCAGGCCTGAGAGAGGAAACTATGTAAATATTATTTATCAATACAGAGAATTCAATTCCTGAATTGTGTGAGTGTGGATTGAGTAATCGAATGATAAATTGTTTGAGAATTAGAGTTTCTACATAATACTTGTATGCAGGTGGAGTTCGAGTAGAACACAGAGAAGAAGCAAGGATGAATGATCGTGTTGGACCGCTTGAATCCATTTGAAGGATCATAGTTGAGATTTAGGAGCGACAATGATTAAAGTATGTGGAGTTAAGTACAAGAGGAAGTTGTCTTGCAGGACAACTAAATACCTCAAACCCTGAAGTAAATCGAAACCACGTAAAAACAGAGTAAATAAAAGGACAAAGAAATGAAGTGACGATGCACAGGAGCCGTTGGATCTATGAGATCAACGGATGAGGTTGAAGGTGATGAGCAGTCAAGATTAAGTCACGTAATATAAAGTAAAAGAGATGAGCGACAGAGATTAAGTCAAGTGTTAGCAGAAGGATAAGCGGTTTTCATAGGCAGAAAGTTGTTTTCACGTGGCCTCAAAACCATAAGTGGTTTCCAGAAAATGGACCCGATTAAGATATGAACCGAGATTTAACTGAGTTGAAGTTGGGAGGTGATTGGACTGTCCGTTGAATCTGAGATCAGATGGATATCACATGTTAAGAAAGTATAGAGGAATCTTTGAAAAATGGACCCGATAAAACTTTATACAGCGGGGTTAAGGTTTTGTTGAGATCCGATGATCAGGACCGTCCATTGGTGGACTAATAGGATGGATATCACGCGGAGAAGATGTGTGTAGGTTAATTCACTCAGCGGACCAGATATGGTTATGGACACGAGTTAAATTTATTTGAGTTCTGGAGGATGAATGGAGATCGCGCAATAGTCGTTGATTTGGTGGAGTGAAATCAACGGTGGAGGATTGAACCGATAAAGGTGATTTTTGGTATATGTGCAATGTGGCGGAAAGGTAAGGTTTTGTGGGTCTAGGATATATTTCTATTATATGAGGTTATAGTAGAAATAAAGTGAATTAAAAGGTTTAAGTTGGGTTGGCAAAGTCTAACTATGGTATGGTTAAAATGAGCGGATGCTATGAATCAACCAAGGTTATGGAGGGTTGAATAGAGTTCTACTCAAAGGTTAATTGAGGGTCATACTATTGAATAGTCAAATGAAACGTTTCCTCATAAAACTTATTTAAGAAGCCTTAAACCTTTATTTGTGAAGGTTTTCATCATGGATCAGGTGATTAAGGCCTAGGACCAATGACATGCAATTTTATTTGCATAATGTGGGTATTGTTGGCTTAGGCTGGCATCATCGATGTTATCAAAAGTCATCAACCAGATGCTACAGAGCTCATTCCTCACATCAATCTTACAAATCTGACATCTCACATCACATCTAGGAGTAATTGGCACATTCAAGACAACTATTTTGGGGTAAGCCCGTTTCCCATGCCTTGTGTTGCATTTCTGTCGCTTTTTGGGTTTTCTCTTGTATGAGTAATGTTTTCTTGATTCCTTTGAATGCTTGTTGTCGTTTACATGTATACTATCTTGTTCTAGCTTTGTTTCAGTTTTCGTTGCTATCTCACTGTTGTCGCATGCATGAAAATGTTTTGCACGGACGTTCGTCGAACCTGCGAACTGCCTCACCCACATGCATGTTGATCTGTTTGCTAAATCTTTCATTCATGTTTTCCATGCACTATTAATCACTTCTACTATCACTTATTTTCACCATGCATTCACTGTCTTACTTACTTTCAGTTTCCCGTCGGAGAGTCGGGCCAACCTTGGCCTGGGCTCTTCCTTCACCAACGCTGCATTGCATAGTCTGGGGAAGGAAGGCTCACCTTCCTCTTCAGATTTGTGAATTCCTACCCAGCACTGGCCTCCAGGACTATTTTTTTCATTTTTGGAGGACAGTGGCTACTTGGCCCAAGAAATTGCGTAAATTTGTCCTTAGGCCAACACTCCTTCCCAGCTGGAATTGCGCATTACACAATCCCAGCAGTCAATAGACAGACTGGACTATGCATTGTGCAGTTCCAGCAGTCATCAGTCTCCCAGCAGCCCAGATTGTGCCTTGTGTAGTCTTGGCAGTCCGTCTCTCGACCTCCTTGCCGAAATTGCATAACCTTCATGATCATTCACCCAGGTATGTTGCAAGTCATCTCTCATGTTCATTTTGGTTTTCAACTGATAGATTGCTTGCCATGAGTGTTGCCATGTCTCCAGGTATCGTAGGTGTTCATCTGCCTATCAATAGTATAGGTACAACGGTTTCTAGGAGAGCAGAGATGAAGATACCGTTCAGAGCACACTTGGGGATGCAGTCGATCAAGTGTCTATAGACTTGTGTACCAACGAAGACATCAAGTTGTTCGTAGACAAGGAAATCAAGATATGAAAACAACAACATCATAGTGAGAAACATCATGAACAACAGATGAAGACAACATACCAAATGCAATGAATGTAAGAGGAAGGTTGTTGACAACAGAGAGGCGAAACAAAGTTACAAGATCAAGAAAATGCACTGATAATGAAAGCAACTTTGGAGACTCAGGCTATGAAGTGATGGCATGACATGAAGATCCTGTGAAGGCAGAAGATGGAATAGAAAAGGAGTTGCATGTGCTGAAGCAGTAGCTTAGGAAGAACATGAATTTGCAAAAACAGATGAATAAGTTGCAATAGGAACAGGAACAACAGTGGGCGCAACATGCACTCACGGATGAAACTACACCCATACAAGTTAAGGATCCATCCCAACATCTGCCATAGAGCAGACATGGTGAGTAGTGTTGTTGATCGCATGCAAGGGATTTAGCAGCATGCATACCATTGAGAGCACACATGCAATCCAACCCATTCAACACACTCACCAAGGTGAAGACAAGAAGCAAGTCCAACTGGGGATGTACATGCACTTCGACAACTTGATGTGCATGACTACCAACACACACTTGAATATCAGCATAGACACTATGCATTAATGTGTTTCTCGTTCAACCATACCCAAGAATACCATGTGCATGTTAGCAGACGAGTTGGATGAAGGGGCCGAACCAATGCACTGGTTGCAATGGAGGCAAGAGTTCGCTTCAGCAAGCTGTCACCATGAGGGACATGCACACCATCATGGACAACCAAGCTTGGAATCAGCTCACCAGCTTCACCATCATAACCATGTCAAAGGGTCAGTCTCACCACAGCTGACCGAGTGTAAGTGATGTCTTGCAAGGCTTGCTCAATCCATGTTGTCTCACATGAGTACATGTGCATTGTAATGTTGAGCCATGTCAAGTGTAAGTCAAGTGTGAACAGTTGGATGTAATAGTCATAGAGTAGGTAAGAGTCATGAGGGTAGTTGAACTAACACAAAGGGGGAATGTCAAGGGTAACCCTACCCTTTTCTATAAATAGTCCCTCATAACTCATTGTAGAGGCTTTTGGTCAGCCGAGCTTCTACTAAGACTATCTTGAAGAAGGCTTGAACAATATTGTAACACACCTTGGCTTTTCCACTACACGGAGCTAGTACATCTCTTTGGAGGAGCAGGCAGATGTGGCTGTAACATTCCACTATTGGGGCTAACAGGTTTACATGGATGTATTGTATGGTTGTGACTTACACTTCTTTATATAATAAGAGCCAACACATTTTCATGCATATGTTGTTATTGTAGTTGGAATTCTTCGGTTGCTTTAATGATATATGTTGTTTAACTTACGTACTTGTGTACGGACTGATTCACATGCAACTATATGAATATTGTTGTTAATGTGTTGCATATGTTGTTAATGTTGTCACCGTCCATGTCAACTGCTCTACTGAGCATCAGATAGACCTTTCACATCAACCTTGCTATAACAACCATCGCACTCATCTCGGACTGATATGTGAGTGTTGTATCTGTTATCTAACCTTGTTTTATGTGACTTCCGCATCCGAGTGGACTTCTGCATGGGAAGTTGTGGATGTCCTTTGTGTTGTGTGTTCCTAGCCAACTTGGGATTGATCCCTTTCAACCTGGAACTCACCTTCACCTCCTTCCCCCTTTGAAGTGTTAGAACCTCTCATACACTTTCCTTGAGTCACTATATCTACTGATAGAGTTATCTTACTTGCCTCTATGCGAAATCACGGTCAAGGTAGTACCTTACGACCCACTGTTGGGACTCCTACAACAAATGGTATGAGGTCTGATTGGGACTTCTTATTCGGGAAATCACCTTGACATGTTGGTGGGTCCAACATTGTCAACATTTCTGGGGCTAGAAGGAGGGCATGATGACAAGCTGTGCCCTCTCATCTAGTTTTGAACCTTTGCATATCTTTCATGGAGTCTTGCACTTTTATTCCCCTGAGGTCTTTTTCAAATTCTGAAGATGTCTCCTTCTCGGGGAATCTTTTCGATCTCTTGTCCACTCACATGTATGATGGTGAAGGTGAAGTGGCCTGGCTTGAGCACTTATATAACTTCCTCTTCAGGATTTATGAGGAAGATGAGTTTTTTGATGAACAAGCCAATTTGCTGCTTGCATACACACTTCGCGAATCTCCATTTCATTGGGTGCTCAGCCTACCGACTGACACCATGCACTCATTTGAGCACTTTGTGATCTCATTGAAGACATGTTCTATCATTTTGATCTAGATTATCTTGACCGGAAAATGTTATAGCAATGGAGGGCTCTACATAAATCTATTATTGATTTTTGGCAGCGCTTCTGTGACTTGCAGTTTCAAGCTTGAAGAGCCAGATGAAATTTGCTTATCTTTGGGACTGGTTCGAGTATTGCCTTAAGGAATCTGCCCTTCCCAAGAGGAAGCTTGATATCAAGCCTCACTCAACATTCTTCATTGATGGAACTACACAATCTCATGTGGGAGTAGGCACTATCTCAAATGACTATCTGCCTCCCTCTCACTCAGTAGCTCCACCACTACCCAAGGATGTTGAGGATCATGCTTACACGTCTGTTCATCCTTCGGACTCTCCCAACATCACTCCACTCGATTTTCACGCAAATTTGGTTGTGAGGCCTTATATTTCTTATATGAATTCTTTTCTTCAACCTCCATTTTCACACTCAGGTGTTTCTCCGGATGATGATGTCTTGTGTTCGTCCATTCTAGACTCTCCACTTGTTGTGGAGGAACAACCCACTAATAGAGTTGGCATTGCACAACCAACATGCGCTGTCATTCATGAAGAGTATGAGTGGGAGCTTGAACATCAACACCTGATGAAGGATGACTCCCTTCTGTCCAATTCCCCTCCATTCTTTCCTAACCTCTTTTGTGAACCCGCCATCCATGATTTTGCATGTGTATCTTAATCCATGCATGTACCCATTGTTGATCACTTGCAAGACTCACCAGATGTTAGTCCATCATTAGACAATGAAGAGGATATGCTACTTGTTGAAAATCCACTTGATCCTTCATCTGTCTATTCTGGAAACACAGAGGATGAGTTTGTTCACTTTTCATCTACCCCTCTATGTGATTAATCCAACCATGAGGATGCCAACCAACATCCTGAATTATGTGATCTTGGTTGTCGTGATATCTTCACCTCATCATCCGATCACAATGTTGATTCACTCATTGTTAATCCGTCTAAGCCACTAGTCTACGAATATCCATTTATCAATGAAGTCGAAACCCCACAGAAAGTTGAGGCACTTTAGCTCGAGCTGATGGTTATGTCAGACCCTTGCTGTCTTGAGGTTGGTTTCGCTTCCGATAAGGAAATTGTTCAAACACTCAAGGCTCTTCATCACTCATCTGTACACACTCAAGATCAATCCAATGCTCAGATTTTACTTCCTCCACTTGAACTACATGATCCCATTGCTCATGCATTGGATGAGTCTTACATTGCAAGCACTTGTGCGTGACGTAAGTTATCTTTGTTTCTTTCATCTGCTTACATGTCACAGTCAAGGGTGTGCTTATGCTTCAAAGTTGCATGTAGTGTCACACAACACCATGATAAGTCCGCAGACTGCTCATCATGCACATGCACTCACTTATGTCCTATGGGCACTTTGAATCATGAAGTTGGTTGTCTTCATTGTTATATATTTCTTACTTGCTGGTTCGCACAACTGGGTTGCTCGCGGACCAAGCCTTCACCAACATGGGTCTATCAATGTGCTGGTGGCTGCATTGGAAGTATCACTTCACGTGATCAGGCCCATGTGTCGTTAGTGTAGGAGTAGGAGTAGTGTTTTCTTTCAGTTGTTTGCTTGCATGATTGTTTGCTTATGTGCTTTGTTTATTTGTTTGTTTTTTTTCTTGTTTGTTTACTTGCTTCACTTTAGTTTTTTCTTCTTCTCTTGCTTTGTTTTGTTGATTTTTATTTCGTTCATTTGTTTCATTCATAGGTTAGTTTTACATGAAACCATGTATGACTCTTGAAGCGAGTTGGGTAAAGTACAAGAGGGCTTGTACAACTATCACTACTTGGTTATTTGTCATCTTGCCTATGTATGATGAGCTTGTTACTTTTATTCTATGATACATTGAATGAAAATACGTACTATTCGAAGTGAACCTTGGTGTAAACACAACGCTTGCACGCTAACTAGTGTCACCTTCTCTAGTCGATTGTTTTTGGGTTAACCCTTGTCAGCTTAGTTAAGTAGAGTAAGGTAAGGGGGGAAACTTTAACAAGCACGTCAGAGATACAATAAACTACTTCTTTGTTGGAACAACCTCTTCTTTTCTCAATAAGTTAGGATTCCTCTTCCACCTTTGAAATGAATAAGTTCTATGCACAGTGAAAAATGAAAAAAATGAAAAGTCAAAAATTCAAAATGAAAAATGATAAGGTGAAAGAAGAGAAAGGCTTTCTATGCAGGGAGGTGTTGGGTGCTAAAAGGTGTCTTTTAAAACTCCTAATTGCCTCACATTAATTATCAACCTAGGTAAGTCTTTTTTCTTCAAGAGTGTACAAAATATGTGCAAGCAATAAATCTAGAGAGTAATGATTTAAGACAATCTATTAAATTCAATACAAGAGTAAATGGATGAAATCATAAATCTCAAGCTGTAACTTTTAAAGAAAATAATACATCTAAGCATCAGGACTTAATCTCAAGAAAAACCATAATCTAATCTTAAGCAAGCAATAGGAATGGGAATAATATCTACCGAGAGCACTGTAGCAGTAACTGAGCTCTTTCAGCTGGATCTACATTAATACAACAATTCGAATGGGAATAACATCAACCGAGAGCACTGTAGCAGTAAGTAAGCTCTTTTAATTGGATCTATACTAATCACACTCTCTCTTAATTAATGAGAAACAATTCCTTAATAGATAACTAATTCAATCCATTGTATGCATAAATGAAATCAATTAACAGAGTTACGAATTACTGAAATGAGTATACGAAATCAGAATTAAGGAAAGTAAACCAACTGCAAAGATATAAAACATAATAAACTTTCAAGAACTACAAAGATATGAAACAAAATAAACTCACAGGAAATGGAAAATTATAAAACATAATAAACTCGCAGGAAATGGAAAAGTATAAAACAAGGAACAACAGTAAGATCCACCAGAGACTGGGCCCTAGCCACCAGTGGATACTGCTTAGCTACTTCAGAATATCCGAATGAACAACAACGCAAGTTATATATTATTCATCAAATCCAAATGTCATTTACAACACGATGTGTCCTTCAGAATAACATTCTGTATATTGAAATTACAATTGAGGTCCCAAGCGAAAAGTTAAATCTCTCCATTATATCTCCTCCTCCTATCCTATCCTATTATCCCCCATTATCATCCTTCTCTCTTTGATCTCTGTTTTCATTTAAATACACAGAGAGCAAAGAGAAGTTACAACAGAGATGATTACAAAATGATTCCCATTACAAAATTGGATTGTTCCAAACAAATTGATCAGCAAGATCATATCTGAAATATCTCTCCATCAACATTCAACAGGAACAGGTCAAATTTGGTATTGCAACTGAAATAATTTGGAAAACGGCCGCAACAACAAATATGAGAAAATCATCTTCGGAGAACCTTCTGTTTCTCTTAATACAGACCGAATTTTGGAAAACTTCTCATTATAAAACTAATTTGGTCTGTTCTGGACAAAACCCATGTTTCAAATTTTCCAGATTCTTCTTCATTTGCCTGAAACATTCAATGCAAAACTGTCACTTCTTATTCCAATGAATTTTTGAGTTGGAATATTTAATAATGAGCTGGAGATCAAATTTGCAATCTGGAAAAGATCTTGGAAGCTAAAATGGTAAGTGATGTTTTAACAAATTCATTAAACCATCATTGGTAAAATCATGCATAATAATCATTAATTTATTAAAAATAAAGGAGAAGAAATAATATTTATCCATAAGAGCATAAATAATTATAAAATGGAATTATATGATAAAGTATGATAAATGATGTGATAAAGAATGGTAGAAGTGGATGAAATAGGCGTTAAAGAGTGATAATAATAATGACAAACTAGCAGCTCAACATACCCCCAAAATTAATATATTGCATGTCCTCATGCAACCCAAAGCCTCTGTATTAACCAAGCAATAATACAAATATTTTTCATCCCAACTCATGAAATGGATGGAACAAATGACTTCTTCCTCAAATAATGAATATTCAATTTTAGCAATGTTGATGAAGGAATAACAATTTTTACATTGACGTTAAACTATATGTATATGAAGTTGCAACAAAATATGATATAATTAATAGCAAACTTCATTAACCATTTTCTCAAACAACTACAAACCAAATTTTGCTGAAATTTTCCAAGTAGATTTCTACCATATTAATACTTCTGTAATCCAAAAATCAGATCGTTTTGATATAGGGATCATGAGATATAAGCAAAATGGCTGTAGGTGACAGTGCATGATATCTGAAATTTGAAAAACTAATTTAACTTGAATTTTTTTGGGTTTGTGTATTTTAATGATACCTCTTTGTTATCCAAAAATCACAAGAATTCAGTTCATAGTTTTAAAGATATATGCCAATCAATTTCTGCACTGTATAAAAATGAAATTGTATGCCTTAAATGAGAAAGAAAGTAGAAAACATTCATCATGTGTAGCAATTCCTCCCCAAACTGGAGAGTTAGCATGCCCTCATGCAATTCTAGAAAACAAATTGAGGTGGTTGCTACAATCTGTTGAAATCTATGCTTGGTGTAAAACAACATGGAATAAGGGAGGTGTTGAGAATGAATAAGAATATCAATGGATGATAAAGAATATTAATGGCATGGTCATAATAAATAAATAAATGAAAGGAACACTCCCCCAAACTGAAAGATTCTGTCTCTGAAAAATGGGAAGTGGTAAAGATGTGGAATGAATGATGATAAATAATTCTCAATGGATTTTGCATGAAATCTCCTAAATTCGTAATAAATCAGAAAAATATGCTATTTTACCTCAAGTTTTACCTTCGAAAAGAAAAAATGTGGAATGACATGTATGGACTGGAATTTGTTGAAGTGGATGTAGGCTGAGTTGATGCTGAAAGTGATGCAAAAGGTGGAATCCAGGAAAGCACATCATGTCTGAACAATTGTTCGTATTCACGAGTTTCTCAAGCCTCTTCTATTAGTTGCAATAGTTTCACCTTGCTGCGAATAGAGTTTCCCCCATACTTGTTGTTCTCTTGTAAACAAATCACTATTTTGCATGCAAATTTCTTGAATCCACAGTTTTAGTTTTGAACAGCAACAAATAAGCCGTATGCAAAAATTTCAATAAGAAAAAACTTTTGTATAAATGCAATAATAATATTTTGTCAAATCAACATTTTATGGTAGAGTGTAGTAATTATATCGCATGCTATCCAATTATGAATACCTTCCCCCTCCAATTGGAAAATGGCGTTCATGACCATAAAGCATAGGAAAAGTGTTGTTTTGATGGCAAGGCAAGGGAATGAATAGTACGACAGTAAATGAAGTAGAGTACACATATCAATGATAGGACGACAAGAGGTATGGTTATAATGAGAGAAAAGTGTGTAAAGATAGTTATGAATAAGAGATAGGACGCTTTGGATTGAGAAAAAGGACAACAATATGCCAAAAAGATGCTTCGCTGACAGTATTCTAGCCGAGAATGATGTGATTGATCAGAAAACAATTTCTCATGTGTAAAGGCTCAAAATAGGGGAAAATTAAGGAAATAACTTCTCTGATAAAAAGAGTGAATAAAAAGAGAGTATTATAGTAATAATTGACGATAAGATATAACTTCAATACCATAAGCAGAGCCTCTACTGCCAACAAGCTTCCATCGCCTCGACAGGGTTGCTTTTTAACCCATATGAGCCAGGATTCTCAATTTATAAATGGAGAGTTCCAGTGTTGTTCTACAAAAGGAATCAGTATCCTGGCATGGTAATCAGATAACCACACTGCCATTCACTGGGATGTAGAAAAAGTGATCACGCTAGCTTGTGATGAGACCTCCTGTTCTAAGGATATTTTGGCTATCCAATGGATCATAACTCTGGTGTGGTGGCCATAGTGGGAATGTCACTTTGCTACATCCTTATGAACATGGTAGGCTGGCTCTTAATGAGACCCCCTATCCTTAATCTGTAGGCACAATTTTGCTGTTATTACACATTTTTATGATAAATAGAGGGAGGCTAAGTACTCCTTAAGAGTAGGGATGGTGGAAAAAGTTGAACATGTCAATAGAAAAAAATATACCCATAATCTCATTTTTTATAGACAGAGAAGATTATAACCAAGAAGGGTGGAACCAGCATGGTATTAAGATGATCAATCAATATCATGTACCACAACAAACGATGCAGTAAAGTAGTATATAAATAACTATGTCCCTTTTCTTAAAAAAAATCTTTCATCTAGAAGCTGTCCTGTTAAAGATCATAACGTTAAGGGTACTCACCTGCATCAATAGGTTCCATAATTCTTGTCGTCATAAAAGTATTGTACTTCATGCCATGAAAGGGAATCAGAAAAATGGGGTTAAGATGAGCTAGGAATAATCCCACAAGAGGAAGGAAGTGCTATTCACAAAAAAAAAAAAAAAACTTCAGAAGAAGCAAAAATGTTGTTTCAAAGATGGAACAACAGCTGTTCAAAATTGGGAACAACAAGACACACTAAGAGAAAAAGGTGTTGTTCAAAAGTTTGAAGAGTAAACAACAAAAAGTGTTGATCCAAAGTTGGAATAGTAAACACACAAAAAGTGTTGTTTCAATGTTGGAATAGCAAAAACGCAGAAAAGTGTTGTTCCCAAAAGGGAACAACAAAAACACCAAAAAGTGTTTTTCCCAAAAGGGAACAAAAAAACACCAAAAAGTGTTGTTCCCAAAAGGGAACATAAAAAATGTAGAGAAGTGCTGTTCCAAAGAGGTAACAACAAAAACTCAAAAAAGTGTTGTTCAAAAGTTGGAACAACAAAAACGCAGAAAAGTGTTGTTCCAAAGTTGGAATAGAAAAGACGCAGAAAAGCGTTGTTCCAAATTTGGAACAATAA
Source organism: Pinus tabuliformis (assembly GCA_031772625.1). Lineage (NCBI taxonomy): Eukaryota > Viridiplantae > Streptophyta > Pinopsida > Pinales > Pinaceae > Pinus > Pinus tabuliformis. The sequence goes on from CM062816.1 coordinate 1,074,398,863, forward strand.
AAACTCAAAAAAGTGTTGTTCCCAAGAGGGAACAGAAAAAACTCAAAAAGTGTTGTTCCAAAGAGGGAACAAAAAAAACACAAAAAAGTGTTGTCCCCAAGAGGGAACAACAAAAACTCAAAAAGCGCTGTCACCAAGAGGGAACAACAAAAACTCTAAAAAAGTGTTGTTCCCTAGAGGGAAGAAAAAAAAACTCAAAAAGTTCTGTCCCTAAGAGGGAGCAACAAATAACTCAAAAAAAGTGTTGTCCCCAAGAAGAAACAACAAAAACACTCAAAAGTTCTATTCCCAAAAGGGAATAGGAAAAATTGAAAAAAGTGATGTTCCCTAGAGGGAACAACGAAAAAACTCAAAAATTGTTGTCCCCAAGAGGGAATAGCAAAAAACACTCAAAAAGTGTTGTTTCCTAGAAGGAACAATAAAAAAATCAAAAAAGTGTTGTTCCCTAGAGTGAACAACAAAAACTCTCAAAAAGTGTTGTTCCCTAAAGGGAACAACAAAAAAACTCAAAAAGTTCTGTCCCTAAGAGGGAACAAAAAAAAACTCAAAAAACTGTTGTCCCCAAAAGGGAGTAGCAAAAAACACTCAAAAAGTGAGAGAACAACAAATAAACCTCAAAAAGTGTTGCCCTCAAAAGAGAACATCAAAAAAACTCAAAAAGTGTTGTTCCCAAGAGAGAACAACAAAAAACTCAAAAAAGTGTTGTCCCCAAGAGGGAACAACAAAAACACTAAAAAAATGTTGTCCCCAAGAGGGAACAACAAAAATGCAAAAAAATGTTGTTCCAAAGAGGGAACAACAAAAACACACAGAAAATGTTGTTCCAAAGTGGGAACAACAAAAATGCAAAAAGTGTTTCTCCCAAGAGGGAATAACAAAAACGGAAGAAAGTGTTGTTCTCAAGAGGGAACAACAAAAATGCAACAAAGTGTTGTTCCCAAGAGGGAACACCAAACAAACAGAGAAAAAACACAGAAAAGCAATCATATTTACAATTTTTACAAAAAGAAATAACTTTTTACAAAAATGAAGTTGTTGAAGGATTGCCTTTTGCAACTACAGCTTGCATGGTGTGGTCCTCATTGTTCAACTGCCAATGGAGGGGAAACTACAATTTGAAGGAAGAAACACCTGAAACACAAAAACATAAGAGAAATCAGAAAAGAAACAACACTTTATTTAAAAAAAAGTATATAAATAAATTAATTAAGTTACAACAGCTATGATGTTATTTCCTAAGGGAATATCAATATGTCAATGGAAATAAATGATTTCATGGAAAAATGTTTTGGCAGCAGTGACATGAATCTTCAAATGGAAATCAATTTTCCATTTATTCTATTATGAATCAGTTATATAATGAATTGGATGAGATGCCATTGTTTCATTAAAATTTCTTTCGAGAATCGCTCGTTCATAAATTGACCTTCTTTATTCTCTTAGGACCTGCAAAAAATGAGTGTCTACTTGCAATAAAACATTAAATCATGGATAAAGTGAGGTGGTAAGGCTCCCCTAATCCAAGAATTATGCAAAAAAATTAATAAGTAGTTACTCTATAAAACAAATCCACAGAAAAAAAAAAAGAAGTAAAATTAATTTATTACCTGCGGGAGAGCACTGGCCAATCATGCTAACCTGCAGTGTTTTCATCATAACTTCTTTCTTTGTCATCCAATTTGAGTGATTCAAAATCCAAATGAGAGCTACTTCAGAGATATATTACCAATAGAAACAGGTTTTGATGACAAGAATATTTGATGGGTCAAATACTTTAATGAACAACTGGAAAAACAAAGTTTTAAGAGTGCTGATTTCTGATAGACAATCAGTTTTTGGATCATAATGTTCTCATATGATATCAAAATAGAGTGATTCAAATTTCCTTGTAAACTAAATTCATAGAGGAATATACCATAGAAACAAGTTTTAAAAATATAGTCATTCAGGCCTCCAAAAAGTGACTGTCCCAACTCTGTTCCTGAGCTGCCTACTAGACTCCTTGTCAATGTTTTCGTTATAACTTTTTCGTTTGAAATCAAAATGGAGTGATTAAAATTGAGTTGGAAATTAGAAATCAAGGGCTACTTAGGATAGAAACATATTTTAAAAATATTCACTTTTGGTCCCTCAAAACATGACTGTCCCGACTGTGTTTTCAGAAATTTCATCAAGCCCACAAGCCAAAAAATATGATATTCAAGCATTTTTTCAAATTGGTGATAAAAATGAATATGAGTGTTCGTAAAATTGTTATTTCCATTATAATTCATCTACATACATAAATGAATTAAAACATTTATCACCGATGTTGATTTCCACAGCTTGTTGCAACAAAAACAACTATTTTACATAAAAACAAAATGTATTTATTTATGTCATTATTTATTTATTTATTTTATTTTTTTTACATTAACCTACTCTAATTTGAAAAATATGATTACGTATAAAAGCACTTCCAGTGGAGCCATTTCGAAATAAGGCGTCCAGTATGTACATACCCAAATTTGAAAAATGCATGTTAATAAATGGTAGGGTATGAGAAGCCAACTTCCCTTGAAAAGATGGTGCCAAAAATTATTGAAGTATGGAGTGATGCTGCAAACAAATGATGGAGTGAAACCAATCTTTAATATATCCTTTACCTTCTTGATTTCCCATAGCCATCATATCAGGAAGTGCTTGAGCTTTTAAAATGACTTGTTGATGCAGACTGGAAGAAACCTCATTTTCTTTCATAACTTTTACAATTTTTGGATTTGAAACATTTTGAATCTCATTGTAAGTTTTCTCCAATGGTGCATGTGAGATAGATTGGGTGGGAAGGGTAGGTAAATTTTGCAGTTCAACACTATAAGCATGTTGTACTGGTTTATTATGGTGAGGGTGTGGAATGAGTTGAGTAGGAAATTATGTAGGGAATGAAGAATTTGGATGATGTAGTTGATTGGGTTGAGTGGATTATTTTGATAGGCAAGAAAGATGATGTGGAAGAGCTGGTGGAGAATATGGAGGATGTGTTTATGCTACAAGATGAGGGAGAGTAGTCATGCAATCATGAGATTAACTATGCCAAACTTGTAGACAAGATTGGTGGTGGTTATATTGAGATTGACATGGTTGCCCTAACACGAGTATTCCATAGTGGATTATGCAGGTAAGAAAATGGAGAGGAAGTGTTTTGAACCATACATGTAGGCCATGATTTCCATGGTTGTGAAATTGTTGCAGCTTCTTCATCTCTTTGATATGCTACTTCCATCCTAGATAAGGAAGAACAACTATGTATTAGATGCTCCTTTCGATAATGAGGGAAAAACACTTCTTCAATTTCTTGATTTTTCTCAACCTGCAAAACATCCAATTTTGAATTCAAGAAGCTAATAAAATCAATTTTAAAATGTTCAAATAAATCATTGATTTCAACTCTTATGTCTCCTGTTCTTGTAGTAGATTTGGAAAAGAAAGAAGAAAATTCTCTAGAATTCTTACTAGGCTTGGAGATTCCTCTTGAATACCTTATGCAAAATTCACAAACATCATCATATGATAACTAAAAAACATCACTTTTTCCTATTATATTTAAGAGTTCTAAAAATTCATCTTTGATTCTTTTAAGAAGGAGCGTTTTTAAGATCTCTTTTTCCAGATACTTATGCTTTGATTTTTGAAGGGTATATTGAAATTGCTCTACATAGTCCTCCAAGATTTCATTTTCCCATTGTATCATACCAAAAATATCTTCATTGGATTTGCTGTAGTCTTGGTACTTCTTCAAGAATATGTTCTTCATGTCCTCCCATATTTGGATGTAGTTCCCACTTAGGCTCATGAACCATCGGAGAGCTGCTCCTTTTAGAGTAAGAGGAAACACTTTCAACCTTTGATCATTAGTACAATAATCATATCCTATACAAAGTATTTCAAACTCAAATAAGAATGTATTTGGATCTTCATTTGTCAAAACATGAAAATTTGGTAGAGAAGATGGGGGAATTATGTGCATTTGTGTCACTCCTCTTAGATCTTTGATAGGGAATTCAAAGGTTGCAATGTGAGCCATTTCTCACCATAATAGAAGATGTTTTCATGTGTTTCTTTGAGGATCCTCCTTCAAATCTTCCTGTCAATTGGTTAGTGAAATGGGTGGTGATTACATCACCACTCGAGTGGAATTATGAGACTTTTTTCAAAAATTCTACCTCTAAAATTCCTACTTCAATTCCTATGCAATTCTACTGAAAAGTAGGCGGAGGAGCAAGCACTTTACTTGCTCGTTATGCAGGTTCTTACCCTCTATTTTTAATACCCAATTCTTTTACAGTAGACAAACATCAAATGCCTACTTCAACTTCTATGCAATTGTGTTGAAAAGCGGGCGGAGGAGCAAGCACTTTACTTGGTTGTTATGTAGGTTCTTACCTTCTGTTTTTAATACTCAATTATTTTCTAGCAGCAAATGTCAAACATACATCACTCTCTATGAAATGGAAACAATCTCCCCGGAAATAGAGCCAAAATGTTGGGTGCTAAAAGGTGTATTTTAAAACTCCTAATTGCCTCACATTAATTATCAACCCGGGTAAGTCTTTTTGTTTCAAGAGTACACAATATGTGCAAGCTATAAATCTAGAGAGTAATGATTTAAGATAATCTATTAAATTCAATACAAGCATAAACGGATGCAATCATAAATCTCAAGTTGTAACTTTTAAAGGAATTAATACATCTAAGCATCAGGACTTAATCTCAAGCAAAACCATAATCCAATCTTAAGCAAGCAATTCGAATGGGAATAACATCAACCGAGAGCACTGTAGTAGTAACTGAGCTCTTTCAGTTGGATCTACATTAATCAAGCAATTCAAATGGGAATAACATCAACCGAGAGCACTGTAGCAGTAACTAAGCTCTTTTAGCTGGATCTATACTAATCACACTCTCTTAATTAACAAGAAACAATTCCTCAACTGATAACTAATTCAATCCACGATATGCATAAATGAAATCAATTAACAGAGTTGTGAATTACTGAAATGAGTATACGAAATCAGAATTAAGGAAACTAAACCAACTGCAAAGATATAAAACAGAATAAACTCGCAGGAACTGCAAAGATACAAAACAGAATAAACTCGCAGGAAATGGAAAAGTATAAAATAGAATAAAATCACAGGAAATGGAAAAGTATAAAATAGGGAACAACAGTAAGATCCACTAGAGACCAGGCCCTAGCCACTAGCGGATATTGCTTAGCTACAACGCAAGTTATATATTATTCATCAAATCTAAATGTCATTTACAACACGATGTGTCCTTCAAAATAACATTTTGTATATTGAAATTACAATTGAGGTCCCAAGTGAAAAGTTAAATCTCTCCATTATATCTCCTCCTCCTATCCTATCCTATTATCCCCCATTATCATCCTTCTCTCTTTGATCTCTGTTTTCATTTAAATACACAGAGAGAAAAGACAAGTTACAACAGAGATGATTACAAAATGATTCCTATTACACAGTTGTATTGTTCCAAACAAATTGATCAGCAAGATCATATCTGAAATATCTCTCCATCAACATTCAATAGGAACAGGTCGAATTTGGAATTGCAACTGAAATAATTTGGAAAATGGTCACAACAGGAAATCGGAGAAAATCGTCTTTAGAGAACCTTTTGTTTCTCTTAATACAGACATAATTTTGGAAAATTGCTTCCTATAAAACTAATTCGGTCCATTCTGGACAAAACCCATGTTTCAGATTTTCCAGATTCTTCTTCATTTGCCCAAAATGTTCAATGCAAAACTCTCACTTCTTATTCCAGCGAATTTCTGAGTTGGAATATTTAATAATGAGTCGGAGATCAAATTTGTAATTTGGAAAAGACCTTGGAGGCTAAAATAGTGAGTGATGTTTCAACAAGTTCATTAAACCATCATTGGTAAAATCACGCATAATAATCATTAATTTATTAAAAATAAAGGAGAAGAAATAATATTTATCCATAAGAGCATAAATAAATATAAAATTGAATTATATGATAAAGTATAATAAATGAGGTGATAAAGAATGGTAGAAATGGACGAAATAGGCATTAAAGAGTGATAATAATAATGACAAACTAGCGGCTCAACATGAGGTGATGCAAGTAACTCCGCTAGGGTACTGACCAGGCTTGTTGGCAGCGAAGTGATGCTTGTGTTCCTATGTGACTCCACTAGGGTACTGGTCAGGCCTGCTGGTAGTGGAGGATGAAACTAAGACTCTAACAACTATACTGCTTGTGCACCTATATACCCCTCAACCCCAATTGAAATAACTGTGTTTCCTTGGCTTGGAATGTGTCTCAATCGACCAAGGGCTTGGCAAATGCTACATCTTACAATTAAGTTAGTGTGAAACCAAGACGAGCTAAGAACTGAACAATACTTCTAGAGGTGTTAGAATTTCTTTCCACGAACAAGGTCTATGTAGAGAGCTGGAGTTCTACTAGTGTGTTGCCAAGTGTTGTAGCGGCTACAACCACCCTCCAAAATTTTTCCTTAGCTTGTTTTGGAGCATCCCTACCAACCTTACACAACACTTTGTCTTGCTTCGACAAGTACTTAAGCTTAAGTGTTTTCCTCGCACAAAGGAAACCTGTTGATTACAGTTGATCCATTCCTGTCACAGGCTGCTCACATGGACTTGGTCCAGCTGCAGGCTGAGCAGTTTCCTGTTGAAAATTGTGCATTTCTGGAGGGAAACCAACATTCTCTCCAGGAATTGTGCAATCCTCTCTAACAGCCTGCTGGGCTTGTGCAATCCTGCTAGCTAACCCTCCCAGCTGGATTTGTGCAAATTTTCCCCAACAGGGCTACTCAGCACATAATTTTTGAAAATCTAGGCAGCAGTCAGCTGCTATGCCCAGAAATTGCGTAAATCTTCTGGGTAGCCAGCCCAGCTCCCAGCCAGAAATGCCCATTTTCTCCCAGCAATTGAGCAGTCACTTGCATGTGCAGCTCAGTTGACTGATTCCCTCTAGGACTAAGCAAAACAAACTTGTATGTATGGGCTACTTCTCCCAAGGTAGCATGCAAAGGCATCCCTTGTTTTAGGGATCTATGTTTAGTAGTTTTAGGTTACATGAAAGGATCATTTCAGAAACCTCCCACCAAGTGTTGCTTTCCCTAGATTTGTGGCATCCGCGTCACAAACTCGATGTTATCAAAAATCATCATCCAGATGCTGCAGAGCTCATTCCTCACATCAATTTTACAAATCTAATGTCTCACATCACATCTAAGAGCATTTGGCACATTCAACTAAGTTGTTTTGGGGTAAACTCGTTTCCCATGGATTGTGTTACATTTCTGTCACTTTATGGGTTGTCTCTTGTATGAGTACTATTTGCTTGATTCTTTTGAATGCTTGCTATTGTTTACATGCATACTAGCTTGTCCTAGCTCTGTTTCAGTTTCATTGCTATCTCACTTCTGTCACATGCATGACAATGTTTTGCACGGACGTTTTCCCAACCAGTGAATTGCCTCACCCACATGCATGTTGATCTGTTTGTTGAATATTTCATTTGTGTTTTTCATGCATTGTTAATCACTTCTGCTATCACTTAGTGTTGCCATGCATTCACTGTCTTACTTGCTTTCAATTGCCCGTCGGCGAGTCGGGCCAACCTTGGCTCAGGCTTCATCTTCACCAAGGCTGCATTGTGCAATTTGGGGAAGGAAGGCTCACCTTCCTCCTCATATTTGTGCATTCCTACCTAGCACTAGCCTCTAGGACTGTTTTGCAAATTTTTGGAGGAAAGTGGCTACTTGGCCCAAGAACTTGCAAAAATCTACCCCTGGTCCAGCAATCCTTCCCAGCTGGAATTGCGCATTGCACAATCCCAACAGTCAACAACCAGACTGGATTGTGCATTGCGCAGTTCCAGCAGTCAGTTAGTCTCCCAACAGCACAGACTGTGCCTTGTTTAGTCTTGGCAGTCAGTCTCTCGACCTCTCGGCCGAAATTGCGCAACCTTCATGATCATTCACCCAAGTATGTTGCAAGTCAGTTCTCATTGTCATTTTGGTTTTCGATTAACAAATTGCTTGCCATGATTGTTTCCATGTCTCCAAGTATCGTAGGTTTTCATCTGCCTATCAACAGTATAGGTACAATGGTTTCTAGGAGAGCAGAGATGAAGATACTGTTCAGATCACACTTGGGGATGCAGTCGATCAAGTGTTTATAGACTTGCATACCCATGAAGACATCAAGTTGTTCGTAGACAAGGAAATCAAGATATGACAATAGCAACATCACAGTGAGAAACATCATGAACAACAGATGAAGACAACATACCAAATGCAATGAATTTAAGAGGAGGGTTGTTGACAACAAAGAGGCGAAACAAAGTTACAAGATCAAGCAAATGCATTGATAATGAAAGAAACTTTGGAGACTCAGGCTATGAAGTGATGGCACGACATGAAGATCCTGTGAAGGCAGACGATGGAACATAAAAGGAGTTGCATGTGCTGAAGCAGCAGCTCAGGAAGAACATGAATTTGCACAAACAGATGAATAAGTTGCAATAGGAACAAGAACAACAGTGGGCGCAACATGCACTCATGGATGAAACTGCACCCATACAAGTTAAGGATCCTTCCCAACATCTGCCATAGAGCAGACATGGTAAGCAGTGTTGTTGATGGCATGCAAGGGATTTAGCAACATGCATATCGTTGAGAGCACACATGCAATCCAACCCATTCAACATACTCACCAAGGCAAAGACAAGAATCAAGTCCAACTGGGGCTGAACAAGCACTTCTACAAGTTGGTGCACATGACCACCAGTACACACTTGAAGATGAGCATAGACACTACGCATCAGTGTGTTGCCAGTTCAACCGTACCCAAGAAGACCATGCACATGTTAGCAGACGAGTTTGATGAAGGGGTTGAACCAATGCACTGGTTGCAACGGAGGCAAGAGTTCACTTTAGAAAGCTGTCACCATGAGGTACATGCACACCATCATGGACAACCAAGCTTGGAATCATCTCACCAGCTTCACCATCACAAGCATGTCAAAGGGTCGGTCACACCATAGCGGACTGAGTGTAAGTGATGTCTTGCAAGGCTTGCTCAAGACATGTTGTCTCACATGAGTACATGTGCATTGTAATGTTAAGTCATGTCAAGTGTAAGTCAAGTGTCAATAGTTGTATGTACCAGTCATAGAGTAGGTAAAGAGTCATGAGGGTAGTTGAACTATCACAAAGGGGGAATGTCAAGGGTCACCCCACCCTTTGCAATAAATATTCCCTCATAACTCATTGTAGAGGATTTTGGTAAGCCAAGCTTCTACTAAGACTATCTGGAAGAAGGATTGAACAATATTGTAATGCGCCTTGGCTTCTCCACTGCACGAAGCTAGTACATATTTGGAGGAGGAGGCAGATGTGGCTGTAACATTCCACTGTTGGGGCTAACAGGTTTACATGGATGTATTGTATTATTGTGACCTACACTTATTTATATAATAAGAGCCAACACATTTTCATGTATATGTTGTTATTGTAGTTGGAATGCTCCGATTGCTTTAATGATATATGTTGTTTAACTTACGTACTTGTGTATGAACTGATTCACATGCAATTATATGAATCTTGTTGTTAATGTGTTGTATATGTTTTTAATGTTGTCACCGTCTGTGTTTACTACTCTGCCGAACATCAGACAAACATTTCACTTGAACCATGCTATAACAACCGTCACACTCATCTCGGACTGATTTGTGAGTGTTGTATGCATTATCGTACCTTGCCTGATGTGACTGCTGCATTCGAGTGGACTGCTCCACCGAAAGCTATGCATGTCCTTTGTGTTGTGTGTTCCTAGCGAAGTTGGGACTGATCCCTTTCAACTTGGAACTCACCTTAACCTCCTTCCACCTTCAAAGTCTTAGAACCTCTCATACACCTTCCTTGACTCACTGCATCAGTCACACCCTTGCTATTGATAGAGTTATCTTACTTTCCTTTTTGTGACATTATGGTCAAGGCAGTACCTTACGACCCACTGTTGGGAATCCTACAGCAAACGGTCTGAGGTCTGATTGGGACTTCTTACTGGGGAGATCCTCTTGACATGTTGGTGGGTCGAGCACCATTAAAAGAAAAGTGCGACACTATTTGAAAATAGGTTTTTTAGCAATGTAATCTAGGATTGTTGTTGTTTTTAGAATGGTTTTTCTTCCAACATTGTAGGTGATTGCTTGCAAGAATTCATTGGATAGTGAGAGATATAGATTTGTGGTCATTTTCCTAATGGTGACAAAATGACATGTAACAAAATTGTGATTATTAAACAAAAAAAAAAAAAAACAACAAAAAAAGAGTGTTACATGATGTTAGAAGCTTCAACAATGTGAAATTCATGTTGTTGTTTGCATAATAGTTATAAAACACTAGCAATGGTGCTAGTGTAGTCATGAAACACATTGATTTTCACATCATTTTCCCTTCTAAACAAAGATGCACCGTCAATTCCATGCATTATAAATTATCATAACTTGTTCAATTTGAGGTGATCTAATGCAATAACATGCAAGAGATGCCTCTTGTAAGATGAGATGAACCATTAATGTGAGATGACCATTTTTGGTGCATTATTTTTCAATAGCGCATCATATATGTTTAGTCCCATAAGAAGCATAGGTGCTACAAATTTCATTAAGTGTGCTGAAAAGTTTATTTGTAATGGAAATTTTGGTGTGTTTAGGGTCATAACACACCATGAATGGTTAGTATAAACATTCAATGCATTGGCAATAACAATTTCTATAAATTTATTGGATGCATCATTGATTTGTATGTGAGCCAAGCTCAAAAATCACATTGCATGGAATTTAAAAAGAAAATACACAAAAAACAAATTTTAGGCCAATTGTCATTTTTAATATGAGGAAATTAAAAATAAGGAGGTAAGAAACAATTTACCTATCATCTCTCCATGAGAATACATGTAGTTATACCCAATTAGAAAAAATGAAAAAATGAAATGTTTTTCAAAAAATAAAGAAGTATTCGAATTGACTAGCAAAGTTATTGGATCAAGAAAACAACATCATTGTAGAGCACTAGAAATGGCGCAAATGTCGAAGGAGAGTGAGTATCAGGGCCTTGTGTGATTGGTTGAAGTCATGGAAGTAAAAGTAATATGCAATTTATTTTGTGATTTTCATTTATTTTATCCCTTCATGGTGCACCAAATAATCTCTCCATGAGAATACATGTAGTTATACCCAATTAGAAAAAATGAAAAAATGAAATGTTTTTCAAAAAATAAAGAAGTATTCGAATTGACTAGCAAAGTTATTGGATCAAGAAAACAACATCATTGTAGAGCACTAGAAATGGCGCAAATGTCGAAGGAGAGTGAGTATCAGGGCCTTGTGTGATTGGTTGAAGTCATGGAAGTAAAAGTAATATGCAATTTATTTTGTGATTTTCATTTATTTTATCCCTTCATGGTGCACCAAATAACATATGCCAATAGTGCATCCATATGCACATGGATGCATTGGTACACTATTTTTTTTGTAAATATAAAAAATTATATTTTGTATTTGAAGAACTTGAGAATGTAGTGTGCTGTACACATTAATGCTCTAGTCTGTTGGAATATTCCTAATGCACCTGATTGAGTTTCAGTAAATGCTAAAAAATCAAAGCTATATTACCATCAAATGCATTGTTAATGTTTTTTGTGCATTGTGTTTGTTTGCACAACAACGCCCCATATAATGGTTGATGTCTTTTTGGGTCAAGGAAAAGAGTCAACCTGCATGGGTCTAGTTTAGGTTCCCTCTATGATTTTTTAGTGGTGGTGCTCCTCTTTCCATTCACTCATATATTCAAAATAACTCAATGCATAGAAATATTATCATTTCACGCATTCAACTATGAGCGGGCCAAGTTCGTAAGGAAAATAAAATAATAATATCAAAAGTAAATATATAATGAAAATTCATTCCATGTTACACATCCTTTCATACATAAATATGGAAATTGTGACAACGATATAAAATTCCCTCTTATTGTAAATATTATCTCTATTTTATCAAATTAAAAATCATTGAGAAATTGGGATACTGATTACAGAGTTTGGGGAAGGAGAATTTTCTTGAGGCAATGTAGTTTGTATTAATGCCATATTGTGTTCTTTAAATGAAAAAGTGACACAATAAATTCAACTGAAAAAGAAATTACTGGAAACCATGTGTAATTCCTTGGAAAAACATGCACAAAGAGAATCGAAATTAAATGAAGTATGATCACAGTGGTAAATAGAGGAAATGAAGAGGGTGTGCCAACGCATTCCAGAAATGGTGGATGCAACCCTTCTGTGGGAGCAATTAATGAAGGGTAAATTTTCTTTGCACACATAGAAGACGTAAGGATATCCACACATCCAAAACAGCCACGATTGCATGCAACCAAAAGGGGAAAGCAACGGAATTAGTAAACATGGAAGATAATTATTTACGGAAATGATGGTGAAAAGGAAAGGAAGAAAACGTTTTTTTGACAGAGAGAGTTTTCTTTGTGGAAGTGCAATTGAAGAAACCATTGTGAGTGGCTTTCTCACAGAGATAAAATATTTTATAGAAAAATGACTTTCTTGGATGCTAAACCACTAAGAGTGGCTTTCGTAAGGAAAGATGAACCCACTAGGAAGTTTGTAGACAAATGAACCTACTAGCCAGGAGGTAGAGACACTTAGGTACTTGTGGGGCTAATGAAACATTAGATGTAGCCCTAGGATAGGAATACTAGTGATTTCACTCACTAAATAACAACTTAAAAGGGTGATCTCCATACTCCCATGGTAACTTATCTACTAATGAACCTTCCCATGCTTTAAAGGAACTCTTCTCTTAGTGTTGAGTTATGACTCCCTATGCTCTAAGGAACCTATGAATTAACATTAACTAAAATAAAAGCTCAATGATATAATAGATAGAAGCTATTGAGAAGGCTTGAGGGAAGTGGTTCCCTAATCATTATATTTTATTTCTAAAAACCTAGTTGGTAAAGATGGTGTAGCCTTTGAAGGCCTTGTTTTAGCTGAGGTGTTAGCTTTACCCCTATTTTAGCTAGAAGTATTGATTTTAAGTTACTAATCACTCCTCCTAAAGCTCTGGAATCTATCTCGAGGGTGAAAAATACATGAAAGGGTTTGATGTAGCTTGTCTAAAAATGGGTGGAGAGCTTAAGTCCCAATATCAGTTGCCAAACTTATTTCATAAGGTAAGTGTTTACATAAACCCCTGTACTTTTGAATGTTGTGCATATGTTAAATATGTTGTTATTGTCCATGTTATTAATGAGGAGTTTGGTTCTTGTATGAATGAATGATGTTAAATGTTGTGTAATTGTTGAGGAATGGTTATTCCTAAAAGGGATGATATATTCATGTTTGCATATGCATCCTTGAATTGAATAATGCATGTTGATCACTATGTTACTAGATTGGCCATAACACCAAAATGGATATAATTCTTTGTATAAATAATTGTTGATAATTCCCTGAGTTATTTCTAAGGGATGGACTATGTATGTATTCATCCTAAGCTTGAATAATGGTTTAATTGTCTTGAGCATGGGATATGGGAAAATCTCGGTTATATTACATGATTGTCTGATTGAAATGAATTCGTTATCAAGCCTTAGTTTAAAATTTGTAAAGCTAAGAAGAGATAGGATGTGATATATATATACATATATATATATATATATATATATATATATATATATATATATATATATATATATATATATATATATATATATATATATATATATATGTATAGATATATATATATATACATATGGATCAGTAAGTTGGACAATTGGGAGGATTCCTTTTTTTTTTTTGCCTAATTACTGAGTGACCTGACTACTAGTCGTGGGACCCACTAGGTCAAGGTCGACCATTTGGCCAAAATAAGAAGTATTGGAAGGTAAAGTTGGGACAAACTTGAAGAATCTATCTGATCGATCAAGCCAGTAAAAAATCAGAGCAAGGTCAGTGCTTAGGCAAGTTGGCGAAAACAAATGGTGGATAGATAATGTCTTCGGCCCGATATCTGAGTATCAATGAGCTAGCTATAGGTTGGACCCAAGCCAAATTGAGGTCGAGGTAGTTGAGGCTAGAAGTAAGATGACCTTGTTATGTTAGTCAAGCAGATCCATTGGTTAGAAGATATGACAGGTTGAGGGCGTGGTGGCCTAAAGCCACAATTGAACCTCAGTCACATGGTGGGGCATGTGACCTAGAAAAAGGGTTAGGGGTTAAGGTATAGGAATTATGGGTGATAAGTCATAACCCTTCTAAATTTTGGAATAGCAATTGAAGTTGCCAAGATGTTTGGGAAGGGACCTCGAGCCTTAATGGGCCTTGTGGCTAGGTGTTGGGACCAAGCGTTGGAACCCTGGGTGTGGTAGTAATCAATGGTTGTTATGGGTCAGTGATTGAACAACTATAGTGGAATTCATACCGCACCATCACATGGTGTAAGCATGGAGGGGGGGGGGTTTGCACTTGATAGCCACCATTAGATGTTCACAGGGAATGAGGAAAAATAAATATACATGGCTAAACCATGATCTAGAGCCAGAAATGTAGACCCCCACCCACTTGTAATGTGTCAGGGGAGGTTTGCATTTGATGCCAACTATTGATCTTTCTATCAGCTAACAGAAATCAAATGGTCGGGGTGGAACTTATATTGTAATATATATGTGTGTGTGTGTGTTAGGTTTTATATTTATCCACGGTAGTGAGGTGCAATGCCATGCCAGCATGCCACTAGGTTGTAAGTGCCACTGCAATGACATAGGCCATTAGTAGCATGCCACATGGAACCCCACAGATGCCACATGGTGGATTAGGGTAAGTTTCCAGGGTTCGTTCCTTGAAAACTTTAAGGAGCAATACATTTTTACTCTAGAACCCATTTGAGGTAAAATTTTATATCGCTAGAATCATCTTGATGAGACAAAAATGATGGTACCATCTATTTTGGGTTTTGAAGAGTTCAAAATAGGATGAAATTTTTAGACCCCATTTCCATAGAAGAACATTCAGAGTCTGGGCAGTATAGTAACCACCTCCTTTGGGTTAGGATTGTAAGGGGTGTGCTATAGAGTGGTATTAGAATGAAGGTTCAACACTAGACCTTTGGAGATCAAATGAGGCATTAGAGCAGTGTGATAAATGTTAAAACTTGATTGTGGTGTGAGTTGATTTTATTTATGTATTTTTATTATGGGATATGATTATAACATAGTATTGATTACTTGATATCCTTCTATTGATATTGATGTACTAACTTGAAGTGTATTGTTTCAACTAGACTTAGACTAACAAGCTCCCAATAAGAAGCCAAGGTGATGATTTGGTTATGTATTTGAATTTTTTTTAATATAATAGTTACATGTGTGTATGAAAACACATAAAAAGATAGTAAGATCCAAAGCAAATGATTTTCAGAATGGTGCAATATAGTTCTGACAGGTCACAACAATGTAATGAGGGGGAAAGGTCACTTGATTACAAGGGAGAGGGAGCGAGGTCAGTTGATTATAAGGGAAGGGGAAAGGTTAGTTTATTGGATGGATAGAATAAGAAGCTTAAGGGTTGAATTAGGAACTGTAACATTGACAATGAAATGCCCGTCAGAGAAAAAGAGTGGAAAACATAAGTGAATGCAATCATATTGCAGAGTCTCTCAGACTTACAAAGGAAAAAGCAGCATGAGTTGGGAGCTAGCCATATAGGCGAGAAAAGTTCCACAAAACAAGAAAAACACTAATGGAGCATATGAGAGTAGATCTAAGAAAAGGAATAGGTTGTCGAGTGAGGAAATGTTAAAAAGGGGTACTTAATTGGATATCGTAGAAAAGTGGAAAATCCAACATAAGCAACAATCTAGTGAACTTCATAGACACCATCATGATCATAAGGGAAAAAGGAAGGAGTATGTACCTGAAGAATTCAAGAAGGACAAACGTCCTACATTTGATGGTGAGGTGAAGAAAGAATAATAATTTTAAGCGTGGATTCTTGTAATGAAAAAATTCTTTAGAGTTCATTACTACTCCAAGGATATGAAAGAAAAGGTGGCTACCTTCAGCCTAAAATGAAGGCTCACATCTAGTGGGAAGATTTAAAGAATGTGAAAGGCATAAAATAAGAGGAGTTGTCATGAAAATAATTAGAGGAATACTTTAGAGACAAATACATGTCCGAAAGGTATTTTGACAACAAATCCAATGATTTCTATGAACTCACAATGGGGAAGATGGCTGATAAAAAGTATATTACTAAATTGCTAGAGATGTTATGGTATGTACCTTATGTCAAGGAGGACAAAGAAAAAATTCAAAGGTTTATCAATAGGATACTTGTTTAGAGGCCGCAACACCCTTCGAAATTTTGGCCTAGATACAAATTTTGGAGCCTAATGTGGATCATGTGATTGGTTGTTCCTTAGTCACTTATTGGTTAGTTGATGATTTGAAGCTCCCTTCTTAGATCTCAAGTGTCGTTCACACTTTTATCTTTATTTAACAAGTGTCATCTTTGGGCATGGGAATTATCCCTTATCATGCAAAGGGGATTTTTGGTTTTCTTCAAGGGGAAATATTAGTAAAAATGAGATGTTATCATCATATATACATGTTTTGCACTCATTTCTAAAGTTTCACACACTATTACAGAAGTGTTGTCATTATCCTCACAAAGTCTATCGGCAGAGCCACAATTGTCTTAAGTTTCCACAAAGGTTGTTGCATTAAGGGAAGTATGTTTTCATATGTTCTGGATGATCTATGTTGTATCACTAAGTATCCAAGTGTGTGGTCATAAAAAAGTTCTATCACTACTCACATCAGTTCCACTGATCCCACACTTAGCCAAATTCAGGAGGATTCGTAGCAACCTAGCCTCATCCAACCTTCCCAACCTATGCACTTCACATCTTCAAACTTCAAGATTTTCATTTGTCTACTGAAATTGTGCAATGTGTAGAGATTCCAGCCTCCCTTAGCCTCTAAAGCTACACATATGCTTCCTTCAGTGTTCTTTTCTCAGTCGGAGCTCATTGCCTCCAAAAACCATGTAGTTCTGTCGCTCAAGCTTCTCAGCTACCTAGTCCCCTTGCCTCTTTAAAATGTGCAGTTTGTCCTCCCAGGGTCCCTTCTCGTAAAAACCATTACCTACTTGAACTGCACAATTTTGTCCCTTAGTGGGCGCTGTGAAATTTTTTCCCTCAGTTTGGCCTAAGATATGAACTATGCATTCATAGTGATCAAGCTTGACCCTTGGGTACTGGAACTACACAATTGCACATTTACTAGGCCTTCTCCCCTAACCTATGACTGAGTCCTGATGCATTTGATGAATCCAAGTGCTCTATCATACTGATGTCATCTTGTCATGAGTGCATTGTAGATACGTGAATTCTACCATGCTATGGAAAGATGATGGAGGGCATGTTAGATGACACTTAAGGAGGTGAGGAGAAAAGATAATTACCAGATAAGTAGACTAAGGAGGCTTAGGGTATGATAGAAGATAAGGTATCAAGGCCACATGAAGACTTCATCTGATTCACAACCCTTTAGAGGGTAGGTAGGAAAAACAAAGCACAAATTTCATGAAGTTGAAATGCATGTATTAGTGTGATACAAAGGACAACTTATCATTTTCATATCATTATGTCTTCTATGACAGGTGTGGTCGTAAACACTTAAAGTCATTCCATGTTTTTTCACTAAGTGTTTCGCTCCCTTTCACAAGATAGGAAAGATGTCATCTTTTTGCATGATAACTGTTGCATGTTATGCATAAGCTCATTCTGGTGGTTTCAAGGAATCATGTTTTTGTTTATGATTTTTCCTAACCATGTAAACACTTGTCACACTCATTCACAATGTTTTGAGAATTGTTGCACAAATGTCATCACGGTCATCATAAAGTTTATTTCAGGTGTAGCACTTGTTGTAACTGGTCATGAAGTGGGAATGCACAAGTGAAAGTGTTTTTCATGTGCCTTGGGTGATCAATGTGGTTGTGTTGTCAAGTATTCTAAGTGTTAGGACACAGGCTAAGCTACATCACTTCACCTATCAGTTTCACTGGTCCAACACTTAGCCTTTTCTGAAGAAGCCCCCTGACCCTTCAACTTGGGTTCACCTAGCTTTCCTGGACTATGTATTAAGATGTCCTAGCCAGTAGGTTGTGATCTTGACCTATGGATCTGCACAATGTGCAGTTCCTATTCCCCGAGACTACTACATTTAACAATTCATGAGCCCAAGACCAACCTTCCTTTCCATAATTGTGTAATCCTTTTAGACAACCTTCCCTTCCAGAGCTGTGCGTAAGTTGTATTTAGTGGTCGTCCCCTAATCTTGACCCACTGTCTCCCAGAAATATGCAGAATTAAGTTATCCTTCCTCTCCAGAAATGAGTAGAAATATTCCATAGTGGCCTCTCCTTCAGCCTGACTCACTGTCTCTCAAAATTGCGCAGAGACTGTCCCTCAACCTAGTTGAACTACGCATTACATAGTTCCAGGTCTCAAGCCTCAGCCTTGGCTACTGGGATTACATAATTCATAGGCACTAAGCCTCCCTTCCCAACTTGTAGCTTAGTTCCATCTCAGTCCCTAGACCAGAATGCACGATCTTAGGCTAGGAGGTTTTCAGGCTGATGTTGTATTGTCATGAGTGAATTATAGATACAGGAACCTGGCAGGATGACGAAGATGAAGATGAAAGAGGAAGACATGCGAAGGACATTCTTGTAGCTCAGAATGCAAGCTGATGTATCATGGTGAAGAAAAGGGACTCAAACTCATGACCACAACCCAAGACTTTAGATCATTGAAGATTCATGTCACCAAGCCATGAGGAGGTGGAAGACAAGAGTATTCTCAAGCAGACATCATTCATAGCAGTAGGAGTGGCTTGACATTGCTATATCACCAAGAATTCCATGTCAGTAGTGTCATGTGATGTCATTTCATGAGTGCTCATATTCCACATCACTATTTTGGACCATGTACATTATATTTAAATGTATTGTAAAGTGGAAGTCCAAAGGACACACGTGAATATGGAGAGTCATATAAGTTGAAAAGTCATAGGATGTTGAATAGTCATGAGGGCAGTCAAAGAGTCACAAAGGGGAAGCATCACCACTTAGTTATATATACCCCCCTCATTGTATGAGCAAAGGAATTTTCACCTTGGTGCCTTCTAGAAGGCAATAGACAGAGATCAACTAGTTCTTTGAGGAGCAAGGAGTGGCTCCAATGTCCCACTATTGGGGCTAGAGATGTACATTCTAAACATGTGTCTTGGAACTTTTTCTTAATAAAATAAGACTTTTAAGGCGAACACGTTATTCATGCATGAATTATGGATTTTTGTAAGACTATTCTATGGATGTTTGTATTTAATGTTTGCTTTCACATGTACTAAGATAGTTGATCTATTTAAGATATTTTAGTGTTGATCTTATTGCGAATGTGTAGTAATGGTTGTTATTGTTGTCCCGTCCTTGTGGACTATTCTATGGGATATTAGACAAATCCTTCCTTGATGTCGGTTGTAATGATCATCGCATCTGCTGTGGCCTATTCCGCTAGATGTTAGACAAAGCTTTCTGGTTCATGTGTGTCTCTTCCTGGGTGGTACTATTACCTCTTACTTAGAGGCTCACTTTTCTACCCCCTTTGGAGTAGAAGAACCTTGACACAGGTGTAACTGCACACTCACCAGGCACACCTCCCTTGCTTTTCAAAGACACCATTGCATTAGTGCGTTGTGCTGACAACTAGAGCCAAGGTAGGTCTTTAAGGATTTGGCAACTGGGCCTTTATACCAGATGGGACTCGTACACCAAATGGTGTGAGGTTTGATTGGGACTTCATATCAGGGAGATCCCCTTGGTTGACGTATTTCTAGCACTGTCAACACTATCATAGTCATTCAAAGACATAATTAAATTTGATGAGACATCGAACCTAGAGGACACAAAAAAAGCTAAAGAATTATTACGAGAAATCTAGGTATAGACCAGAGTTCAAGAGAAATTGGAAGGTCAGAGTTGGTCTCAGGTATAGTAAAAATTGGCATAAGAAAGAGTGGAGTCCAGAAGATACAAACAAAATGGAAAGCTAAATTACAGCCAACCAAGGCCAACCCTAGCAAAAATTTAACTCTATCAATAAAGGTCAAAATACCAAAATCACAAGAGAAGATGCCAAGAGCTATGGTGAAGGACCATTTAAATTATGGACTTGTGGGGAGAATCACCTAAGCATGGATTGCACAAAGCACAAGAATGTTGGATTGATACTGTATAATGCACAAGAAGTAGAGACAGTCATAGACATGGCCCAAAATTTAACTATAATTTATGCACTAGTGGATAATCACCAAGCTAGTCACCAAGAAACAATCATAGAAATTGAAGGTATGCTTTGTGACCAAAGTATTTGTAGAAATTATGGTGTAGAATTGAAATTTCTCATGAAATTTTAATCAAGATCACTAGAAACAAACCTACTCCACTAATCCGAGGAAATTAATTCATAATCTAAAACAATAATTTCAAACATGCAATAAGAAATAACACACATGCAACAATATTTTTCGTCTGGAAAGAAATCTGCTAAAAACCCCAGTGCCTGTTTGCATTAATATGATGAATAGAGATGTATTACAGTTGCTTTGCTCGAGTAAGAATAACCTGTAAGTGAATAGCCTCTCTCTACTCATTGAGAAGATCTGACCCAGGCTTAGTCAATTTATGCCTCTAGTTGAGCCCATATTTCCTTATGAATTTCCTTGAGAAATTAGGCCCATATTATTTAGGAATTTCTCCAAAATGGATTGCACAATTCCCAAGGTTGATCATCTAACTGAATGCAACACCTGTACAATCAAGAATACTCTACAACTGATGTTACACTATCTTGGAATCTCCACCATAGTTGGGGAACTCAAATTCTCTACATGCACTAGCTATTTTGTATTGACTGATTAGTTAACTGGATGATCATTGAGTTTGATTGAAGTCCCACTGCAGAACTAACCTTCCACTAGTTCCTCTAATAGTTGGAACTAGTTTAATTGAAAACAGATTGAGATAGCTGACATTGATTGCTACAAATTAGCAATCACACATGCTTAATTGAACTCTAATTCCTCTAACTTGAATTACTACGTAAATTGGGTGACACAAGCCATGTCACACAAGTTAATTGTATCTAATTTGGTTGCTGATGTGGAAATTTGAATTTTCTCAATTTAATCAAGGAAGAATAAAATTGAGAATTTTTTGCTTCATTTTTCAACACTCCCTCTGAGAAAGAAATGGATTATCAACCACACTTATCTTGCACCTATGGAACTTGAACTTCCCTCTTGACAAATATTTTGTCAAAATGTGAGCATCTTGTTCCTCTATTGGAATTTATTGTAACAACATTATCCACCTCTACACACAGTCCCATAAATGGTGATCAAGGATAATTTTAGGGGCGAATGTTCGCCCTTTGGCGAAATTAAGGGGTTTTAAATTTTTAGTGGGCGAATATTTTGTATCATAGTACATTTTTACAAATCACCTCAAATAGCCCACCTTATTTTAAGGGAGAGGGTAAAAAAGGTAAATTTAGCCCTTGAAATTAGGACTTACAATCTTCCATTCGCCCATTTTCAAGAATAGGTTTTATTTAAGTGAATCCATTCGCCCATTTTCAAGAATAGGTTTTATTTAAGTGAATCCTATGGGCCAAATACCATATTTATAAAAGAGGTATGGTAAATTAATAAAAATATAAATAAATGAGAGGTATGGTAAATAAATAAAACATTTTTTATATTTATTCCATAAGTCACCTTATATACATGTAACAGTGTAAACAAATAAAAATATAAGTAAAGTGGAGGTATGGTAAATAAATAAAACGTCTTTTTATACTTACTCAAACGGTATGGTAAATAAATAAAAATATAAATGAACTAGACGTATCGTAAATAAATAAAACCTCTTTTTATATTTAGTCCATAACCCTCGTTCTATTTATGAAGGCTCAAGAAAGAGGTTTTATTTAAGTGAATCCTATGGGCCAAATACTATATTTGTAAAAGAGGTATGGTAAATTAATAAAAATATAAATAAACGAGAGGTATGGTAAACAAATAAAACATTTTTTTATATTTACTCCATAAGTCACCTTATATTTACGCACACTCAAAAAATGGGTTATATTTAGGTGAAACCTATGGCCAAAATACTATGGAACAAATACCATGGACTAGATTGTTATTAATACCATGCGAAAAACCATTATTAACCCTAATATTAGAATTAATAAAAATAAAAATGGCACATGGTATTCACCAAAATGGCACATGGTATTGACCCATGGTATTCACCTGGAATGTAGCCTATTTAAATGGGGGAATTAAACCAGCATGTAGCCTATGCTAAGATTCACTAGGACTTTACAAAGTTTTATTATTTAGTGAAAGACTCGCCAAGATCTTACAAGATTTTATAATTGAGTAAAATATTCGCCATGCCTGGTGAGAGATTCGCCAAAAAATTATATATACACATGATTTTATTAATAAAAGCGCCTTCCATTTTTCCTATATACCATGGAGATTCGCCCATTTATTATATTTACAAATTTAGGGGGGGTTCTTAAAATTTTCCCTAATGGTGATACCAGATATCTATATGCTTGGATTGATCATGAAATACAAGATTCTCATAGAGCTTGATGAAACTTTGATTATCATAGTATATCACAATTGGATCCATCATCTAACCAAATATTCCAACAAGTATATTTCTCATCCAGATCGCCTCACATGCGGATTGAATTGCATCCATGTATTATTGTTACGGGAATAAGTACCCTAGGGCTTTGTGTTGAAACCCCAACATAGCAAGAGCAAACTACAGTAAGAAACGCTCATACAATTGAGGCAAAATTGTTAAATAAACAAACTATGTGAGAGTGACCATACCCAGATGTCCTTCGTTCAGGTAGATCCCACAAGGTTCAGACCCTATGCAACTCTTGATGTTCTCCAAACCTGAAAATTATTCAATTCAAACATACATAACAATATATAGATAAGGCATTCTAATGAAACTAAATTTATATCATATAAGAAAATGATTAGTTATACATCAAAATAACATTCATATATGAATTGCAATAGTATCTGATGCATCACAGTTAATATCAGAAACAATACAATGCTTCTTTTTATTGTAGAAAGCTATAACTAACACAGAGAGAATTCACTTGAGTCTTCTTCTTCCGGCTCCAAGTGGAACCGTCCTCTAGATCCATCCAGTCCCAGTCTTCAATAGCCTCCTTCCATAACCAATACCATGATATCTCAAGCAAGATGGAGAATATCAACAATCAAGGAAACAAGGTTTTCCTGAAACTTGGGGAAGTACTTGAAGTAGAGGGATACTTCAGACTCAGTCAGGGATAATCTCAGTATAATAACTCTATCTCCTCTCCTCCTTAAGGCCTTCCCGTAGAAGTCTATTTATACTCCTCCCAATTATTTTTTTAGTTGGGAAACAGTTGGGCCACAGGCAATAGCAGGTAATCAACAGGTAAGAACCGCGAACTCTGCCCATAATCAAGGAAACTTAATTTTTTGAAGCGTTTTAACACATATACACAAGTTGGGTATTGACTAACCTGCGTGTACACGCTTTTATCTCACGGAAAAATAGTGTACAAGGAATAAAACACTGTTTTTAAATTATTTGGACCAAGTTTGGAAGGAGGGGTTGCCCTATGCCATAAACCAAGCATCACAAATACCAAGGGTGGTAAATGGTGCTATAATAGATGTCCCCTAATATATGAGGTCATAAGGGGTACATGATGGCCGAAATGTATTAAGTATATGGAAAGAATCCTTCCGAGACTGAGAAGGACTTCACTAGAATTCAGCTTGCCAAGCCATCAAAAGAGATCAGAAAGAAATTGTTGTCTAAGGCGGGCATACCCATGCTCAGAGAAAGTAAAGCATGTCTGCATATCAAGTACAAGTGGATCCAATATGTATACAAGTATAAAGAACTGAAAGTACATAATGGATCATCTGATCGTGATCGAAAAATTACATGTCTGAATATCACATATAAGAAGATGATCAATGAAGCTGATCACTGATGTCAAAAACTGATCCCAATAGTACCAAATGAACATGATGGAATAAAATGATACTACATCGCAACTCGGATGCCAGCATATAAGATGTCGTTGTGAATAACTGCAACATATACGGTGGATGGTGTCAACTAGCAGTAACAGGAGCAACTGACAAGTGAACCAAAACATGCTGATGCAACCCCAGGTCTTCACCGACCGCCGTGGTACATTTCTACACAATGGGAATAAATGATCTGAGTTCAACCACGTGAGAAATAATTTGATTATTTGTCATTGATGTATACCATTAACAAACATGAGACTACTCACTGATAATGATAATGAGAGTCAAGGTACCCAATATAATCTAACAAGTGCGAATGAATCAGTTGAAGTCGAACACCTGGAAGAACCTATCAATCAGGGGAAAATGATGGTTTCCCACTGTTGATAGCGAAGGAATCTGCCACTAATGACTACAAACCCCAAGGTACTGCAAAATGGACTCTAGATCTTTGTCCCAGATTAATGAGCCATAGTCGATAGGAAAAGATCCGCTATAAGGAAGGCATTAAGGCATCCTTCATCAATCTAGCGCGAGTGTAACCCATAGGCCAATAATGTGGAAGGAATCAGATGAAAAAGATGTAGTAACCCAACTGAAGCATGTTTCTGGCGTACACAAGATGTAGCTAGTGCATGATAGAAACCCTCTGAACCAACCAATAATGAAAGCTGACACAGAGGCGAGGAATCCACCAATAGGGTCAATTGGAAACCAACGTACTGCACGAATCCCAATGTGTGATAATGAATGTTGATGTCGAACACAAGGGAAACCACTCAGGTAATGACCCATGATATTGATTGATCCTGAGCACAAGGTGACCTATCAATAATGAAAATAGGGCTAGGGTGTAGCTCTAGGCCTCCCCTGAGAGCAAAAATGTCATCATCGATAAGGACAAGACCCACCAGCAAGAAGTCAATGGAGACCTTCTCAAACTGGCATGAGCAAAGGACCAGTATAACTGATGTGATGAGAAATATGACACTGACAATCAGGGATGACTGACTAAATATTAGGTCAAGAGACACCGCAAACAAGCTGACTCAGGCTTACTTCCCTTGAACAAATGCATGACTCAATGATGACTATATGGCAGCATATGATAGCTCTATATAAGTTCGTCATGTAGGAGGAACGAGCGAACTGTCTCAATAACAAGGTTAAGGCATACCTAGGTCAAACTAAATCTCGCCAAAATGGAGGAGAGACTTTCCTTTGAGTGCTTTGTTCAATGGCATCATGACTGACTCTAGCCTCTAACAATATATGGAAATGTTGTCATCTTCCCACTCTTTTTGGAATATATAATTTTTTTGTCTTTTTCTTTAAGCTGGAAAAAGAATAAAAGAATGCTATAGTATAGTGGAATGAACGAGTGTCAAAGAAATTGATGATCTAGTTCCTGGGATGGGAACAATCCTATGCTCAATGCAGGGAGACGAAACTGGTCAAGGACACTCAAAAGGATGTTCCTTCCATGGGTCAAAGGATGTGTCAAGTTGCAGAAGCTAAGTGATTGCATGGTTTATTTTGCAGAAGACATCGTCAAATAAGTGGCTTAAACACGAGTCCAAGTGAAGCTGGATCAAGGCCAAAAGGTGAAAATAGTGAAAATGCAATGCAGCAGTACAACTCAACACAAAGGGG
This sequence comes from Pinus tabuliformis, assembly GCA_031772625.1. Lineage (NCBI taxonomy): Eukaryota > Viridiplantae > Streptophyta > Pinopsida > Pinales > Pinaceae > Pinus > Pinus tabuliformis. Next base: position 1,074,424,853 of record CM062816.1, read on the forward strand.
CCTCTAGGGTATAAGGCTAGAAGTAAGTGTAGAAGCAAGGAGAATGTGTCTTCAACGCACAAGTCATGGTAGGACTAAAGAGGACTCCCGATCCTACTCAGTATAACAACATGGGCAACCAATTTCAACGAGGTTCTAACTAAGATTCCCATGTAAAGGATGGCTCTACCATCGCATCATGATTTAAAAATTGGCGAGTGAACAAGGTTTGCTAACCAAGACATGACGGGGTCGATCCTATGGCTAATGTATCGCAGAATGGAGGCTAGTATGCAAGATGCAATGGAAAAAATGGTTTTCCCTAACCTATATGCCAGTGAGTGAACGATACCTGCCATGACGGGTCAACGGTCATGGGATTGAAATAACATCTCAAAGAAGTCTCCAAAATATCCTCAAAAATAATCCATTCTTGATAATCCAAGTCCACAAGTCAAAAAATTCATGAGATGAAAAATCAAGTTTAGAAAAAATATTTTGCAATTTCAAAGCTATATAATGACTTTTGGACTCACAATTTTTTTATTTCTATTTGGAGCAAGGAGTTGTGGATCAAAAAGGAGCAAACTTGCCTCTGAATAATTGGACCGTTAAAATCGCATCGAAGTTATCAGGTAACCCTCAAATCATGCTTGCAACATTTTGTGATAGTTTTTAGAATTTTTCATTAAGATTTGACCATGGGAATTCATGCCAAAAAATCCAACTCTATGTACACGCGGGTTGGATGTGATCAACCAGCGCATACGATGACCCTACATGCAACTGTGTGTAAAGGGAACCCACGTGTATGTGAGTTGAAGTTTAAACACAAAATCTAACGGCTGAAACTCAAATTTTTTCAGGATGACCATCACATGGAGAGAGAGAGAGCATACCACAATTGATAATGAGGTAATGAATGACCAAAATGCACTAGTGCATTGAGAGGGTATGGCTTATTGAAATTCTTCAAAATGCAAAACATGAAAGCCAACACACGCCTGCTCAAATTGATAATCCACTAGTGGAGTGTAGAGGATGACACCTTCATGATAGATCAGATGCCTCTATGGATTGAGGTTAAAGACATCTACTTTATTACAAGTCTCTCCCAAAGAGGGGAGTTTGTGCATTTGATTGGTAGGACAAGAAGTAGTCTTTCAGTAGAAGACTATGTACATATATACTATCCTCGGCACCCAGAAAATATTGGAAGTCGAATTCCAATCAAACATGTGGATAGTTTATCTCGGAGGATTTTGCTATTTACCATTGCAAGGGTAAATGGATCAGCGTCACTGCATCAGGCTTCACAAGTGTCCATGAGCCTGGCAATGGAATGCCTTACAACGGTTTTTGACTGGTGCACACCTCTTCTGACCAACATGAGGAGCCAGTTGACCTCTACTCAGAAGGGTCAAACAAAGAACTTTGGATATGGGAATATCTTATGCTCCTTCGTTTTCAAGAAGGTACCTGGGTTACGTCCCAAAGTATCTGTCTCCATCAGTAGCTCGCTAGATCCTCGGATGGGTAGATGGGCTGACTTGATGAAACGCCTTGGAGGTGGGTACATTCCTAGGACGACTTTCAATAATGAGTTTTTTGCCTGGTGGGACCAAAAAATCATTACAGTCGACGACTACCCGTATTCTGTATGGACTTCTGAGGTGATCCAGACTTTGGTGTTGCCACCAAATGCAACATGGGGAGACATAGGTAACAATTTTTTAATTTTTTGTAAAATTTTAAGATTTTTTTCCTTTTTAAATATGAAATGAAATTAGAAATATTTTTGATGGGACAAAATACTAACAAGATGACCATGTTCCAGATGTGGCTCTGGTGAGACCAGATGGATTTCCGAGGCATAGGCATTGCAGAAGAGGTGTCGAAGAGGCATCAACTGAGACAGATAAAGTCCTATATGCAGTTCAGAGAAACTTGGTGAGATTGACTCACCAGGTATCGATGATAGCCATAGAGGATCTACATGAGGAGATGCAGCATCGCATGGTGGGGGTACCACGAGACTGGGTCAGCGTACTTCGGCGTGTAGCCAATGCAATAGTTAACATTTTAGCCGGTCATCCTGAGCTGGTTCAATAGACAGACTGGACATGATTATGGGCATTTCGTCCCAATTTTGTATATTATTTTTTGAACACTTTATCTATACACAGGCAGTTTTATGATATATATACTAATCCAAATTTTTGATGTTTGTTTATTTGATGAATGATTGGTATGCCAATTTAATGCTTGATTAGCAATAAAGTCTGCTAATGAATTCTCAGATCATGGAATGTGAACATTGTTGACAATAATACTGAGAGGAGGGGGGGGGGGGAGGTGAATCAGTATTATCAAATCAATAGAACATTTTCATTTCTATACTTAGATTCATGTACACTACTTTAGATAATGGAACCCGCGTGTACACGCAACTGTGTCTAATGAAACTAGCATATATCTAGGAACCTTATGATTCAGTTAATCCATTAAATGTTGATCTTTAATTAGTGCATCAGAACTTCATTACCATATGAACAGTAATCAGGTGTAGTAAAACAGAATATATCATCACACACAAGAAGCACACATGAACACCATGATGTAAGGTGGAAACCCAATGTGGGTGAAAACCACCTCCTGCAATTCGTCTCTATCTTCTTTTAATAAGAAACTTCTTTTTACAATATTTCTGTACTGGAGTAGTCTTATACTAGTACGCAGGCTTCTACTTGCAGAAGGCTACAACCTTCTCTCATTCTCCAACTTATACTTGAAGGGAGTTGCAACCCCCTTAGCTCTTGTACTAACCGATCCTTTTACTAGTACGTAGGTGCCGACCTACTGAATGCTCCAACCTTCACTTGTTTTCCAGCTGCTACTGGAAGGGAGCTACCACCCCCTTTTCTCTTGTACTAGCTAATGTACTAGTATGCAGGTGCCGACCTATAGAAGGCTACAACCTTCTCTTTCTTCCTCTAGGTACCACATTTCATAAATTTTTCAGACTCGATACTCCTAAAGCAGAACACCATAATCTGAAGGCCACGTTTCATCCAATTTTCATACTAGACCCATCAATACCATTGAAGCACACAATCCATCAACACTATCATCATCAATCTCTGAATCACCCAATACTAAAACCTTGTCAACAAACTTGCAGTCACCAGAATACAGAGCAGAACCTAGAACTCAACAACAATGTTCAGATCTAACTGTATCATCAAAAATCATGCATTAGAGTATATACACAACTTGGAAGAGCCGAACCAGTGTGTATACGCAGCTTCACCAAAGTGAACCAGCGTATATGTCAACAATTACTTACTTATAACTTCTATGCACTTCCTAACTTTAGAGATACCCAGATCATTACATATAGAAGGATAATACGTGTGTTAGCAACCAGATCTTAATCCAACAGATCACATAAAGATAGGTCATTATGATCCTGATCCATTGTTAGATCTCATCCATCAACACTGAAGCTCAACATAATCAACCAATCTAAATATGCAAAATACTAACACTAGTAAACAGTCATCAGAACTCATCAAGAACCAGAACCACCTACAACTTCAAACATCATAGCTCATATGGTATACGCTACTTAGATGTATCTAAACTGCGTATGTACATGCTTTTATCATAGTAAACCAGCGTATATATCTGTAAACATTCGTTCATGATTTGCAGCTATTCCAAACATGAGCTATACCTAGATCATAATACTTACAAAACATTACATGCATCAATATACAGATCTAGAATAAGCATGATCAAACTGTATAGATATGATTCACTCCAAGTCATTAGATGCTGATCTATCCTTAGATCTTGTTCTCCATCAACCGTTGAGATTCCTCATTAGCTCAGATCAAGCAAAGCATCATGAACCCATAACCTGCTTACTGGATCTCATACTTCATTAGATATTCAAGATTTTTTCCAGTGCCTTTGCCTAATGATCTTCTTCTCCTTTTATAGTCTTAGGACATACTCAATACCATGGTCCAAAACCATTTAGAACCAATACTAGGGACCCAATACCTAGGTTCAATACTTCGGACACAATACCAAGTTCCAAAACCATAGGTCCAAATACCACAGACCCAAAACTTAGTTTTTCGACATGTATGCACCTTTCCTTTCTTGAAAGTACGTGTGTACGATATATGCGCCTTTGTATATAGTGAACCTGTGTGTATACACTACTTGGTATATAGCGAACCTGCGTATATACGCGACTTGGTATATAGTGAACCTGCATGTGTACACGACTTGGTATATAGTGAACCTGCGTATGTACACGACTTGGTATATAGTGAACCTGCATATATACTTTTATTTCTTCATTCTTTGTAGTCTGATAATCAATTCTTTGCTATTGACCTGCTGCACTATGATTTGTCATTTGTGTGAGTTGCCATCAAGGACAACACTTGTATCATAATGCCAACAATCTCCCCCTTTGGACTTGATGTCAAAGCTAACTTGCCATACTGAGAACTGTCATCTTAACGAGTTGTCATTGTTCATTACATCTAAACTGATTCCTTTGAGCTGTCCTGCATCCCATGTATTCTGTCACATCTCATATCTCTTCCGTAGATTCATCTAGTTATATAGAAGTGAGTTGTTCTTCTACAAGTGGGTTGCCATCAAGTACAACACATGCATCATAATGCCAACAATCTCCCCCTTTGGACTTGATGGAAACAACCATACCAATTCACTCTCCCCCTTTGACATCAAGGGCAAAGGGTAGACCAAGATATTCTCTTCCTTGATATAAATTCCGCTATCCATACTCCCTATAAGTACCTGCTGAAATCTCTGATTGAGCTCCACCTTTGTATATGCCAAGTTGTACCAATCTGTCCATGCTCCCTCTGAGTACATGCTGAAATCTCTGCTCTACTGAAGTGTGTTGTTCATGCCCCCCCTGATTGTAAGCAAGGTCCGCAAAAAGATGTTCTACAAGAAGAACATGACTCTATCATAAATGACCTTCCTATCACCAAAGACTCATACATCCATCCATCTCCCAACCAAGTGGGGATATACCAATATTGACTCATCCACCCAACCAAGTGGGGATACACCAGATGCCAATTTTTTATACATGACTGAAATATTACATCATCCTTCCCATGCATAGTGGGGGTACAAATTACAACATATGACCAGAAGGGATTCATCAAATGACTACAATAGATAGAGACAAACTATTACATCAAGAGTATTGATATCACCTTTACATGACATTTATAACAGAGACCAAACATCTAAATAAGACCATGATATTCAACAGAAAATATCATACACAATGTATGATCTGCTCCATAAGCATCTGTCAATAGCATCCAGATTAGCAACCTATATATGTCCATTAGTGTAGAAGTCATTAACTTGTAATCAAGGTATGTCTGCATATAGATATCAACTCATCCTCTTGAACATTATCATAGCCTTCCATGAATGAATTCTGCATATGACAACAAAATCATTCACATTATATCATATGTGAAAAACACCATAGTCATCTCATCATCATCAAGATCTGCATGATCTTATATACCATCCATGTATCATTACTCAGGAACATCCCTCATTTCCATCAATCAACATATGTAAGTATCAACCTATCATCATATAGGTAAGAGCTCATCATCATCATGTCTCCAACAATGCAACTTTGAGTAATCATCCATGTATCCAGCATATAACACTATGTATCTTGAGCTCAAGATCTTTTGTCAAGACTTCTTGATATCATCAGCAACAACAATCCTCATCCACATGAGCGCCAAGAACTATAGGAATCCTGCATCATAACTGTATTATATGTTGACAACAGCATATGAGTGACTCATCATCAAGTAATGAAATTGTGTGTTCAAGCTTGGTACTTCTCCTTATCCTTATGAAGATCACCATGTAAGCACCATATATGCATCATCAAAGAATCAACCACAAATATGATCTGAACAACAACTATGTAACCCCAAGAATCATATGAGATTTTGTCATGGACAAATCATAACCATATCATAGCAAGATGTATCATTTAGCCTTATAAGCATCATCACCAAGGACTACTAACCATAATGCCAATAATGCATTAAAAGCATACGCTCCCCCTGAACCTATGCCATCTTGTTTACTATCAGATCTGATCATGCATATATCAGCAAGAAGTATCAAGGCATCATCATCATCAAGTTAGGATCAAAACACTTTTAAACATCTTACAAGTATCAAGACATTTCCACACATCATCAGTATATTGTAACCATTATCAAACAGAGAAAATAATGAACTGAATCATATCAGACCCTTTTCCTGAGCCTGTCCCACTGCTTTTCTCAAACTGACGTATACACGACTGTGCAGAGTCTAACTCGTGTATATACACTACTTCTCTTTATGAAACTTGCGTATGAGATTGAGAGCACTGAATTTTTACACTTTCAGCTTCCTCTGAGTCTGTCATGTCTGCACATTGTGCTGTGCCACATCTTTCTGACTATACTTCCTTCTTCTTCCATATCTTCAAGTGTGATGATGTTTTCTCCTTTTGGTATGGTGCCTGTACTTTGTTCCTACATTCCTTTGCTATATGTCCCAACTTGTTACATGCATAACATCTTACATGTTTCATATTCCTTCTGTAGCAATCAACAGCTCTGTGACCAAACATATTGCAATCAAAACAATATCCCTTAAAGTACCCGGAACGTGATGATCTTTCTGTGTGATGGTCTTGAACCATTCTACTTTTGCATCTGCCTGTAACATGTCCAAGATTATGACATACATAACATTCAACATTATTCATCGGAGGAGTAAAATATTTTCTTTGAAGAATTTCTTTCCTTGGTTGTTGATGGGATTGACCTCTCATCTCCTTGTTGAGTATTTCAGATTGTGAATTAGAGTTCCTTGTCTTATTTTGTGAACTAGATTCACCTTCAATAGATTCATGAAAACCAAGACCAGTTTTGATAGTAGGAAACCTTTGACTACTAAGAATATCATCCTAGATCTTAGTACTATCTGGAAATCGTAGGAGCTTATCCTTTTCTTCTGAGTTATCTTTTAGAATATTTACCTCAACCTGAAGTTTCTCTTCCTTTTCATGATACTACTTCTTCATGTTTTCTTCAACTTTTCTTCCTTCTTCCAACTGATGTTTTAATTCATGAACATTGTTTTCTTGTTTTTCAAGAGCTTGGAGTAGTTCTTTATTTTTCTTATTTGATTCTTCAAGATCTTCTTTTAGCGAGAGGATCGTAGCTTCAAGACTTTCATAGTAACTAGATCTTTCTCTGATTTTCTTGATTGTTGTGATCCTTTCATTTACTTCATTTCTTAATGATGTCACTTCATCTTGAAACTTTTGAAATTTTCCTTGAATAGCTTCCTTACCCTGTTTCCTTCATCTAGTTGAGCTTTTAGTTTGGTAACTTCTTCTTTAGAGATACATTCCCTTTCGTGCAATAGATCTTGTTGATCTACAATTTTGTTTGTAAGCCTTTCAAATTCTGCCTATATTTGATATCTTTCATTCTCACCCATAAGAGAAAATTCAGTTGTTTAACTATCACTTTCATCATCTTCAAATGGATGAAGAAATGTATCACCAAAGGATAACAAATTCATACCTGATAGTTCTTTTGCTTGTTGATCCTCATTTTGAAGTGATTCTGAATCTGAAGTGTTTCTGCCACATATTCCCCAATCAATTCTCCCATTGTCATAGTTCCTTTTAGATGTCTTCTTCTTTTGAGGCACTTTCTTCTTAAGCTTCTGACGCAGGGAAATCCTTGCGTTACCCAGAATCGCACTTTTCTCCATCTTAAAATGAATACATCAAAACTGTCCATATAAAAATTCTGATTGCTGGCAATTTCATACACTATTTTGTGGAAGCTTAAATTAAACCTTCAGTACTCATGATTCAATATACATTGAAATCATATTTCAATTTCAATTAAATTGTAACCGTGGTTCCTTACCACTCACCAAAGAAACGCTGGGCGCAATCCGCTATTGTTACAAGCAACAGACTTTAGCTTTCATTCAACGCAATCTTATTGACTTCTACAATATCAAATTACCAAGACAAAAAAACTCTGTTCAGACTTAAATATAGAAACTGGATGCTTTTCTTAATTCATACAGGGTGCAACCACATAATTATTTTTTACATCATATATTAGGGACCAGCCACTGTTTCAAACCAAGCAAAGACCCTTGCGGCCACCTGCGTTTCAGTAATGGCAATCAGCAAGTAAAAGCGACCATTTATCGCTTGAATCCATCCAACTGCAGTCGATTACCTCTTGCCACAAATAAACAACACCAATCTTGTTTTGTATCTGCGTTAAAAAACGCTCTTCTACCATACATCTATGCCCAGAAAAACACCTTTCCACCCAATCTACGCTTTTAACTTCGCTGGCCTGGAACACGTGGTACCACTTCGACGTTCAATGAACTGGGAACTCTCCGCGCTTCCTCAATCTACAGTTTAAAAACGTATTATCTTCACAGACGTAAACAAGGAGAATCGATCAGATCTCCTGCCCATCAAAATTAATTATGTGTCTTTCCATCTGGCCCAAAGTAAATCGGCGTTTTGTTTCTGTTCTCCATCGATCGCTCCTTGCTGCACAGCAGTTCCATGAATTAATTATGATCTCACTAACATTCAACAACTTCCAGGATTGATGCGATATTTTAGGGGTCATGAAACCACAGTTCGAAATGATTTAAAATACTGTCAACGGATAAGTCTACCAGTCATTAACACATTCCATTCATAACGCAGAGCAATCATAACACGTGGGTGCAAAAACTATTTGTTTTTTTTATTCATAACCAGTGATGAAAACAGAGTTTAGCTTGGCGTCCCTTCACAAAAGATGATTTTTCCCCGTCCCCAAATTCCGCAGCTGGATCTGTGACTATATGGCGCGATTTTGGATCATGTCTCCACGATCTGATGCTAATAATCAGGAGAACCAACGAATTACAAAACCATTTAAAATATTAGTCAATCTGCTCCAGGAGATTCACGAAATTTTTCCTTCCTGCGTTTTCGTTGTATTAAACTTTTCTCAGTTCGCTACTATTAACAGCGCCAAGATTTCATTAACACGAGAACTCTTCAGCTAAATAAAATTACACACAGATCGCACACCCTAATCAATTGTGCAGACATCAGACTCAAATTTGCACCATTTGTCATTTGAATTGTATAGAATTTAATTATGTTCATAATACTCAAAAACAAAACAAACAGAACCTTGTTTTTTTTCCCAATTATTCCAGAAATCAATAACTCTCATACATACTGTCACAATCTCCCTAAAATCTGAGCTTTTCGCTCCACACTCAAAACTATACACACACCAGTATCGCTCTTCTCCTCCCAGCGACACACAAACTCTAATCAATCTAAAAAGAAATCCCCTGAGTTCATTACAATTTTCCTCTATTTATTCTCCTAAATTATCTAACAGAGTTTCCTATTTTTCCAAGAAAGAACATAATTCTTCTATTCCGTTGTTTTCCAAGCACACCTAGACTAACAGCTCTATCTCAAAATCCAAAATAAGCTAATCTCCTATTTATTACAATAACAAATTATTTGAGGAATCCAACCTCCTCAGCATATTGATTTTTTGACCAACAGTAAATAAATTTCACTGGATTTAACCACAACATGTGGACAAATCTCCACATTGCTGGCTGGGTCTAGATGCTCCTACATCAGACTCCCAAAGTTTAAATTAACCATGATCTCCTGATCATGCATTTCTAGTTTGAGTCCTCCTGGATCCCATACTTGATTTGATAGCCTGTTCTTGATTACTGTTGCCGTTGTTTGTCCTTCAAGTCTCTGTCCACTATGTGATAATGCATCACTATCTGCTGCTGTCCTTTCCACATATCTTGCTGCTGTTTTGCTCACTTTAATTTGCAATTCTTCATTCCTTGCTGACTTCCTCATCAAAAGATTCGGCTTATACAAATCTGCTATCTCATCTGGAAGTTCTCTCAAAAGTTCTGTATCATCTTTACTAACTGCGTTGTTCGCAATATTTGTCTTTAATCCTCCTGCACTCTGGCTTTCTTCAATATCAATGATCTTCAATGACTCAGTGTATCCCTTGAATTCAAAAATTCTTTTGCCATCCTCCTTAGTCTGCATATGACTATGAGTAGTCATTCCTTCAACAGTCTTCAATAACTGTTTATCTTTCCTTAAGTCAATGTGACCTGCAAACACACAACAACCTTTAGTTTTAAAAATACAATACCTTCGATTTCTTTTGATGCTTCAAGCACCAATCCTCCACCATAGATATTTTGGATTTCAACGGATCCTTCTTGCGATGACTCCAATTCTCCAAGTCTTTCTTTCTTCAACAAATCAATATGAATTTGCCCAGGTTTCCTGAACTTATTCATCAGCTTGCCATTCCACCTCCGTTGCAATAGCTTCCACTTCACCCTTTTCTTCAGTCTCCATCTATACCTTCGATCTTCACTTATCTTTCTTTGTACTATCAGACCAATTTCTAGTTCTTCATTCTGCTGCCAGCTTCCATACTTCTGCAATTTAATGCTTTCCTCAAATTCATCCTCATGTAGCTGATCATTCCTTCCAAATTTCTGGTTACTTCCACCTTCGTCTTGCTGAGTTAATATTTCTGTCTCTTTTATGCCTTTGAGGACATAACCTCCTTGCTGCTTCTGATCTTTCATCTCACCTTCATATAATCACTGCTCAATTTCTCTGATTTCAGCATCATATTTAGTAATGCTGTCTTCCACACCTTTTCCTCCATCAGGTTCTGTAAGCTTTGTTTCTCCTTTGGGTTCCTTGAGTAATCTCTCCAAGAGTTCTATTTCCTTGTGAAATCTCTCCAGCAGTTCATCACAATTTCCATTCTCAGCTTCATTCTTTTCTTGGCAATCCTCCTGAGTTGACTTGTTTTCCACATTATCATACTGCAAACATCTTTCATCAATTCTATTAAACAAATTCATTGGTTTACCTTTTTGTAGTCCCACTATGGAATTGTCTTCAGACTGCTGGTCTATATCAACCTCATCTGACTGTTTTACACCAAACAGGATTTCATCTATGAACTCTTTCTGTTGCAATTGATCAACACCTTCTTCCTCTAAAAAGGATTCTTCATCATACTTTACCTCAAGAGTTTCATTTCTATTGACAACTTCATCAGGCTGTCCATCATCCTCTGCATATCCTGCAAACATACACAAACTGTAAGAATCAAAATCACAAGGCTTCATTGCCTCATCTGCTTTCCTTGTCAACATATCTTCGAATTGTTCTGAACTATGCCAATAGTCCATGAGATCTTCGGCTGATCTCTCATTATCCTCTTCACCGAACATTTCACCTTGTTGTGGTCTACAAATGGAAACTTCCATTTCTGCTTCTACTTCTCTGAGTTTCTCTGATTCCTCTTGAGCGCTCAATATCTGCTCAATCTTTCTCAATTCTTCTACTATCTGTAACTTCATTTGCTGATTTCTCCTTTCTCGTAGCCTTTGCCATTTTACTCTTTTCTTCATGGTCCAAACACTCTTCTGCAGCATCTTCATCAATATTCCAATCTGGAAATCTATCTGAGCTTTCTCTCGGTCAAACTCTTCTTGACTCATCCTCATGCCATTTGCTTTGGCATCTTCCTTTCTGCTGTGGCTTCCTTGTGAACTTCTGCTATGACTATCTGTAGTCATTTCCTGCTCCTCTCTTTCCATGAGCTCTTCGCACCTCTGCATCAAGCCTCTGCAACAGTAAGTCCTCCTTACTGCAATCTTACCTCACTAAGCTCTCCTCACTCAGTCTTTTGGTAAGCACGATCCACTATCTGGAATCTTCTCCTGAGCAACACCTTTGCTCTCTCTAGGCTTCTGCAATCTCTCACCCTCTCTTTCGAAGACACTTCAATTGTCCTCTCTGTCCAATCTCTTGTTGGATTCTACAGGTTCACTGCCACTCCTAAGGACTTTCCTTATTCTGCTTTTAAGAACGCATCAGGTTCTTCTCTCTCGGCTTTTCTTGATTTATATTGCTGCAGTATTCACTTTTTCTGATGCTGTCACCTCTGCTTTGAATAGATTTCCTCACAGCTGCAATCTCGTACTAAACTTCATTCAGAAAACAAACTTATTCAGTTTCAACAGAGCCAAGCTCTGATACCAAAAATTGACGCAGGGAAATCCCTGCGTTAGCCAGAATCACACTTTTCTCCATCTTAAAATGAATACATCAAAACTGTCCATATAAAAATTTTGATTGCTGGCAATTTCATACACTATTTTGTGGAAGCTTAAATTAAACCTTCAGTACTCATGATTCAATATACATTGAAATCATATTTCAATTTCAATTAAATTGTAACCGTGGTTCCTTACCACTCACCAAAGAAACGCTGGGCGCAATCCGCTACTGTTACAAGCAACAAACTTTAGCTTTCATTCAACACAATCTTATTGACTTCTACAATATCGAATTACCAAGACAAAAAAACTCTGTTCAGACTTAAATATAGAACTGGATGCTTTTCTTAATTCATACAGGGCGCAGCCACATAATTAGTTTTTACATCATATATTAGGGACCAGCCACTGTTTCAAACCAAGCAAAGACCCTTGCGGCCACCTGCGTTTCAGTAATGGCAATCAGCAAGTAAAAGCGACCATTTATCGCTTGAATCCATCCAACTGCAGTCGATTACCTCTTGCCACAAATAAACAACACCAATCTTGTTTTGTATCTGCGTTAAAAAACGCTCTTCTACCATACATCTATGCCCAGAAAAACACCTTTCCACCCGATCTACGCTTTTAACTTCGCTGGCCTGGAACACGTGGTACCACTTCGGCGTTCAATGAACTGGGAACTCTCCGCGCTTCCTCAATCTGCAGTTTAAAAACGTATTATCTTCACAGACATAAACAAGGAGAATCGATCAGATCTCCTGCCCATCAAAATTAATTATGTGTCTTTCCATCTGGCCCAAAGTAAATCGGCGTTTTGTTTCTGTTCTCCACCGATCGCTCCTCGCTGCACAGCAGTTCCATCAATTAATTATGATCTCACTAACATTCAACAACTTCCAGGATTGATGCGATATTTTAGGGGTCATGAAACCACAGTTCGAAATGATTTAAAAGACTGTCAACGGATAAGTCTACAGGTCATTAACACATTCCATTCATAACGCAGAGCAATCATAACACGTGGGTGAAAAAACTATTTGTTTTTTTTATTCATAACCAGTGATGAAAACAGAGTTTAGCTTGGCGTCCCTTCATAAAAGACGATTTTTCCCCGTCCCCAAATTCCGCAGCTGGATCCGTGACTATATGGCGCGATTTTGGATCATGTCTCCACGATCTGATGCTAATAATCAGGAGAACCAACGAATTACAAAACCATTTAATATATTAGTCAATCTGCTCCAGGAGATTCACGAAATCTTTCCTGCGTTTTCTTTGTATTAAACTTTTCTCAGTTCGCTACTATTAACAGCGCCAGGATTTCATTAACACGAGAACTCTTCAGCTAAATAAAATTACACACAGATCGCACACCCTAATCAATTGTGCAGACATCAGACTCGAATTTGCACCATTTGTCATTTGAATTGTATAGAATATAATTATGTTCATAATACTTAGAAACAAAACAAACAGAACCTTGTTTTTTTTCCCAATTATTCCAGAAATCAATAACTGTCATACATACTGTCACAATCTCCCTAAAATCTGAGTTTTTCGCTCCACACTCAAAACTATACACACACCAGTATCGCTCTTCTCCTCTCAGCGACACACAAACTCTAATCTATCTAAAAAGAAATCCCCCTGAGTTCATTACAATTTTCCTCTATTTATTCTCCTAAATTATCTAACAGAGTTTCCTATTTTTCCAAGAAAGAACAGAATTCTTCTATTCAGTTGTTTTCCAAGCACACCTAGACTAACAGATCTATCTCAAAATCCAAAATAAGCTAATCTCCTATTTATTACAATAACAAATTATTTGAGCAATCCAACCTCCTCAGCATATTGATTTTTTGACCAACAGTAAATAACTTTCACTGGATTTAACCACAACATGTGGACAAATCTCCACATTGCTGGCTGGGTCTAGATGCTCCTGCATCAGCTTCTTTCCAATTGTTCTACGGATCTCCTTCAAGCGATCAAGCTTCTACCAAAGCACTTGCTTTGATACCAATTGTTGGAAATAATACTGGGGGGGTGAATCAGTATTATCAAATCAATAGAACATTTTCATTTCTATACTCAGATTCATATACGCTACTTTAGATAATGGAACCTGTGTGTACACGCAATTGTGTCTAATGCAACTAGCGTATATCTAGTAACCTTATGATTCAGTTAATCCATTAAATTTTGATCTTTAATTAGTGCATCGAAACTTCATTACCATATGAACAGTAAACAGGTGCAGTAAAATAGAACAAATCATCACACACAAGAAGCACACATGAACACCATGATGTAAGGTGGAAACCCAATGTGGGTGAAAACCACCTGCTGTAATTCGTCTCTATCTTCTTTTAACAAGAAACTTCTTTTTACAATATTTATGTACTGGAGTAGTCTTATACTAGTACGTAGGCTTCTACCGGCCGAAGGCTACAACCTTATCTCGTTCTCCACCTTCTACTGGAAGGGAGCTGCAACCCCCTTAGCTCTTGTACTAGCCAATCCTTTTACTAGTACGTAGGTGCTGGCCTATTGAATGCTCCAACCTTCACTCATTTTCCAGCTGCTACTGGAAGGGAGCTACCACCCCCTTTTCTCTTGTACTAGCTGATGTACTAGTACGTAGGTGGTGACCTACAGAAGGCTACAACTTTATCTTTCTTCCTCCAGGTACCATGTTTCATAAATTTTCAGACTGGATACTCCTAAAGCAGAACACCATAATCTAAAGGCCACGTTTCATCCAATGCTCATACTCGACCCATCGATATCATTGAGGCACACAATCAATCAACACTATCATCATCAATCTCTAAATCACCTAATACTGAAACCCTGTCAACAAACTTGCAGTCACGAGAACACAGAGTAGAACCCAGAACTTAGCAACAATGTTCATATCTAACTGTATCATCAAAAATCATGCATCAGAGTATATACGGAACTTGGAAGAGCTGAACCAGCGTGTATATGCAACTTCACCAAAGTGAACCAGCGTATATGTCAACAATTACTTACTTATAACTTCGCTGCACTTCCTGACCTCAACCGTACGCAGATCATTATATATACAAGGATAATACATGTGTTAGCAACCAGATCTCAATCCAACAGATCACATAAAGATAGGTCATTATGATCTTGATCCATTGTTAGATCTCATCCATCAACACTGAAGCTTAACATAATCAACCAATCTAAATATCCAGAATACTGACACCAGTAAACAGTGATCAGAACTCATCAACAACCAGAACCACTTGCAACTTCAAACATCATAGCTCATATGGTATACGCTACTTAGATGTATCTAAACTGCGTATGTACATGATTTTATCATAGTAAACCAACGTATATATCTGCAAATATTCATTCATGATTTGTAACTATTCCAAACTTGAGCTATACCTAGATCATAATACTTACAGAACATTACATGCGTCAGTATAAGATCTAGGATAAGTGTGATCAAACCATATAGAGATGATTCATTCCAAGCCATTAGATCCCAATCTATCCTTAGATCTTGTTCTCCATCAACCGCTGAGATTCCTCCTTAGCTCAGATCAAGCAAAGCATCATGAACCCATAACTTGCTTACTGGATCTCATACTTCATCAGATATTCAAGACTTTTTCTAGTGCCTTTACCTAATGATCTTCTTCTCCTTTTATAGTCTTAGGCCTTACTCAATACCATGTTCCAAAACCATTTAGAACCAATACTATGGACCCAATACCTTGGTTCAATACTTTGGACACAATACCAAGGTCCAAAACCATAGGTCCAAATACCACGGATCCAAAACTTAGTTTTCCGACATGTACACGCCTTTCCTTGCATGAAAGTGCATGTGTACGATATACACGCCTTTGTATATAGTGAACCTGCGTGTATACACTACTTGGTATATATAAAACCTGCATATATACACGACTTGGTATATAGTGAACCTGCGTGTGTAGACGACTTGGTATATAGTGAACCTGCATATGTACATGACTTGGTATATAGTGAACCTGCTTATATACTTTTCTTTCTTCATTCTTTGTAGTCTGATCATCAATTCTTTGCTACTGACTTGTTGCACTATGATCTGTCATCTGTGTGAGTTGCCATCAAGGACAACACTTGTATCATAATGCCAACAATCTCCCCCTTTGGACTTGATGGCAAAGCTAACTTGTCATACTGAGAACTGTCATCTTAACGAGTTGTCATTGTTCATTACATCTGAACTGATTCCTTTGAGCTGTCCCGCATCCCATGTATTCTGTCACATCTCATATCTCTTCTGTAGATTCATCTAGTTATATATAAGTGAGTTGTTCTTCTACAAGTGGGTTGCCATCAAGTACAACACATGCATCATAATGCTAACAAACATATGTAATATAAACAAATGATCGTTGCAACACTCTCACTCTCAAAAATTGGCAATATAAATAAGGATCACGAACCCGATAAATGTTATTTAGTTGTGACACTACCAGCTGTGAGTCAAGATAAACTACCAATGAATCAATCCCATAAGAAATTGCTTCAGGTAGTAAATTAATAATGGCAGTATATTCGGCAATGTTATTTGAAGCAGGACCAATACAAACTCCCCTTGACACCATCAACTGGCCAGATGGATAATAAATCACCCAAGCTGTGGAAGCAAGATTTCGAGTGTGCTGACTAGCACTATCAGCAAATTCGAAATATATCAAATCATCCATCAACACCTGCCAAAGCAGATCAAAAAATGTCGATATCACAAACTTCCCAACAAATATGTACAAAAATACAATATATACAAACAAGCAATTACTTGGTCAGAACCTAAGCAAAATACTTCTTAAGGTAGAGCTCATTTCGGGGCTTTGTCAACTTGTTCCCTTCAAAATCAACTAATCCATAAGACACTTTTCCCAAATCTTGTTTTACTATAAAGGGACCATACCACATAGACTTGAATTTCCTGCCCCCAAGGCGTCTTTATCTTTGTCATAAACTAAGACAAGGTCGCCTTCAGAAAAGACCCGAGGACGGACAACTTTATCATACTGAGTTTTAACCCTTTTCTTAAGGGGCCTTGTTTTTAATGCGACATCTTGACGTTGCTCATCAAGATGTTCCAAATGAACAAGGCATTCTCCGAGACTAGATGTGTTTGGAAGAAGCTCTATAGCTAGTTTAAGGGACGAGATTTCACATTCAATAGGAAAAATATATTCCAGCCCATAAACTAATTGAAAAGGAGTAAAACCGGTGGCAGTCTTGACTGAGGTCTGGTATGCCAAGAGAGTTGGGTACAACATGATGTGCCAATTTTTGTCAATTGTCCTTTGCAGGATAGTCTTGAGGGACTTATTCACGGCTTCAACTTGCCCATTGGCTCGAGGATAATATGGAGATGAATGCTCCCGCTGGAAGCCCAACTTAAGAGCCAATTCGTTCATCAGTTGATTCTGGAAGTGACTACCATGGTCAGCGACAATCTCTCTCGGGATACCAAAACATGAAATAATCTGATTGAAAAGAAACAAGGCTGTTGTTTCACTATCGTTTTTGTAAGTAGGCATGGCCTCAGCCCACTTCGTAAAGTAGTATACGACCACTATGATGTACTTGTGGTTTGCTGCCGAAGGTAGATTACAAGTAGTAAAGTCAATGCCCCACTTTGTAAATGGATCGATAGTGATAACAGGAAAAAGTGGAGCTGGATGCGCACGCATCTTCCGAGTATAGATTTGACAGGGGTGGCAACATTTGACCGCTTCAATACAATATTTGAAAATTGAAGGCCAAAAGTAGCAAGCAAGCAAAATTTTCTGGGCTATTGCAAGCCCTTATGGATGACCGCCACAAGCTCCATTGTGGCAATCATTGAGTACAGATTCTGCTTCCTCCAAAGTTAATCAATGCCTAAGGATTGAATCAACCCATCTATGATATAATGTATCACCAATGATAACATAGTTTTTGGCAAGGTGACATAACTTTCAACACTCATCCTTGGAGGAAGCAGGTAGGAACTTCGAAGTGTAGAGAGATATGATGATATCTCCATACCGGGGATCTTGTGAAGAAATGAGGAACAAATATTCGTCGGGGAAATTTTCCTCATAAAAAATGTCTTCCTCACAAGGCAGCTTGGAAATTAATTCCGCAAAAACCAATGACTTCTTAGACTTAGCTGACAAGAAGTCAAGATCAAATTCTTGCAAAATAAAAACCCATCGATTGTATTTTCCCCCAATCACTTGCCTACTGAGGAAAAACTTGAAAGGATTGACAACCACTAGGACAAATATTTTGCGTAGCAAAATATAATGATGAAATTGCTAGATAGCATGGACAGCTGCCAAGGCCAATTTCTCGAGAGGAGAATAGCATACTTCAGGACCTACTAAGCCTCGACTCAAGTAGTAGATTACATGCTCAGTGAGAGCATCATCCTCCTGAACCAGAACTATACTTATGGTTGATTCTGCCAATGTGATATACAAAAGGAAATCTTTGCCATAATCTGGTGGACTCAACAATGGGGCAAATATTAATGCTTACTTCAAGGCATCAAACAATCGTTGCGCAAAGTTGTCCCATAAAAATGGAATTCCTTTCTTAACAAAATGCATAAATCCTTTGGTAATCTCGACGTAATTAGCTATAAATCTTCTCAAGAAATTTGCCTTTCCTTGGAGACTTTGAAGTTTATGGATGGAAGATGAGGGAGGTAACAGAATTATTGCCTCAACCTTGAAAGGATCTACTCAAATCCATTCAGTCGATACGATGAATCCTAACAACTAAATAGATGTGACTGTAAGAACACACTTATTCAGATTCAACTGGATTTTATAAAATCGACATCTCTCAAAAACTAACTGAAGGTGGCTGGGATGATCGATTCTCTTTCGAGAACGAGCAGCTAAATCATCCAAGTATGCTTCGATGACATGTTTGATGTCGTGGAAAGCATAAGACATGGCCCGCTGCGACGCAGCTCCAGCATTTTTAAGACCAAAAGGCATCTTTTTGTATGCAAGCGTGCCCCGGGGACAAATAAAAGTTGTGTTATGTTGGTCCTCTGGACGGATAGAAATTTGATTATAACCAGAGAATCTGTCCATGAATGAAAAGAATTCATTACCCACACATTCATCAAATATTTGATCAATAAAAGGTGTGGGGTAATTGTCTTTTGAACAAGCTTTATTCAAATCCCTAAAATCGATGCATACTCAGATCGTTCCTTGCTTTTTATCTACTAGGATTGGATTGGAAACCCACTCCGTTAGAGGAACGATGTATATTAAACCCACCTTAAGCAACTTTTCAACTTTAGCATTAATAGCTACTGCTTTCCGAGGATTGACCAATCGAAGCTTCTGATGAATCTGCTTGGCGTTTTCGTATGTCTTGATCTCATGTTGGACTATAGATGGATTAATACCAGGCATTTCCTTATAAGACCAAGCGAACACGTCTTGAAACTCTTTAAAGAGGTTGGTGTAAATTTGAATCTCTTCAGGGGAACAATCAGCTTCGATGAAGACATTTTCTATAACGTTAGGATTCCTAGAGATGTTTATAGGTACAATTTTTGAGATAATCGACATATTACCTTTGACAAATAATTGTGTTGGAGCCAAAGGGTTTGAAATTGTAAAAAAATCGCTACTAAGTAGATTGGAGAACCTGGATTCGACTTCATGCAATGGAGGAAGAAAATATGATCGATGATGTAAATCTTCCCACGGTCGATCTACACCCATCATTGCTTCTAAAATTGCTTCTTTAGATGGTAAAAATGTATCTAAGCAATCCAGAGTAGGAGTGGAGTCAAGGGTCCAAGTTGGAGCCACATCACCATCTAACTCCTCGTCTGAATAAGGAGTGGGATGGTTATCTGTAGATTTAACGATAGATTGATGGCTAAGTTTTGTTATAAACATGGCGAATGCCATTCCACCAACCTGCCCTCCATCTAATGTGGTCGTAGATGAAGGTAAGGTTCAAGGGTTCAAAAAATAACGAGTTCGAAAGGACTCTTTCCGTGAACGCCCCTTGGAGGATGAAATTGCATTGATTCTAGCTGTAGGAGGGGGAAGGTCAAATATACACATCAAGGAAGAGTACATCCCAACTCCTAAATTCTCAATAGGTTAACGGGGATTATCCACCAATGGAACGGTAGAATCCGAAGTTGCACGGGATCACCTAGAGAATAATCTAACTGATCAATTTTAATAATTCTCCCCTCATGTGGAAAATAGAGGATGCAGAATAAAGATGAAACTATGGCATCTATCTCTTAAATCCAATTCCTTCCTAAGAGGAGGTTGTAATCGAGGTTGGCATCAATGGTTTCTACCTCAATATTAAGGACCTTTCCTCCAACACATATAGGAAAGGTCAGGATTTCTGTGTGGCCTATGAGAATGTCCAACAAATGCTGTTAAGAGAGTTGGTGAAGGAACAACTGAAGGTGATCCAATGGCCTTCCAACATGACATAGACTTGACGCATGTGTAAGCTCCCTCATCTATAACTGTCCGAAAAATATTGGTTTTTCGGTAAGTAGATTTTATTTGGAAAGCCATATGGTGAGGAAGTCTCTTTTTGACATTCAACATATCAAAAGTGAGCACTAAAGGATTCTTTGGATCCACTACCCCAATCGCTGAAAGCAAAGCACTTCTATGAGCAGGACACAATTGGAGTACCTCTAATATAGACATAGCACAAGGACTTTGAGCCAAATCTTCTATAATCAAGTAGTTTTGGGCTTCCCTAGCATTAGGGTTAATTGTCAAGAGCTTTGCGGAACCTTTCAGTATTCGAGTTATAGACTCAGTAGAGGGTCGCTCAATATGAAGTGGGTTTGTGGTTTCAAGAACATATTTAGCCTTAGATGTTTCCGTTTCACCATAATCGTGTGCTCGTGTAGTGATGTCGACATGAGAGTTCATCATATAAACGTTTGAGGAATTTTCCCCTTATTGGTTGCCCCCTACGAAGGTACCAATGTTTGAGTTCACGCCAGAAAGTAATTGCTGCTCTTGGGGAAAAGGGTTAGTTAGGACAACTTGGGAGCTAGAGGACCCTTGCTGTAATAACAAGCACCAAGCATCTTGAATCTTAGGGTAGAGGTGAATCAAATGATCTCCATTGCATAACTTGCATGGAGATTTAACCTTCTTCTTGGACTCTGTTATAGCCTAAATCTACCTTAGGCTGAAGAAAGGCAGGTCTAGGGTAACATCAAACCACGCTTAACCTTGTAGCTAGCCCTACTAGGTCGGGAGAGGGCTCTCTCCTTGGCAATCTCAAAAAAATGTGGCAACTTAGGCTTGATACGACTGAAAGTAAATGCAAATTTTAGGCTCGGTATATTTATTTCAGAGGATTTTGATTGATTTTAATGGTTGTTGACTGGATCAGATGAGAAAGGCAGCTTTGGGTCTGGGAAATCAACTCAGATTTGCAGAGGTTTCTGTGGGGTGAGGTAAGCAAGTGTTTTAACACTTTGAAATGAATGTGATGGTGAGTCTAAAGACTGGTGAGGAGTTGAAGAGGGCATGCAAGGTTCATGAGTCCTCTTCAAATAGTGGAAAACATTAAAAACTAAATGTATCCTCTAGGCAGAGCATTGAAAATCAATGGGTTCTACCTAATTCTCTTGATTCATTTAGTTATGAAGAATGAAATAGATTTTGGAACACATACACATAAGAGAAACTAAATTACAGAAGAGAAAACAATGCCAAGACACTTTACCACAAGAATCCCACAAAATGCTGCAAAACCCTGGTTCATTTTCTTGCCAAACTGCAGAATTGATTTACAATAGTGCTCAATGCATCCACAAGAGTCCAACCTTGACAAATGACTAATAAAGTACAAGATATAGGCATCAAACCACCTATTCTAGCCATCAGGGGTCGAATCCATGAGTCAAGGAGCTGTTTCAACAAGATCTAAACTAGGAACTGAAAAATAGGCAGTGGAACAGCTTGCCTCTAAAACTATGGAAACTGATTCATTCATCCTCAAACCAACTCTAATTGATGTATCTAACCCCACAAGTAATTTTTAATCATATTTACACCATAGTGCATCATATTACATCATTAATACCAATGAGAGAAGAAAAAGTCAACTGATAGCCAAGATGGGCGAAATTCTGAACAAACAGGCAAAATTGGCAAAATTTCTCCTATGCATAGCGCCATTGATTCTATACGTAGTTCTTTTTCAAGGCCACTTTTGGAAGGCTTCATCAAGTCTAAATCAGCTGTAGAATAGCTCATTGGAAATCTTGGTGAGTCTACTTTCTGGAACAACTTGAATTTTTGAATTTTGAGTCCATTTTCCCCTCCAAAAATTGATTCTCCCAAGACTACTTCCCGTGTGGGAAAAAAGTGGCAGAAAGGGCACTTTTTGGGTGTTTTTAGCCCTTTTGGAGGTCCAGAACTTGTCAAAATTTCTCAACCATTTCTGAGCATGCATAAATTTTCATGCTGATTCCAAAAATGTAAACTTTTTGGCAAATGGATATCCCCAACAAATGTGTAGCGCTACCAGCGCTACGCACTTGCTGCAAAAAACCTGCTTTTTGCCTTAAAATGTTCAAAATTGACAAAAAATACTCCAAATTTCTTGAAATTTGGCATGAGTGATCCTTATCAGGTGCTTTTATGAGTCAATGAGGCTTCAACCAAGATCTTGAGCTTATCTTGCTCTTTTTTCTTTCTTAAGGCCCTTTTTAGCTTGGCTTTTAGCCTCTTTGTCCTTGCATTACAAATCTTTTTCCGGGTTAGGTAGTGATAGGCTAAGTGACAAAGCATTTTCTTATCTTTGTTTGCCTTCTCAAGCAACCTCTCCAAGTGCATGTTGACTACTCAAAACAAATCTCCTTAGGTTTCTCAATTTCCTTTGCCTTTTGTCTTCTAACCTTGCCTCTTCGCTGCCTAGTCACCTGGCCTTTTTCATTGTTTGTGAACACTTGTGGTGAATGATGAGATAGGGTGGATGGATGAAATATGAGTATAAAGAGATTTTAGGAATGAATAGGTGAGAGGGAATGGGAGTGAGTAGGGTTTAGGGATAGTGTATGAGAGATGTATGTAGGATAAAGTGTGTAGGGTTTTGAGGAGAATGTATAGGGTTTGGGAAATTTATATGAAAGAGTGGGATTTAGGGAGAATATATGAGGGAATGATGTTTTGGAAATTTATATGAGGGAATGGGGTTTAGGGCAAATGGATGAGATAGGAAAACAAATGAGATAGTGAACTTGTCAATTTTATGGGACAGTTTGGGTGAACACTTGGGTTTTAACTTTATGAGTGAAAGAATCACCAAGACTTGATGAAAAACCCTTTTCAACAAGAAGGATTGATTTACTTACTTGCCAAGAGATAACTTGAGATATTTGAAGAAAATTGGGTGATTTTGGAGTGATTTGGGGCTTGGCTGCCAGGTGCGTAGCGCCAGTGTAATTTTACACTAGAAACCTGCCATAGGTGTGTAGCGCTAATTCTATGCGTAGCGCCTTTTTGCATACCCATTTTGAGGGCCTTCCCAGTATCCAAATCGGGCATGTGATAGCTTGCTGGAAATCTTATTGAGTCTAATTTCCAACACAACTTGAATTTTTCAATTTGGAGGTCATTTTCCCTATCAAAAGTCCAATCTCCCAAGACTAGTCAAAATGTGCAAAATGAAATTACCTAAATAGAGAGTGTTGTTGCAGTCAACTTTGGAAGGTCTTCCTCAACTCCAAATTGAGCTCATGATAACTCATTGGAAATCTCGTTGTGTCTAGTTATCATTTAACTCACCAAAAAAATCATTTGGACATTTAATCTAGGAGAAATATTGATTTTCCCAAGGTCACGCTAGAGGTGCAACAACTCTCCTGAGACAACTATATTTTTGACATTTCTATAAAACCATGACACCTGTGTAAAACGTGAAGGAGGTTGTTCTTCCTTGGCCTATTATGGACAAGAACCTCTCTCAGTTTTTCCAAATTCATTTTTTCTTGCTCAAAAACATCATTTGAGTAAAACATATCCCGATGTGTGGAACATGGGATTTATCGAAATGAAGGGGATAAGGGGCTTCTAAATTCTTGAGAAAATTTTGGGAAGTAGGGAGGGATGTTAGGAAGAAGGGGAAAGTGGAATTCCAAATATTGAGTGAGGGGAAGGGGTCCAACAGGGCAAAACACAGGCCTGACCTAGAAAATTGTCAAATTGTAGCAAGAAACTAGGGTTTGTGGGAAAATGAGGAATTCTAGGGATATCAATGATGGGAAGTGTTTAATAAGGTACATTAAGGATAGGGGAAGGAATATGAACATCAGGATACAAGTTTTGTTGATGACTTGACCATCCAAGAGAAATTACCTCCAAAACCCTAAGAGAGGGAAAATGAACCTTACCTAGGCACAACTGAAGCACGAAAAATGTG
The DNA here is from genome assembly GCA_031772625.1 of Pinus tabuliformis. Classification (NCBI taxonomy): domain Eukaryota; kingdom Viridiplantae; phylum Streptophyta; class Pinopsida; order Pinales; family Pinaceae; genus Pinus; species Pinus tabuliformis. The sequence continues at coordinate 1,074,449,612 of CM062816.1, forward strand.
TAAAATGACCCATTGGAACCTGAAATGATGATGAAAACTCTCTGAATGACGGTACACTCAGTTGAATGGTGACATGGACTGACATTTGGACAAGTTTGAAAGAAGTGAAAACAAACCCTAGACCTAATGCCTAGAGACCAAATTTTACTTGCAGACTCACTGAAATGAAAAAAATTGACTTTGACATCCTAAGACCACTTTGTAAGAGAATGTTTGATCACTGGTGGAAGGCTTCAAAGACTGAAACTAACATTGGCTCCAATGGGGATGGTAGCTCCTTGGAGGTGCCAAGAACGACAGATCTCTGGGAGAGCAGACCAGTGCCTTATCCATTGGGCAATGGAGTGAAAAACTCAAACTGAAATTACATGACTGAATATTAATGACTCAAAAACACCAACTGACTTAATACTAAAACACAACTAACAAACTAGAAAATATGCTCAAAATGGAGCTTATTCAATAAAACCTACTCTATCTGTTCCATTCATCACCTGATCAAGTGAAATGAAACAACCAATGCAACCAAGTAAGTATTCCAGCTCCTGTTTGAATTCTTCGCAAGTGCTTTCTTATGAACCATAAGAGAGTACTACTGAAAGGAAACTCCCATGAAAACTTGTAAACAGATTTGTTGAATAATATGGATTCTCTATCTGACTCCAAAAAAATTGCATAAGGATCTTGAAATTCAGGCACACTGGGACTTAGCTCATCCAAAGGATTACTTTTCTTCTCCTAGTACCATGAATTCAAAATTTGATATGAGCTTTATGACAAGACTCCTGCTGAAAATGATAAAGAAGCTGGCTACCAGATCAAGTTTGTTTCAGTACACATTTCAAGCTCATAAGTAGCTAATGGAGAAGGACTTTGACTACAGACATCATCCAACACATCAGCTATTGGATCATGAAAAACTTGAAAATACTACTGCAACCCATTTTCTATTGATTCCAATGAGATTTCATGGTTTTCTACAGGCTGCTCATTTGAAGATATACTATGCAATTTTCCCTTCAAAAACTGAAATGATTCAAAACAAAATGGTACAGAATCATCTGGCATCATTTGATCATATGGTCCAGCTTCCAAGTCTTCATTTGCAACTTGACAATCAATGGCATTTGGAGGCTGCAACTCTGGATATGAAAAGTCTTGAACAAGGTTTTCATTGCCCTCAAGATGGTCTAGATCAAGACTTGTCGACAGTTGATTTCTGATTGCATGAAAGTTGTCTCTGATGAACTGAAACGAAGCAAAACAAAAAGGCAAAGATCCTTCACTTCAAAATTTGCTGCACTTTCCTCCTCATTTCCATAGCTGATATGCAATGGTTGATCACTGTATTCGAGCTGCTGAAAGTGAACTTCCTCCTCCCACAAACCAGCTACGGATTTGTCTGCAACACTAGCTTCTGTTTGGAGAACATAATCATCATCATACAGATCAAACTGAGGCAAATCAATAGTATAAAATACATCATCAAACTTACATGTCAGATCAACAGATCTCTCTTTTGCAAGCCGATCTATAAAATAATAATTATCTAATCTATGACAACTGGGATAAGAAAGAAAATGTTTTGGATCAGCCACTTGTTCCTCTTCAATCAACGAGCTATGGTCTTGAACATCATACTCATTCCTTGTGGTGATATTTTGCATCATATCTTCCACTGCACTTACCAAAATGTCAAGCTTTACCTCTAAAAATCTCGATTCCTCTGGATCTATGTTCTTCATCTCTTTTTCCTTCAACACTGCCCTTCTGATCAACAAATTAGTCTGTACATCTACTATATTATTATGCATCTCTTCAAGTGCTGCAAGGTTCCTTTCTCTCAGCTGAAACTCCATTTCCGTATCAAATTCTTCTGGGTAGTGCAAGAGAGCGGATCCAAGAGGAGGTCTTACATTAACTGGCATCGAAAAATAGACTTGGTTAAATCTGGTAGAAAATTGTTGTACTATCTCCCCTGACTGTCTTTTCAGCTGGTTATACTCTTTTATAAGCAACAAAAGGGTTTTGCCTTATCACCCACCTGTCGAGGAAAACTTTGACGAACTACTGGAAATCTGAGATGCTTGCATATGGCAGGTTTTTGAACCAACTCTTGACTTTTCCTTGCAAAGAAAGAGCAAAAAGCCTAATACTGACATCCTCTTCATCAACTTCAAAAAGGTCGAGAAAAGACTCAAAATTCAATACATGTCTCTCAGCAGTAATGTTGTCCTGTTCACCATCAAATCTTGGTAGATACAGGTCATGGTTTTTATGGAAAGCATGGGATATAGGAGGTAAAATCAGAGGTTTGTATCGATCTGTTATTTTACAAGGTAGTGGGCTATGTATAGGAGGTGTAGAATCAGTCTTGGTCTCTTGAGGCTCATTAGTTTGAATATGGTCATCACAAGCTTCAGAAGAAGGGTCTTGATCAAGCTGAAAGGCATGCGAATCTTTGGTATTCACAATCTTCAAAGGGAAGGAATCAAATGCAGGCTGAGAATCTTTTCTCAAATATGATATAATTTGCAAAGCCTTCTTGACATTCTCAGGAAAAGAGAAGAAATAATTTATAACAAAGAACAAAATGTCTTGGATGAAATTCCAAATTGAATACCTAATCTTTCCATATTGTCCTTTCATGTTTCTGCTGGTCAGGTTCATCCTCCAGTGGAGTCTTTGGATTTGATCTCGAAACTAATTTGAAGTCACCAGGTGAAAGATTTCAGCCTTGTTGTGTCTGATCGTTGTTCACCATCAACAATCAGATTTGAACTTGATTACATTTTGCTGAGGAACATAAAGCTATTTTCCCCAGTATGGTCGCCACTATGTTATAGCCTAAATCTACCTCAGGCTGAAGAAAGGCAAGTCTAGTGTAACATCAAACCACACTTAACTTGGTAGCTATCCCTACCAAGTTGGGAGAGGGCTCTATCCTTGTCAATCTCAAAAGAATATGGCAACTTAGGCTTGAGATGACTGAAAGTAAATGCTAATTTTAGGCTAGGTATATTTATTTTAGAAGATTTTGATTGATTTTAATGGTTGTTTGCTTGATCAGATGAGGAAGGCAGCTTTGGGTCTGGGAAATCAACTCAGATTTGCAGAGGTTTCTATGGGGCGAGGTAAGAAAGTGTTTTAGCACTTTGAGATGAATTTGATGGTGACTCTAAATACCGGTGAGGAGTTGGAGAGGGAATGCAAGGTTCATGAGTCCTTTTCAAACAATGGAAAACATTAAAAACTAAATGTATCCTCTAGGCAGAGCACTGAAAACCAATGGGTTCTACCTAATTCTCTTGATTCATTTAGTTATGAAGAATGAAATAGATTTTGGAACACATACACATAAGTGAAACTAAATTACAGAAGAGAAAACAATGCTAAGACACTTTACCACAAGAATCCCACAAAATGTTGCAAAACCCTGGTTCATTTCCTTGCCAAACTGCAGAAGTTATTTACAATAGTGCTCAATGCATCCACAAGAGTCCAACATTGACAAATGACTAAGAAAGTATAAGATATAGGAATCAAACCACCTATTATAGCCATCAAGGGTTGAATCCATGAGTCAAGGAGCTGTTTTAATAAGATCTAAACTAGGAACTGAAAATAGGCAGTGGAACAACTTGCCTCTAAAACTATGGAAACTGATTGATTCATCCTCAAACCAACTCTAACTGATATATCTACCCCCACAAGTAATTTTTAATCATATTTACATCATATCACATCATTAATTTACCAAAGAGAGAAGAAAAAATCAACTGACAGCCAAGTTGGGCGAAATTCTAAACAAACAGGTAAAACTGGCAAAATTTCTCCTATGCGTAGCGCCAGTGATTCTATGCATAGTGCTTTTTCAAGGCCACTTTTGGAAGGCTTTCTAAAGTCCAAATCAGGTGTAGAATAGCTCATTGGAAAGCTTGGTGAGTCTACTTTCTGGAAAAACTTGAATTTCTGAATCTGGAGTCCATTTTCTCATCCAAAAATTGATTCTCCCAAGACTGCTTTCTGTGTGGCATAAAAGTGGAAGAAAGGGCACAATTTGGGTGTTTTTGGCCCTTTTGGAGGTCCAGAACTTCTCGAAATTTCTCAGCCATTTTTGAGAATGCATAAATTTTCATGCTGATTCCAAAAATGTAAACTTTTTGGCAAATGGATGCCCCCAAAAAAAGCGTAGCGCCAGTGGCACTACGCACCTGCTGAAAAACCCTGCTTTTTGCCTTAAAATTTTCAAAAATGACAAAAAATGCTCCAAATTTCTTGAAATTTGGCATGAGTGATCCTTATCAGGTGCTTTGATGAGCCAATGAGGCTTCAGTCAAGATCTTGAGCTTATATTGTTCTTTTTTCTTTCTTAAGGCCCTTTTTAGCTTGGCTTTTAGCCTCTTTGTCCTTGCATTACAAATCTTGTTCCGGGTTAGGTAGTGATAGGCTAAGTGACGAAGCATTTTCTTCTCTTTTTCTGACTTCTCAAGAAACCTCTCCAAGTGCATGTTGACTACTCAAAACAAATCTCCTTAGGATTCTCAATTTCCTTTGCCTTTTGTCTTGTAACCTTGCCTCTTCGCTGCCTAGTCACTTGACCTTTTTCATTGTTTGTGAACACAAGTGGTGAATGATGAGTTAGGGTGGATGGATGAAAGATGAGTATGAAGAGATTTTAGAAATGAATAGGTGAGAGGGAATGGGAGTGAGTAGGGTTTAGGGATAGTGTAGGAGAGATGTATGTAGGATAAAGTGTGTATGGTTTTGAGGAGAATGTATAGGGTTTGGGAAATTTATATAAAAGAGTGGGATTTAGGGAGAATATATGAGGGAATGATGTTTGGGAAATTTATATGAGGGAATGGGGTTTAAGGAAAATGGATGAGATAGGAAAACAAATGAGAGGGTGAACTTGTCGATTTTATGGGACAGTTTGGGTGAACACTTGGGTTTTGACTTTATGAGTGAAAGAATCACCAAGACTTGATGCAAAACCCTTTCAACAAGAAGGATTGATTTACTTACTTGCCAAGAGATAAATTGATAGATTTGAAGCAAATTGAGTGATTTCGGAGTGATTTTGGGCTTGGCTTCCAGGTGTGTAGCGCCAATTCTATGTGTAGCGCTAGTGTAATTTTATGCTGGAAACCTGCCATAGGTGCGTAGCGCCAATTCTATGCATAGCGCCTTTGTGAACACTAGTTTTGAGGGCCTTCCCGGTGTTAAAATTGGGCATGTGATAGCTCATTGGAAAGCTTATTGAGTCTACTTTCCCACACAACTTGAATTTTTCAATTTTGAGATCACTTTCCCTATCAAATGTCCAATCTCTTAAGACTGGTAAAATTGTGCAAAATGAAGCTGCCTAAATGCATAGTGCTATTGTAGTCAATTGTTGAAGGTCTTCCTCAACTCCAAATTGAGCTCATGATAGCTCATTGGAAATATATTTGTGTCTAGTTATCATTTAACTCACCAAGAAAGTCATTTGGATAATTAAGCTAGGAGAAATATTGTTTTTTCCAAGGTCACTCTAGGCAACTATATTTTTGACATTTCTCTAAAACCATGACACCTGTATAAAAAGTGAAGGAGGTTTTTCTTCCTTGTCCTGATATGGACAAAAAACGCTCTCAGTGTTTCCAAATTCAGTTTTTGTTTCTTAGAAACATCATTTTAGTAAAACCTATCCCAATGTGTGGAATAGGGGATTTGTTGAAATGAAGTGAAATGAAGGGGATGCGGGGCTTCTAAATTCTTGATAAAATTTTGGGAAGTAGGGAGGGATGTTAGGAAGTAGGAGAAACTGGAATTTCAAATATTGAGTGAGGGGAAGGGGTCCAAAAGGGCAAAACACAGGCCTGACCTAGAAAATTGTCAAATTGTAGCAATAAACTAGGGTTTGTGGGAAAATGAGAAATTTGAGGGATATCAGTGATGGGAAGTGTTTAATAAGGTACATTAAGGATAGGGGAAGGTATATGAACATCAGGATACAAGTTTTGTTGATGACTTGACCATCCAAGAGAAATTACCTCCAAAACCCTGGGAGAGGGAAATGAACCTTACCTAGGCACAACTGAAGCACGAACAAGGTATAAAATGACCCATTGGAACTTGAAATGATGATGAAAAATCTCTAAATGATGGTGCTGAACGGTGACATGGACCGACATTTGGAAAACTTTGAAAGAAGTGAAAACAAACCCTAGACCTAATAGCTAAAGACCAAATTTTACTTGAAGACTCATTGAAATGACAAAATTTGACTTTGACAACCTAAGACCACTTTCTAAGAGCATGTTTTATCACTGGTGGAAGGCTTCAAAGAATGACACTAATAGACTCTTTTCTACCCTCACCGGCACCATTGTCGGGCTTGTTCGCATTACCCTTCCCTTCCTGGTTCTTCTTCTTACCTCGTACCTTCTTCTTCCCATCGGATTGTTGATTTCCTTTGGGGTTAGAAGCCTAGATGTTGTTTATGGAGGTAGGTTGGGAAGGCAAAGGTGTAGACGGTGATGCCTAGTTAGAAGAAGCAGTTTGTAGAGATAACTGATGCAAATGGTTCAAAAGGTTCACTGTATTTGCATCAATTGATTTAGTTATACCATCGGCATGAGGGCTTGGATTTGGATTGGCTAAATCAACCTTGGATCTAGGAGCGTTCGGTAGGATTTTCTAAAGATTCCCGGACTGAGAATATATCAGTTCTAATTGCTGGGCTCGAAAAATAGATGGCTCTTCAAAATAAACACCGGAAAGAGAAACATCCTTTGAGATATTAGGTTGTAATGATTTGAGAAACCATTCGAGATGAAAATCTGGTGGAATTTGGGCTTTGATAAGCCTTTTTCTCTATCTCCGTTCTTGGATATGATCTGAAATGTGAGTTGCCGTGTCTTGATGAAAATTGGCCAGAAGCTTAGTTTCGGCTTCATAGCGGATTGACAACTGAAAATGGTTCAAGATAATATTAGCCAAATCAGCAAAAGAAGTATAGGTGCCCCCTGGCAAGTATATATACCATTTGGCCACATTCCCGGTTAGGGTGAGCTGAAATAACCTCAACCTGATCAAATCATCTATCAGGGAGTTGGATGAGCACCATAAGTGGAATGTGGTCACATGGTATCTCGGGTCTTCACTACTCTTCCCTTCGAACTTTGGAATATCTGATGGAAGTTTAGTTGGGACTAAAGGCCAAGCCGGATTGTACCTAATTGGATCATTTATCAATTTAGTTAAGTTTGGCAAATTAAGTGTGGCCAAAAAAGGAAGTTGTGGATGACCTTGGGAATTCCATTCGGAAGGAGTGGGGTTCCCGAAGGTTTGAAAAGAATGACCTGGATTTTGAAAGGCACCAAGTTTCCTAAAGTAACTCGTAGACCCTACTGAACCAAAGGGTGATCCTTGTAGTCCAACAAAATTCGGAGTTTGACCAACTCCTACTGAAAATCCTCCATAACTGGTGAAGTTACCCCCTAACGAAGTATTGAAAGGAGATGATAGCCCCTGATAAGTGTTCCAAGTGTTAGCAAAGGGTGAAAACCTTTGAAATGAATTAACCAAATAATACGGCACATTCCCTTGTTGGCCGAAAAATTGGTTTCCAACTCCTATCCCACTAACCACAGAGTTTGTCCAACTCTGAAAGGGGTTACTACCTTGACTTGTAAAAGGAAAAGGTATTGACCCTGCTATCAAATTGGAATGTGGTATATAACCACTTCCAAATGGGAAACCCTAAATAGAAGCTGATCCACTCATCATGGATGTAAAGGTGGTTGATGGTATATTCAAAGGAACCAAAGGAATACCTTGAGAGGGCATTCCAAAAGGGAAAAATCCAAAACTGGATGCATTAGCTTGAGAACTTTCACTCATCGAAGGAATGGAAGTAGACTCAAATATAGATGTGTTGGGAGTGTTAGAAGGGATGGAAATAGTTCCCCCCCCTTGTATAGATATGGGAGTCTGCATGCTTGCAACACTCGTCATGGATGCCATGCTTCTAGCAGTGGTCATTGAAGGGATAGATGTATGTGGACCTAGGCTCGAAGGCTTATGAGTCGGAGTTCCAACATATAAAAAAACGTTTGGATGATTAGGAGGGATAGGAGAATTTGGAGCCACAACCGACTCTGAAAGCTCTTCTACTTCAATACTATCTTTGGACTAGAAGAGTACTCGAGAAAGAACTGGTGTGTTCCTCTCTAACTTTGTACTAGTACCATGTCTATCTTGTGAACTAATGCCCCCAAGCAGAGGATCAATCTCCAATGCGCCTGCTACCACTGGTTGAAAACCACTGGCAGAATTGCTCCTATGCCTTCTAGGAGAAGTCTAGACTCGTAGGTGAAAGCCCACAAAGTCTCCGAGACCATTGAGATGGTCAGTCAGCCACTTTGAATTATTTTTAAAAAATCTACTTAAAGACTCAAGAAAATTAAAAATCTAGGCCGACTAGGAGCACAGAACACTCACTAAAATGTCCCTAAAGATATCAGGAATCAAACAACTTCCAAGTATTTCTACTCCTATAGGATTGGACACCAAAATACAAGAAATTCAATAATAAGGGCCTTTCGAAAATAGAATGGGGTGATTACAGCCCAGGCCTACTAGCGAAGGTATCAAAGGTAGTTACATTGACCTCCAAACAATAGCCTTTGCTATTGCAAGCCCCCAAGCTTCGCAAGGGTGCTCTCTAGAAGTACTGCTAAACGTGATACAACGTCAACCTCAGGTGCCATGGGATTCCCCTCCGCAGCCACCTGTGTGGATCCTAGGATAGGAAACTATGGTCACCAACTCATATTAGAAGCTAGGCGGAACAGTCATGAGGTAGGCTCTGACAAGTAAGAGAGGGGGTATCTCTCGTCCTTATCTTCACTAACCCTCATGCTTTACTCCCAGTCATGGAGCTCTCCTAGTCTCCCTAATGCTATTGGATTTTGCTCTTTAATCAAACTTCTATGTTTTACAATTTAGAGCGGCCTTGGAGAGTTAACTCTCCTCTCACCTAATCCAAGGCCCTAATAAACCTAAACTTTTTGGTGTATTCTGATGACAATACAAAAGTTCTAGTTTATTTTATTAAGTGCTTGATTTTTAATGGATGTTCTTTTAAGTCAAGGGTATAAATGGAAATGAAACCAATGGTGTTTGTATGACACAAAATAAATCAATGAAAAACTAACTATATGAATGCAATCATTTGTTCTTTGATGAAAAGAGATCTCTACGTGGGTTCTACGAAACGTCTATAAAGCAAAAAAAAATTCTTTTCTTTTCTTAAAACACACTTCACACATACAAAAACTAAAAAAACTATTGATGCTTTAATAATGCAAAACTATCCTAATGCAAGGTGTAATGAAGATGCAAGATCCTAAATTACTCTAAAAAATAACGAAAGTAATTGTTTATAACTATTAATAAGCCAACTTAAGTGTTTGAAAAGAATACAAATTTTGAATACAAAATTCTCTCCAAACAAGAAGCACAAATCCCAAAAGATCACAATTCACTTTCAAAAAATCAAAAGAAACCAAAATCAAACTTGGAAAAAGGAAACAAAAACAATGTTTTTTAAGATATTTTCTTTTTCAAGAAACAATGAAACCAACCTTTTGAAAGCACTCTAAATTCCACTTAAAACTCAAAAACTAAAAGAAGAGCACAAGGAATCTTTGCAAGTTACAAATTCGACAATGAATGAAATCTTGAACAAAAAGGCTTCAACTTGTACTAAATGACCCAAACAACAGCAAATAGCTTGACAAACTGACCAAGAAGTCAGGAAAGAAATATTTTCAAATTCGTAAAAAAAGGGACTTTCAAAAAGCAAGAAAAGGTGTAAGGCCACAAAATCACGGAAAGAAAAGCAAGTAGACCAATAATCGAGGTTGACACTAAGATTGAAAACAATCTGCTGTTGTAGAGGACCAGAACAATCAAGAACCTCTGTACGAAGTCTTGTGTGCCAAAACAAAAATCATAAAACTCACTCAAAAGCAAACCTAGGCCAAATCTTTTCAAAGTGGAAGAGACTTCAAAACAGTAAGCTCGCAGAATAATAAAATTCTATAGACAGAAATTGACCACTCAAAGACTAAATAGACCAAGAAAAAAATCTTTCTCGGCAGAGAGATTTGAAAAAAGAATGAAAAAAATGGTATACACGACTGTGTTCAAGCACATAGGCATGTATATTCACTTCTGATAAAGGAAACTTGCGTATACGTGGGATAACTTCACAGAAACTAGCATGTGTACGCTACTGTAAATAGACTAAAGTGCGTATACAAAGCTTTGCAAGAAAAATAAAACACAAAGCCAGATCAAAAAGATCAGACTTATGGTCTGAGATTCTACTGGACCAAATAATACTGTCACACCAAGCAAACCAAGAACTGAGCCTTGATTGACACTGAACAACCCAAACTAGGAATAACAAGAATGTTATCCCCATTGGAGTCACCGATTATGTTCTGGGAATAAGTACCCTAAGGCTTTGGGTTGAAACCCCAACAAAGAAAGAACAAAATACAGTAAGAAACACTCATACAACTCAGGAAAAATGCTTAAATAAACAAACCATGTGAGAGTGACCGTACCCAGATGTCCTTTGTTCGGGTAGATCTCGCAGGGTTCAGACCCTCTGCAACTCTTGATGTTCTCCAAACTTGAAAATTATTGAATTTGAACATACATAATAATATACAGATAAAGCGTTTTAATGAAACTAACTTTATATCATATAAGAAAATGATTAGTTATACATCAAAATAACATTCATATATGAATTACAACAATATCTAATGCATAAACACAATTAATCTTGGAAACAAGACAATGCTTCTTTTTATTGTAGAAAGCTATAACTAACACAGAGAGAATTCACCTGAGTCTTCTTCTTCGGACTCCAAGCGGAACTGTCCTCCAAATCCATCCAGTCCTAGTCTTCAGTAGCCTCCTTCCATAACCAATACCATGATATCTCAAGTAAGAGGGAGAATATCAACAATCAAGGAAACACGGGTTTCCTGAAACTTGGGGAAGTGCTTGAAGCACAGGGATACTTGAGACTTAGTCAGGGATAATCTCAGTATAATAACTCTATCTCCTCTCCTCCTTAATTCCTTCCCATAAAAGTCTATTTATACTCCTCCCAATTAGTTTTTTAGTTGAGAAACAGTTGGGACATGGGAAATAGGAGGTAATCAACAAGTAAAAACTGTGAACTCAGCCCATAATTAAGGAAATTTATTTTTTTTAAGTGTTTTAACACATATACACGGGTTGGGTATTGACTAACCCACGTGTACATGCTTTTATCTCAGGGCAAAGTAGCATACAGGGAATAAAACATTGTTTTTAAAATATTTGGACCAAGTCTAGAAGGAGGGGTTTGCCTAGGCCATAAACCAAGCATCACAAATACCAAGGGTGGTAAATGGTGCTATAACAATTATGCTTTTGCTGAGTTGAGTGCCAAAGATCTTTTCTTCCTATTTTACCAGTAAACAACTACGGACCCAACACTGGACATTCCACTTGATGTACTCTTTCAATATGATGGACTCCCCGCCCAAATCTGCATCTATGAAGCCACACAACTTCACTCCCTTTCTCCATTTCTACCATAGAACAAACTAGGTAGTGCCTCTAAACTACCATAAAACATGATTAGCTTCCTTCCAAAATAATTTAGTTGGCCTAACCATAACTTGGCTCAACTGGTTGGATACATAGCACATATTTGGTCGTGTGTTCAGAAGATACATGAATGAACTGAATAACACATATCCTCCTTCCTCTAGTTGGCTGCTAAAGGTGTCTTCATGGGTTTGCAGCTCTCCATGCTAAACTTCTATAGTATCTCATTTGCATACTTGCCTTGAGAGACAAAAAATTTGTAATTGCCTTTCCATACTTCCAACATGAGGAAGTAGTGGAGAGACCGATGTCTTTCATTTCAAATTCTCTTGCAAGGTTCTCCTTGCAAGATCTGATCAATTGCTCATCACAATTTAAAATTAAATCATCAACATATAAGACAATAATAATAAATTTACCTTCTACCAAGATGTGACAGAGGTTTGTATCTGCTTCACTTTTTGTGAAGCCCAAACCAGTGAGATAACTCTCAATCCTAGTGTACCATGCAGATGGTTCTTATTTAAGATCGTACAATGCTTACTTGAGTCTGCACACATGAGGCTCCCGATGAAATGTCTCAAAACCTTATGGTTTCTCGATGTACACCTGCCTCTGAATAACACCATTGAGAAATGTTGTTTTTACGTCCATCTAGTGGATCTTCCACAGTATCTGTGCAGCCAGAGAAAGAATTGATCTAATTGATGAGTACCTTGCTATAGGACAAGAGGTGTTAGTATGAAAATTCTTAACAGGTGTACCAGAAATACTTCACTTAAGTCACAGGTGACAAGTGACCCTAAAAACAAGATGTGGTTGTTTACACTTCAGATCTGCAATGACAAAAGAACAAAACCCTGCAACAAAAAGATCATGTGTAATCTAGAACATAGAACAACAAGAAATAACTGATACAATATCCCAATATATAAAGAATTTAATTGAATAATCATTTTATTAATAACACCTAGAGAAGAATATTTACAGTAGGGGTCTATAAATCCGCCTCCATGGGATGGATCCGTTGATGTCCTTGTGCTTCAATGGTATGTTTCTCTCTCTCAATTTGTAGAAAAGCCAAAACAAAATAGAACTCAAGTGAGAGCTCAAATGGAATGAGATGATAATGGTGATGATGATACTAACCATGGTGAAGAATGAATGGAAATCACTCTTATTTATAACAAAGTATTGGGCTAGATTAGAAATTGGAAAATAATAAAATAGTATTGACCAAATCAAGGTCTAACCTTTAGGAATACATTATTATCTTTTTTGGAGAGGGAGAATATATTAAAAGTGATCAAATATCTTTATTTAGAAAATGGTTGAAGTAATTTACAAATAAAATGATTTATTAATCACTTTGCAAGGATTAAGAAAGGTGTGAATTTGAAATAATTATTAAATAATAGTTTAACAATTAGTAAGAAATAATAAATAAATAGTGATTTATTTAATTATTCCAAGGTGATTTAGTCAAATGGGTTAATAAATAATTATAAAATAATGTTTTAATAATTATTTCTAGAGGAAATTAAATAAATAATGATTTATTCAATTATTCTCATGGTTTTTTTTTTTTTTTTTTTTTTTTTTTTATTTTATTTTAAATGGAAATAATTTAATAAAAATGGTTTTCTAAATTAGCTCCTATGGTGAAAGAGATTTTTCTATGGTAAAATTAATCCTACATGTGGTATATCAATCCATCTAGTTACAAATGGCTAGGTGATCATTTTTTAGGTGATAACAGATTTGCCCCCAATGTACGAGCATCAGGTGAAAATGGTATGACCAAATGAGTTGTAGGTTACACTTCCATGGGACACCAAAGGGGGGAGAGAGAGAGAGAGAGAGAGAGAGAGAGAGAGAGAGAGAGAGAGAGAGAGCAATGCAAGAAAGGATGGAGGAATGGAGGGGACAAGACCTACTAAGATGATATAAGTCTCCTTTTATTTTGGAGTACATGATATCAAATGAGGCGGGTGAGGCATAAACATATCTGCTGGGATAACTCAGTACAAATAATAATGGCGTGCCCATTTCGTCACTCTGTTGTGTTGACAACTAGAGCCAAGGAAAATCTTTAAGGATTTGGAAATTGGGCCTTTATACTGGATGGGACTCCTATACCAAATGGTGCGAGGTCTGATTGAGACTTCATATCCGGGAGACCCCCTTTGTTGACAGATTTCTAGAACTGTCAAAACTACCATAGTCATTAAAATACATAATTGAATTTAATGAGCCATGGAAACTAGAGGACATAAAAAAAAAGCTAAAGCATTGTTACAAGAAGTCTAGGTATAGACCAGATTTCAAGAGAAATTGGAAGGTCAGAGGTGGTCTTAAGTATAGTAAAAATGGGCATAAGAAAGAGTGGAGTCCAGAAGATACAAATAAAATGGAAAGCTCGATTCCAACCAACCAAGGCCAACCCTAGCAAGAATTTAACTCTATTAATAAAGGTCAAAATACCAAAATTTCAAGATAATATGCCAAGAGCTACAGTGAAGGACCATTTAAATTCTAGACTTATGGGGAGAATCACTTAACGATGGATTGCACAAAGCACAAGAAGTAGAGAAAGTCATAGACATGGCCTAAAATTTAAGTATAATTTATGCACTAGTGGATAATCACCAAGCTAGTCTCCAAGAAACAATCATAGAAATGGAAGGTATGCTTTGTACCAAAGTATTTGTAGAAATTATGGTGTAGAATTTCAATTTCTCATGAAATTTTAATCAAGATCACTAGAAACAAACCTACTATACTACTCCACAGAAAGTAATTCATAATCTAAAATAACAATTTCAAACATGCAATAAGAAATAACACATATGAAACAATATTTTTCCTCTGGAAAGGAATCTGCTAAAATCCACAGTGCCTACTTGCATTAATATGATGAATAGAGATGTATTACAATTGCTTTGCTCGACTAAGAATAACATGTAAGTGAATAACCTCTCTCTACTCACTAAGAAGATCTGACCTAGGCTTAGTCAATTTATGCCTCTAGTTGAGCCCATATTTCCTTGCGTAATTCCTTGAGAAATTAGGCCCTTATTATTTAGGAATTTCTCCAAAATGGATTGCACAATTCCCAATGTTAATCATCTAACTGAATGCAACACCTGTACAATCAAGAATACTCTACAACTGATGTTACACTATCTTGGAATCTCCACCATAATCGGGGAACTCAAATTATCTACATGAACTAGCTAGTTTGGGTTGATTGATCAGTTAACTGGATTATCATTAAGTTTGATTGAAGTCCCACTCCAAAACTAACCTTCCACTAGTTCCTCCAATAGTTGGAACTAGTTTAACTAAAAACAATTTGAGATAACTGACTTTGATTGCTACAAATTAGCAATCACACATGCTTAACTGAACTCTAATTCCTCCAACTTGAATTACTAAGTAAACTGGGTGACACAAGCCATGTCACACAAGTTAATTGTATCTAATTTGTTCGCTAATGTGGAAAGTTGAATTTTCTTAATTTGATCAAGGTAGAATAAAATTGAGAATTTCTTGTTGCATTTTTCAACACTCCCTCTGAGAAAGAAATGGATTATCAACCACATGTATCTTGCACCTGTGGAGCTCGAACTTCCCTCTTGACAAATATTTTGTCAAAATGTCAGCATCTTGTTCCTCTGTTGGAATGTATTGTAACAACATTATCGACCTCTACACACAGTCCCATAAATGGTGATACTAGATATCTATATGCTTGGATTGATCGTGAAATACAAGATTTTCATAGATCTTGATGAAACTTTGATTATCATAGTATATCATAGTTGGATACATCATCAAGCCAAATATTCCACAAGTATCTTTCTCATCTAGATCGCCTCACATGTGGATTGACTTACATCTAGCTATTATGTTTCTGCTGAGTTGAGCACCAAAGATCTTTTCTTCCTGATGTACCAGTGAACAACTACACCCAACACTGAAAATTCCACATGATGTACTCTTTCAATATGATGGACTCCTCACCCAAATCTGTATCTGTGAAGCCACACAACTTCACTCCCTTTCTCCATTTCTACCATAGACCAAACTAGGTAGTGCCTCTAAAGTACCATAAAACATGATTAGCTTCCTTCCAAAATAATTTAGTTGGACTAACCATAACTTGGCTCAACTGGTTGAATACATAGCACATATTTGGTCTTGTGTTCAGAAGATACATGAATGAACCCACTAGCACATATCCTCCTTCCTCTAGTTGGTCACTAAAGGTGTCTTCATGGGTTTGCAGCTCTCCATGCTGAACTTTTGTAGTATCTCATTTGCATACTTGCCTTGAGAGACAAATAATTCCCAATCGCCTTTCCATACCTCCAACCCGAGGAAGTAGTGGAGAGACCCATGTCCTTCATTTCAAATTCCCTTGCAAGGTTCTCCTTGCAAGATCTGATCAATTTCTCATCACCACTTAAAATTAAATCATTAACATATAAGACAATAATAATAAATTTACCTTCTACAAAGATGTGATAGAGGTTTGCATCTGCTTCACTTCTGGTGAAGCCCAAACCAGTGAGATAACTATCAATGCTGGTGTACCAAGCACATGGTTATTCTTTAGGACCATACAATGCTCGCTTGAGTTTGCACACATGAGGCTCCCGATCAAATGTCTCAAAACCTTATGGTTTCTCGATGTACACCTGCTTCTCAATAACCCCATTGAGAAATGTTGTTTTTACATCCATCTAGGGGATCTTCCACGCTATCTGTGTAGCCAGAGAAATAATTGATCTAATAAATGAGTACCTTGTTACAGGAGAAAAGGTGTTAGTACAAAAATTCTTAACAAGTGTACCAAAAATACTTCACTTAAGTCACTAGTGACAAGTGACCCTAAAAACAAGATGTGGTTGTTTACACTTCAGATTTGCAATGACAAAAGAACAAAACCCTGCAACAAAAAGATCTTGTGTAATCTAAAACATAGAACAACAAGAAATAAATGATACAATATCCCAATATATAAAGAATTCAATTGAATAATCATTTTATTAATAACACCTAGAGAAAAATATTTACAGTAGGGGTCTATAAATCCGCCTCCATGGGATGGGTCCTTTGATGTCCTTGTCTTCAATGATCTATTTCTCTCTCTCAATATGTAGAAAACCCAAAACAAAATAGGACTCAAGTGAGAGATCAAATGGAATGAGATGATAATGGTGATGATGAGAGTGATCATGGTGAAGAATGAATGGAAATCCCTTTTATTTATAACAAAGTATTGGGCTAGATTATAAATTGGAAAATAATAAAACAGTATTGACCAAATCAAGGTCTAACCTTTAGGAATACTTTATTATCTTTTTTGGAGAGGAAGAATATATTAAAAGTGGTCAAATATATTTATTTAGAAAATGGTTAAATTAATTAACAAATAAAATGATTTATTAATCACTTTGCAAGGATTAAGAAAGGTGTGAATTTGAAATAATTATTAAATAATAGTTTAACAATTATTCCAAAAATAAGATTAAGGAATAATAAATAAATAATGATTTATTTAATTATTCGAAGGTGATTTAGTCAAATGGGTTAATAAATAATTATAAAATGATTATTTAATAATTATTTCTAGAGAAAATTAAATAAATAATGATTTATTCAATTATTCTCATGGGGTTTTTTAATTTTAAATGGAAATAATTTAATAAAAATGGTTTGCTAAATTAGTTCCTATGGTGAAATTGATTTTTCTATGGTAAAATTAATCCTACATGTTGTATTTAAATCCACTTAGTTACAAATGGCTAGGTGATCATTTTTTAGGTGATAACAGATTTCCCCCCAACGTATGAGCATCAGGGGAAAATCATATGACCGAAAAACATTGTTGGTTACACTTCCACGGGACACCAAAGGGAGAGAGAGAGAGAGAGAGAGAGAGAGAGAGAGAGAGAGAGAGAGAGAGAGATGAAGCAATGTAAGGAAGGATGGTGCAATGGAGGGGACAATACCTACTAAGCTGATATAAGTCTCATTTTATTTTGGAGTACATGATCTCAAATGAGGCAGATGATGTTGAAAATAGCAACAAGAAATGATAAAAATAGAAATGCTAAAAATAGCATTGCTATAAATAGCATTTCAGGATATACTCCAACTCTGTTGGAAATAGCAAAAAATAGAAATACTAAAAATAACATTGCTATAAATAGAATTTCACGATATATTCCAATTTTAATTTGTCCTTGAATTAAAATTGAGAATTAAAATTTGAATTTAGTCTCACTAGCTGTTTGAAAAATAATTAATTAATTCATCTCGAGTTAATTAGCTGGAGAAAATCAAACATGAAGTCTTTGTGAAGACATGCAATAGTTATCGCTTTGATTGAGGAAGTTATCCCTTAATTAAGGAGATAAGGATGAGTTGTATTTGAGTTTTAATTAGTTAGCTTAGTTAACTGAGTTAAGTCCAGTTAAATTAGTTCCAAATAGTTGGAGGAACTAATTGTGAGTTCAGTCAGGTAATGCATGCATGCATGCAACTAGTGTTCTCCAGATAACTGAATATTCTCTCATAAATAACTCATGCATGTCAGTTCAGACAAAGACCTAGTTGAGATTAAAGGAAGGGATAATGTACTACCAGTTGGAGGAATTTTTGTATAAAGGAAACTCATCCATGCAGAAGGAATTATCTCCTTCAGGATTGCGCAGTTATTTCAGAGGTTAGTGAGTAGTGTGTGAGGTAATTACGCACAGGTGGTAGCTTGACGACCCAGGGGAAACTACACAAGGAAATAGGAGGCTTGGAGGACTGAAGGAAGGCATATGTGTTGTCTATTTTGTCTATGAGCAATAGTGAGGGATTGTACTAAGAGCTGGATAGCTTGAGAGCTAAAGCTTTGTGTAATCTTGAGATATTTCCACTTGTATGATAATACAGATAGCAAGGCATTTTAGCTGAGGTTTTCCCCAGAGTATTCTTTTGTGTTCATGTGTGATTAATTTCTTCTTCATCTCTTATATGTGTTCTATTTGATCTTGCTCAAAATCGATTAAGCTTCCACAAGTTTGTTTGTAGAAGTAGATAAAGTATTTTGCTTTATTATATTGCATTATCAAGTGATCTACAGTGAGAATTTCTACAGGCGAGGGATAAGCATATCCACTGGGATAACTAAGTAAAAATAAAATGGCGTGCCCAATGATGTGGGACTGAGCTACAAAGTACATAATAAGCTAGCATCAATGGGCCAAAATGTGATACAATAATACAATGAGTCCCATATACATAATGTGCCTGGAAAAAAAAGTCCATAATTGAATACAATAGCATCTGTTGATCTGAGTACATGAGACATAATTCCCCTCAATATGACATGGTGAGGGGGGATCACAACCAGAGAAATCCTCCTGCATGGGAAAGGGCTCTCAAGATCTGAATGGATCATTTGAATGAGACATGCATGTTTTGGGTGCTATAAGCGACAGAAACCAAACCCATCAAATATGTGGAAATGTATTTGAGGTTGGATAATGATTTTCTGATATCTTGACATGTGGGAGTCTACTTGAAGGGCCACCCCCTCATGAGGTCTGGAAAATCTCACACATACCTAGGAAATAATGATACAATATACTCGATCACTAGATCATTAATTGTATGATTATCAATTGTGTGATAATGAGCTGGAGTTGAGCATGCGAGAAAGAACCAAGTCAAAGGGAAATGATGACTCCCTTTACTTAATTTGAGGCACTGAACAATGATGAAAGTTGGAGCCAAGCTACACCACCCTTTAGACCACTCTGCTAGAATAAATGTGTTGAAGTCGACAAAAGATGGCTCACTAGAGGTGAGGCAATGAGGATTCCCCAACAAAGGCATGCTGGACATAGTAATGTGATTAATGAACTGACACCAGGGATGATGATGGAAGTATACAAGATGAGAGGTGGACTGATGACTTCCCTTATCAGAGAATGATATGCATGGTTTACCTCGCAGTGACTGACTCAATTCTAGAGTGGATGGTGAATTACTCAAATAGAGGCTTTTCAAAGATGGAGCAGTATATTTGGAGGCAAAATATGTCAAGCATAATGGGATGAATACGACACAAATATGGAAAATATAAAGTAACGAGACTCAAGGGGAATCGGAACAGACTCAGTAGATTCAAGGTTAACTCATCTCTAATGCTCTGAATAAGGGTGAGTTGATGGTGCTTCCACATGGGGGAGGCCTAAAGGGGACCACAAAAAACATGAGTAGAAAAGGTTTATTCATGATTAAAATCGACACATGAGTCAACTAGTGCCAAGGTAAATTGGTACCGGAGCACAACATGTTCATATGAAGAAATTTGATTTTAATAGGTGCCAAAGTGAGACCATGTGGAAAAATAGTTTCGTGGTGAATTATAAAATTACCAAAAATAAAGAGAGACCCATTATATAATTCGGTGAGAGCTTTCCAATGGTAATGATGTTTCATTAAATAGAGCTATGGTTTGGTCACAGTGGGTGGCAAAAAAATAGGGGTTTTCTTATAAAAGGGATTCTTAGCCCCAAATCCAATTCATTTGTATAGTCATTCGTTGGAGAACTTTTAGAGGAGGAGAAGGCCCTAAATCACGAGGAGATTGTAGCAGACAAACCGACTATCAAAATTTGGATCTGTGAATTTTAGGTAGGGGACCTTACTTGTCTAAAAATGGCCTTAATGCTTCTTTGAAAGGATAGTTCCTAGTGAATAATGAAGGTAAGAAAGGAATAAAGGAATTAACTACTAGAGAAGGTCTAGGATCATCCCCGCCCACCAAGTCAAACATAGGGATTAAGTGGTCAGTGTGGTATCAAATAGGGTGAAAATATGGTATCAAGCATCTACAATATGCATTGTGGATATGGCTCATTGTGGAGGTCAGTAGGAAAAAATATCTATGGAATGAGAAGATAATTGATCATACCTAGATCGTTGGAATTTAGGCTGAGACTTATGGTAATCAAATGAGAAGGTGTCCAGGGGTAATCATGCCCCAAAGCATGAGATACTGCCTCCCATCTTGTGATTATGGAGGAATTATTAGGTGAGAATGATGCTACCTAGCTAGATGAGTCTGTGGAGTGCCATTGTGTTCCAAGTGGTCAAATAAGGGATTCAAGCATTCAGTTTGACCAGCACAAGATCCTCCAGAAAATGATGAGGAGATGTAGGGGCATAGTTTCCCCCTAGTTTGGTATAGATGGATGTAGCATGCTATTGGCATGCTAAATGTATTTATAATAGTGGAATCTAAACACATTTTGATGATGTGGTTCGTCATTTTTTATATCTATGGGTGGATTCTGATGGGAAGAATGGATAAAGGATGTAGTAAGAGAAAGAAAATAGTGGATTACCAATCTCATTTGGAACTGCACAAATGAATCAAATGGTCTAAACTTTTGGGTTCACATACATGGTGTCACTATACCAAAGAGTGACTTCGGATATAATGACCTAATACTCACCGAAACAACGCAGTGGTTGACCAACAACAATGTATAAGGGATTGGGTTGTTGATGTAAGATGAAGGAATGATTCAGTGGATCATAGCCATGGTGACCTGGAGCGATATGATACTTTAGAATTTCTTTAGTATGGGGAAGAATATTGAAACTAGAATCAACAATACCATATGCACTAGGAAGGTTGGGGAGAATTTCTTCTCCTAGACTCTAGAAAGTGTATTCCCCCTTACCAAAACATTGAGTGGAAATATAATGGCCACAAGGAGGATTTGGCTCAAATTCATGGGTTCAATGTAAGGTTTTATTGAACCAATTGACCTCACCATGGATGAAGTCTTTGGAATCCACAGCATATTAATCATAGGTTTGGTGCAGAAGGAAGTACGCACAATGGTGCATTTTATCCCAAGAATAATCATGGGTGGTAATTGCTTCCATGATGTCTTCATGAGAATAAAATATGGGAGGATAGGAGGAAGAGAGACAAAATGATGAAGAGGAGCTACCTGAGGCATCTTCATGAGAGAAAAGGTTCACATGTGCATAGTTAACAAGGGGAGACAGATGACTAGTATATGTGACATCTACTGATGTTGAGACCAAAGTGTTCATTAAAGAAGGTTCAATAGAATCACAATAGGAAATGTTGAGAGATCCAAATATAGTGATCCCATGGAGGATTAAAGGTAGAGAATAGTGGTGAAACTATCCATAATCTCCACATTAGGAGGAGGAATCACAATGGTGGGTTGGGAAACCTCATGTTCTGGCATAATAGTGGAACAAGAACTCACAAATAGAGGACAAGTGGAATAACTACAAGCGTCATCTAACTCGTGAAGCACTTGATGTGTATCATGAAAATATTGGAGACAGGGACAGTGATGGGAATAATGGCCATAGTTATCATAGAAATCACAAGGGTGATTTGTGCGCAAGGATCTATTCTTCTTAGCTGACTCGGGTAAGGTGACATAGACCTCTGGAACGTTAGAGTCAAGAAAGGTATCAAAGACCACATTCTTGATATGGGGGAGCTCAGGACAATTTTTGGTGCCATGTCCAACAATATCACACAAAGTGCATTGAGGAGTAGGATTTGGAGGTTTATCAGAAATTGGAGTTTTTTGGGTGCCTTGTCTTTGGTTCCATTTTTTCTGGGATTTCCCCCCTCATCAGATTCTTTCACAACAACATTGGATTCATGTTGAGGTTGTTGTGGAACTGAACCAAAGGAAGGGTTAGGATCAATAGGTTGAACAAGGTTCAAAGATTTGTAAGGTTTGATTTGATTAGGAGAAGTGTTTGCAGGAGGATCAATGTACCCGACTTGGATCCCCAAGGTAAACTCAACATATCCATGATAGGGGTAGAATAAATTCCAGGGGGAGGGAATAATAAATGTATCTAACTAGAAGGGTAATAACTTGGGGGAACTTCTCTCGAATGGTTAAGGCCTAGGGGAATGGTTGTGGGCTGAAAAGGGGCAGGAGAGATACTAGTAGAAGGAAATGGACAAGGAGGATTTGTACCTGAAGGGTGGGTTGAGTTAGGAGTAGGAAGTTGCGGAGGAGCTGGCTACTATGAAGGCATACTTGATCACTTACTGGTGGCCTGTGATAATTGAAGAACACAAACACTAGAATAGCTAGGCATCGAAGGGGTAGGTGTGGGCCATAATAAGCCATAAGAAGTGTGGAATCTCTATAGACTCTAGGAGATACATCGGTTAAGGAAGTGATAGTCTTATTTCTAGTCATCGATGAGGTAGTGGTTTGAGGAGATGTTTGAGACTGAGATTCATAGTAAGTCAACTGATCGATAATGACGATATTTCCATTGTGGGGAAATAACATCTTGCGAAAGACAATAGATGTGACAATGGACATGGAATAAGTGTAACTACGACCCAACAATATGTTATAATCTAATGGGGCATCAATGATTTCAATATCAATTAAGACAATCTTGCTAACAATGGTGATAGGATAGTTGTGATACAAACTAAGGGGCTGCGAGGGATGATTGTCCCAAGCACGAAGAGTAATAGTGGATGGGGACAAGTCAAGGGACCTTAGTTTCTTCCAAACACTAGTAGCCATCACACATGTGGAGCCACCTTTGTCTATGATACACCGTTGGACTATGGCATTCTTTATGGAGGCAGGTATTTGAAAGTAAAGTAAAGGGGGAAGGGGGGGATCTTCCACTTTGTCAATCTCAAATAAAATCATATGATCGTCAAAAGGATCCACAACACCTAAAGTAGAGAGTAGAGCTTTCTTGTTGGGATGGCCACATCTAGAGGACTTGCAGCATTGACATGGCAGTAGGAGACTAGGCCAATTCATCTACTATGCTATAGTTATGGGAAACTTTAGAAGAAGCAACATTTCGATGTTATGGACCTTTGGGGATCTTGGGGGGAACCTTGAATTTAGGTAGAGGAATTTGTAAGGTGCCGTTTGGTGACAACAAAGGCTTAGTGAATAATTTGGGTTGAGAATCAGACATTGAATTTTTAGGTGGCTTGTCGTATTGGCACGACTGAGTTTGGAGGTTGACTTGTTGGGTGTTGACTTTGTTGGAATTCATCATGAAAATATGGTAATTGTTCAGGACAAATTGTGAATATTGAGGAGATTCATTAATTTGTGTGGGTTAGGCAGCTATATATCCCTGATGGGAAAGGGATTGGTAAGCACAACTAGTAGTGATGAAGGAGGAGGGGGAGGAGGTGGAAAAATGGTTCAAGGTCCTCTTGTCTAGAGGTAGCTTCTTGAGCTTCCCATGTTTGGTGCATATGAGGTAACAAGGGAAATTCATGAGTATAATGGGCATATAATCTGTAACAAGAACAAGGTTTATTCGTTTGAAGAGCAATTTTTTCCTTGGTTTGTCCTCCCTATTGCTAGGTTTTGGGAGTAGGCTAGTTACCCTGAGGGGAATTAGGTGGTGGACCCTGGTTTCATTGTTACCTTAATATGGTTGGTTTTGGTTACCCTTCCCCTTATTCTTTTGCTTGGGTTGGGGAGATTGGTTGCACTCTGCTGAGCATACACTTGACCTTGAGGAGGTGGTTGCTATTGTGCCAAAGGTGGAGGAGGCATGGGATGTTGGGGCGCTGGTGTCGAAGGGGCTTGAGAACTAGGCGGTGCATAAGGATAGAAAGAATTGGCATAAACATTGTGATAGATAGTTTAAGTGACAATTGGCCCTGGAATCAACTCATGTAGATGGGGATATGTGTATGATGTGCTTAGACCTCGCTAAGGATTTCCATTGGAAGGAGCAAGAGGGGGATAGGTGTAAGTGGAATTGGTCCCCCCTTGGGGTTGACCATAACTCATGTGAGGTTGAGGATATGGTGGAGGTGGAGGGTGTGAGATAGATCCAATGATAATATCAGTGACATGAGATGCCCCTGATGCATTAACAACACTGGGCCAAGGTAGATCAAGAATGCCAGTATAAACATATCATGATTGTGTATAGATCAGGTCATATTTCAAAGCTACTTGGAGCACATCTTCCTCAGACTAGGGGACCTGGGAGGAGAAATATTTACCAATGGGGGTCAAAATAAATCTAAGGAACCAATCCATATAGACATGGTCTTAAAATTCAGGAGCTTTACATATGCTCCTCCTTCTACCTCATTCTTGAGCATGGTCAGAAAGGTGGGTGGCAGAAGTTTGATGAAAAGAGGTCAAGAGTTCAGTGCCAGTGTCATATCAGAGAGGTAATTATAAGTATGACAAAAAATCTTTGGCTAGAGTTCTGAAGGTGGAATGGGAGGCATGCAGTTGGTCCAAGTACCATTTAGCAGCAGCTCCAGTAAGGGTGAATTGGAACAAACAAAGGCGAATGGAGTCTCCAGCGATGGAATTAGATGAACAACACATATGAAATGAGCGAACATGATTTGTGGGATATTTTCTAGGATTAACTTCAAACTTGGGGATGTCAGACGAAAGGTTGGTAGGAATAAAAAGCCAACTGGGGTCATGGAAAAGAGGGTCGTTGATGAGTTGGATGAAATAAGGGAGGCTCAAACCAACCATAAAGGGAAGCAATGGAAGAGAAGTGACCATACTTGTAGAGGTTCTTCTTGTGGGGTTACCTAAGTTACCACCTTGGTTATGAAGTGAACAATTGACTTGCAAACATCCCAAGTGCCCTAGAGGTAGCTCAATTAACCTCATTAGATCAGCCCCTATACTTTGTATTTACTGACTATCATTAGCTCGGCCTAAATCCCTGAACTAAGCTGCAAACTGTGACAAAAAACCAAGTTAAATTCTCTTCCCTGGACCATTGCACCTTCTCTTCTTGGCAATCTGGATGCATCACACCTCCCATGTGTAGTAGGTGAGATGCATCCCTGTTTCCGTGTGTTACAGGTGCGATGATCAGATAAGACTGTTTCTGCCTCCAGATTTTGGTTTTTTCTTCACTGTCTTCAACTTTATTCAGGAGTTTTGCTGTCTGTGATCAGTAGACCACTTTTGAAACGCCTTTCCTTTGCATCATCCAGCCTCCATTGTACAAATATTTGTGAAAGTTTTTATGTATTTTTCGCCATTCACAGTTCTCATTTACAAAATAGTAGCTTAATCGAACTGTCGTCTTTTGATTTGAAAGTGTCGCAAGTGTCATTTTCAGTCAAAGGAAAGAATACTTCTCTTTTTGATAGTCGATTACACTATTACTCTTGTATTTGATCTGAATTAATAATATTTCAAGTGTCAAAAGCAGCTTTCAATTCAAAATCGTAAAGTGTCGTCTTGTTTCCTTTTCATTTTTTGAAAAGAAAATCGTTAGTATTGTCACTTTGAAAGAAAGAATAATTTAGATTTGTACTTAGCATTCTTTTTGTCATTCACAAATTAATAAAGTGGAAAACAAATACATGCATGTGCATTTTCATTTAGACTGCTTGTTGATTTTGATTTAGGACAGTGCATCTAGTGTGTGCTCTCTACTCTATGTTGAAAGGATATCGTTTCTCTTTCCTTAGTAGCTAGGATTTTCATTTCAAAAAGAAGAATAAACGATTGCTTATCATCTTAGATTTCATATTTAGGAGTTGTATATCTACATCACGTGGTGAACATTAAAGGAAAACTTCTTAAGAAATATCAACTGTAAAATAAATTCAATGAACATAAAAACGCTTTGGAACCTAACACACAACATCTAGAAGTCTAGGCTAGAGAGATATTTCGGCGTCGTAAAGCCTGGTAATTGTCGCTTTCATCGTAGGTTGGGTGATTCCTCCTCTTTGGGACGACAAGTGCCAGTACGGACTTGTCCTCCCACGTACCATCAAGTATATATTGGGAGACCACAATAGGCTATATCCTTTATCCTTAGGAAGCCGTGTCTGCCGCCCTACCAATCGCAATGCACTGAACACAACATTCGGGAAGATTGACTGCCATATTGTAAAAAGTATTCTGCAGTTTTGTGATTGGTTTGGTAATCCCTCTCTCTATATTTCCAGAGTAGTCTCTTTCATTCCTTTTCAGACTCCTTAAAGGAAAAGGTCCATCTGAGCACTTGTCACTTTAGGCTCATTAAAAATCGAAGGTGACTAGAGTCATCTTTAGCTTTTTCTCAACTCTTAAAAATTGAAAAAGCAAGTTGTGTCAAAGCGTCTAAAATTCATTTAATTTGGAATAACATTTTCCCCTCCTATTTTGAGTTGATCAAATAATCCGCAATCGTGGAATAAAGTCAATCAAAACCCCATTGTTCACGGAGACTGATGAGTCAACCATCTTTGACTCTAGAAACGAAACCATTCCAGGCCAAGAAAATTCATTTAACTGGGTCAAAGTCTCCTATTTTGTTTGAAACTTGTGTTTCAACATCCTCTGAGATTCCAGTTACTCCAACCATTTCCAGTATCCCCGCCTCTATAGAAGAAGTTCCACAGTTACAAGAGGACATTAGAACTGATACTAGTGTAACAGTAAACACTTCTATTCTTGAACTAGATCCATCTAGAGTTGATTCGGAAGGTGTTACCCCTCTAGCATCTGTCGTTGTAGAATCTATACCTTCTTCGGCACCAGATATATTTTATGGACCTGACGGTCTACCTCTTCCACCTAGATGGATTGCTATAGAAGAGATTACAGAGGATCTTCCATCCAGTACTCCATCACATTTCAGAACTGGGATCCACCTATATCCTTCTACTTCAGAAGTTAATACCCCTTCATTGCAAGTTCCTGTAGAATCGCTAGGAAGTCTTTTGGAT
The DNA here is from genome assembly GCA_031772625.1 of Pinus tabuliformis. NCBI lineage: Eukaryota > Viridiplantae > Streptophyta > Pinopsida > Pinales > Pinaceae > Pinus > Pinus tabuliformis. The sequence continues at coordinate 1,074,477,075 of CM062816.1, forward strand.
AGACTCGATATGTCTGGACAACCATCGACATCTAGGATTGTGTCATCCGATACAGCGGTAGCAGAACCTCTTGCCACCACTCTAACAATGTTCGCTGGTATACCATCTGTCCCAACTAGCTCTCAACTGCTAGAGGGAGTCCACCCAGGGACTGTTTTGACAGTATTGTCTGTTCCCGTTTGTTCATCTGGAATAGTATCTGGAATTTATTATGTTCAATCTCAGTAAATTGATCCTTCACAACAGTATCAGTTTGGGCAGTCTACTCTCCAAAGACCAATCATTCCTTTGAGCACTGGATTGTCGCCGTATGGGGGGCACTATACCCTTTCATTGTTCCCTCTAGGAGAAAAACCATATGAGAGTTCACAACCGAATTCAGGTGAAATTGGAATCACATCCAGCGGTTTGGTGCCAATATTGCCTCAATAACCAAGAGTTGTATACTCAATGCAATCGAGTCTACCTCTGTCGAATATCCCCACTACACCAACTATTGCGAGAATGTCACATGTACAAGCATTGCCTATTGTATGCTAGCCTCAAGTTTCTCAAGTCGTAGTACAACGTCCTCTTGTCTCCACGACACAACCGCAATCGCCAGTTAGTGGCTCCTTAATTGGAGCGTCTCAGGCTCAAATGGGTACTATTACCCCTCATCTTGGTCAAACATCCAGTATTGGGCAAAAACAAATGGTTTCACAACCATGGCTGGTGTAACATCAACAACCGCAATTCCAACAAGCTTACCAAGTACCTGAGCAACAAAGCTTTGTAGGTAATGGGCAGCCGTATATTCAAAACAATTATCACCAGTCATCCCAAATTGGTTATGCCCAACAACCTTATCAAAGTTACCAGCATCAAATGCATTATGCTAATATGCAAAGACCCACTGCTTAGGCGATCCCATCTTATCGTGGGTATGCTTCACCAAACCTGAATCAACAGTTGCCCTTCGTGGCGACTTTAGAGTTACCAGATCTAAATCAGCCAATGAATGATCCAATCACTTATGCCCCTTGGTGGCCGGCAATTCCTCATAAACTTCCGTCAGATATTCCTAAATTCAATGGAAATCCAGGTGAAGATCCGTTGAATCATGTGATGACCTTTCATCTATGGTGTTCCTCCAACACTCTAAATGATGATTCGATTAGGCTTCACCTTTTTCAGCGAACATTAACTGGTCTGGCAGCAAAATGGTACATCGAATTTCCTAGAGCTTCATTTGATAACTTCGGCACCCTTGCCACCACCTTTTTAACCCATTTTCAGTTACCAATAAGGTACGAAACAAGAACATAGCCTCTTACCAATTTCAAACAGACGAAGGCCACTCACATATCTGATCATATTCATGAATGGCGACGTCCTAGTAGAATGGTAAAAACATATGTCCCTGATCAACTACTAGTTGAATGGTTTATTAAGTCTTTGTTACCTTCTATTACAGAAGATGTGGCAAAGGGAGGAGTCGTCACTGAAGAGTAGGTCATTGCTCGTGCGCAATATCTAGACTTGATTTATACTCAGTCTAGCACACTCTATGACAAAATCCCTGATGCTCCAAGGCCAGAATTTTCCATTCCTCTTCCTCCTAAATCAAACAATGACTCTCATGCCGGCGATGAAGTGATAGGTACGATAAGCACGAAATCGAAAAAGGTTGCATCTGGAAATCCCATAAGGTTTTTGATGAAAATGAAAATGAAGAACTTCTCGCCTCAAAGGTTAATGCCGTAACGACCGACAAAGGCAAATAACCGAAGCAACAAGGAGGCAAGAAGAAAGGGAAGAGCAAAAAGAAGAAACAGGACGACTCGTCTCCTAAAAAATCTTCTACAAACCCTTCTGGACAAAGGAAACCTAGTTAGCCATGCCTCATATGCGATGAGGATCATTGGACTAGAGATTGTCCATATAAAGCTGAAGTTAAGAAAATCTTTAAGAATTCAAGAACTTCAACAGTATTGACTGACCCATTTCCGAACCTAGGAACCAATCTAGTTGCTAGCGACAATGCTTCCATATCCGAAGTGCTTATGTTGTCCATTTCAAAATAGCAGAATGATGCTTTGATATCGACAAGGAATAAAGATTACGGGAATCCACAGCTGTCAAATAACAAGGCAACTGATCAACCTAGTAGTTCGACAACATCTTCGACCAAATTTGTGCCACCCATCATTCCTGAGCTAATGATAAAGCCGCCAAAGGGAGTAGTACACAAATCGATGTTTAATCCTCGTGACAGAGCAGCACAGAATTATAATATGGTAGAGGACCTGGCCCAATCGCCGTTCGCTATGTCGACACTTGAAGTATTGCAAAATTGCCCCTCCTAAAAGCAGGCTCTATTATCAACAATAGGTGGGACTGACCCAACGGATTCCAATCTTGTGGCCTTTAATCATAAAGGATATGAACATCAGTTATCAACTCAACTCGCTTTCCTCATTCAAGTGAAAGCCCTCAACAAAACTGTTTATCGAACAATTATTAATGAGGGGGCATCTACATGTATTATGTCAATGAGTTGCTGGAAAACTTTAGGCTCACCACCCTTGTCTTGATCATCAACGACGTTAAAATCATTCGATGGACGAATATACACTCCATATGGGATTTTGAGTAATTTACAAGTTGAACTAGGGAGCAAAATAGTAGAAATTGATGTTGAAGTTATCGATGGAAACCTCAATTATAACATCCTACTGGGAAGGCCTTGGATTTATGCAATGGCCACTATTGTGTCGATGTACTTCAGAAAGATTGCATTTCCTTTTCAAGGAGGAATTACAATCGTCAACGAAAAAATCTTTCTCCCCAACAGTTCACAAGTTACGGGAAGCATCCCGATGATCCATGGAAGCTCTCATTCGCTTCAAAAAATCGGAGTAGGCCTACTAAACGACCCTACATTGATGGGTACTTTTGCCCTACCACCTTAGAGTAGTCTGGCGGAAGTGGCCACGGTGGAATCCTGCAATATGATATCTTCTATATCTAAAAGATTCAGAAGATTCCTGAACATTTTGTCAACATGGATCATCGCCATTTTAGAAATATTGTAGTAATCAATTTTCTTGTCCTAGGGGACAAACCCAAATCAATGCTCATCGAGTGTTTGGATAGATAGGTCTAAGGAATATGGCACCTCTTAAGATCCTTGTCGCATGTACATTCTACAGACGAAGGAATCATTCAGTCAATGATGATAGGAGAGGTACCATGGGAAGATTACCACCATCGTTCCCATCTTCCAGATCACCATGAAGATTATTCCAGAAACCTTAATCATCCTTCAGTTTTTGATTTTCTATCAAATACTGTAAATACAATGGATTATGAGGATAGTTCTTTTACTATGTCACCCTCATTAAAAATTTAAACAACTTCCTTTCCAAATCGAGTCTTTGATTACAATCTCGTAAAATCCAAGTCGAGTCTTTCAAAGATGTTGAAGGTAAACCTTAATTCCAACCACCTCATTGAATGCAATGAAGCTTGGGGGGCATGCATCTCGATTTGCGTTACTATGCTGGGGGCATGCGAACTTATAACAAGCATAGTTTCTCGTTTCAAGGTTGTGTAAACATGAAACTGAATCTAAGCATATGTTGTCACATGGTTCAAGCTCATTAAAAAATGAACCAGGCCACAAGCAGTTTTACACAAAGTTCAAGCTCGTTAAAAAATAAACCTAGCAACAAGCAGTTTTACGCGAAGTTCAAGCTTGTTAAAAAATAAACCTAGCAACGAGTAGTTTTACGCAAAGTTCAAGCTCATCAAAAAATAAACCTAGCAACGAGCATTTTTATGCGAAGTTCAATATCGTTAAAAAATAAACCTAGAAATGAGCATATGTTCCACCAGAGTTTAAGCTCGTTAAAAAAAGAACCCACCTCCATTAAATAACCATTGCAATCACATTATTATCAGCTTTCCAGCCTTGATCGTGTTCTTACCATCACCTCCACTCTTTTTCAACCTATCATATGCCTCCATTTGATTGTTTACCCATTTTTGAGGAACAGCTATGATGAGTGATCCTATTAGCCACCTTCTTTACACTGCGGTAATTGAAAAAGTTCCAAACATTACCTGGAACCAGCTGCTATTCGAAAACATCACTCGTTCCTCGAAAAACGAGTCTCCTTAAAGCTCTTTTCATCTGACTCATAAAATATGAAAAGAGTGCCAAGATATTGGCCTCTCCAACTCGCTAAAGTGATCGAAAGTGCTATCCCTCCTCTAGATTTTAATCTTTTTGGACTTGAGGGATTATCACACAAAAAGATCGAGCGTTTGTCTTGTTTGGCTCGTTAAAACTATCGAAAAGTAATCCCTTTTACATTGATTTATATTTTTTTGGACTTAAGGGATTATATTACGAGAAAGGAATATTTGAGTTTCCTTTCCATCTCTTTTCAGACTCTCTAAAATTGAAAAGAATCGAGTTATGCTTGTTGTTAAAATCGTTAAAGCAATAGCGACAAACTTGTCCATGTAGACAAGAGCGAGTCTCACTGTCACTAGGCTCATTAAAACGTAGCAACGGGTTTTCCCGAAGGGCAAATAATAGAACAAGCATATGTTATCCTCCTCAAGCTTAACAAAAATAAATATGTACTGGTCAGAAATGACTGGGGAAATCGGGAAGAAAACTTGAAGAAACTTTATTGGTAGCAGGTCACTCTTGAACATGACACTTTCACTCCATCACCATGATTGAGTCGGGTTGGGTTATTCCGTTCATTGGTCATATCACCATTGGTCCACTGTACCATCCATTTTTGGGGTTAACGCTACCAATCCATTTCAGTGTCACCGATATGTTCAAGAGAAGTCACTCAGAGAATTCACCTACCTAGCTGGTGTCTCATCCGCTGCAATACCTTCACGCTTCATTCATGACCGCCACCCTGAACCTTGTATCATCAGATCGTTTTCACCTCCACAAAATCATTTGCTCCGTTCCATGTCGCAGACGTGGGATTCATTAATGCCCTCCTACAATGGGTCACTTCTTGTCAACATCAGCTCATTATCCAAGAACTCGACCTAGGAACAACCCTTTCACTACTTTGAAGCTTGCATGCCTCAATGGCAAGTTTCTCACTTCTGGTGACAGGTTTACATTAATGGCCTTCGGCTGAAAGATTTTGCATGGTATTCGACATCAACTCATGTATTCACACCATGTGAATTGTATTGCAGTACCTTGAGGGTCATCAGCATCATCAGTGATTCCTCTCATGCCTATTAACAGCTTAATCATTGGCTAGTAATTAAGCGATGCCTTTCCATGTTCGACCTCAGAACATATTTTCACATGGACCGACTTGTACTTTCAGGCAAAGATTGAATGAATTTTGAACACCCCGGATCTAGTTTCATCCATCCAGGCTGCGATATATTCAGGAAAATAAAGACATCGAATGTACATCATTGCTGCACAGATAATCATCCAAACTAAGGGATGATGGCTCTACCAGAATCATCAGTCTGCCACACAGACGGTTCTCTGTCCTATGTACATGAAAATGAATTTATAAAGTTGAGCATGGGAATGCCCACCTCAGCTAGATCATGAAAATACTATGAAGATAATGTATTGTATTGTATCTTATTACAGGTCACCTTCCAGTTCGAAAAACCTCGGATCCTCATAATAAATCATTTCACCCGACATGAAAAGATTTACGACCTCATGCTTTAGGGGGCAACTATTATAGACGTATTTGGGCACTGCAACCCTAATCATATATGTCCATAAACCAAGGGCTTCTAAGTCCCTAAAAGTGTTGTTTCATACCCTAAAGGAGCAAGGTCAGCTGATTACATCATCTCCCAGAAGTTCTCCCTGAAAAACTGCTCAGAACTAGTCAAAACTCGATCATCTCACTTGCTCCATGGCCAGGGTGCGATGCATCTCACCTTGTACACATGGGAGGTGCGATGCATACTGAAAAGGCCTTTTGTAGGGTGCGATTAGCGAGAATAGACAAATGGCAGAGACAGCCTGCTAAGTGGATGATCAATGAATCTTCTAGAAACTTCTCATATGACACTTGCCTCTCAGAATTCACCTAGGGATGAGTAAGAGATTAATGAAATCTCCAAGTAGAACCAAGAACTATCAGAGAGATGACACTAATCAAAATCCCAGAAGCTGACTTACCCCCTTTCAACTATCTATATATGGATCCCTCATCCCAGAGATCCAAAGGTTGGAATTTGGTAATTTTCAAAGAAGTGTTGTTAGTTTCTCTTTGAAGACATTGTTGGGTGATCTTGCTTTGTATGAGGTGAAGAGGGCTTTCAAGCTAGGAGGATGGCACTGGGTCAGACCAAGTGGTTGTAATCCTCTCTTCTACTACTTTTACTAATAAAGCTATTTGAGTTTTCCTCCATATCTTATGTATCTCTGAATATTGTGTTGATATATGCATTTGTATGGTCAATATATATTTGATCCTATATTGTTTATAGTGATAGATCTCTATTGTTTGATGGTGTTATACTGTTGTGAATCTACAGGTGCTCTTTAAAGTGGGACAAGTAAGGAAGCAGTGGTGAGATTATGTCAAAGGAGAAAGGAAACAAGTAAGGAGCCAAGAAGAAGACTGAGGTTGGTACTCTCTGCTTCTTTCTCATATCTATCTTGTAAAGGAAAAACAAGTGACTTTAATCTGTTTTTTTCTAAGATAGCTACCCGTCTTAGTGGGACTAAAGCTCTGAATAGACACTAGATTTCCCGATGACAATAGGGTGGCAGACACGACTTCCTAAGGATAAAGGTTATCAGCCTATTGTGGTCTCCCAATATATACTCGATGGTACGTGGGAGCACAAGCCTATACTGGCACTTGTCGTATCATAGAGGAGGAATCAGCCAACCTACGATGAAAACGATAGTTACGAGGCTTTACGATGCCAGAATATGTCTCTAGCCTTAGGTTCCAAAGCATTTTTAGGTTCATTGAGGTTTATTTTAAAGTTGATCTTTATTAAGAAGTTTGCCTTTAATATTCACTACGTGATGTAGATATACAGTTCCTAAACATGCAATATAAGATGATAAACAGTCATTTACTTTCTTTTAACAATGAAAATCCTAGCTACTAAGGAAAGAGAAATAAAATCTTTCAACATAGAGCAGAGAGCACACACTAGATGCACTTTTCCTAAATCAATTTCCGCATGCAGTCTAAATGCAAATTCACATGCATGTATTTGTTTTTTAGTTTTCTTAATGTGAGAATGACAAAAATAAAACTAAGTACATATCTGAATTATCTTTCCTCAAAGCGACACTTTAGCAATTTCCGTTAAAAACGAAAGGAAGACTAAGACGACACTTTCAATTTTGACTTGAAAACTGCTTTCGACACTTCAAAGAATTGATGTTCCAATGAAATACAATAGCAAAAATGTAATCGACCATCTAAAAGAGGAATACTTTACGACACTCTTTTTCTTGATTGAAAACGACAGTTCGATTAAGCTACTTTTTGCAAAAGGAGAACTGTGAATGATGAAAAATACATAAAAAAACATTCACAATTCTTTACCAATGGAGGCTGAATAATGCAAAGGAAGAAAGTTTCAATAGTGATATACTGATCATAGACAGAAAAACTACTGAATAAAGCTGAAGACAATGAAGAAAAAACCAAAATCTGGAGGCAGAAACAATCTTACTCAATCATCGCACTTATAACACAGGGAAACAAGGATGCATCTCACCTACAACACAAGGGAGGTGCGATGCATCGAAGTTGCCAATGAGAGATAGTGCAATGGTCTAGGGACAAGACTGAGCTTGGTTTTCACAGACAATTTGCAGCTAAGTTGAGGGGTTTAGGCTGAGCTAATGATAGATAGTAAACACAAAGTATAGAGGCTGATCTAATGAGGTTATTTGAGCTACCACCAGGGCACTTATGATGTTTTCAAGTTAGATGTTTATTTCATAAACCAACCTAGAGATTGACTGGAGCAGCGTTGATCTACTTTGCAGTTGCATAGCAAAAGCAGTTCGAAGGCTAGTTGGCTTAACTTCAGGCTCCGTCTATAGTTTATAAAGAAAACAACAGTAACAAAACAATGAAACTATTTGCTCCCCAGTGGAGTCACCATTTTGTTATTGGGAAAACTAGTGTCCATTCAAAGCTGTTAGTCCCACTAAGATGGGTAGCTATCTTAGAAACAAACAAACCAAAGTTACTTGTGTTTTCCTTTATGGGAGATAGATGAGAGAGAAGAAGAGAGTACCAACCTCAGTCTTTTGCTATTCTCCTTGCTTGTTTCCTCTCTCCCTTAATAGAGCTTTCACCACTCCTTTCTCATTTGTCCCACTTCAGAGAACACCTGTAGAGTCAAAGCAGCAAAATACCATCAAAGCATAGATATCTATAACCATAAACAATATAGGATAATATGTACATTAACCATACAAATGCATATATAAATAAAAGATTCAAAGATATACAATTACATGGAGGAAAACTCAAATAGCTTTATTGATAGAAGTAGTAGAAGAGAGGATTACAACCAAGCTATCTAATCCAACATCATCCTCCCAGCATGAAAGCCCTCTTCACCTCATAAAAATCAAGATCGCCCAACAATACAATGTCTCAAAGAGAAACCAACAACACTTCCTTAAAATTACAAAATTCCAGCCTTTGGATCTCTAGGATGAGGGATCCATATATAGATGTTTGTAGGAGAGTGAGTCTGCTTCTGGAATTTTGATTAGTGTCATTTCACTTATAGTTCTTGGTTCCACTTGGAGATTTCATGATCTCTTACTCATCCCTAGGCAAATTCAGAGAGGCAAGTGTCATATGAGCAATTTCTTGAAGACTCTTTGAGTTTCCACCTAGAAAAATGCTTCTGCCATTTGTTTGCTCTCGCTCATTGCACCCTAAAGAAGGGATTTTTAGTATGCATCAAACCCTTTGTGTGTAGAAGGTGAGATGCATTGCACCCTCAGCATGGAGCACCCTTAGCATGGAGCAGTCTGTATGGTCCAGTTTTGACCAGTTCTAAGCAGTTTTTCAGGGAGAACTTCTGGGAAATGATGTAATCAGTTGACCTTGTTCCTTTAGGGTATGAAACAACACTTTTAGGGGTTTTATAGCCCTTGGTTTATTGACATATGTGATTGGGGTTCTAGTGCCCAAATATGTCTATAACATTTGGACCAATTTTTCTTCTTGATCAGGAGTCAAGTTTTTGTTAATGTTCAAGGTCTTTCCTCACTTAATATCTATAGTTTTGCTGTTTGAAACAGAGGTAGTGGGAATTGATTGATCATGAGTGTCTTTCAGGGGATCTTCTTCTAGTTCATTGTCAAATGCTACCTCTATCATGTAACATTTTACATGGGATCTAGATTCGGATTGGTTAATGAAGTTGTTAATAACTTCATCCTCTGTTTGGTCTTTAAAATCGAGGGCATCTTCTATGGTTAATGGGGACCTAATGTTTTCTGTGAGGTATGATACAGGTTGTTTGTTAGTTCTTATTATTGTCAAACTTGGCTGGGCTGGAGGGTATAGAGCTAGATTCTTGATATTACTCCCTCTAGTTATGGTCATACTGCCTTGTCGGCAGCCAATGTAAGCATCAGCAGTCGCAAGCCAAGGTCTACCTAAGATTAAAGGGTGTCCATCGAGTCGATTTTTTGGTTTGATTATCAGAAAGTCGGTAGGGTATTCCCAGGAATCTATAGATACAATTACATCGTGTAGTGTACCTTCTGGCCTAACTACTGATCAGTCAGCCGGTTCCAATAAGGTGGTGGTTGGTTCCACTAATGTAATGCCAAGTTTTTGACAAGTGGTGGTTGTTAAAATGTTAATTACAGCCCCTAAATCAACTAAGGAATTTGAAAAGGTTTGTCCATTGATTTGCACCGTCACTATAGGATTCCCTGGGTCTTCATATTTGAGAGGTGCTTCTCTTCCTGATAACAGATTAGATAGGGTTCCAACTACTTGGACGGTTGGGTTAGCTGTTATTCTCCTCTTTGGCTTTCTTATACATAACTCTTTGATGGTTTTTGCATATATTGGAATATCTTGGATAGCTTGGAGGAGTGGGATTTTTATACACAAATTTCTTAGTTCTCCTAGAACATCAAAGTCAGGATGTTTTATAGGGCGTGGTAGATTAATCGTTCTATGAATGGGGGAGAAGACATGGTTGCTTGGTCATGAGTTTGTTGTCTGACCACATCCTCTTCTTGTAGTGGTTGTTCTACGGGTAACTAATTTTCAACTTGAGCATTTTTATCTCCCTCGGTTTCTATTATGCGCCCAGACCTTAATTGAAGGTCATTGCAGTCCCTTACATCAGTTTCTAGTTCTAGTGTTTTGATTATTTAAACAGATTATATGGGTCTATTATTTGGGTTCGGGTTAGGTTGGGCTGGGAGTTGCGGTCTTAAGTTGGACTGAAGATTTTGTTGTAGTGTATATGGCGCTGGCAATGTGGGTTGAGGGAGAGGAATGGTTCCAGCTGGCTGATTCATCGGTATTTTCTAGTTTGATTGCCAGGCTTGACTCTGCGAAGTGGGAGGGGACCATTGTGTTGGATATGCATTGTTTTGCCAATATGGTGGAGAGTAGGGAAAATTTGGCCAATTAGTTTAGCTTGTTTGATTTGGCTATGGTGATGAAGGAAATGGTTGTTGTGACTAGTTTGAAAAGGGAGGTTGATTTTGCCACATTGTATTATATTGCAGAGGTTGGAAAGAAGAAGATGGATCAGAGGGCATACCTGGTTATCGTGGCTACCATTGACGGCGCTGATTGAGTAGGTACACTAGTTCTTATTCTTCCTCTACTTCTTTGTATACTGCTTTCAAACCCGAAAGTGAGGGGTAGTTCTCTATGGAGTGATCTTTTGTACAAATAGCGCAGACTTTAACTACATCCAGTGGGCACTCTTTATGGCTATGTTTCTTTCTGCATCTAGGGCAGAATATTCCCAGGTTTTTCTCTGCTTCTGCTTGTTTCTGTTTAGCTTGCATAATATCTAGATGCATTGTCAGAGTCCCCAATATATCAGTTTTAAAATTCTCCAGTAAATTCCCAATTTCTGTGTGGGTTACTCCTCCATCGGAGATCTTGCTTTCCCTTGTGAGCATGTCATGTTTCGCTGGTTTTAGCCTTGTACTACCTCGTGAACTCCTGATGCACAAATCAATAATGTCAGCAAAATTTTCTTGATAGATGTCACCTTTTCCCATAATATTTAGTGTTTCAACCCATTGTTCCTTCATCCCTTTAATTAATGTTGTTTTTAATACTTTGTCAGGTAAGGGTAATGATCCATAAGGAGATCTCTGAAGATTATACTGAAAATGTTCAACATGCTCTTCTAGTGTCTCATTAGGTCTGGCTACCATCTGAAATATTTCATCCTTTAATTATTTAGACCTACAATAATCCTAGTATTTCTTTAGAAAAGCACCTTTCATCTGATCCCAGTCATTTATAACACCTCCACCTAAACCAATAAACCATTGTAAATCTGCTCCTTTTAATGTGGAGGGAAATAATTTTAGCTTTTGGGGATCGGTGGTATAGTCATACCTTCAGCACAATACATCGAATTCAAACAAAAATGCGTCTGGATCTTCCGATGTTAGGCCATGGAATGTAGGAATATGTTGGAGAGGAATGGCCTTCATAGGTGCATTAACTGCAGTATCTACAATGGGATATTGCAGTGTAGAGGTTTGAGGTGTTTGCTGGTTCTGGGCCATTTGGTCAAATATGTGCCAACATCCTTCTGGGATTTCTAGGGGTGTATTCCTAGGCTGGTTAGAAGGAGTAGGAATGACCTTAACAACACTTCCTTTGTCTGGGATGATGAGAGTTCCTTGTTGAACTAATGTCTGGGGGGATCTTAGCTCTTCAGGTTCTTCCACATTATTCTGGATGATTTTGATAGCACTTCCCTTATCTGGGCTGCTCAGTGGCTGAACTATTCCAAGAGGAGATCTTGGTTCTTCGGTTTCCCCTATTTCTCCTCCTTCATAGAGATTACTAAGGTTCCCTTCTTGTAAAAATTTTGGGCTAGAATTCTCGATTTCTTGAAAATCTTGCTCCTCTGTTTGGTTGTGCACCTCAGCAAAGGCTACAAATGGTGATTCTGTGGCCCGAAGGGAACTAGTAGGTTGTTTAGAAGCATCTTTTCTAGGGCCTACTAATGGCTGAGATTCTGCTTTTTTAAGGATATCATCTATAAAGGTCGATCAGCCAAGGGTCACCGGTCCCTTAGCTTTATCAGGCTTGGGTAGTGGTTTTGGATTCTTTTCAGGCTTTTTCTGGTTAGCCGTGCACACAAATCAAATACTTATTTCTACCCAAAATAATCAACAAATCTGCAGGAAAGCGGGCGGGGGAGCAGGTCTGTTACATGCTCCGTACACAAGTTCTTACCTTCCATTTTTAAAACCCAACTCTCTCCTAGCAAGTACTTACACTACTCTCTTTTCAAAAGAAACAAATGGCTACACTCTCCCTGGCACGACGCCAAAATGTTGAGTGATAAAAAGGTGTCTTTTAACCCCTATTTACCCTACATTAATTATCTATCCAGGTACGATTTTTTATCTCAAGAGTGTACTCAATCTAAGGCAGTCACTTGTTCAAGAGTAATGCTTGCAGTATAGTGCTTACAAAAGTAAATGAATGCTAGAAACTTAAATGCTCTGTAACTAAATCATTCACTCAAGAAACTTCAACAATCATCAGTCAAGGATGTAGTAATGATAACTCTTTCCTCCGCAAACTGATGTAAATGAAAATCAATCACAGACAAGATCTTCAATCTGAGAACTTAGATAACAGTAGTCAATGTTCGTTACAGTTGTAGATATTTCTATCCACAACAAAGAAAATTCTGGAAATAACAATTCAATTAATAGAAAAGGAACAACAACTAAATCTATTGAAAAGGTCAAACAACAAAGTTTAATCTACAGGACTGAATTGAGCAGCAATCCTAATCGAAATGAATTGAACAACAATCTTAACTAATAAAGGAATTGAACAGCAATCTAAGAAAGGAACAAAAAACTGAATTAAGTGTAACCACACAACGAATATAGGATAATTGAATCAGTAATCTTCTTCTAGCGTAATGGAAATTAACCACAGATATAAAGGAATGGAAATTGCCACTATAATTGAACGATAGTTAAATGAACAATAGTCACAACTGTAAGTGAACCGTAGTTAAATGAAAAACAATCACAACTGTAAATGAACAACAATATTAATCTGTAAATGAACAATAGAATCCGAATTAGACAGTGCAATATTGTTTTAGAATGAACAACATAACATTTCAAGTTGTGAATAATAATCTCACTATCCAATTATGATTTTGATATACAGAGCAATTCAAGGAAACGTTCAAAAATAGAAGATTACTGAATAAAGCAAATTAAATAAATAAAAAGGAAATCAAACCACACATGACTGTAATTGGAAAATAATGATACAAGAAGCTAGTGGATCCACTAGGGCCGAGCCCTTAGCCACTAGGGAAGCACTATTGCATTTACTCTAGAATCAGATAATGGAACAGCAATTGAGTTATATATTAATCATAAATGGAAAAGTTACAGCTATCGCTCTTCAAAGAGAGTCGATGATCAAAGTTAAGATTACAAAAATAATTTCTCCAAATTGACAATAAATATTCGCCCCCTGGGCTACCGTGCTATACCTTTTTATAATGGCCAAGCGGAAGTATCAAGAGTACCAATAAGCCTTGAAACAACGATCCCTCAGGATCAAAAGATCCTAAGGGATTCCCTATATCCTCGATTTCCAGTTATCATTTTGTCTTCTTGCACTGATGCCACGTTTCCTTTTCCTTTTCCTGGATCATGCACTTCGATCTTGATCTCCTCGTTTGGATACGACTTCCTATCAAAGGGAAAGTAGTTGCTTCTGCTTTGTCTTTTCCTCCTGAATAGTGATTTTCCATTTTCTTCACTTTTTGTATAGAAAAAGACAATAATTAGTTACTTTGTATCAATCGCAAATCTCCTTAATTTTATCATAGTTCTTTAACATATTACCATCTTAGAATGTAAAGAAGTTATGATTCAAAGGAAAAGATAAAGAGATAAGTGGTAAATACATACCTTTTCCAATGCTCAACCCCAAGCACCAATACATCAGAGATCCCTGTATCGGGACTTCCACTTAATTAAATTACGAAAAAGTTCTCAAATATCCTGCCTCTGAAATCTATCCCACGTGGAATCTAAACAACACTTTAGGTGCTAACCCCACTCTATGCCCTTGCTCCTTTTGGTCTCCCATGGCCATGTGCTAGTCTCATTAGAGCCCCTTTCATAAGATCGAAACTTTTTCAAAAGGATTCAATAATAGCTTATGAAATTCCAACCTCCAATGTTCTAACCTCTAAGATGATATCATGCTGAAGCCATTATCTCCATGTCACATCTCCTTAGTTGTGACATGTATCACCAGGATTTTCCCATTAGGCCATCGATAATGTTGAATTAAGTTTTTATGTGTCCACCATACAACCATGTCATGGTGACATCATCTACTTCATCAGCTTCTGAGGACCAAAGACCTGTTGTTATGTGTCCAGTCTTGAGAAGATGGAAATGGTCCTCAAACCTTTGGTTTTGTAATGAAAAGTTTTTTTAATCCTAATCCACATCCCTCAGAACTTTTAATAAGAACTTAAAAAATATCAACAAGTCCATGTATCATAACTTTCTCAAAATTCAAGGTCATGGAGGCAGCGTAGTGGTAAAGTACGCCTCGTCATGACGGACCGGTCTTGTGTTCAATCCCGAGCAAGGTCGTAGCTCGTCGTGCGAGTAGTTAGTCTAAACCGGGCCAAGCCCACTACCTTTTAGCCCACGGGGCTTTGGATTGACGGTGAATGGGTGCGCTGTTAAGGCACTCCTTGCGATAGGTCACTGGTTCAAATCCCCGTGGGTGCGTAGGTTAGTCTTAACAAGCAAAAAAAAAAAAAAAACTTTCTCAAAATTCAATTGTTAAGACATTACGAGGTTCTGAGGTTCCGATGGCCATGATCTTCCAATATTCTGATATGCCCTCTCCGATATTCCGACCTCCGATATTTGGATCTTCTAAAATTTCACCTATTTCCCTTCTTCCATGTTATCTCAGGTCCCTTTTAAGTAAAGCATTGAGGTCCTGATGTTCTGACCCCCAAGGTCCCGAGGCTCTGACCTATGATATGACTTGCTCAGTCTTTCCAATATCAGGCCTTTCGAAATTTGGCTCCTGATGTTTTGTGGTCCCAAGGTTCCAAACCTCTAAGGTTTTGATTTTTTGACCTCCGATATTTCTCCTTCTGATCCACAAACTTTTGACCTACTTTGATATTTCGGGTTCCGAAATCTCTAGGGTCTGAGTTCAACCTGCCTTGGACTTTAAGACCCTAACTTCGGAAATCAATAACATCTAGTCTAGGAGGCCATTTATGGACTTACACATACGATTATAAAGCTCTTTCAGAGCCCTAACCAATTGTCCTGATTCCAAGAGTGACAGAGCTGATCTCTTTGGAGAGAATCTCCTCCAAAGTCTAGGACTCCCAACTATCATAGTCTTATTTTTATGGCTTCTCCAATAAGACTACTACTATGGTGATTCTCTACCATAGAATGCATCAACCATAAGACTCCCCCATAACTTGACATATCAAGAAAAGCACATCAATGCTAGCCCAATTACCATATTAGTTAGGTTAGGGGTCGTCAGGGCCAAAATATGTTGCCGCAAACTATCATATTGGTCTAATTGATATTAATTCCAACTATTATAAAATACCAACTACCCAATACATCTCCCTATCATGATTTTTGACATCAATTCCAGCACACTTGCATCTACTCACCATCCAGATGATGCCAACTATCCAACAATATCCCCCTTTAGCATTGATGGAAACACCTCACCCTCAACTTGACTTTGATGGCCACTCCACATGCTTCTTCCACACTTCTCCTAACATAAGCCACCAATGGATTCCTCTCCTCTACATGGGCCTTCAAAACTTCTCTAGTAGTTCTCTCCCCTTTAGACATCAATGGAAAAGTGGTATAATCTACCTTTTCTCCCCCATGCAATCATTGACTGTCAAGACCAGGGAACTAGTTTTTGATATGATAGTTTGTTTTAATAAAAGTTACGATGAGTGGAGCTCCGATACAACATTGAGTGTATGTAGATGCATGAGTTGGCAACTAAATAGACGAGTTTTGGAGAGTTGGTTGTAGAATTTAAAATCGAAATTTCAAAGATCTTTTGGTCAAGATAGAAAAGACCACAATTTTGCAGGGGAGAGTGTTGGGCTTGCCTTAAGCTAAGAATTTTATCTTTGATCTTCTTGTGCATGTCTCAGTGTATTAAATGAAGAACAAATAATCCATCCTGAGGTGTAGTCAAGCTCAAAGAGTCATGAATAAGAATGGGAGCCCTAATTGAAGTGAGTAGTATTGACTAAGAATTAATTATCAACGTCAAGAACCACACAGAGAGTCATTAAAGCACTCAGGTGCCCATATTCAGAGTTTAATGAGGTATAAAAAGTGCATCATCATACACAATAACAACATGGGTGAGCTATACAGAGGTACACTTGGGAAGTGTGGCAACAAGAAGGAAATTCATAATTGAGTAGTGTGCAGCATATGAAAAAAACCAGTAATTCTCTCCCCCTTTGACATCAATGGCAAAGGGGTATAAGGTATACTTTTCTCCCCTATGCAATCAGTGACTGTCACAACTAAGGAACTAGCTATTTCTACTCTAATACCTGGGCTTATATGCTCCCCCTTAACATATAATGCCTCTTCTTTGACTTTCTCCAATTTGGAATGCCTTAGGCTTCTAGATAAGAACTGTTTCCACTAATGCATATTTTGTATGAATTAAAAGGAATTGATACCGATTAAATGACTCATGGTATTGTTGCTGCTACAAATAACAATCATTAGTGATGCAATTTAGCTTGCACTTCACCGCTTCTGTTGTTTCCAAGACTATGCTCACTTTGTTTGAGCATCACCATTAACCAACTTTGCTCCCCTTGAGATCATGATACCCCAAATATGGATTGATTCTTAACAAATACCGATTGGACCAAAAATTTGATACAAATTGGACAATGTACTAGAAAAATTCTAATATATTTTTCTCAAAAATAAATGCTCATTTTCCACAAAAGGTTAATTCATACGAACCCAGACTATCAACTAAAATAGTGCTACCAATTGAAAACTAGGGGACATGAAATATTATACAAATTTTTTTTCATTAACACAAGACTACTAGGTATAATCAAACTCACACCTTAAATGAAATAAGAGTATTTCACCAAAGATGAAAACCTTTCATTTCCTGAGAAGTATTTCTTCTTGAGGTTGATAAACATTGCCTACTACTACTATCAAAGCAACTCCCCCTGAGCCAATGCCCTTTGATCCCTGGCATGTGCGTCCTTGCTTCTGTATGTGGACTGATCCTGTGCACTTGACTTGACTTTGGGCTTCCTATCATTCCACACTTCTCCAACAACCCATCTTCTTCTTCCCACAACATATGATATTGTTGTGTACTCTTCATGTTGGTTGTGCTCCTCCTCTCTCTTTCAATGGTGATACATTTGAAATAAACTCATACATTTCATAATCATCAAGAAGACTCGACCATACCTTCAAAAATCCGATGCACCATTTTGTCTTTTCCTTCTAGCTTCCTACATTTTACTTATTCGGCCTCCCTTGAGGCCTTTCTCTTCCTTTAATGAAGAGAAACAAAGGATCTAATCCCCCTGAGCAGGTCATACTCCTTCTTATTCCATACCTTCAATATAGAAGCATTGGTTTCCAACTTCTTCTTTTCCCATGTTTGGGCTTTCTCTTGGTTGTGCATGGATAGAGGAAACTTCTCCTTCAATTCCTTTTTCTTAGCCCAATCTGACTTCCTACCATTTTTCTTTGTTTGCAAGAGAATGGTAATTGGGTTCTTGTTGATCCCTTTCGTTACCTAAAGTTTCACTCATTACAGTAGACATATAGAAGGGGTTTTCTCACAAGAATATCATAAAAATCCTTTTTAATTTTTGTCTGATTTTTCTTCAGAGATAAGTCAAAACCTTGATGATTTCTCCTTCCATTTTTTAGCATGCTCTATTTCCTCAGAACGTTGAAGACATACTTGAATTCCTTTCATCAGATCACCTGGGATATGATGAGCCTCATAAGTAGGTAACTATATGGACCTTAATCCACCTCCTGTCTTAGTTAAATCATCTGTTCTTACAATTTATTACATGTTTTGATTATATTTTGTTTAATGATATGAGTCAAAGTGAGATATTATGCCTAGTGGACTAATGTGCATTGAATGCAAGTTTGTGGGAGGAAATCAGGGAATTTTGGCAAGATTAAAGTCTAAAACTTGAATGGGACAAGGAAGAGAGATTGTAGGAGGAAAATCCTCCTCATTTACTCCTCCCTCATTCAATTATTCCTCCATCAATCACACTAGATCAGAGTACAAGCAGCCAAGTCATGAAGATCAAAAGGTAGTTGAGCAAGTGATAGTCAAAGAGTTAGTTCGTCTCGAGTTTTGGAGCTGAGCCTTCCTATATTTAAGGAAGTCATTGGAGACTTCAGTTGTATAAATAAAGAGGTCTAGAGCATTAGGATTTGAATTTTTGTTGTAAAAACACTAGCTATTTTTGAGCTCCAGACTCGTGGAAGATATTGCTATGTAATTTTCTATTTTGATAATGAGAATGATATTTTTCTTGATCCATCACTGAGTTAACTCAGAGGGATGAAGTTCTTGGGTTAGGACCCAAACCTAGCAGCAAAGGCTTCTCTTCTTGTATTTGTATACTTAGATTAATTTCATAGATTCATGGTTAAATTGTCCTTAGAAGTATTTCATTGCAAATAGTATAGGTTTGATTGGTTTTTTATTAGTTTGCTTCCATTTGTGCTTTACTTCAGCCCTAGTTATAAGGGATAAAAGGAACATCAAAAAGTTGTCAATAGGTGTTTTGGCCTCACTTCTTCCTTCAGGGCTCATGAATTGAGGAAAGGACCACCATGCAACCCCAAAAAGACAGAATTATACTTTCTCATAGAATTTAGAGTTTATTGTGCTTAAGCCAGCATTTGATCAGTTTGCAAGTGTAGGATTTAGCTATCGTTTCTTCCATCTTCAGTCTTACAGTAGATCTCATCAATGATTTCATATTATTATGAAAATTTTCCTCATGCATGAAGTAGACAGCTAACTCATTAAACTTTGTTTTTCTAGCTTGTTGAAATTCTTCTTGTTTACATGATTTTTGGGAAAATATCATTGTTTGATACAATGCAGGTGTTTCAGAAGAAAATAGAGATCTCATAGTCAGAAACCTCCTCCCAACTTCATCCATCCATGGTCATTCCTTGCTTTCACTAAGACCCTCACCAATTTCATCATTTTTCAAGGAAACTCCTCCAAGCAGGTTGAGCAAATCCAACCATCTCCCAACCTTGGTTTTGAGTTCAGAGTGATCCTAGGAATTTTCTCGCTTCATTCCATCCCCCATGGTGGCCTGAGGGGCGTTGACCTAGGTTCAACGTTAGTTAGCCAAACAAATCCCTACACTGTTGGCCCTTTTGGCATCAGCCTATGGAGCACCGACTGAAGTCTCACCCAAAGCAGTATGAGGGGATGCTGGAACTAATTTCCCACACCGAGAGATGGTTGTGATGTCGTTTTATTTTGGCTATACCTGCCTTTGTGCAAGTTACTTAGCCCTCTATTCCTCCCTTTAGTACCTTTGCGAAAGGGTACAATTGGCTTTCACGTAGCCCTAACCTACAGCTAAAGGAATTTCACGCTACTAGGGCAGCAAACTGCGATATCTCCAAAACTAGGCTAAGTGTCTTACTTATCTTATTAATTGATCTTAGTTAGATTCATGTAAATAGATCTTCTTACTTGCATTTACTTAACTAACAAATTTACATACATTCGCACATCATATAAGCATTATAAGTGAAATTCATGCCCAACATAACAAGATGCATAAACAGGAAATATAGACACAGAAATTGTAGAATACTTCTCTTTATTGATAATTCTGGACAATTACAGACTCGACCCACCCTACTCACTCAGCTGGAGGGGTCTGCGCACTCAGCTACAGACTTCTACCCTAGGCCTCTGCACACTCAGCTACAAAGCCTCTACCTATGCTACGACCAAAACTTCGACTTCTACCTCAGAGCTATCTCTCCTACATCATATCTTCATGTTTCTATCTTCTATTCTTCCTCTCAAACTACTTAGAGCTTAGCTCTATTTATACAATCCCATGGTGCGTGGACGACGGATAGATATTTTACAGCTGACATTACATTTCCAAAATAAGGGGTGGACAACACTATGACTCTTTAACACCTACGTGCTCTGCGACCACAAAATGCAGAGTCTTTATAGTTGGATTACAAAATTTGACCAAAATACGGGCTTATAGTCCCAAAACTACCCTTGGGGGATCCCACACCCAATAAACCCCCAATAAAAATGTCGTAACTCTCCCTCGAGTCAATCTACAAGCGCAAAGATCTTAGCGCGAAGACCTCCCAGCACCATTTGGATGACCGCAACCTCAGCAGCGCACTGAGCCGCCGCATACTAGACTTCTTCCACTCTCTACTTGGTGACTGCCACTAAATTGGCACCCTGAATATTTTGCTAAGTTGCCTACAGTGTCACGAGCTTTCCTTCAATGGAAGTTGTGATCATATATGCCTTATCTATCCATGGCTATAGGTGCGCTTTTAGGACCACCTCTTTGTGCCGAGAGGCATCCACCTGTTCCTTAAGCACCTTTGCCTCTTGCATTCGTACCAACCTCTATGTAATGATGACCATCTACGCGGTCCCTTTGACCTCGTCATATCCTTGTTGTAGCTCGCGCACCTCTATCTCTAGGCACTCTAAATTTGGGTCCTCCTACAGGGTGGTCAGGACCTCGAATGACTATTCAAAAAATCGCGTGCAATCTTCTACTGCACTGTCGACCACCATTATTGTTGTTGTAACAATGGTGGCACATTGTTCCCTGATTTCTGGCGGAGTTGAAGGCTAAGCCCTCAACTATAATTCTGAGATCTGTAAGTTCAGCTCCAGCTGAATCCTGGCCATCTCTATCCGAGCGTCGCGCACCCTTGTGGCCAACTTGTGGATGTGCTCCTCAACTGGTTCTTCTACCTGAATTTCCAGCTCTGAGACCATTCGGCATGCTTCCTCCACTACCTACATGATTTTCATATTCTGCTCCACTACCTCGTTGCACTATAGCCCCAACTGTTCGATATTGATGCGCTGCTCACTCATTACCTACAGAGCGTGACTCTCATGAGCCCTAAGTTCCACGGTGACTTGATCCTACAAGAGGTGGAGCATCTCTCAAGGGACCGCGACCATAGTCAATCCCACCCCTTTTAGGCTGCTGACCGTGGGCCTGTTGGCCTCATTTTCTGTAGTAAGCACCCCATCTGGTAACAATATCGCGTTTTTCACCCTTGTGTGCAACATCTTCGTGGCATCTAAAGTGTCGATCGCGAGGCTGATGGACACTGTGCCAGCCTATGGAGTATGAGCCTGCAACCCCTATAGCTCTGTCTAGAGAGTTGCTAATACTGATTGCTACTGCTCTTCAAATTATTGGAGAGCCTCCACGGTGACATCCCTCACCGTTTCTTCAATATCGTGAAAATCCCCGTCAGTGAGGGTGATTGGGTCCAACGATGTATTTGAAGCCTTGGTTTTCTTCCGTGACACTGCCTTCGCTTGTGGTCGCTGACACTTGAGTTGGGTGGACATCGTCTGCGGGTCCATGCCACCTTGTTCTGTCGACTCCTCTGTTTCTGCCTCAGCCCCGGGCGAAGGTGACTTCTGTTGTTCGCGCTCTTCTCCTCCTGTCTCATATTGTTTTTCCAATTTCGCGGCATCATGTGCTGCCTAGGTCTTAGCCTCCACTTCCCCTTTTCTGTGCTTCTCAACCAGCTACACCATTCTCAGCTTTGTTTCTTCCTTCTTACCCTGCGCGACGCACTTGTGCATTTCCACCATGGAGCCTGTCACAGTGTGCCACTCTAGTGGCCAAGACTCGAGGACTTCAAAGATAACATCATCTGTTGCCAGATAAGGTACGCTATGCCATGTCTTTGTGGGGTCCTTCCATGCCCTAATAAAGACATGGTGGAAATTTGCTTTGCAGAGAAAACTAGCATATCCTATCGGTGACAACCGCGGCTTGCAATTTATCCCTATCCGGGTACTCATCTCCATTAAGATCCAAAAGATCTTGCTTTATTTTACACACTACGCATCCTCGGTTTCCCACAACGAACCATAATTCATTTCCTCTAGAAGGTCCGGCGCGACCAAAGGGAATTGGCTATCTTCTGGAAGGTCCCATGCCATTAGTACTATCAACAGCAAGAGCCATGCATAGTGGAATGTCTTTCCCTGCTCCTGTTCCTCACAACAGTTCACAAGGAACTCACTCAGACCGAAATATGCATAAGAGATGTGTGATGTTATATCACTGGAATCCAACTAAGAACAAGATTGGAGACTGGTTAAATAGAAAAATTCACGAATTTGCAGCACAAGAGAACAGAAACATGTGACTGACAAAAGAACAGTAGTTGGACTGGTACCTGTATACAGAGATCCATGAGATCTTTTTCTGCTCTTTCCCTATTGAGCTATATGAGTGGATCATGAAGCTAGCAGATAGCCAAGGAAGGTGGAAACTCGATGGTGCTATTGTATGGACCCTAGAGCTAGTGCGAAGGTTGGAAGCATCAAAGGACAAGATCACCCTCGATGTCGATCATTGGCTCGATCACATCATAGGAGGATTTTCTATTGAATTCACGGTCAACACCTTAGTCAGCTATAGTGACGCGGAGCGACGCCTTTTCAAAGGACCGTGACGTAAGTATGTAAAATATTTGAATAATTGGATTAAAATGATGTTGTAAATGGGTTATGCAACTACCTTGATCTTTAGGACTACGCGAAGTGGAAAATTTTACAGAAACGAAGGAAATAAGAGTCTAGAGTATAGCCCCTTGATTTCACCTACATGAAGGGATGAAGAAGCGATAACGAAGGTTTCTCCATGAAGCACTATTCAGTTAATAAGACAAGGATTCCCGTGAATACCACCTCCACCCACACCACCTCCAACTTCACCTGTACCAATTCTACCTCCACCGCGGTTTAGTATGGGAAATGAGGACCTGGACCAATTTTGGTTCATTGTGAGGGCTGTATGGGAAGTTCAAGGCGTTACAGATGATCACATAAAGAAGGTGACACTGGTTAGTGCTCTGCAAGATCACGTGCTAACCTGTTATATTAAGTACTCTAACGATAGCCTGAATGCTAGAGTAGCAGTCATCTAGGCAACACTAAATAGGGAATTTAGCAGGCCTAAATCTGAGGCACAGTCAATTGTAGGATTCAAAGAGATCATGATGCGAATGGATGAGATGCCTTGGGAACTAGATCAGAGGTTGAAATGTACAATTCGTAAAGCCAACATGAATTTGATAGATGGACAACATCGTGAGTGGTTTTTGGATTCACTACTACCACACTTAAGAAGTGCACTATCGCAGCAGAAGATAACAACTTAGGCAGAGGCCTTAGAGATTGCCATGAGACTACATGAGACTCTGATGCAAGATCCTAATCTAGGAGTTGAGCCGATCCATGTGCAACTGAAGAATCTGTGCCTTGAGATGCAAGGTCTGAAGCAGGATAGGACGGTTCGACCAGAGGTATGTGAGGAAGTTTGGTGATTGAAATGCAAGATTCAAGGTCATGACAAAGACCATTTCCCGGTATTTGCAAATTACCTTGCAGGGGGAGGACCAATGCCTTTAGGGCTGGAAGCTCAAGCAGGACCTAGTGCGTGGCCTGAATTATGGTGCACTATCTGTCAGGTAGCCAGAAAACATGCCACGGATAACTGTCACTTGCTACAGAAGTATGTACAAGCGCCGCAACAACTGTTCTGCAACTTTTTTAGGTCGGTAGGACATGATGAGCGTACTTGTAGGAGCTATGAATTGATGATGGATAGAACTCCCGCCTACAAGGTTTAGGCCAATATGTGACCCCTCGACCATAATGCAAGAATGATGCAGATAGGATTTTAGGGGCACAGATGAGGCCAAGGCAGAGGGGGACCTAGTAAAGGTCGCAGAGAGTTGATTTGCTACAATTGCGGAGGACCAGGACATGATGCCTGCGATTGTACTAATCCAACGTGTCTGTCATGCAAGTATTGCACACTGTTTGATCATGAAATAGAAGATTGTCCTACGCTGATAGCTAGGATACAAGACAAAGTGGTGCTACCACTTCCACCGACTCAGAACCTGCAGATGATGAGGTCTGAGCCGCGCGAGGAGTATCCAAATGTAAATATAGTGGTAAGAAGTGGGATCACGACAAGGGATGACAAGGGGAAACAAATAGAAGACAATACATGTGTTCGCAAAGCCCCAACCAAAGAGGTTTAATTTGACTTGGAGGACATTTGTGAAGCCTTCATGGAAGCTAAGAAGAGCTTCGTTGAGGCCTCCACCTCAGGAAGCAAGGATAAGCCTGAGTCGGAGATGGACCCTTCTATGCTCACAACTTTCCCAGAAACCCATATGAAGTTACTTCGCGATAGTAAGGTTATGAAATGGTTACAAGAACTCATTAATAGATGTGTTAGGACCACGCCAGGTGAGCTACACGTGGTACAAAGAATTGGCAAGCATAAAATGAGGACCTGACAGGAGATGAGACTGACCACACAAATAGGAGAGTATGAAATGGATCAGGTCATTTTGGACCCGGGGTCAGATGCGAATATCCTTCCAAAGCAGACTTGGGAGTGAATGGGAAGACATGCACTGCAATGGTCTCTGATTCATTTAAGGATGGCCAATCAACAGAAAATCATCCCCTTGGGGCGGCTGCAGGGGGAGACCGTGGACATTGAGGGAGAGAGCGCACTGTTAGATATTGAAACAATAGAGATAGTGGATGATAACAATCCCTACCTTGTGCTCCTCAGAAGTTGACTGGGCTACTGATATGAATGGGTAATCAATCTAAAGAAGCAAAAGATTATCTTTGAGAAGAAATCACTACGCTTAATAATACGCCTAGATCCTGATGAAGGATCATGCTATATGGAACTAGTTCACGATTATGAGAGTGATGATGATCTGGACTACATATATAAGATAACAACGTGAGACCAAGACTGGGTGAATCCCACTGTGGATGGATGGATTACATGGGATCGTGAGAGTTCCTTTACTTCAGATTCCGACGTAGAAATAGAACGGTGGTAGAATCCGTTACACAAAGTAACTATGCTGAATTTCAACATGATGACCCAATCGCTATGTTGTGTGTCATCAGAGGCAATAAATCTGCCTATTTATGATGGTCTAAATGAGGTAGATATATTTTTGGATGCATTTGAAAGGGAGATACTAGAAAAGCAGCGCTTCCAGGCCTTGGACTGGGCACTGCGCGCTATGCCCGCAAGATGGTGGGGTACACACAAGGGAAGCTTTGATGATTGACGTAAATGTAGGAGGATGATGAGAACATGATTTGGGAAGCCTAAGATGTGATTGACAGATAAGTACGATGGGCAGAATGATTTGTGCATGCATTTGGCCAAATGGATGCAGGCTTATGGAGAAAAGTGCCAACCTGAGTGGGTGCACCTGTTCTATCATACCTTGGATGTTATCCCAATGAATTGGTATATAGAAATAGAGCTCCACCATGGAACAGGCGACTGGGATATCCTACGCGAAGGATTCATGATGACATCTAGTTTTGAGGATGGGTTTGACAGTATTGATGAGGTGCTACAAGAGGTCAAAGTTGCCATCTTTAGGATGCGACATGATCCTTTAGAACTAATTTAGCTTGAATGGGCTACTCAACTGAGTCATGCACTCGAATGTTATAATGTAACTGCTGAAGATGAGGATGAGGATCCGTGGAATATCAACATTCTAGAAACAGAAGGCCACAACAATGTTCAAGCACTGCAGATTGAGAACCTTGATATATCTGCACGAGTGAAAACAAAACACGTGAACATTGGTACGGAGGCAGAACCCAAATTCGCTAAGATTGGAGACTACTGGGATGACACGACAGTGGATAAGGTCATTTAATTTCTCTGTAAATACCAGGACTTATTCCCTACCAAGTTTACAGATTTGAAAGGAATAGTTAGAGACCTAGGAGCGATGAAGATCACATTAAAACCCTACGCGAAGCCAGATAAGCAGGGGCCTTACAAGCTAGACAAGATGCTAGCAACAGACATCATTGAGTCTATGGAAGAATCTGATTGGGTAAGCCCTATGGTGGTGCAAGAGAAAAAGTAGAAGGATGAGATAAGGATTTGCATGGATCTCAAAAAATTGAAGGACACTTGTGTGCATGATCCTTTCCCGGCTCCATTCTTGGATGAAGTGTTGGAAAATGTAGGTGGCTAGGAAGCATATTACTTCACTGATGGGTTCCCTAGGTACCACCAAATCAAAATCATGTTGAAGGATAGGAGGAAGACAAACTTCGCGACTGAGTGGGGTTGTTTTCAATACACTGTAATGCCATTTGGATTGAAGAATCCGCCTACAATAGTTTCTCGTGTGGTTGTTGCAGCATTTAAGGAATTTATTCATAAATTCCTGGAGGTATATTTTGATGACTGGAATTTATCTGGGCTGGTTGAGCGCCACGTAGCAAGCTTGCGCCTGATGTTGGATACCTGTTGAAGATACAAGATCGCGCTCAATATCAAGAAGTGCCTATTTTCATTCTTTTTGGGAACCTATTGGGGCATGTTGTTTGCGGACAAGCACTGATGGTAGACCCCATGAAGCTCACAGTGATATTGAACTTAGATGCGCCAAGGAGTGTGAAATAGTTGCGTTCTACCCTAGCACATATGGGATATTACAGAAAGTTTATCAAAGGCTATGCCGAGATCACCGTGCCAATGGGAAAATTGTTGACGAAGGATGTCACGTTCTGCTAGAACGATGACTGTAAAAAATATTGGATATATTGAAAGAAAAGATGGTTAACGTGCCGATTCTAATCTTCCCAGGTTGGAAGAAAGAGTTTCATGTACATGTTGACCCATCATGTATAGCGTTGGGGGCAGTATTAACACACAATGGAGGCGAAGGATTGGACCATCCTATTACGTTCACAAGACGTAGATTATCCAAAGCAGAGAAGAACTATTCTACCACTGAATGCAAGGGACTAGCTATGGTTTACGCGCTCTAGAAGTACAAGCACTACTTGCTAGGAGGCCATTTCAAAATGTACACAGATCACTCCGCACTAAAGTACCTAGTCAATAAACCTGTGTTGGGGGGGCGAATCTACAGATAACTCTTATTGTTCCAAGAGTATGATGTTGAAGTTGTTGTGAAGCCTGGATGATTGAATGCAGGACCACATCATCTGTCGCGCATCGAAATATGGGAGGAACCTACTAACTTGGAAGAAGTATTGCCTGACGTGTAGCTATTTGTAGTAAGAGTCGCGGATGGTCATTCTGAGGATATAATACACTTCCTAACAACAAGAACTGCACCGAAAGGATACTTTGTCCAGTAAAATAAGGAATTAGTGATGCGTGTGGCAAATTTCTCTGTCATTGCTCTCATCCAGCTGCTTTTCCAAATCAATCAAAGAATTTTCTACATCTACCCTTGTACTGTCACTGTCTAATAAGGTATTTTCCACCCATTCTGTTTGATTTTCATATGCCTCTATCTCTGGTATGGGGTGGTGGATAAAAGGTCCTAGATTGACCTTTTGCCTTTTCTTGGTTATGAACTCTAAAGGGTCATAGTTCCATACAAAAATTCTTTTGAATTTTAGGCTTTGCAGGACTAAGTCTGCCTCTTTCCCTACGTCTCAAGAATTGCATATGAAGTGACCTAACTGATATTTGATTTTGAAATTGGCCTTCTTCTTGGCATTGACAAAGTTGACCTAATCTGCATTGATGATCTGTTTGTAATATTCTAAGGCAAACAACCTCATGGGGAGGTATCTTGTCAACTTATATGGTGCAAGTAGGCAACCATATATTTTGATTTATGTGTGGTTTTGGTAAAGGTAGCAATCACCCACTTTGGTTTGTTTGGAAAGCTGGAGGACTCTCTTTATCTCTGGGCTTATCCTAGGTGGAGGACTCTCTTTATCTCTGGGCTTATCCTAGGTGGAGGACTCCCAATGAGCATAGTCATGATTTGATGCACATAAGAGTCTATAAAGTCAGAGTATGTATAAGGTGATCTAAACTCATGCAAAAGTGGGGCCCAAAAGATGATAGATCTGTGCTAGCCCCTGGTGTCAAGCTTTTGGAGAGTGAAAGGAAACTTATCTGATTGATAATACAAAAATAGATGCTACAGAACAAAGGAGTATTTGAATACTCTCTCATTTCCCATTCTTGTGAGCTGCTCATGCATCCCATCAGCTATGAAACTGGAAAAGTCATATATAATTGTAGGAGGCTACCTTGGGGTATAGATGGACATGAAAGCAAGAATGAGTTCATCAATATATTCACTGGTAGAGTAACCCAAAACACATGATATCATGGTTACAATGTTTTGGCCCCATTGAGAGAAAATAGTTGCTACGTATGGAGGGGGCTCCTTAGGGATATGCTTTTCTTCTCTGATGAAGGTATGAAACAACTGGTCCAATCTTGATGGGCTTAGCTTAGGATACTAGTCCAAGAGGTCTCCAATTGAGAGTGGTGTTAGGTTTGACCCTGGTTGAAACTGCAAAATTTCATTAATTAACTCAGTTGTGATAGTGAATAGAACCTTCTTGTCATGAGACATTATGGCTCTATGGCTTGGGACATAGCATGCATAACACATATGGATGATTTATGGAAAGATGTGAACTTGGGGGAACTGGTATCTAGGTAAATTAGACTCCTAGAGGCCAATATCATCTGTATGGTTCAAGTATCTGTCTTTGCTTAAGCAATGGATTTTAAGTAGGAGCTCTATTGTAGTTGTGTCCTTGATTTGAAATCCCTATCAGCCAAGGGAAGGTGGTCTAGGTCTAAATGTGGAGTAGTAATGGGTCTAACATCCATAGAAACAGGGGCAACAATAATTCAGTTCTTGTGGATTTGAATTATGCTCTGGGGAGTTTATTAGAGGTTTTAGGCAAGTAATTTCTTTAATTGACAGTATTTTTACTCAATTTCTTAATTCAAAGTATAACACAGGCCAAAGGTTTTGAAATTTCGCAGGGGTAAGAGGTATTTAGTGGTGAAATACCTGTAATTAGGTGATTTGGCTCTAAAATTGCTGGTTCACGACAACTTTAGTGGTTGGCATAGTCATGGTACGGTCTTAAAAGGTTGGCTGGCTGTCTGCAGCATCTTCTGGAGTGGAATTGGAAGTTTGTGGGTAAATTAGGCGTTTGCAATGGTTGGCAATAGTTTTTATAATTTACATAGAGAATGCGCAAAAAAGGGAAAAGAAGGCTTCATGGTATTTTATAGAGAAAACGGTTAATTTCGGGTGGGTTCACTTTCAGATGAATAGTGATAGTTTTTCGGTTAAGTGGGGGAAGTGGTTTTGGAGGGCCATCGTACAGCTTTCGTGGTGCGGGCGGTATTTGGTAGGGGTCACCTAATGCCATACATTGTCTAACACGTAGCATCGGGGACTGGGAGGAAAACCAATTTATTCGGTGGTTATTATTCATCCATTGGGCACAGCCGATATGATTGTGCGCTATTGGATGTGGGGGAGGGAAGATCAACGTTAGTCGAGAGGCAAAGCTGCAAGAGGGAAAATGACGGGGGTTGATGGGGGACCCAGGGATTTAGGTATGGCGGTTCAGGATTAGTTTAGGGACTAATCCAGGGTTAAGTGATCGGGCCGAGCTTTAATGAGGGATTAGGGAGTCGGGTGAGGCCGAGGCAGGATTAACTTAAATTTTACTGAGGTTAGGTAAATTAAGTGAGATTATATCGGGATAAGGGGTAATTTATATTAGTTTTTATTTAAAACTAAAGGGTTGGGATATTCTATATAGGGTTTTAATTATTTACAGGAAAAGGGTTATAATGGTTTTATATAATAGAGTTAGTTAATTAATATGAAAGTGATGGTGGAGTGGGTTTTCATAAGTAAAAAAATGGGTAATGTATATGTGATTGGGCATTTAGATTTATATTTAGGATAACAAAATTTGGTGGGTGTTTTGGTGAAATAGGATTTACATGGGGGGTGAGTCACTTCTCCTAGGTAAATGGTGTTTAAACCCTAGGAAAAAGGGATTTTCATAGGTTAATGAGGGAAAATGGAATTTTATGAAGGGGGAATGTGTTTTTATGAAGGGTGTTCTAGTATTTGTCCCCCTAAGTCATTAAGTTGAGGGTCTGGTCCCTCCAAAAGTCAGAGAAATGCTCTGAGCCTTTTTGACTTGTAGGATTTAAGTACTAAAACTTGTTTATGGGGAATTAGTGAAGTGAAGGGGTGAAATGAATGAGGGGATATTAAATAAACTATATTGTGAACCATTGTCTTTGCTTTGTTTACTGCTTATGCTCATTTGAAAGATGCATTTAAAACCATGACATAAATGCTTTTGTGTAATCACATGATATTTATGAAACCTTTCGACTACTTACCCATTTACTCATCCTACCATTTTTTCTTCACTTTATTAGGGTGCATTTAGGCTAGCAAACCCTTATCAATATTTTCTTTTCTTTTACAAATTAAACTATTTAATTCTAACCTTATCACATCCAAGGGCTCAGTTTAAACTGATGAGATCCTTTTATTTACTCTACCTATCTAATGATCTACCAAGATTACACTATTTGGTTAGATTTTATTCACTAACTATAAACATAAAATTCAAAGCATGGTATAATCAATATTAAACAGTTTGATTACCATGGATTCTGGCATGAGTAACAAGCTGCACACAATCATTATTATGCATAAAAAAAAATAACATTGGAATTTTGACTTGCACACTTTCATGGTTTCTTTTTGACTTTTGGGGTTCATATATCTTTATTTTTTGACCTTTTCTTATTCTTTTGTCCTTTTATTATTCTTTTAGGACATACCCTCTTTACATTTCTTTATCTTTTAATATGGAAAACATTTGCAGAAAGCAAAGGTATGTAAAATATTACAAGGTTTCACCTTAGTCATTCAAAATTATGACTCCTATTGGTATAGGAACCTAACAGTGGCTCCACTTGGGGATGGAATTTTCTATTGAAATGTCAAGAACTTTCTAGATCAGTAGCCTCTAAATTGTTGTTGATGTTTCCTTGCAAAATTTTCCTCTATGCCTCCGCATTATTGATACTTACGATAGTAGATCTTTTAAAGCTTAGGGCCTTCTCTTTGGGCTTCAACTTCAAAAATCACCATCCAATCCAAATTAGACTTTTGAAAATAGAATATGTACAAATGGGAAATGAAAAATTAGTAACTAGGCTCGAAATAATGTTTTAGAATTCGACCATTACAGGCCCACCTTCTGCTTCTGTACCATCAAGCTCTCAGAGAAAGAAAGCATTATTACATCTGAAAGCATAAATAACATATTGGCCTTTCCATAGGAAATCAAATTTCCCATGTTTACATTTGTCTTCCCTCCTTGAATCCCACTTGAGCACCTTGTCACCAAGGTAGAAATCTTCAGCCTTAGTTCTTTTATCAAAAATATTTTTAACCCTTTCCTGCACAACTTGAGACCTGATATAGACTTCTTCCCTGGTTTTTTGAAGATGAATTGTTTGGTTGATACTTCTTCAGATACTATTTGGTTCAACCTACATTTCTTGAAGCAACTTCATCACTGGTGTTCCAAAGGAAGATGGAAAAATAGCTTCCATCCCATAAACTAGTTGATAGGGAGAAGTACCAATTGATTTCTTAGTGGTTAGTCTGTCTGCCCATAGGGAATTGACTAGTTTCTTGTTCCATGTTTTCTTATTGTCCTCTAGCAACTTTTTGATGATGTTTAGCAGGATTTTGTTTGAGGATTCTGCTAGTCCATTTCCTTGAGGATAATAGGCTATGGAATGGCCTAGGCTTATATGATACTTGTCATAGAAATGTATCATTCTTTTGGATTTAAAGGATGCTACATTATCAGTAATGAGCTTAGTTGGACATCCAAATCTTGATAGAATATTGGTTTCAAGGAAGGTTATGATAATGGTGTTTGTGGCTTGCCTTGAAGGTATGGCCTCTGTCCATTTCGTGAAATAGTCTGTGGCTGTGAGGATTCATTTGTGTTCGGCAGAGGAGGGTGGGTGAATTTCACCAATGAAGTCTAAACCCCATTGTTGAAAAGGCATTTCGGCAGAGATTGGCTTGAGGGATAAAGGTAAAAGCTTTTTCTTTCCCTCAAAAATTTGGCATTTGTGATAGGAGGTCACATATTTCGTGACATCAGAAAACAAGGTAAGCTAGTAGAAACCAGCTCTAAGGATCTTATCTGCAGTGGTCTTCCAGTAAAGATGTCCTCCACAGTCACTTGCATGAAACTTGCAAAACTCTGTCAGATTCATCTTTTAATAAGAAATTGAGAAGAATGCCTTCATGATCTCTCCAAAACAAAGCATTGTCTAATATACAAAATTTTAAGGATTTCATCTTTAAAAACCTGCTTTTAGTTCTAGATAATTCGGGAGGAGCTTGTAAGTTCTATAAAACATAAATAATATCAGCATACCAAGGTGATTCAATAAAGGCCTGGCTGATTAGTGGAGTCGCCATATCCTCTCCATCATCTATTGCTGCAATAAAGTTTATATCCAAGGCTTGACAATTCAATTCAGCCATGAGTTTGGCTAAACCTTGGCCCTTGATTAACTTAGTTGGTTTGTTTTCTATATCATACTCTAAAATAGTAGCAATCCACTTTCCCCTCTTTCCATATGGACCTTCCTAAGTTAGGATGTTTTTGACTATTGAATTTGGAACGTAGGCCACTATATGAGAATATAAAATGTATAACTTGAAATCCTTAATGGCTTTGACTAAAGCCAATGCTTTCTTTTCCATTATATTGTATTTTAGAGGGGCATCTCTCAGGTCTTTGCTAAAGAAAGCAATAGGTTGTTCATAGCCCTGGTCATTTTTCTGCAATAGAATTGCAGCTATTGTGTTCTCAGAAGTAAATGAAAATAAGATGAAATCTCTGTCAAATTTTGGACTGATTAACACAGGTGTTTTGGTTAAGGCCAGTTTAATGTCTTCAAAAGATTTTATAGCCTCAACAGTGTTATCAGGAAAACTAGTGCCTATGTAGAGCTGCTAGTCCCACTAAGGCTGGTAGCTACCTTAGAAACAAATACACTAAAAACTACTTTTGTTTTCGTTTATGGGAAATAGATAAGAGAAGAATAAGGAGACCAACCTCTTTCTTGCGCTTGGTTCCTTGCTCGGTTCCTCTCTCTTCTGGTAGGTCTTTGCCACTTGCTTGCTTGTCTACCTAGCTTCAAAGAGTACCTATAGAATCAAAGCAGCATAACACTACCCAAGAACATAGATCTATTATCATAAACAATATAGGATCAGATGTACATTGACCACACAAATGCATAAATCATCAATTATACAAGAATGTGGAGGAAAACTTGAATAGCTTTATTGATAATCAAGAAAGAGAAAAGAGGATTACAACCAATTGTTCTGACCCAGCATCATCCTCTCAGCAAGAAAGCCCTTCTTCACCTCATGAAAAGCTTAGATCACCCAACACTATGATGTTGCACCAAGAAACCAACAGCACTTCCTTACAAGATACAAAATTCCAGCCTCCAGCCTCCAGATCTCTGGGATGAGAGATCTATATATAGATATTTGCAGAGGTGTGAGTCAGCTCTGGGTTTTTGATTAGTGTCTTCTCTCTGATAGTTCTTGATTCCACTTGGAGATCTCATTGATCTCTTACTCATCCTTGGGCGATTCTAAGAGGCAAGTGTCACAGGAGATGTTTCTGGAAGATTCCATGATCATCCACCTCGCAAACTGTCTCCACCACTTGTCTTTTCTCGTCCATCGCACCCCATATAAGGGCTTTTCAACATGCATCACACTTCCTGTGTGCATTAGGTGGGATGCATCACACTTTGACCATGGAGCAAGTGAAATGGTCTAGTTTTGACCAGTTCGGAGTAGTTTTTCATGGAGAACTTCTGGGAGATGCTGTAATCAATTGACCTTGTTCTTTTAGGGGTTGGAACAACACCTTTAGGGACTTAGGAGCCCTTGGTTTATGGACATTTATGATTGGGGTTGCAGTGC
This sequence comes from Pinus tabuliformis, assembly GCA_031772625.1. Taxonomy (NCBI): domain Eukaryota; kingdom Viridiplantae; phylum Streptophyta; class Pinopsida; order Pinales; family Pinaceae; genus Pinus; species Pinus tabuliformis. The sequence continues at coordinate 1,074,511,594 of CM062816.1, forward strand.
CCAAAAATGTCTATAAGAGTTGCCCCCTAAAGCATGAGGTCGTTAATCTTTTGATGTCGGGTGAAATGCTTTATCATGAGGATCCAAATTTTTTTCAAGCTTGAAGGTGACCTATAATAAGATACAATACAATACATTATCTTCATAATATTTCATGATATAGCTGAGGTGGGCATTCCCATGGTCAAATTTATAAATTCATTTTCATGTACATGAGACAGACAATCGTCTGAGTGTAGACTGATGATTCTGGTAGAGCCATCATCCCCTAGATTGGATGATTATCTGTGCAGCAATGATGTACATTTGATGTCTTTATTTTCCTGAATATATATCGCAGCCCGGATGGATGAAACTAGATCCGGGGTCTTCTATCTCGTTCGATCTTCACTCAAAGTACAAGTTGATCCATGTGAGAGATGTTCTAGAGTCGAACATGGAAAGACATCGCCTGATTACCAGCCAATGATGTAAGCTGTTGACAGGCGTGAGAGGAATCGCCGATAATGATGATGACCCTCAAGGTACTACAGTACAATTCACGTGGTGTGAATGAGGGACTTAGCGTCGAACACCACGCAAAATATTTCGGTCGAAGGCCATTGATGTAAACCTGTCGCCGAAAGTGAGAAACTTGCCATTGAGGCATGCAAGTTTCAAAGTACTGAAAGGGTTGTTCCTAGATTGACTTCTTGGGTAACTAGCTGATGTCGACAAGAAGCGATCCGTCATAGGAGGGCCTTAGTGAATCTCACATCAATGACACGGAACGGAGCAGACGATTTTAATGGAGGTGGAAACGATCTGGTGATATAAGGTTCAGGGTGGCAGTCATGAAAGAATGGAGTGTAAATGTATTGCAGTGGGTGAGACACAGGTGAATTCTCTGAGTGACTTCTCTTGAACATATCGGTGACACTGACATGATGGATTGGTAGCATTAACCCCAAATAGGGATGGTGTGATGGAACCATGTTGATGTGACTCGTGAATGGAACAACCCAACCTGACTCGGATGCGGAGTGAAAGTGTCATGTTCAACAGCAACTTGCTACCAACAAAGTTTCTTCAAGTTTTCTTCCCAATTTTTCCCTAGTCATTGCTGACTAGTACCTCTTTAGTTTTGTCAAGCTTGAGGAGGATAACATATGCTTGTTCTATCATTTTCCCTTCGGGCAAACCCATCGCTATGTTTTAACGAGCCTAGCGATAGTGAAACTCGTTCTTGTCTGTTATGGACAAGTTTGTCGCTATTAGTTTTTAACGAGTTTAACGACAAAGATAACTCGGTCCTTTTCAATTTTAGAGAGTCTAAAAAGGGACGTAAAGGAAACTCCAAAAATCCTTTTTCATCACATAATCCCTTGAGTCCGAAAAAGTATAAAACAATACAAAAGGGATGAATTTTCGGTACTTTTAACGAGCTGAAGAAACAAGCAATCGATCTTTTTTTGTAATAATCCCTCAAGTCCAAAAAGATTAAAATCTAAAGGAGGGATAGCACTTCTGGTCACTTTAACGAATTGGAGAGGCCAATGGCTCGACAATCTTTTCATATTTTACGAGTCAGTTGAAAAGAGCTTAAAGGAGACTCGTCTTTGAGGAATGAGTGATAGATTTGGGTAGCAGGTGATTCCAGGGAAGGTTTTGAATTTTTCAATCACGGCAGTGTCACAAGGATGGCTAACAGGATCACTCTTCATAGCTGTTCCTCAAAAGGGTAAACAATCAACTGGAGGTGAATGATCGGCCAATACAGAGTGGAGGTGATGATGAGAACACGACCAAGTCTTCAAAGGCTGATGATAATACATTCACGATGGTTATTTACCGGGTATGGTTCATTTTTTAATGAGCTTAAACGCTGGGGAAACATTTGCTCATTGCTTATGTTTATTTTTTAACGAGCTTGAATTCCGCGTTAAAACTGCTCGATGCGGGTTTATTTTTTTTAAACGATCTTTAACCCTGTGGTAACACTGCTCATGGCAGGTTTATTTTTTAATGAGCTTGAACCCTGCGGTAACACTGCTCGTGATAAGTTTGCATGCCCCCAGCATAGTAACGCAAATCGAGGTGCATGCCCCCCAAGCTTCATTGCATTCATCGCTGTGGTTGAAATGAAGGTTTACCTTTGAGATCTTTGAAAGACTCGAATTTGATTTTACGAGATTGTAACCAAAGACTCGATTTGGAAAGGGATTCGTTTCATTTTTTAATGAGGTTGACACAGTAAAAGAACTATCCTCATGACTCCTTGTTTCATTTTTTAACGAGGTCGACACGAGATAAGAACCATCCTCAAAATCCACCGTATTTACAGTATTTGATAGCAAATCAAATACTAAAGGACGATTAAGGTTGCTGGAATAATCTTCGTGGTAATCCGGAAGATGGGAGCGATGGTGGTAATCTTCCCATGGCGCCTCTCCTATAATCATTGATTGAATTATTCCTTCGTCTGTAGAATGTATATGCAACCAAGGATCTGAAGAGGTGCCATATTCCTTAGACCTATCTATCCAAACACTCGATGAGCGTTGATTTGGGTTTGTCCCCTAGGCCAAGAAAATTGATTGCTACAATATTTCTAAAATGGCGATGATCCATGCTGACAAAATGTTTAGGAATATTCCGAATCCATTAGATATAGAAGATTTCATATTGCAGGTTTCCACTGTCGCTACTTCCGCTAGATTACTCGGAGGCGGTAGGGCAAAAGTACCCATTAAGGCAGGGTCTTTTAGGAGGCCTACTCCAATATTTTGAAGCGAATGATTGCTTCCATGGATCATTGGAATGCTTCCCGTAACTTGTGAACTGTTGGGGAGAAATGTTTGTTGGTCGATGATTGTAATTCCTCCTTGGAAGGGAAATGCAATCTTCCTGAGGTAGGTCGACACAACTGCAGCCATGGCATATATCCAGGGCTTTCCCAGTAGGATGTTGTAATCGAGGTTTCCGTTGATTACTTCAACATCAATTTCTACTGTTTTGCCCCCCAGTTCAATTTGCAAGTTACTTAAAATCCCATATGGAGTGTATGATCATCCATCAAATGCTTTTAATGTCGTTGACGATCTCGACAAGGGTGGTGAGCCTAATTTTTTCCAGCAACTCATCGACATAATACATGTAGATGCCCCCTCATCAATAATTGTTCAATGAACAGTTTTGTTGAGGGCTTTCACCTGAATAAGGAAAGCTAGTTGAGCTGGTAACTGAGGGTCATATCCTTTATGATCAAAGGCCACAAGATTGGAATCCATTGGGTTAATCCCACCTATTGATGATAATAAAGCTTGCTTTTGGGAGGGGAAATTTTGTGGTACCTCAAGTGTCGACATAGTGGATGGTGATTGGGACAAGTCCCCTACTATATTATAATGTTGTGCTGCTCTGGCATGAGGATTAAATGTCGATTTGTGTACTACTCCCTTTGGTGGTTTTATCGTTAGCTCAGGAATGATGGGCGGCGCAACTTTTGTCGAAGTTGTTGTCGAACTACTAGGTTGATCTTTATCCTTGTTGTTCGACAGTTGTGGATTCCGTAATCTTTATTCCTTGTCGTTATCAAAGCATCATTTTGTTGTTTCGAAACCGACAACATAAGAACTTGGGATCGGTAATCATTTTGATTAGCAACTAGTTTAGTTCCCGGGTATGGAAACGGATCAGTCAATACCGCTGAGGTTTTTGAACTCTTAAAGAGTTTCTTAACTTTAGTTTTATGTGGACAACCTCTCGTCCGATGATCCTCATCGCATATCTGACACCCCACAGGGGGGTTTCCTTCGCCCAGAAGGGTTTGCAGAAGGTTTTTCATGAGATGACTCATCCTGCTTCTTTTTTCTCCCTTTCTTTTTCTTATTACCCCCTGGTTGCTTCAGTGGTTTGCCCTTATCGGTCAACACGACATTTACTTCCGAGGCGAGAAGTTCCTCATTTGCATTTTGACTAGAAATCTTATATCTTTTAGATGTAGCCTTTGTCGATTTCGTGTTTTTAGTACCAATCATGCCATCACCGGCATGAGAGTCATTGTTCGATTTAGGAGGAGGAGGAACGAAAAATTCCAGTCTGGGAGCGTCAGGGATTTTATCGTAGAGCGTGCCAGACTGAGTATAAATCAAGTCTAAATATTGCGCACGAGCAATAACTTGCTCTTCAGTGATGACTCCTCCCTTCGCCACATCTTCTGTAATGGAAGGTAATAATGACTTAATAGACCATTCAGCTAAAAGCTAATCAGGAACGTACATTTTTACCATTCTACGACGACGTCGCCACTCATGAATATGATCAGATATGTGAGTGGCCGTTGTCTGTTTGAAATTGGTAAGAAGCTCTGTTCCTATTTCGTACCTTATTGGTAACTCAAAATGGGTTAAAAAGGTTGTGGATAGGGTGCTGAAGTTATCGAATGAAGCTCTAGGCAATTCGATATACCATTTTGCTGCTGGACCAGTTAATGTTCCCTGAAAAAGGTGAAGCCTAATCGAATCATCGTTTAGAGTATTAGATGAACACCACAGATGAAAGGTCATCACATGATTCGACGGGTCTTCACCCGGATTTCCATTAAATTTAGGAATATCTGACGGAAGTTTATGCGAAATCGTCGGCCACCAAGGGGCGTAAGCAATTGGATCATTTTGTCAGCTGGTTTAGATCTGGTAATCCTAGAGTTGCTACAAAGGGCAACTGTTGATTCAGGTTAGGCGAAGCATACCCAGGATAAGATGGAATCGCCTAAGCAGTGGGCCTTGCATACCAACATAAAGTATTTGATGTTGGTAACTTTGATAAGTGTGATGGGCATAACCATTATAGTATGGTTGTTAATAACCATTTTGGAAATGCAGTTGCCCATTACTTACAGAGACTTGTTTCTTAGGTCCTTGATATGATTGCTGGAATTGCGGTTGTTGAGATTGAACCAGCCCTGGTTGTTGGACCATTTGCTGTTGTCCAATACTAGATGATTGACCAAGATGAGGAGTCATAGTACTTGTTTGAGCCTGAGTCACTCCAGATAGGGAGGCACTAACCTGAGGTTGCGATTGAGTCATTGAGACAAGATGCTATTGTATTGCAACTTGAGAAACTTGGGGTTGACATACAACAGGTAGCGCTTGTACTTGCGATGCAGTCACCATAGCAGGTATAGTGGGAATATTCGACACAGGGTGGACTGGTTGCATTGAATATACAACCCTTGGTTGCTGAGGCAGTATTGGTACCCAAGTGCTCGATGTAATTCGAGTTTGACCTGAACTTTGTTGTAAACTCTCATATGGTTGTTCTCCGGGAGGGAACAATGAAAAGGCATACTGCCCTCCATATGGTGACAATCTAGTACTTAAAGGGTAGATTGGCCTTTGAAGACACATTGGATAAATTTTTTGAGTTTCAACATAAGAAACAACATATGATAATCCGGATGAAGAAATAGGAACTGACCATGTCGTCGAAACAGTCCCTGATTGGACTCCAGCTTGTTGTTGATAACTTACCGGGACAGATGGTATACCGGCGAACATTGTTGGAGTAGCAGTAGGAGGCTCTGTCGCTGCTGCATCAGATGACACAGTCCTCGATGTTGACGGTTGTTCAGACATATCTAGTCTATCCAAAAGATTTCCTAGCGATTCTACAAGAACTTGCGATGAAGGGAGACTAACTTCTAAGACCAACGAGGGAACAATGACGTTATTCCGATTAAAATAAATTTTAGACGCTTTGACACAACTTGTTTTTTCAATTTTTAAGAGTCGAGAAAAAACAAAATATGACTCTAGTCGCCTTCGATTTTTAATGAGCCTGAAGTGACAAGTGCTCAGATGGACCTTTTCCTTTAAGGAGTCTGAAAAGGAACGAAAGAGACTACTCTGGAAATCTAGACAGAGGGATTACCAAACCAATCACAAAACTGCAGAATACTTTTTACGGTACGGCAGTCAATCTTCCCGAATGCTGTGTTCAGTGCATTGCGATCGATAGGGTGGCAGACATGGCTTCCTATGTATAAAGGATAAAGCCTATTGTGGTCTCCCAATATATGCTCGACGGTATGTGGGAGCACAAGTCCATACTGGCACTTATCGTCTCAAAGTGGAGGAATCACCCAACCAGCAATGAAAACAACAGTTACCAGGCTTTACGACGCCAGAATACGTCTCTAGCCTAGACTTCTAAATGTTGTGCGTTAGGTTCCAAAGCATTTTTAGGTTCATTAAATTTAGTTTAGAGTTGATCTTGCTTAAGAAATTTTCCTTTCAGGTTCACCACGTGATGTAGATATACAATTCCTAAAATGCAATCTAACATGATAAACAATCGTTTAATCTTCTTTTTGCAATGAAAATCCTAGCTACTAAGGAAAGAGAGATGATATTCTTTCAACATAGAGCAGAGAGCACACACTATATGCACTGTCCTAAATCAAACCAACAAACAGTCTAAATGCAAATGCACATGCATGTATTTGTTTTCAGTCTTCTTAATGTGTGAATGATAAAAAGAAAGCTAAGCACAAATCTAAATTATTTTCAAAGCGACTTTACTAACAAGTTTCTTTTCAAGACAAAATGAAGACAATGACGACACTTTGCGATTTGGAATTGAAAACTTGCTTTTGACACTTGAAAAACTACTAATTCAAATCAAATACAAGAGTAACAGTGTAATCGACTATCAAGAACAATCAAATTCTCATCTATGACTGAAAACGACACTTGCGACACTTCCAAATCAAGAAATGACAGTTCAATTACGCTACTTCTTTGTAAAGGAGAACTGAAAATGACTCAAAAATACATAAAAAAATTTACAGTTCTTTGCGCAATGGAGGCAGAATAATAGCAAGGAAGGGGGCTTCAACAGAGGTGTACTGACTACAGGCAGCAAAACTCCTGAATAGAGTTGAAAAGAGTGAACACAGAAGCTAAAATCCAAGAGCAGAAGAGGTCTGATCAGCGCACCTGTAGCATAGGGAAACTGAAATGCAACACACCTACTACACTTGGGAAGTGCGATGCATTCAGGTTTCAAAGAAGACACAGTGCGATGGACCAGGGACGAGACTTTAGCTGAGTTCCGGGTCACAGTTTGTAGCTCAGTTCAAGGATTCAGGTCGAGCAAGTGGTAATTAGTAAATCAATCACAGGGGTAGATCTTATGAGGTTACTAGAGCCACCACAAGGGAAATTAGGGAGCTTGTAAATCAACTATTTAATTCATAAACAAAACCCAGAGATAGACTGAAACAACATTGATCTACTTTGCACTTGCATAGAAAATGCAATTCGAAGGCTAGATGGCTTGACTTCAGGCTCCGTCTGTAAGTTTATAAAGTAAACAAATGTAGAAAAAAAAAATCTATTCGTTCCCCAGTGGAGTCGCCATTTTGTTATCGGGAAAACTAGTGCCTATGAAGAGCTGCTAGTCCCACTAAGGCTGGTAGCTACCATAGAAACAAACACACTAAAAACTACTTTCGTTTTCCTTTATGGGAAATAGATAAGAGAAGAATAAGGAGAACAACCTATGTCTTGTGCTTGGTTCCTTGCTCAGTTCCTCTCTCTTCTGGTAGGTCTTTGCCACTCACTTCCTTGTCTACCCAGCTTCAAAGAGTACCTGTAGAATCAAAGCAGCATAACACTATCCAAGAACATAGATCTATTATCATAAACAATATAGGATCAAACGTACATTGACCAAACAAATGCATAAATCATCAATTATACAAGAATGTGGAGGAAAACTTGAATAGCTTTATTGATAATCAAGAAAGAGCAAAGAGGATTACAACCAATTGTTCTCACCCAACATCATCCTCTCAGTAAGAAAGCCCTTCTTCACCTCATGAAAAGCTTAGATCACCCAACACTATGATGTTGCACCAAGAAACCAACAACACTTCCTTACAAGATACAAAATTCCAGCCTCCAACCTCCGGATCTCTGGGATGAGAGATCTATATATAGATATTTGCAGAGGTGTGAGTCAGCTCTGGGTTTTTGATTAGTGTCTTCTCTCTGATAGTTCTTGATTCCACTTGGAGATCTCATTGATCTCTTACTCATCCTTGGGCGATTCTGAGAGGCAAGTGTCACAGGAGAAGTTTCTGGAAGATTCCATGATCATCCACCTCGCAAACTGTCTCCGCCACTTGTCTTTTCTCGTCCATCGCACCCCATAGAAGGGCTTTTCAACATGCATCGCACTTCCCGTGTGCATTAGGTGGGATGCATCGCACTTTGACCATGGAGCAGGTGAAATGGTCCAGTTTTGACCAGTTCTGAGTAGTTTTTCATGGAGAACTTATGGGAGATGCTGTAATCAGTTGACCTTGTTCTTTTAGGGGTTGGAACAACACCTTTAGGGACTTAGGAGCCCTTGGTTTATGGAAATTTATGATTGGGGTTGTAGTGCCCAAAAATGTCTATAACAAACAGTCCATTTTATGGTCGAATCGTTCTTCAACATATTGTTAAGTGATCTAATTAATTCTGCCAGATTAGATATAAATCTTCTAAGAAAGTTAATTTTTCCCAAAAAAGCTTGTAATTCTCTAATGTTCCTTGGGTGTTGTATTTGCAATATGGCTTCTATTCTCGTAGGGTCTATTCTTATGCCATCTTTTGAGATCATGTGACCTAACAACTTTCCTTCTTCTAACCCAAACAAAGATTTCTTGGGGTTTAAGGAGATTCCATATTTCCTGCATTTAATAAAAACTTGCCTTAGATGATCCAAATGTTGATTGTTAGTGTTACACTAAAAAATGTCACCATGGCTATATACAGTTAGTATGGCTCTATCAACAGTCATGTTATCCTCTTAGGCAAGTCTTATGCCTCTGCTCTCCATGTCAAACTCCAAAAAGAGAGAAAGTCTTTATAAATGTATTTATCTCTGGGTACGCAGGTTCTCTCAACCTTACCTGCGGGTACGCATCCAATGTTCACAAAAGCTGCGTACTTGTATGCTCTGTATGTAAAGGGGCAGGTGTGTCCCCCTGTAAAGGTCAAAATGCGCAAGTTTCATCTTTAAAAAGTTACTTGTAGTCATTTCTAGAGCATTCTAGAAGGTTGTTCGACGTGTATTGAGCGCCTCCAGATGGTTCATGTACCCCTACCAAAGAGGAACTTATCCCATCAATGAGGGAACTATCAAATCCAAAGAGGGGATTATCCCATTGATGGTGGACCTGATTAACTTCCTCTTGAGCACTATAAATACAGGCATTGGGCCAGAAGGAGGAGAGGTTGGAAGCTAAACATTTCTAAGGGTAGATGCTGCTAGAATTAGGACTCCCATTTAGAAGCTTGTGAGGAGAGATTGCCATCTTTGCTTGTTCTATTTGGAAGTGGGTGAGCTTTGTCAAAGTAAAGGAGAACTCTTGATGGACCCTGGGAGGGACTTGCACAACACCAAGGCTCAGGTTGTAATTGTTCCTTTTGTTTCCTATTAATGCAAATGAGTCCATTCTTCTCAATAACTTGTTATTTATGAGTTGTTTCATGTACTCCTTGGTCTATGTGTTAAGTATGTTTTATTCTATGAGATTATCAAGTGCTATTTAATCGTTTGATTGTTAGTGGATGCAGGTTTCAAAGTGAAGGAGGAGCTCATCCGGATCAGCGGAGCTGGACTGCTACAACAGCGTTGGACTACAGGTAGGATCTAAACACTTGATTTCTTATATAGTAAATGCATGTTTAGAGAAGGATTGCTCTTATTTGTCTTGTTTGTCACTAGAGAGTCTTAGGCTCCTAGGGAGGTTGGTTGTGTCCGCACTATCGACTCTTTCCGCCTGACAAAATGGCGACTCCGCTGGGGACTCCATTGATGTGAAAGTTTTTTCCTTTGTATGCAACTTTGATCTGAGAAAAGTCATTTATTTTCTGGTTTTTGGCTGTGTGACTTTGTATTTGGGTGGGCTAGCTTAGGGTTAAATTAGATTTAGTTTTTCTTGGTTTTTCCAGTAGTACGCACCCTCTGAGTATTGCACAGTGCGTACCTGTACGCACTGTTGCTTTGTGCACAGTGCGTACCCGCGCCTGTGTGAACAGATGACTTGCGTACCCCTGTCAATTTTGAGAAAATTTCAATTTTTGCTTTTTTGCTCTTTAGATTTTGGTTTTAATTTGTTTTTACTGCCCAGATCCACTGATTACCTGCCATAAATCTTCACCTAAGCTTGTTTCATTGGCATTCTTGTTTTAAGCTTTCATCAATTGGGTGTTTTGAGTCTCTTTTTTGAGAAATTCTTGATTTGATTTCCTTTGGTCATTACTTGGAGGTTTGTCTCAGTCTTTTCACAATTGTGTATGAGTGTTAATCGCCTTTGAGTGTTTTTATTTTTGATCTTTGGAACTCTCACCCAATTTTCTCGACTTGCACTTGATTGATTCTTAGATTACATTAGAATCGTCTTGTGTTTGGGAATTCTCTTGCATAGATCACATTTGCATAATTAGAATTCTCATTTTCACAATATGAATGAAAAATGTGCATAGATTACATTTGCATACTTTTCAAGTGAATTGTGCATAGATTACAATTGCATAGTTTACATTCTGAAAAATCAATCGTAGATTTAGATCAGCTTTCTTTGATTTGAATTTACACAAAAAAAAAAAAAAAAAAAAAAAGATTTTGGAATTGATTTGCATTAGTTTTTCTTGATGAAATTAGTGCATTAGAGAATTTGTTATATTTTCTCTTAGTGATCAATTTTTTGCATTGTTGGAAGTGAATGGAAACTCTCTCCTTACTTTAGTTAGGATTCATCGAATTGAAAAGATTACATTATCATATTCGATTGCATTCAGTTGAGACGGGTCATAACACCATTGGTTTCATATCCATTTACCCATTTGAGTAATAACAGCCTTAATAACACAACGCTTAATTAAAATTCATCTAGTAATTTTTACATTTCTAGGGCTCTGAAACACCAACATAGCTTAGGCTAGTGTCTTGGAGTAGGAGAGTAATTAACTCTCCAAGACAGTAAAACCAAACAAGTAGCTCATCTTGTGGTAGGATAAATCCAACTGTTACATTTATGCTCTGGGAAATCTCCTCTTAAAGGAGAAGCACGAGACCGTGTCCGAACCAGTGAGGGGATCAATCCTCCTTCATTGGGAAAGACGCCAGATACGCACGTAATACAAACGGTAAACCTTGGATTATTGTCGAGGAGCCTGGGGTCACTTGTCGGTAAACCTTGGATTATTGTCAAGGAGCCGGCAAGGGGATTGAGCTTGTTACTCTGCCCTTGCGTGCTATCGGGTCGTAGACTGTTCCCCCAGGTATATCTGTTGCTGTTGGTGACCTTAGTGACCATTATCTTTAGGGTTCTACCCGAGGTGACGGTGGAGGGAAGATCCCACTGTACCTGGAGCAGACGTCGGCTAGACTCACTTGGATTTTCTGGGGGGTTCACTTCACTCGAGACGGTTAAAGTGGAGGAACTTGGTCCAGTCTATTCATTAAGCAGGTTGTCGGGGTAACTATTCCACCTGCCACTTCTGTACTGAATTCTACGATGTTGGATTTCATCCCCAACTAGTGTTTTCGGTCCGGAAGGTTACTGTTTGTGTATGGTTTGACTCCTAGATTTGATAGCGCGTGTTAATTTGTTTGTTTTTACTTTTAGAGACCATAAGTGTGAATTGTGAATTTTAATTGTTAGGTGTGCATTATGAATTGTTAATTTTAGTTTTAAAAAAAATTGTTAATAAAATTCACTGAAGTTGAATATAATGTCAAATGTTCCGGAATTTACCAACCTACGAACCCCTCCTAATGAGAATCCTAGTACTTTTCCTTACTTTGGAAATGTTGGTCCTCCTTATATGGCTACTTTGACATTACCCGGATTTACAATAGGTTTACCAATATGGTTATTTTCAACTTCGTTGGCCCAAAGTACTCCAATTGTTCCACCTCAACCGATGCTTCACCTCAACAGAGTTCACCATCTCAACATCACCAACCTTCTGTTGACCCTTTACCTTCTTCGCCTAATTTTTCTTCCTCCATTTCTTCCTCTTCGCCTGGTAAAAGCCTCGATGCTAGTAACCAGGTGTCTAAGAAGAATAAGAAAGGGAAGAAGAAGAAGAAGAAGAAGAAGAAGCAAGATAAGAAAGAAGTCAACCAACCAACCACGACTGTAAGTGTTAGTTTTGTTGAGGAAAACTCTGACATGCATCGTAAACCCAAATACCCTTGCAGGCTTTGTAAGGGTGACCACTTCCTTGTCAATTGTCCTAGTATTCCAAAGGTCTTGGAAGTATGGTGAGAAAAATCTCATCAACTTTCCATTGATCCATCGACCAGTGATAGTCAGGTTCCTGGGAAAAAGGGTAAAGTTAGGTTTCCTTGTAAGTTATGCAAAGGGAGTCATCAAACTCACATTTTCCCTCACATGGATGAAGCCTCAACATTGTTGGAAAAACTTACTGTTTCACAGCAAGAATTTCCAACTGGTTACCGTAAAATTTCTCCCAACCTACCGTCAACTGACGGAGTGATTGATTTAAATTCAAGTACAGTCGATCACACTCTCCCATTGGAGAGTGAAACTCATGTCACTCAGGTTGATGATCCATTAGTTGATCAAGTGATCGATTCAATTTCACATTCGGTCGATCCCACTTTCCATTTAGAGAGTGAACTTCATACCGCTGAGGTTCTTCTTGTTACATCAGATTCTTCTATGCCGGGGGGCATTTCATCTGTTTTTACAGAACCCCCTCCAACTACTGAGGTCTTTTCCTTTGATTGGAATAGACTGACAAAACCTCGTCTTCCTTCCTCCATCCCTTTCCAAATCATTGCCAAGGCTGGTGGTAGGGACATACATCGTACTCAGGTAGATGAAGGTGTTTCTGTTAGTATTTTATCCTCAACTGTTTGGAAAGCTTTGGGTTCCCCTCAGCTTGCGCCTATTACGCAGAATCTGAAAGCTTTTAACAAAACCATTAGTGAACCTTTAGGGATCCTTCCTAAGTTTTCTACTACCTTGGAAGGTAAAACTGTCTGTATTGATCTTATGGTAGTTCGAGGTCCCTTGGATTTCAATTTACTCCTTGGGCGAGACTATGTTTATGCAATGAAAGTTGTCGTATCGACACTCTTTCGCGTGATGTCTTTCCCTCACAATGGCAGTATTGTGACTGTAGACCAGCTTTCGTTCCCTAGTCTTGTTTCAACTACCAATAATATGACACCCCTAAATGTTCCTGAGTCTAAAGTGGTATCTACCCTGCCAGGGGTTAATTATGTGGCAACTGGTCCCATGTTTTCAGTTACCAATGTAAGTGAGCCTCTCACTGTTGATTTAGATCTGGTAATTGACATGGAAAACTCTATGGGATTATTTGAACACTATGTTCTTATCCCTTTTGAGTCCCTTGACATGTGTTCCTTCCAGAGAAGTGTTCTTCCTTCGGATGAAGACCTTTTGGAAGCCATGATCAAGGTGTGTCCATTGACATGTCTTTCTTCCAGTTGGAAGCCATGATCAGTGTGTGTGAGGATAGTTTCTTCTAGTCTCAACCTCATTAAAAAATGAAACTGGAAGTCATGAGCATAGTTCCTTGTCTTGTGTCAAGCTCATTAAAAAATGAAACAAGGAGTTGTGAGGAAAGTTCCTTTTACTGTGTCAACCTCATTAAAAAATGAATCAGTGTGTGTGAGGAAAGTTCCTTTTACTGAGTCAACCTCGTTAAAAAATGAATCAGTGTGTACGAGGAAAGTTCCTTTTACTGTGTCAACCTCGTTAAAAAATGAATCAGTTGGTCAGAGGGTAGTTCTTTTTACTGAGTCCACCTCATTAAAAAATGAATCAGGTACGAGGATAGTTTTTTCCTGTATCAACCTCGTTAAAAAATGAAACAGGCTAGTGTGAGGATAGTTTCTTCTAGTCTCAACCTCATTAAAAAATGAAACTGGAAGTCATGAGCATAGTTCCTTGTCTTGTGTCAAGCTCATTAAAAAATGAAACAAGGAGTTGTGAGGAAAGTTCCTTTTACTGTGTCAACCTCATTAAAAAATGAATCAGTGTGTGTGAGGAAAGTTCCTTTTACTGAGTCAACCTCGTTAAAAAATGAATCAGTGTGTACGAGGAAAGTTCCTTTTACTGTGTCAACCTCGTTAAAAAATGAATCAGTTGGTCAGAGGGTAGTTCTTTTTACTGAGTCAACCTCATTAAAAAATGAATCAGGTACGAGGATAGTTTTTTCCTGTATCAACCTCGTTAAAAAATGAAACAGGCTAGTATGAGGATAGTTCTTTTACTGAGTCAACCTCATTAAAAAATGAATCAGCTATATTTTAGGATATGTAGGTAGATTGTAGAAAGTAGGGTTTTGAGGATAGTTCCTGTTACTGAGTCAACCTCGTTAAAAAATGAAACAGGTATGAGGATAGTTCTTTTCTTGTGTCAACCTCCTTGAAAATGAAACAACTCCCTTTTCAAGTAAAATATTGAAAGTAAACCTTCATTCCATCCATCTAGTTGAATGCAATGAAGCCTGGGGGTCATGTACCTCGCTTTGCATCGTTATGTTGGGGGCATGCGAACTTTTTGAGCATAGTTCCTTGTCTTGTGTCAAGCTCGTTAAAAAATGAAACAAGGAGTCTTGAGCATAGTTCCTTGTCTTGTGTCAAGCTCATTAAAAATGAAACAAGGAGTCTTGAGCATAGTTCCTTGTCTTGTGTCAAGCTCTTTAAAAAATGAAACAAGGGTAGGTTAAGTAGGTAGATTGTAAAGAGTGGTCATGAGCATAGTTCCTTGTCTTGTGTCAAGCTCATTAAAAAATGAATCAAGGATTTTCGAGCATAGTTCCTTGTCTTGTGTCAAGCTCGTTAAAAAATGAATCAAGGTTTTTAGATTATAGTTTTTGTTAGGTAGATAGTAGAGAGTATTTATGAGCATAGTTCCTTATCTTGTGTCAAGCTCATTTAAAAAAATGAAACAAGGGTTTTGAGGATAGTTCTTTTCCTGTGTCAACCTCACTAAAAAATGAAACATCTCCCACAAGTCTTTCCAAGATCTTGAAAGTAAAGCTTCATTCCATCCACCTCATTGAATGCAATGAAGCTTGGGGGGCATGTACCTCGTTTTGTGTCATTATGCTGGGGGCATGTGAACTTTTAACAAGCATAGTTTTTCGTTTCAAGCTTGCATAAACATGAAACCGATTCCGAGCATAGTTCTTTTCCTGTGTCAAGCTCGTTAAAAAATGAAACAAATCCTCCTCTACTTGAGTCGAGAGATTGACTAGATCTCATAAATGTTAAGTATTTAGGTTAGTTATTTCAGTTTTTTGCATAATTTTCTTACAGTTTTAGGTTGAGTCTTTCAAATGATCTCGTAACTCAACCTTCATTTCATCCAACTGGTTGAATGAAATGAAGCTAGGGGGCATGCGCTCTAGCAGTTATGCTTAGGGGGCATCAAGCACAGTTTCCTCTCTGTTTCAAGCTTGCGTAAAAATGAAACTCCTTTGAAGCATAGTTTTTATCTGTTTCAAGCTTTTGTAAAAATGAAACCTATCTCGAGTCAATTTCAGTTATTTTCAAGACTCGTTAAACTCATGAAAATCTCGAGATTATTTTGCTATCCTTCATTCTCGTAAAACAAATGAAAATTCCGAGCTCTTTCCGTCGTTTCCTGCTCGTAAATTAAATTGAAAGTCGGCCATATGAGTACATTTTTGTCATTTTTTCGAACTCATTAAAACTTACGAAAAAGTGAAAACCATGAGTACATTTTTATCCCTTTTTCGAACTCGTTAAAACTTACGAAAAAGTGAAAACCTTGGAGTTCTCTTTTAAGCCCTTTTCAGACTCTCAAAACATGAAAAGATTGCCGAGCGTTTCTTTTACACTCGTTAAAACGGAATTAAAAGACGGTCCCCTTATAGCTCTTTCCTGACCGTAAAATCAGGAAAAGATTGCCGGGTTTTTGTCGTTTCAAACTCGATACGGAAATAAAACGACGTGTCCTTGATCGCTTTTTACTTTTCAGGTCAGAGACACTAATCATGAAAGTACTCCTTGGTCGCAAGATCAAGCGGTTCTCCCAAGTATTATTTTATACTTTTTCGGGCTTGGGGGACACAAATTTACGAAAAAGTTCAACCTGGAGTCTTCTTAAGTTTTTCAGACTCTCTAAAATTGAAAAACGCCGAGTTTCTCCTATACTGGACTCGTTAAAATTTCACAGTAAAGGACCTGTTCAATTACAAACATGAACGAACCACTCCTTCCCAGGGTTCGAATCAAAACTAGGTTGGACTCATCCGAAGGATGATCTTATAATCAAGCATATGTTATCCTCCTCAAGCTTGTTAAAAATAAAGAGGTACTTGCCAGAAATGGTGGGGGAAAAGAGAGAAGAATGAGCCTATTTGTTATCTTTTGTCTCAGAAGAAACTTTATTACCACTCTTGGACACGACACTTTTCATTCACCTGGGTTGGGAAATCCTTTACCTCACAGTTGATCAAACCACTTTGAAAGTCTTCAGCCGGGTTTCGGGGATTAACTTTGAGTCGTTTATCACCAAGCCATCTGTTGTGTCGTTACATGTTCAAGAGGTCTGCAAGCAAAACTTTCATCTGCAAAATACTTGTCACCCATTCGACCATCCCTGAGTCAGTCCTTACAGCAACATTTCTTCAACTTGAACAAATGATTTCGTGTTGTGGGCTTGCCTGCAACGGGTCGCTTTCTATCGACATCAGCACACTATCTAGAGAGATGACTTAGAAATCGTCAGTACCTTGAAGTCTGCATGCATCAATGGCAGGTTTCTCGCCTTTGACGTCAGTTTACATCATTGACTTTCGATCAAAGGATTCCGTGAAATGTTCGACATCAACTCATTCATTCACATCTCATGGATTGTACTGGGTACTTTGAGAACCATTGACATTACTGGTGGTCTCTCTCACACTTGTTAACAGTTTACATCATCGACTGGTAATCAAGTGGTTTCTACCATGTTCGACATCAACTCATTTATTCGCATGGCTAGAATCGTACCAATTCGGGAAGTAGAAATGAAGACCCTGGATCTAGTTTCCACCATCCAGGCTGCGAGGAGTTTTGTATTCATTATATAGTAGACTAATCATAAACAGATGGCTGCGCCCATACTGTGTCTACAAAAGTCTATGATTATGATGTACTGCAAGATCATTCCTGTATCAGAGTAGTTAGTCTGTTAGTTAAAGTTTTGATCTGAGTATGGGAATGCCTACCTCAGTGATGATATAATCTTATACATGTATTTTGTGTTGAAAATTGCAGGTTCTGACCAGGCTCTCCACGAGATAATCCTTGAAATGATAAAGCACTTCACCCTTCCTAGATAATACAAAACCCTAATCTACTACAGGCTTCGCACTTTAGGGGGCAATCTGTTACACTAAAAAATGTCACCATGGCTATATACATTTAGTATGGCTCTATCAACAGTCATGCTATCCTCTTAGGCAAGTCTTATGCCTCTGCTCTCCATGTCAAACTCCAAAAAGAGAGAAAGTCTTTATAAATGTATTTATCTCTGGGTACGCAGGTTCTCTCAACCTTACCTGCGGGTACGCATCCAATGTTCACAAAAGCTGCGTACTTGTACGCTCTGTATGTAAAGGGGCAGGTGCGTCCCCCTGTAAAGGTCAAAATGCGCAAGTTTCATCTTTAAAAAGTTACTTGTAGTCATTTCTAGAGCATTCTAGAAGGTTGTTCGACGTGTATTGAGCGCCTCCAGATGGTTCATGTACCCCTACCAAAGAGGAACTTATCCCATCAATGAGGGAGCTATCCCATCCAAAGAGGGGATTATCCCATTGATGGTGGACCTGATTAACTTCCTCTTGAGCACTATAAATACAGGCATTGGGCCAGAAGGAGGAGAGGTTGGAAGCTAAACATTTCTAAGGGTAGATGCTGCTGGAATTAGGACTCCCATTTAGAAGCTTGTGAGGAGAGATTGCCATCTTTGCTTGTTCTATTTGGAAGTGGGTGAGCTTTGTCAAAGTAAAGGAGAACTCTTGATGGACCCTGGGAGGGACTTGCACAACACCAAGGCTCAGGTTGTAATTGTTCCTTTTGTTTCCTATTAATGCAAATGAGTCCATTCTTCTCAATAACTTGTTATTTATGAGTTGTTTCATGTACTCCTTGGTCTATGTGTTAAGTATGTTTTATTCTATGAGATTATCAAGTGCTATTTAATCATTTGATTGTTAGTGGATGCAGGTTTCAAAGTGAAGGAGGAGCTCATCCGGATCAGCGGAGCTGGACTGCTACAACAGCGTTGGACTACAGGTAGGATCTAAACACTTGATTTCTTATATAGTAAATGCATGTTTAGAGAAGGATTGCTCTTATTTGTCTTGTTTGTCACTAGAGAGTCTTAGGCTCCTAGGGAGGTTGGTTGTGTCCGCACTATCGACTCTTTCCGCCTGACAGTTAGATTTTGAAAAAAAGGTAATTTCATCTAGGTATATCATAAGGAAATCATGAATTTCTTTTGCAAAGGCTATATCCATAGCCCTCTGGAAAGTTTCTCTTGCATTCATTTGCCCAAAAGGAATTTTCACAAACATAAATGTGCCCCAAGGAGTAGTGAAGGCAATCTTGGGTTGGTCATCTGGATGAACCAAAATTTTATTGTAACCAGAAAACCCATCCAATAATGAGATTCTGGTAGATCCAACTACCCTTTGTAAAATGTGATCCATCTTGGGGAGAGGGTAATTGTCTTTTAGTGACACTTTGTTGAGGTTTCTGAGATCAACACAGAGTCTGATCTCGCTAGTTTTCTTCCTAGTTGGCACCAAGTTTGAGACCCAATCAGAAAATCTAATTGGTGCAATTATTTTTGCATCATACATCCTTTGAATTTCTTTTTCAATTGAAGGTAATAAGATAGTATTGATCCTTATAAGTTTTTGTTTGAAAGGATTTTGATTTTCTTTAATAGGGATTGTGTGCTGGATGATGTTGGTGTCATAGGATTTGAGTTCCTCATAACTCCAAGCAAAAACATCCATAAATTATTTCAACAACTCAATGTATTTTACTTTTTCAGTGGGAGGTAATGATTTTGAAAGTTTGATTAGTTCAGGATTTTCACTGGTGCTTATATTACATTCCTCTATATCAGACCTTACTGGTTCCATTTTAGGTTTCCTAGGAACATCATTTGAATCAAATAATTCTTCCAAAGGGGTTAAGCCCTTTGGTAAGAAGTTATCCTTGAGATTAATTACTTTGGTTTCTTCACTTATTATTTCATCAATCTAAATTCACTCTAAGTTATCTACATCTAATTTAGTAAATTTAGTTTGGTTAAATCTATCTAGTTCATCACCTTCTATCTCATTAATTTCTAACTCATCCTTAGAGTCAGGATCTATGGATGTATCAGTATCTTTGTTGTGATTTGCAAACTCTTCTTCTAAATTTAAAAAGTTATTTATCTGTTTATCATTAGAAAATACTTGCCAATTCTTCTAATTATCTGGAATTGTAGGTCTATGCCTAACTTCAACAGTATACTAATGGTTAGTTTGGAAGGGTAACTTGCAAGTGATGGCAAACATTGCTAAACTATGGGCTTGCATATTGTGTTTTCTGGGGATAATTGTAAGCTTGGTTTCTAAGAAAGTATTAATTATTTCTACAATAGTTCCTCTATAACAACTTAATCTAGGGTCCTTTGTCATATATACAAAATCAGTCTATTTTATAACTAGTTCAGAGTCTCCCATTACAGAAACTCTTTTAGCTCCAAGATTCCTAACTAATTTAAGACCTGAAATTAATGCTTCATACTCGACCATATTGTTAGTACATTTAAAATTTAGTCTGTATGCATGGCCTTCTGAGTGATTATTCTCCAAATTATATATCCACACTCCTGCTCCTACTCCAAACTTATTGACTGACGCATCAAATTCAAGATGCCATAATATCTCATGCTCATAATTTTCACTATCTCATGCAAAAAAAATTTCATCACTTACAACAATTTGGCCACCTTGTTTATTGAAAAACTTTAAAGTTTGGTTAGTTTCAATTTGTGTAGAAACTGCAATTTCTTTTGGTTCTGTATTAATACTGTTTGAAATTTCTTGTGTGTGATCAACATTATACAAAATAAAATAATCAATGTCTAAATGTATGGAGTAGATGGGAAATTTTTGAGGTTGATCCTAGCTACTTACCATGTATTTCATTAAGGTTTCTCAGTATATTTTCTTAGGTTGTCCAAAAACAAAAATTGTTGCATATGACATATCTAGTTGTAAGGATCCCTGAATTTTGGCTCCCCATGATCTAGACAACAACATGCCATACTTTGGTGGGATGTCAGCCACTACAATATCCATAAGGATGCTTTTGGAAGGATATTGGACTAAAGTAACACACAAATCTTTAATCAATCCTAGACACTTTACTTGACTTGAGTCAAATGAGAATAAGTCCTTGTAAGGTCTTGTAATGTATAGGTTTAATTTCTCCATCACTGATTTGGCCATTAAGTTGTGAGAGGCCCTAGAATCCAACATTGCATTGTGTAGAATTTTATCATGGATACCAAGGCTAATTTAAAAAGGTGGTACTCCTCCTTCTAGTGGTTTGCCATTAACATCTAGACCAAATATGAGTTTTGGTTGGTCATCAAATAGGTTAACGGAATGCTCATTTTCAACAATGTTTAAGGTTTGGTTTGTCTGTGATTTGTAAGTTTCATTCTTGATTAGTTCTGTTAAAGGGACTGAAATCTTTAGCTTAGCCACCTCTTCTCCTAGATTGAATGGAAAATGGGCTTTTTCTATTTGAGGGTTTTGAATTTTCACAACAGGATTTGAGTAGGATGGTCTTCTTTTCCTTTATGAGGGACCTTACTTTGTCGGTTTTTAAATTTGGTGTTTTGAGGTTTTCCACTGGTTATTTAGGGGGAATTGAAGTGGATGGATGATCATCAGAAGGTTGATTAGGGGTTATATCTACAATGGTGGGGCCAAAAGGATTCTAGTTCTGTCTGGGGAGAATCTGGAGGATTTTAGAAACCGAGGCTTATTTGATTTTCTTAGGTTGATTTTGCATTGTTTTCTTTCTTTGGTTAGGGACATTAGTGTTCTTTCTGCTTCTTAGATTATACTATTTATGCACTTCAAAGATGGCAAAATTATAACCTTGTTTATAATCAAATGACTCTCCATACTGGATTTGCAATTGCTGCAACATATGCAATCCCTGCTCATCTTGGGTTAGAAAAACAGTATCCTCATCATCTAATCCCATTAAATTAATCTATGTGTCTTGTTCTAGGTCTTGAGGATGGGATGTTTCTGCATAATTTTCTAGAAAAGGAGGCCTAATGTTCTGATCTGGTCCCTTTTTCCCAATGTTTTGATTTTGGTTTTTTCTAAAGTTCGGGTTTCTAACTGGAGGTGCTTGTTGATTATCCCATTGGGGTTTCCTTTCTATGTTATCTATTCTATCCATTAGTCTCTCCATACTTTTGTCTAAACTATATATTTTGATGTTAGATGGTGAAGCTTCATCTTTAGCAGTTCCTCTCTTTTCATTTCTAACTCTAACTCTTTTAGCTAACAAATTAGCTTCGACACTGATAGATATACTTTGCAATTTTCTAGATGTTGGGGGGTTTCTCTCCCTAAGTTGTAATGCCATATCTATGTCAAAACCATTAGGGAACTTTATTAAGGCTAAGTCAGGTGCGGGTCTAAGATTAACTAGGATTTTGTTATATATACTATTATTAAATCTAGTGCACTAATCTTGAACTGTTTCATTAGGTCCCCTTCTAATATTTTCATATTCTGAAAGGATTTGCAGGGGATTTTCTTCTTTTCCCATCTGTTCAAAAATTGTTGATGAAATGCATCTAAACTATCAATACTATTATCAGGCAATGCTCTAAACCATTTCCTAACATCACTAGCTAAAGTCTAAGCAAATAATCTCATTTGAACATCCACAATATCAATTTCATGTAGTTCAAAGTAATTTGTCATCTTATTGACATGGTATTGTTCAGTGTAGTGTCATGTGCCATCAGATTGAACAATTTTTCTCTGGTAGTCTGCTAGCATAGCACCAAGTGGGGTAGGTAAAAAAAGAGGAGCATATCTGTTTGCCATGGTTGTAAGCTAGGAGGGGTTAAGATGTGGATGAAGAATGGATGAAGAACCATGACTAGTAGGTGGTGAATGGGATATAATAGGTCGGTGAGGGAGTGTGTTGGGTCCCTATAATACTATTGATTACCCCATTACTATTGTAGTTGTACCCCTTATTAATATTTTTGTGCCTCTATTGTCCCCATATTGTTATTACCGTGCCCCATAAAATCCCTTTATTGTTATTTTTGTGGCTTTATGTTATTATTGTTAGGTCAGCTGGGTTATATTGTGACTCCTTAGACTCCGATATATAGAAAGGAGGTTTTGTCATTTGAATCATCCAAGAATTGTTCATTTATGTAATGTAAAGGAGGTTGCCCCATCGAAGAGGCTGAATTTTAAGGCGTTGAACTATCTTTTCTATCTTTTTCTTGAGCTAGTTTCATAACATTTCGTATCAGAGCTTTGGATTCTAGGGTTTCGCTGCTCCAAATAGGTCATCATGTCATTTTCGCTATAGCTTTTTTTTCTGCGATGTTTTAGAGGCTAAAACCAAACCCCATTTGAGAAGACATCACGCTGAATCTTGGGTCCAAATTTAAGAGTATTTTGCACTATATTTGCGGATATATGATCTAAGGAAGTTGGTCTTTTTGCAGACTCCTGAATTACATTCCAAACAGGTAACCTAGGGAAAATCGTCATAATTTTCTCTCTGAAAATCGGATTGAAATCTCATAAGAAGGTACAGAAAGAGGATGGATTGTAGTTTCTTGTATATATTTTTCAGAGCCAAAGGTCAAAACTGTTACTCATGGCACGTTGTACAAGTTCACTCTACTGAACTAGTCTATAATCAAGTCACTGTGGGAGATTTCACATAACTCTTCCTTGGCGAATGAAATTTGGATCACACTAGTGGCATTGGAAAGAGGACAGAGAGGGCTATTACAGGTCGTAGTTTTCGAACTGGATGATTCGAAAGTACAGAGGTACATCAGAGGCAATATCGAGCTCCTACCAAGTGAAAAAAGGTGTGTAGAATTTTTTAAATTTTTTCTTAAGCTTGGTTTGAAAATTTATTTTGAAGGAATTCAGAAGGCATAGTAGAGCATTATTATTGGTAACTGATGCCCCGAGGAAAGAAAATGCAAACACATAGTAAGCAACCTGAAATCTCTAGCATGACTCATGAAGAAGAGGAAGAAATGCTACATGATATATCAAAATTACAAGACCAGGTGCAACAAATGTCACTCTCACAAAAGCTAATAGAAGCTAAGATAAAGGGCGTGGAAGCTATGATGGATGATTTGAAGATAGATTTGAAGACAGATTTGAAGAGAGACATGGCAGATTTGAAGATAGATTTGACAAATTTTCTACAAGAAATACTTACTAATGGTGAAAAGGTAGTAAAGGAAACTCATGATGCGAACAAAAGAAATGTTAATCATGATTTCATAAACTCTAATGTGGGATCAAAGACCCGCCATATTCCAAAAATCGATATGAGGAAGTTTGATGGCAAGGATCCCGCAACATGGATATTATAGATGGAGCAATTTTTCAATCTCAATAATGTGCAAAACACACAAGAGATATGTATTGCAACTTTATATTTGGAACCAAATCAGTTTGTATGGTATCAATGGCTTTGCTCTCGTAAACAAATTATCACTTGGGAAATTTTTACGGAAGATTTGATAGCACATTATGAGGATACAAAAAGCAACACTTTTTTTAGCCAATTGATAAGTCTCAAACAAAAGGGTTCAATAATGGAGCACATTGAGGAGTTACAAAAATTGAACATAAGGGTAAAAAATATTCTAGAGGAGCATAGGATTGATGTGTTCATATGGAATTTAAAGGATAATATCCAACATGATGTTCGCCTTTTGGAACCTGATTCATTAGAGAAGGCATTCAGGTTAGTAAGAAAAATGGAAAGCAAAATTATGGCAACCAGGAAGCATACCACTCACAACTATAAATATGGAAGTGTTGTTGCCCCTAGTATTCCAGAACTGATAAGGTTGACACCACAACAATTGGAAGAAAAAAGAGAAAAAGGGCTTTGTTACAGTTGTGATAGCAAATACACTAAAGGTCATAAGTGTGCTGAGAAGAAATTATTCTACATAGATTTTGAAGAGGAAGAATAAAAGGAGCAAGAAAGGTCAAAAGAAGAGGATATACTCCAGGAACAATGCCTAGATAAAGAAGAAATTAATTTGACCATATCTTGTAATGCATTGGCGGGAATTACCACTCCTCAAACCATCAAGATAGAAGGACAAATCAAGAAGAAAAAGGTAATAGTGTTGATTGATTCAGGAAGTACCCACAATTTTATTCATTGTAAGGTAGCAAAAGAATTGAATTGTTTCTTATATCCAGCAGCAGAGTGTCAAGTGATGGTTGCAAATAGAGGAACAATAAATTGCTCTGGAAAGTGCCATAATATCAAGCTATCCATGGGAGAATATGTATTGACTAGCACAATGCTTTCCATTCCAATGGGAGGTGTTGATGTTGTACTAGGAGTCCAATGGCTACAATCCTTGGGTAAAATAGCTTTTAATTTTCAAGAACTTTTCATGAAATTTTCTATGGAAGGAAAGGATTTTGAATTAAGGGGTATTGCAGGGAAACTAGGAAAGATAATTAGCTCTAACATTATGAAAAAGATTCTAAAAAGGGAACAAAGAGGTGTAATCGCACAATTATGTTCGCTAGATGTTTCCACATTGGAATCATTTATTTCTCTAGATCTCCAAAAAGTCTTGGACAATCATTCCAAGGTATTGGAGACTCCCAAAGGTCTCCCACCTATTCGCGATCATGATCATGCAATTCATCTGATTCCAGGAAGTGTTCCTCCAAACATCAGGCTGTACAGATATCCCTATGCCCAAAAGAGTGAAACTGAACGTATGGTTGCAGAAATGCTAGAGGCTGGTATAATTCAACCAAGTCAAAGTTCTTTCTCTACTCCAGTAGTATTGGTGCACAAGAAGGATGGATCATGGCGCATGTGTCCGGATTATAGGGAGCTCAACAAGCTCACTATTAAAGATAAGTTTCCCATTCCTATCATTGATGAATTACTGGATGAATTGAATGGATCAATTTACTTCACCAAGTTGGATCTTCGTTCAGGTTATCATCAAATCAGAATGAAGACTGAAGACATTCTGAAAACAACATTTAGAACTCATGAGGGTCATTATGAATTTTTGGTCATGCCTTTTGGCCTTACCAATGCACCTTCAACATTTCAAGGTTTGATGAATTCAATTTTCAAACCATTCGTTAGAAAATTTGTGTTAGTATTTTTTGATGATATACTAATCTACAGCAAGTCTTTGAAGGATCATGTTGAACATGTTGACAGGGTGCTACAACTATTGGAGGAGAAACAATTATATGCAAAAAGATCCAAATGTTTCTTCGGAGTACAAGAGGTGGAATATCTGGGTCATATTGTATCTCATGGAGTTAAGGTAGACCCTAGCAAAATTAAAGCCATTAAGGAATGGAAAATCCCCACCTCCATAAAGCATCTGCGAGGATTTCTTGGGTTGACAGGGTATTATCACAAGTTTGTTAAGAATTATGGGAGAATAGCAGCACCTCTAACAACATTATTGAAGAAAGATGCATTTTCATGGACTCCAAAAGCAACAAAGGCCTTCGAACATCTTAAAGAGGAAATGTGCCAAGCACCGGTCTTAGCTACACCTGACTTCACAAAAACCTTTATTGTGGAATGTGGTGCTTCAGGAAATGGAATTGGTGCTGTTTTAATGCAAGATGAAAGACCCATTGCTTTTGAAAGTCATCCATTCAAGGGAAAGTTTTTACACAAAGCTATTTATGAGAAGGAAATGTTGGCAATACTCCATGCACTTAAGAAATGGTGACCCTACCTAATGGGAAGACACTTCAATGTAAAAACGGATCATGATAGCCGTCAATAATTTTTAGAACAAAGATTATCCTCTGAAGAGAAACAAAAGTGGGTCACAAAGATGTTGGGTTATGACTTTGAAATCATACACAAAAAAGGGAAGCAAAATGTGGTGGCAGATGCACTCTCAAGAAAGGATGAGGATGTGGAAGAATTTTTGTGCGCCATTTCTATTATCCAACCAGATTGAATAAATGAAGCAAGGGAGGAATGAAAGAATGATGAAGAAGTGTGGGCACTTATTCGGAAGTTACAACAAGATTCCAGTATGTCTGATACATTTAGCTGGAAAAATGATTCTTTATGGTACAAAGATCGCTTATACCTCTGTAAGAATTCCAATCTAAAACAAAAGATTCTTATGGAATTGCACACTTCTCCCTTAGGAGGGCACTCAGGATTTTTAAAAACTTACCACAGGTTTAAGAAGGAATTTTTTGGAGATGGCCTTAAATCAGATATTCAAAAGTTTGTGGTGGAATGTTTGGTTTGCCAACAAAATAAAGTTGAAACAATTAAGACACCGGGTCTATTACAACCTTTATCCATTCCAAGCCAACGTTGGGAGGAGATTTCAGTGGATTTTATCACAGGTTTACCCAAGTCTGAGGGAAAGAGTGTCATCATGGTGGTAGTTGATAGACTTACCAAGTATGCACACTTTTGTGCATTATCACATCCATTTAAAGCCAGTACAATTTTTGTTGCATTTATGGAAACAATTCAAAAGCTACATGGAAACCCAAAGATTATTGTAAGTGATAGAGATCCCATTTTCACTAGAAATTTTTGGACGGAATTGTTTTCTTGTCTTGGTACTCAGTTAGCTCATAGCTCATCTTAGCATCCTCAATCTACTGGGAAAACTGAGATAGTAAACAAATTTTTGGAAGGATATTTTCGTTGCTTTGTATCTGATAAACAGACACAATGGGTCAAATGGTTGCCTCTGGCTGAATGGTGGTATAACACTTCCTTCCATACAACAACAAAATGACCCCATTTATGGAACTTTATGGGTATCATCCACCATCCATCACATCATATTTAAGAGAAAATTGTAAGGTTCAAGCAGTGGAACATCACACCGAACATCAACAACAAGTCCTCCAACTCTTAAAGGATAACCTTGTGTTGGCACAGAATAGAATGAAACAATAGGGAGATCAACATCGCAGTGAAAGAAGTTTTGATGTAGGTGATTGGGTATTCCTATGACTACAACCATATAAGAAAATGTCCCTCAAGCAAGCTAAGAAGGATAATAAATTATCACCAAAGTATTATGGTCCGTACAAGGTGTTGTAAAATATTGGTACTATGGCATACAAATTGGAGCTTCCTGCAGCTTCTTGATTGCACCCAGTTTTCCATGTTTCATGTTTAAATAAGGTTATAGGTGACAAGATCCTAGTTCAAACAATACTGCCAGAGCTTGGCGAGGAAGGAAAAATTATATTGGAACTGGAAGCAGTCATAGAAACAAGAACTCGACAGCTACGAAATCAATCAATTTCGGAGTATCTTATCAAGTGGAAGAACTTATCTGCTGAAGATTCCACATGGGAGGATGAGAATTTTATACAGAAGCATCCAGAACTACTCAAACGTTGAGGACAACACTTTTTTTAAGGAGAGGGGCATGTTGGGTCCCTTTAATACTAGTGATTACCCCATTACTATTGTAGTTGTACCCCTTATTAATATTGTTGTGCCCCTATTGTCCCCATATTGTTATTATTGTGCCCCATAGAATCCCTCTATTGTTATTTTTGTGGCTTTATATTATTATTGTTAGGTCAGCTAGGTTATATTGTGACTCCTTAGACTCCTATATATAGAAAGGAGGTTTTGTCATTTGAATCATCCAAGAATTGTTCATTTATGTAATGTAAAGGAGGTTGCCCCCTCGAAGAGGCTGAATTTTAAGGCATTGATCTATCTTTTCTATCTTTTTCTTGAGCTGGTTTCATAACAGAGTGAAGGTATAAATGGTGGTGGAGAATGGACTTTAGAAGTTGAAGGGAACAATGGTGTACTAAGAGTAGTGGACAATTGTTCAGAAAGCTCAGGGATCTTAGTAGTACTAAGGGATGATTGTGGAGAATTCAGAATGTATTCATCAATTGACTTGTTGGCCTTTTGGACTTCAAGGTCTGCAATGAGATAAGGGTCTAGAACAGTATCTTATATTTCACTTTCAGACTTTTCTTTAAATAATGACAAATCAAATTGCTCATCAAAGGGAAGATATTCTAAAAACAACCACTCATCAGGACATGAATTATCTTTAACTAAAGGTGTGTGACTAGCTAAACTATATTCATTTTTGGATTTTCTTGAAATCAGGTTGGGATTATCAACTACTAGGGCAAGGTATGGATCTGGGTTAGCCCTAGTATAATGAGTTCTCCTTGAAGCCAGAATTTCAAAATTTTTCTAATTGTTTTCTTCTGTGAGATTTTTTAAAATAACTTCTGATTTTTTAAAATTTCTTAAAGATTTATTAGGACTGAGGGTTTGAGTCCCCAGTATGGTCGCCACTATGTTATCACTCACAATTTTTCCCTAGAAGTTATTGGAAGAAGGAAAAGACTGAGGTAACCATAAACCAATATTTTAAGTATAGGCTTTAGCCAACCTATGACTTAGAGAGGGCTCTCTCTATATGATTTCGCTTTGTTTGCTGGGATTTTAGGCTAGTTCTTAATGTTCAGGAGGTTTTGATTTGTATTGAAGGTTGGATGGTGGAATCCTTAGAAGAGATGGTTAGAATGAAGTCTCTGGACCATTGGGCTATGGAGTCAAAGAAGGAAAATAGAACTGGGATTAACTCATTAAAGGGAGTGTTCAAAGGGCAAGCTAGTAGAGTGAGATACAAGTCTTTAGGTCAGATGGGTGAAATGATCTTAACCAGGGTGAGAGAGCACTTAAGAATTCTCAAACCAGGATTAAAATGAGAAATAGAGGATAATCATGAGCAAAGGAAAATTAAGAATCCTTTACTATATATTAGAGGGAAACTACCTAAACTATGGAGCAATCAAGAATTCATTAACTTAGATAATTAGCAAAAAACATTAAAATGCATAATAGTTAAAACAGAGTGCAATGAACAAGGATAATTTTAGGGGCGAATGTTCACCCTTTGGCGAAATTAAGGGGTTTTAAATTTTTAGTGGGTGAATATTTTGTATCATAGTACATTTTTACAAATCACCTCAAATAGCCCACCTTATTTTAAGGGAGAGGGTAAAAAAAGTAAATTTAGCCCTTGAAATTAGGACTTACAACCTTCCATTCGCCCATTTTCAAGAATAGGTTTTATTTAAGTGAATCCTATGGGCCAAATACCATATTTATAAAAGAGGTATGGTAAATTAATAAAAATATAAATAAATGAGAGGTATGGTAAATAAATAAAACATTTTTTATATTTACTCCATAAGTCACCTTATATACATGTAAGGGTGTAAAAAAATAAAAATATAAGTAAAGTGGAGGTATGGTAAATAAATAAAACGTCTTTTTATACTTACTCAAAAGGTATGGTAAATAAATAAAAATATAAATAAACTAGACGTATCGTAAATAAATAAAACCTCTTTTTATATTTAGTCCATAACCCTCGTTCTATTTATGAAGTCTCAAGAAAGAGGTTTTATTTAAGTGAATCCTATGGGCCAAATACCATATTTGTAAAAGAGGTATGGTAAATTAATAAAAATATAAATAAACGAGAGGTATGGTAAACAAATAAAATATTTTTTTATATTTACTCCATAAGTCACCTTATATTTACGAACACTCAAAAAATGGGTTATATTTAGGTGAAACCTATGGCCAAAATACTATGGGACAAATACCATGGACTAGATTGTTATTAATACCATGCAAAAAACCATTATTAACCCTAATATTAGAATTAATAAAAATAAAAATGGCACATGGTATTGACCCATGGTATTCACCAAAATGGCACATGGTATTGACCCATGGTATTCACCTGGAATGTAGCCTATTTAAATGGGGGAATTAAACCAGCATGTAGCCTATGCTAATATTCACTAGGACTTTACAAAGTTTTATTATTTAGTGAAAGACTCGCCAAGATCTTAAAAGATTTTATAATTGAGTAAAATATTTGCCATGCCTGGTGAGAGATTCGCCAAAAAATTATATATACATATTATATTATTGATAAAATCACCTTCCATTTTTCCTATATACCATGGAGATTCGCCCATTTATTATATTTATAAATTTAGGGGGGGTTCTTAAAATTTTCCCTGGCAATGAAGCAAATTCTGAGATATCATTCCATATTATAGCATTTAGATTTCATATACATTAAAGATTATGGGAAAATTTTTAAAGAAAGATAACAACACAAGAGAAAATACTTGTCTGTACTTCGCGCTACACATGAATCCTGTGAAATGTCTTAGCTTTATTCATTAATCTAGATTGTTGGTCCAAACAGTGATACAATAGTTTACAGTCTTTGATCAAGAAAGTCTATAGAAATGTCTAGGAATCCACCCTACATACTTCGAATGGTGAAGTATTTATACAAAAACTATTACAAAATATCTCAAAACAAACTTGAGATTTATTCTAGGAAATACAAGTATCTTCTTACAAGAAGATAGAGACAATTATTGAGCTGTTTCATGTTGTCCCTTTTATTGTGGTACTTCTAGGTTTTATGGTTGGATTTATAGCCCTTTATGATGGCTTGCAGTTGTGGTGTTTCACGTTGGAATCTTCTTCAACTTTTATCTTTCACCTGATACTCTTTGACTATGCTACCCTATTTTCATTTGTTTACCTGGTTGCTCTCATTTTTACTGTGTAGTGACTTTTTACTGTAAATTTCTCACAGTAAATCAGTCATCCTTTCCCACCATTCTGCTTTAGGTAATCTGACATTCATCATCCTCCTATACATCTCATCGGCTTCAGTATACTTGGCAAAATTGGGCTTCGTGAGGAATAAATGTTTTATCTCATGCTCAAGAAAAAACAAGTTTTCAAATGTGTTGTACAAAACTTTGCCTATTGGCATTGCTTTTATAGATGAAGTGCTAGTTTGTTCCTTAGCCAACCACCTTAATCTGTTATCATAGTCCAACTTTGTCATAAGTTTATCATTGATGACCAATGGACTAGGCAATCCTTTCTCCCTCAAAATTTGGAATTTGGCCATGAATTTGTCAATGGCCACCTACATGTTATGGCACTTTTCTTCTAAGTTCAGCATCAGGTTTCTTTTGGAAAGGACCTTCCTTATTTCCAAAATGGTTTCAGTCCTTTATTCTATATTGAGCTCCTGAAGCTCATATCTATTTTTGTTGTTAAGGAAATGGATGAGTCTATTGGAATCCTCTGGCTTATCCCCCAATTCCTCTTTGACTTTCTGAATAGCTACTGTAGCTATCTTTATCAATTCTGTTTGCTCAAAAATAACTTGAATAGATGGCAAAATATCCTTGACAGAGTCAATGATATTGGCCCATAATAGTTCCTTGGCTTGCCCAAAGGGTTTCTCTAATGTCAAGTCTTTCTCCAAGGCTTTGACCCTTTCACTCATTCTGTTGGCCTTCTGAGTTTCTTCCTTTTGCATAATCTGTGCAAGTTTATAACCAGTCTCTAAGCTTGCCACCTTTTCCTTTAGTTTTTTCATTTATGTAGCCTAAATTGACATATCTTCCATGGATTTAACTAATTCTACAACCTTTTCTCCTAATACATCTGATGTTGTGGTAGATTCTTCTGTTACTAGCAATGTTGTAGCAAGTGGAGCTGTTGGTGCAAGTGAAGCTGCAAATGTAGAAGGGACTGTTGTAGACATAGTAGGGATGACACTTGCAGAAGTTGATGCAATGTTAGTCTATTTCAATTGGATCAAGCTATCCAATTCTTTCTCTATCTACCTGAGTTGATCGTTGAGATTTAGGACCAAGTCCATCAACTCTTCATGTTTGGTTTGGTTCTCTATGACTTCTAGTGTTTGAGGATGTTGCAGCTGGGGAATTTTCAATTGCTTCTTCAGTGCAACAATATCATCATTCTTCTTCTTTATCAGTTGCTCAGTAGCTTTAATATCCTTGGGATCATGTCCCAATTCAATAATTAAGTCTTCCAAAGACTTAATCCTCATATCCTTGCCATGTGAGGAGGCCTTCTCCAACTGAAACTGGGTTGAGATGTTGTTTACTGAATTTTGTAGCTAATGGGCAGCTATGGCTTTACCTGTTAGGGTGGAGTATATCATCTCTCCAGCTTGTTTGTGCAGTTCTATTTGGTCTATGGGATGAATATCCCTTTCCAACACTTCAAAGTCAACCCTCTTGTAATCTGATGATGTTTTGGGCTGCTGAGCTGTAGGTTTGATAAAGGACATCTGCAGATTTCCCTGCTTGATGTCAAAGGAAGACATTAGCCTTGTTTGATTTATGGGAGTGAGCTTTAGGTATTGGGCATATGTTCAGGCTTTAAGCCTCTCATTCCTCATTTTGATTTCCTTATACCTATCCTTTATATCTTGGTCTGTGTCAGCAGGCCTACTGAGGGAAGACACTTCCACACTAAGTTGCCTTTCCAACATCTGAGTCTGTGATGTGCAAGGCTCTTGTATGTCTTCAGATGGAGTAGTGGGCCTACTTCTTTCTACCTCTGTGTTGGTAACCTATTTTGATTCTTCTATGTATTCCTATTCAGAGGCTGGATTGAGCCTTTGCCTCTTGCTGTGACTTGTTTCCTGTTGCAAATTAGAGGTGTCCATTCTTGAAGTGGAAGATCCATCTCTGTTTCTTTTTGGATTTTTCTCCTCATTCTGAGGAGTCTGTGTGACTGGAGGGGTACTCATAGCTCTTTCTTGCTCTTCTGGTACCTACAGGAAAGTTCTTTCATCAAGCTGCTTTTCCAAATCAATCAGAGCACATCTACCCTTGTACTGTCACTATCTACTAGGGTATTTTCCACCCATTCTGTTTGATTTGCATATGCCTCTATCTCTGGTATGGGGTTGTGGATAAAAGGTCCTAGCTTGACCTTTTGCCTTTTCTTGGTTATGAACTCTAAAGGATCATATATCCATATGAAACTTCTTTGTAATTTCAGGCTTTGCAGTATTAGGTCTGTCTCTTTCCCTACCTCTCTAGAATTGCATATGAAGGGACCTAACTATTCTTTGATTTTAAAATTGGCCTTCTTCTTGGCATTGACAAAGTTTACCTCATCTACATTGATGATCTATCTGTAATATTCTAAGGCAAACAACCTCATGGGGAGGTATCTTGGTAACTTATATGGTTCAAGTAGGCAACCATATATTTTGATTTCTGTGTGGTTTTGGTAAAGGTAGCAATCACCCACTTTGGTTTGCTTGGAAATCTGGAGGACTCTCTTTATCTTTGGGCTTATCCTAGGTGGAGGATTCCCAGTGAGCATAGTCATGATTGGATGCACAAAAGAGTCCTTGAAGTCAGAGTATGCATAAGGTGATCTAAACTCATGGGAAAGTGGGGTCCAAAAGATGACATATCTGGGCTAGCCCTTGGTGTCAAGCTTCTAGAAAGTGAAAGGAAACTTATCCGATTGATAATACAAAAATAGATGGTACAGAATAGAGGAGTATTTGAATACTCTCTCATTTCCAATTCTTGTGAATGCTCATGCATCCTATCAGCTATGAAACTGGAAAAGTCATATATGATTGCAGGAGGCTACCCTGGGGTATAGATGGACATGAAAGCAAGAATGAGTTTATCAATGTATTCACTGGTAGAGTAACCCAAAACACAGGATATCATGGTTACAATTTTCTGGCCCCATTGAGAGAAAATAGTTTCTATATATGGAGGGGGGTCCTTAGGGATATGCTTTTCTTCTCTAATGAAGGCCTAAAACAACTGGACAATCTTGATGGGCTTAGCTTAGGATACTGGTCCAATAGGGCTCCAATTGAGAGTGGGGTTAGGTTTGACCCTGGTTGAAACTGGAACATTTCATTAATTGACTCAGCTGTGACAGTGAATAGAACCTTCTGGTCATGAGACATTATGGCTCTATGGCTTGGGACATAGCATGCATAGCACATATGGATGATTTTTGGAAAGATGTGAACTTGGGGGAACTGGTATCTTGGTAAATTGGACTCCCAAAGGCCAATATCATCTGTATGGTGTAGGTATCTGTCTTTGCTTAAGTAATGGATTTTAAGAAGGAGCTCTATTGTAGTTGTGTCCTTGATTTGGAAATCCATGTCAGCCAAGGAAAGGTGGTCCAGGTCTAAATGTGGAGTAGCAATGGGTCTAATGTCCATAGAAACGGGGGCAACAATAGTTTAGTTCTTGTGGATTTGAATTATGCTCTAGGGGTTTATAAGAGGTTTTAGGCAAGTAATTTATGTAATTGACAGTATTTTTACTCAATTTCTTAATTCAAAATACTGCACAGGCCAAAGGTTTTGAAAATTTGCAGGGGTAAGAGGTATTTTGTGGTGAAATACCTGGAATTATGAGATTTTTCTCTGAAATCGCTGGTTCACGGCAACTGCAGTGGCTGGTGTAGTCCTAGTACGATCTGTAAAGGTTGATGGCTGTCTGCAGCTGTTGGAAATAATACTGAGAGGAGAGGTGAATCAGTATTAGTAACTCAATAATTTTTTCTTTTCCATAGGCAGATTTGTATATGCTACTTTAGCTAAGTGAACCAGCGTGTACACGCGACTGTTATTAAAGCAACCAGCGTATATGCAAAGAACCTTTTTATTTAGCCAATTTATCATGTATTGAACTTTAACCAGTATGTCAGATACTAATTAGATAATGCAGTAAAGGCAGAATAAGGCATAAGCATCAGATATGAACACCAAGATATAAGGTGGAAACCCAATGTGGGTAAAAACCACTTGCTGTTGCCGTCTCTATCTTCTTTTAATAAGAACAAAAATTCTGTTTACAATTTTGTACTGGTGCAAACTTATACCAGTACGCAAGCTTCTACCTACAGAAGGCTGCAACCTTCTCTCATTTTCCAGCTACTACTGGAAGGGAGATACAACCCCCTTAGCTCTTGTACTAGCAAATATGTTTTTTTGTACATAGGCGTCAACCTACAGTAGGCTACGACCTTCTCTATTCCTCCAGGGACAATGTTTCATAAATTTTCAGACTAGATCCATCAACAGCATCATAAGTGTAATTCAATCATCAAATATATCTACATCAACCAATCACCATTTGAACCGACCACAACTGAATCAATCAATCACTTTGACAACCCATCAATCTGATCATTCAGAATACTGTCACCAGAATATAATAACCAGAACCCAAACAAGAACCCAGAACTTTGCAACAATAAACAACAACAAATAAAACATAATTTATAAGGTATACACTACTTTCATGTGTTGAACCTGCATGTATACGCACTTTTATCAAAGCCAACCAATGTATACATCTGCAAATATTAATTCATAATTCAACAACTATTCCAGACTTCAGTTATACCCAGATCATATCATTTATAGAATACTATATGCATCAGTATTCAGATCTAGATTATACATGAGAAAAAACACATAATGATAGTTCATTTTATGCCTTAAGATCCTGATCCATCAGTAGATCTAATCCCTCATCATCCACTAAGGTTCATCCTTGGTTCATATCCAGCAATGCACCATAACCTAATAACCTGCATACTAGATCTCACACTTCATCAGATATTCGATACTTGCACACCTTGTCCTAATGATCTTCTCCTCCTTTTATATTTTTAGGCCTTTCTCAATACCATGGACCAAAATCACTTAGGAAAAATACCTTGGACCAAATACCTAGGGTCAATACCTCGAACCAGATACCTTGGACCAATACCATGGACTAAATACTTTAGACCAAAAACTTAGTTTTCCAAGGTATACAAACTTTTCCTTCTATGAAAGTGCGTGTGTATGTATATGCAACTTGTATAGAGTGAACTTGCGTGTATACACAGCTTGGTCAATGGTGAACCTACGTATACCTGTTTCTTCATTTTGTGAAGCCTGATCTATAATTATTTGTTGTTCACCTGCTATACTGTGATCTTTCATTTGAGTGAGCTGCCATCAAGGACAATACTTGTATCATAATGCCAACAATCTCCCCCTTTGGACTTGATGGCAACAACCACACCAAGTCACTTATCTCCCCCTTTGACATCAAGGGTAAAGGGTTATGTTCCCCCTGAGTACATGCTGAATTCTCTAATATGCTGAAGTGTGCTAATTGAGCTCCCATGAACGAGTCCATGCTCCCCCTGAGCACAAGCAAAGTCTGCAAAAAGATGTTCTAAAACATGACTCTATACATACATCCCCAATGACTCATACATACATCCATCTCTCAACCAAGTAGGGATATACCAAATTAGACTCATCCACCCAACAAAGTGGGGATATACCAATTATTTATACATGACAAAAGCAAGAAACATTACATCAACCATCCCATGCATAGTGGGGGTTACAAATTAGGTATTTTCATGACCTTTACATTAAATGATATACATGATATAATGTAACAGAGACCAAATATCTTAAACAAGACCATGATAGTCATCAACAGCATTTGTCAACAGCATCCAGACCAGCAACCTGTATATGTCCATAAATATCATCAACCTGTGTCAAAGTATGTCGGTATATATCAACTCATCCTATTGATCTCATCAAGATCAACTTGCTATGTTCCCTTATCATAACCTTCCATGAATCAGCTAAGCATATGTCATATCTCCAAGTAGTAGCGCAAAACCATGCACATCATATCATATGTATGTGAAAACACCATAGACATCATTATCAAGAATTGCATGATTTTTCCACAAGAACCTTTATTATATCATAACTAGGGAACATCCCATATCATCAACCATGATAAGTAAAATATCATCATATGACAAGAGCTCATCATCATTGATTAGGTATCGAAGACTTCTAGACATAATGCCAACAATGCTTTATTAGAAGCATACCATGTTCTCCCCCTGAACTTGTTCCACCTGTTCACTGTCAGATCTGATCATTGCATATGTCAGAAGAGATATCAAAACATCATCATCAATCAGATATACATCAATGTTATCGAGAAATCTAGTGTCTATCCAGAGCTGCTAGTCCCACTAAGACGGGTAGATATCTTAGAAACAAACAGATTGAATTCACTTGTTTTTCCTTTACGAGAGAGAGATGAGAAAGAAGTAGAGAGTACCAACCTCAGTCTTCTGCTTGCCTCTTTGCTTGTTTCCTTTCCCCTTTGACAGAATCTCGCCACTGCTTCCTTACTTGTCTAGCTTCAGACAACACCTGTATATTCAGAGCAGCATAATACCATCAAAGCATAGAGATATTTCACTGTAAACAATATAGGATCAGATATATACTGACCATACAAATGCATATAACAAACACAATATTCAGAGATACCCAAGAATATGGAGGAAAACTCAAATAGCTTTATTAGTAAAATTCATAGAAGAGAGGATTACAACCACTTGGTCTGACCCACCACGATCCTCCCAGCTTGAAAGCCCTCTTCACCTCACACAAAGCAAGATCACCCAACAATGTCTTCAAAGAGAAACCAACATCACCTCTTTGCAAATTACCCAAATTCCAACCTTTGGATCTCTTGGATGAGGGATCCATTTATAGATATTTGCAGGCGGGTGAGCTGTCAGCCTCTGGGATTTTGATTACTGTCATCTCTCTGAGAGTTCCTGGTTCCACATGGAGATTTTAGATCTCTTACTCATCCCTGGGTGAACTCAGAGAGGCAAGTGTCAAATGAGAAGTTTCTAGAAGATTCTCTGGGTTTCCACCTAGCAAATTTCTTTTTCTATTTGTTTGCTCTCGCTCATCACACCCTATAGAAGGGATTTGCAGTATGCATCACACTTTTTGCATGTGGCAGGTGAGATGCATCGCACCTTTAGCACTGGGTAGTCTGTATGGTCCCACTTTGACCAGTTTTGAGTAGCTTTTCAAGGAGAAATTTTGGGAGATGATGTAATCAGTTGACCTTGCTCCTTTAGGGTATGAAAGAACACTTTTAGGGACTTAGAAGCCCTTGGTTTATGGACATATGTGATTGGGGTGGTAGTGCCCAAATATGTCTATAACAGTTGCCCCCTAAAGCATGAGGTCATAAATCTTTTGATATCGAGTGAAATGCTTTATAATGAGGATCCGAGGTTTTTCGCACTGGAAGGTGACCTGTAATAAGATACAATACAATACATTATCTTCATAATATTTTCATGATCTAGCTGAGGCGGGCATTCCCATTCTTAGCTTGATAAATTCATTTTTATGTACATAGGACAGACAACCATCTGTGTCCAGACTGATGATTCGAGTAGAGCCATCATCCCTTAGTTTAGATGATTATCTGTGCAGCAATGATGTACATTTGATGTCTTTATTTTCTTGATTATATCGTAGCCCAGATGGATGAAACTAGATCTGGGGTATTCAAAACTCGTTCAATTTTCACCCGAAAGTACAAGTCGATCCATGTGAAAAAGATGTTTTGATGTCGAACATGGAAGGACATCGTCTGAGTACTAGCTGTTACACTAAAATTTGTCACCATGACTATTTGTAGTGAGTATGGATCCATCAACTGTCATACTATCCTCCCTAGCAAGTCTCATACCTCTGCTCTCCATGTCAAACTCCAAGAAAGAGAGAAAGTCTTTAAAAATCTATATATCTCTGGGTACGCAGTTTCTCTTAACCTTACCTGCGTGTACGCACCCCAAGTTCACAATACCTGCGTACTTGTACGCTCTGTCTGTAAAGGGGAGGGTGCGTACTCCTGTAAAGGTCAAAAGGCGCAAGTTTCACTCTAAAAAAGTTACTTGTGGTCATTTCTAGAGCATTCTAGAAGCTTGTTTGACGTGTATGGAGTGCCTCCAGATGGTTCATGTATCCCTATCAAAGAGGAACTTATCCCATCAAGAGGGGAGCTATCCCATCCAAAGAGGGGCTTATCCCATTGATGGTGGACCTAAATAACTTCCTCTAGAGCACTATAAATACAGGCATTGGGCCAGAGGGAGGGGAGGTTGAAAGCTGAACATTCCTAAGGGTAGATGCTGCTGGAATTAGGACTCCCTTGTAAAGCTTGAGAGGAGAGATTCCCATCCTTTCCTAGTCTTATTTGAGAGTGGGTGAGCTGATCAAAGTAAAGGAAAACTCTTGCTGGACCCTAGGAGGGACCTGCACAACACCAAGGCTCAGGTTGTAATGGTTTCTTTTGTTTCCACTTAATACAAATGAACTCATTTTTCTCAACAGATTGTTATTCATGATTTGTTTCATATACTCCTTGGTCTGTATGATGGATATGTATTGTTTTATGAGTTTATCAGGTGCTATTTAATCTTTTGGCTTGTTAGTGAATGCAGGTTTCGAAGAGAAGGAGGAGCTCATCCGGATCGGCGAGGCTGGACTACTACAAAGCGTTGGACTAAAGGTATGTTAAAATCACCTGATTACTTGTATTCTCAATGCATGTTTAGAGAAAGGTAGTGTTTATTTGTCTTGTTTGTCACTAGAAAGCCTTTGCTTCTAGGGAGGTCAGTTTTGTCCGCATTATTGACTCTTTCCGCATGACAAAATGGCGACTCCACTGGGGAATCCATTGATGTGAATGTTTTTTCCTTTGTATGAAATTTTGATCTGAGAAAAGTCGTTTGTTTTCTAGTTTTTGGCTGTCTGACTGTGTTTTTGGGTGGGCTAGCTTAGGGTTAAATTAGATTTTAGTTTTTCTTTGTTTTGCTAGAAGTACGCAGCCTCTGCGTTGAGCATAGTGCGTACCTGTACGCACTGCAGCTTTGTGCACAGAGCGTACCCGCACCTGTGCAAACAGGTCGCCTGCGTACCCTGTCAAAATTAAGAAAATTTCAATTTTCTTCTTTTTGCCTTTTAGATTTTGTTTTTAATTTGTTTTTTCTACCCAGATCCACTGGTTTTCTGCCATAAATCTTCACCTAAGCTTGTTTCGTCAGTGTCGAGAGTTTTAGTGAAATTCATAGAGATTTTGCCCTAGGGTTTGATTTTTGCACTGGTCCTGTAGTGACTTTGGCTTTAGAGGTTGTCAAACTTTGGATCTCCCTGGTTTTGTTCAGTCCTCTTAGGAGTCAGACCTTTCATAGAATCCACCCTTGTGAGAAACCTACCTTTATGTCCTCTCTTTGTGAATCTCGAAAAAGTTTGTTGATTGAACTTTGAATTTTATTCTTGAGAAAAAGAACAAAAGATTTTGATTTTTGTTTTTGACTGGTTTTTGGTTCTGCATCAACTAGTCCTTAGTTACATTTTGACTAAGTAAAACATCCGGGAATCATCTTTACTAGGCTTTTTGCCTCGTTAGATTTAGTTTTTAGGTGCTTTTCTCTTAGATTTGCTTTTGAGTGAAATTGAGTTGATTTGATTGCCATAGATTTTTTAACTTTGATTTTTGTTAAAGTAAGTTTTACATGTTTTATTAATTAGGAAAAAATACAAAAATATCTTTTGAAGGAAAGTTTTCTTTGGTAGCATTTGAGTCTTTGAAAGGAAAAGGAATTTTCGTGAAGTAATTAGTGGTCATGTGTTGTATGCTTTGGAAAAGATAAAGAGTTTGTTTCTT
This sequence comes from Pinus tabuliformis, assembly GCA_031772625.1. Lineage (NCBI taxonomy): Eukaryota > Viridiplantae > Streptophyta > Pinopsida > Pinales > Pinaceae > Pinus > Pinus tabuliformis. The sequence continues at coordinate 1,074,552,453 of CM062816.1, forward strand.
TGATTTTCATTACCAAGAAAGTTGTCTTTATATCAATTTTGCATTCTCCAACTTTCTTAGCTAGGGAATTCATTGAAAAATAAAATTAGTATAAATCATCCTAAGTGCATCTTTTTAGTGGATTTCGGTCGAGTCTACACACCATCAGTTTCATCTCCACTACCTTTTGTCTTAAAGAAAAGCCATAAAAATTAACGCTTAAAGTAAAATCAACTTAGTAACTTTTATTTACTAGGGCTCTGAAACACCAATATAGATCAGGCTAGTGTCTTGGAGTACGAGAGTAATTAACTCTCCAAGACAGTAAAACCAAACAAGTAGCTCATCTTGTGGTAGGATAAATCCAACTATTTCATTTGTACTCTGGGAAAGCTCCTCTTAAAGGAGAAGCACGAGACCGTGTCTGAACCAGTGAGGGGATCAATCCTCCTTCATTGGGAAAGACGCCAGATACGTACGTACTACAAATGGTAAACCTCGGATTATTGTCGAGGAGCCTGGGGTCACTTGTCGGTAAACCTTGGATTATTGTCAAGGAGCCAGCAAGGGGATTGAGCTTGTTACTCTGCCCTTGCGTGCTATCGGGTTGTAGACTGTTCCCCCAGGTATATTTGTTGTTGTTGGTAACCTTAGTGACCATTATCTTTAGGATTCTACCGAGGTGACGGTGGAGGGAAGATCCCACTGTACCTGGAGCAGACGTCGGCTAGACTCACTTGGATTTTCCGGGGGGTTCACTTCACTCGAGACGGTTAAAGTGGAGGAACTTGTGCCGGTCTATTCATTAAGCAGGTTGCCGGGGTAACTGTTCCGCCCACCACTTCTGTACTGAATTCGGCGATGTTGGGTTTCATCTCCAACTAGTGTTTTCGGTCCGGAAGGCTACTGTTTGTGTATGGTTTGACGCCCTAGATTCTTTAGGCGTGTGATTCAAATTTGTTTGGTTCTTTAGAGACTTTAGGTGGTTTGCTTTGAGATTTTACTTTGTTTGCGTGTGCAGTAGTTAAAAGTTTTTAGCTGTGGCTGAATTACCAAGACAGTCCTGTAGACTTCGGGGCAAGTCTCCTGAGATTGTTACCGTGGCCGATTTGTTGAGGAAGTCCCGTAGACTTTAGGGCGAACCTCCTGAAGAGGTTCTGGGTCATTACGAAGGTTTGAAAGTCCTTGTAACTCCTAGTGGCAGTAAAGTAGGTTCACCTGAAGAAGGAGAATCGTCGTTGGTAGTCCATCCAGATTACCAAGGTCTAGAAACAGGTTATAATCCTGAAGCTGTTGCAGTTTCCGAGCTTGCTAGTAGTTTTTCATCTACTAGTGATATAGGCGAAGAACCTGAAATATCTGAACCTGTTACTCCAACTTCTAGTGCACCTGATTCACGTAGGGTAGAAAGAGTCATCACCGAAAATCTTCCTGCTGGTTTGATAGCTATTGAAGAACTTGCTCCAGAGGAAGAATTTGGCGTCTCTATCCTTGAAGATCAACCTACTATTGATCTAAGGGAGCGTGAATCCATCTTTTACAGTCCTCCTAGAAGTAATACTTGGTACCTTTCGTTAACCAATTATTTAGACAACTCAGGGATAAGTTTTTCTCCACCTCGTACTCCTTTTCCACCTGGAGGTATTTATACTCCTGTAAATATGTCTGGTCAGTCGTCCGTGTTTACTCAAGCTCCTGAATCTTTCTTGTACGGCGGTCCTTCTGTTCCCTCTAGGTATCAGTCACTTTCTGGTACTTTTGCGGGAGCATCTCCTCAACCCATTGAACATGGGTTATTAGCTGGAAACAATGGTAATAAACCATTGGGTGTAGGGGACATTTACATGATGTCAGGTTCAGTTCCCGGTTCTCAACCTCAAGGTGGCCAATTACCGCCTGGGGGGCAGCCTCAATTAACGCCTGGGGGGCAACCTCAAGGTACACAAATTGCGTCTGGGGGGCAACCTCAAGGACAGTATGTACCCATAGTACAATACATTCCTCAAGGTCAACCCCAGCCTCAATATGTACCCCAAGGTCAACCTCAGTACCAATTCATAGCTCAAGGCCAACCCCAGTATCAGTATTTACCTCAAGGGTATCAACCTCAAGGTCAATACTCGAGTCAAGGTTATCAACCACCTCAAGGTCAATCTTATGTTCAAGGTATGGGAAATGTACCTTTCAATTATCAATCCTACCCTCAATCCGGTTATGGATCTCAATATCCTCAACCTGTCATGGGTCAATACCCCGGAATGAACATAGTGTGGGATCCATCGCAAGTTCAACAGATATTGCAGCCAAGCGTACAATTGTCATCTCAAGCTGGACAACCCTTAGTTGCTGGTTCATCCCAGCAACCAGTCCAGTCTAATGTTCAAACTTCTGTACCTCCAGTAGTTACTCAGTCGCCAATTGCACCTATTACTCCATCTCAAACTACTGCTGCAGCTACCACAACATTTGTTCCTTCCACCACACTTGCTTCTGGAGTATCGACAGCTCTAGTTTCTACTGTCTCTGCAACTACTCCTCAGACATCTTTACCATTGTCTGGATCTACGATTCAAACTACGGTTCAGATGCCTGTAGGACAACCTGGTTTAAGTACGGTTGTCACTAGTCAACCCCAATTCGCTTATCAACCGTACCAGGGACAGTACCAATACGGGCCTGCTGTCCAACAGCCAGTTTACCAGTATCAACCATATCCTGGGTACACTTATCAACAACCTCAACAACCCCAGTACGGTCCGGTTAATCCTGGTTTTCCAGGAGGATATAATATCCCGAATGCGATTTCTATTCCAAGTTATCCTGGATATCCTCCTCCTGGGACTGGTCTTGTGACCCAGAGTTTTAGGGATCCTAATCGGCAGTTACCGTTTATCGCAACTTTGGATTTACCAGACTTGTCGCGCCTAATGACGATCCAATAAATTATCTTCCGTTCTGGCCGCCAATGCCAAATAAGTCGCCCAGTGACATTACCAAGTTCGAAGGTAAGTCTGGAGAGGATCCGTCCAATCATGTGATGACTTACCACCTCTGGTGTGCTTCAAATTCCATCTCGGATGATTCGATCCGCTTACGTCTTTTTCAACGTACGCTCATTGGTCTCGCGGCCAAGTGGTACATTGAGTTACCACGGGCCTCTTTTTACAATTTTAGTCAGTTAGCTACCTCGTTCCTAACTCATTTTCAGTTGCCGGTCCGATATGATAATGGCACGGAGCTACTAACTTCACTAAAACAGTCGACGTCCACTTATATTTCCGATCATATACATGAATGGAGACATCGATGACGATTAGTGAAAGTTTTTATCCCGGACCAAATCTTAGCTGAATGGTTTGTTAAATCATTATTACCGAAGATTACTGAGGATGTAGCTAAGGCCGGAGTAGTTACTGAGGAGCAAGTAATTTCTCAAGCGCAATACCTTGACTTAGTATACACTCAGTCAGGTACGTTACACGAAAAGATCCCAGATCTTCCAAAGTCAAATCAAATCATTGCTGCTCCTTCGGGATCTCATGCTGCTGATGGCATGATTGGTACGGTAAATACTAAAAGCAAGAAGAAATCTTCAAAGAATTCTTTGCCCATTATAACCTTACCAGATTCCCCGACAGGAGAATCTTCTCCTGAAATTTCTGCTGATATTCACGCTGTAGAGTCATCTACGGCTAAATCCAAAAACGGTGGAAAGAAGAAAGGTAAGAAGAAGAGTAAAGCAGACAAGACTCCAAAGGAGAAAATAGAAAAGTCGGAAACCAATGACAAAAAGCGCAAACCTCGATATCCTTGTCTTATTTGTGAAGAGGATCATTTTACAAGAGATTTCCCCCATCGGGCCGAGGTTGTGAAAATCGTCAAAGGTTCCTCAACTCCTGCTGTTTTGAAAGATCCGTTTCCAAAGCAGGAGAGTAAGATGATAGATTCTTCCTCGGGTGCCACTGAAGAACCCATATTGATGATGTCTCATGTAAGGATTGTGACTCGATCGCAAGATTATGGTAGTAAAAGTCCTGTTGATGGATCGAAAGAAGCAGAATCTTCTCATTCAAATCCATCAACCTCAGCTCCCGGTTCCGATCCACTACAGATCGAGAAACCTAACCCTGACTTAGTAATCAAACCGCCCGCCAAGGGTGTACTTCGAAGGTCTGCTTTCAATCCACATGCGAGAGTGGCCTAGAATTACAACATTGTTGAGGATTTAGCTATTTCACCCTCAGTAATGTCGGCTTTAGAAGTGCTGCAATCATGCCCAGCACAACGAAAATTACTTTTGTCGGCTATAGGAGCTGTTGATGTTCAGGACCCGAACCTAATAATCTTTGATCTAGAAAATAGTACACCGCGTTTGCCTCATCATATGGCTTTCCAGATCCCAGTGATAGTCAAAAACAGGCCTATTCATCGGACTGTAATTGATGAGGGAGCTTCCACGTGTATTATGTCGATACAGTGCTGGAGATCTCTTGGTTCTCCTTCACTAAATCAATCCCCGACAATTCTTAAGGCCTTTGATGGCCGTGGGTTCCATGCGTTTGGCATTCTACAGGATTTGCCTATAGGGGTTGAAGGAAAAACCATTAGTCTAGATGTGGAGGTGGTTGATGCCTGTTATAGAAATTTTTGTGCCTCGCAGCATGGAGCATGAAATGTCAATAATTACAGGGATCCTCAGTCCCTAAACATGTTGTTCTTACCCCTAGAAGAACAAGGTCAGCAAACCACAGCACTTCCCATCAGTTCTCCACCTGAAAACACTCAAAAACAGGCTATTTTTGGATCATGTCAGCTGCTCCACTGAGCAACTGCGCTGAATGTCAACTGCTCCTCCTTGTACCTGCGCTGAAAGTCAACTCCAATGAAGGCTACCTGCGCTGGGCGAGATTGGCCAAGTGGCACAGTCATTCTGCAAGGTGTCAACTGCCCAGGAAGCTTCCAAACTGACACTTGATTCAAGGAATTCGCCCTATGATGAGTAAGAGGTACTTGATCTCCATGTGGAAGCAAGGATCTCCAAGTGGACTCAAGAACTGAAGTTTAACTAAAGAGGGAGAGGACACAAGTCAGCTTTATGCCAGCCTCAAGTTGACTCATCCTTTCTCCAAATCTCCTATATATAGAGCTCTTCTATGAGGTCTAAGGAGGCTGGAATTTTGTGCAAAGCAAGGAAGTGCTGTTGGTTTACAGTTAGAGCTATTGGGTGATTGCTTTTATAGAGGGGAAGAGGAGATTTCTTGCTGCTGGGGAGGTGCTGCTGGATTGGAGCCATTGATGGTTGTAACCTTCTCAGAACCTTTTACTTCTATCAATAAAGCTTTGAATGTTCTCCTATATACTTGTATTGCATTGATGTATTGTATTTACTTGTATATCTGATTCACTCTAATCCATGCATCAGTTATGAGTACATGTTTCTTGTAGTTTCCCTCTCTTGTTTGTGCAGGATCTTTGTGTAGCTGGGCCGGCAAGAGAACAAGGAGCTGGGAGCAAGGGACGAAGAGAGAAGACAAGATCGACAAAAGCGAAGGATATCGGTTGGTCAATCTTTTCCTCCTTCTCTGTACTTTCATAAAGGAAAAATATCAAAGCTTTACTTTCAGTTGTTGCTAAGGAACTATCACCCTTAGAGTAGGGATAGGGTCATTCCGAGTCGGATACTTTTCCCCACAACAAACTGGCGACTCCGCTGGGGACCGTATCCGTTTGATTTGTGTTTGTAGTATCTTTGCTATTCATTTCCTGAAGAAAAGAGTACCAAATCGAAAAGCTTTTGACTATATCAAAAGCGAAGTAGAGGGGCTGCTACTCTTGCTCATTTTCTGAGCAGATTCATGATTTGAAGAGCTGATCTACAAAAGACTCTTGTGCTCTTTGTGATAGCTTTTCATCCTCTTGATCATCCCTTAGCTTGTACTTGACCTATAGCTTTTTATTTCAGCAAAAACAGTGAATTTTTGAGCTTTTTATGACCCGGAAATCCTTGTAAACGCAACTCTCGTGTCTCAGTGCAGGATGCCCAAAGGCAGTCTGCATTTCAGCGCAGGTACTCCCTTCGGGAACTGCACTGAAAGTCAGTTTGACAGACCAGAGCCTGCGCTGGACCAGTTAGCCAGTGTCTTGCTGAGGTTTCCTACTGAGTCTTAGCCCTGTTTTCACTGTTGTTTTGCTGCTGATTGCTTGTCATTTGTACTTGCTGTAAACCAACTTTCCTTGACATTATTCCGCCTCAGTTGTGTGATGAAACTGTGATTGTTCTTTCAGTATTTCTTACTTCAGTTACAGTTTCCCATTGTGAAAAGCAAACCAGTATAGCTGTGGCCTCTTGGATCCTGAACTGTAAAAGTGTCTTTGAGATCTTAAGAGCTAGTTTTATTACTGTTCATGGCTGTTTGAGTTTGTTTGTTTTTCATTTTGTGGTTTGAATCTATACATTTCCAGTGTCTAAACAAGTCGATCTTAAGGTGTCTTTTGATTTTGGACAAGCTTGTTTACTTTCGCTTGAAATTAGATTCAAAGTTATACAACAGTTTCCTTTTTGTCTTACATCAACATTAAGGATAAAGAAAAGAAATATCTGCATTGTGCATGTGCATTATTGACAGTTTGCATGTTGATTTAGGAAAAAGTGCATTTAGTGTGTGTTCTATGATCTGTGTGAAATGTTGATGTCTTTCTTTTCCCTCAGTAGATTAAGGTTTTCAAAGTTGAAAGATTGAAAAGTTTTGCTTCTCATCTTAGATTGCATTTAGGAAGTTGTATATATACATCTCGTGGTGATCCTTAAAGGCAAACTGCTAAGCAAGATCAACATTAAAATAAATCCAATTTACATAACAACGCTTTGTAACATAACGCAAACATCTAGAGGTCTAGGTAGAGACGTGTTCCGGCGTCGTTAAACATAGTGACTGTCGATCTCTACGAAGGTGGGTGATTCCTCCTGAGAGTCGGTGGCACTAATACGGACTTGTGCTCCCACGTACCGTCGCGTATATATTGGGAGACCCCTATAGGCAATTATCCTTTATCCATAGGAAGCCGTGTCGACCGCCCTACTGATCGCGATGCAGTGAACACAGCATTCACGAAGATCGACCACCCGTACCGTAAAACGTATTCTGTGGTTTCGCGAAAGGTTTGGCACACCCTCTGCCTAGATCTCCAGAGCAGTTTCTTTTAGCCTTTTCAAACTCTATAACTGAAAAAGTCCAACCGAGCATTTGTCACTTCGGGCTCGTTAAAACATCGAAGGTGACTAGAGTCATCTTTAGCTTTTTCTCGACTCTTAAAACATGAAAAAGCAAGTTTGTGTCTGAAAGCGTCGTTAATAAAATTTATTTTAAGCGGAACAAAATCACCTGTTATTCCCACGTTGATCTTTCAGTTGAAAAGTATGGAGCCCACCAACCAAGGAGGCAACCTTGGCGGAAGTCCAAATCCCTTCTCCTCTTGGGGAGATGTTGGTGCGCCTCATATGGCAACATTGTCACTTCCAGGATTGACAATCGGCCTCCCTGTATGGCTCTTTTCAACTAATGTAGTCCAGATCGCCACTAATCCTGAGCAGTCGAATCAACAGTCAGAACAGTCTAGAACTACCCACCAGCCTTCCACTTCTTACAATACTTCCTCTGATCCTTCATCTTCGCAAGGTAGAGTTGGCAAAAGTCAGCCTCCCAAGGAGAAGAAGGAAAAGAAGAAGAAAGAAAAGAAGAAGAAGGAGCCTAAGGCGACTGGGGGCAAGCAAAAGACATCTGATGAAAACCCACCCACTGCACAGACCGGGCCTAAATCGCCATGTGTCATATGTAGAGGAGACCATTTCCACAGAGATTGTCCCTGTATTCCCCGGATACTAAGGGACTGGTCCCCTCGTCTGCACAATTCGGGGGCATCAACCTCTGACAATCAGGTTGATGGCTTTCCGTCAACCAGCGAAAGTGAAGGATCAAGACAAAAAGGGGGAGTAAGATTCCCCTGTAAGTTGTGTGAAGGAAGTCATGCCATCCACCGTTGTCCCTTCTTAGACGAAGCGAAGAGAGTTTTGGAAGATCGTCCGGTTTCACCGGTAAAACTTCCTCCTGGATACAAAAAACTCGTGCCAAGTCCTTCGTTGGTTGAAAATACAGCTGGCCCGCTCAAGTGGTCGGCTGAAGCGTCAGTCACTGAAAATGAACCTACTGAATCCAGACCGGACAAAAGTCCAAAGGTCGATACGACAGTTGACCCGGTTCTACCTTCAGAAGTTTCATCTTCAAATGACACCATCGCCGAAGAGTCATCTTCATGCGACACCCTCACTGAAGAGAATAAGGATGACACCATCCAGGTTCTTTTCATCAGCACCGACTCTGATGAGCGTCAGGGCAATGCACCCATTCCTTTATCGCAGGAAGGAACATCATCAGGGTCATATCCGGCCGTATATTCGGTCCCACCACCAAGCAACCTGGTTGTATCCTTTGATTGGAATCAACTAGGCAGACCCTGGTTACCAGCCAGTGTACCATTCAGAATCATTGTCCAGATCTATAGAATGATCATGGCTGGTACTATCGTTGATGAAGGGGCGTCTGTGAGTATCCTTTCCTCTGTTTCTTGGAAAGCACTGGGTTCCCCGGCGCTTTTACCTGAGTTAAGAAATCTCTCAGGTTTTGATAAAGGAACCAGTCGACCATTAGGAATCCTCCCCAATGTGCCTGTTACATTGAAAGGGAAGACCGTTAATTTGAACGTGATGGTCGTCCAAGGACCCTTGGATTATAACCTACTCCTTGGACGTGACTATATTTATTACATGGGAGCGATAGTCTCCTCACTCTTTAGAGTAATGTGTTTTCCACACGAAGGAAGGATGGTCAAGCTCGTAGACCAACTTTCATTTCCGGGATCTCGCATCGCAAATAGTCAAATACCATTCCTAAATGGTCTGTTCACACAAGATTCGCCTCCGCCCCCAGTCCTCCTTCCCGATGAGTGCGAGTGATTCGGAAAGGAAGACTGGAACCCAGGGGGCATGCACCCTGGTCTACTTCGGGCAGAAGAAACCCTGGGTATAAGGTAGAATTTCTGCAGAAGAATATGACTAGTCCGTACCCCGTCCGTGGATGGAAGAGGGGTTGTTCTGGAATAGTATTCTTTTGTTAAAGTTATGTGTTTGGCAAAAGAGTCATTCACCTTTGTCTAAAGAGGTGGGCACTGCCCAAGTAGGAATTCCCTTATTGCGACAAGCAGTAACCATCTTTGGGGAAAAGCAAGCCTCACCCATTAAAACAAATGTTTTGAAGGATAAGTAGGGGCAGCCTCCAAAGAAAGAGATTCTATTGTTGTGACAGAGGGTAACCATCTTTGAGTAACCCAATGATAGATATCGCCGAAGAAAGAGATTGATTTGCGGCAGCAAATAGAACCCTCTTCGGATAATAAGAAAGAGACAAGCCTCCCTCAATAATACCAATGTTTTGTCTTTGAGTAGTGTTCTTCTCTTGTCACAAATAGCTGTTCGTTAAAAGTTGGGCCGACGGGAAGACTGAGTACCGCGTAAGATCCCTTAAAATAACGAGAAGACTAGTATCGTTAACATTAGATTGGCAAGATGACAAGTAGCTGTGAACACCCAAAGAAAAGCAGAGGTAGGGGAGAGGAGGGGCAGCCTCGAAATTCTATCCTATGTCTGGGGGCATGCAAACTTTTGGAATGTGAGCGAGGGACGACTATTTATTTTTTTTAAATTTTTAGGTCCTCCCTTTAAACCTGTAGGTCTAACCCTTTAAACTCGTAGGATTAGCCGATTCCGACCTTGCATGAAGAAAGTCTGTGGGGCAAAGGTAAAACTTGCCAAAATTGGAGCATAGCTTCGTGAGATAAAGCTCCTTAAAAAATAGCTATCTCACAGGAGGCGTTCTTATTCTATGACTGGTATATCAAGCAGTTTTAGCACATAGTTCATGCTCGTTAAAAAATAAACGCAAGATCCGAGTAGTTTTAGCGCATAGTTCATGCTCGTTAAAAAATAAACATAAGTTTATGAGCAGGCTTTCCTTTAGAGTTCAAGCTCATTCAGAAAAAATGAACCGGTAAATACCCTTTTAAGATCGTAAATTCATCAGCCATAAAAGCCTTGGTCGTGTTTGTGCACCGTCACCTCCACCGTCATTTGGCCGATCATTCACTTCCATTTGTGTGTTTACCCATTTTGAGGAACATCTGCGAAGAGTGATTTCACCTAGCCATCCTTGTGACACTGCCGTGATTGGAAAATTCCAACTTGTACCTGGAATCAGTTGCTATCCCTGTTCATCACTCGTTCCTCAAAAGACGAGTCCTCTTTAAGCTCTTTTCAGACTCGTAAAATATGAAAAGTTTGCCGAGTTCTGGCCTTCCAGCTCGTTAAAGGGACCGGAAGAGCTATCCCTCTTTTAGACTTTAATCTTTTTGGACCTGAGGGATTATTACACAGAAAGATCGAGCGCTTGTCTTGTTCAGCTCGTTAAAAGTACCGAACACCCATCCCTTCTGTATTGTTTTATACTTTTTCGGACTTAAGGGATTAGATGACGAAAAAGGAATTATGGAGTTAACTTTCTGTACCTTTTCAGACTCTCTAAAAATGAAAAGGACCGAGTTTTCCTTGTCGTTAGACTCGTTAAAATGATTAAATAGCGACAAACTTGTCTTTAGACGAGAACGAGTTTCCCTATTGCTAAGCTCGTTAAATCATAGCGATGGGCTTGCCCGAAGGGCAGGTTATAGAACAAGCATATGTTATCCTCCTCAAGCTTGACAAAAATAAAGAGGTACTGGTCAGAAATGACTGGGGAAAAATTGGGAGAACATCGAAGCTTAATGGTAGCAAGTCGCTCTTGAACATGACACTTTTCTTCCGTACCACATCGGGTTGGGTTGTTTCATTCACCGGTCTCATCACCATGGTCTTCGCCAAACCATCCACATTTTGGGGTAATGCTACCGATCCATCGCATCAGTGTCGTTATATGTTCAAGAGAGGTCATTCTGAAAGTGTCAACCGTGTCCCATCCACTGCCATACATTATCCTTCATCCATTCATGATCGCCACCCTGAATCATATATCACAGTTTGTTTTCACCTCCACTAAAATCATTAGCTCCGTTCCGTGTCATTGATGTGGGATTCATTAAGGCCCTCCTTTGACGGATCACTTCTTGTCGACTTCAGCTCATTATCCAAGAAGTTGATCTAGGAACAACCCCATCAGTACTTTGAAGCTTGCATGCCTCAATGGCAAGTTTCTCACTTCCGGCGACAGGTATACATCAATGACCTTCGACCAGAAGATTTTGCGTGGCGTTCGACGCCAAGTCCTTTATTCACACCACGTGAATTGTACTGCAGTACCTTGAGGGTCATTATCATTATCGATGATTCCTCTCGCGCTTGTTAACGGTTTTCATCATTGACCGGTAATCAAGCGATGTCTTTCCATGTTCGACTTCAGCGAAATTCTCACATGGATCGACTTGTACTTAGAGTGAAGATCGAACGAGTTTGAAGACCCCGGATCTAGTTTCATCCATCCGGGCTGCGATATATATTCAGGACATAAAGCATTTGTCATGTACATCATTACAGCAGATGATCATCCTACTCAAAGGATGATAATTTCAGCAGAGAATTATCAGTCTACCATCAGACGATCGTCTGTTCTATGTACCAAAATGTATTTATAAAGCTGAGCATGGGAATGCCCGCCTCAGCTAGATCATGAAAACAAAATGAAAAATAATGTATTGTATTGTATTGTATTACAGGGCGCCTCCTCAGCACTGGAATGAACTTCGGACCCTCTAGATAAAGCATTTCACCCGATAAACGGCCTCATACTTTAGGGGGCAACTGTTATAGACATTTTTGTGCCTCGCAGCATGGAGCATGAAATGTCAATAATTACAGGGATCCTCAGTCCCTAAACATGTTGTTCTTACCCCTAGAAGAACAAGGTCAGCAAACCACAGCACTTCCCATCAGTTCTCCACCTGAAAACACTCAAAAACAGGCTATTTTTGGATCATGTCAGCTGCTCCACTGAGCAACTGCGCTGAATGTCAACTGCTCCTCCTTGTACCTGTGCTGAAAGTCAACTCCAATGAAGGCTACCTGCGCTGGGCGAGATTGGTCAAGTGGCACAGTCATTCTGCAAGGTGTCAACTGCCCAGGAAGCTTCCAAACTGACACTTGGTTCAAGGAATTCGCCCTATGATGAGTAAGAGGTACTTGATCTCCATGTGGAAGCAAGGATCTCCAAGTGGACTCAAGAACTGAAGTTTAACTGAAGAGGGAGAGGACACAAGTCAGCTTTATGCCAGCCTCAAGCTGACTCATCCTTTCTCCAAATCTCCTATATATAGAGCTCTTCTATGAGGTCTAAGGAGGCTGGAATTTTGTGCAAAGCAAGGAAGTGCTGTTGGTTTACAGTTAGAGCTATTGGGTGATTGCTTTTATAGAGGGGAAGAGGAGATTTCTTGCTGCTGGATTAGAGCCATTGATGGTTGTAACCTTCTCAGAACCTTTTACTTCTATCAATAAAGCTTTGAATGTTCTCCTATATACTTGTATTGCATTGATGTATTGTATTTACTTGTATATCTGATTCACTCTAATCCATGCATCAGTTATGAGTACATGTTTCTTGTAGTTTCCCTCTCTTGTTTGTGCAGGATCTTTGTGTAGCTGGGCCGGCAAGAGAACAAGGAGCTGGGAGCAAGGGACGAAGAGAGAAGACAAGATCGACAAAAGCGAAGGATATCGGTTGGTCAATCTTTTCTTCCTTCTCTGTACTTTCATAAAGGAAAAATATCAAAGCTTTACTTTCAGTTGTTGCTAAGGAACTATCACCCTTAGAGTAGGGATAGGGTCATTCCGAGTCGGATACTTTTCCCCACAACAATGCCCCTCTAGACTACAACCTTCTTTTGGGTCGAAGTTGGTCTTACACTATGACAGCGGTCGTTTCATCGGTCTTCAGAGTAATAAAGTTTCCACATAATGGCAAGATTGTAACTATAGACCAGCTGGCTTACTTTTCATCCGACCCAGCCTCTTCAGAGAGTATCCAGCATGTCGGTAAAATGACTATCCCTTATAAGGATGTTGGTGTAGGATTAGTTAAAGATGTCGGTTTACTGGGAACTTTTCCTTTTCCTCCAATCAACGCCGTGTCTTCATTTGCATCTATCCATATGATTACTTCAGATACTATTATTTATGACGATCCTTGGATCGTTCCTTCTGAATCTGAGATAGACTCATTTGGTGACACAATGCCTTTGAGTCCATATGAAATAGCCTATGAAGCCGTGCAGTCTTTTACCGACCCAAGTTCAACCAAAATCGACCAAATGAATGTGGTCCGTGAGGAATCCCTTTTCGCGTCAACCTCGGAATTAATAACGTTTCCCGAATTTGTGTCATTTGACGAACAACTTTGTGAAGTCCTGTGCGTAGACGATTTACCATGGGAAGATCTCCATCATAGATCTTCTTTTTTACCTGAGGATGATCGTTTTGAAAACGATTTCTCATCAATCTTTACAGCTAAATATGTCAAAGACGCTCAGAGTCCAATGAAACATCCTGATTCAGAGCTGAATTTGGGAAAAATTTCTCGCACTATTCCCATTGACATTTCAGTGAAGCCCGGAATTGTTGAACACATTCATATAGGTGGCTCATGTTCAGATGACGAAATTCAAACATACAAGGCCCTATTTCAAGAATTCCGCGACGTGTTTGCTTGGTCTTACGAGGAAATGCCAGGAATTGATCCTGCCATTGTTGTCCATGAAATCAAGACTTACCCGGACGCTAAACCCGTCCGGCAACTTTTGCGTCAGATTCACCCACGAAAAACGGCTGCGATTAAAGCCGAAGTTGAGAAGCTGTTGAACGCAGGTTTCATTTATCCGATCCCGTTAACGGATTGGGTATCGAATATTGTTCTGGTTAACAAAAAACAGGGAACAATAAGAATATGTATCAACTATAGGGATATCAATCGTGCTTGTCCCAAGGACAACTATCCAACACCCTATATCGATCAAATAATTGATGATTGTGCCGGCAGTGAAATATTTTCCTTTATGGACGGTTTTTCCGGTTACAACCAAATCAATATTCTACCTGCCGATCAACCAAAAACGGCTTTCATTTGTCCATGGGGGACATTTGCTTATTGCAAATTACCTTTTGGGCTTAAGAATGCCGGAGCCACTTTTCAAAGGGCGATGTCTTATGCATTTCATGACATCAAGCACATTGTGCAACCGTATCTCGATGATTTGCCCGCTCACTCCCTACATCGAGCTGATCACCTTGTCCATTTACGAGCAATTTTTATGAGGTGTAGGCATTATCGTATACGGTTGAACCCACACAAATGTGTCTTCTGCATAGAAGTGGGATGATTGTTGGGATTTGTAGTTTCAAAAGCCGGCATTCGCGTCGATCCCTCGAAGGTAGAAGCTATCATCAAATTGCCTCCTCCTTCGAGTCTGTGCCAACTCCAAAGTTTGTAGGGGAAAGCAAACTTTTTACGCCGATTCATTCCTAACTATGCCGAGATTACCAAGGGTTTTACTCGGTTGTTGAAACAAAATGCTCAATTCTCTTGGGATGAGATAGCTCAGAAATCTTTTGATGCGCTAAAGCACGCGTTGACCCATGCACCGTTGCTGCATCCTCCCAACTACAACCAGGATTACTTTTTGTACCTCGCCGCCGCTCATTCCACCATTGGAATGGTCTTAGTCCAGGAAGATGAATTCGGAACGGAACATGTGATCTATTATCTTAGTCGGGCGTTAAATCCCACTGAGCTCAAATATTCACATGTGGAGAAATTGGCCTTGGCAGCTGTTCAAGCTGTCCAACGTTTTCGTCACTACATTCTTCTCCGTAAAACTACAGTCATTTCGGATTGCAACCCTATGATATACATTTTGACTAAACAATTGCTAGGGGGCAAGTACTCTAAATGGATCGTTATCCTGCAGGAGTTCGACTTGGAATTTGAAAAGTCTAAGTCTAAGAAATCTTTAGTTTTTGTGGAATTGATGTGTGATTTCCCGCGTGCTGACACGGAAACTGTGGTAGAGGAACCCATTGCAGAAGAATCTCTGTTTCTCATCAGCACTTTAGATCAGTGGTATGGGGATATAATTGTCTATCTCCAAACCCAATCCTTTCGGCCCGAAGTTTCAAATTCGGAACGTCGGAAAATTCGATTCCAGTCCCAACAGTACAAAATTATTGGAGATACTCTTTATCGCCGTGGGGCAGACTTGGTTTTCCGTCGTTGCTTAACTGATGAGGAAGCTGAAAGGGTTTTGAATGATTGTCACTCTGGAGCGTGTGGCGGTCATATGTCTGGGTATGCCACAGCCCAAAATATATTGCGCGCTGGCTACTTCTGGCCGTCTTTGTTTAAAGACTGTATTATTGCGGTCCGGAAATGCCACAACTGTCAAGTGTTTGATCGCAAGATGTGCACACCACCTGCTCCTCTCCACCCTATAATTTCCGTTGGTCCTTTTTCTAAATGGGGTATCGATTTTATTACATGTAACCCTCACTCGGCCGGGGGGCATGCGTATATCATCCTTGCGGTTGATTATTTTACTAAGTGGGCCAAGGCGATGCCTACATTCGAAGCAGACGGCAAGACAGCTGCGATTTTCGTATTCAATCATATTATTGCTAGGTTTGGTGTCCCACAAGCGATAATTACTGACCATGGGCACCATTTTCGAAACATTATGATGACAGAACTTACAGGCCAGCTTGGTTTGCATCACGATAGCTCAACTCCTTATTATCCACAAGCCAATGGTCTGGTTGAGTCTATCAACAAAGTTTTAGTTATCATGATCTGACGAATAATTGGTATTCATCGGTCGAATTGGCACAACATGTTATTTTCCGCGCTTTGGGCGTACCGAACCTCAGTGAAAACATCAACAGGGTTCACTCCTTTCCAACTAGTTTATGGTTTGGAAGCAGTGCTGCCCATTGAATGCGAAATCCCGTCACTTCAAATGGCTGTCGAATTACTTCCAGCTACTTCCGAAGAGGAGAATCGTCTATTATACTTAGCTCAATTAGATGAGACTCGACGTGATGCTGCATTGGCAATCGAGACTCACGCAAAATAGATGAAAGCTCAGTATGATCGTAACGTGACCCCTCGAAATTTTTTGGAAGGAGACCTAGTGCTATTATATGATCAGGCTAACGATAAATTAGGTGCTGTAAAATTCGTTCCTATGTGGCATGGGCCCTACATTGTCAAGCGAAAGCTAGCAAAAGGGGCCTACGAGCTGGTAGATTTTGATGGGGACTCTTTGGGTAAGCCCAGAAATGGACTTTACCTAAAGAGGTATTATGCTTAAATGATGGGTATGGAGATTTAGTTAGGTTAGTTTTTTCTTTCTAGTTGGTGTGTTTGTTAGTATAGACAGTGTGCTTAGCTTAGAGAGTGTGCTTTTCGTCGTTATTCTGGCTTATCTTGGTTTTACTCTTGATATTACAGATGTCGATGCCTCTCCAAACATACATTGGATTCACTGATGGTGCTTGTCGTAGTACACGGAATATCTCTTCCGCAGCTTGGGTTATCTATTCGCCCTCTGACGAGTTAGTTTCTATGCATGGGGTGAGCCTCGGTCCAACAACAAACAACATTGCAGAATACAATGCAGTGATTGAGTTATTGTCTGAATCTATTTCGTTTGGGATTCGGAGTTTGATAGTGAGGTTAGATTCTGAACTCGTTGTATTACAGCTTAATAGAGTTTATGCCATTAGAAATCCAGTGTTATTAAGGTTATTTTTGAGAGTGTGCCTCTTGGAACGTGAATTTGATTACATTGAATATCAGCATATTCCAAGGTCATTAAATACATTAGCAGAGGCAATTGCTTCTCGAATGTTAGACAAACATTTGCGATAATCATACATGTAAATTTAAAAAACATTTCATCACACATGTTTAACAATATAAGCCGGTAATAATGATATATATAGATAGGAGTGTGTCAAAAAATACATCGTCTTCGATCATAGGTTGAAAAACACCTTATGATCGGCAAAAATGATAAGTACAAAAAACCAAAATGTCACATGTGTCTACAAAAAATGACTAGCCAATCACTGGTGGTGCTCTCTATACGACACCACTGCATGCGCTACCCTACACAAGAACCTCCTAAAAGGTCCTGGGACTGCGACCACATAGCGCTGAAGTCTGATAGGAATATCGTCTATAGTCGTCTCTGGTATGTCTGTCGTAAGACGCTCTAGGTCCTGTTCCAATTCAGCTAGGGTCTCTGCGGCCGCATCCTGTGGGGCTGGTGCTGGTGCAACTAGTACTCTCCTCTCGAAAGGCTGGAGATTGGCCGGACGCTGTGGACCTACATCTGCATTTTGAAAATTGTCACTGTCAGTTTTGAGACGATATAAAAAACAAAAAAAAAAGTAAATAATTTAAAAAACTTGTGGAAAATGAAGTACCTGTGTCGTCCCACTGTTCTCCCGCTGGAAGAATCATGTCCGGATCTCCGCGAAAATCAACTTCGGCATACGGAAAATCCTGAATCGAGAAGACCTGGTCCTCTAACCAGTGAAAATACTCCGGTCTAAATCGGACAACCTCCGTGCCCTCGTCAGGATGACGGGCCATCATCGCAACCCATCGCATCAACTTAGGCTCTCGGGGAGGCCCAACCTCAACAGTGAGATGCTGTGGGATCAGCATCGGAACCCTCTCTAGGGCAAAACTCACAACTAAAGGCCCATAACCAAAAGTCTTCAGCTGTCCGTTTTTAGTCCTAGTCAGTTGGCCCTTTAAGTTGGCCAACACAGCATCGCACCAGTTGAAAATGGTGCCCCGATAGCAGTCAATCGTCATCCGCATTTGGGACCCGGTGGCAATATGCAAAGTGGCAGCACCGCAAATTCTGGTAACTGTAAAGGAAATTACCATAAGTTCAAGTAGGGATATCTTTTTGATTTCTATCCCCTTATCTTGGTTTTGGTTGTTACACCACTCTAGCCGGAGGCTAGCAATGGACTGGCCACCCGGCCTAGTCCCGGACAGAGTCAATTGTTCGCCCCTCTTGGGCAAACCAGTGAGAAAGTAAATATCAGAGGGCTCTATCTCGAGCTGGTGCCCTCCGATGTAAAAGCATTGATCCTGAACATTCCACCTTTCGACCAGCCACTCTAGAAAGCGCACCTGGGCCCTCATGCCAGGTATGGCCTAGTATTTGTAAAGACTGCATGCCTTCAAAGCATCAACGGAAGGTTTATGATTAATCGCGGCCAAATCAACATCTTCATGCTCTCTCTCGCGCCAATCAAGCATGGTGGGCAATCTACACACCATAAAACATCTGTTAGAGTCCATAACAATGAAAATTTTTGGTTCATTTTGGAGAATTTGGAGTTCAAAAATCCACTCTGCGGTGTACGCAGCCCGCCTTTAGAGACAGGGCGTATGTACGCACCTTCTCTTAAGGCAAGCTGCGTATGCCCGGCATTTTCCCAATGGAGAAAATGTCGGGGTACGCAGGTCACCCATGGGGCACCTGCGTACCCCGAAAAGCGGACCTTGAAACCCCCAAGGCCTCCAAAAAATAAATTTAAAGCCTAAAAATGAATTCTAAACGGATGGAAATGCAAGGGAGGATGTTGTAGAATACCTGATGAGACGGCGTTCGGTTTCGACGGTCGGATTCTCCGCAACGACCACGGGAAGTTTCTTGCCAAAAGCCCTTTTTCTCTCCTCAACAGTGAAATGGTAAAAATGAAATGGTAAAAGCCCTTTTTATAGGTTTTTTGAGTAAATGAATGTTAAATTTGTTTATTTTCCACCATGAAAAGGTATTTTTCAAAGTATTTTTATCTATATTAAACAGGTATGAGTAATGTGTTGGTTTTTGTGTAGGATAAAAGGATTTTCAAGGAAAATTGTCATTTTTCACATACAAAAACATCAGAGTCATCTTTTAAGCCCTTTTCTGACTCCTAAAACATGAAAAGATTGTCGAGCGTTTCTTTTACACTCGTTAAAACGGAATTAAAAGACGGTCCCCTTATAGCCCTTTTCTGACCGTAAAAACAGGAAAAGATTGCCGGATTTTTGTCGTTTCAAATTCGATATTGGAAATAAAACGACGTGTCCTTGATCGCTTTTTACTTTTCAGGTCAAAGACACTAATCATGAAAGTACTCCTTGGTCGCAAGATCAAGAGGTTCTCTCAAGTATTATTTTATACTTTTTCAGGCTTGGGAGACACAACTTTACGAAAAAGTTCAACCTGGAGTCTTCTTAATTTTTTTCAGACTCTCTAAAAATGAAAAACGCCGAGTTTCTCCTATACTGGACTCGTTAAAATTTCACAGTAAAGGACCTGTTCGATTACAAACAGGAACGGACCACTCCTTCTTAGGGTTTGAATCAAAACTAAGTTGGACTCATCCGAAGGATGAGCTTATAATCAAGCATATGTTATCCTCCTCAAGCTTGTAAAAAATAAAGAGGTACTTTCCAGAAATGGTGGGGGAAAAGAGGGAAAAATGAGCCTATTTGTTATCCTTTGTCTCAGAAGAAGCCTTATTACCGCTCTTGAACACGACACTTTGCATTCACCTGGGTTGGGAAATCCTTTACCTCACAGTTGATCAAAGCACATTGAAAGTTTTCAACCGGGTATTAACTTTGGGTCAAATGTCACCAAGCCTTCTGTTGTGTCGTTATGTGTTCAAGAGGTCTCTGCATATAAACCATTCATCTACAAAATACCCGTCATCCATCTTGATCATCCCTGAGTCAGTCCTTACAGCTACATTTCTTCAACTTGATCTATGATTTCGTGTTGTGGGCTTACCTGCAACGGGTCGCTTTCTATTGACATTAGCACATTATCTAGAAAGATGACCTAGGAATCGTCAGTACCTTGAAGTCTGCATGCATCAATGGCAGGTTTCTCACCTTTGACGACAGTTTACATCATTGAATTTCGATCAAAGGATTCTGTGAAATGTTCGACATCAACTCATTCATTCACATCTCATGGATTGTACTAGGTACTTTGAGAACCATTGACATCACTGGTAGTCTCTCTCACGCTTGTTAACAGTTTACATCATTGACTGGTAATCAAGTGGTTTCTACCATGTTCGACATCAAGTCATTTATTCGCATGGATAGAATCGTACCTGTTCGGGAAGTAGAAATGAAGACCCTGGATCTAGTTTCCACCATCCAGGCTGCGAGGAGTTTTATATTCATTATACAGTAGACTAATCATAAACAGATGGCTGTGCCCATACTGTGTCTACAAAGTCTATGATTATGATGTACTGCAAAATCATTCCTGTATCAGAGCAGTAGATAGTGTGTTAGTTAAAGTTTTCAATCTGAGTATGGGAATGCCTACCTCAGCGATGATATAATCTTATATATGTATTTTGTGTTGAATACTTGCAGGTTCTGACTGGGCTCTCCACAAGATAATCCTTGAAATGATAAAGTACTTCACCCTTCCTAGATGATATGAAACCCTTATCTACTACAGGCTTCGCACTTTAGGGGGCAATCTGTTACACTAAAATTTGTCACCATGACTATTGGCAGTTAGTATGGCTCCATCAACTGTCATACTATCCTCCCTGGCAAGTCTCATACCTCTGCTCTCCATGTCAAACTCCAAGAAAGAGAGAAAGTCTTTAAAAATCTATATATCTCTGGGTATGCAGTTTCTCTTAGCCTTACCTGCGTGTACGCACCCCAAGTTCACAATACCTGCGTACTTGTACGCTCTGTCTGTAAAGGGGAGGGTGCGTACTCCTGTAAAGGTCAAAAGGCGCAAGTTTCACTCTAAAAAAGTTACTTGTGGTCATTTCTACAGCATTCTAGAAGCTTGTTTGACGTGTATGGAGCGCCTCCAGATGGTTCATGTATCCCTATCAAAGAGGAACTTATCCCATCAAGAGGGGAGCTATCCCATCCAAAGAGGGGATTATCCCATTGATGGTGGACCTGAATAACTTCCTCTAGAGCACTATAAATACAGGCATTGGGCCAGAGGGAGGGGAGGTTGAATGCTGAACATTCCTAAGGGTAGATGCTGCTGGAATTAGGACTCCCTTGTAAAGCTTGAGAGGAGAGATTCCCATCCTTTCCTAGTCTTATTTGAGAGTGGGTGAGCTGATCAAAGTAAAGGAAAACTCTTGCTGGACCCTAACAGGGACCTGCACAACACCAAGGCTCAGGTTGTAATGGTTTCTTTTGTTTCCACTTAATACAAATGAACTCATTTTTCTCAACAGATTGTTATTCATGATTTGTTTCATATACTCCTTGGTCTGTATGATGGATATGTATTGTTTTATGAGTTTATCAGGTGCTATTTAATCTTTTGGCTTGTTAGTGAATGCAGGTTTCGAAGAGAAGGAGGAGCTCATCCGGATCGGCGAGGCTGGACTACTACAAAGCGTTGGACTAAAGGTATGTTAAAATCACCTGATTACTTGTATTCTCAATGCATGTTTAGAGAAAGGTAGTGTTTATTTGTCTTGTTTGTCACTAGAAAGCCTTTGCTTCTAGGGAGGTTGGTTTTGTCCGCATTATCGAGTCTTTCCGCATGACACTAGCCAATGACGTAAGCTGTTAACAGATGCGAGAGGAATCACCGATGATGATGATGACCCTTAAGGTACTGCAGTACAATTCACGTGGTGTGAATACATGAGTTGATGTTGAACACCATGCAAAAATCTTTTGGTCGAAGGCCATTAGTGTAAACTTGTCGCCGGAAGTGAGAAACTTTCCATTGAAGCGTGCAAGCTTTAAAGTATAGGAAGGGTTGTCCCTAGGTCAGCTTCTTGGATAATGAGCTGATGTTGACAAGAAGTGACTCGTAATATGAGGGCATTAATGCATCTCACATCTACGACACGAGATGGAGCAAATGATTTTGTAGAGGTGAAAACGAGCTGATGATATAAGGTTCAGGGTGGCGGTCATGAAAGAATGAAGTGTGAAGGTATTGTAGTGGATGAGACACAAGCTAGTTAGGTGAATTCTCTGAGCGAATTCTCTTGAACATATTGGAAACACTGAAATGGATTGGTAGCATTAACCCCAAAAGTGGATGGCATGGTGGACCAATGGTGATATGACCGGTGAACAGAATAACCCAACCCGACTCAATCATGGTGATGGAGTGAAAGTGTCATGTTCAAGAGTGACCTGCTACCAATAAATGGCACAATGGACCAATGGTGATATGACCGGTGAATAGAATAACCCAACCTGACTCAATCATGGTGATGGAGTGAAAGTGTCATGTTCAAGAGCGACCTGCTACCAATAAATTTTCTTCAAGTTTTCTTCCCAATTTTCCCCAGTCATTTCTAACCAGTACCTCTTTATTTTTGTCAAGCTTGAGGAGGATAACATATGCTTGTTCTATAATTTTCCCTTCGGGAAAACCCATTGCTATGTTTTAATGAGCCTAGCAACAGTGAAACTCGCTCTTGTCTGAATGGACAAGCTTGTCGCTATTGTTTTAACGAGTTTAACAACAAGGATAACTCGGTCCTTTTCAATTTTAGAGAGTCTAAAAAGAGACGGAAAGAAGACTCCAATATTCCTTTTTCGTAATATAATCCCTTAAGTCCGAAAAGGTATAAAACAATGTGAAAGGGATGACTTTTCGATAGTTTTAACGAGCCAAACAAGACAAACGCTCAATCTTTTTGTGTAATAATCCCTCAGGTCCAAAAAGATTAAAATCTAGAGGAGGGATAACACTTCCAGTCACTTTTACGAGCTGGAGAGGCCAATTGCTTGGCAATCTTTTCATATTTTACGAGTCAGATGAAAAGACCTTAAAGGAGACTTGTTTTTTGAGGAACGAGTGATGTTTTCAGATAGCAGCTAGTTCTAGGTAAGGTTTGGAACTTTCCAATCATAGTAGTGTAAAAAGGTGGCTAATAGGATCACTCATTGCAGTTGTCCCTCAAAAGGGGTAAACAATCAAATGGAGGCGAATGACCGGCAACAACAGAGTGGAGGTGATAATGGTAAGAACATGACCAAGGCTCAAAAGCTGATGAAAATGCATTCACAATGGTTATTTACCAGAGGTGGGTTCATTTTTTAATGAGCTTAAAATCTGGTGGAACATATGCTCATTGCTAGGTTTAATTTTAACGAGCTTGAACTTCGTGTAAAACTGCTCGCGATAATGGTCATTGATATTTGATTCATCGCTGACACTATGTTCTTTTGACGTTCGTACTACCTATTCAATTTCTCCATCAAACTGATTAGAAATGAGGACATACGCTTGAAAAATGAGTTAAAAATCTAATACCCTACTTAAATTACGTGAAAAGTGATTTAAAAATAGCTCTTACCCCTCATTTTACCATTTCATTCGGAGTTGTGACTATTGGAGCTCTGGAGGTGTTTTCCCCTTTGATTTTCACCAGCTGATTCCGGGAGATTCTGTGGATGATTTTCGGTGCCGTCTGGACTAGGTAGGAGCTAAACCTGAGCTCTTTAATTGCATTCTTTCCTTTTTGAATTCTGAGCATGTTTTCCTGCTTTTCTGGGCCCCTGGGGTTTGATCATTTCGTTCTGCCCCCATCACACTTAGTGTATATCGAAAGATGCAATGCATCTTAAGCTATCCACTAGCCAAAATGTATGCATCACACTATGTACCTAGCTAGGGTGCGATGGGTGCAAGGAGGAAAACTTTTGCACTGATTTTTCATTGAAATTTTGCCTGTTTTTTACCAAATCAGGACCCTAATTCTTCTCTTGTTTGTTTTTTAGAGATTCATCGGAGAAAAATGGTCATTACATGGCATGAACACGAGCATGAAGAAGAGGACATGGTTGCCCTACATGATCCGAGTATGTTAACTACATTGCGGAATTGTGGCTTCCTCAAGTTCTTTCGCATTTCTAGCATGAGGCAACAAATCAATTTGTTGTAATATTTCCTCGATGCATGGGATCCTACCAACCAAGTGTTCTAGATAAGAGGCAAATCCATCCCCATGACTATTGAGGAAATCTACTTTTTGACCAGTTTATCGAGGCATGGTGCCCCTCTCTCACTTTCAGGTTCTGCCTGTGGGGGTGAATCCGTGAGGGATTATATTCACTGATATTGTAGGGAAGGATCTCAGCCGAGAAGGGACAACAATATCAACATCCGAGATGTCACCGACTGGCATTTGAGGACTACTTTATTCACCTTTTCTAGATTGGCTGGCAGCACAGCCCTTCACTTGGCCAATAGGTCATATATGCCGTACGCCTTGGAATCCCTCGAACTCAAGGTATTCAACTAGTGTGATGCAGTGTTTCCAGTTATCAAAGAACAGCTCACCAAGGTGAAAAATGGAATATCCAAGAACTTTTTATATGGTTCTATTCTGACTACTTTCGCCTCGGAGACGATCCCACTGATGCAGCCACAGTACATTTCACTTGGCCTACTACCACTGACTGAGCCACGGATGCAGAGATGGGTCGACCTTATGGCTAGACATGCTGGTCAACCGCAGGTTTCATTCTCTGATGCCTTCTTTGAGTTGTTCAACTGTCAGCAGATGGTTTATGTCGAGTATCCATATGCTGGGCTGGATTTCCAGGGTGACCCGGATTTGGTGCTGCCGGCTGGCGAGCAGTGGGGTGTCATAGGTAAAAATTTCTGACCATATCTCTGTTTATTGTTTTCATAATGTGCTTGTGCTTTTTAAATGTTTATCAAGACTAATCAAAACTCATGATTATGCAGATATTGGGTCAGTGTGACCAATAACGCGTCTGAGAGGAGCAGCTACCGTTCCAGCAAGAGAGGCTGTAGGGAGGGCCATTCTTCGTGACCTGGATGTATCCAAGACCCTTGCAGTGTTGCAGAAGCAGATCGAGGGTCTCACCCTTGGTATTCCGGATATGATGACTGATGAGCTTCCTCTAAGATTACAGTGCCATACCACTGGCATGCCAAGCCGATGGACCAGGCTCTTACGCATGATTTCCCAGGCGGTGACTAGTTATCACGAGCACCATTAGATTAGGGTGCCCCCTTGCATTTTGAGTTTTTGGGTCATGTGACTGATTTTGTCCTGGACACAGAACACTATGTACAAACTATAAATAGCTATATATATATTTTTGGTTTTTGGAGCTTTATTTTGGTTAATTTATACTATCCTGATACAGTTTATTGTTAAAATAATTTTCTTTTACAAATGTTGCAAATGTCTATCTAACACATAATTTTCTAATGAATTGGTTAATGTGTTCAAGTTTCTGGAAATATGTTGATATTGAATAGAATCAAACTGTGTTTCCAAAATCTTGACCCTTAGGAACATACGATAGATAGCTGGATTTCGAACGAAATAGATGCCTGTAAGTTGTAGAATGACGTGCTATGATTCTAGCCTGACGACAAGTCAGCATATGCCATGTGTGATGGAATTAGAGAGGAGTTCTATCAACGTGCTATATTCAGCGATGTTGTTCGTCGATTGACCAATACACCCCCCCTGAAACTCACTAACTCACCGCTTGGATCAAAGATGGCCCGAGCTATAGAAGAGAGGTTCCGCGTACTACGACTCGCCCCATCGGCATATCCAACAAACGATTCCAATGGGTTTGACATCTGCAACAAAATTAAAAAGTGGATTACCCAACCAAAACGATCACTCTTAATGAAAACAAAAATGTAACAAAAGCATATGACGAGGTTACCATGTTGAGTCAAGCATAGTAATGCTTAAGGTACAACCTGTTTTGGGGCTGCAACAATGGAATCCCGTCATAATCTACTAGCTCGTAGGCTCTCTTTGCTAATACATGCTTAACAATATAGGGACCCACCCATAAAGACTGGAACTTACCTGCTCCCAATTTGTCGGATCCCTGATCATAGAGCAAGACTAGGTCAGCATATGAGAAAACACGGGGTTTGACATTCTTGTCAAATTTCGCTTTGACTCGTTTCTTATGTGCTTCGTTAGCCAAGGCGGCATCATGATGAGTTTCATCTAGTTGGATTAATTCTAAGAAACGAGCTTATTCCTCTGAGGTTTTGGGGAGGAGGTCAACTGTGAGTTTGAGAGACGAAATCTCACACTGAACTAGTAATATTGCTTCCAAGCCATACACCAGTTGAAAGGGTGTAAACTTGGTCGCATTTCTCACCGATGTCCGGTATGCCCACAAGGGTGAGTACAAGATTAGGTGCCAACTCTGTTTATGGACTCCAATCATCCTTTGCAGCATGCGTTTCAAGACTTTGTTGATTGCTTCAACTTGCCCGTTCGCTGGCGGATAATACAGAGTAGAGCTGTCATGGGACAGTCCTAATTTGGCGGCCAATTCAACCATCATGTGATTGCCGAAATGTAATCCATGATTTGTGACTATAGCTTGCGGAATGCCAAACCTGGTGACTACATGATTCAAAAATAAAAGAGCAGCCATTTTGCCATTGTTGTTTAATGTAGGCAGCACCTCAGCCCATTTCGTAAAATAGTCAACTACGACTATGATATACCCATGCCCCCTAGCCGAGGTAGGGTTACATTGCATGAAATCTATGCCCCATTTGGTGAATGGAACAACAACAACTATTGGCTACAGAGGTTTAGGTGGTATTCTGGTTTTGCGGTTGAAGATTTGACAAGCATGGCAACTTCTGATTGCGGTTATGCAATCTTTGAACATTGTTGGCTAGAAGTATCCTGCTCATAAAATCTTTTGTGCCATAGCATAACCAGATTGGTGCCCCCCACATGTGCCTGAATGACAATCATTTAGGACTTTTTCGGCCTCGTCATGGGTGAGGCACCTTCGCAGAATAGTATCGACACCACGACGGTATAGTGTATCACCGACGATCATGTAGTCTTTTGCTTGGTATCGAGTACGTCGCTATTCTGAGCGGGAGGTATTAAACCTATATGTTTGGGTTTGGAGATAAATGATCATATCTCCATGCCATGGATCTCTTGAAGATATCAGAAACAAAGATTCATCAACGATTGTTGCTTTCGATGTTGAATTGTTGGACGATGATGGGAAATCACATAGTAACTCTGCAAATACTAAAGCTCTCTTTGATTTGGATTTTACAAATTCCATATCAAACTCTTGAAAAATTTCTATCCATTTTGAATATTTGCCCCCAAGCAACTGTCGTGACAAGATGTAAGTCATGGGGTTGCAATCTGACAAAACAATAGTTTTTTGTAAGAGAACATAGTGTCAAAATCTTTGTATTGCTTGAACAGCTGCGAGAGCTAGATTTTCAACATATGAGTATTTTCTTTCTGTATCATTTAAGTTTTAACTTAAATAATAAATAGGATGTTTGATTCCATTGTCTTCTTGAACTAAAACCATTGCGATGGTTGTATTTGCTGCAGCTAGATATAGGTTAAAGTCTCTTTGATAATCAGGAGCATACATTAATGATGCTTTTATTAGGGATTCCTTTAGAGCATCAAAGGAAGCTTGTGCGACCTGATCCCAGGTGAAGGGTACTTATTTTTCAAAATATGTGTATAACCTTTAGCAAGTTTGGCATAATTTGGAATGAACCTCCTTAGAAAGTTTGTTTCCCCTTGGAGTTTCTGAATCTGAAGCAAATTTGAAGGTGGAGGCAAATCAATGATTGGCTGAACCTTGCACGGGTCGAGACGGATTCCGTCCTTTGAAACTACAAAGCCAAGTAAAAAAACAGAACCAATGCAAAACACACATTTGTGCGGATTGAGTCTTATTTTGTAGTGTTGGCAATGTAGAAATATTGCTCTCAAATGCTGCGGATGATCGGTCCGCTTTCGCGAGTGAGCTGGAAGATCGTCAAGGTATGGTTGAACGATGTTCTTGATGTCATGGAAGGAATAATTCATTGCCCTCTGAAAAGTTGCCCCTGCGTTCTTTAAACCAAAAGGTAGCTTACGGTATGTGAATGTGCCCCACAGACAAATAAATGCAGTCTTTGACTGGTCCTGTGGGCGGATATTTATTTGATTATACCTGGAAAATCCATCCATAAACGAAAAGATTTCGCATCTGGCGCATTCATCAATTATCTGGTCGATGAAGGATGTAGGGTAGTTATCCATTGGAAAAGCTTGGTTTACATCCCTGTAATCGACGCACACTCTAATTGTCCCTTGCCTTTTCATCACAGGAACAATGTTCGATACCCAATTAGTTAAAGGAACCGGGTAAATGAAACGAACACGGAGAAGCTTTTCAACTCCTGCCTTGATGGCAGTGGCTTTCTTCAGGTGCACTTGGCGAAGCCATTGTCTTACCGGTTTGACATCTGGATACATCTTAATTTCATGTTCAACTATGCTCGAGTCAATGCCTGGAATTTCTTCATATGACCATGCAAAGACATCTCTGAACTCGCGAAAGACAGTGTGATATATTTCAAGTTCTGAAGAAGAACAAGATTTGCCAACATGAATATTTTCTACAACATCTGGTTTAGTCGAGATATTTATGGTGATGGTTTCTTCAATATTGGATAGATTTCACTCAAAATCCACTGTATTTATAGTATTTGATAGAAAATAAAAAACTGATGGATGATTAAGGTCGCTGTAGTAATCTTCGTTGTAATCCGGAAGATGGGAACGATGGTGGTAATCTTCCCAAGGTGCCCCCTGTATGTTCATTGACTGAAAAATTCCTTCGTCTCTAGAATGTACATGCAACCAAGGATCTGAAGAGGTGCCATACTCTTTAGACCTATCTACCCAAACACTTGATGAGCGTTCATTGGGGTTTGCCTCCCGTGCTGAGAACATTGATTGCTACAATATTTCTATTGGGCTTGGAGGCAACACCTGATGACGATCCATGCTAATATCGTTTTCGGACATCTTTTGAATGGAAGATACCATATTGCAGGTTCCCAACATTGCCACTTCCGCCATGTTATTTGGAGGCGGTAGGGAAAAAGTACGCATCAATGTAGGGTCTTTTAGTAGTCCTACTCTGATGTTTTGAAGCGACTGAGAGCTTCCATGGATGATCGGAATGCTTCCTGTAACTTGCGAACTTTTGGGGAGGAATGTCTATTGATCGATGATTGTAATTCCCCCTTGGAAGGGAAATGCAATATTTCTGAAGTATGTCGAAACAACAGCCACCATAGCATAAATCTGGGGCCTTCCGAGTAGAATGTTGTAATCGAGGTTTCCATCAATAACTTCCACATCAATTTCTACTCGTTTTCCCCCCAGTTCGACTTGTAAGATACTTAAAATCCTGTATGGAGTTTATGTTCATCATCAAATGCTTTTAACGTCATCGAAGATCGCGACAAGGGTGGTGAGCCTAAAGTTTTCCAACAACTCATTGACATAATACATGTAGATTCCCCCTCATCAATAATTGTTCGATGAACAGTATTGTTGAGGGCTTTCACTTGAATGAGGAAAGAAAGTTGAGCTGGTAACTGAGGTTCATATCTTTTATGATTAAAGGCCACAAGATTTGAATCTGCTGGGTTAATCCTACCTATTGCTGATAATAGAGCCTACCTTTGGGAGGGGCAATTTTGCAATACTTCAAGTGTCAACATAGCGGACGGCGATTGGGCCAGGTCCTCTACTATATTATAATTCTGTGCCGCTCTGGCACGAGGATTAAATGTCGATTTGTGTACTACTCCCTTTGGTGGCTTTATTGTTAGCTTAGGAATGATGGGTGGCACAACTTCGGTCGAAGTTGTTGTTGAACTACTAGGTTGATCAGTAGCCTTGTTGTTCGATAGTTGTGGATTCCTGTAATATTTATTCCTTGTTGATATCAAAGCATAATTTGCTATTTTGAAATGGATAGCATAAGGACTTGGGATAGGGAAACATTGTCACTAGCAACCAGATTGGTTCCTGGGTTTGGAAATGGATCAGTCAATACTGCTGAGGTTTTTGAATTCTTAAATAATTTCTTAACTTCAGCTTTATATGGACAATCTCTCGTCCAATGATCCTCATCACATATGAGGCATGGCTGAGTAGGTTTCTTTTGCCCAGAAGGTTTTGCAGAAGATTTTTCAGGAGATGAATCATCATGTTTCTTCTTTTTTCTCTTCCCTTTCTTCTCACCTCCTGGTTTCTTCGGTTCATTGCCTTTGTTAGTTAACACGGTGTTAACCTCCGAGGCTAGAATTTCTTCATTTTCATTTTGATCAGAAATCTTACGAGCTTTCTTAGATGTAGCCTTTGTCGATTTCGTGCTCGTCGTACCTATCACGCCATTGTTGGCATGAGAGTCTTTGTTTGATTTAGGAGGAGGAGGAACGAAAAATTCTGGTCTTGGAGCATCAGGAATTTTGTCATAGAGCGTGCCAGACTGAGTATAGATCAAGTCTAGATGTTTCACACGAGAAATCACCTGCTCTTCAGTGACAACCCCTCCCTTCGCCACATCTTCTGTTATAGAAGGTAACAAAGACTTAATAAACAATTCAACGAGTAGCTGATCAGGGACATATGTTTTTACCATTCTACGACGAAGTCGCCATTCATGAATATGATCGGATATTTGAGTGGCTGTTGTTTGTTTGAAATTGGTAACAAGATCTGTTCCTATTTAATACCTTATTGGTAATTGAAAATGGGTTAAAATGGTTGTGGCAAGGGCACTAAAGTTATCAAAAGAAGCTCTAGGCAATTCAATGTACCATTTTGCTGACAGACCAGTTAACGTTCACTGAAAAAGGCGAAGTCAAATCGAATCATCATTGAGAGTGTTGGATGAACACCACAGATGAAAGGTCCTCACATGATTCGACGGGTCTTCACCTGGATTTCCATTAAATTTAGGAATATCTGATGGAAGTTTATGAGGAATCGCCGGCCACCAAGGGGCATAAGCGATTGGATCATTCATCAGCCGATTTAGATCTGGTAACTCTAGAGTCACCATGAAGGGCAACTGTTGATTCATGTTTGGCGAAGCATACCCGAGATAATATGGGATCACCTGAGCAGTTGGTCTTTGCATACCAGCATAATGCATCTGATGTTGATAACTTTGATAAGGTGGTTGAGCATAACCAATTTGAGATAATAGGTTATAACTATTTTGAATATACGGCTGCCCATTACCTGCAAAGTTTTGCTGCTTAGGTCCTTGGTAAGCTTGGTGGAATTGTGGTTGTTGATATTGCACCATCCATGGTTGTGAAACCATTTGTTGTTGCCCAATACTGGACATTTGACTAGGATGAGGGTTAATAATACCCGTTTGAGCCTGAGTCACTCCAGTTAAGGAGCCACTAACTGGCGATTGCGGTTGTGTCGTGGAGACAAGAGGCTGTTTTACAGCGACCTGAGAAACTTGAGGTTGGCATACAACAGGCAATGCTTGTACTTGTGACACCGTCACAATAGCTGGTGTAGTGGGAATGTTCGACATAGGGAGACTCGGTTGCATTGAGTATACAACTCTTGGTTGTTGAGGCAGTATTGGCACCCAACCACTAGATATGATTCCAATTTGACTTGGATTCGATTGTGAACTCTCATATGGTGGCAATCTAGTGCTCAAGGGAATGATTGGCCTTTGGAGACTAGACTGCCCAAATTGACATTGTTGTGAAGGATCAATTTGTTGATATTCAACACAAGAGATTCCAGATACTATTCCGGATGAACAAACTGGAACAGACCATACTGTCGAAACAGTCCCTGGGTGGACTCCTTCTAGCGGTTGAGAGCTAGTTGGGATAGATGGTATACCAGCGAACATCGTCAAAGTGGTGGCAGGAGGTTCTGATATCGTTGTATCAGACGAGACAGTCCTAGATGTCAATGGTTGTCTAAACATATCGAGTCTATCCAAAATACTTCCCAACGCTTCTACAGGAACTTGCGATGAAGGGGTATTAACTTTTGAAGTAGAAGGATATAGGTGGATCTCAGTCCCAAAATGCAATGGAGTACTCGATGGAAGATCCTCCGTAATATCTTCTATAGCAATCAATCCAGGTGGAAGACGCAGACCGTCAGGTCTGTAAAATATTTCTGGTGCCAAAGAAGGTATAGATTCTGCAGCGACAGATGTTGGAGGGGTAACACCTTCTGAATCAACCCTCGATGGAGCTGGTTCAGGAATAGAAGTGCTTATTGTTACACTAGGATTAGTTCTAATGTCCTCTTGTAACTGCGGAACTTCTCCTATAGTGGCAGGGATACCAGAAATGGTTGGAGTAACTAGAGGCTCAGAGAATGTTGAAACACAAGTTTCAAACAAACCAGGAGACTTTGACCCAGTTAAACGAGTTCGCTTGACCAAGAATGGTTTGGTTTCCAGGCTCAAAGACGGTTGAATCATCAATCTCCATGAACGATGGGGTTTTGATTGACTTTCTTCCACGATTGTGAATTATTTGATCAACTCAAAATAAGAGGGGAAAATGTTATTCTGAATTAAATGAATTTTAGATGCTTTGACACAACTTGCCTTTTCAATTCTTAAGAGTCAAGAAAAAGCTAAAGATGACTCTATTTGCCTTCGATTTTTAATGAGCCTGAAGTGACAAGTGCTCAGATGGACCTTTTCCTTTAAGGAGTTTGAAAAAGAATGAAAGAGAATGCTCTGGAAATCTAGACGGAGGGATTACCAAACCAATCAAAAAACTGCAGAATACTTTTTACGGTACGGCAGTCAATCTTCCCAAATGCTGTGTTCAGTGCATTGTGATTGATAGCGAGACAGAAACGGCTTCATAAGGATAAAGGATATTTCCTATTGTGGTCTCCCAATATATACTCGATGGTACGTGGGAGCACAAGTCCATACTGGCACTTGTCGTCTCAAAGAGGAGGAATCACCCAACCTACGGTGAAAGTGGCAGTTACCAGGCTTTACGACGTTGGAATACGTCTCTAGCCTAGACTTCTAGATGTTGTGCGTTAGGTTCCAAAGCATTTTTATGTTCATTAAATTTATTTTACAGTTGATCTTTGTTAAGAAGTTTGCCTTTAAGGTTCACCCCGTGATGTAGATATACAATTCCTAAAATGAAATCTAAGATGATAAACAGTCGTTTAATCTTCTTTTTGCAATGAAAATCCTAGCTACTAAGGAAAGAGAAATGAAATCCTTTCAACATAGAGCAGAGAGCACGCACCAGATGCACTATCATAAATCAATATCAACAAGCAGTCTAAATGCAAATGCACATGCATGTATTTGTTTTCCACTTTCTTAAGGTGTGAATGACAAAAAGAATGCTAAATACAAATCTAAAATTATTTCTTCTTTCAGATCGACAATACTAACGATTTTCTTTTCAAAAAACGATAGGAAGGCAAGACGACACTTCGCGATTTTGAATCGAAAACTGCTTTTGACACTTGAAATACTTATAAATTCAAATCAAATACAAGAGTAACAGTGTATGTTATGAAACCAGCTCACAAAAATATAGAAAAGAGAGATCAATGCCTTAGAATTCAGCCTCTTTGAGGGGGCAACCTCCTTTACATTACACAAATGAACAATTCTTGGATGATACAAATGAAAAGACCTCCTTTCTATATATAGGAGTCTAAGGGGTCATAACATAATCAGAGCTGACATAACAATAATAATGTAAGGGCACAATAATAACAATAGTGGGTTTCTATGGGGCACAATAGTAACAATATGGGCAGTACATGGGTACATCAATATAATAAGTTGGTTGTACTAATAACAATAAGGGGTTACACTAGTAGTATAGGGGCCTAACATGCCCCTCTCCTTCAAAAAGCGTTGTCCTCAATGCTTGAGTAGTTATTGATGCTTCTGTATAAAATTCTTGTCCTCCCATGTGGAATCTTCAGTGGGTAAGTTCTTCCACTTGATGAGATACTCTGAAATTGATCGATTTCGTAGCTGTCGGGTTCTTGTTTCTGTGACTGCTGCAGGTTTCAATATGATTTTTCCTTCCTCTTCAATTTTTGGCAATATTGTTTGAATTGGGATCTTTTGCCACTTTTGAATAAGTGGCCATACTTCTTCGTCCTTCTTCCATTCATCCCTTGCTTCGTTTATCCAATCTGGTTGGATAATAGAAATAGCACAAAACAATGCTTCCACATCCTCATCCTTGAAGAGTCTTCCCATTCGGTAAGGTCACAATTTTTTAAGTGCATGTAGTATTGCCAACGTTTCCTTCTCATAAATAGCTTACTTGAGATGTAGCAGTAAAAGTACCCAATCATCTATATCAAAACATTTTTCACTACGATGTTGATCTACCTATTGTTTCATTTGATTTTGCACCGAAGTGGCGTTATCCTTTAAAAGTTGGAGAACTTGTTGTTGATGCTCGATGTGATCTTTCACTGCTTGAACCCTTTTCTTCTTGATATGTCCTTCTATCTATAGAGTTTGAGGAGTGGTAATTTATTCCAATCCTTTACAAGATATGGTCGGATTCATTTCTTGACGGTCGATGTGATCTTTCACTTCTTGAACATTTTTTTTCTTGATATGTCCTTCTATCTTGATAGTTTGAGGAGTGGTAATTTCGACCAATGAATTACAAGATATGGTTGGATTCATTTCTTCTTTCTCGATGTGATCCTTCACTTCTTGCACCTTTTTCTTCTTGATATGTCCTTCTATCTTGAGAGTTTGAGGAGTGGTAATTCTTGCCAATGCTTTACAAGATATGGTCTGATTCATTTCTTCTTTCTCTGGGGTGGTGTCCTAGCGTATATCTTCTTCTTTTGATATTTCTTGATCCTTTTCTTCCTCCTCTTGATATTCTATGTAAAATAATTTCTTCTCAGCAGACTTATGACCTTTAGTGCATTTTTTATCACAATTGTAACAAATCCCTTTTTCTCTTTTTTCTTCCAATTGTTGTGGTGTCAACCTTATAGGTTGTGGAAGACTAGGGGCAACCACACTTCCATATTTATAGTTGTGAGGGTTATGCTTCCTTGTTTCCATAATTTTGTTTTCCACTATGTCACAAAGCCCTTTCACTCTTTCCAATTGTTGTGGTGTTGCTCTAAAGAAGGTGTTGCTCTTTGTATCCTCATAATGTGCTATCATTTCCTCCGTGAAAATTGACCAGATAACAAGTTGTTTATTAGAAAAAAGCCCTTCATACCATAAAAATTGATCCGATTCTAAATATGAAGATGCAATACATACCTTTTGTAATAGTGGTACACCATGTAGATCAAAATATTGCTCCATCTGAAGTATCCAATTTACCGGATCCTTGTCATCAAACTTCCTCATCTTGCCTTTTCTTGATTTTAGGAGCTCGATCTTGAGACGATTGTAACTTTGTACTTTCAAATCTTTAAGTTCTGAAATTGTGATCTATAGTAGCGCTTTGTGTCCTCTTTCCAATGCCACTAGTCTGGTCCAAATTGGATTCTCCAAGGAAGAGTTATGCACAATCTCCCAAGATGACCTGATTATAGACTAATTTAGTAGAGCGAACTTGTACGACGTGCAACGAGTCACTGTTTCAACCTTTGGCTCTGAAAAATATCTACAAGAAACTAAAGTCTGTTCTCTTTCTGTACCTTCTTATGAGATTTCAATCCGATGCTCAGAGAGAAAGTTATGACAATTTTCCCCAGGTCACCTGTTTGGAATGTAATTCAGGAGTCTGCAAAAAGACCAAATTCCTCAAATCATATCTCCTAAAATATAGTGCAAAAAGCTCTGAAATTCCTACCCAAGATTCAGCACAATTTTTTCTCAAATGGGTTTTTTTTTTAACTTCTGAAACATCGCAGAAAAAAAGTTACAGCAAAAATTCCACGATGACCTATTTGGAGCAGCGAAACCCTAGAATCCAAAGCTCTGATACCAAATGTTATGAAACCAGCTCAGAAAAAGATAGAAAAGAGAGATAAACACCTTAAAATTCAGCCTCTTTGAGGGGGAAACCTCCTTTACATTACACAAATGAACAATTCTTGGATGATACAAATGAAAAGACCTCCTTTCTATATATAGGAGTCTAAGGGGTCATAACATAATCAGAGCCGACATAACAATAATAATGTAAGGGCACAATAATAACAATAGTGAGCTTCTATGGGGCACAATAGTAACAATATGGGCACTACATGGGTACATCAATATAATAAGTGGGTTGTACTAATAAAAATAAGGGGTTACACTAGTAGTATAGGGGCCTAACAGTGTAATTGACTATAAACATGAGAAGTATTCTTTTCTTTTACTGAAAATGACACTTGCGATACATCCAAATCAAAAGAAGACAGTTCGATTAAGCTACTATTTTGTAAAAGAGAACTATAAATGGTGCACAATACATAAAAACATTCACAATTCTTTGTACAATAGAGGTTGGATGATGCAAAGAAAGGGGTTTCAACAGTGGTCTACTGATCAGAGACAGCAAAACTCCTGAATAAAACTGAAGGCAGTGAAGAAAAAACCAAAATCTGGAGGTAGATCTAGTCTTATATGATAATCGCACCTGTAACACATGGAACGAGACTTTAACTTGGTTTTTGGTCACAGTTTGCAGTTTAGTTCAGGGATTTAGGCCGAGCAAATGATAGTCAGTAACTACAAAGTATAGGGCTGATCTAATGAGGTTACTCAAGCTACCTCTAGGGCACTTAGGATGTTTGCAGGTCAATTTTTCAGTTCATAAACAAACCCACAGATTGACTGAAGTAGTGTTGATCTACATTTCACTTGCATAGCAAATGCAGTTCGAAGGCTAGCTAGCTTGACTTCAGGCTCCGTCTGTGGTTTATGAATCAAACAATTAGAGACAAGAAATCAAACTAATCGCTCCCCAACGGAGTCGCCATTTTGTTATCAGGAAATCTAGTGTCTATTTAGAGCTGCTAGTCCCACTAAGACTGGTAGCTATCTTAGAAACAAACAGATTAAAGTCACTTGTTTTTCCTTTACGAGAGAGAGATGAGAAAGAAGAATAGAGTACAAACCTCAGTCTTCCGCTTGGCTCCTTGCTTATTTCCTTTCCCCTTTGACAGAATCTCGCCACTGCTTCCTTACTTGTCCAACTTCAGAGAGCGCCTGTAGATTCACAGCAGCATAATTGCATCAAAGCATAGAGATCTTTCACTATAAAAAATATAGGATCAGATATATATTGACCATACAAATGCATATAACAAACACAGTATTCAGAGATACACAAGAATATGGAGGAAAACTCAAATAGAGTTATTAGTAAAAGTCATAGAAGAGAGGATTACAACCACTTGGTCTAACCCAATGCCATCCTCCCAGCTTGAAAGCCCTCTTCACCTCACACAAAGCAAGATCACCCAATAATGTCTTGAAAGAGAAACCAGCAACACCTCTTTGCAAATTACCCAATTCCAACCTTTGGATCTCTTAGATGAGGGATCCATTTATAGATATTTGCAGGGAGGTGAGTCAGCTTCTAGGATTTTGATTAGTGTCATCTCTCTGATAGTTCCTGGTTCCACATGGAGATTTTAGATCTCTTACTCATCCCTGGGTAAACTCAGAGAGGCAAGTTTCAAATGAGTAGTTTCTAGAAGATTCTCTGGGTTTCCACCTAGCAAACTGCTTATGCCATTTGTCTGCTCTTGCTCATCGCACCCTATAGAAGGGCTTTCCAGTATGCATCACACGTTTTTCATGTGGCATGTGAGATGCATCACACCTTTAGCACTAGGCAGTCTGTATGGTCCTGCTTTGACCAATTCTGAGTAGCTTTTCATGGAGAACTTTTGGGAGAGGATGTAATCAGTTGACCTTGCCCCTTTAGGGTATGAAACAACACTTTTAGGGACTTAGAAGCCTTTGGTTTATGGACATATGTGATTGGGGTTGCAGTGCCCAAATATGTCTATAACAATCAAGTTATCAAACTTTATGAGTACCAATATATTTCCACATGTTATCAGCAGATTATAACCATCATTAAACAGAGAAGATAATTGACAGAACCACAACAGAATCCTTTTTCCTGAGTCTGACCCATTTCTTTTCTTCAAATCAACAGATACGTGACTGTGCCCACAGAAACTCATGTATGTACACGACTTTTCTTCATGAAACTCGCGTATAACAACCGTTCTTTGAAAAGTAGGATTTAACAGCAGGATGATGCAGCAACTACTCCCAGCTTTTGTCTGAGATATTCAAATGTCTCTTTGAGAAATGGTTTAGTGAATATATCAGCAACATATTCTTTGGAGGGAACATACTCCAATTTGACCTTTTTTTCAAGCACTTGTTCACGTAGAAAATGATATTTGATGGGTATGTGCTTGGTATTGGAGTGCATGACTAGATTCTTTGAAATACTGATGGCACTTGTATTATCACATAGAATGGAGATGGGTGGAGTACATGTAATATGAATATCTTGTAAGGTCTGCATCATCCAAAGTAGTTGTGTGCAGCAAGATGCAATAGCCACGTATTCTGCTTCAACTGTAGATAATGCAATTGAACTTTGTTTCTTGTTGAACCAAGACGCTAACCTGGGACCCATATAGAATGCATCACCACTAGTGCTTTTTCTGTCATCAACACTTCCTGCCCAATCTACATCTGTATATGCATGAAGTGTAAGATTTGTATCTCTAGGATACCATAAACCAAAGTTCTGTGTTCCTTGAAGATATTTGAAAATCCTTTTGACTGCCTGAAGGTGTGATTCCTTTGGATTTGCTTTGAATCTTCCAACTATTCCTACTGCATGCATGATGTCAGGTCGGGTATGTGTTAGATAAAGCAGACTGCCAATCATGGATCTGTAAGGTGGTTGATGTACTATTGCTGATTCATCATTTGAGCTGAGACTGCATCCTGTTACCGTTGGGGTACTTACTGGTTTATAATCTTCCATTCCATACTTTTTCAAGATCTGTTTGAGATATTTGGTTTGTGAAAGAAAAATACCATCTTTATTTTGTTGAACTTGTAGACGAAGAAAACAATTAAGCTCACCAAGCAAGGACATTTCAAATTCTTGCTACATTATTGAAGCAAAATTCTAACTCATGGATTCTTCATTGCTACCAAATATGATATCATCAACATAGACAACAATTATTAGCAATTTATCAGTGTCAATTTTTGTATATAGGTTGCTACCTGCTGATCCCTTTGAAAAACCCTATTGGTGGAGATATTTGTCAAGAGGGTAATACCAGGCCCTTGGAGCTTGTTTTAGACCATAGAGAGCCTTTGTGAGTTTACATACAATTTTTGCATCATTTCCAAGAATGAATCCTTCTGGTTGCTCAAAATAGACTTCCTCTTCTAAGTCTCCATTAAGAAAGGAAAATTTTACATCGATTTGGTATACTTTGAATTTCTGAAACCTAGAAAGAGCAAGAAACATTCTTATGGCTTCAAGTCTAGCAATAGGTGCAAAAGTTTCTTCAAAATCTATACCTTCTTGTTGAGCATATCCTTTACAAACAAGTCTAGCCTTGTTTCTAATAACTTCTCCATTTTTGTTCAGCTTGTTTCTGAATATCCATTTAGTTCCTATGATATTTTTATCATGAGGTCTAGGAACTAATTCCCAAGTATTATTCTTTTCAATTTGCTCGAGTTCTTCATTCATGGCCTTGACCCAACATTCATATTTTCATGCTTCATTTACATTTTGAGGTTCGGTGGAAGATAGTAATGCTAGATAGCTTCAGGCTTTGTTAATAGTTCTTCTTGTCTGCACACCTGCTCCTTTTTCTCCTAAAAATTGAGTTTCTGGATGATTTTTCTGAACATACCTGGATGAATTCTTTTCTTCTACTGTTATATCTTCTTCTTGTGTTTCATTGGTTTCTTCTTCAGAATTAGTGTGGTTTGATGCGGGAAAATGATCCTCATCTTCTTCATTGTCATAATCTTCGGTTTCTATCTGTTTTGGATTTTTACATGCTTCATCAACCACAACATCAATACTTTCAATAATTTTCCCATGTCTTTTATTATAACATTTATATCCTTTACTTCGGGTAGAGTAGCCAAGAAGAATACCTTCATTTCCTCTGGGTTCAAACTTACCAAGTTTTTCATCAGTCCTTTTGATGTAACATTTTCTTCCAAAAACTTTGAAGTATTTTATAGTAGGAGCCTTACCATACCAAAGTTCATGTGGAGTTTGAGTGCTCTTTACCTGAACATTTGCTTGGTTGAGAATAGTGATGACAACGAATGCAGCTTCACCCTATAAGGTTGCAGGAGTTCCAGATTCATCTAGCATAGCTTGAGCCATTTTTTGAACAGTTTTGTTCATCTTTTCTACCACTCCATCTTGCTGAGGAGTCCTTGCGGTTGAGAACTACCTTTTTAATGTTGTTCACAAAAATCAAAGAATTCATCCTAGATAAATTCCCCTCCTCGATTAGATCTAAGGCATTTGATTTTGTGATCTGATTCTTTTTCAACCAAAGCTTTGAGGGCTTTCAACTTTTCAAATGCTTCATCTTTATGCTTTATAAGACCTATCCAACATATTCTGGAAAAATCATCAATGAACAATATAAAGTATTCTTCTCCATGAGGTGACTATTTCCTTAATGGTCCACATAAATAAGTATCAACAAGTTCAAGAGGCTTACTAGCTAACCCTTCCTTTCCAACGAAGTGAGATCTGGTTTGCTTACCAAATTGACATCATCTGCATATAGTATTTTCAGGAATGATGATATCTGGAAGATCACAAATAGCCTGGAATCTCCATGCTTTTCTTATTTCAAAAAAGCTTAGATGTCCCAATCTTCTATGCCATAGCTAATTTTCATCGTTTTTGCTTAGATAGCACTGTTTTTGTCCTCCCTTGAGTATGTATAAGTTGTTTGGAGTTATTGTACCTTTGATCACGGTTTCTCCTGTATCAAGCTCACGAACAACACATCTGCTTGATCGAAACACCACATCATTTTCTTGATCACACATTTGACTCACACTGAACAAGTCATGCTTTAAACCATCAACTTACATAACATTCCCAGCTTTAACTTTTCTTTCAAGAAAATAGGTCCTTTACCTTTTATGATAGAAGGAGTGTCGTTTCCAAATGAGACATTATTTTCCTTTTCTAAGACATTATATGAGTGTAGTTTTTCTTTGTCACATGTCATGTGTTTTGAATATCCACTGTCGATGTACCATTGGTTTTCTTGTCCTTCTGCATACAAGGCTATACCACATCTTTCTATTTGCGGTTCTTTCTTTCTCCATATTTTGTGATTTAATGGAGTTTGCTCCTTTTGAGATATTTGCCAAAATTTACTCCTGCATTCAGATTCTTCATGCTCAAAGTTGTTATAGATTGAGCATTCTATTTCATTTTCAAGAAGAGAAAAGTTATTATAGGAATGTTATGTAAAAAATTAGTTAGATTAGGTTATTATTTAATTTTCAGTTAAATTAGATGAAAGGGCACGATCATAAGATCATGCCCTTTCCCCAAAGGGTGTCCATGGCGGTATATAAGCCAGGCACCCGCAATTGTAATAGAATCATCGGTATTTCACCATTTTAATAAAGTATTTTTTCATATATATTCTGCGTATCAGAGTTTTCTGTTCCATTGGTATCAGAGCAAGTTGTTCCTCAGTTTAGCGCTGCACAGGGCATGAAGTTCTCCAACCATTGTCCCCATTGATTGTCCTGCACAACCTTGCTGCCACTATAAAACACAGGCCACCGCTGTCCATACTTCCGCTGTCCATACAGCCACTACCGTGGGTATTGTCGGCTGACTCCCGCTGCCCACAGCCGTCAGTCCGCTGCCCACAGCCGTCCGTTGATCCCGCTGTCCGCTGTCTGTTGTCTGCAACCGTGTCCCTACTGTCCCGTCCGTCCACTAACATAGGCCGCAATTGTGCTCCTTGCTCCATTGAGGTGGGCTCTGCATGATAGCCACACAAGTCTACGGTGAAACGGTAAGGTGACCGTTCAGCCAAAACGTTCAGCAAAGACGCGACTATCAGCGTAATATATTTATAACGTTAAATTATATATATAACTTTGATTTATATATAATATATATATATATATATATATATATATATATATATATATATATATATATATATATATATATATATATATATATATATATATAAAAGTTAATTTAATTAATTAAATTTATTTTAATTAATTAAAAGTTATATAT
Source organism: Pinus tabuliformis (assembly GCA_031772625.1). Lineage (NCBI taxonomy): Eukaryota > Viridiplantae > Streptophyta > Pinopsida > Pinales > Pinaceae > Pinus > Pinus tabuliformis. The sequence continues at coordinate 1,074,594,702 of CM062816.1, forward strand.
ATATATAAGTTAGTTAATTAATTAAATCTATTTTTTAACTAAAAGTTATATATATAAAATTTATTTTTGCTAACAAAAAAAAAGGAGGAAAAATATTTTAGTTGGCAAATAAATATACGCCACCGCAAACCCGCTCAATGTCGATAATGACAATGGCGGATTTCCAAAAAAAATTGTTGGACGCGTAGCATAAGATAAATAGCAGCCACGACGAGGTCAGTAAAAGATTAAATGAATTCCAGATTAAGCTTGGGGAGCAAGCTGATGAAATCAAACATCTTCACGATACGACAAATCGAATAGAAATAAAGATGGAAAATTACCATGTCCAAACAGAAGCAAGCATTAGAGAGGTCTTAACAATGCTGAAAACTTGTGTAAAAGGTTGAATTGTACACCCGAACAACTACTAAAAGAAGGTGAAGAGAATCAAGAACACATCTCGTCAGATTCAACAAAGTCCACAGACTCTCATGACAAAGTTGAATCCCCAAAAAAATTAGTGACACCCCACCAAGAAGCAAGTAACAGGGCCTTTACAAACAAGCAACTCTGGGATAACTTTACCAATCAACACCCTTTTTTCACTCAACCAGTAGCAACATACCAACGAAGGGCAAAAGTCGGATGCCTAAATTCGATGGAAACGAAAAAAACAATGTTGCATGGATAAATAAAGCAGAATAATACTTTGAGATATATGACATCAATGACGATGACGAAAAGCTCAGGCATGGATCCATGAAAATGGAAGGAGAAGCATATAACTGGTATATGTGGTGGAAAAAGACAACACACGTCATTAGCTGGAGAAAATTTAAAGATGCATTCTTAAAAAGATTCCAAGGTGTAAAGGAAGAAGAATTCTTTTCAAAACACATCAAATTACGACAAAAAGGAAGTGTGGATGAATACACTCAAGAACGGGAGACCTTAGTAACAGGAGTACCTGGGTTATCAGAATCTCGTCTAATTCAGTCATACATCAGGGGACTCAAAACCCATTTACAAGCAGAACTTGAGATGCATGACATTACATCTATAGAAGTAGCAAGACGAAAAGCAAAAATAGCCGAAAAGAAATCCGAACTAATATTTTGGTCAAAAGCAGAAAAAGCTTATGCAAGACGAAGGATACCCCAGTATGTGGACTCAAATAATACAAGATATGTTCCACCACATCGTCGTGAAGATGAAAAATATAATGTGGAAATGCAAAGGATAAAAGAGGGTAAATGTAAACGCTGTGGTGAGAAGTGGGACCCCAAACATAGATGTGCTAAAGGAAAAGAACCAAAGAACCTATATAATTATGAAGCAACCAATGATTCAAACAGTGAAGATTATGACATAGAAGACACAGAAGACGCCCCAAAATTCTCACCAAAATTAGATGATGGAAGTATTCCACAAGTGTCATTATCAGCTATGACAGGTATATCACAACCTCAGACTTTAAAGTTAAAAGGACACATAAAGAAGAACAACATAGTGGTTCTCGTCGACTCTGGAAGCACACACAATTTTTTAGATGCAACCGTGGCAAAGAGACTCAATATCTTTTCATTTCCCTTACCAAACATGAAGGTGATGGTAGCTAATGGTAAGAAGATTGAAAAGGTAGGGAAATGCCATAAGGTCAATTTGCAGATTCAAGACTTTAATCTAGAGTCTCCATTCTTCATGGTATCGTTAGGAGGAGTTGATCTAGTCTTAGGTATCCAATGGTTACGAACTTGAGGTACTTATGCCGCCAACCATCAAGTACAATTTATAAAATTCAAATGGGGAGGTCAGAAGTACAAGCTACACGGATTCCAAGCACCAGAAAATCAAGTTGTATCATCATCTCAGATGATGAAGCTGAGTCGAAGAAGAGCACCTGCTTATGCAATACAATGTCACCAATTAGAAATGTTATCTGCAAATAATACCAGAGAAGAGTCACCAGAGATACACGATCTGATTCGGAAGCATGAAAAAGTATTTCAAGACCTACCTATGAAGATGCCGCCTAATAGGGAAATTGATCATACAATAGAAGTCAAGGCATGGTCAGACCCTGTCAACATCAAGCCATACCGATATCCACATCACCAAAAAATGGAACTTGAGAGATTAATCCAAGACCTTTTAAAGTGTGCGACCTTGATCATCTTGGACTATCTGATCAAGTGGAAGGACTTACCCGAAGAAGACACCTTCTGGGAGAATGAATCATTCTTCAACAACATCCGTCGTTACTTATGCTTTGAGGACAAAGCATTCTTTCGAGAGGAAGGCAATGTTATGTAAAAAACTAGTTAGATTAGGTTATTATTTAATTTTCAGTTAAATTAGATGAAAGGGCACGATCATAAGATCATGCCCTTTCCCAAAGGGTGTCCATGGCGGTATATAAGCCAAGCACCCGCAATTGTAATAGCATCATCGGTATTTCATCATTTTAATAAAGTATTTTTTCATATATATTCTGTGTATCAGAGTTTTCTATTCCAAGAAACTTTTCTTGATCCCTATCACATTCCTTTGATTTTGTGCTTCTCTAGTCATGATGGTTTTGTAAGCAACACATTGAGCAGCTTTGTGTCCAAAATTATGACATGAGAAACATTGACAATTGAAGAAGTTCCTGTGATTATCCAATCTATTGACCTGATGATTGTAGTTTCTATTCATCCTTGAAGCAAATTGAGTATGAATTACCTGAGGTTTGTTGTGACTTCTGTTCATCCTTGAAGCAAATTGAGCCTGATTTACCTGGTGATTTTCTTTATGCCTTTGCTGATGATTGTCATACTGTGCACTATTCTTTGCTGCATCAAGATAACTTTTAGTGGAGGTTGATGGCTTTTGTGATTGAGATGCTTCTTCAGTATATCCACGACCTGTATTTATCATAGGAGAATGCTGCACTTTGATAATTTCATTTAAGGTTTCTGATCCTTTAGCAAATCTAAGATTGAGAGATTCTGTTTTCTCGAGATCCTTTCTTAGACCCACAATTTCACATTCTAGTTTTTCATTGTGTTTTTCTCTTTCAGCAAGTTGATATGTCAAGGTATCTATAATCATATTCTTTTCTTCTAAATAGATTTTGAGTTTAGGAATTTCTTCATGAAGTTCATCTTCTTCTAAAGAATCCAAAAGTTTATCATCTTCATAAGCCATTAAAAGTCTAAAGTCATTACTATCTTCATCTTCATCACTATTTGATAATCCATCGCTATCTTCACGAGTATAGTAGCTCTTTTTACTTACACTTTTTTTTCTATTCCATTTTGCAGATTCCTTCCCTTTGTCATATTTATCTTTATGAGGACATTTGGCAGCATAATGATCGACTCTACCACAGGAAAAACATTTGAAAGGTAGTTTAGATCTAAATCTTCTGGAACCCCGTTGAAGCTTCTTGACAAAGTTTACTTCATCTTCTTCTTCTGATTCATTGCATTCTTCTTTTCCTTTTGCTGAAGCTTTAAATGTGGCTTCTCTCATATCTGATGGGCCTCCTTTTCTCATCTCAAAGGCAGTTAAGATTCCGTGAAGCTGTGTCATAGTAATAGTATGTAGATCCTGTTTTTCTTCTACGGAAAATACTTTTGATTCAAATTTAGCAGACAAGGATCTTAAAACTTTCTCAACTAAGGTAACTTCCTTTATCTCTTCACCCAGATTCTTCATGCAATTAACAACCTCATCTATACATAAGAAGTAACTATCTATACTTTCATCATTTTGCATCTTAAGAGTTTCATATTGTATTTTGAGAGTTTGCAGTTTAGCATGTTTTACCTGAGAGTCTCCTTCGTAGCTTAGAACAATTTTGTCCCATATTTCTTTGGCTAATTTGCGCTACATAACTTTGACAAACTTTGATTGTGACAGACTTCCCAATATTGTATTGACAACCTTGTCATTGGTTTCATATTTCTTTTTACCTGTTGTATCTATAGGAATTGCTGATGGAAATGTATATCCTCCTTCCACATTTTCCCAGACATCTGTTCCAAGTGATTGAAGATAGGTTTTGGTTCTTATCTTCCAATAAACAAAGTTTCTCCCATCAAAGATTGGTGGTCTGATGGATCCCCCGCTTTCTTGATTACTCATGATGATGGATCTTCCTTCAAGTGATCAAGCTTCTTATGAAGGACCTGCTCTGATACCAATTGTTGGAATAATACTGAGAGGGGGGGTGAATCAGTATTAGTAACTCAATAATTTTTTCTTTTCCATAGGCAAATTTGTATACGCTACTTTAGCTAAGTGAACCAGTGTGTACACGCGACTATTATTAAAGCAACTAACATATATGCAGAGAACCTTTTGATTTACCCAATTTATCATGTATTGTACTTTAACCAGTATGTCAGATATTAATTAGACAGTGCATTAAAATCAAAATAAATCATAAGCATCAGACATGAACACCAAGATATAAGGTCAGATCCCAATGTGGGTAAAAACCACCTGCTGCAGTCACCTCTACCTTCTTTTAATAATAAGAAAAATTCCATTTACAATTTTGCACTGGTGTAGACTTATACCAGTATGCAGGCTTCTACCTGCAGAAGGCTGCAACCTTCTCTTGTTTTCCAGCTACTACTGGAAGGGAGCTACAACCCCCTTAGCTCTTGTACTAGCTGATATGTTTGCTGGTATGTAGGCATTGACCTACAAAAGGCTACGACCTTCTCTCTTCCTCCAGGGACCACGGTTCATAAATTTTTAGACTCGATCCATCAACAACATCATAAGTGTAATTCAATCATCAAATATATCCGCATTAACCAATAACCTTTTGAACCAACCACAACCGAATCAATCAATCACTTTGACAACCCATCAATCTTATCATTCAGAACACTATCACTAGAATACAGTAACAAGAACCCAGAACTCTGCAATAGCAAACAACAACAATTAAAACATATTTTATAAGGTATACAGTACTTTCATGTGTCAAACCTACGTATATACGCGCTTTTATCAAAGCCAACTAGCGTATACATCTGCAAATATTAATTCATAATTCTGCAACTATTATAGTCTTTAGTTATACCCAGATCATATCATTTACAGAATAATATATGCATCAGTATTTAGATCTAGAATATACATGAGCAAAAACACATAATTATAGTTCATTTTACGCCTTAAGATCATGATCCATCATTAGATCTAATCCCTCATCATCCACTAAGGTTCATCCTTGGTTCAGATCCAATAATGCACCATAACCCAATAACCTGCATACTAGATCTCACACTTCATCAGATATTCGAAACTTGCACACCCTTTCCTAATGATCTTCTCCTCCTTTTATAGTTTTAGGCCTTTCTCAATACCATGGACCAAAACCACTTAGGACCAATACCTTGGACCAAATACCTAGGGTCAATTACCTCGGACCAGATACCTTAGACCAATACCATGGATCAAAATACCATGGACCAAATACTTCGGACCAAAAATTTAGTATTCCAAGGTATGCGTGCTTTTCCTTTTGTGAAAGTGTGTGTGTATGTATATGTGACTTGTATACAGTGAATTTGCGTGTATACGCAGCTTGGTCAATGGCGAACCTGCGTATACCTCTCTTTCTTCATTCTATGAAGACTGATCTGTAATTCTTTGTTGTTCACCTCCTATACTGTGATCTTTCATGTGAGTGAGTTGCAATCAAGGACAATACCTATATCATAATGCTGACAACAACATCTTCTGGAGTGGAATTGGAAGTCTGTGGGTAAATTAGATGTTTGTAATGGTTGGCAATGGTTTTTAGAATTTACACAGAGAATGTGCAAAAAAGGGCAAAAGAAGGCTTCGTGGTGTTTTATAGAGAAAATGATTGATTTTTGGCGAGTTCACTTTCAGATGAACAGTGATGGTTTTTTGGTTAAGTGGGGGAAGTGGTTTTTGGAGGGCCATCGCACCGCTTTCATGCTGTGGGAGGTATTTGGGAGGGGTTGCCCGATGCCATACATCATTTGACATGTAGCATTGGGGACTGGAAGGAAAACCACTTTATTAGGTGCTTATTGTTCATCCATTGGGCGTGACCGATGTGATTGTGCACCGTTGGATGTGGGGGAGGGAAGATCAATGGTAGTTGGGAGGCGAAACTGCGCGGAGGAAAATGAAGGGGGTTGATGGGGGGCCCAGGGATTTAGTTATGGTGGTTCGAGATTAGTTTAGGGACTAATCCAGGGATAAGTGATTAGGCCGAGCTTTAATGAGGGATTAGACAGTTGGGTGAGGCTGACGCAGGATTAACTTAAATTTTATCGAGGTTAAGTAAATTAAGTGAGATTATATCGGGATAAGGGGTAATTTATATTAGTTTTTATTTAAAACTAAGGGGTTGGGATATTCTATATAGGGTTTTAATTATTTACAGGAAAAGGGTTATAATGGGTTTATATAATAGAATTAGTTAATTAATATGAAAGTGATGGCAGAGTGGATTTTCCTAAGTAAAAAAGGGTTAAATTATATGCGATTGCGCATTTATATTTATACTTAGGATAAAAACTTTTGGTGGGTTTTTTGGTGAAATAGGATTTACATGGGGGGTGAGTCACTTCTCCTAAGTAAATGGTCTTCTAACCTAGGTAAATGGTTTTAAACCTTAGGAAAAAGGGATTTTCTTAGGTTAATGAGGGAAAATGGAATTTTATGAAGGGGGAATGTGTTTTTATGAAGGGGATTCTAGTACTTGTCCCCCTAAGTCATTAAGCCAAGGGTCTGATCCCTCCAAATGTCAAAGAAATGCTCTAAGCCTTTTTGACTTGTAGGATTTAAGTACTAGAACTTCTTTATGGGAAATTAGTGAAGTGAAGGGGTGAAATGAATGAGGAGATGTTAAATAAACTATATTATGAACCATTGTCTTTGCCTTGTTTACACCTTTATGCTCATTTGAAAGATGCATTTAAAACCATGACATAAATGCTTTTGTGTAATCACGTGATATTTCTGCAACCTTTCTACTACTTACCCATTTACTCATCCTACCATTTTTTCTTCACTTAATTAGGGTGCATTTAGGCTAGAAAACACTTGTCAATATTTTTCTTTTATTTTACAAAGTAAACTATCTAATTCTAACCTTATCACATCTAAGGGCTCATATTAAACTGATGAACTCCTTTTATTTACTCTACCTATCTAATGATATACCAATATTACACTGTTTGGTCATATTTTATTCACTAGCTATAAACGTAAAATTAAAAGCATGGTATAATCAAGATAAACAATTTGATTTCCATGGATTGTGGCATGAGTAACAAGCTGCACACAATCATTATTATGCATAAAAGTAAATAGCAGTGGAATTTTGACTTGCACACTTTCATGGTCTCTTTTTGTCTTTTGGGGTTCATATATCTTTATTTTTTGACCTTTTCTTATTCTTTTTTCCTTTGATTATTCTTTTAGGACATACCCTCTTTAAATTTCTTTATTTTTTAATATGGAAAACATTTGCAGAAAGCAAAGGTATGTACAATATTACAAGGTTTGACCTTAGTCATTCAAAATTATGACTCCTATTGGTATAGGAACCTAACAGTGTGAATGATGTTGTGGTGTAAGAATTGGTATATGTTGATTTTTCTCTACCAATTCGACTGTCCTACCCAGTCTTACTTGAATTTTGGCATAACGACCAATATCAGCCTGCTCAAAACGCTCATTAGGTTTTTAATCTTTGACATAATCATAACCTTGACAAACAATATCCAATTCAAAGAGGAATGTAATCAAGTCTTCCTGCATCTTCCTGTAGAATCATCGTAGGGTATTTAGGGGGATTGTTTTCCCTTTTCCCAAAGAATCATCACTAGTTGACATGGAAACTGGAAAAATAATGGAATCATTGTTGCCACTATTTTTGTGTGTGTTCACCATGGTTTTGGAGGGTCAAAGATTCAAATGTTGTTGTTCTGCTAAAGATACATTCATGTTCCTCAAATGGATGCACCATTTGCCTCTTTTTGTCTTCAGATATCTCCATTAGGGCATAGAATTTCCAAAAAGCATGTGAGGCATACATCCTCGACAATGGCATAAAAAATGTCAAACAATTTCAAAGGTTATAGGTTGGCAAATGAGTTCACAAAATTAAAATCCCTACAATGTCAATCTGAAGCCATAAAATTACATCCAGAAATTACAAGTCTAAAATTCATTTTTCTATTTTTACATTTTTTTAGAATCGAAATACCCGTGATAAACTTTGAAAAATTATAGCAGAACTTGGAAAATTATCTTTAACAACATTTCTTCATCCATAAATCACTACTGTAATAAAGTAACAGAACTAAAAACACAGAAAATCATCAAGAAACACAACTACATCAACACATGAAAAAAATGGTTGTTGTTATGTGTTGCAGGCGAACTCATCTAACCAACAAAATCCAAGATGCACTTGTTACAGGAGTACAGTGCATACAAAAGTGAAAACATAAATCTGAAAACCACCTTTAAAGTCTGCCTTCCTCTGTCTTCACAAGAACTACAATGTTTCATGATGTCTTTTAACTAAATTGACTTTTAATTACAAACAACATTAATGATAAATTACTTTTATTATATACGTAACATAGAAATCACATTAGATAGGCATAACAATTAGAAAAAAATTGGCCCAAAGGGTTGGCTCAATTGGTTGTCGCCCATGTTGCTGGGCATTTGGCTTCTTCCATGCCAGTAGGTACCCAATTCTAATCCCCTGGAGTGAGGCACACTAGTCCATGCCAATGGGTATATTAGACATGCCATCCACACATGTGGGGAAGCATCTATTGGATTTCCCCAGAAGTTTTTCTTGGAAAAGGTCATTAACAAAATTTTAGCATCTATCATAAGTTATAACTAGTCCACTTGAGGGTGACTTGTAGGTGGAGGAACGAGAACTCCATTTTGAACCCAATTTGGATAGAAGGTTGCTAATGTAGAGGTGAAAATTCTAATGCAGACAAAATTTCAAAATTCATCCTCCATATCTAAAAAAATGCTCTCAAAGGTCTACCTTAGTGGCCAAAATGAATAATTTGATGTCACATAATGGTGCATGATGGTGATAAGAGTAAAAAATAACAATGTAAATACTCACACATAAGAGAGCAAGTATGAAAGTATTAGATGACAGGAAATTGTCATAATGTCCACCATTGTTTTGGAGGGTCAAAGATTCAAACGTTGCTATTGTGCCAAAGATACATTTGTGTGCCTTAAATGGATGCACCATTTGTCTCTTTTTTTCTTCAAATATCTCCATTAGGGCACAAAATTTCCAACAAGGGTGTGAGGAATACATCCCCCACAATGGCATCAAAATGTCAAGCAATTTCAAGGGTTATAGGTTGGAAAATGAGTTCACAAAATTAATATCCCTACAATGTCAATCTAAAGCCATAAACTTATGTCCATAAATTACAAGTTTGAAATTCATTTTTCCATTTTTACAGTTTTTAAAATCAAAATACCCATGATAAAATTTAAGAAATTATAACAGAAATTGGAAAATTCTCTTTAACAACATTTCTTCATCCATAAATCACTACAATTTTAATAAAGTAACCAAACTGAAAACATAGGAAATCATCAGGAAACATAGCTACATCAACACAAGAGGAAAATGGCAGGTTTTCTGTGTTGCAGGGGAACTCATCAAACCAACAAACTTCAATATGCACTTGTTACAAGAAGACAATGCATGCAAAAGTGAAAACATAAATCTAAAAACCAACTTTAAAGTCTGCCTTCCTCTACCTTCACAAGGACTACAATGTTTCATGATGTCATTTGACTAAATTTACTTTTCATTATAAACAGCTTTAATGATAAATTACTTTTATAATATATGTAACATAGAAAGAACATTAGATAGGCATAAGAATTATAAAAAAATTAGCCCAAATGGTTGGCTCAAATGGTTGTCACCCATGTTGCTGGGCATTTGGCTTGTTCCATGTGAGTAGGTACCCAATTCTAATCCCCTAGAGTGAGGCACACTAGTCCATGCCAATGGGTCTACTAGAGATGCCATCCAAAAATTTTGGGAAGCATATGTTGGATTTCCCCAGAAGGTTTTTCTTGGAAAAAGCATTAACAAATTTTTAGCATCTATCATAACTTATAACCAGTCCACTTGAGGGTGACCTATAGGTGGAGGAATGAGAACTCCATTTGGACCCAATTTGGATAAAATGTTGCAAATGTAGAGGTGAAAATTTTGATGCAGACAAAATTTCAAAATCTGTCCACCATATCTAAAAAAATTCTCTCAAAGGTCTACCTTAATGGCCAAAATGCATAACTATGATGTCACATAATGGTGCATGATGGTGATAAGAGTACAAAATAGCAATGTGAATACTTACACACAAGAGAGAAAGTATGCAAGTATGAGATGACAAAAAATTGTCATAATGTCTGCATATGGTACACTCTACTTTGTATTATGCATATATAGAAGTACAAAATTGTGGGAGAGTGGCCAATCTTGACCAAGTTTCCTATCGTTACAATAAAACATACAAATGAGAATGGAAATATAGAGTACAAACTGTAAATTAAAATAAATCCTATATTTATGCTTCTTGTAGCTTGTCCTAGCCTATATTTATGCTTCCTGTAGCTTGTCCCCCTTGAGGGATAGGCTAAGTGAGGACACTGAGAGTGTTCTGGAGAGTAGCCACATCAAAACAATATATCCACCAAAGAAGAGTGAGGATGTTATATTATAGAATGTGAACTAACAAAAACAAAAAGAAAACAATACATGAACACAAATTGATTACTTAGGCAGCAAGGGAAACATCTATAATTTGAGAACTACAACGAATTGTATAAACAATTGACTTGAACCTTAATACATGTACATAACTGTGTGATCTTAAGGGTTAAAATCAAGCATCCATGGGAACAAAACCACTGCTCCGTGACTGAGGAGGGCTACCAACGACTCCCCCACATTCAGAGCCAAATCCACCTTGAATAGTACCTCCATTGAGAGTTCCATCTCCTGTAACAACCAACAATAGCGGTTGAACAACATTGAAACCATCATCTACAGTCCCTCAGGCGATTGTACTTGGTTGCATTTGTAGGAATGAAAATCCTTCTTCGATATCAACTCCCTCACATCATTAGTTTCCTCAACATCCTAAACTTGGAAACCATTCACATAGCCAAGCAAGAGAACATGGTGGGAAATATTTTCCCCATCTTAAAAGAGCATGAGTTGAGGGAGGATATTACTCTCTTATATGTGCTTGTGCCCATTACCACCCATTCAGGTAACCTCCCTCTAACTTAATATACCTGATACTCTTGATAGATTAGAATAAATTGTCTAATTATTCCCATAATTAATTTCTTCCTTTATTTATATAAATATATTTGTCCCTTAAAGAGATAAAAGGTTAGGTCTTGAAAGGTCCTCAGCCTCAAAGGAAAAAAAACTTATTTTTTACCCTCTCCTATAATTGAAATAATTTAACTATATGTCAATCATTGTTCCACATTAAGTAGTGCTCAACTATAATAATTTAGTAAGTGGGCATGGTTATTCTTTTCAAAATGCTAGGATGTTTATGTTAATTTCTCAAAAGTTTGAAAATAATTTTTAAATGTACATCCCCAATAGGCCTCATGAAGTATGACTCAAAGTTTCTATATGCTTATGTAAGTTGCGTAACTCTCTGCACAGTTACAATACTTCAGCAGACACATCAATAGCCTTAACGTCTTGTTGTATCTTGTTGACATCTTTCTCCAGAGATTTGATTCTTTCTTCTTGTTCCTTAAGAATGAGAGATAAAGAACCAACATCCACAGCTTCCAATATTTGACTTATGGATAAGGTCTGCAAAGAATGCATAAATATATGAGATCACCTTCATGAAATTCAAATTCTTCCCCTAAATTTAGTATAACTAAGAGATAATACACTTTACAGTGAAATAATACACAATATCTCCAACAGAAGATATTCCACTATCATTTTTGCAGCCTTGCATTTAAGAAATCATAACAAAGAGAAACAATTACAAGTAAGGGAATCCGCAAAGCACGCAGACATCCCAAAGTGATGTCTAGTACCAGAGAGAGGAAAGATGCTATCACATAAACATGGAATATTCCTGTTACTAATGATAATATTCCTGTTGCTAACATTGACTGGAATAACATTGGAACAAAAGCATCTAATAACTAAAAACAATGAGAAATAAAGCCAACAATCATGGTTGTGATAGTTTTCTGATGTCCAAATCCCAAAACCAAATATTTCAACTCCACATCTGCAAAGAAATAGCATAAGATACACAATGTCCAAATAAAAGACTAAGAAGAAGATATTTTACAGTTAGAACCAATATCTCCTATATTAAATGATTCTTTATATGCATTTTGAGAATGCATATGGAATTTATTCCCAAAGCTCAATGCTTCTTTCACTAAAAAGAAATGGACCAAGAAACCTGGAAATATTGATATGCATTAATATTTCTTCCTTTCAGAGTCAGCCCTAGAGGAAGGATCTTTGAAGTAATTATTCTGACAACCTCAAGGGACCTTTTGGAGCATAAAGCCATGAGTAAAATAGGATCCAAATTGAAAAACAGAGAAAATGAAAACTACCGCTACTCCATGCATCAAAGTCTATGTGTGTGAAATTGATTGGCATACATTTTCAAGCAGGTGAATGTGCTCTACCTAGTTCACAACCATAGTCTTCTGGTTTTGGAGTACTTGAAGGACATTGAGTAATGGGAGGCAATAGAATCATTGAAGTGTTGATCCAATGAACCTTGTGTAAGCACAATAGCACAACCAACCTTGTTGAAAGGGTAGGGGACCACTTTATTTGGGTAGATTGTGGAACAGTGGTTCTCCATGTCTTTCCTTAAGATATTGGCTTTACAAATTTTCTTGTAGGGAAACAACTTGAATGGAGATGTACCATCATGATCCTCACAGTGAATAGCTGACAACACCTCTGCACAACCTTCATTGGCACACATCAGAAGACTTAATGGGCATTTTGCCTTGTGTTCTACAAGCTCTAGTCTCTTCTCAAACCTCATTTGGCAATAATAAATTCTACTCCAATAAACCCTTTTAAGGAAAGACTTGGCTATAACTTCTCTTTCTCCTACCAGTTATGACCCTATCTTGTAGATCTCTTGAGCCAATTTGTCAATCCTCCCATCATTTATGTCCCAAAAAGAATGTTTCTCAAAACACACCTAAAAGAACTTCTCTTAGACTTTAGAAAGCTTTGTAAAGCATACCCTAAGACGTTAACTAGGCTCTGGAACCAACCATTCCACTCCTAGTTGCATAGGCTTCATCTTGCTAATGCAAGTATTCCAACATTTTATTCTTCAATTCTTCCACAAAAGGGGTTGTATACTTGAATGGATCAGCAGATGCGTTCTCCACACTATCCATAGCTAAAGTATTCAACAATTGTTGGATGATCAGTTGAACTTGTTGCACGTCATAATATCCACACTCTTTCAAATCAGGCACGATGTCATAATTTACAATGATTCCAATTGTTGAGGGGTGGTTTGATCCCCCCTAAAAGAATTGAATGATAGTATAAATTCTTCCAAGCAGGCCAACCAGAAAAAATAGGCAACTTCTCGGTAATGAAAATAGAGGTTTTATAAGGTGCTCACTAAGAAAACCGAGATTTTTGAGGTCTGCAATAAAGGTACTGAAAAATCATAGATTTGTAGGTGCCCAACAAAGGTTGAGGGTTTCAGAAAGAGTGAGGAAATTTTCAAGCTACACCCAAAAAACACACGAAATGCCCAAAAATAAATGGGAAGGGAATCCTATACGACTCAAAGCCTATAAAAAGTAAGCCAGCTTTTTCAAAGAGACTCAAACCTATGATTACCAACTCATTCATTTTCTATCATAAGTTCAGTTAGTGGTGACTTGAAGGTATGATCTCAAAAGGTTGTAACAAATTGCTTGCCAACCTCAATAGATACTTCATATCCAATAAGATCTTGCAGTCTGTGGGTAATAAAAGAAATCCATCTCACTCTGTTGTGCAAATAACAAGTTTCTTTCTATGGTTAAAATATTCAGGTCATTGTTTTCTCATTGACATGGAACGTTTTACTTTGCCAAAATATTTCTTACTCTGGATATGCACACACGAACATGCTCTCAAAAGATACCTACACCATGATCTCAGAATATACCTCAATGGACCCCTCGAAATTCCAAAACTTATGATGACTCTATCTAATATGTAAATATCTACACCAATATTTGTCAACATATGAGTTGATTGTGTCTATGGGAAGAACATTCGATTGACAACAAAACCGGTGCAATTTTCCACCACTACAATGATCAAATATGTTTAATATATCTAGAGTTCATCTATTTTTATTTCACCATTAAAATCTCTCTAGGTGTTTAAGGAAAATTCTTTAGGCCACAATGGATATGGTGGGTCCACTAGAGGCTTGCTAGAACATGATTCTCCAAAATGCCATTTACGAATGATTAATGTGGAATTCATGAAAAAGGGTAGAGTCCTCTACTAATATTTGTTTTAATGGCCGTGATATTGCAGTAGCTCAGTCTTTTGGAATATGGACATTTTGATTGGTTTACATATGTTTTTTTTCCAGGTATTTACTGCTCAAAAGACATACCTTTCCATTTTTTGTTTCTCAGTCTTGAAGCAATGAAACTACTGAAACTGAGAGCTAATTGATGAAATTCAAGCAATTTGCTTTCTTGGTTCTAGGAGTTGGTAAGTTTTCTTCCTCGCTTGAAAGCAACTACTTTTCTGCTTATGCTAAAGTGGAGCTAAACTGGCATATATTTTAAGATGGGTGACTGCAATGTTCTTGTCATGCGGAAAGAGTCGATTTTGCGGACAAAACTGACCTCCCTAGAAGCTAAGGCTTTCTAGTGACAAACAAGACAGATAAACACTACCTTTCTCTAAACATGCATTTAGAATACAAGTAATCAAGTGATTATAACATACCTTTAGTCCAACGCTTTGTAGTAGTCCAGCCTCGCTGATCCGGATGAGCTCCTCCTTCTCTTCGAAACCTGCATTCACTAACAAGCCAAAAGATTAAATAGCACCTGATAAACTTATAAAATAACACATATCCATCATACAGACCAAGGAGTATATGAAACAAATCATGAATAACAATCTGTTGAGAAAAATGAGTTCATTTGTATTAAGTGGAAACAAAAGAAACCATTACAACCTGAGCCTTGGTGTCGTGCAGGTCCCTCCTAGGGTCCAGCAAGAGTTTTCCTTTACTTTGATCAGCTCACCCACTTCCAAATAAGGCTAGGAAAGGATGGGAATCTCTCCTCTCAAGCTCTATAAGGGAGTCCTAATTCTAGCAGCATCTACCCTTAGGAATGTTCAGCTTTCAACCTCCCCTCCTTCTGGCCCAATGCCTGTATTTATAGTGCTCTAGAGGAAGTTAATCAGGTCAACCATCAATGGGATAAGCCCCTCTTTGGATGGGATAGCTCCCCTCTTGATGGGATAAGTTCCTCTTTCATAGGGATACATGAACCATCTGGAGGCGCTCCATACACGTCAAACAAGCTTCTAGAATGCTCTAGAAATGACCACAAGTAACTTTTTTGGAGTGAAACTTGCACCTTTTGACCTTTACAGGAGTACGCACCCTCCCCTTTACAGACAGAGCGTACAAGTACGCAGGTATTGTGAACTTGGGGTGCGTACATGCAGGTAAGGCTAAGAGGAACTGCGTACCCAGAGATATATAGATTTTTAAAGACTTTCTCTCTTTCTTGGAGTTTGACATGAAGAGCAGAGGTATGAGAATTGCCAAGGAGGATAGTATGACAGTTGATGGAGCCATACTAACTGCAAATAGTCATGGTGACAAATTTTAGTGTAATAGATTGCCCCCTAAAGTGCGAAGCCTGTAGTAGATTAGTGTTTCATATCATATAGGAAGGGTGAAGTACTTTATCATTTCAACGATTATCTTGTGGAGAGCCCAGTCGGAACCTGCAAATATTCAACACAAAATACATATAAGATCATATCATCGCTGAGGTAGGCATTCCCATACTCAGATTGAAAACTTTAACTAAGAAACTAACTACTGCTCTGATACAGGAATGATTTTGCAGTACATCATAATCATAGACTCGTGTAGACATAGTATGGATGCAGCCATCTGTTTATAGTTGGTCTACTATATAATGAATACAAAACTCCTCGCAGCCTGGATGGTGGAAACTAGATCCAGGGTCTTCATTTCTACTTCCCGAAAAGGTATGATTCTATCCATGTGAATAAATGAGTTGATGTCGGACATGGTAGAAACCACTTGATTACTAGTAAATGATGTAAACTGTTAAAAAGCATGAGAGAGACCACCAGTGATGTCAATGGTTCTCAAAGTACCCAGTACAATCCATGAGATGTGAATGAATGAGTTGATGTCAAACATTTCACGGAATCCTTTGATTGAAAGTCAATGATGTAAACCGTCGTCAAAGGCGAGAAACCTGCCATTGATGCATGCAGATTTCAAGGTACTGACGATTTCTAGGTCATCTTTCTAGATAATGTGCTGATGTCGATAGAAAGCGACCCGTTGCAGGCAAGCCCACAACACGAAATCATAGATCAAGTTGAAGAAATGTAGCTGTAAGGACTGACTCAGGGATGGTCGAGATGGATGACGGGTATTTTGTAGATGAATGGTTTATTTGCAGAGACCTCTTGAACACATAACGACACAACAGATGGCTTGGTGACATTTGACCCAAAGTTAATACCCGGCTGAAGACTTTCAATGTGGTTTGATCAACTGCGAGGCAAAGGATTTCCCAACCTAGGTGAATGAAAAGTGTCGTGTTCAAGAGTGGTGATAAGGCTTCTTCTGAGACAAAGGATAACAAATAGGCTCATTTTTCTCTCTTTTCCCCCACCATTTCTGGCAAGTACCTCTTTATTTTTTACAAGCTTGAGGAGGATAACATATGCTTGATTATAAGCTCATCCTTCGGATGAGTCCAACTTAGTTTTGATTCGAACCCTAAGAAGGAGTGGTTCGTTCCTGTTTGTAATCGAACAGGTCCTTTACTGTGAAATTTTAACGAGTCCAGTATAGGAGAAACTCGGCGTTTTTCAATTTTAGAGAGTCTGAAAAACTTAAGAAGACTGCAGGGTTGAACTTTTTCGTAAAGTTGTGTCTCCCAAGCCCAAAAAAGTATAAAATAATACTTGAGAGAATCGCTTGATCTTGTGACCAAGGAGTACTTTCATGATTAGTGTCTTTGACCTGAAAAGTAAAAAGCGATCAAGGACACGTCGTTTTATTTCCAATATCGAATTTGAAACGACAAAAATCCGGCAATCTTTTCGTGTTTTTACGGTCAGAAAAGGGCTGTAAGAGGACCGTCTTTTAATTTCGTTTTAACGAGTGTAAAAGAAATGCTCGGCAATCTTTTCATGTTTTAGGAGTCAGAAAAGAGCTTAAAAGATGACTCTAATATTTTTGTTTGTGAAAAATGACATTTTCCCTGAAAATCCTTTTATCCTGCGCAAAAACCAACACATTACTCATACCTGTTTAAAAATAGATAAAAATACTTGAAAAATACCTTTTCATGGTGGAAAATAAACAAATTTGACATTCATTTACTCAAAAAACATATAAAAAGGGCTTTTACCATTTCATTTTTACCATTTTACTGTTGAGGAGAGAAAAAGGGCTTTTGGAAAGAAACATCTCGTGGAGATTGCGGAGAATCCGACCGTCGAAACCGAACGCCGTCTCATCAGGTATTCTACAACATCCTCCCTTGCATTTCCATCCGTTTAGAATTTGTTTTTAGGCTTTAGTTTTATTTTTTGGAGGCCTTGGGGGTTTGAAGGTCCGCTTTTCGGGGTACGCAGGTGCCCCATGGGTGACCTGCGTACCCCGACATTTTCTCAGTTGGGAAAATGCCGGGCGTACGCAGCTTGGCTTAAGAGAATCTGCATACATATGCCCTGTCTCTAAAGGCGGGCTGCGTACACCGCGGAATGGATTTTGAAACTCCCATTTCTCCAAAATGAACCAAAAACTTTCAATTTTATGGATTCTAACAGATGTTTTATGGTGTGTACATTGCCCACCATGCTTGATTGGCGCGAGAGAGAACACGAAGATGTTGATTTGGCCGCGATTAATCATCAACCTTCCATTGATGCTTTGAAGGCATGCGGTCTTTACAAATACTGGGCCATACCTGGCATGAGGGCCCAGGTGCGCTTTCTAGAGTGGCTGGTTGAAAGGTGGAACGTTCAGGATCAGTGCTTTTACATTGGAGGGCACCAGCTCGAGATAGAGCCCTCAGATATTTACTTTCTCACTGGTTTTCCCAAGAGGGGTGAACAATTGACTCTGTACGGGACTAGGCTGGGTGGCCAGTCCATTGCTAGTCTCCGGCTAGAGTGGTGTAATAACCAAAACCAGGATAAGGGGATAGAAATCAAAAAGATATCCCGACCTGAACTTATGGTAATTGCCTTTACAGTTACCAGACTTTGCGGGGCTACCGCTTTGCACATTGCCACTAGATCCCAGATGCGGATGGCGATTTATTGCTATCGGGGCACCATTTTCAACTGGTGCGATGCTGTGTTGGCCAACTTAAAGGGCCAACTGACTAGGACCAAAAACGGACAGCTGAAGACTTTTGGTTATGGGCCTTTAGTTGTGAGTTTGGCCCTAGAGAGGGTTCCGATGCTGATCCCACAGCAACTCACTGTTGAGGTTAGGCCTCCCCGAGAGCCTAAGTTGATGCGATGGGTTGCGGTGATGGCCCGTCATCCTGACGAGGGCACGGAGGTTGTCCGATTTAGACCAGAGTATTTTCACTGGTTAGAGAACCGGGTCTTCTCGATACAGGATTTTCCGTATGCCGGAGTTGATTTTCGTGGAGATCCGGACATGATTCTTCCACCGGGAGAACAGTGGGACGACACAGGTACTTCATTTTTCACAAGTTTTTAAATTATTTACTTTTTTTTGTTTTTTATATCATCTCAAAACTGACAGTGACAATTTTCAAAATGTAGATGTAGGCCCACGGCGTCCGGCCAATCTTCGGCCTTTCGAGAGGAGAGTACCAGTTGCACCAGCACCGGCCCCACAGGATGCGGCCGCAGAGACCTTAGCTGAGTTGGAACAAGACCTAGAGCATCTTACGGCAGACATACCAGAGACGACTATAGATGATATTCCTATCAGACTTCAACGCTATGTCGTCGCAGTCCCAGGACCTTTTAGGAGGTTCTTGTGTAGGGTAGCCCGTGCAGTGGTGTCGTATAGAGAGCACCACCAGTGATTGGATGGTCACTTTTGTAGACACATGTGACATTTTGGTTTTTTGTACTTATCATTTTTGCCGATCATAAGGTGTTTTTCAACCTATGATCGAAGACGATGTATTTTTTAACACACTCCTGTCTATATATATCATTATTACCGGCTGATCTTGTTAAACATGTGTGATGAAATGTTTTTAAATTTACATGTATGATTATCGCAAATGTCTGTCTAACATTCGAGAAGCAATTGCATCTGCTAATGTATTTAAAGACCTTGGAATATGCTGATATTCAATGTAATCAAATTCACGTTCCAAGAGGTGCACTCTCAAAAATAACCTTAATAACACTGGATTTCTAATGGCATATACTCTATTAAGCTGTAATACAACGAGTTCAGAATCTAACCTCACTATCAAACTCTGAATCCCAAATGAAATAGATTCAGACAATAACTCAATCACTGCACTATATTCTGCAATGTTGTTTGACCGAGGCTCACCCCATGCATAGAAACTAACTCGTCAGAGGGCGAATAGATAACCCAAACTGCGGAAGAGATATTCCGTGTACTACGACAAGCACCATCAACGAATCCAATGTACGTTTGGAGAGGCGTCGACATCTGCAATATCAAGAGTAAAACCAAGATAAGCCAGAATAACGACGAAAAACACACTCTCTAAGCTAAGCACACTGTCTATACTAACAAACACACTAGCTAGAAAGAAAAATCTAACCTAATTAAATCTCCATACCCATCATTTAAGCATAATACCTCTTTAGGTAAAGTCCATTTCTGGGTTTACCCAAAGAGTCCCCATCAAAATCTACGAGCTCATAGGCCCCTTTTGCTAGCTTTCGCTTGACAATGTAGGGCCCATGCCACATAGGAACGAATTTTCCAGCACCTAATTTATCGTTAGCTTGATCATATAATAGCACTAGGTCTCCTTCCGAAAAATTTCGAGGGGTCACGTTGCGATCATACTGAGCTTTCATCCGTTTTGCGTGAGTCTCGATTGCCAATGCAGCGTCACGTCAAGTCTCATCTAATTGAGCTAAGTATAATAGACGCTTCTCCTCTTCGGAAGTAGCTGGAAGTAATTCGACAGCCATTTGAAGTGACGGGATTTCGCATTCAATGGGTAGCACTGCTTCCAAACCATAAACTAGTTGGAAGGGAGTGAACCCTGTTGACGTTTTCACTGAGGTTCGGTACGCCCAAAGCGCGGAAAATAACATGTTGTGCCAATTCGACCGATGAATACCAATGATTCGTCGGATCATGATAACTAAAACTTTGTTGATGGACTCAACCAGGCCATTGGCTTGTGGATAATAAGGAGTTGAGCTATCGTGACGCAAACCAAGCTGGCCTGTAAGTTTTGTCATCATAACGTTTCGAAAATGGCACCCATGGTCAGTGATTATCGCTTGTGGGACACCAAACCTAGCAATAATGTGATTGAATACGAAAATTGCAGCTATCTTGCCGTCTGCCTCGAATGTAGGCATCAGCTCGACCCACTTAGTAAAATAATCAACTGCAAGGATGATATACGCATGCCCCCCGGCCGAGTGAGGGTTACATGTAATAAAATCGATACCCCATTTAGCAAAAGGACCAACGACAATTATAGGGTGGAGAGGAGCAGGTGGTGCGCGCATCTTGCGATCAAACACTTGACAGTTGTGGCATTTCCGGACCGCAATAATACAGTCTTTAAACAAGGACGACCAGAAATAGCCAGCGCGCAATATCTTTTGGGCTGTGGCATACCCAGACATATGACCGCCACATGCTCCAGAGTGACATTCATTCAAAACCCTTTCAGCTTCCTCATGAGTTAAGCAACGACGAAAAACCAATTCCGCCCCACGACGATAAAGAGTATCTCCAATAATTTTTTACTGTTGGGACTGGAATCGAATTTTCCGACGTTCCGACTTTGAAACTTCGGGCCGAAAGGATTGGGTTTGGAGATAGACAATTATATCCCCATACCACGGATCTAAAGTGCTGATGAGAAACAGAGATTCGTCCGCAATGGGTTCCTCTGCCACAGTTTCCGTGTCAGCACGCGGGAAATCACACATCAACTCTGCAAAAACTAAAGATTTCTTAGACTTAGACTTTTCAAATTCCAAGTCGAACTCCTGCAAAATAACGATCCATTTAGAGTACTTGCCCCCTAGCAATTGTTTAGTCAAAATGTAGATCATAGGGTTGCAATCCGAAATGACTGTAGTTTTACGAAGAAGAATGTAGTGACGAAACGTTGGACAGCTTGAACGGCTGCCAAGGCCAATTTCTCCACATGTGAATATTTGAACTCAGTGGGATTTAACGTCCGACTAAGGTAATAGATCACATGTTCCGTTCCGAATTCATCTTCCTGGACTAAGACCATCCCAATGGTGGAATGAGCAGCGGCGAGGTACAAAAAGTAATCCTGGTTGTAGTTGGGAGGATGCAGCAACGGGGCATGGGTCAACGCGTGCTTGAGTGCATCAAAAGATTTCTGAGCTATCTCACCCCAAGAGAATTGAGCGTTTTGTTTCAACAACCGGGTAAAACCATTGGTAATCTCGGCGTAGTTAGGAATGAATCGGCGTAAAAAGTTTGCTTTCCCCTGCAAACTTTGGAGTTGGCGAAGACTCGAAGGAGGAGGCAATTTGATGATAGCTTCTACCTTCGAGGGATCGACGCGGATGCTGGCTTTTGAAACTACAAATCCTAGCAATCGTCCCACTTCTATACAAAAGACACATTTGTGTGGGTTCAACAGTATACGATAATGCCTACACCTCATAAAAATTGCTCGTAAATGGACAAGGTGATCAGCTCGATGTAAGGAGTGAGCGGGCAGATCATCGAGATACGGTTGCACAATGTGTTTGATGTCATGAAATTCATAAGACATCGCCCTTTGAAAAGTGGCTCCGGAATTCTTAAGCCAAAAAGGTAATTTGCAATAAGCAAATGTCCCCCATGGACAAATGAAAGCCGTTTTTGGTTGATCGGAAGGTAGAATATTGATTTGGTTGTAACCGGAAAAACCGTCCATAAAGGAAAATATTTCATTGCCGGCACAATCATCAATTATTTGATCGATATAGGGTGTCGGATAGTTGTCCTTGGGACAAGCACGATTGATATCCCTATAGTCGATACATATTCTTATTGTTCCCTATTTTTTGTTAACCGGAACAATATTCGATACCGAATCTGTTAACGGGATCGGATAAATGAAACCTGCTTTCAACAGCTTCTCAACTTCTGCTTTAATCACAACCGCTTTTCGTGGGTTAATCTGACGCAAACGTTGCCGGACGGGTTTAGCATCCGGGTAAGTCTTGATCTCATGGACAACAATGGCGGGATCAATTCCTGGCATTTCCTCGTAAGACCAGGAAAACACGTCGCGGAATTCTTGAAATAGGGCCTTGTATGTATGAATTTCGTTATCTGAACACGAGGCACCTATATGAATGTGCTCAACAATTCCGGGCTTGACTGAAATGTCAATGGGAATAGTGCAAGAAATGTTTCCCAAATTCAGCTCTGAATCGGGATGTTTCATTGGACTCTTAGCTTCTTTGACATATTCAGCTGTAAAGATTGATGAGAAATCGTTTTCAAAACGATCATCCTCAGGTAAAAATGAAGATCTATGATGGAGATCTTCCCATGGTAAATCGTCTACGCACAGGACTTCACAAAGTTGTTCGTCAGATGACACAACTTCGGGAAACGTTATTAACTCTGAGGTTGACGCGAAAAGGGATTCCTCACGGACCACATTAATTTGGTCGATTCTGGTTGAACTCGGGTCGGTAAAAGACTGCACGGCTTCATAGGCAATTTCATATGGACTCAAAGGCATTGCATCACCAAATGAGTCTATCTCAGATTCAGAAGGAACGATCCAAGGATCATCATAAACAATGGTGCCTAGAGTAATCATATGAATAGATGCAAAGGAAGACACGGCGTTGATTGGAGGAAAAGAAAAAGTTCCCAGTAAACCGGCATCTTTAACTAATCCTACGCCAACATCCTTGTAAGGGATAGTCGTTTTACTGACATGCTGGATACTCTCTGAAGAGGCTGGGTCGGATGAAAAGTAAGCCAGCTGGTCTATGGTTACGATCTTGCCATTGTGTGGAAACTTGATTACTCTGAAGACCGATGAAATGACCGCTGTCATAGCGTAAGACCAACTTCGACCCAAAAGAAGGTTGTAGTCTAGAGGGGCATCAACCACCTCCACATCTAGACTAACGGTTTTTCCTTCAACCCCTATAGGCAAATCCTGTAGAATGCCAAACGGATGGAACCCACGGCCATCAAAGGCCTTAAGAATTGTCGGGGATTGATTTAGTGAAGGAGAACCAAGCGATCTCCAACACTGTATCGACATAATACACGTGGAAGCTCCCTCATCAATTACAGTCCGATGAATAGGCCTGTTTTTGACTATCACTGGGATCTGGAAAGCCATCTGATGAGGCAAACGCGGTGTACTATTTTCTAGATCAAATATTATTAGGTTCAGGTCCTGAACATCAACAGCTCCTATAGCCGACAAAAGTAATTTTCGTTGTGTTGGGCATGATTGCAGCGCTTCTAAAGCTGACATTGCTGAGGGTGACACAGCTAAATCCTCAACAATGTTGTAATTCTAGGCCGCTCTCGCATGTGGATTGAAAGCAGACCTTCGAAGTACACCCTTGGCGGGCGGTTTGATTACTAAGTCAGGGTCAGGTTTCTCAATTTGTAGTGGATCGGAACCGGGAGCTGAGGTTGATGGATTTGAATGAGAAGATTCTGCTTCTTTCGATCCATCAACAGGACTTTTACTACCATAATCTTGCGATCGAGTCGCAATCCTTACATGAGACATCATCAAAATGGGTTCTTCACTGGCACCCGACGAAGAACCTATCATCTTACTCTCCTGCTTTGGAAATGGATCTTTCAAAACCGCAGGAGTTGGGGAACCCTTGACAATTTTCACAACCTCGGCCCGATGAGGGCAATCTCTTGTAAAATGATCCTCTTCACAAATAAGACAAGGATATCGAGGTTTGCGCTTTTCGTCATTGGTTTCCGACTTTTCTGTTTTCTCCTTTGGAGTCTTGTCTGCTTTATTCTTCTTCTTACCTTTCTTCTTCCCACCGTTTTTTGATTTAGCCGTAGATGACTCTACAGCGTGAATATCAGCGGAAACTTCAGGAGAAGATTCTCCTGTCGGGGAGTCTGGTAAGTTTATAATGGGTGAATAATTCTTTGAAGACTTCTTCTTGCTTTTAGTATTTACCGTACCAATCATGCCATCAGCAGCATGAGATCCCGAAGGAGCAGCAGCGATTTGATTTGACTTTGGAAGATCTGGGATCTTTTCGTGTAACGTACCTGACTGAGTGTAAACTAAGTCAAGGTACTGCGCTTGAGCAATCACTTGCTCCTCAATAACTACTCCGGCCTTAGCTACGTCTTCAGTAATCTTCGGTAATAATGATTTAACAAACCATTCAGCTAAGATTTGGTCCGGGATAAAAACTTTCACTAATCGCCTTCGACGTCTCCATTCATGTATGTGATCGGAAATGTAAGTGGACGTCGACTGTTTTAATGAAGTTAGTAGCTCCGTGCCATTATCATATCTGACCGGCAACTGAAAATGAGTTAGGAACGAGGTAGCTAACTGACTAAAATTGTAAAAAGAGGCCTGTGGTAACTCAATGTACCACTTGGCCGCGAGACCAATGAGCGTATGCTGGAAAAGATGTAAGCGGATCGAATCATCCGAGATGGAATTTGAAGCACACCAGAGGTGGTAAGTCATCACATGATTTGACGGATCCTCTCCAAAATTACCTTCGAACTTGGGTATGTCACTGGGCAACTTATTTGGCATTGGCGGCCAAAACGGAAGATAATTTATTGGATCGTTCGTTAGGCGCGACAAGTCCGGTAAATCCAAATTTGCGATAAATGGTAATTGCCGATTAGGATCCCTAAAACTCTAGGTCACAAGACCAGTCCCAGGAGGAGGATATCCAGGATAACTTGGAATAGGAATCGCATTCGGGATATTGTATCCTCCTGGAAAACCAAGATTAACCGGACCGTACTGGGGTTGCTGAGGTTGTTGATAAGTGTACCCAGGAAACGGTTGATACTAATAAACTGGCTGTTGGACAGCAGGCCCGTATTGGTACTGTCCCTGGTATGGTTGATAAGCGAATTGTGGTTGACTAGTGACAACCGTACTTAAACCAGGCTGTCCTACAGGCATCTGAACCGTAGTTTGAATCGTGGATCCAGACAATGGTAAAGATGTCTGAGGAGTAGTTGCAGAGACAGTAGAAACCGGAGCTGTCGATACTCCAGAAGTAAGTATGGTGGAAGGAACAGATGTTGCAGTAGTTGCAGCAGTCGTTTGAGATGGAGTACTAGGTGCAATGGGCGACTGAGTAACTACCGAAGGTACAGAAGTTTGAACACTAGTTTGGACTGGTTGCTGGGGTGAACCAGCAACTAAGGGTTGTCCAGCTTGAGATGACAACTGTACGCTTGGCTGCAATACCTGTTGAACTTGCGATGGATCCTACACTATGTTCATTCCGGGGTATTGACCCATGACAGGTTGAGGATATTGAGATCCATAACCGGATTGAGGGTAGGATTGATAATTGAAAGGTACATTTCCCATACCTTGAACATAATATTGACAGTGGGGTGGTTGATAACCTTGATTCGAGTACTGACCTTGAGGTATATACCCTTGAGGTAAGTACTGATACTGGGGTTGACCTTGAGCTATAAATTGATACTGAGGTTGACCTTGGTGTACATATTGAGGCTGGGGTTGACCTTCAGGAATGTATTGTACTATGGGTACATACTGTCCTTGAGGTTGCCCCCCAGACGCAATTTGTGTACCTTGAGGTTGCCCCCCAGGCATTAATTGAGGCTTCCCCCCAGGCGGTAACTGGCCACCTTGAGGTTGAGAACCGGGAACTGAACCTGACATCATGTAAATGTCTCCTACACCCAACAGTTTAATACCATTGTTTCTAGCTAATAACCCATGTTCAATGGGTTGGGGAGATGCTCCCGCAAAAGTACCAGAAAGTGACTGATACCCAGAGGGAACAGAAGGACCGCCATACAAGAAAGATTCAGGAGATTGAGTGAACACGGACGACTGACCAGACATATTTGCAGGAGTATAAATACCTCCAGGTGGATAAGGAGTACGAGGTGGAGAAAAACTTAACCCTGAGTTGTCCAAATAATTGGTTAACGAAAGATACCAAGTAGTGCTTCTAGGAGGACTGTAAAATATGGATTCATGCTCCCTTAGATCAATAGTAGGTTGATCTTCAAGGATAGAGACGCCAAATTCTTCTTCTGGAGCAAGTTCTTCAATAGCTATTAAACCAGCAGGAAGATTTTCGGTGATGACTCTTTCTACCCTAGGTGAATCAAGAGCACTAGAATTTGGAGTAACAGGTTCAGATATTTCAGGTTCTTCGCCTATATCACTAGTAGATGAAAAACTAGCAGCAAGCTCGGAAACTGCAACAGCTTCGGGATTATAACCTGTTTCTAGACCTTGGTAATCTGGATGGACTACCAACGACGACTCTCCTTCTTCAGGTGAACCTACTTTACTGCCACTAGGAGTTACAAGGACTTTCAAACCTTCGTAATGACCCAGGACGTCTTCAGGAGGTTTGCCCCGAAGTCTACCGGAGTTCCTCAACAAATCGGCCACGGTAACAATCTCAGGAGACTTGCCCCGAAGTCTACGGGACTGTCTCGGTAATTCAGTCA
Organism: Pinus tabuliformis; assembly: GCA_031772625.1. NCBI lineage: Eukaryota > Viridiplantae > Streptophyta > Pinopsida > Pinales > Pinaceae > Pinus > Pinus tabuliformis. Next base: position 1,074,621,944 of record CM062816.1, read on the forward strand.
CAGTTAAAAACTTTTAACTACTGCACACGCAAACAAAGTAAAATTTCAAAGCAAACCACCTAAAGTCTCTAAAGAACCAAACAAATTCGAATCACACGCTTAAAGAATCTAGGGCGTCAAACCATACACAAACAGTAGCCTTCCGGACCGAAAACACTAGTTGGAGATGAAACCCAACATCGCCGAATTCAGTATAGAAGTGGTGGGTGGAACAGTTACCCCGACAACCTGCTTAATGAATAGACCGGCACAAGTTCCTCCACTTTAACTGTCTCGAGTGAAGTGAACCCCCCGGAAAATCCAAGTGAGTCTAGCCGACGTCTGCTCCAGGTACAATGGGATCTTCCCTCCACCGTCACCTCGGTAGAATCCTAAAGATAATGGTCACTAAGGTTACCAACAGCAACAAATATACCTGGGGGAACAGTCTACGACCCGATAGCACGCAAGGGCAGAGTAACAAGCTCAATCCCCTTGTCGGCTCCTTGACAATAATCCAAGGTTTACCGACAAGTGACCCTAGTCTCCTCGACAATAATCCGAGGTTTACCGTTTGTAGTACGTGCGTATCTGGCGTCTTTCCCAATGAAGGAGGATTGATCCCCTCACTGGTTCAGACACGGTCTCGTGCTTCTCCTTTAAGAGGAGCTTTCCCAGAGTACAAATGAAGCAGTTGGATTTATCCTACCACAAGATGAGCTACTTGTTTGGTTTTACTGTCTTGGAGAGTTAATTACTCTCCTACTCCAAGACACTAGCCTGATCTATATTGGTGTTTCAGAGCCCTAGTAAATAAAAGGTTACTAAGTTGATTTTACTTTAAGCGTTAATTTTATGGCTTTTCTTTAGGACAAAAGGTAGTGGAGATGAAACTGATGGTGTGTAGACTCGACTGAAATCCACTAAAAAGATGCACTTAGGATGATTTATACTAATTTTCTTTTTCGATGAATTCCCTAGCTAAGAGAGTTGGAGAATGCAAAATTGATATAACGACAACTTTCTTGGCAATGAAAATCAAAGAAACAAACTCTTTATCTTTTCCAAAACATACAACACATGACCACTAATTACTTCACAAAAATTCCTTTTCTTTTCAAAGACTCAAATGCTACCAAAGCAAACTTTTCTTCAAAAGAGTTTTTTTTTTGTATTTTTCCCTATATTAGCAAAGCATGTAAAACTTACTTTAACAGAAATCAAAGTTAAAAAATCTATGGCAATCAAATCAACTCAATTTCACTCAAAAGCAAATCTAAGAGAAATGCACCTAAAAGTAAATCTAATGAGGCAAAAGCCTACCAAACATGATTCCAGGATTTTTTACTCAGTCAAAATTTAACTAAGGACTAGTTAATGCAGAATCAAAAACCAGTCAAAAACAAAAATCAAAATCTTTTGTTCTTTTTCTTAAGAATAAAATTCAAAGTTCAATCAATAAACTTTTTCGAGATTCGGCAAAGAGACAACACAAAGGTAGGTTTCTCACAAGGGTGGATTCTATGACAGGTCCGACTTCTAAGAAGACTGAAAAGACCAGGGAGATCCAAGGTTTTTCAACTTCTAAAGCCAAAGTCACTACAGGACCAGTGCAAAAATCAAACCCTAGGGCAAAATCTCTATAAATTTCACCAAAACTCTTGACACTGATGAAACAAGCTTAGGTGAAGATTTATGACAGGCAACTAGTGGATCTGGGTAGAAAAAACAAATTAAAAACAAAATCTAAGAGGCAAAAAAGGAGAAAATTGAAATTTTCTCAATTTTGACAGGGTACGCAGGCAACCTGTTTGCACAGGTGCGTGTACACTCTGTGCACAAAGCTGCAGTGCGTATAGGTACGCACTGTGCTCAACGCAGAGGCTGCGTACTTCTAGCAAAACTAAGAAAAACTAAAATCTAATTTAACCCTAAGCTAGCCCACCCAAATACACAGTCAAACAGCCAAAAACCAGAAAACAAACGACTTTTCTCAGATCAAAGTTTCACACAAAGGAAAAATCATTCACATCAATGGATTCCCCAGTGGAGTCGCCATTTTGTCATGTGGAAAGAGTCGATTTTGCGGACAAAATCGACCTCCCTAGAAGCTAAGGCTTTCTAGTGACAAACAAGACAGATAAACACTACCTTTCTCTAAACATGCATTTAGAATACAAGTAATCAAGTGATTATAACATACCTTTAGTCCAACGCTTTGTACTAGTCCAGCCTCGCTGATCCAGATGAGCTCCTCCTTCTCTTTGAAACCTGCATTCACTAACAAGCCAAAATATTAAATAGCACCTAATAAACTTATAAAATAACACATATCCATCATACAGACCAAGGAGTATATGAAACAAATCATGAATAACAATCTGTTGAGAAAAATGAGTTCATTTGTATTAAGTGGAAACAAAAGAAACCATTACAACCTGAGCCTTGGTGTTGTGTAGGTCCCTCCTAGGGTCCAGCAAGAGTTTTCCTTTACTTTGATCAGCTCACCCACTTCCAAATAAGGCTAGGAAATGATGGGAATCTCTCCTCTCAAGCTCTATAAGGGAGTCCTAATTCCAGCAGCATCTACCCTTAGGAATGTTCAGCTTTCAACCTCCCCTCCTTCTAGCCCAATGCCTGTATTTATAGTGCTCTAGAGGAAGTTAATTAGGTCCACCATCAATGGGATAAGCCCCTGTTTGGATGGGATAGCTCCCCTCTTGATGGGATAAGTTCCTCTTTCATAGGGATACATGAACCATCTGGAGGCGCTCCATACACGTCAAACAAGCTTCTAGAATGCTCTAGAAATGACCACAAGTAACTTTTTTGGAGTGAAAATTGCACCTTTTGACCGTTACAGGAGTACGCACCCTCCCCTTTACCGACAGAGCGTACAAGTACGTAGGTATTGTGAACTTGGGGTGCGTACACGCAGGTAAGGCTAAGAGAAACTGCGTACCCAGAGATATATAGATTTTTAAAGACTTTCTCTCTTTCTTGGAGTTTGACATGAAGAGCAGAGGTATGAGACTTGCCAAGGAGGATAGTATGACAGTTGATGGAGCCATACTAACTACAAATAGTCATGGTGACAAATTTTAGTGTAACAGTTCTTAAAACTATTTAATGCATTTCCCAGGATTCAAGGAAAGTAGGCAACAACTTGGGTTGTTTTTACTTGGAAAGAGTCTTTTAAGTGTGTTTAAGATGTGCCTTGGAGATGAATGATTGTGCTATATGCATCAAACATTCAGATTTATTTATAAGACTATGCCTATATTATAATTCTTTTTTTGTAAAAGATTTCTTATTTCGTGTTAGTGTTACAGATAAATTAGAATTTAGAGAACTATTATAAAGCAGGAGAAATTTTATGTTATTGTTAAGGATTTGAATTTCCTATGAATTAAGTGTGCCACATGAATGGTAATTAGGAATCACGCTTTTTCCCTTGTATATTATTTATAATTGTTCTTGTTCTTTGGACTTGGTTGCCTTAATCTTGAAGTTATTCCTTCCTTGTTCTTGATTGCCTTAGACTTTTTTCTGTGATGTTGTGTACATGGTCTCCTAAGTTTCTTTACTCTTCTTCGCACGCCTTTCTATATGTATGGTTCTTAAACAGGTCCATTTATTTCATACTAATTTCTGATGCTTTTTCCATTTTTTGTTTTATGTTTTACTTTCAATATTTGACTTATGGATAAGGTTTGCGAATAATGGAGAAAGATATGAGGTCACCTTCACAAAATTTAAATTCTTCCCCTAACTTTAGTATAACTAAGAGATAGTACACATTTCAGTGAAATAATACACAATATCTCCAATGGGAGATATTCCACTGTCATTGTAACCGACTTGCATTTAAGAAACCATAACAAGGAGAAGAAATTACAAGTAAGGGAACACACAAAGCAAACAGACATCCCAAAGCGATATCTAGTACCAGAGAGACAAAAGATGTTATCACATAAACATGGAATATTCTTGTTACTAATGACAAAATCAGTATAGCTTTGTTCCATCGTTGAATAGCTAACATTGATTTGAATAACATTGGAACAAAAGCATCTAGTAACTAAAAACAATGAGAAAAATAAATCCAACAATCATGGTTGTGATAGTTTTCTAATGTCCAAATTCCAAAACCAAATATTTCAACTCCACATCTGCAGAGAAATACCATAAGATGCACAATGTCCAAATAAAAGACTAGGACGAAGATATCTTACAGTTAGAACAAATATCTCCTATATTAAATGATTCTCTATATGTGTTTTCAGAATGCATATGGACTTTATTCCCAAAGCTCAATGCTTCTTTCGCTAAAAAGCAATGGACCGTGAAACCTAGAAATATTGATATGCATCAATATTTCTTCCTTTTGGGGTCATCCCTAGAGGAAGGATCTTTGAAGTAATTATTCTGACAACCTCAAGGGACCTTTTGGAGCACAAATCCATGAGTAAAATAGGATCCAGATTGAAAAACAAAGAAAATGAAAACTACCGCTACTCCATGCAACAAAGTCTATGTGTGTGAAATTGATTGGCATACCTTTTCAAGAAGGGGAATGTGCTCTACCTGGTTCACAGCCATAGTCTCTTGGTCTTGGAGTACCTGAGGGAAATTAAGCAATGGGAGGCAATAGAATCATTGAAGTTTTGATCCAATGAACCTTGTGTAAGCACAATAGCACAACCAACCTTGTTGAAAGGGTAGGGAGCCACTTTATTTGGGAAGATTGTGGAACAATGGTTCTCCATGTCTTTCCTTAAGATATTGGATTTACAAATTTTCTTGAAGGGAAACAACTTGAATGGACATGTACCATCATGCTCCTCACAGTGAATAGCTCACAACACCTTTACACGACCTTCATTGGCACACATCACAAGCCTTAATAGACATTTTGCCTTGTGTTCTACAAGCTCTAGTCTCTTCTCATACCTCATTTGATAATAATAAATTCTACTCTGATCAACCCTTTTAAGGAAAGACTTGGCTATAACTTCCCTTTTTCCTGCTAGTTATGACCCTATCTTGTTGATCTCTTGAGAAATTTTGTCAATCCTCCCATCACTTATGTCCCAAAAAAGATTTTTTCTGAAACAAACCTAAACAAACTTCTCTTAGACCTTAGAAAGCTTTGTAAAGCATCCCCTAAGACATTAATTGGGCTCTGGAACCGACCATTCCCACTCCTAATTGTATAGGCTTCAACATTTTGATGCAAGTATTCAAACATTTCATTCTTCAATTCTTCCTCAAAAGAGGTTGGCTACTTGAAAGGATCAGCAAAGGCTTTCTCCACACTATTCGTAGCTAAAGTATTCAACAATTGTCAGATGATATGTTGAACCTCTTGCACGTCATAATATCCACACTCTTTCAAATCAGGTACGACATCATAATTTATAGCAATTCCAATTGTTGAGGGGTGGTTCGATCCCACCCTGAAAGAATTGAATGATAGCATAAATTCCTCCAAGCAGACCAACAAGAAAAAATAGGCAACTTCTCAGTAATGAAAATAGAGGCTTTATACGGTGCTCACCAAGAAAACCGAGATTTTTGAGGTCTGCAATAAAGGTACTGAGAAAACAAAGATTTGTAGGTCCCCAACAAAGGTTGAGGGTTTCAAAAATAGTGAGGAAATTTTCAAGCTAGACCCAAAAAACATAGAAAACGCCCAAAAATAAATGGGAATGGAATCTTATATGGATCAAAGCCTGCAAAACGTAAGCTATTGTTTTAGAAGAGACTCAAACTTATGATTGCCAACTCATTTATTTTCTATCATAAGTTCAGTTAGTGGTGACTTGAAGGTCAAATAAGACCCTGCAGTCTGTGGGTAGTAAGAGAAATCCATGTCACTCTGCAGTGCAAATAAAAAGTTGCTCTATATGGTTAAAATATTCAAGTCATCATTTTCTCATTGACATGGAACATTTTACTTTTCCAAAATATTTCTTACTCTGGATATGCACACACGAACATGCTCTCAAAAGCTACCTACACCATGCTCTCAGAATATAAGTCAATGGACCCATTGGAATTCCAAAACTTATGATGAATCTTTCTAATATATAAATATCTACACCAATATTTGCCAACATATGAGTTGATTGAGTGTATGGGAAGAACATTCGATTAAAAACAAAGCCAGTGCAATTTCCAACCACTACAAAGATCAGATATGTTTAAGATATCTGGAGTTCATCTATTTTTATTTCACCATTAAAACTTCTCTAGGAGTTTAAGGAAAATTCTTCTGGACACAATGGATATGGTGGGTCCACAAGAGGCTTGCTGGAACATGCTTCTCCAAAGTGCCATTTATGAATGATTAATGTGGAATTCATGAAAAAGGGTAGAGTCCTCTACCAATAATTGTTTTAATGGCCATGACATTACAGTAGCTCAGTATTTTGGAATATGGACATTTTGATTGGTTTACATATGTTGTTTTTCCAGGTATTTAATGCTCAAAAGACATAGATTTCCATTTTTTTTTCTCATTCTTGAAGCAATGCAACTACTAAAACTAAGAGCTAATTGATGAAATTCAAGCGATTTTCTTTTTTGGTTCTAGGAGTTGGTAACTTTTCTTCCTCCCCTTGAATACAAATACTTTTCTGCTTATGCTAAAGTGGAGCTAAACTGGAATATATTGTAAGATGGGTGACTACAATGTTACTAAAACTATTCAACACATTTCCCAGGATTCAAGGAAAGTAGCCAACAACTTGTGTTGTTTTTACCTGGAAAGTGTCTTTGAAGTGTGCTTAAGATGTGCCTTGAAGATGAATGATTGTGCTATATGTATCAAACAATTAGATTTATTTATAGGACTATGTCTATATTATATTTCCTTTTTTGTAAAAGATTTATTATTGCATGTTAGTGTTACAAATAAATTAGAATTTAGAGAATGATTATAAAGCAGGAGAAATTTTATGCTACTATTAAGGATTTGAATTTCCTATGAATTAAGTGTGCCACATGAATGGTAATTAGGAATCATGCTTTTTCCCTTGTATGTTATTTATAATTGTTCTTGTTCTTTGGACTTGGTTTCCTTAATCTTGAAGTTGTTTCTTCCTTGTTCTTGATTTCCTTAGACTTTTGTCTGTGATGTTGTTTACATGGTCTCCTTAGTTTCTTTACAATTCTTCACACGCCTTTCTGTATGTATGGTTCTTAAACAGGTCTATTTATTTCATATCAATTTCCTATGCTTTTTCCATTTTTTGTTTTGTGTTTTAGTTCAAATATTTGACTTATGGATAAGGTATGCAAAGAATGGAGAAAGATATGAGGTCACCTTCACAAAATTCAAAATCTTCCCCTAACTTTAGTATAACTAAGGGATAGTACACATTTCAATGAAATAATACACAATATCTCTAATGGGAGGTATTCCACTGTCATTACAACAGGGTTGCATTTAAGAAATCATAACAAAGAGAAGCAATTACAAGTAAGGGAATCCATAAAGCATGCAGACATCCCAAAGTGATGTCTAGTACCAGAGAGAGGAAAGATGCTATCACATAAACCTAGAATATTCCTGTTACTAATGATAAAATCAAAATAGCTTTGTGCCATCGCTGAACAACTAACATTGATTTGAATAACATTGGAACAAAATCATCTAATAACTAAAAAAAATGAGAGAAATAAAGCCAACAATCATGGTTGTGATAGTTTTTTGATGTCCAAATCCCAAAACAAAATATTTCAACTCCACATATGCAGAGAAATACCATAAGATGCACAATGTCTAAATAACAGACTAAGAAGAAGATATTTTACAGTTAGAACCAATATCTCCACTATTAAATGATTCTATATATGGGTTTTGAGAATGCATATGGACTTTATTCCCAAATCTCAATGCTTCTTTTGCTAAAAATCAATGGACCATGAGACTTGGAAATATTGATATGCATTAATCTTTCTTCATGTTGGAGTCGGCCCTAGATGAAGGATCTTTGAAGTAATTATTTTGACAACCTCAAGGGACCTTTTGGAGCATAAAGGCATGAGTAAAATAGGATCCTAATTGAAATACAGAGAAAATTAAAACTACCGCTACTCCATGCATCAAAGTCTATGTGTGTGAAATTGATTGGCATACCTTTTCAAGCAGGTGAATGTGCTCTACATGGTTCATAGCCATAGTCTCCTGGTTTTGGAGTACTTGAAGGACATTGAGCCATGGGAGGCAATAGAATCATTGAAGTGTTGATCCAATGATCCTTGTGCAAGAACAATAGCACAACCAACCTTGTTGAAAGGGTAGGGGACCACTTTATTTGGGCAGATTGTTGAACACTGGTTCTCCATGTCTTTCCTTAAGATGTTGGCTTTACAAATTTTCTTGAAGGGAAAAAACTTGAATTGACATGTACCATCATGCTTCTCACAGTGAATAGTTAACAACACCTCCACACAACCTCCATTGGCACACATCAGAGGCCTTAATGGGAAATTATCCTTGTGTTCTACAAGCTCTAGTCTCTTCTCAAACCTCATTTGAAAATAACAAATTCTACTCCAATAAACCCTTTTAAGCAAAGGCTTGGATATAACTTCTCTTTCTCCTGCCAGTTATGACCCTATCTTGTTGATCTCTTGAGAAAATTTCTCAATCCTCCCATCATTTATGTCCCTAGAAAAGAATTTTTCTCAAAACACACCTAACAAAACTTCTATTAGACCTTCGAAATCTTTGTAAAGCATCCTCTGAGATGTTAACTGGGCTCTAGAACTGACCAGGCCCACTCCTAGTTGCATAGGCCTCAACTTGTTGATGCAAGTATTCAAACATTTCATTCTTCAATTCTTCCACAAAAGAGGTTGGCTACTTGAATGGATTAACAGAGGCTTTCTCCACACTATCCGTAGCTAAAGTATTCAACAATTGTCAGACAATCAGCTGAACTTGTTGCATGTCATAATATCCACAATCTTTCAAATCAGCCACAACGTCATAATTTACAACAATTAGAATTGTTGAGGGGTGGTTTGATCGCCCCTGAAAGAATTGAATGATAGCATAAATTCCTCCAAGAAGACCAACAAGAACAAATAGGAAACTTCTCAGTAATGAAAATAGAGGTTTTATAAGGTGCTCACTGAGAAAACCAAGATTTTTGAGGTCTGCAATAAAGGTACTGAGAAAATTGGGATTTCTAGGTCCCCAACAAAGGTTGAGGGTTCCAAAAATAGTAATGAAGTTTTCAAGCTAGACCAAAAAAAAACAGAAAACACCCAAAAATAAATGGGAAGGGAATCTTATACAGCTCAAAGCCTATAAAAAGTATGCCAGAGGTTTAGAAGAGACTCAAACTTATGATTACCAACTCATTTATTTTCTATCATAAGCTCAGTTAGTGGCGACTTGAATGTCGATCTCCAAAGGTTATAGCAAATTGCCTGCAACCTCAACAGATACTTCATATCCAATAAGATATTGCACTCTGTGGGTAATAAAAAGAAATCCATCTCACTTTGTCGTGCAAATAACAAGTTTCTCTCTATGGTTAAAATATCCAGGTCATTGTTTTCTCATTGACATGGAACATTTTACTTTGCACACACGAACATGCTCTCAAAAGATACCGACACCATGCTCTCAGAATATACCTCAATGGACCCATTAGAATTCCAAAACTTATGATGAATTTGTCTAATTTGTAAATATCTACACCAATATTTTCCATCATATGAGTTGATTGAGTGTATGGGAAGAACATTCAATTGACAACAAAGCGATGCAATTTCCCACCACTACAAAGATCATATATGTTTAAGATATGTGGAGTTCATCTATTTTTATTTCACATTTAAAATCTCTCTAAGTGTTTAAGGAAAATTCTTCAGGCCACAATGGATATGGTGGGTCCACTAGAGGCTTGCTGGAAGCCTAGAACATGCTTCTCCAAAGTGCCATTTCAGAATGATTAATGTGGGATTCATGAAAAAGGTTAGAGTCCTCTAACAATATTTGTTTTAATGGCCATGACATTGCAGTAGCTCATTCTCTTGGAATATGGACATTCTGATTGGTTTACATATGGTTTTTTTTCCAGGTATTTACTGCTCAAAAGACATACATTTCCATTTCTTTTTTCTTAGTCTTGAAGCAATGCAACTACTGAAACTAAGAGATAATTGATGAAATTCAAGAAATTTTCTTTCTTGGTTCTAGGAGTTGGTAACTTTTCTTTCCCCCACTTGAAAAAAACTACTTTTATGTTTATGCTAAAGTGGAGCTAAACTTGAATATATTTTAAGATGGGTGACTACAATGTTCCTAAAACTATTTAGCACATTTCCCAGGATTCAAGGAAGGTAGCCAACAACATGGGTTGTTTTTACCTGGAAAGTGTCTTTGAAGTGTGTTTAAGATGTGTCCTGGAGATGAATGATTGTGATATATGCATCAAACATTCAGATTTATTTATAGGACTATGTCTATATTATAATTCCTTTTTTGTAAAAGATTTCTTATTGCATGTTAGTGTTACAAACAAATTAGAATTTAGAGAACTATTATAAAGCGGGAGAAATTTTACGTTACTGTTAAGGATTTGAATTTCCTATGAATTAAGTGTGACACATGAATGGTAGTTAGGAAGCATGCTTTTTCCCTTGTATATTATTTATATTTGTTCATGTTCTTTGGACTTGGTTGCCTTAATCTTGAAGTTGTTTCTTCCTTGTTCTTGATTGCCTAAGACTTTTGTCTATGATGTTATTTACATGGTCTCCTCTGTTTCTTTACTCTTCTTTGCATGCCTTTCTATATGTATGGTGTTGGAAATAATACTAGGGGGGGGGGGGGGGGGGTGAATCAGTATTATCAGATCTATAATTTTATTTCCCAAATAGATTTATATACACTACTTCAGTGAAGTGAACTAGCGTGTACACGCGATTGTACTTACAACAAGCAGCGTATATGAAGGGAACTTTTGATTTAGAAAATTTATCATGTATTGAGCTTAAACCAGTATATCAGAGATTTATTAGACAGTGCAGTAAAAGTATAATAAAGCATCACACATAAGCAACACACATGAACACCAAGATATAAGGTGGAAACCCAATGTGGGTAAAAACCACCTGCTGTTGTCGTCTTTATCTTCTTTTTAATAATAAGAAAATTTGTTTACAATCTTGTACTAGTGCAGACTCATACCAGTATGAAGGCACCCACCTGCAGAAGGCTACAACCTTCTCTCATTCTCCAGCTACTATTGGAAGGGAGCTACAACCCCCTAGCTCTTGTACTAGCCGATATGTTTACTAGTACATAGGTACCAGCCTACAGAAAATTCCACTCTTCCACCAGGGACCACATTTCATGAATTTTCAGACTAGATACTCCTGGAATACAACACCATAATCTGAAGGCCATGTTTCATCCAATTTTCATACTGGACCCATCAACAACATTGAAACTCAAAAATCATAGCTGAAATATAACGATCAAATACATCTGCATCAACCAATCACTGAAACCCAATCATCACTTTCTGAATCAACCACAACTAAATCAATCAATCACTTGAGAACCCATCATCACTGAAGAAAATCACAATTAATCAATCTAATCATTCAGAACACTGTCACTGGAATACAGTCACCAAAACACAAAGCAAAACCCAGAACTCTGCAACAGTAAACAGAAACAACTCAAAATTTTAAACATCATACTTCATAAGGTACACGCTACTTCCATGTTTTGAACCAGCGTGTATATGAACTTTTGCTAAAGGGAACCAGCATACAGATCTACAAATTCAAATTTATGATGTATACGCTACTTTGATATGTTGAATCAGCGTGTATACGATCTTTTACTAAAGCGAACCTGCGTACATATCTTTAAATGATAACTTAAACATCACAACTATTCCAGACTTTAGCCATACCCAGATCGTCATATTTACAGAATAAAACATGCCTCAGTATTCAGATCTAAATTATTCAATATCAAACCACATAATAATAATACTCTTAAGCCTTTATGATCCCGGTCCATCAACCTTCATCAGCCTTATAGGTGCATCCTTAGATCAGATCAAGCAAACCATCAGAAGCTCATTAACCTACATATATGATTCAACACTTCATAAGATATTAAGATCCTTGCGCACCTTGGCCTAATGATCTTCTCTTCCTTATATAGTTTTAGGCCTTTCTCAATATCATGGACCAAAACTTCTTAGGACCAATACCTTGGACCAAATACCTCTGACCAATTACCTTGGGTCAAATACCTTGGACCAAAAACTTTGTTTTCCCAAGATATATGTGCTTTTCGTTCTGTGAATGTGTGTGTGTACATATACGCTCCTTTTTTTCAGTAAACCTGCATGTATATGCAGCTTGGTCAAGGTGAACCTGAGTATACCACTCTTTCTTCATTCTTTGTAGTCTGATCTGTAATTCTTTGTTGTTGACATGTTGCACTGTGATATTTCATCTGAGTGAGTTTCCATCAAGGACAACACCTGTATCATAATGCCGACAATCTCCCCCTTTGGACTTGATGGCAACAACAACAACACCAAGTCATTCTCCCCCTTTGACATCAAGGGGAAAGGGTGGACCAAGATATGTTCTCCCATTGACATACATTATGTTGTTCATTCTCCCCTTGAGTACATGTTGAATTCTCTGATTGAGCTCCCCTTTTGTACATACTAAGATGCACTAAAACCATCCATGCTCCCCCTGAACACAAGCAGAGTCTACAAAAAAAATAAAAAAATCTAAAAGAATGACTCTATAGCTCAACTATGTGAGGATGACCTTCCTATCACCAATGACTCATACATACATCCATCTCCCAACCAAGTGGGGATATACCAAATTTGACTCATACACCCAACCAAGTGGGGATATGCCAATTGTTTATACATGACAGAAACAATAAATATTACATCATTTGTCCAAGAGGACTCATTCAAATGCATGAGAAGACATATCACACCCTAGACTTTTACATGACTTAAGCAACAAATGGTATAAATATCTGAAGCGATAGATGGACTCAACAACCATAATGCCAAAAATTCTGTATGTACGTGAAGGCTAATGCTCCTCCTGAACTTGTGCTACCTATGCTTTGTCAGCAAATCTTTGAACAAAGCATATCGATAGACACTAATCATCAATATAAGTTAGAGCACCCATATCAGAGCCTACCCCACTATTTTTCTTGTCTGAAAAACATATACACTCCTTGACCCACAGAAACCCATGTGTGTACGCGACTATTCTCCATGAAACACGCATATAATAACCTTTCTCTCAAAAATTGGATTTAACAGTAGGATGATGTAGCAACTACTCCTAGATTTTGTCTCAGATATTCAAATGTCTCTCTAGGCAGTGGTTTAGTGAATATATCATCAACCTGTTCTTTGGAGGGAACATACTCCAATTTGACTTTTTGCTCAAGCACTTGTTCACGTAGAAAATGGTATTTGATGGGTATGTGCTTGGTCTTGGAGTGCATGACTGGATTCTTTGAAATACTGATGGCACTTCTATGATCACATAGAATGGAGATGGGTGGAGTACATCTGATCTGAATGTCTTGCAAGGTTTGCATCATCCATAGTATTTGTGTGCAACAAGATGCAGTGCCCACATATTCTGCTTCAGCTATAGATAAAGCAATTGAACTTTGTTTCTTGTTGAACCAAGACACTAACCTGGAACCCATATAGAATGCACCACCACTAGTGCTTTTTGTGTCATCAACACTTCCTACCCAATCTGCATCTGTATATGCATGAAGAGTAAGATCTATATCTTTAGGATACCATAAACCAAAGTTCTGATTTCCTTGAAGATATTTGAAAAATCTTTTGACTACCTGAAGGTGTGATTCCTTTGGATTTGCTTGGAATCTTCCGACTATTCCTACTGCATGCATGATGTCAGGTCGGGTACCTGTTAGATAAAGCAGACTGCTAATCATGGATCTGTAAGTTGGTTGATGTACTACTGTTGATTCATCATTTGAGCTGAGACTTCATCCTATTACCATTGGGATACATACAGGTTTAGAATCTTTTATGTCGTACCTTTTCAAGATATGTTTGAGATATTTGGTTTGTGAGAGAAAAATACCATCTTTATTTTGTTGAACTTGTAGACCAAGAAAATAGGTAAGTTCACCAAGCAAGGAAATTTCAAATTCTTGCTGAATTACTGAAGCAAAATTATGACTCATGGATTCTTCATTGCTACCAAAAATGATATCATCAACATAAAAAACAATAATTAGTAATTTATCAATTTCAAACTTCGTATATATGTTGTTATCTGTTGAACCTTTTTTAAAACCTTATTAGTGTAGATATTTGTCAAGGCAGTAATACCAGGCCCTTAGAGCCTATTTCAGACCATAGAGAGCCCTTTTGAGTTGGCATACAAGTTTTGCATCATTTCCAAGAATGAATCCTTCTGGTTGTTCAATATAAACTTCTTCTTATAAATCTCCATTAAGGAAAGCAGATTTTACATCCATTTGGTGTACTTTGAATTTCTAAAAGCTAGAAAGAGCAAGAAACATCTTTATGGCTTCAAGTCTAGCAATAGGTGCAAAAGTTTCTTCAAAATCTATACCTTCTTGTTGAGCATACCCTTTACAAACAAGTCTGGCCATGTTTCTAATGAATTCTCCATATTCATTTAGCTTGTTTTTGAATATCCATTTAGTTCCTATAATATTTTTATCATGAGGTCTAGGAACTAATTCCCAAGTATTATTCTTTTCAATTTGTTCAAGTTCTTCATTCATGGCCTTGACAAAACATTCATCTTTGCATGCTTCATTTACATTTTGAGGTTCGGTGGAGGATAGTAATGCTAGATAGCTTGAGGTTTCTGTAATAGTTATTGTCTATACACCTGCCTCTTTTTCCCCTAAAATTTGAGTTTCTGGATGATTTTTCTGAACATACCTAGACGGAGTCTTTTCTTCTACCGTTATCTCTTCTTCTGGTGCTTCATTGGTTTCTTCTTCAATATCATTGTGATTTGATGTGGGAAAATAATCCCCATCTTCTTCATTGTTATATTCTTTTGTTTTTGTTTATTTTGGATTTTTGCATGCTTCACCAGCTACAACATCAATACTTTCAACAATTTTCCCAAGTCTTTATTATAACATTTATATCCTTTACTTCAAGAAGAGTAACCAAGAAGAATACCTTGATCTGCTCTAGGCTCAAACTTACCAAGTTTTTCATCAGTCCTTTTGATATAACATTTCCTTCCAAAAACTTTAAAGTATTTTACAATAGGAGTCTTACCATACCAAATTTCATGTGGAGTTTGAGCGCTATTTACCTGAACATTTTCTTGGTTGAGAATAGTTATGGTGGCAAATGCAACTTCACCCCTGAAAGTTGCAGGAGTTCAAGATTCATCTAGCATAGCTCGAGCCATTTGTTGGACAGTTCTGTTCATTCCTTCTACCACTCCATTTTTCTAAGGAGTCCTTACGGTGGAGAATTTCATTTTTATTCCATGTTGTTCACAAAAGTCAAAGAATTCATCTAAGGTAAATTCCCCTCCTTGATCATATCTAATGCATTCGATTTTTCGATCTGATTCATTTTCGACCAAAGCTTTGAAGGCTTGGAACTTTTCAGATGCTTCATATTTATGCTTTAGAAGACATATCCAACACATTCTGGAAAAATCATCAATGAACAAAATAAAGTATTCTTCTCCACAAGGTGACTTTTTCCTTGATGGTCCACATAAATCAGTATGGACAAGTTCAAGAGGCTTACTAGTTGACCCTTATTTTTCAATGAAGTGATCTTTGGTTTGTTTACCGATTTGACATGGTTTGCATATTGTATTTTCAGGGATGCTGATATCTGGAAGATCACGAACAACCTTGAATCTGCATGCTTTTCTTATTTGAGAAAATCTTATATGTCCCAATCTTCTATGCCACATCCATCTTTCATCATTTTTTCTTAGATAGCACTGTTGTTGTCCTCCCTTCAGTATGTATAAGTTGTTTGGAGTTCTTTTACCTTTGATCACGGTCTCTCCTATATCAAGCTCATGAATAACACATCCGTTTGATCGAAACACCACTTCATTTCCTTGATCACACATTTGACTGACACTCAACAGGTTATGCTTTAAACCGTCTACATACATAACATTTCCAGCTTTAACCTTTTCTTTGAAGAAAATAGAGCCTTTACCTTTTATGAAAGTAGGAGTGTCATTTCCAAATGAGACATTCTTTTCCTTTTCTAGGGCATTATATGAGTGAAGTTTTTCTTTGTCACCTGTCATTTGTTTTGAGCATCCACTGTCAATGTACCACTGATTTTCTTGTCCTTCTGCATACAAGGCTATACCACATCTTTCTGTTTGAGATTCTTTCCTTCTCCATATCTTGGGATCTAATGGAGTTTTATCCTTTTGAGATGATTGCTGAAATTTTCTCCTACATTCAGATTCTTCATGACCAAAGTTGTTACAGGTTGAGAATTCTATTTCATTTTCAAGAAGAGAAAAGTTATTATAGGAACTTTTCTTGATCCCTATCACACTCCTTTGATTTCATGCTTCTCTACTCATGATGGTTTTGTAGGCAACACATTGAGCAAATTTATGTCCAAAATTATCACATGGAAAACATTGCCCATTATAGAAGTTCCTGTGACTATCGAATCTATTGACCTGGTGATTGTAGTTTCTATCGATATTCATCTTTGGAGCAAATTGAGTATGATTTACCTAAGGTTGGTTGTGGCTTCTATTCATCCTTGGAGTAAATTGAGTTTAATTTACCTAGTGATCTGCTTTAGGCCTTTGCTGATGATTGTCATACTGTTCACTATTCTTTGTTGCATCAAGATAGCTTTTAGTGGAGGTTGAAGAATTCTGTGATTGAGATGCTTCTTCAATATATCCAAGACCTGTCTTTATCAAAGGAGAACACTGCAATTCGATAATTTCATTTAAAGTTTTTGATCCTTTAGCAAATCTAAGATTGAGAGATTTTGATTTCTCGAGATCGTTTCTTAGACCCACAATTTCACATTCTAGTTTTTCATTGTGTTTTTCTTTTTCAGCAAGTTGGTATGTCAAAGTATCTATAATCATATTCTTTTCTTCTAAACAGATTTTGAGTTTAGAGATTTCTTCATGAAGGTCATCCTCTTCTAAATCATCCCAAAATTTATCATCGTCATAAGCCATTAGAAGTCTATAATCATTATTGTTTTCATCTTCACCACTATTTGATAAACCATCGCTATCTTCATGAGTATAGTAACTCCTTTTATTTACAACTTGTTTTTTATTCCATTTTTCATATTCCTTCCCTTTTCATATTTATCTTTATGAGGACATTTGGCAGCATAATGACTGACTCTACCATAGGCAAATCATTTGAAGGGTAGCTTACCTCTAAATCTTTCGGAACCCTGTTGAAGCTTCTTGACAAAGTTTACCTCATCTTCTTCTTCTGAAATATGTCCTGATTCATTGTGTTCTTCCTTTCCTTTTGCTGAATCTTTAAATGTGGCTTCTCTCATATCTGATGGTCCTCCTTTTCTCATCTCAAAGGCAGTTAAGATTCCATGAAGCTATGTCATAGTGATGGTCCGCAGATCCTGTTTTTCTTCTATGGCAGACACTTTTGATTTGAATTTAGTAGACAAGGATCTCAAAACTTTCTCAACTAAGGTAACTTCCTTTATTTCTTCACCCAGATTCCTCATACAATTAACAACCTCATCTATACATAAGAAGTAAGTAGCTATACTTTCATCATTTTGCATCTTAAGAGTTTCATACTGAATTCTGAGAGTTTGAAACTTAGCACATTTTACCTAAGAGTCTCCTTCGTAGATCAGAATGATTTTGTCCCATATTTCTTTGGCTGATTTGAGCTGCATGACTTTGACAAATTTTGATTGTGACATACTTCCCAATAAAGTATTGATTGCTCTGGCATTGGTTTCATATTGCTTTTTACCTGCCATATCTCTAGGAATTTTTGTTGGAAATGTATATCCTCGTTCCACAATTTCCTAGACATCCATTCCAAGTGATTGTAAATAGGCTGTGGTTCTTATTTCCCAATAAATAAAATTGCTCCCATGAAATATTAGCAGTCTGATGGATCCCACGCTTTCTTAATTACTCATGATGATGGATCTCCCTTCAAGCGATCAAGCTTCTTCTGAAGGACCTACTATGATACTAATTGTTGGAAATAATACTGAGAGGGGGGACAATCATTGTTATCAGATCTATAATTTTATTTCCCAAACATATTTATATATGCTACTTCATTGAAGTGAACTAGCGTGTACATGCGACTGTACTTAAAGCAACCAGTGTATATGCAGAGGACTTTTGATTTAGACAATTTATCATGTATTGAGCTTAAACTAGTATATCAGAGATTTATTAGACAGTGCAGTAAAAGTAGAATAAAGCATCAAACATAAGCAACACACATGAACACCAAGATATAAGGTGGAAACCCAATGTGGGTAAAAACCACCTTCTGTTGTCGTCTCTGTCTTCTTTTTAATAATAAGAAAATCTATTTACAATCTTGTACTGGTGCAGACTCATACCAATATGTAGGCACCCACCTGCAGAAGGCTACAACCTTCTCTCATTCTCCAACTACTAATGGAAGGGAGCTACAACCCCCTAGCTCTTGTACTAGCCAATATGTTTACTAGTATGTGTTGGCATTTTGGCACAGGTGTGGCCCTATGGTACAGGTGTTGTCCTTGATGGCAACTCACTTTGGTGTCAGACCTCAGCTCAGGCGCTCAGAATGAAGGAAATCTTGTATACGTAGGTTCACCTTGCTGAAGATGCGTATACACACGGGTTATACGTTTAGAAGTCGCGTATGCGTATACACGCACTTTTATGAACAAAAAAGTGCGTACATGGTGGGAAACTTATTTTTGGTCCATGGTTGTTAGTCCTTGGAATTTGAACCTATCGTTTTGGACCATGGTATCTCGTCAAAAGTGTTGACCCCAGGTTTTGGGCCCTTGGTATTGGTTTATTATGGTTTTGGACCGTGGTATTGTGGAAGGCCTAAAACTATAAAAGAGGAAGGAGATCATGTGATAAGGTAACATCTGAATTATTATTGAATATCTGATAAAGTACGAGATCTGAAATATTGGTGATTAGCATTGTGGAGAAGATCTAGATCTGAATGAAGGAGGAACCTTAGCGAAAAGAAGGATAAGTTCTATTGATGGGTCATAATCTCTTGGCTTGAATGATAATATCTTTGCATGATTTTGATCTGTTATATCTGGCGCATGCGTGATCTATAAATCTGATAATCTGGGTTAATCAGTGCCTGAATATTTGAAAGAGTGAATTATCTTTTGTAGATCTGTACGCAGGTTCAGTTCAGCTAAGGCGCGTATATACACAGGTTCAGTGAAGGAAAACAATGTATACGGAGGTTGTTCAATACGCAGAAGCGTATGCACGCAGGTTTTAGGCTATTAAAGTAGCGTATATTTTTTTTGAGTTGTGTTTAGCTGCTTCTGTTTTATTGCTGCAGTATTCTGGGTTTAGAATTGGTGTTTGATTACAGTTACTGTGTTCTGGGTACAATGGTCAAAGAAGTATTTATTTGATTCAGTTTTGATTGGTGAAAAGAAGTTTGGTTGATGCATAAATTCTTGATGTTTGATTGATGCTATCTATGGATCCAGTCTGAAAATTAATGAAACGAGGTCCCTGAAAGTAAAGAGAAGGTTGCAACCTGCTGCAGGTAGAAGCCTGCATACTAGTATCTTGGCTAGTGCAAGAGCTAAGGGGGTTGTAGCTCCCTTCCAGAAGAAGCTAGAAAACGAGAGAGGGTTGTAGCTCTCTGCAGGTTGCAGCCTGCGTACTGGTAAAGGACTGCACCAATACATTTGTAAAAAGAAGTTTCTAATTAAAGAAAAGATAGAGACGAATTGCAGCAGGTGGTTTTCACCCACATTGGGTTTCCACCTTATATCTTGTGTTCTTGTGTGCGATTGTCTTTCTACTCTGTTTTACTGTTTCTAGTTACTGGTTATTTTCTTCTGAATCACACATTAACAATCAACATCAAAATGATAAAGTAAATTAAAAGTTTGCATTATATACGCGTTTTTCTTCTGCATAGTTGCATATATACGCGGGTTTGATTCATCGAAGTAGCGTATAGCATTTGATTTTGAAAAATGAATATTTGACTTAATAATATTGATTCACCCCACCTCTCAGTATTATTTCCAATAGTATGTAGGTGTCAGCTTACAGAAAACTCCACTCTTTCACCAGGGACCACATTTCATGAATTTTCAGACTAGATACTCCTGGAATACAATATCACAATTTGAAGGCCACGTTTCATTCAATTTTCATGCTAGACCCATCAATAACATTGAAACTCAGAAAATCATAACTGCAATACAAACATTAAATACATCTGCATAAACCTATTACTGAAACCCAATCATTACTTTCTAAATCAACTACAACTAAATCAATCAATCACTTGACAACCCATCATCACTGAAGCAAATCATAATCACTCAATCTGATCATTTAGAACACTATCACTAGAACACAATACATAATCTAGAACTCTGCAACAATAAATAGAAATAACTGAAACTTTTAAACATCATACTTTTTAAGGTATATGCTACTTCCATGTGTCGAACCAACGTGTACATGCACTTTTGCCAAGGGGAACCAGCATACAGATCTGCAAATTCAAATTTATGATGTATACACTACTTTGATATGCTGAGCCAACGTGTATATGCTCTTTTACTAAAGTGAACATGCATATAGATCTGTAAATGATAACTTAAACATCACAACTATTATAGACTTCAGTCATACCCAGATCATCATATTTACAGAATAAAACATGCATCAGTATTCAGATCTAGACCGTTCAAGATCAAACCACATAATAATAATACTCTTAAGCCTTTATGATCCCGTCCATCAACCTTCATCAGCCTTATAGGTGCATCCTTAGATCAGATCAAGCAAACCATCAGAAGCTCATTAACCTACATATATGATTCAACACTTCATAAGATATTCAGATCCTTGCACACCTTGACCTAATGATCTTCTCCTCCTTATATAATTTTAGGCCTTTCTGAATATCATGGACCAAAACTACTTTGGACCAAATACCTCGGACCAATTACCTTGGGTCAAATACATTGAACTAAGAAATACATTGGACCAAAAGAAAAAATTTCCCAAGATATACGTGCTTGTCCTTTTATGAAAGTGCGTATGTACGTATACGCTCCTTTTGTTCAGTAAACTTGCGTTTTTATGCAACTTGGTCAAGGTGAACCTATGTATACCTCTCTTTCTTCATTCTTTGTAGTCTGATCCATAATTCTTTGCTGTTGACATGCTGCACTGTGATATTTCATCTGAGTGAGTTGCCATCAAGGACAACACCTATATCATAATGCCAACATATGGTTCTTAAACAGCTCTGTTTATTTCATACAAATTTCCTATGCTTTTTCCATTTTTTGTTTTATGTTTTACTTCGAATATTTGACTTATGGATAAGGTCTGCAAAGAATGGAGAAAGATATGAGGTCACCTTCACAAAATTCAAATGCTTCCCCTAACTTTAGTATAACTAAGAGATAGTACACATTTCAGTGAAATAATACACAATATCTCCAATGGGAGATATTCCACTGTCATTGTAACATGCTTGCATTTAAGAAATCATAACAAAGAGAAACAATTACAAGTAAGGGAATCCACAAAGCATGCAGACATCCCAAAGCAATGTCTAGCACCAGAGAGAGGAAGGATGTTATCACATAAACCTGGAAACTTCCTGTTACTAATGAGAAAAACAATATAGCTTTGTGCCATCACTGAAAAACTAACATTGATTTGAATAACATTGGAACAAAAGCATCTAATAACTAAAAACAATGAGAGAAATAAATCCAACAATCATGGTTGTGATAGTTTTCTGATGTCCAAATCCCAAAACCAAATATTTCAACTCCACATCTGCAGAGAAATACCATAAGATGCACAATGTCCAAATAAAAGACTAAGAAGAAGATATTTTATAGTTAGAACCAATATCTCCACTATTAAATGATTCTCTATATGCGTTTTGAGAATGCATATGGACTTTATTCCCAAATCTCAATGCTTCTTTCACTGAAAAGCAATGGACCATGAAACCTAGAAATATTGATATGAATTAATCTTTCTTCCTTTCAGAGTCATCCCTAGAGGAAGGATCTTTGAAGTATTTATTCTGACAACATCAAGGGACCTTTTGGAGCATAAATCCATGAATAAAAAAGGATCTAGATTGAAAAATGGAGAAAATGAAAACTACTGCTACTCCATGCATGAAAGTCTATGTGTGTGAAACTGATTGGCATACCTTTTCAAGCAGGTGAATGCGCTCTACCTGGTTCACAGCCATAGTGTACGCATTTTGGAGTACTTGAAGGATATTGAACAATGGGAGGCAATAGAATCTTCGAAGTGTTGATCCAATGAACCTTGTGTAAGCACAACAACACAACCAACCTTGTTGAAAGGGTAGGGGACCAATTTATTTAGGAAAATTATGGAAAAGTGGTTCTCCATGTATTTCCTTAAGATAATGGCTTTACAACTTTTCTTGCAGGGAAACAACTTCAATGGACATGTACCATCATGCTCCTTGCAATGAATAGCTGACAGCACCTCTGCACAACCTTCATTGGCACACATCACAGGCCTTAATGGGTATTTCGCCTTGTGTTCTGCAGGATCTAGTCTCTTCTCAAACCTCATTTGACAATAATAAATTCTACTCTTATCGGCCCTTTTAAGTAAATACTTGGCTACAACTTCTCTTTTTCCTGCCAGCCATGACCCTATATTATCGATCTCTTGAGCAAATTCACCAATCCTCCCATCATTTATGTTCCCAGAAATATTTTTTCGCAAAACACACCTAAAAAAACTTGTCTTACACCTTAGAAAGTTGTGTAAAGCATCCCCTAAGATGTTAACTGGGATCTGGATCTGATCATTCCCACTCCCAGTTGCATAGGCTTCAACTTGTTGATGCAAGTATTCCAATATTTCCTTATTCATTTCTTCCACAAAAGATGTTCACTACTTGAATGGATTTGCGGAGGCTTTCTCCACACTATCCGCAACTAAAGTATTCAACAATTTTTGAATGATCAAATTTTAGTAATATCCACACTCTTTCAAATCAAGCACGACGTCATAATTTCCGGCAATTCCAATTGTTGAGGGGTGGTTTGATCCCCCCTGAAAGAATTGAATGATAACATAATTTCCTCCAAGTAGACCACCAAGAAAAAATTGGAAACTTCTCAGTAATGAAAATAGAGGTTTTATAAGGTTCTCGCTGAGAAAACTAAGATTTTTGAGGTCTGGGATAAAAGTACTAAGAAAATAGATATTTGTAGGTCCCCAACAAAGGTTGAGAGTTTGAGAAATAGAGAGGAAATTTTCAAGCTACACCCAAAAAACATATAAATTTACCCAAAACTAAATGGGAAGGGAATATTATATGACTCAAATCCTATAAAAAGTAAGCCAGAGTTTTAGAAGAGACTCAAACCTATCATTACCAACTCATTTATCTTCTAGCATAATTTCAGTTAGTGGTGACTTGAAGGTCCGATCTCCAAAGGCTATAACAAATTGCTTGCCAACCTCAACAGATAATTCATATCGAATAAGATCTTGTAGTCTGTGGATAATAAAATAAATCTATCTCACTCTGTCATGAAAATATCAAGTTTCTCTCTATGGTTAAAATATCCAGGTCATTGTTTTCTCATTGACATGGAACATTTTACTTTGCCAAAGTATTTCTTAAGTTGGATATGCACACACACAATTTCTCTCAGAAAATATATACACATGCACATGCTCTTATAATATGCCTCAGTGGACCCACTGGAATTCCAAAACTTATGATGACTCTGTCTAATCTGTAAATATCTACACCAATATACACCAAGATTTTCCAACATATGACTTGATTGAGTGTATGGGAGGAAAATTCAATTGACAACAAGGACAGTGCAATTTACCACCACTACAAAGAATCGGTATGTTTTATATATATGTACTTCATCTATTTTTATTTCACCTATCATAGGAAGCTTGTCCATTCTAATGAGTAATTTCAAACATTTAGGCCAAAGAACTCCAAAAGGGAAAATACTTCCTTTCTAAGCATTATTGAAAGGTTGGACACTTAGGGTTGATGTCAACAATTTCTGCTACATTGATCCACACTTGATGTTAATGCCCAAAGATATCCTTGCCAGCAACAAGGAAGCTCTTTGTACATAGAACTGTCAAATCAAGCACAAACTAGCATATATGGTCATTGATAATGGAAACCAAAATAACCTTTTCTTGCTTCAATCAGAAAAGGAACTTAAGTTACCAACCTCAACTCATCACAACTCACATTGGCTTGGATGGGTAAAAGATGCACATTAGCTTGTGCTAATGAGATGACAATAGATTGAACTGTTTCTAAAATATGGCAACATTTTGCAAAATTGAAAATTGAAATTCAACCAACATATGACAAAAACCTAAGTGAAGATGGAGATAATGGACTAGACTATAGTTCTAGTTTCCCCAAGAATAAGAGTAATAAAACACACATTAATGAACATAAATCTTGAATATCCCCTAAGGTTCAAGATATCAACACTCCTATCTATGATTTTGAATATGGTAGAAACTTTGGCACCCATAATTATGTGCATCTCTAATCAACATTACCTATTAAGTTTGAATAGAACAATGCAAGACCCTATATTTTTTCTTTGACATTCATCCTACATATCACATGGACTCTAATGAGGAAGACAATAAGGTTGATCATATTATGAAGCCGTTTTGTGAACCATATGAGATAAAGGTAGAAAGGTCCATTCCTTTTGTTGAAGGCATACTTATTGAAGATGAATAGTCCTGTCATATTGGAAGAACTAACCAATATCCAGGAATACAAGAGGACTTCTGCAAACCCATGATTTATTAACTACACAATGAGCATAATCATTTCCAGGTTTTTCTCTTATTGTTCATAGTTAGGATAATTGTTATTCAAAGGAGGTCGTTTAGGTACCTTTAATTTCCAATATAAAACAACCCCCTATCTGCAACAATGATGCTAATGGCTAGCATAAAATTGTTCCTATGTTTGGTCTAGAAACGTTGAAACTAAAGTCTCAATATTTCCTTTGACCAGAATGGCCCAAGGAGACTAGATATTTATAGGAATGAAGAGCTAGATATGGATCTATGTCCCGACTCAAGGTAGAGTCTCAAAGGGCCAAAAATATACCCTCTACAATCTACACCAAATTCTTTTGTGGGTTGTTCCCTAGTATTAGAAATAAGTTAGAGTTTCTTCTATTTCCTCCTCAGAGCTTTTTATGCAAATTGGTTACAAGATTGAAGCCAAGTTACATAAGACCATTCAATTCTTTTAGATGAAGGGAATTTCATCCTCATTTTATTTCTACTAATTACTTAGCCCAACAATATTGGGTAGAACAAAGGAGAAACCTTTTCCATATACTCTACCCATTGTGGGAAGAAGAAATATGGTATCTATCATAGGAAGCTTTCCCATTCCAATAAGGAATGTCAAACATGTATGCCAAAGAGCTCCAAAAGGAAAAATGCTTCCTTTATAGGCATTATCGAGAGATTGGAGACTTAGATGTTGATGTCAACAATCCTAGCTACATTGATCCACACTCTATGATAATTCCCAAAGATAACCTTGTCAGCAACAAGGAATCTCTTTGTACATAGAACTGTAAAATCAAGCACAAACTAGCATATATGGCCATTGATAATGGAAACCAAAATAACCTTTTCTTGCTTCAACTGGAAAATGAACTTAAGTTACCAACCTCAACTCATCAGAACTCACATTATCTTGGATGGTAAAAGATGCACATTAGCTTGTGTTAATCAGTTGACAATAGATTGAACTATTGCTAAAAGATGGCAAGATTTTACAAAATTGAAAATTGAAATGCAACCAACATATGACAAAATCCTAAGTGTAGATGGAGATAATGGACCAAACTATAGTTCTAGTTTCCTTAAGAATGAGAGTAATAAGACACACATTATTGAAGGGAAGTCCTGAAGATCCCCTAAGGTTCAAGAGACCAACACTCCTATTTGTGATTTTGAATATGGTAGAATCTTTGGCACCCATAATGATGTGCATCACCAATCAACATTACCTATTAAGTTTGAAGAGAATACTGCAAGATCCTATATTTTTTCTTTGACAGTCATCCTACAAATGACATGGATGCTGATGAGGAAGAAAACAAGGCTGATTATATTATCAAGCCAGTTTGTGAACCATATGAGACAAAGGTATAACTGTCCATTCCATTTGTTGAAGGCATCCTTACTAAAGATGAATAGTCTTGTCATATTGCAAGAGCTAACCAATATCCAAGCATACATGAGGACTTTTGCAAACCCATAATTTATTAACTACACAGTGAGCAGAATTATTTCCAGGTTTTTCTCTTATTGTTCATAGTTATGATAATTGATCTTCAAAGGAGGCTTTTCTCATAACTACAAACTATATTCAGGTAGCTTTAATTTCCCATATAAAACATCCCCCTGTCCGCAACAATGATGCTGATGGCCATCATAAAACTATTCCTATGTTTGATCTAGAAACATTGGAACTAAAGTCTCAATATTTCCTTCGACCAAAATGACCCAAGGAGACCAAATATTTATAGGAATGGAGATCCAGATATGGATCTCTCTCCCAAATAAAGGTAGATTCTAAAAGGGCCCAAAATATACCCTCTACACCAAATTCTTTTTTGTGTTGTTCCCTAGTATTAGAAATAAGTTAGAGTTTCTTCTATTTCCTCCTCAAAGTATTTTATGAAAATTGGTCCAAGATTGAAGCCAAGTTACATAAGACCATTCAATTCTTTTAGATGAAGGCAATTTCGTCCTCATTTTATTTCTACTAATTACTTAGCCCAACAATATTGGGTAGAACAAAAGAGAAACCAATTCCATATCCTCTACCCACTATGATAAGAGGAAATATGGCACCTATAATAGGAAGCTTTCCCATTCCAATGAGGAATGTCAAACATTTAGGCCAAAAAGCTCCAAAAGGAAAAATACTTCCTTTGTATGCATTATTAAGAGGTTGGAGACTTAGAGATTGATGTCAAAAATCCCAACTACATTGATCCACACTTGATGCTAATGCCCAAAGATAGCCTTTCCATCAACAAGGAAGTTGTTTGTACATAGAACTGTCAAATCAAGCACAAACTAGAATATATGGTCATTGATAATCGCAACCAAAATAACATTTTCTTGCTTCATTTGGAAAAGGAACTTAAGTTACCAACATAAACTCATCACAACTCACATTAGCTTGGATGGGTAAAAGATGCACATTAGCTTGTTTTAATCAATTGACAATAGATCGAATTCTTTTTAAGAAATGGAAATATTTTGCAAAATTGAAAATTGAAATTCAACCAACATATGACAAAATCCTGAGTGTAGATGGAGATAGTGGACCTGACTATAGTTCTAATTTCCCTGAGAATGAGATTAATAAGACACTCATTAATGAAGGGAAGTCCTGAAGATCCCCTAAGGTTCAAGAGACCAACACTCCTATCTATGATTTTCAATATGGTAGAAACTTTGGCACCCATAATGATGTGTGTCTCCAATCGGCACTACTAATTAAGTTTGAACAAAACAGTGCAAGATCATATATGTTTTGATTTCATAGTCATCCTACATATGACATGGAATATGATGAGGAATAAAAGAAGGTTGATCATATTATCAAGATTTTTTTGAACCATATGAGGAAAAGGCAAAAGGGTCCATTCCATTTGTTGAAGGCGTCCTTATTGAAGATAAATAGTCTTGTCATATTGGAAGAACTAACCAATATTCAGGCATACAAGAGGACTTCTGCAAATCCATAATTTATTAACTGCATAGTGACTAGAATCATTTCTAAGTTTCTCTCTTATTGTTAATAGTGATAATAATTGATCTTCAAAGGAGGTTATTCTCCTAACTACAAATGATATTCGGGTAGCTTTAATTTCCCATATAAAACAACCCCCTATCTAAAAAATTGATGCTGATGCCCAGCATAAAATTGTTCCTATGTATGATCCTGAAACATTGGAACTAAAGTCTCAATATTTCCTTCGACCAGAATGACCCAAGGAGGCCAGATATTTATAGGAATGGAGAGCCAGATATGGATCTCTCTCCCAACTCAAGGTAGAGTCTCAAAGGGCCCAAAATATACTCTCTACACCAAATTATTTGTGGGTTGTTCCCTAGTATTAGAAATAAGTTAGAGTTTCTTCTATTTCCTCCTTGGACCATTTTATACAAATTGGTTCCAAGATTGAAGCCAGGTTACATAAGACTATTCAATTCTTTTAGATGAAGGGAATTTCATCCTCATTTTATTTCTACTAATTACTCAGCCCAAAAATATTGGGTAGAACAAAGGAGAAACCTTTTCCATATACTCTACCCATTGTGGGAAGAAGAAATATGGCATCTATCATAGGAAGCTTTCCCATTCCAATAAGGAATGTCAAAAATTTAGGCCAAAGAGCTCCAAAAGGAAAAATGCTTCCTTTATAGGCATTATTGAGAGGCTGGAGACTTAGAGGTTGATGTCAACAATCCCAGCCACATTGATCCACACTTGGTGCTAATGCCCAAAGATAACCTTGCCAGCAATAGGGAATCTCTTTGTACATAGAATTGTCAAATCAATCACAAACTAGCATATATGGTTATTGATAATAGCAACCAAAATAACCTTTTCTTGCTTCAATTGGAAAAGGAACTTAAGTTACCAACCTCAACTCATCCAAACTCACATTAGCTTGGATGGGTAAAAGATGCACATTAGCTTGTGCTAATCAATTGACAATAGATTGAACTATTGCTAAAAGATGGCAAGATTTTGCCCAATATCTTATATGTTCTTACAAACAAAGATGAGAAGACTTACGAAAATAATATGATGATATCAAATGTAACTAGTTTCTCCTTTTCCTTCAAGTAATATAAGTGGAATTTAAAAAATAAAAGGAATACTACAAAAGAGGAATTCCACAAATGCAGATATATTGTAGTACATAATGTCAAAAATTTAATGCAGTCAATTGATGGAGTAAATGATGGAAAAATCAATGGGATCATTGGTGGTTGTTTGTCTCCTAAACAAGGGAGTTACAATTAGATCTTTACAAATACACTGTGATACATTCCCACTTGCCACCTGTCACCTAGTAGTACTCTCACCTCTTCCTCCTTGCTTACAAGGAATTGTTCCCTAAATTAGCGAAATGGAAACCAATATGCTAGGCTAATTAGTGCTCTAAACCAGTATGCTATTAGGAGAAATAGGAACTGTGTTATAAAACTATCTATGACACAACACCAAATTTCTGTTATGATGCATGACTGAAACTCACCAATACATTGAAGATGCTACACTTATGGTTCTATGTAACTCTTCACC
This sequence comes from Pinus tabuliformis, assembly GCA_031772625.1. NCBI lineage: Eukaryota > Viridiplantae > Streptophyta > Pinopsida > Pinales > Pinaceae > Pinus > Pinus tabuliformis. Next base: position 1,074,651,627 of record CM062816.1, read on the forward strand.
TCTGATACAATGACTACAGTGTGAACATACTTAAAATCTCCTTGAATACTCTCATAGATACAATTTATTCAGTTAACAGACTCAGTCAACCTCTGACTCCTTCCAAGCTCAAACCTCCCCTTTCAAGAGTCATTGATCACCAACAACTATCCTGTTGGTTGGGGAAGCTTAGCTTGAATATGCTCCAAGGTGTACCACTTGGTAGCTTGGGATGACTTTTATTTCATCCAAAACTAATAAAAAACTCAAGGCCTTTAGCAATGTACATGAAAAGGGCCTTGGACTAGGAATATGGGCGTCATTACTATTCTTTTCATAATAAGAATTAGTATGAGGGAAGGAGAAAAGGGGCTTTACTTCTAACATGAATCTTATCATGCTTATTGGTTATGAATTTGGCATTGATGTTGGGAAGTTATTAATGGTTTCAACAAGATTGTGGTCTCAATTTTTAATCCATTACAAACTAAATTGTCTTGCATGTTCTTAGGATCGATGAAGCTTGTTAATGTGCAAGTACAAATTCAATTAGTGTTCAAATTTCATCCTCAATGTTTCAGCAAGACCCTTAGCTTTCATTTTTGCAACTTTTAGGTGATTTTAAGATAAAATTTGAAGGATCTCAAGAGCATGCTAAAATTTCTCTACACCCTCCAGAAAAAGTCCCCTTTTCCAAGTTGAAATGATTAAATGTCTAGAAACATGGCTTTCAAGGATTTAGTTATATTTACGGAGGATTTTGGTATGACTATTCCTCTATTTCATCTAAGGGAAAATATTTTAAATGATTTGTAAGAGGAGAGTTTTCATGATATGGATTATAGGTTTTCATCTATGACAGAGTGTAAAATAGTGAATCTTTACAATACTAAATCTCCTAATCACAGAAGGAATGGTTGCAGTTTAAAAAATCCCTGTAAAACATCGACTTCTACATAAGAAAGTGGCTCAAATGAATGCACAATAATTTGAGATTTATGAACTACAATTTCATGTTTTTAATCATGATATTCTTATGGTTTTGGAAGCATAACCATTACAAGGTACCTCTTAGACATGAAACCAATAATGGATTTATATTCAAGTAAATAAAAATAAGCATCATCCAATAGTAGAAATTGAATAAGATTGTTTAAATCTAATCGACATGCACTTACCATCGATAGAAAACCCTCCATGTCATCTTTAGAAAGCTTTGGAAAGGCATGAAGGCCCTTTTGAATGTAGTGGAATGGATCCCAACCAAAATGGCAATACTCACATGTGTTTACTCAGCTTTCATTGCAGCAAAGGCTGGACTTGCCTGAGGGATCACTACGGAAACCTCCACTGGAAACATCTCAATGCAAGGTACCATCAACATATCCTCAGGCAGGGGCAAATCTACCTTCACTCTTCTGGGAAGAGGCTGGCAATGGATTCAACCAGCTTGCTGATTTTATCGATGAGAGGAGGCCTCAACCCATATGGATCCCAATGTGATGGAAATTTTAGTTTTTGGGATTTGGTTTCCATAGAAAAATAGTTTGGAGTGTTAGATTAGGCTCCAAATGGAATTTACAAAAGTGATTTTTGGTATTTATCTGTGGTTTCATGTCTGGAAGAAAGAATGGGATAGTTTTTACAGTATAAATCAAACCCTAATATATACGAGAAGTGTAGTCTCATGCTTTTAAAGATGAACTGAAAGCTACGAATGACTCACCAAGTTTTGAATACATTGAGAGGAGGACAGGAAGATAGATATTTCCAACCACAACGAGAATAATTGCCTCCAAGTTTTTGAATGAATATTCGATGGTAGCATTCGATATTAGATCTACAGGGATCAAGTGACAAAAGAATCGAGGGGCATTCGATATTGGGTTTGGCGCGATCAATGGACTATAGATTCATGCTGGGTCAGCTAGCCATAGAACCATAATTCACAACTCTCAGATATGTCATTTTCCCACAATATGAAAAGTTTGGTTTGTGGTTGGGAGGGGTATTTTAAAGAAAAATTGGCATTCGATATTGGGTCTGGCTTGATCAATGGACTAAAGATTTGTGTTGGGTTAGCTATTCGTAGAACCATAACTCAGAACTCTCTGATATTGTTATAGAAATTTTTTGGCACTTCAACCCCAATCATACATGTCCATAAACCAAGGGCTCCTAAGTCCCTAAAAGTGTTGCTCCACACCCTAAAGGAACAAGGTTAGCTGATTATATCATCTCCCAGAAGTTCTATATAGAAAATGGCTCAGAACTGGTCAAAGCTGGGCCATACAGATTGCCCAATGCAGAGGGTGCGATGCATCTCACCTGCTCAGTGAAAAGGGTGTGATGCATACTTGAAATCCCTTCTATAGGGTGCGATGGGCGAGAGTAGACAAATGGAAAAGACAGTTTGCAAGGCAGATCGTCGTGGAATCTTTCAGAAACTTCTCCTGTGACTTTTTCCTCTCTGAATTCGCCCAAGGATGAGTAAGAAATCATCAATCTCCAAGTGGAATCAAGAACTATCAGAGAGAGGACACTAATCAAAATCCCAGAAGCTGACTCAATCCCCTGCAATCATCTATATATGGATCCCTCATCCCAAAGATCCAGAGGCTGGAATTTTGTATCTTGTAAGGAAGTGTTGTTGGTTTCTTGTTGGAATATCATAGTGTTGAGTGATCTAAGCTTTTCATGAGGTGAAGAAGGGCTTTCATGCTGGGAGGATGACGTTGGGTCAGAACAATTGGTTGTAATCCTCTTTGCTATTATTGATATTAATAAAGCTATTCAAGTTTTCCTCCACATTCTTGTATGTTTGATGATATATGCATTTGTGTGGTCAATATATATCTGGTCCTATATTGTTTGTGATTGTAGGTCTCTGTTCTTCAATAGTATTATGTTGCTTTGATTCCACAGGTGCTCTTTGAAGCTAGGTAGACGAAGGAAAAGCGGCAAGGATCTATCAGAAGGGAGAGCAACCAAGCAAGGAACCAAGCGCAAGACTGAGGTTGGTGTTCTTTGTTCCCCTCTTATCTACTTCTCATAAAGGAAAGAGAAAGTAGTTTTAGTTTATTTGTTTCTAAGATAGCTATGAGTCTTAGTGGGACTAGCAGCTCCAAGTGGACACTAGATTTCCCGATAACAAAATGGCGACTCTGTTGGGGAGCGAATAGATTGTTTGCTTGTCTATATTTGTTTTTTTTTATAAACTTACAGATGGAGCCTGAAGTCAAGCCAGCTAGCCTTCGAACTACATTTGTTATACAAGTGAAATTTGATCAATGTTGCTTCAGTCTATCTCCGGGTTTTGTTTACAAATTGAACAATTGATTTGCATACCTTCTAATTTCGCTAGTGGTGGCTCTAATTACATCATTAGATCAACCCCTGTGATTTATATTTATTGAACATCACTTGCTCAGCCTAAATCCCTGAACTGGGATGCAAACTGTGACCAAAGACCAAGTAGAAGTCTCGTCCTGGTACCATCGCACCCTCTCTTCAAGGAAGTTTGTATGCATCGCACCTCCCATGTGCAGTAGGTGGGATGCATACTGGTTTCCCTGTGTAACAGGTGCGATGGTCAGAAAAGGCTAATTTTGCCTTCAGACTTTGGTTTTTCTTCACACTCTTCAGCTCTATTCAGGATTTTTGCTATCTGTGATCAGTATACCACTATGGAAACCCCCTTCCTTTCCATCATTCAACCTCCATTGTGCAAAGAATTGTAAATGTTTTTTATGTATTGTGCGCCATTTACAGTTCTCTTTTACAAAAAGTAGCATAATCAAACTGTCATATTTTGATTTGAAAGTGTCGCGTGTGTTGCTTTCAGTCAAAGAAAATAATTCTATTGTTCTTGATGGTCGATTATACAGTCACTCTTGTATTTGATTTGAATTAGTAGTTTTTCAAGTGTCAAAAGAAGTTTTCAATTCAAGATAGCAAAGTGTCATCATTATCTTTCTTTCGTTTTTGAAGAGAAATTTGTTAGTACTGTTGCTTTGAAAAGATAATTGAGATTTGTACTTAGCATTCTTCTTGTCATTCACACATTAAGAAACCTGAAAACAAATACATGCATGTGCATTTGCATTTAGACTGCTTGTTGGTTTAATTTAGGACAGTGCATCTAGTGTGTGCTCTCTGCTCTATGTTGAAAGAATATCATCTCTCTTTCTTTAGTAGCTAGGATTTTCAGTGCAAGAAGAAGATTAAACGATTGTTTATCATCTTAGATTGCATTTTAGGAATTGTATGTCAACATCACGTGGTGAACCTGAAAGGCAAATTTCTTAAGAAAGATCAACTGTAAAATAAATTCAATGAACATAAAAATGCTTTGGAACCTAATGCACAACATTTAGAAGCCTAGGCTAGAGATGTATTCCAGTGTCGTAAAGCCTGGTAATTGTCACTTTCACTGTTGGTTGAGTGATTCCTCCTCTTTGAGACAAGTGCTAGTACGGACTTGTGCTCCCATGTACCATAGAGTATATATTGGGAGACCACAATAGGCTATATCCTTTATCCATAGGAATCCGTGTCTACTGCCCTATCGATCGTAATGCATTGAACACAGCATTCGGGAAGATTGACTACCATACCGTAAAAAGTATTCTGTAGTTTTGCGATTGGTTTGGTAATCCCTCTGTCTAGTTTTCCAGAGTAGTCTCTTTCGTTCCTTTTCAAACTCCTTAAAGGAAAAGGTCCATCTGAGCACTTGTCACTTCGGGCTCATTAAAAATCGAAGGCGACTAGAGTCATCTTTTGTTTTTTCTCGACTCTTAAAAATTGAAAAACAAGTTGTGTCAAAGCATCTAAAAGTTATTTTAATCGGAATAATATCACCATTCTTGCGTTGGTCTTAGGTTGAGAAAAATGGAGTCCACCAACCAAAGATTTCCCTTAGAGGAAATCCTAGTCCTTTCTCCTCTTGGGGAGATGTTGGTGCACCTCATATGGCCACATTGTCACTTCCAGGATTGATGATTGACTTGCCAATATGGCTCTTCTCGACCTCCGTCATTCAGAACACCATCATTCCTGAACAATCGAGTCAGCAACTGGATGATACTAAAGTTACCCCCCAATCTTCTACTTCATCCGATTCTCCATCTCCTCCTTCCTCTTCGCTTGATAAAGCTAGTAAAGCCAAAAGTCAAGTAAATAATAAGGATAAGAAGGGGAAGGAGAAGAAAGAGAATAGGAAGAAGGAGCCAAAGGCGAAAAGGAGTAACCGAGCATCGTCTAGTGAAAATTTGCACACTGCACTGTCCAAGCCTAAATATCCATGTGTCATTTGTAAAGGAGACCACTATCATCGAGATTGTCCTTGCATCCCTCGGATCTTAAGGGACTGGTATCCTCTTTTGCACAATCTGGTGTCATCAACCTCTGAAGATCATGTTGAAAGTACACCATCAACTAGTGAAAGCGAAGCATTTGGACAGAAAAGGAAATGTAAATTTCCTTGAAAACTATGTGAAGGCGATCACGTCGTCCACCGTTGTCCCTTCCTGGATGAAGCTAAAAGAGTCTTGGATAACCGTCCTACTTCATTGCTACAACTTCCTACTGGATACAAGAAACTCTTGCCGAGTCCATCACTAGTTGAAAATCCAACTAACACGACATTTTGGTCGATCGAAGCATCTATCATTGAAGATAAACCCACTGAGTCCATACCAGACGAAAGTCAAAGGGTTGAGGCAGTATTCGACCTGGTCTTATCTTCGGAAGGTCCATCTTCAGATGATACAATCATCGAAGAGAATGGGAATGACACCATTCAAATTCTTTTTGTAAACACAGACTTCGATGAACATGGGGGCAATCTACCCGTTCCTTTACCGCAGGAAGGATGTTCGTCAGAGTCATATCCGGCCGTCTATTCGGTCCCACCTCAAAGCAACCTAGTCGTTTCCTTCGATTGGAATCTACTAGGTAGACCCAGTTTACCGGCTAGTGTACCATTCTGAATCATTGTACAAGCTTACAAAATGGTCATGGTTGGTACCATCATGGATGAAGGGGCTTCTGTGAGTATCCTTTCCTCAACTGCTTGGGAAGCGCTTGGTTCGCCATCGCTTCTACCTGAGATGAGAAATCTGACAGGCTTCGACAAAGGAACTAGTCGACCATTAGGGATCCTTCCCATTGTGCCCATAACGTTGAGAAGGAAAACCATTTATATGAACGTAATGGTAGTCTAAGGACCTCTAGATTATAATCTACTCCTTGGGAGCGACTATATTTATAGCATGGGAGCCATTGTCTCATCACTCTTTAGAGTAATGTGTTTTCTGCATGAAGTCCGAGTGGTCCAGCTCGTAGACCAGCTTTCATTCCCCGGCTCACACATAGCTAATAGTCAAATGCCATCCCTAAATGGTCTTTTCACGCAAGGAATGTCTCATCATTCTCCATTCCGTCCACCTGAAGAGTGCGAGTAATTCAGGAGGACATGATTGAAACCCAGGGGGCACGCACCCTGGTCTGTTTCAGCAGGAAAACCTTGGGTATAGGGTAAGTTTCCGCGAAGGATTTAAGACAGTTCTGACGCCCGTCCATATAGGAAGAGGGAGCTAGACCGGGATAAGATTCTTTTGTCAAGGTTAGGCGATTGGAGCCTTTGTCCAGATGGACTAAGCCGAGGAAGTGTTTCTATCTGCTGTGTGGATGGAAACTATCTTGTGAACGTGAGAACTTCTAAACGGTAACCTAGAAACATTACTTCACTATACCTGGGGGCATGCAAACCTTTTTGCCTGAAAGTAAAGAGTGACCATTTATTTTCTTAGTTTGTATTTTCTCAACCCTTTAAACTCGTAGGATTGGTCATTCCTAGCTTGCATAATGAAAGGATCTAGAGCAAAGTTTCGAATGGTGCAAGCTCCCTAAAAATTGAACCTATCGATGAGACATCCTTATTATACGACTGGCACAAGCAGTTTTTATGCGAAGTTCAAGCTTGCTAAAAATTAAACCTTAGCGATGAGCAAATGTTTCCCCCAGAGTTTAAGCTCATTAAAAAATGAACCAATCCCCGGTAAATAACCATTGTGAATGCATTATCATCAGCTTTGAGCCCTGGTCGTGTTCTTACCATCACCTCCACTCTGTTTTAGCTGATCATTCACCTCCATTTGATTGTTTACCCCTTTTGAGGAACAGCTGTCAAGAGTGATCCTATTAGCCATCCTTGTGACACTACCATGATTGGAAAAATCCAAACCTTACCTGGAATCAGCTGCTACCTGAAATTATCACTCGCTCCTCTAAAAACGCGTCTCTTTTAAGCTGTTTTCATCTGACTCAGAAAATATGAAAAGATTACCGAGAAATTGGCCTCTCCAGCTCATTAAAGCTACCAGAAGTACTATCCCTCCTTTAGATTTTAATCTTTTTAGACCTGAGGGATTATTACACAGAAAGATCGAGCGCTTGTTTTGTTCGACTTGTTAAAATTACCGAAAATTCATCCCTTTTGTATTATTTTATACTTTTTCGGACTTAAGGGATTATATGACGAAAAATGATTATTGGAGTTTCCTTTACGTCCCTTTAAGACTCTCTAAAATTGAAAAGGACCGAGTTATCTTTGTCGTTAAACTCGTTAAAACCGAATAGCGACAAACTTTTCCATACAGACAAGAACTAGTTTCACTGTCGCTAGGCTCGTTAAAGCATAGCGACGGGTTTGCCCGAAGGGAAAATTATAGAACAAGCATATGTTATCCTCCTCAAGCTTGACAAAAATAAAGAGGTACTGGTCAACAATGACTGGGGAAAAATTGGGAAGAAATCTTGAAGAAACTTTATTGGTAGCAAGTCGCTCTTGAACATGACACTTTCACTCCACATTCGAGTTGGGTTGGGTTATTCAGTTCACCATCATATCACCATTGGTCCATCGCACCATCCATATTTGGGGTTAACACTACCAATCCATGTCAGTGTTGCTAGTATGTTCAAGAGAATTCGCTCAGAGAATTCACCTGTGTCTCATCCGCTGCAATACATTCACGCTCCATTCTTTCATGACGGCCACCCTGAACCCTGTATCATCAAATAGTTTTCATCTCCAAAATCATTTACTCTATTCCATGTAGTAAATGTGGGATTCATTAAGGCCCTCCTACGATGGGTCGTTTCTTGTCGACATCAACTCATTATCCAAGAAGTCAACTTAGGAACAACCCTTTCAGTACTTTGAAGCTTGCATGCCTCAATGGCAAGTTTCTCACTTCCGGTGACATGTTTATATCAATGGCCTTCGACCGAAAGATTTTGCGTGGTGTTTGACGCCAAGTCCCTTTTCACACCACCCGAATTGTACTGTAGTACCTTGAGGATCATCATCATTAACGGTGATTCCTCTCGCGCTTGTTAACAGCTTACATCATTGGCTGGTAATCAGGCGATGTCTTTCCATCTTTGACTCCAGAACATCTTTCACATGGATAGACTTGTACTCTGAGTGAAGATTGGACGAGTTTGAAGACCCCGTATCTAGTTTCATCCATCCGGGCTGCAATATGTTCAGGAAAATAAAGACATCGAATGTACATCATTGTTGCACATATGATCATCCGAATCAAAGGATGATGGATCTATCAGAATCATCAGTCTGCCACACAGACGGTTGTCTATCTTATGTAGGTGAAAATGAATTTATAAAGCTAAGCATGGGAATGCCCGCCTCGGCTAGATCATGAAAGATACTATGAAGATAATGTATTGTATTGTATCTTATTACAGGTCTCCTTCCAGCTCGAAAAAACTTTGGATCCTCATGATAAAGCATTTCACCTGACATCAAAAGATTAACGACCTCATGCTTTAGGGGGCAACTGTTATAGACATTTTTGGGCACTGCGACCCCAATCATACATGTCCATCAACTAAGGGCTCCTAAGTCCCTAAAAGTGTTGCTCCACACCCTAAAGGAACAAGGTCAGTTGATTATATCATCTCCCAGAATTTCTCCATAGAAAATTGCTCAGTACTGGTCAAAGCTGGACCATACAGACTGCCCAGTGCAGAGGGTGTGATGCATCTCACCTGCTCAGTGAAAAGGGTGTGATGCATACTGGAAAGCCCTTCTATAGGGTGCGATGGGTGAGAGTAGACAAATGGCAGAGACAGTTTGCAAGGTGGATTGTCGTGGAATCTTCCAGAAACTTCTCGTGTGACACTTGCCTCTCTGAATTCGCCCAGGGATGAGTAAGAGACCATCAATCTCCAAGTGGAATCAAGAACTATTAGAGAGGGGACACTAATCAAAATCCTAGAAGCTGAATCACCCCCCTACAATCATCTATATATGGATCCCTCATCCCAGAGATCCAGAGGCTGGAATTTTGTATCTTGTAAGGAAGTGTTGTTAGTTTCTTGGTGGAATATCATAGTGTTGAGTGATCTAAGCTTTTCATGAGGTGAAGAAGGGATTTCATGCTGGGAGGATGACGTTGGGGCAGAAGAATTGGTTGTAATCCTCTTTGCTATTCTTGATATTAATAAATCTATTCAAGTTTTCCTCCACATTCTTGTATGTTTGATGATATATGCATTTGTGTGGTCAATATATATCTGGTCCTATATTGTTTATGGTTGTAGATCTCTGTTCTTCGATAGTATTATGTTGCTTTAATTCCACAGGTGCTCTTTGAAGCTGGGTAGACGAAGGAAAAGCAACAAGGATCGGTCAGAAGGGAGAGGAACCAAGCACAAGACTGAGGTTGGTGTTCTTTGTTCCCCTCTTATCTACTTCTCATAAAGGAAAGCGAAAGTAGTTTTAGTTTGTTTGTTTCTAAGATAGCTACCAGTCTTAGTGGGACTAACAGCTCTGAGTGGACACTAGATTTCCTGATAACAGATATGTCATTTTCCCGCACTTTGAATAGTTTGGTTTGTGGTTGGGAGGGGTATGGTAAAGAAGAATTAAAGGTTCAATTTCAAAAAAGGATTAAAATTTTCCAATGCTAAAAAATACTATATTTTCTTTTCACTTATGTATTTTAATTGTATGCGAGAAATTAATAGGCTTTTACATGTTGTTGGTTGTGATATTAGGTAGTATTTATTAATAATAATCTAATAACTTTAATAGGTTTTTACATGTTTTTGGTTGTGATAATAGGTAGTATTTATTATAATAATAATCTAATTTTAAGGTTATATTTTTATGCAATGATTTTTCTATTAAAGTTTATGGAGGAAAAATGTGAGATATTGGAAGGAAACAAGTGATTTTAACTTGGTTGTATTGAAAACATTTAGGTGTTCTTGCATATTAGGTGGGTAAAAATAAAATAGAGTATATATTATTATTATCCAATTTTAAGGTCACGGCCAAGCCAGACACCAAATTGGTGTATGAGACCCATTTGTTTGTGGGATAAGGGACCCACCTCCATGTAGCGATATGACTGCTAAGTCTATGAAGGTATACATACTAATAGTTAAAAAAAAATGTTAGTTTATTAAAATTCATATGCCAAATTTGGAAGGAGTAGGATACACATCCTTCTTTAGGTTAAATATATTCAAATTGTTGCGCGAATGGGGTTTTAAAACCCTATGTTTTCATCTTGAGAAAATGGATTTCTCTCATAGTCATTCGTGTAAGTTAGGTTGTTATAAGCAAAGTAGGTGCTTTTCCTTAAGACATGAAAAATTCATTTTAAGCAGTGCGATAATGTGGTTTCAATGAGGCATTGAAAGAGGGAATGAGCATGCACATTCAGGATGCTAGTGTTAGGTTCTGCTTCAGGCATGAGTGCACGTCTAAGAAGACTCTAACAAAGGTTGAAGATTTTGAATAGTTAGAGATGTTGGAGGGTTGTAGTCTCAATTAGAGGTTTAGACAAGTAATTTAAGCACCATGAGAAGTTGTGAAGAAAACTTAATACATTTGACAAGTTGCACGAATTAGCAAACTTTGTAGTGGTACTAAGCAAACATTCCTTGATCAAAGTTCATACCCTCTCCTTAGCACTACGACTTTGCAAGATGAAGAAGAAATGTGAAATAAATGTGCAACCCACTAAATAAGTTAGCAAGGTTGTTGTAACATATATAGGTGGTCATGTCGTGTTGCAACAAGAGGTGTTGTCCCACTCCCATTTTCGATAATTTGTCAACCTTTGAATTTAATTCTTCGTGAATGTGATCAAATGATGTGACCCTAAAGATTCTAATAAGCTCCATAACTCTGATCATATGATCCAATAAAGAAGCGTATAAGGAAGTATAACCTTTCATCCAATCTATAACAGCCTTTGAATCCCCTATGAATTGTAAGTTTAGATTGTTGAAGTGTCAGAATAAAAATGACTAACATAAACGACTAATTCATATTATTGTAGTTCTGGTTAGATAGTCGTATTTTTGTTCCTGGACTAAATTAGTCATTCACCTTAGTCATTGTTAGTAGTATTACTTCTTATCTAGTCGTATATTTTAACTCGAGACTAAATTAGTCATTTATGTTAGTCGTTTTTAGTTGGGTCTCTTAATATTGCTAATTTTTTGTAGTATTTCACTTGGAAATGTTGTGGTGACTAATGTTTTTAGTCACCTAGTCACTAGTTTCACCATTTTCTACTAGTGACAGAAGATTCTACACACAGGGTTATGGTAGCCAAACCTTCATAAGGATTCAAAAGCATATTGCAAGTCGTGTGATGTATGTCAAAGAAAAGGTAGGCCATTGTGGAGAGATGAAATGCCTTTGAATCCACAAATAACGTTGCAACCTTTTGAGAAGTGGGCAATAGATTTTGTAGGACCCATTTAGCCACAAGGGAAGAGGGTGGCGAGGTACATTGTCACTATGATAGAGTATTTGATTCATTAGGAAGAAGCGTAGCTTGTGAAGGATTGCAGGGGCGTGACAACCACGAAGTTCCTATTTGAGCATGTACTGACACGATTTGGATGTCCAAGGATATTGATGAGTGATCGTGGTACACACTTCCTAAATGAGACAATCAGTGCACTAATGGAGAAATTTTAGGTATATCACCAGAAGAGCACACCTAATCATGCATAAGCTAACGGGACACTGGAGACATTCAACAAAGTGCTTGAAAATGTGCTAACCAAGGTTTGCAATGCTCAATGAAGAGATTGGGACCTACACATACTTGCAGTATTGTGGGCTTATCGAACAACAAGTAAAAAGCTAATGGGACAAACCCATTTTAGGCTTGTCTATAGTGTGGAAGCCGTATTTCCTATGGAATACATTGTGCCCAGTCTGTGCATAGCAGCGCACATAGGTATGATGGATCATGGAGCCCTGGAAGAAAGACTCACACAATTGGATGAGCTCGAAGAAGAAATATTTTTGGTTGTTGTCACACAAAATATTGTCACCGTGACATTCTGCAGTCAGTATGAGTCTATCACCACTCATACTTTCCTCCTATGCAAGTCTTAAACCTCAGCTCTTCATGTCAAGCCTTGAAAAATGAGAGAAATTCCTTGCAAATCTCTGAAACGCTGGTTTCACACTTTCTCTTAGCATTACCTACGGTCCCACACCCCCTGGTCATGTTCCCTGCAGACTTGCCCGCTCTGTTTTTGTGTAATGGGTGTGGACCCTTGTAAAAGTCAAAAAGGCACAAGTAGATTCTTAAAAAATCACTTTGGGTTATTTCTGGAAGCTTCTAGAGGGAATCTTGAGGTGGCAAGTTCACTCCTTGGTGGTTCATGCATCCCATAACTAAAGGAGCTAACCCCTTGATGTGAGGAGCTTATCCCTTTGAAGGAGGACTCTATCTCTTCATAGGTGGACCTGGTAACTTCCTTCCTCTGCACTATAAAACGAGGCATTGGGTTGGTTACTAAGGAGGTTGAAAGCTGAATATTTTTGAGGGTAAATGCTGTTGGAATTTAGACTTCCTAATTGAGCTTGAGAGGAGATATTACATACCTTTTGACCTCATTGGGAAGAGTGTGAAGCTTGTCAAAGTAGGGGAGATTCTTGCTTGGACCCTGGGAGGAGCTTGTATAGCATCAAGGTACCAAGGTTGTAAAGTTCTTCTTTGTTTAAAGTTAATACAATCAAGTTTATTTTTCTCAATAAGTTGTCTTCTATAGTTTATTTTGTGGATTCCTTGATCACCATGATGAATATGATTTATTATATTGGCTATGCAAGTGTTATTTGATGTGTGCTTGTTTGTTTTTGCAGGTTCTTTAAAAGGAATCTCATTCAGATGGTCGAAGCATGGCTGCCACAAACTAGCGTTGGAATTAAGGTAGGGTATAAGAACACCTTTTGGATTTTATTTATAAATCACAATATTTAGAGAAAGGTAGATTTGCTTGTTCTGCTTGTTGCTAGATATCAGTTGATACTAGGGAGATCGGTCTTATCCACAAGAACGATTTATCTGGCCAACAAAATGGCAACTACACTAGGGACTTCAATTTTGGTTTTTGCCTTTACTTTTACTCTGACTTGAGAAACTTTTTCTCTGTTTCTAGTTTTTTCTTGATGTGTGTGGGATTGGGTAGTTATTTTAGATTCTGAATTGTTTTTTTTTTTTTCACACTTTTGAAAGAGGACCGCACTTTCTGTTTGTAACACAGTGCGAACATCCCCGCACTGTTGCTTTACTACACAGAGCGGTACCGCACCTGGTTATACCGGATGCCTGCAGACCCTGTCAAATTTTTGAAAAACCTAAAATCTATTCATCCAGTTAAGCTTAGGATTTGTTTATGTTTTTTAGCCTCTGCCCAGATCTGCATGTGTCTTGTTAGAAACTTCTTGTAGGTGAGTTCCATTGGCATTTTGGTTTTAGGTGATTTTCTAGAAGTTTTGTGTGCTTGGCTTGATTTTCGTTTGGTCTTTGTAGTAACTCAGAGTTTAGAAGCCTAAGAAACCTCAGATTACCCTGGTTTTTGTTGGTCTTCTTAATGAGTCTGACTGATTTGTAAAATTCGCCTTTGGTGAGAAATAGATCTCATTTTCTCTTTGCAAAGCTTTGAAAGAACTTGTTTTGAAAGTTTTGAATTTCATTTTTAAAAAGAAAACATAATATGGGTGTTTTTTTATTGATTTGTTATTCTGAATGAATTAGTCCTTAGTTTTCTTAATAACTAAGTAAAACGTCCTTGAAAAGAAATTTTGTAAGCTTTTACTTCAATTAGGTTTTTAGAAATTGTAGATCTCAAGATTAGATTTTTCATAGTTTTGAGTGTTTTCTAGAAATTTTAAAATCTCTTTTGAAAAGAATTTGTTTTGGAAGTGGTTGATGCCCCTCTAGATTACAACCTTCTCTTGGGTCATAGTTGGTCTTACGCTATGACGGCTATTGTTTCATCAGTCTTTCGGCTTATAAAGTTTCCTCACAATGGAAAGATCATAACTATAGACCAGCTAACTTACTTTTCATCCGACCCAGCCTCTTCTGAAAGTATCCAGCATGTCGGCAAAACAACTATCCCTTACAAGGATGTTGGAGTAGGATTAGTTAAAGATTTTGGTTTACTAGGAACTTTTTCCTTTCCTCCTCCTAACATATTGCCTTCTACTGCAACCATTCATATGATTTCATCAGACACTATTGTTTATGATGATCCTTGGATCGTACCTTCTGAATCTGAGATGGATTCATTTGGTGATACTATGCCTTTGAGTCCCTATGAAATTGCGTATCAGGCTGTACAGTCATTTTCCAACTCTTATTCAACCGAAATTGATCTAATGAATGTGGTCCATGGAGAATCACTTTCAACATCAAACTCAGATTCAACAACTTTTTCCGAACTTGTTCATACTGATGAGCAAATTTGTGAAATTTTGTCTGTTGATGACTTACCATGGGAAGATCTTCATCATAGATCTTCGTTCTTACCTAAGATTGATCATTTTGAAAATGATTTTTCATCTATTTTTACTACTGATTATGTCAAAGAACCACAGAATCCATTGCAAAATCCTGATTCTGAGTTAAATTTGGGAAATATTTCTCGAATGGTTCCTATTGACATTTCAGTTAAACCTGGAATTGTTGAAAACATTCATATAGGTGCCTCTTGTATGGGAAATGAACTTCAAACATATAAGGCCCTATTTCAAGAATCCCGCGACATGTTTGCCTGGTCATATGAAGAAATGTCAGGAATTGATCCAGCAATCGTTGTTCATGAAATCAAAACTTACCCAGATACTAAACCCGTCCGGCAACGTTTGCGTCAGATCCACCCGCGAAAAGCTGCTGCTATTAAAGTAGAAAGTGAGAAATTACTTAAAGCGGGTTTCATTTATCCAATTCCCTTAATGGATTGGGTATCGAATATTGTTCCTGTAAACAAAAAGCAAGGAACAATAAGAATATGTATCGATTATAGGGATATTAATCGAGCTTGTCCCAAAGACAATTACCCAACTCCTTATATCGATCAAATCATTGATGATTGTGCTGGCAGTGAAATTTTCTCCTTTATGGATGGTGTCACATGGAATAAGTCGATCTTGCGAACAAGATAAACCTTCCTAGAATCTAAAGAAGACCTAATGACAAGCAAACCAACCAGACACTATCTTTCTCTAAATATGCTTTCATAAACAATGGCAAACAAGTGTTTTAAGGGCCTACCTTAGGTCCAACGCAAGTTTGTGGATGCCCTCGCTCCTTCGATCCAAATGAGCTCCTTTGTCGCAAATCTGCAAACACAAACAAGGCAAACAAATTAAATAGCACTTGAAAAGCCACTATCATAAAACATATTTAACATGAAAGTCAAGGAGTCCATGAAACAAATAACATAAGATACTTGTTGAGAAAAATGAGTTTGATTGTATTAATTCAAAATAAGAAGAACTTTACAACCTGTGCCTTGACGCTGTACAAGCTCCTCCCAGGGTCCAGCAAGAAGTCTCCTCTACTTTGACAAGTTTCACTCACTCCCCAATGAAGCCAAAAAGGTATGTGATCTCTCCTCTTAAGCTCAACTAGGAAGTCTTGATTTCACCAGCATTTACCCCCAAAAATGTTCAGGTTCTAACCTCTCCAACAATCAGCCCAATGCCTGAATTTATAGTGCAATAGAGGGAGGTTACTAGGTCCTCCTTCAAAGGGATAAAGCCCTCCTTCAAAGGGATAGCTCCTCTCATCAAGGGATTAGCTCCTTCTCTTTTGGGATGCATGAAACACCTCAGAGCGAACAATCCACGTCAAAATTCCTTCTAGAATCCTCTAGAATTAACCCAAAGTGAGTTTTTTAAGATAAAACTTGCGCCTTTTGACTTTCACAGGGGTCCGCACCCACACCTTTAGGGACAGAGCGGGCAGGTCCGCAGTTTTTGTAAACAGAAGGTGCGGGACACAGGTGACAGTGAGAGAAAGTGCAGAACCAGAGTTTCATTGATTTTCAATGTCTTTCTCCCATTTTCAAAGCTTGACTTGAAGAGATGAGGTCTGAGACTTGCTTAGGAGGACAGTACAAGTGATGATAGACCCATACTGACTGCAAATAATCATGGTGACGATATTTTTGTGTAACAGATTGCCCCCTAAAGTGCGAAGTTTGTAGTAGAGGAGGATTTCATTTATCATTTAGGAAGAGTGAAGTACTTTATCATTTCGAGGATCATCTTGTGGAGGGCCTAGTTGGAACCTGTAAAAACATTCAATGCAAGATATATATATGATATCATATCATCGCTGAGGTAGGCATTCCCATATTCAGATCAAAACTGACTAGAAAACTAACTACTGCTTTGATACAGGAATAATCTTGTAAAACATCACAAGTATAGACTCACGTGGACACAGTATGGACGTAGCCATCTGTTTATGAATAGTCCATTATATAATGAATACAAAATTCCTCGCAGCCTTGATTGTGGAAACTAGATCCAGGGTCTTCATTTCCACTTCCCAAAACAGTACGATTCTATCCATGCGAATGAATGTGTTGATGTCGAACATGGTAGAAACCACTTGATTACTAGTCAATGATGTAAACTGTTAATAAGTGTGAGAGAAACCACCAGTGGTGTCAATGGCTCTCAAAGTACCCAGTATAATCCATGAGATGCGAATAAATGTTTTGATGTCGAACATGTCACGGAATCCTTTGATCGAAGGTCAATGATGCAACCTGTCGTCAACGGTGAGAAAATTGCCATTGAGGCATGCAGATTTCAAGGTACTGACGATTTCTAGATCATCTTTCTAGATGATGAGCTGAAGTCGATAGAAAGTTATCCGTCGTAGGCAAGCCCACAACACGAAATCATAGATCAAGTTGAAGAAATTTAGTTGCAAGGACTGACTCAGGGATGGTCAAGATGGATGACAGATATTTTACAGATGAATGGCTTATTGGCAGTGACCTCTTGAACACATAACGACACGATAGATGGTTTGGTGACAATTGACCCAAAGTTAATACCCAGAAACTGGCTGAAGACTCTCAATGTGGTTTGATCAACTGTTAGGCAAAGGATTTCCCAACCCAAGTGAATAAAAGTGTCGTGTTCAAGAGCGGTTATAAAGTATGACAAACAGGCTCATTTTTCTCTCTTTTCCCCCACCATTTATGGAAAATACCTCTTTATTTTTAACAAGCTTGAGAAGGATAACATTTTCTTGATTATAAGCTCATCCTTCGGATGAGTCCAACTTAGTTTAAATTCGAACCCTAAGAAGGAGTGGTTCGTTCCCGTTTGTAATTGAACAGGTCCTTTACTGTGAAATTTTAATGAGTCCAGTATAGGAGAAACTCGGCGTTTTTCAATTTTAGAGAGTCTGAAAAAACTTAAGAAGACTCCAGGGTTGACCTTTTTCGTAAATTTGTGTCTCCCAAGCCCGAAAAAGTATAAAATAATACTTGAGAGAACTGCTTGATCTTTACGACCAAGGAGTACTTTTCATCATTAGTGCCCTTGATCCGAAAAAGTAAAAAAGTGATCAACGACACGTCATTTTATAACCAATATCAAATTTGAAACGACAAAAATCCGGCAATCTTTTCATGTTTTTACGATCGGAAAAGAGTTGTAAGTGGACCGTCTTTTAATTCCGTTTTAACGAGTTTAAAAGAAAAACTCGGCAATCATTTCATGTTTCAGGAGTCAGAAAAGAGCTTAAAGGTGACTCTAAATGCTTTTTCGTCGAAAATGATAGATTTTTCCTGAATAATCTGTTATCCTGCACAAAAATGCAAACATTACTCATACCTGTTTGAAATGGATAAAAATGTCGCAAAAATACCTTTCCAATGTGAAACATAAACAAATTTGCAATTTATTTACTCAAAAAACTTATAAAAAGGGCCTTCGTCAATTCATTTTTACCATTTGAGTTTTGGGTGAGAAAATAGTGCTTTTGTTCAGAAAACTTACCGTGAAGATTGCGGAAAATCCAACCGTTGGAATCGAACGTCGTCTTCTCCAGGTAATCCACATCATCCTACTCTTCATTTTTGACTGTTTCAATTTTTGTTTTAGTCATTCATTTCATTTTTTGGGAGGGTTTTTAGGCTTAAAACCCGCGCGCAGGGGCCCACAAGTTTACCACTGCTGGCCTGCGGACCCCGACTTTTTCTCCATTGGGAAAAAGCCAGGGGTCCACACCTTCCATGTAGACAAGGTGTGGTCCCATGCACTGTGTCTGACCCAGAGGGTGCGGTCCCCATCGCAAGGGTTTTTAACCCAAAAATTCTCAAAATTGGACCAAACAAAATAATTTCTAGCATTTTAATTTATCTTTATACTTGATGCAGAGAGTACATCATGCTAGATTGGCGTGAACGAGAGCATGAGGACGTGGATGCTGCTGCATGGAATCATCAGCCTTCACTTGATGCTTTGAGGGCGTACGGCTTGTACAAATTCTGATCCATTCTTGGCATGAGGGCTCAAGTGGATTTCTTACAGTGGCTGGTTGACAGATGGAGCATACAAGACTAGTGCTTCTTCATTGGTGGCCACCAGCTCGAAATCGAGCCAGCGGACATATATTTCTTGACTGGTTTGCCTAAGAGAGACGAAGACTTGACTCTGTTTGGGGCTAGGCCAGGTGGCCAATCTGTCGATAGCCTCCGGCTAGAGTACTGCAACAGCTAGGCTAGAGACAAAGGGATAGACATAAAGACCATATCTCATCCTGAACTCATGGTGATTGCGTTTACTGTCACCAAACTTTGCGGGGCTGCCGCATTATATATTGCCACCGGATCCTAGATGTGTATGGTAGTTGATTGCTTTCGAGGCACCATCTTCAACTGGTGTGATGCTATGTTGGCCAATCTGAAAGGCCAACTGACTAGGGCCAAGAACGAACAACTAAAGACCTTTGGTTATGGGACTTTGGTTGTGAGTTTTGGCCTGGAGAGGGTTCCCATGTTGATCCTGCAGCACCTTACTATTGGAGTTGGGCTTCCTCGAGAGCCCAAATTGATGCGATGGGTCGCAATTATGGCCCGTTACCCGGACGAGAGGACAGAGGTTGCTCGATTCAAACCTGAGTATTTCCAATGGCTAGAAAACTAGGTCTTTTCTATTTAGGACTTCCCTTACGCTGGGGTAGATTTTTGTGGTGACCCAGACATGGCTCTTCCACCAGGAGAGCAGTGGGATGACTCAGGTAAAATCATTTTCAACATTTTTCCTATTTTAATTTTTTTATTATTTTTCCATCGTCTCAAAACTGATAACAAAAGTTTGAAATGTAGATGTGGGTCCACAGCGACCAGCCGCTCTCCGGCCTTACGAGAGGAAACAACCAATTGCAGCCATGCCAGGCCCACAGGACGAATCAGCAGAGGTTCTGGCCGAGTTGGAGGGTCATCTTGAGCACTTGAAAGGAGATATTCCGGAGACCACTGTAGATGACATTCCTCATCGACTTCAGCGCTATGTGATTGGGGTCCTGGGACCTTTTAGGATGTTCCTTTGCAAGGTGGCCCGTGCAGTGGTTTCTTATCGAGATCATCACCAGTGATAGGATGATCGCCTATTGTGGGCACATATGACATTTTTGTTTTTTGTACTTATCATTTTTGTCGATCATAAGGTGTTTTTCAACCTATGATCGAGGACGATGTATTTTTCGACACACTCCTATATATATCACTATTACCGGCTTATCTTTTAAATCATGTTATGGAATGGTTTTAAATTTACATGTATGATTATCGCAAATGTCTACTTAACATTCGAGAAGCAATTGCATCTGCTAATGTATTTAAAGATCTTGGAATATGCTGATATTCAATATAATCAAATTCACGTTCCAAGAGACGCACTTTCAAAAATAATCTTAATAACACTGGATTTCTAATGGCATACACTTTATTAAGCTGTAATACAACGAGTTCAGAATCTAACCTCAGTATCAAACTCCGAATCCCAAATGAAATAGATTCAGATAATAACTCAATCACTGCACTATACTCGGCAATGTTGTTCATTGTTTGACCGAGGCTTACCCCATGCATAGATACTAACTCCTCAGAGGGCGAATAGATAACCCAAGTTGCGGAAGAAATGTTCCGTGTATTACGACAAGAACCATCAGCGAAACCAATGTATGTTTGGAGAGGCATCGACATCTGCAATATCAAGAGTAAAACCAAGATAAGCAGGAATATTGATGAAAAAAACACTCTCTAAGCTAAGCACACTGTTTAAACTAAAACACACCAGCTAGAAAGAAAAACTATCCTAACTAAAAATCTCCATACCCATTCTTTAAGCATAATACCTCTTTAAGTAAAGACCATTTCTGGGTTTACCCAAAGAGTCCCCGTCAAAGTCTACCAATTCATAGGCCCCTTTTGCTAGCTTTCGCTTGACAACATAGGGACCATGCCACATAGGAACGTGTTTTCCAGCACCTAATTTATCATTAGCTTGATCGTAAACTAAGACTAGATCTCCTTCCGAAAAATTTCGAGGGGTCACATTTCGATCATACTGAGCTTTCATGCGTTTTGCGTGAGTCTCGATCGCCAATGCAACATCATGTCGATTTTCATCTAATTGAGCCAAGTATAACAAACGCTTTGCCTCTTCGGAAGTGGCTGGAAGTAACTCGATGGCCATTTGCAGTGATGGGATTTCGCATTCAATGGGTAACACAGCTTCCAAACCATAGACTAGTTGGAAAGGAGTGAACCCTGTTGATGTTTTTACAGAAGTTCGGTACGCCCAAAGCACTGAAAATAGCATGTTATTCCAATTCGACCGATGAATCCCAATGATTCGTCAGATCATGATAACTAAAAATTTGTTGATGGATTCAACCAGACCATTAGCTTGTGGATAATAAGGGGTTGAACTATTGTGACGTAAACCAAGCTGGCCTGTAAGTTCGGTCATCATAACGTCTCGAAAATTACGCCCATGATCAGTGATTATCGCTTGCGGGACACCAAACCTAGAAATTATATGATTGAACATGAAAATTGCAACTGTCTTGCCATCTGCCTCAAATGTAGCCATCGCCTCGGCCCACTTGGTAAAATAATCTACCACAAGGATGATATATGCATGCCCCCCGACCGAGTGAGGGTTACATGTAATAAAATCGATACCCCATTTGGAAAAAGGACCAACGGCAATTATAGGGTGGAGAGGAGCAGGTGGAGAGCGCATCTTTCGATCAAAAATTTGGCAGTTGTGGCATTTTCGGACCGCCGTAATACAATCTTTAAATAAAGACGACCAGAAGTAGCCAGTGCGCAATATCTTTTGGGTTGTGACATACCCAGACATATGACCGCCACACGCTCCAGAGTGACAGTCATTTAGAACCCTTTTAGCTTCCTCATGAGTTAAACAACGTCAAAAAACAGAATCCGCCCCACGGCGATAAAGAGTATCTCCAATAATCCTGAATTGTTGGGACTAGAATCAAATTTTTCGACGTTCTGACCTTGAAATTTCTGGCCAAAAGGATTGGGTCTGGAGATAAATGATGATATCCCCATACCACGGATCTAAAGTGCTGATTAGAAACAAGGATTCGTCCGCAATGGGCTCCTCTGCCACAGTTTCTGTGTCAGCACGTGGGAAGTCACACATTAACTCCGCAAAAACTAAAGATTTCTTAGACTTGGATTTCTCAAATTCCAAGTTGAACTCCTGCAGGATAACAATCCATTTAGAGTACTTGCCCCCTAGCACTTGCTTGGTCAAAATGTAAATCGTAGGGTTGCAATCCGAAATTACTGTAGTTTTACGTAGTAAAATGTAGTGACGAAAACGTTGGACAGCTGCCAATGCCAATTTCTCCATAGGTGAGTATTTTAGCTCAGTTGGATTTAAAGTTCGACTAAGGTAATATATCACATGTTCAGTTCCGAATTCATCTTCCTGAACTAAGACCACTCCAATGGTGGAATGAGAGGAGACGAGATACAAGAAGTAATCCTGGTTGTAGTTGGGAGGGTGCAATAACGGTGCATGGGTCAACGCGTGTTTAAGTGCATCAAAATATTTCTGAGCTATCTCATCCCAATAGAATGGAGTATTCTATTTCAACAACTGGGTAAAACCCTTTGTAAACTCGGCGTAGTTAGGAATGAATCGTCGTAAAAAATTTGCTTTCCCTTGCAAACTTTGGAGTTGGCGAAGACTCGAAGGAGGAGGCAATTTGACGATAGCTTCGACCTTCGAGGGATCAACGCGAATGCCGGCTTTCGAAACTACAAATCCCAACAATCGACCCGTTTCTATACAGAAGACACATTTGTGTGGGTTCAACCGAATCCGATAATGCCTACACCTCATAAAGATTGCTTGTAAATGGATGAGGTGATCAGCTCGATGTAATGAATGAGCAGGCAAGTCATCGAGATACGGTTGCACAATGTGCTTGATGTCATGGAACACATAAGACATGGCCCTTTGAAAAGTTTCTCTGGCATTCTTGAGCCCAAAAGGTAACTTGCAATAAGTGAATGTCCCCCATGGACAAATGAAAGCCGTTTTTGGTTGATCGGCAGGTAGAATATTGATTTGATTGTATCCGGAAAAACCATCCAAGAAGGAGAATATTTCGCTGCCGGCACAATCATCAATAATTTGATCGATATAGGGAGTTGGGTAATTGTCCTTTGGACAAGCTCGATTAATGTCCTTATAATCGATACATATTCTTATTGTTCCCTGCTTTTTGTTAACCAGAACAATATTTGATACCCAATCCGTTAACGGGATCGGATAAATGAAACCTGCTTTGAGTAATTTTTCAACTTCTGCTTTAATTGCAGTAGCTTTTCTTGGGTGAATCTGACGCAAACGTTGCCGGACGGGTTTAGCGTCCGGGTAAGTCTTGATCTCATGAACAACAATCGTAGGATCAATTCCTGGCATTTCCTCATAGGACCAGGCAAACACGTCGCAGAATTCTTGAAATAGGGCCTTATATATTTGAATTTCACCATCTGTACATGAGGCACCTATATGAATGTTCTCAACAATTCCGGGCTTAACCGAAATGTCAATAGGAATAGTTCGAGAGATGTTTCCTAAATTTAACTCTGAATCAGGATGTTTCATGGGATTCCGAGGTTCCTTGACATATTCAGTTGTAAAAATTGATGAGAAATCATTTTCAAAACGATCATTCTCGGGTAAAAACGAAGATCTGTGATGGAGATCTTCCCATGGTAAATCATCTACACATAGGATTTCACGAATTTGCTCGTCAGAGTGAACAAGTTCAGAAAATGTGATTAAATCCGAGGTTGATGTGAAAAGTGATTCCTCATGGACCACATTCATGAAGTCAATTTCGGTTGAAGATGGGTCGGTAAACGATTGCACGGCCTCATACGCAATTTCATATGGACTCAAAGGCATGACATCACCAAATGAGTCTATCTCAGATTCAGAAGGAATGATCCAAGGATCATCATAAATAATGGTGTCTGATGTGATCATATGAATGGTTGCAAATGAAGACGATGCGTTGATCGGAGGAAAAGGAAAAGTTCCCAGTAAACCGGCATCTTTAACTAGTCCTACTCCAACATCCTTATATGGGATAGTCTTTTTACCGACATGCTGAATACTTTCCGAAGAGGCTGGGTCGGGTGAAAAGTAAGCCAGCTGGTCTATTGTTACGATCTTTCCATTATGAGGAAACTTTATTACTCGAAAGACCGATGAAACGACCGCTGTCATAGCGTAAGATCAACTTCGACCTAAGAGAAGGTTGTAATCTAGAGGGGCATCAACCACCTCCACATCTAGACTAACGGTTTTTCCTTCAATCCCTATAGGCAAGTCCTGTAGAATTCCAAAAGGATGAAACCCACGGCCATCAAAGGCCTTTAGAATCATCAGGGATTGGTTTAGCGAAGGAGAACCAAGCGATCTCCAACACTTTATCGACATAATACACGTTGAGGCTCCCTCATCAATTATAGTCTGATGAATAAGCCTGTTTTTGACTATCACTGGAATCTGGAAAGCCATTTGATGAGGCAAACACGGTGTACTATTTTCTAGATTGAAAATTATTAGGTTCGAGTCCTGAACGTCAACAGATCCTATAGCCAACAAAAGTAATTTACGTTGTGCTGGACATGATTGCAACACTTCCAAAGCGGACATTGCTGAGGGTGAAACAACTAAATCCTCAACAATGTTATAATTCTGAGCCGCTCTTGCATGTGGATTGAAAGCTGACTTTCGAAGTATACCCTTGGCGGGTGGTTTGATTACCAAGTCTGGATTAGGTTTCTCGATCTATAGTGGATCGGAACCGGGAGCTGAGGTTGATGGATTAGAATGAGAAGATTCTGCTTCTTTACCATCAACAGGACTTTTACTACCATAATCTTGTGATCGAGTCGCAATCCTAACATGGGACATCATCAGTATGGGTTCTTCATTAGCACTCAAGGACGAACCTATCATCTTACTGTCTTGAGCTGGAAAAGGATCCTTCAAAACAGCAGGAGTTTGGGAACCCTTGACAATCTTCGCAACCTCTGCACGATGAGGGCAGTCTCTTATAAAATGTTCATCGTCACAAATGAGACAAGGATAACGAGGTTTGCGCTTTTCATCATTGGATTCCGATTTTTCAGGTTTCTCCTTTTAATTTTTGTCTGTTTTATTCTTCTTCTTTCCTTTCTTCTTCCCACCGGATTTTGATTTGGCTGTAGATGACTCTACAACGTGAATATCAGCGGAAATCTCTGCAGAAGAATCTCCTGTTGGGGAATCAGGCAAGGTTATGATAGGAGAAGAATTATTGGAAGATTTCTTCTTACTTTTAGTGTTAACCATACCAATCATACCATCGGCAGCATGAGATCTCGAAGGAGCTACAGCGATTTGATTTTTCTTGGGAAGATCGGGGATTTTCTCATGTAACGTACCTGACTGAGTATAGACCAAGTCAAGGTACTGTGCTTGAGCAATTACTTGCTCCTCAATAACAACTCTGGCTTTAGCTACATCTGCAGTGATCTTTGGCAACAAAGATTTTACAAACCACTCGGCCAAGATCTGATCCGGAATAAAAACCTTCACTAAACGTCGTCGACATCTCCACTCATGAATATGATCTGAATTGTAAGTGGATGTCAATTGTTTTAACGAAGTTAACAATTCCGTGCCATTGTCATATTGGACTGGTAACTGAAAATGAGTTAAAAACGAGGTAGCTAATTGACTAAAATTATAAAAAGTGCCTCGCGGTAACTCAATGTACCACTTGGCCACGAGACCAATTAGAGTGCGCTGGAAAAGTCTAAGACGGATTAAATCATCTGAAATGGAGTTAGACGCACACCAAAGGTGGTAAGTCATCACATGGTTCGACGGTTCCTCTCCTGATTTACCTTCGAACTTAGGAATGTCATTGGGCAACTTATTCGGCATTGGCGGCCAAAACGAAAGATAATTAATGGGATCGTTAGTTAGGCACGACAAGTCAGGTAAGTCCAAAGTTGCGATAAACGGTAATTGATGATTAGGGTCCCTAAAACTCTGGGTCATGAGACTAGCCCCAGGAGGAGGATATCCAGGATAACTAGGAATAGGAATTGCATTTGGGATATTGTATCCTCCTGGAAAACCAAGATTAACCGGACCGTACTGGGGTTGTTGAGGTTGTTGATAAGTGTACCCAGGGTACGGTTGATACTGATAGACTGGCTGCTGCACAACAGGACTGAATTGGTACTGTCCCTGGTATGGTTGATAAGTAAATTGTGGTTGACTTGTGACAACCGTACTTGAACCAGGTTGTCCTACAGGCATCTGAATCGAAGTTTGAATCGTATATCCGGACGGTGGTAAATGTGTCTGAGGAGTAGATACAGAACAGTAGAAACTGGAGTTGTTGATACTCCAGAAGTAGGTGGGGTAGATTGAACAGATGTTGCGGCAGTTGTAGCAGTCGTTTGAGGGGGAGTACAAGGCGTACTAGGCCCAGGCTGAGAAACTACCGAAGGTACAGAAGTTTGAATGTTGGACTGGACTGGTTGCTGGGGTGTACCAGAAACTAAGGATTGTCCAGTTTGAGATGACAACTGTACATTTGGCTGCAACACCTGTTGAGTTTACGATGGATCCCACACTATATTCATTCCGGGGTACTGACCCATAACAGGTTGAGAATATTGAGGACCATAACCGGGTTGAGGGTAGGATTGATAATTTAAAGGTACATTTCCCGTTCCTTGAACATATGTTTGACCAGAGGGTGGTTGGAAACCTTGGTTTGAGTACTGACCTTGGGGTTGATACCCTTGAGGCACGTACTGATACTGGGGTTGACCTTGAGGTATAAATTGATACTGGGGTTGACCTTGGGATACATATTGAGTCTGGGGTTAACCTTGAGGAATGTACTGTCTTGTAGGTATGTACTGTCCTTGAGGTTGCCCCCCAGATGCAAATTGTGTATCTTGAGGTTGCTCCCCAGGCGATAATTGAGGCTACCCCCCAGGCGGTAACTGGCCACCTTGAGGTTGAGGATTGGGAATAGAGCCTGACATCATGAGAATGTCCTCTACACTCAATGGCTTAGTACCATTGCTTCCAGTTAATAACCCTTGCTCAATGGGTTGAGGAGATGCTCCCGAAAAAGTACCAGAAAGTGACTGATACCCAGAGGGAACAGAAGGACCGCCGTACAAAAAAGATTCAGGCGATTGAGTAAACATGGACGACTACCTTGACATATTTAATGGAGGATAATAACCTCTAGGTGTTGGGTGATAAGGAGCGTGAGGTGGTGAAAAACCTAACCCTGGGTTTTCTAAGAAATTAGTCAAAGAAAGATACCAAGTATTGCTCCTAGGTGGACTGTAAAAAATTGATTCACGCTCCCTTAGCTCAATAACAGGTTAATTTTCAGGGATAGGGATGCCTACTTCTTCTTCCGGAGTAGCAAGTTCTTCAATAGCAATAAGTCCAGAAAGAAGATCTTGGGTGATTACTCTTTCTACCTTAGGTGAACCAGGACCACTAGAAGCTGGAGAAACAAACCCCGATGTCAGAGTAGCAGCAAATTTACTTTCAGGCTGGGATATTTCAGGTTCCTCACCTATATCACTAGTAGATGAAAAGCTACCAGTCACTTCGGAAACAGACACTGACTGTGGATTAAAATCTGCCACTAACGTTTGAAAATCAGGATGTACTATCAAAGAAGATTCTCCTTCTTCAGGTGACCCAACTCTACTGTCTCTAGGAGTTACGAGGACTTTCAAGCCTTCAAGCTGGCTCGGGACTTCCTCAGGAGGTTGGCCCCAAAGTCTACGAGACTTCCTCATTAATTCAGCCACGTTTAAAAACTCAGGAGGTTGGCCCCGAATTCTACGAGACTGCCTTGGTAATTCAACCACAGTTAAAAACTTTTAAGTACTTCACACGCAAACAAAGTAAAATCTCAATGAAAACCACCTAAAGTCTCTAAAGAACCAAACAAATTTGAATCACACGCTTAAAGAATCTATGAGATCAAGCACACACAAACAGTAACTTTTCTTACTGAAAACACTAGTTGGTGATGAAATCCAACGTCGCAGAGTTCAATACAGAAATGGCGGTTGGAACAGTTACCCTGGCAACCTGCTTAATGAATAGACTGGCACAAGTTCCTCCACTTAACCGTCTTGAGTGAAGAGAACCCCCCAGAAAATCCAAGTGAGTATAGCCGGCGTCTGCTCTAGGTACAGTGGGATCTTCCCACCACTGCCACCTTAGGAAGAATCCTAAATAATATGGCCACTAAGGTTACCAACTGAAACAAATATACCTGGGGGAACAGTCTATGATCTGATACGCACGCAAGGGCAGAGTAGCAAGCTCAATCCCCTTGAAGGCTCCTTGACATAATCCAAGGTTTACCAACAAGTGACCCCAGGCTCCTCGACAATGGTTAATCTGAGGTTTACCATTTTTAATACGTGAATATCTGGCATCGTTCCCAATGAGGAAGGATTGATTCCCACACTGGTTCGGACACGATCTCTTGCTTCTCCTTTAAGAGGAGCTTTCCCACAGAATAAATGAAACAATTGGATTTCTTCCCTACCACAAGATACAACTACTTGTTTGTTTTTACTGTCTTGGAGAGTTAATTACTCTCCTACTCCAAGACACTAGCCTAAGCTAAGTTGGTGTATCAGAGCCCTAGAAATAAAAATGTTACTAGATGAATTTTACTTTAAGCGTTATTTTTATTGGTTTTTGTTTAAGTCAAAAGGTGCGGAGATGAAACTCGTGGTATGAAGACTCGACTCAAAATCACTAAAAATGCACCTAAGATGATTTAAACAATCTTTTTCTCTTCGATGAACTTCTAAACTAAGAAATATTTTGAGAATGCAAATACTTTTGTAAACACAAATCTTTCTTAATCAAACAAATTAAAAGAAGAGCTTTTTGCCTTTTCCAATGCACTCAAAACGAGACAACTAGTTATTTCACAAAAATTTCCCTTTTTCATTTCAAAGCGCTCAACCACTACAAAAAACAAACTTTTTTCCAAAAGAGATTTTTTTTTTTTTTTATAAAACACTCAAAACTATGGAAATTAATAACTTTGAGATCTATAAATTATAAAAACCTATTTGAAGTTAAAGCCTACTAGATGTCTTTTTTAAGGATGTTTTACTTAGCTAGATGTAAGCTAAGGACCAATTTATGCAGAATCACAAATCAGTCAAAAACAACCAATTTTGTTTTCTTTTTGAAAATGAAAATCCAAACTTTTAAACACAAGCTTTTTGAAGTTTTGTAAAGAGAAAACTCAAAGCGGATTCCTCAACAAGCGGATATTTCATAAATGGTCAGACTCATAAGAAGACTGGTAGACACCAAGGTGATTTGAAGTCCCTACAGCTTCTAAGCTCAGAGCCACTACACAACCAAAATGAAAAACAAGCCCAACAAGCAAAACTCCTAGGAATTTCACCTAAAACCCTAACACTAATGAAATCAACCTAAGGAAAGCTTTTGACAAGTTATATGCAGGTCTGGGCAGTGGATAACGATTTCTAAACAAAAACTAAGCTGACTAACAGAGGAAATCTTAGGTTTTTCAAAATTTTGACAGGGTTCGCAGGCCCACAGTTAACACAGGTGCGGTCCCGCTCTGTGCTAAAAGCAAAGGTGCGGATAGGTACGCACTGTGTCAAAAGGCTAGGGTGTGGTCCTCTCCCAAAGCTATGAAAAACAAAAAATAACCCTGGATCTACAAACTCTACCCAATTTTACACACAACAAGCCAAAAACAGAAACAAAAACATAATTTCTCAGGTCAAAGTAAAAACAAGGAAAACAATCAAGTCCCCAGTATGGTCGCCATTTTGTCATACGGAATAAGTCGATCTTGCGGACAAGATAGACCTTCCTAGAATCTAAAGAAGACCTAATGACAAGCAAGCCAACCAGACACTATCTTTCTCTAAATATGCTTTTATAAACAATGGAAAACAAGTGTTTTTAGGGCCTACCTTAGGTCCAACGCAAGTTTGTGGATGCCCTCGCTCCTTCGATCCAAATGAGCTCCTTTGTCGCAAATCTGCAAACACAAACAAGGCAAACAAATTAGATAGCACTTGAAAATCCACTATCATAAAACATATTTAACATGAAATTCAAGGAGTCCATGAAACAAATAACATAAGATACTTGTTGAGAAAAATGAGTTTGATCGTATTAATTCAAAATAAGAAGAACTTTACAACCTGTGCCTTGACGCTGTACAAGCTCCTCCCAGGGTACAGCAAGAAGTCTCCTCTACTTTGACAAGTTTCACTCACTCCTCAATGAAGGCAAAAAGGTATGTGATCTCTCCTCTTAAGCTCAACTAGGAAGTCTTGATTTCACCAGCCTTTACCCTAAAAAATGTTCAGGTTCTAACCTCTCCAACAACCAGCCCAATGCCTGAGTTTATAGTGCAATAGAGGGAGGTTACTAGGTCCTCCTTCAAAGGGATAAAGCCCTCCTTCAAAGGGATAGCTCCTCTCATCAAGGGATTAGCTCCTTCTCTTTTGGGATGCATGAACCATCTCAGAGTGAACAATCCACGTCAAAATTCCTTCTAGAATCCTCTAGAATTAACCCAAAGTGAGTTTTTTAAGATAAAACTTGCGCCTTTTGACTTTCACAAGGGTCCACACCCACACCTTTAGGGACAGAGCGGGCAGGTCCACAGTTTTTGTAAACAGAAGGTGCGGGACTACAGGTGATAGTAAGAGAAAGTGCAGAACCAGAGTTTCATTGATTTTCAATGTCTTTCTCCCATTTTCAAAGCTTGACTTGAAGAGATGAGGTCTGAGACTTGCTTAGGAGGACAGTACAAGTGATGATAGACCCATACTGACTGCAAATAATCATGGTGACGATATTTTTGTGTAACAGATGGTTTTTCCAGTTACAATCAAATTAACATTCCACCTGTCGATCAACCAAAACTAGCTTTCATTTGTCCATGGGGGACATTTTCTTATTGAAAATTACCTTTTGGACTAAAGAACGTTGGAGCAACTTTTCAAAGAGCTCTGTCTTACGCATTTCATGACATCAAGCACATTGTGCAACCTTATCTCGATGATTTACCTACTCATTCATTACACAGAGCTGATCATCTCACTCATTTACGAGCAATATTTATGAGATGTAGGCATTATTAAATTAGGTTGAATCCACACAAATGTGTTTTCTGTATAGAAATGGGTCGTTTACTTGGATTTGTTGTTTGGAAAGCCAGCATTCGTGTTGGTCCCTCGAAGGTTGAAGCTATTGTCAAATTGCCTCCTCCTTCGACTCTTCGCCAACTCCAAAGTTTGCAAGGGAAAGAAAACCTTTTACGTCAATTCATTCCTAACTACGCCGAGATAAAAAAGGGTTTTACCAAGTTGTTGAAACAGAATACTCCGTTCTTTTGGGATGAGATAGCTGACAAATCTTTTGATGCACTTAAACGCGGGTTGACCCATGCACCGTTATTGCATCCTCCCAACTACAACCAGGATTACTTCTTGTATCTCGTCGCCTCTCATTCCACCATCAGAATGGTGTTAGTTCAGGAAGATGAATTTGGTAGTGAACATGTGATTTACTACCTTAGTCGAGCTTTGAACCTGACTGAGTTAAAATACTCACATGTGGAGAGATTGGCCTTGGCCGCTGTTCAAGCTGTCCAAAGATTTCGTCATTACATCTTACTGCGCAAAACTACTATAATTTCTGACTGTAACCCTATGATTTATATTTTGAAAAAACAATTGCTAGGGGGCAAGTATTCCAAATGGATTGTTATCCTGCAGGAATTTGACTTAGAATTTGAAAAATCTAAGTCAAAGAAATCTTTAGTTTTTGCAGAGTTGATGTGTGACTTCCCGCATGCTGATACTGAAACTGTGGTGGAAGAGCCCATTACGGACAAATCCTTGTTTCTTATCAGCACTCTTGATCCGTGGTATGAAGATATCATTGTTTATCTCCAAACCCAGTCTTTTCAGACTGAAATTTCATGATCTCAGCGAAGGAAAATACGTTTCCAATCCCAACAATACAAGATTATTGGAGATGCACTCTATCGTCGTGGGGCGGACTCTGTTTTCCGACATTGTTTAACTCATGAGGAAGTTGAAAAGGTTTTAAATGGCTATCACTATGGAGCATGGGGCGGTCATATGTCGGGGTATGCCACAGCCCAAAAGATATTGCGCGCTAGCTATTTCTGGCCGTCTTTATTTAAATATTGTATTTACGCGGTCCGAAAATGCCACAATTGTCAAATTTTTGATCGAAAGATGCGTGCTTCACCTACTCCTCTCCACCCTATAATTGCCATCGGTCCTTTTGCAAAATGGGGTATCGACTTTATTACATGTAACCCTCACTCGGGGCGGGGGCATGCGTATATCATCCTTGTAGTAGATTACTTTACCAAGTGGGCTGAGGCGATGCCTACATTTTCGGCAGATGGAAAAACTGCTACGATTTTCATTTTCAATCATATAATTACTAGATTCGGTGTTCCAAAAGCGATTATCACTGATCATGGGCGTCATTTTCGAAACATCATGATGACTGAACCAACATATCAACTTGGCCTGCGTCACGATATTTCTACTCCATATTACCCACAGGCTAATGGTCTGGTTGAAGCCATCAACAAAGTTCTATTCATTATGATCCGACGAATCATTGGGATTCATAGGTCGAAATCGCATAACATGCTATTTTCAGCGCTTTGGGCGTATCGAACCTCGGTAAAAACATCAACTCGTTTCACTCCTTTCCAACTAGTTTACGGTTTGGAAGCTGTGTTACCCATTGAATGCGAAATCTTGTCATTGCAAATAGTCATAGAGTTACTCCCAGGCACTTCCAAAGAGGAGAAACGTTTGTTTTACTTGGCTCAGCTAGATGAGAATCGACGTGATGATGCACTAGCAACCGAAACTCATGCCAAACGTATTAAAGCTCAGTACGATCGAAATGTTATGCCTCGTAATTTTCAGAAGGAGACCTAGTCTTACTATACGATCAAGAAAATGATAAGCTAGGCGCTGGAAAATTCGTACCTATGTTGCATGGTCCTTATGTTGTTAAGCGAAAGTTGGCAAAACGGGCCTATGAATTGGTAGATTTTTACGGTGTCTCTTTAGGTAAGCCCAGAAATGGTCTTTATCTGAAGAGATATTATGCTTAAATCTGGGTGTGGAGATTTTAGTTAGATTAGTTTTCTTTCTAGCTGGTGTGTTTTAGATTAGAAAAGTGTGCTTAGTTTAGAGAGTGTTTTTGTCATTATTCTTGCTTATCCTGATTTTACTCTTGATATTGCAGATGTTTACGTCTCTTCAAACATACATTGGTTTCGCTACTGGTGCTTTTCGTAATACACAGAACATTTCTTCCGCAGCTTGGGTTATCTATTCACCCTCTGATGAGTTGCTATCTATGCATGGGGTAAGCCTCGGTCAAACAACGAACAACATTGCAGAGTATAGTGCAGCGATTGAGTTATTATCTAAATCCATCTCATTTGGGATTCAGAGTTTGATTGTGAGGTTAGATTCTCAACTCGTTGTATTGCAGCTTAATAGAGTTTATGCCATTAGAAATCCAGTGTTATTGAGATTATTTTTGAGAGTTCATCTCTTGGAACGTGAATTTGATTATATTGAATATCAGCATATTCAAAGATATTTAAATACATTAGCAGATGCAATCGCTTCTCGAATGTTAAGTAGACATTTGCAATAATCAAACAGTAAATTTAAAAACATTCCATGACATGTTTTACAAGATAGCCAGTAATAGTGATATAGCATAGCATAGAAGTGTGTCAAATATACATCGTCTTCGATCATAGGTTGAAAAACACCTTATGATCGGCAAAAATGATAGTACAAAAAGCAAAAATGTCATATGAGTCTACAAAAGGCGATCATCCTATCACTGGTGATGATCATGATAATGAACCACTGCTCGGGCCACCCTACAAAGGAACCTCCTGAAAGGTCCTGGGACCCCAATCACATAGCACTATAACGTAAGAGGAATGTCATCTATGCTAGTCTCTAGAATATCTTCTGTCAAGCACTCTAGATGGTTTTCTAATTCGGCCAGGGTCTTTGTAGATTCATCCCGTGGGGCTGGTACTGCTACAGCTGGATGTTTCCTCTCATATTGCTGGAGAGTGGCTGGTCACCGTGGACCCACATCTGCATTTAAAACTTTTTACTATCAGTTTTGGGACGATTTAAAAACAAAAAAATTAAAACTTAGAAAATGTTGAGAATGATTTTACCCGAGTCATCACACTGCTCTCCTGGTGGAAGAGCAATGTCTGGGTCACCCATCCCAGCATAAGGAAAATCCTAAATCACGAAAACTTGGTTCTCCAACCAATGAAAATACTGAGGAGGAAATCGAACAACCCCTGAACCCTCCTCAGGATGACGGGCCATAACTGCAATCCAACGCATCAGTTTGGGCTCTCGGGGAAGTCCACCTCCAACGGAAAGATGTTGTGGGACCAACATCGG
The DNA here is from genome assembly GCA_031772625.1 of Pinus tabuliformis. Taxonomy (NCBI): domain Eukaryota; kingdom Viridiplantae; phylum Streptophyta; class Pinopsida; order Pinales; family Pinaceae; genus Pinus; species Pinus tabuliformis. The sequence goes on from CM062816.1 coordinate 1,074,686,127, forward strand.
GACCCTCTCTAGACTAAAGCTCACAACTAAGAAACCATATCCAAATTTTTTTAGTTGTCTGTTCTTTGCTCTAGTCAATTGGCCTTTTACATTAGCCAACACAGCTTTGCACCAGTTAAAGATGGTGCCTCGATAGCAATCTATTTCCATTCGCATCTGGGATTGAGTGGCTACATGCAGTGTCGTGCTTCCGTAGAGTCTGGTGACAGTAAATGCAATCACTTTAAGTTTAGGACGGGAGATGGTTTTGATATCAATCCCTTTGTCCTTGGTTTGGTCATTACAAAACTCTAGCCAGAGACTATCAATAGACTGGCCACCTGGTCTAGTCCTGAATAGAGTCAAATGTTCACCTCTCTTGGGCAAACCAGTCAAGAAGTAAATATCCTTTGGCTCCATTTCGAGCTGGTGGCCACCAATAATGAAACACTGGTCCTGTATATTCCATCTGTTCACCACCACTGCAAAAAGTCCACTTGGGCCCTCATGCCAGGTATGGCCCAGAATTTAAATAACCCGCATGCCTTCAATGCATCTATTGAAGGTTGATGATTAATTGCGGCAAGGTCCACATCTTCGTGCTCCCGTTCCCACCAACTGAGCATTGTATATATCCTACATTGAAAGAAAAGGTGGATTAGAACATTTTAATTCAAAGTTTTTGGGTGGAAATTGAAAAATTGAAGTTATAAAACCTATGTCGTGGGGTCCGCACTCTCCAGTTAGGGACAGTGTGTAGGTCTGCACTCTGCCCAAACAACAGGTGCGGGCCCCTGGCTCTTTCCTTTGCAAGAAAAAGTCGAGGTCCGCTGGTTTCGCATGTTGTGCCTGCGGACCCCCGCGAGCGGTTTTTAAAACCAAATTTTTCATAAAAATCAAAATAGAAACCCAAAAACAAAATTCAAATGGTCAAAATACAAGATTAAAGTGATGTGGATTACCTGGAGGTGACAGTTTTTGATTCCAACGGACGGATTTTCCACAATCTTCACAGGAAGTTTCTTACCCAAAAGCTCTCTTTTCTCACTCTGAAGTCAAACGGTAAAAATGAATTTACAAAAGCCCTTTTTATAAGCTTTTCTGAATAAATGAATTTTTAGTTTGTTTATTTTTCACTTTAAAGAGGTAACTTTTTGATGAATTTTTATTTATTTTTAAACAGGTATGTGTAATGTTTGAGTTTTTGTGCAGAATATCAGATTTTTTAGGCAAAATTGATCATTTTCAGCAAAAAACATTAGAGTCATCTTTAATCTCTTTTCTGACTCCTAAAATATGAAAAGACTACCGAGTTTTTCTTTTTAAGCTCGTTAAAACGGAATTAAAAGGACAGCCCACTTACAACGACCGTATAAACATGAAAATATTGTCGAATTTTTGTCATTTCAAATTCGATATTGGTTATAAAATGACGTGTCATTGATCGCTTTTTTACTTTTTCAGATCAGAGACACTAATTATGAAAAGTACTCCTTGATCGTAATGGTCAAGCGGTTCTATCAAGTATTATTTTATACTTTTTCGGGCTTGGGAGACACAAATTTACGAAAAAGGACAACCATGGAGTTTTCTTAAGTTTTTCTTCTGACTCCCTAAAATTGAAAAACACCGAGTTTCTCCTATACTGGACTCATTAAAATTTAACATTAAAGGACCTGTTCAATTACAAACAGGAATGGACCAATCCTGGTTTGAATTTTAAGCTAAGTTGGACTCATTCGAAGGATGAGCTTATAACCAAGAAAATGTTATCCACCTCAAGCTTGTCAAAAATAAAGAGGTACTTGCCAGAAATGGTGGGGGAAAAGAGAGAAAAATGAACCTGTTTGTTATACTTTGTGTCTTATAAAAGCATTTAACCACTCTTGAACAGGACACTTTTTATTCACCTGGGTTGGGAAATCCTTTGCCTAACAGTTAATGAAACCATATTGAAAGCCTTCAGCCGGTTTCTGGGTATTAGCTTTGGGTCAATTGTCACCAAACCATCTGCAGTGTCGTTATGTGTTCAAGAGGTCAGTGCAAATAAACCATCCATCTGCAAAATATCTGTCATCCATCTTGACCATCCCTGAGTAATTCCTTGCAAACATATTTGTTCAAACTTGATCTATGATTTCATGTTGTGGGCTTCCCTACGACGGATCGCTTTCTATCAACATCAGCTCATTATCTAGAAAGATGATCTAGAAATCATCAGTACCTTGGAATCTGCATGCCTTAATGGCAGGTTTCTCGCCTTCGACGACAGGTTGCATCATTGACCTTCGATCAAACGATTCTGTGACATGTTCGACATTAACTCATCTATTCACATTTCATGGATTATACTGAGTACTTTGAGAGCCATTGACATTACTGGTGGTTTCTCTCACACTTGTTAACAGTTTACATCATTGACTGGTAATCAAGTGGTTTCTTCCATGTTCGACTTCGACACATTCATTCACATGGAAAGAATCATACTATTTTGGGAAGTAGAAATCAAGACCCTAGATCTAGTTTCCACCATCCAGGCTGCAAGGAATTTTGTTATTCATTATACAGTGGACTATTCATAAACAGATGGCTGCGCCCATACTGTGTCTACATATGTCCATACTTGTGATGTATTACAAGATCATTCCTATATCAGAGTAGTTTAGTTAGTTTTCTAGTCAGTTTTGATCTGAGTATGCGAATGCCTACCTCAACGATGATATGATCACATATATATGTATTTTGTATTGAATGTTTTTACAGGTTCCAACCAGGCTCTCCACAGGATGATCCTCGAAATGATAAAGTACTTTACTCTTCGTAGATGACAAATGAAATCCTCATCTATTATAGACTTCGCACTTTAGGGGGCAATCTGTTGCACAAAATATTGTCACCATAACATTTTGCAGTCAGTATGACTCTATCACGACTCATACTTTCCTCCTATGCAAGTCTTAAACCTCAGCTCTTCATGTCAAGCCTTGAAAAATGAGAGAAAGTCCTTGAAAATCTCTAAAACTTTGGTTCCGCACTTTCTCTTAGCATTATCTACGGTCCAGCACCCCCTGGTCATGTTGCCTGTGGACCTGCCCGCTTTGTTTCTGTGTAATGGGTGTGGAACCCTGTAAAAGTAAAAAAGGCACAAGTACATTCTTAAAAACTCACTTTGGGTTATTTCTGGAAGCTTCTAAAGGGAATCTTGAGGTGGCAAGTTCGCTCCTTGGTGGTTCATGCATCCCATAACTAAAGGAGCTAACCCCTTGATGTGAGGAGATTATCCCTTTGAAGGAGGACTCTATCCCTTGATAGGTGGACCTGGTAACTTCCTTCCATTGCACTATAAAATGAGGCATTGGGATGGTTACTAAGGAGGTTGAAAGCTGAATATTTTTGAGGGTAAATGTTGTTGGAATTTAATTGAGCTTGAGAGGAGAGATTACATACCTTTTGACCTCATTGGGAAGAGTGTGAAGCTTGTCAAAGTAGGGGAGATTCTTGCTTGGACCGTGGGAGGAGCTTGTACAACATCAAGGCACGAAGGTTGTAAAGTTCTTCTTTGTTTAAAGTTAATACAATCAAGTTTATTTTTCTCAATAAGCTGTCTTCTATAGTTTATTTTGTGGATTCTTTGATCACCATGATGAATATGATTTATTATATTGGCTATGCAGGTGCTATTTGATGTGTGCTTGTTTGTGTGTGCAGGTTCTTTAAAAGGAAGTTCATTCGGATGGTCAAAGCATGGCTGCCACAAACTAGCGTTGGACTTAAGGTAGGGTCTAAGAACACCTTTTGGATTTTATTTATAAATCGCAATATTTAGAGAAAGTTAGATTTTCTTGTTCTTCTTGTCACTAGATATCAGTTGATACTAGGGAGATCGGTCTTGTCCGCAAGAACAATTTATCCGGCCGACAGTTGGGTTTCACCAATAGGTCCAAAAGCGTGTGAAAATGCATGGAATGATCGACACATCAAGCTGTGCACATTTAAGGTAAACGATCTAGGTTTGTTGTATGATAGTAAGTTTGATAAATTCCCTGGAAAATTCAGGATGCACTGGTTAGGGCCTTTGATAATAAGAAGATTACCAATGGAGGAGCAGTACAGTTGGTCAAGTTAAATGAAGAACCCTTCCCAGGAAAGGTGAATGGAAGCTGCTTGAACCCATACCCTGGTGGTTCGTCCATATGTCTAAATGAAAATATCATAGTCTTAGCACTCCAGGCAGCTGAAAGGAGGCGCAGGACTATAAACTACACTGCTCGGGTTGGGGAGTTGCGCAATTTTAGGACTGTGCAAAGTAGGGAAGTGTCACATGGTCTGAAACAACACGAAGGTAGCTACGCTACTCATGGAAATAGTGCGGAGGTCCACCGGAAAGTGACCGTTAAAGTCATTTTTCACAATTTGATGGTCAGACTGTGGCCAAATGGAGCGGGCGGCAGGCACTTAAAGTGAAATTTATTGATTAGATTCTTAAAAATCTGCCATCGATCTAGCATTAATGGGCCAAATGTGGGGGACTAGTTGAATTTGAATTCAAAAGGCACTATAAATTACAAGTGGCTGTCCAGCAAAAAACACTTGGCATTTTGAAAATTCAGTTGTCATGCTATCAGGTGTGTATGGACCATGCAAATTTTAAGGCTTTGAGAGTAAGTTCATCATTTGAGAAATTGTCGAAGGAGACGTAGGACCTCCTGAATAGAATGATGTCGACACCTAATAATTTTCCTAGTTGAACTGGACTCCTTCAGTGCATTGGGCTGCTAATGCAATCACAAGCACGGGCACCTCATCCACGCGACACTTCCGCATCACCTTCCCTGCTAATATTTGTGTTGCTACCTTGACTACAAGGTTGTTAATGTTGGAGATGGCATATACCCTCTTCTTCTTCTCCAACTTGAGTTTCTTCTTCATAGTTTCCACAAGGGCCAACTCACCACCTTTTCCTTCTGATATATTGGTTGGATCCTCCATCTAGTAAGGCAGCCACGTGATCCGATGGATCAAGTGGTCTGTGATGGGAATGGGATCTTATAGCCACAAACACCGATCATGCACCAAGTAAAGTAGCTGCCTGATGATGAAGACAATCACTGGGGCACGGTGGTAATGCAATACCTAGAGCAGGTTGAGCAGCCTAGCTTTCTCTACACCCTTGAGCCATGTCCGCAACTCTAATTCGATCATTCCAGTATTCATGTTAATCAGTTGGTGCATTAGCTGCTCAGTCACTAAATGCGTGAATTTCTCATCATCTCCGAGGTCCCAATCTTTGAACTTTAGTACAAGAACCTTCCCTAAGTGCGGCCCCTCAAAAACAAAGTCATCCAGGAGCAACGGAGTTTGCAAGGAGCTCTTGCTCTCGTGTATGTCATTTGGTACCTTACCTTTGCCCTTGCATGGAGGAACATATTCTGGTAACATGGTAATAGGGTCTGCACCCTAGGTTTCAACTTCCATTTCCAAATCCTCATCATCCACCATGATTTCTTTAGATTCATCCTCATCTGCCTCCAGATTAATGGTCTTCCCCTTTTCCTACAAAGTGAGCTTGGTCCTATGTGGATTTCTTGGTGAGATGTACACCAGTAGCATAGTCTGCTTATCCTTATTTGGTCTTGGTGTCCTTGCTGATTTAGGGACTTCGACTACCACTTTGGCACTCTCTGGGGAAGCTTCTACTACCTCACTTTCCTACGTGTCTTCCTTGGCTGTCACCACTTATGTGTCCATGGCTTCCGCAGGTGTCGAAATCATTCTATTCAGGAGGTCCTGCTTCTCCTTTAGCAGTCTCTCAAACGTTGAACTTGCTCTCAAAGTCTCAAAATTTGCACAATCCATACACACATGATAGCACGACAACTGAATTTTTAAAATGCCAAGTGTTTTTCTCTGGATAACCACTTGTAATTTATAGGGCCTTTTGAATTCAAATCCGAACATTGCCCCCACATTCAGCCCATTAATGCTAGATTGGTAGCAAATTTCCAAGAATCTAATCCATAAATTTCCCCTTAAGTGCCTACTGCCCACTCCATTTTGCCACAATCTGACCATCAAATCGTGAACAGTGACTTTAATGGTCACTTTCTAGTGGACCTGCATGTTATTTCCATGAGTACCGCAACTACCTTCGCACTGTCGCGGACCCTGTGACACTTCCCTACTTCGCGCAACCCTGAAATCGCACAGCTCCCCAACCCGATCAGTGTAGTTTATAGTCCCGTGCCTCCTTCCAGTTGCTTGGAGCACTAAGACTATGCTACTTTCATTTAGTCACATGGCCGGACCACCAGTGTGTGGCTTCAAGTGACTACCATTCACCTTTCCTAGGAAGGGTTCTCCATTTAACTTGACCAGTTGTACCACCCCTCCATCCGTAATCCTCTTCATAACAAAAGGCCCTAACCAGCGAATCCTAAATTTTCTAGGGAATTTATCAAACTTACTATCATACAACAAAACCATATCATTTACCTTAAATGTGCATAGCTTGATGTGTCGATCATGCCATGCCTTTTCACACTGCTTTTGGACCTGTTGGTGAAACCCAGCCAAAAATGTTTCTTCTTCGAGCTCATCCAGCTACGCAAGCCTATCTTCTAGGGCTTCGCGACCCGTCATACCTATGAGCACTACTATGCGTAGACTAGGCACAATGTATTCCCTAGGCATTACAGCTTCCACACCATAAACAAGCCTAAAAGGGGTTTGTCCCGTCAGCTTTTTGCATGTTGTTCGATAAGCCCACAATACTGCAAGTATGTGTAGGTCCCAATCACTTCGTTGAGAATTGAAAACCTTCGTCGGCACATTTTCAAGCACTTTGTTGAATGCCTCCACTGTCCCATTAGCCTGTGGGTGATAAGGTGTGCTATTCTGGTGATATACCTAAAATTCCTTTGTTAGTGCATTGATCGTCTCATTCACGAAGTGCGTACCACGATCACTCATCAAGATCCTTGGACATCCAAATCGTGTGAATACATGCTTAAATAGGAACTTCACGGTCATCGCGCTCGTGCAATCCTTCACTAGCTTCACTTCTGCCCAACAAGTCAAATACTCCATTAGAATGATAATGCACCACGCCCGTGTCTTTCCTTGCGGCCGAATGGGTCCTAAAAAATATGTTACCCACTTCTTGAAAGGTTGCAATGTCATTTGTGGATTCAAAGTAATTTCATCCCTACATTATGGCCTGCCTATTCTTTGACATACATCACACACCTTACCATATGCTTTTGAATCCTGGTGAACAGTTGGCCACCACAACCCTACGCATAGAATCTTCTGTGTGGTTTCTCTCCCTTCATAATGTCCTTCTGTGGCACCTCCATGAGTGTCTGCGAGGATGTTGTTTCATTCGAACTCATGTACATACCGTCGCAATATGTCATCAGTCCCCATCTTTTATAGATGCCTAGCAATGATAGAGAAATCTTCTACGCGCACCACTAATTCCCTCTTTTGCTGGATAGAGTATCCTTCCGATGCCATTCCTGTAGTTAGGAAGTGTATTATATCCTCAAAATGACAATCCATTACATGTGCTACAAATAGCTGCGTGTCAGGCAATCCTTCTTCCAAGTTAGTAGGTTCCTCCCCTGTTTCGATGCGCGACAAATGATTTGGTCTCGCGTTCAATCGTCAAGGCTTCACAACAACTTCAAAATTGTACTCTTGGAACAATAAGAGCCATCTATAGATTCAGCCCCCCAACACAGGCTTATTGACCAGGTATGTTATGAAACCAGCTCAAGAAAAGATAGAAAAGATAGATCAACGCCTTAGAATTCAGCCTCTTCGAGGGGGCAACCTCCTTTACATTACATAAATGAATAATTCTTCGATGATACAAATGAGAAGACCTCATTTCTATATATAGGAGTCTAAGGGGTCATAACATAATCAGAGCCGACATAACAATAATAATGTAAGGGCACAATAATAATAATAGTGGGCTTCTATGGGGCACAATAGTAACAATATGGGCACTACATGGATACATCAATATAATAAGTGGGTTGTACTAATAACAATAAGAGGTTACACTAGTAGTATAGGGGCCTAACATGCCCCTCTCCTTCAAAAAGCATTTTCCTCAATGCTTGAGTAGTTCTCGATGCTTCTGTATAAAATTCTTGTCCTCCCATGTGGAATCTTTAGTGATTAAGTTCTTCCAGTTGATGAGATACTCTGAAATTGATCAATTTCGTACCTGTTGGGTTCTTGTTTCTGTGACTGCTCAAGGTTCCAATATGATTTTTCCTTCCTCTTCAATTTTCTAGCAATATTGTCTGAATTGGGATCTTTTGCAACTTTTGAATAAGTGGCCATACTTCTTCGTCCTTCTTCCATTCATCCCTTGCTTCGTTTATCCAATCTGGTTGGGTAATAGAAATAGCACAAAACGATGCTTCCACATCCTCATCCTTGAAGAGTCTTCCCATTCGGTAAGGTCACCATTTTTTAAGTGCATGTAATATTGCCAACATTTCCTTCTCATAAATAGCTTGCTTGAGATGTAGCAGTAAAAATACCCAATCACCTACATCAAAATTTTTTTCACTACAATGTTGATCTACCTATTGTTTCGTTTGATTTTGCACCGAAGTGGTGTTATCCTTTAAAAGTTGGAGAACTTGTTGTTGATGCTCGATGTGATCTTTCATTGCTTGAACCTTTTTCTTCTTGATATGTCCTTCTATCTCTAGAGTTTGAGGAGTGGTAATTTCTTCCAATCCTTTACAAGATATGGTCAAATTCATTTCTTGATGCTCTATGTGATCTTTCACTTCTTGAACATTTTTCTTCTTCATATGTCCTTCTATCTTGATAGTTTGAGGAGTGGTAATTTCAACCAATGAATTACAAGATATGGTTGGATTCATTTCTTTTTTCTCGATGTGATATTTCATTTCTTGCACCTTTTTCTTCTTGATATGTCCTTCTATATTGAGAGTTTGAGGAGTGGTAATTCTTGCCAATGCTTTACAAGATATCGTCTGATTCATTTCTTCTTTCTCTGGGGTCAGGTTCTGGCTTATATCTTCTTCTTTTGATGTTTCTTGATCCTTTTCTTCCTCCTCTTCATATTCTATGTAAAATAATTTCTTCTCGGCACACTTATGACCTTCAGTGCATTTGCTATCACAATTGTAACAAAGCCCTTTTTCTCTTTTTTCTTCCAATTGTTGTGGTGTAACCCTTGTAGGTTGTGGAAGGCTAGGAGAAACAACACTTCCATCCTTACAGTTGTGAGGGGTATGCTTCCTAGTTTCCTTAATTTTTCTTTCCATTATGTCACAAAATCCTTTTACTCTTTCCAATTGTTGTGGTGTTGCTCTTTGTATCCTCATAATGTGCTATCATTTCCTCCATGAAAATTGACCACTTAACAAGTTGTTTACAAGAACGAAGCCCTTCATACCATAAAAATTGATATGTTTCTAAATATGAAGATGCAATACATACCTTTTGTAACAGTGGTACACCATGTAGATCAAAATATTTCTCCATCTGAGGTATCCAATTTACCAGATCCTTGCCATCAAACTTCCTCATCTTGTTTTTTTCTTGATTTTAGGAGCTCGATCTTGAAATGACTGTAACTCTATACTTTCAAATCTTTAAGTTCTGCAATTATGATCTGTAGTAGCCCTCTGTGTCCTCTTTCCAATGCCACTAGTTTGATCCAAATTGGATTCTCCAAGAAAGAGTTATGTACAATCTCCCAAGATGACCTGATTATAGACCTTTCCAGAAGAGCGAACTTGTATGAAGCACCACGTGTCACTGTTTCGACCTTTGGCTATAAAAAATATATACAAGCAACTAAAGTCTATCCTCTTTCTGTACCTTCTTACAAAATTTCAATCCGATGCTCAGCGAGAAAGTTATTACGATTTTCCCCTGGTCACCTATTTGGAATGTAATTCAGGAGTCTGCAGAAAGACCAAATTCCTTAGATCATATCTCTGCAAATATAGTGCAAAAAGCTCTGAAATTTGGACCTAAGGTTCAGCGTGATTTTTCGTCAAATGGGTTTTTTTTGAAAATTCTGACACGTCGCACAAAAAATGTTATAGCGAAAATGCCACGATGACCTATTTGGAGCAGCGAAACCCTAGAATCCAAAGCTCTGATACCAAATGTTATGAAACTAGCTCAAGAAAAGATAGAAAAGATAGATCAACGCCTTATAATTTAGCCTCTTCGAGGGGGAAACCTACTTTAAATTACATAAATGAAAAATTCTTGGATGCTACTGATCCAGATTTAAACAGGAACGCAACAAATTACAGAGATAACCATATACACAAAGATGCAGCGGAAATAATACTTCATTTCATTAATGGAAAATACTGAAATATGCTTACAACCAGAAATGGAAATCAACCAGCTAGGGTGATGGTAGCTTATCTCTGAGAAGAGATGTGATGGATACATGCTTCTGAACTGTGTTACAATGAGGCTCGAAGGCCTATTTATTGTTGAGAAACAATGGAAAACCCTTAACATTCCAAAACCTAACCCTAGGAGATGAAACGCCAAACTGTGGGCCCCGTTTGGGGTAAATTGGTACATCAACTTCCGGGGGTCGTAACTTTGGCATATGATCTCCGTTTGACGCATACAATAGCTCGTTAGAAAGATCTATCCGAGTACTACCATTGTTGGAACGGGCAACATCGATCCATTCCATGGACCGATGTTGCCCCTGGATTCCCCAAAAAACGTCGTTTAGGGCCTCAAAACGGCTCCGGAAGTTCAGGACCCGAAAAACTGCTAAAAATAGTAAGTTGTGCTACAATTAAGGAAACTGAAAATGCTGAGAAAGACAATGGTGGGGGTCCAGGTGGACTTGGTAGGTGGCCACCAATATCCACCTGGATCATTCCTCCCCCCTTAGGAAGCAATAGTCCCCATTGCGTTGAGCTCCTCCATGAGATGAGGAAACTTTTGCTGAACTTGTTCCCTGGTGAGCCACTTGCCCTGCTGAAGGAGTTGGCCTGCTTTGACAACTTGATATAGTTGGATATTCTGTTGGTGGGTGTTCTTGATCTGTGTGTCCATGATCCGATCAGTTGCAGCTTGTTCCATGCAATCTGGATTTAATTCTGTGGGTTTGAGCTGTTCTGCAATGTCGGATGTGTCTAGTAATGGTGGAAAGTATGGCCGAAGGTGGTCCACATTGAACACTGGGTGCAGGCCAAGGAATGGGGGAATGCTGAGCTCAAATGCATTGTCTCCCATAGCCTTAGTAATGGTGTAAGGACCGTATCGGAGTGGTCTCAATTTCCGATAGGCTCCAGTAAGGCGTTCCTTTTGCAAATGCAACCAGACTTTGTCGCCCACCTGAAACTTGTGTGGCACCCGATGTTGATCATGTCGCTGCTTGTACTTGGCATTTGATTTCTCAAGAATGTCATGGACCTGCTGGCGAATATGTTGGATGCGCTCAATGAAGCTGGTGGCCTTATTTGTTTCGGACTGGACATGAGATGAATTCATGTGAGTAGCTGCAAGTGGCATGGCCACATCAATGGGGCATAATGGCTGGAATCCCAAACCCACCTGAAAAGGGCTATGGCCAGTGGAGCTGTGAAGAGCGCGGTTGTAGTTGTGCTGAACATAGGGGAGGCTCTCGTCCCATGTGCGTGGATGCTTTGAGTTATACATGCGCAGAATGTGCACAATCATCCTATTGACAACCTCTGTCTGGCCATCAGTTTGATGATGGAAGGTTGTGGACTTCGTGAGTTTGGTGTCCAGCATTGACCAGAGACTGGACCAAAATGTGCTGAGAAACCGACTGTCCCTATCTGAGATGATAGACTGTGGGATCCCAAAGTGCACCCACACTCGTTCAAAGAAGAGTTTAGCAGTGGCTTCTGCTGTGATATTCTTCTTGCAGGCCACCATAATGGCCATCTTCGAGAACCTGTCGACGACCACAAAAACACAGTCATTTCCATGCTTAGTGGAAGGAAGGCCTGACATGTAATCCATGGAGATGGATTCCCAAGGTCGACTAGGGGTAGGCAACAGGGTATAGAGGCCGTGCTTCTTAATGGTCGGTTTGGCAATGGCACAGGCAGTACAAGATTTGATGTACTTCCCAACATCCTGTCGAAGATTCGGCCAATAGAAATAATTTTGTAGTACTGCCACTGTTTTCTCGACCCCGAAATGCCCAGCAGCCCGACTGTAGTGTGCTTCCCAAATCATCTTGGCACGCTCGCTTGAAGGAACACAAAGGTGACCGAGGTGGCATAATAGGGCATCCTGGAGGTGAAAATCTGCAACATGCCGACCCTCCAAGAGTGTCTGGTATGTGTGGCCGAATTCTGGGTCGCTTTTGTAGAGAAGTGGCCAATCAGAAGTCTCGTGCCCACAAGAGTTGAGCACGGTGGTTAACGCCATGATCGGTGGTCGACTGAGGCAATCTGCAACATTATTGGTGCTGCCCTTCTTATACTTGATATTCAAGTGGAACTGTTGCAGGTATGTAGACCACTTCTGATGGCGATCATTCTGAAATTTCCCTTGGGTCTGTATGAACTGCAGGGGTTGGTGGTCTGTGTGGATGACCGTTTCCTTCCCCAAAATGTAATGCTTCCATTGTCGGCAGGCCTGTACAATGGAATACATCTCTTTATCATAAGTGGGGTACTTCCAGAGTGTGTCTGAAAGTGTTTCACTGTGATATGCCACTGGATGTCCATGTTGAGTAAGGACTGCCCCAATAGCATAGTCAGAGGCATCTGTCTCGACCTCAAATGGTTGTTGTAGATCTGGTAACGCGAGCACTGGTGCCGTGCAGAGGCGATCCTTCAACTCCCTGAATGCCTTCTGTTGAGATTCAGACCAAAAAAATTTTACTTTCACCCCTCCCTTGGTGACTTGACTCAAGGGCCAAGAAATATGAGAAAACCCCAACACAAACCTGCGGTAGAAGTTGGCAAGACCTAGAAAGCTGCGGAGCTCTGTTAGAGTGGTTGGAGAGGGCCAATCCCGAATGACTTGGATCTTGGATGGATCGACATGCACCCCCTGTTCATCAATGGTGTATCCCAGATACTGAACCTGGGTCATGCCAAAAGTGCATTTCTCCAAATTGGCACATAGCTTGTGTTGCCGCAGTGTTTGGAGAACCTGTCGGATGTGGTGGAGGTGCTCTTCCCAACTCTGGCTGAAGATCAGAATGTCATCCAAGTACACTACTACAAAGGAGTTGGTGAATGGCCACAAGATGTCATCCATTAGCCTCATAAAGGTTGCAGGAGCATTCGTCAATCCAAAAGGCATGACCAACCATTCGAAGAGGCCCTCCTTGGATTTGAAGGCAGTCTTCCACACATCAGAGGGTTCGATTGGTACCTGGTGATATCCTGACTTCAGATCGATCTTGCTGAAATATTTCGCCCCCTTTAGTTGGTCTAGGAGGTCATCAATCCGCGGGATCGAGTACCTATTACGGACAGTGATCTTGTTCAGCGCTCGATAGTCAATACAGAGTCTCCACGTCCCATCCTTCTTCTGTACCAACACGATCGGGCTCCCACAGGGCGATGAACTCGGACGGATGTGACCTTTCTGCAGGAGCTCCTAAATCTGCCTCTTGATTTCATCGTTCTCCAGAACGGAGCGCCGATAAATTGGTCCATTGGGTAGCGGCGCACCTGGGGTTAGATCGATGGAGTGCTTGACTTGACAGTGTAGAGGATCCCCTGCCGGGGAGGTGAAGATGTCCTCGTACTCCTCCACAATCTTGTCCATCTGTAGTTGTCGTGCAGAGGGACCCCGTCTGGAGGCCGCAGCCACTGTCTTCTTCTTTCCTTGAGGGCGTATCATCAGGAAAACAAATTTCCTGGTTTTGGAAATGATCTTACTGCATTGTTTTGCAGTAATCAAAGAGATGGCGGTAGGTGGTGGTACCTCTGGTATCCTGAACAACTTATTTCCCAATGTAATAATAACAACACGGGGCCTTGATTCATACACAGCATGTCGCTTCCACAAGTATGGTTGTCCTAGTAATACATCACAAACTTCAAGGGGAGCAATGTCACACAATACCTCATCCGTGAAGGGCTTGATGTTGTATGGAAGGCGACACTGCTGGCTCACGCAAAGATCTCATCCTTGGTGAAGCCACCCAATGGTGTATGGTTGTGGATGTGCTGTGGTCGGTAAGCCCAACTGCTTCACGACCTCTGCCGAAATGAGGTTCTTTTGACTCCCGCTATCAACAATGAACTGTATCGGGGAGCCCTTTACCAACATCTGGGAGTGGAAGAGACGCTCCTCCTCCTCTGGATCTTCGGGTTCATTTTTCTGGATCTTTGCGGTAGCAACAGTGGCGCTGGGATCCGCATCAATGATCTGCTTCCCTTTTTCATACCCCTTATTGGGTTCTGACTCAGAGTCGGAACATGCATCTGATTCTGAAACCTTTAGCTCAGCCACCAGTACTTCTTGGCCCGACACTCACTTGTGTTGTGAGTGGAGCTTTTATGGAACTCGCACCATTTTCCAGTGTCCTTTCTCGGCTTCGCGGCGCTGTTCTTTGCTTGCAGCTTCGGCTGGTTGTCTTGGGCTGTCCCGCCTTGGCTTTGTCCTTTGTTCTGTGGTTTAGGGGCACCTTTCCCCTGCTTTGGATTTGCAGATCCAAAGTCTCGCTTCTTTTGTTTAAACTTCTGCTCGACCTTGACGGCATATCGGTATGCTGCGCCGAGCGAGGGGATGTTTAGGAATTGTATTTCTTCTTGGATGTACTTGTGCAGGCAGCCACGGTATTTGAGTATCAAATGTTGCTCCGAATCCTTGATACCCAACTTTGTACGAAGGGTATGGAAAATATTGGTGAACTTCGGCACGTCTTGGTCCCTTCCCTGCCGCAGCGTGGTCCACTTTATGTATTCATCCTCATAGCTTCCAATAGGGTAATACTGCTCCTTGATGGCATCCCGGAACGAATCCCAGGTGGGTGCGGCTGAAAATAGTGAGCCAGTACTTTCATCCTTCTGCTCGCAGTAGGTTTCCCACCAGTCCTTGACGTCGGGGGCTGCTTTGAGAAGAGCAAAAACAATCTTTTCCCGACTCAAAAATTCATGAACAGAAAAATAACCCTCTAACAGATTTAACCATTTATCTACGGCATCTGCGTCGATCTAACCCTCGAATATGGGGATTTCAAAATTAACTTGTACCTTAAAGGGTGTGGCATTTCCAGAGTAGCTGCTGGAAGCCGATGCGTCGCTTCTGGGTAGCCGCTGAAGGATATGGGCAAAGTTGTCCATCATCGCGTTCCGTTGTCGCTCGAGGGCTTCTTCGAGCAAGATTTTGATGGGATCTCCTGCCCCCTCGTCTTTCTTCTCGTCCGCCATGGGAGGCCGTCAGGATTTGCGAGGCTGGTCTTGCAAAGGTTCAACCAGTTCAAGCCCTAACTCCTTATATCCTGACCTTGTTGGGGACATGCAAAGAAAAACAGAGAAAAAGCAGACTGCTCTGATACCACTGATCCAGATTTAAACAAGAACGCAAAAAATTACAGAGATAACCATATACACAAAGATGCAGCGGAAATAATACTTCATTTCATTAATGGAAAATACTGAAATATGCTTACAACCAGAAATGGAAATCAACCAGCTAGGGCGATGGTAGCTTATCTCTGAGAAGAGATGTGATGGCTACATGCCTCTGAAATGTGTTACAATGAGGCTCGAAGGTCTATTTATTGTTGAGAAACAATGGAAAACCCTTAACATTCCAAAACCTAACCCTAGGAGATGAAACGCCAAACTGTGGGCGCCGTTTGGGGTAAATTGGTACATCAACTTCCCGGGGTCGTAACTTTGGCATATGATCTCCGTTTGACGCATACAATAGCTCGTTAGAGAGATCTATCCGAGTACTACCATTGTTGGAACGGGCAACATCGGTCCATTCCATGGACCCATGTTGCCCTCAGATTCCCCAAAAAACGTCGTTTAGGGCCTCAAAACGGCTCCGGAAGTTCAGGACCCGAAAAACTGCTAAAAATAGTAAATTGTGCTACAATTAAGGAAACTGAAAATGCTGAGAAAGACAATGGTGGGGGTCCAGGTGGACTTGGCAGGTGGCCACCAATATCCACCTGGATCAGCTACAAATGAAAAGACCTCCTTTCTATATATAGGAGTCTAAGGGGTCATAACATAATCAAAGTCGACATAACAATAATAATGTAAGGGCACAATAATAACAATAATGGGCTTCTATGGGGCACAATAGTAACAATATGGGCACTACATGGGTACATCAATGTAATAAGTGGGTTGTACTATTAACAATAAGTGGTTACACTAGTGGTATAGGGGCCTAACAAGGTACTTTAGCGTAGAGTGATCCGTATACCTTTTAAAATGGCCTCCTAGCAGGTAGTGTCAATAATTATGGAGCGCATACACCATAGCTAGCCCCTCGCATTCAGTGGTAGAATGGTTCTTCTCTTCTTTGGATAATATGTGGCTTGCGAATGTGATAGGATGGTCCAAGCCTTCGCCTCCATCCTATGTTAGTACTACCCTGAGCGCTATACATGATGCATCAACATGTACATGAAACTCTTTCTTCTAGTCTGGGAAGATTAGAATTAGTGCAGTAACCATATTTTCTTTCAATATATCCAAGCTTTTCTCATAGTTGTTGTTCCATCAGAACGTGGCATCCTTCTTCAACAATTTTTCCATCGGCACGGTGATCTGGGCATAGCCTTTGATAAACTTTCTGTAATATCCCATGTGTCCCAGAGTAGCGCGCAACTATTTCACACTCCTTGGCGCTTCCAAGTTCAGTATCACTGTGATCTTTGCGAGGTCTACCATCAATCCTTGTCTACAAACCACATGCCCCAATAGGTTCCCAAAAGGAATGCAAAATAGACACTTCTTGAGATTGAGCGTGATCTAGTATCTTCAATAGGTATCCAGCATCAAGCGCAAGCTTGCTACGTGGCACTTAACTAGCCCAAATACAGTCCAGTCATCAAAGTATACCTCCAAGAACTTATGAATAAATTCCTTGAATTTTGCAACAACCACGCGCAAAAAGATTGGAAGTGCATTGTTCAATCCAAACGACATCACAGTGTATTGAAAACAACCCCACTCACTCGCGAAGGTTGTCTTGCTCCTATCCTCTGACGTGATTTTCATTTGGTGGTACCCAGAGAACCCATCAGTGGAGGAACATTCTTCCTGGCCACCTACATTGTCCAACACTTCATCCATGAATGGAGTCGGGAAAGGATCATGCACACAAGCGTCATTCAGTTTTCTGAGATCCACGCATATCCTTATCTCATCCTTCTTCTTTTTCTCTTGCACCACCATAGGGTTTACCCAATCAAAGTCTTCCACAAGCTCAATGATCCTTGTTGTTGCTAGCCTCTTGTCTAGCTGTGAGCAGATCTTCTCCTTGTATTTCGAATTGAGGCGGTAAGGCCTCTGCTTAATTGGCACCACGCTCACTCCCTCAATGTCCATGGTCACCCCCTGTGGCTGCCCCATGGGGATGATTTTCTATTGATTCACCATCCTTAGTTGAAGCGGAGAACATTGTAGCGCAGGTCTTCCCATTTGCTCCCAAGTCTGCTTTGGTAGGACATTCGCATCTGACCCCAGGTCCAAAATGATGTGATACATTTCATATTCTCCTATTTGTGCAATTAGTCTCATCTCCCATCTCATCCTCGTTTTATGCTTGCCAATTTTTTGTACTATGCACAACTCACTTAGCGCAATCCCAACACATCTATTGATGAGTTCGTGTAACCCTTTCATAGCCTTACTGCCATGTAGTAACTTCATATAGGTTTACAGGAAAGTTGTGAGCATAGAAGGTTCCATCTCCAGCTTAGGCTTATCCTTGCATCCTGAGGTGTAGGCCTCAGCGAAGCTCTTCTTAGCTTCCATGAGGGCTTCATGAGCGCACTCCAATCAAATTTAGCCTCTTTTGTTGGGGCTTGGCAAACCCATGTATTGTCTTCTAGTTTTTTACCCTTTTCATCCCCTATCGCGATCCAACTACTAAGCACTATATTTACGTTTGGATCCCCCTTGCATAGCTCAGACCTCATCATCTACAGGTTCTAACTCAGTGGAGGTGGTAGTGCTCCTTTGTCTCATATCCTAGCTATCAGCATAGGATAGTCTTCTGTTTCATTATCAAATGGCATGCAATACGTGCATGACAGACGCGTTGGATTAGTACAATCATGGGCATAGTGTCCTGGTCCTCCGTAATTGTAGCAAATCAGTTGTCCACGACCTCTACCAAGTCCCCCTCCACCTCGACCTCATTCGTGCCCCTGAAATATGTCCACGCCATTCTTGCATTCTGGTCAAGGGGATGCGTTTCGGCCTAAACCCTGTAGGTGGGAGTTTTATCCATCATTAATTCATAGCTCCTGCAAGTAGACTCATCATGTCTTACCTACCTACAAAAGTTGCAGAAAAGTTGTTGCGGTGCTTGTACATGCTTCTGTAGCAACTGACAGTTTTCCGTGGCATGCTTTCTAGATACCTTACAGATAGTGCACCATAAAGCAGGCCCCGGACTAAATCTTGCTTGATCTTTCGGTCTTAAAGGCATCATTCCTCCTCATGCAAGTTAATTCGCAAAGACCGGGCAATGGTCTTTGTCATGACCCTGACTCTTGCATTTCAAGCACCATACTTCCTCATGTACCTTTGGTCAAACCGTCATGTCCTGCTTCAGACCTTGCATCTCAAGGCATAGATTCTTCAACTGTGCATGGATCTGCTGAAATCCTAGATTAGGATCTTGCATCGAAGTCTCATGTAGTCTCAAGGAAATCTCCAAGGCCTATGCCTAAGTTGTTATCTTCTGCTACGACAGCGCACTCCTTAAGTGTGGTGGTAGCAAAGCCACAAACCACTCGCGATGATATCCATCTGTAAAATTCATGATGGCTTCACGGATTGTACATTTCAACTCTGATATATACCAAGGCATCTCATATGGTCGCATCATGATCTCTTTGAATCCCACAACCGACTGCGCCTCATATTTAGGCCCGCTAAGTTTCCTATTTAATGTTGCCTGGATGTCTACTACTCCAGATTTCGGGTTATCGTTAGAGTACTTAATATACCAGGTTACCATACGATCTTGCAGAGCACTAATCTATGTCACCTTATTTATGTGATCATCTGTAACACCTTGCGATTCCCATACAGCCCTAATAACGAACTAGAATTATTCTGGGTCCTCATTTCCCAAGCCTTTGAACGAAGGCAACTTCACTGTATTTGCCATACTGAACCGCGGTGGAGATGGAGGTGGTACAGATGAAGTTTGAGGCGATGACGGTGAAGTCAGAGGTGGTGTGGGCAAAGGTGGTATTTTCAGGAATCCTTGTCCTATTAACTAAATAGTGCTTCACAGAGAAACCTTTGTTATGGCTTCTTCGTACCTTTGTGGAGGTGAAATCAAGGGGCTATACTATGGACCCTCATTTTCTTTGTTTTTGTAAATTTTTCCACTTCACGTAGTCCTGAACATCAAGGTAGTTGCATAACCCATTTTTCGCACAACAACATTTTAATCCAAGTACTCAAAAATTTTACATACTTACCTCGCTGTCCTTTGAAAAAGTGTCACTTGGCCTCACTATAGCTGACTGAGGTGTCGACTACGAATTCAATAAAAATCCTCCTATGACGCAATCAAGCCAATGATCAATAGCACAGACAATCTTATCCTTTGATTCTTCCTACCTTTTCACTAGCTTTGGGGTCCACACAATAGGACCATCAGGTTTCCACCTTCCTTGGCTATCTTCTAGCTTTATGATCTACTTGTATAGCTCAATAGGGAAAGAGTAGAAAAATATCTCATGGATCTCTGTATATAGGTACTAGTCCAACCACTGTTCCTTTTTCAGTTGCGGGTATTTGTTCTCTTGTGCCGCGAATTCATGGATTTTTCTATCCAACCTGTCTCCAATCTCCTTCTTAGTTGGATTCCAGTGATACGACATTACACATCACTTATGCAGATTCTAGTCACGACAATGGAACCATTTTTTGGCTTGAAGGGGCCTGACCCAGGTTTAGCATTAGTTAGCCAAACAAATCCCTACACTACTAGCCCTTTTGATATCAGCCTATGGAGCGTGGACTGAAGTCTCACCCGAAGTAGTATGGGGGGATGCTGGAACCAAGTCTCCGCACCCAGAGATGGTTGTGATGTGGTTTATTCTAGCTATACCTACCTTCACACAGGTTTCTTAGCCCTCTGTTCCTTTCTTCAGTACCTTCGTGAAATTGTACAATTGGCTTTTGTGCATACCTAACCTACGCCTCAAAATCTTTCGCACTGCTAGGGCAGCGAACTGTGATATCTCCCAAACTAGGCTAAGTGTCTTACTTATCTTATTAACTGATCTTATTCAGCTACGTGTAAACAGATGTTCTTACTTGCATTTACTTAACCAACACATTTACATACATCCACGCATCATATAAGCATTATAAGTGAAATTCATACCCAACATAACAAGATGCATAAACAGGAAAGAAAGATGTAGAAATTGTAGAATGCTTCTCTTTATTGATAATTCCATATGATTACAGAATCGACCCGCCCTCCGCACTCAGCTGCAGGGTTCCGCGCACTCAACTGCGGACTTCTACCCTAGGCCTCTGTGCACTCAGCTGCAGAGTCCCTACCTACGCTACAACCCAAACTTAGACTTCTACCTCAGAGCTATCTCTCCTACATTATATCTTCATGTGTCTATCTTCTATTATTCCTCTCAAACTACTTAGAGCTTAGCTCTGTTTATACAATCCCATGGTCCGTGGACCATGGATAGATATTTTATAGCCGACATTACATTTCCAAAATAAGGATAGACAACCCTATGACTCTTTAACACCTACACAGTCTGCGACCACAAAATGCAGAGTCTTTACACTTGGATTACAAAATTTGACCAAAATATGGGCTTTTAGCCCCAAAACTACCCTTCAGGGATCCCGTGCCGAACAAACCAAACACCTTCCCTAAGCCTTCCATCACCTTCAACACCCATCATTTTTCTCTCGGATGTATCCTATAGAAATACAAGGAATCTTGTAGGCTTTTAGGACATCCTGTAGGTTTTCTTATAGTGGCCTGTTTTGAGGTTGAATTGAGGGAAAACCTCTAAAAATACATACAAGTTCACCTAAGGGTCTCCCAAACCTTCCAGCCATCCACCAGCATCCCTAAGCCACCTACCACATCACCAAAAGAGTTTAGATTTCACACTTCTCCATAAAAAGGGAAAGAGACAAAAAAAGAAAAAAACAGAATTTTTGTAGCCATTTACATGCACAGTAGTAGAATGTTGATGCTTTGAATCTACACACTTAAGATAGCTGAATTTCATACATGTTAATCTAGATTTTTTTTTTAAACATAGTCTCTTAGCAATTAGGTAGGAAATTGTGTGTTTTAGCATTATATTTCAATCTTTTTCCTTACTGCAGTAGACAAGCTTTCTCTTATAGTACATTTCTCTTTCCTTCATCGGTAATCAAGCTTCTTCTGAACTCATAGAAGTATGGCTTGAAAAAACCTAGTGGTCTCTCGCCAGCTGAACAGTGACAAAAGACATAAGCATCGCTTTTACTTGTGTATACAACACTTGCACCTCCAAGTTTGTACGAACCTCGGGTTGATAAAGTAGAGTTGGTAGCCCTAGGAGTTGTAGAATTCTTGTTGCAGTACTAGTTCTCATCACTTTTTGGCATCGTTTCCAGGGAGGTGTCTAAGTAATATGTGATCACTGCTTTCTTTCTTCTATTTCTTGTTTATGATATTATGCTAGTACTTTCATTTTTGCAAGAGTAATTTAGTTGCTTTATTTTCCATTCTGCAAGTAAGATTTCATTCAATTAGTTAGTTTTCATTCAGTCAGCTAATTTTCATTCCATCTATAATTTCAATTCTGCAATCACTTTCAAGGTTTGAAAAAAAACTCAAAGCCAAACAAAAACATTTTTTCATGCCCCGTAGGAATAGGGATAACTTACGGAAATTTTTGTGAAATACCCTCACTGCTTCAAACAACCAACCTTCCCTCTTCTTTAGTGGCTATCAATTGGAGGAACCCTTAGGTGAGCAACCTGAAATATTTGAAGAACCTACAGGGGAAGAAGAAGAAGAAGAACCCATTCCTACTGATCCAATTGCTAAAAATAGAAATGATAGAGGGAATAGAGAAAGAGTTGAGAGTGCCTTCCCCATCAGTGAAACAAATGGGGATACTAAGATGAAGAATATAAGCCCCTCTGACCTTCGTCATTTCCATGGCCTAACCTCAGAAGATCAAGACACTTCCTTATTGGAATTTTCTGTCATATGTCAAACCTATGACTACACCAATGATTAGTAGAAGTTGAAACTATTTCCATCCACTCTCAAGGATGCAGCTTTTCGCTGGTTAATGGGTTTACCTGGGCATAGCATCACAACTTGGGCTCAGATGCAGCAATCCTTCAACAACAAGTATTGAGACTACTGTAGGTCTAAATACACTAAAGAGGAAATTTTTAGGATGACCTTAGGGCATGATGAATCCCTAGAGGATTATGAAGAAATATTCTAGCTTAGCTACAAAAGGGCTAGGTGCACACTTGACCTTGAGTCACTAAAGCTAGTCCTGCTTAGAGGAGTAAAGAAATATCTTCTGGATACCCTAAACTTGTTAGCAGGAGGGGACATTTACCAGTTACCCTATGAGGATATCAAGACTTTCTTTAGAAATCATTCTATGGCAGCTAGGAAAAAGGGTAGGGGCCTATGGTCAGTCCATCCTCTTTCAATACATCCATCAAGGGTGAAATTGGAAACATGTTGGAGGATTCCAAGAATGAGATGCAGAAAACCCTTGCCCTACATATGGACACTATACACATTAAGAGAAAACAAGAGGATGTAGAGATAACCTTAGCCATTTCCTGCCCTAGATGCACCAGAAGGCACCCTATGAATGAATGTCCATTGAATTCTATTGAAATCTACTCAGTCTATGAAGAAAACCACTCCACAAACAAGTTACCTTTTCTCCCTGGACTAAAAGCTATGTATCAAGGAGCTGAAGAGGTAACTGAATAGCTCTACTACATAAACCAAAGGAGACCTCATGGGCCTATGCCATGCCAACAGGGCATGCAAGGGTCATCCCATGCATATTACAACCCCAACTAGACCACATCCATACCTTCTTGGGGGCCCCTTGCTCATCCTTCCTGGTCTACACCTCCTCCTTGGTCCTTTACACCTTAGTATCATTCCTAGCCAACCCGCTAGTCATTTCAACCATATGCTCCACCACAACCTCAGTGGAATGCACTGCCCCAGGGATGGAGGACCCCATACAACAATTCTCCATCATTATTGCCATCACCACCTACTCAACCAAAAATTTTACACCCTACTCCACCTAAACAACCCCAGATGTTTTCCCAACCAAATCCAAACCCGAACAACAGACATGCACAACAATTATACAGTGGAGAGACATCCTATCCTTCTTATGTTGTGGAGATTCAGGAAATCAACCTGAGATCTTCGATGGTACTCTCAGACAACCAACCTCTAACTCCACCTAGGGAGGTTGAGGAATAAAGAGAGGAAAGCATGCCTAAAGTAAATCCACCACCCTTTCCTGAGAGATTAACCCAACCACTCCAACCTACCCCAGAAGAGACTGAACTTCTGGGAGAATTGAAAAATCTATGTGTCAAAATTCCACTTCTCTAAGCTATAAAAGATGTGCCTATTTACAACAAGTTGATCAAGGAGAAGTTCTTCAAGCATCCAGGGAGGCAAAGAAGAGATGTCCCTACCATTAATGTCATTGGAAAGCTTTCTAACTTAATGTTGGGGTAGGTAATATGTCCAAAGTATTTGGACCCTAGAAGCCCTGTAGTGTATTTTCACATCAATGACACCATTGTCCCACACACTTAGATTGATCTTGGGGCTGCAATTAATGTGATGAACAAGGACACCATGCTCAAGCTCAACCTCCAGGGTTCATTGAGAAAGACCACAATGGTCCTGCAACTTGCAGACCACTCTACAATGACCCCTGAGAGGATTGTGGAGGATGTGATGGTCTCCATTGAATCTTAGGAATACCATACAGATTTCCTAGTTCTCTAGCCTAAGGCCAAGCTTACTGGTTATCCTCTCATCCTTGGGAGACCCTGGCTAGCCACTGTCGATGCCTACATTAGCTGCGGGGCTAGGAATATGACTATAAAAAATGGGCATATGTTCAAGCAGTTAGTCCTAAACATCTCTAGAACATGACTTACCTTTATGGCTGGAAGAGGAGGAAGAAGAAGATGAAGTTTATTCTGCCCAACCTATACCTCAGAAATAACCATGGGAGGGGGACAACCGGATGAGATGATTTGATTGAACACATACTCCAAAGTCCAACTCCCAGTACATTTTCCTTAGAAGAAGTAGTAAAGGAAACCCAGAACAAACATCAGATTGATCTATGCTTAGTCGATTCCACCCATATCCATTTCAAAACCATAGAATTCAGCCCTGAGAGAACTTTGAAAATCAACCCATCTCTTTCTGTTCACCAAGAAGAAAAGTTATGCAACATGCTAAAGGAACACCTGGATGCCTTTGCTTGGAGTTACAAAGAAATGAAGGGAGTGCACCCCTTGGTGTGTACTCACCACATTTATATCAAAGAAGGTTGCAAACTAGTCTGGCAACCCAAAAGGAGGATGAATCCAGCTCTCAAGGATATAGTCAAAGAAGAACTACAAAAGCTGCTAGATGTAGGATTCATTTACCTAGGGAGTGGGTCTCTCCTTTGGTGTTGGTCCAAAATAAAAATGGTAAGTTGAGGATTTGTGTCAATTATAGAGAGTTATACAAAGCCACAACGAAGGACCATTTCCCTCTACGATTCATCAACCAAGTGCTAGATGGCCTAGCAGGGAATTTTTTTTTCTCTTTCCTAGATGGATTCAGTGGGTAAAATCAAATCCAGATCAGCCCAGAAGACCAGGATAAAACCACTTTCACTTGTTCCTGGGGTACTTTCTCCTATAGGGTCCTTCCTTTTGGCCTATGCAATGCTCCTGCCACTTTCCAGAGAGTAGTCTTGAGTATTTTTTCTGAGTTAGTCAATGATGCAGTAGAGATTTATATGGATGATTTTACACCTTATGGATGTGATTTCCAGGAGGCTTTGTCCAACTTAGGTAAGGTGCTGAACAAATGCATTGAAATGAACCTGTCCCTTAGTCCCAAGAAATGTGAATTCTTGATGACTGCGGGGATTGTGATAGATCATTAAATATCCTAGCAAGGACTATAGATGGACCCAAACAAAATAGCTATCTTCCAAAGGGTCCCACCTTTGCAAAAGGAGAGAGATGTGAGAATTTTCCTAGGGTTAGCTGGATACTATCAAAAGTTTATAAAAGACTTTAGCAAGTTAGCTTCTCCTTTATTTGGGTTGTTGGCCAAAGACTCTGAGTTTGTATGGTCAAAAAGTTGTCAAGAGGCCCTAGACACCCTGAAGGAAAAATTCACCACTGCACCAATTCTCTGAGGCCCAAATTTGGCCCTTCTATTTCATATACATGTCGATGCCTCACACAAAGCCATAGGAGTAGCTCTAGGCTAGATAGATGAAAATTTGCCTTATGCTATTTACTTTATCAGTAAGAATCTATCAAAGGCTGAACTGAACTACATAGTGACAAGTTATAAAACATTTGTACATATTGACCATGCTGCAATCAAATATTTAATGAATAAACCTGATGTGAATGCCCAGATTATTAGATGGTTACTTTTATTACAACAGTTTGATCTAACTAATGTTGATAAGCCAGGCAAGGAAAATGTTGTTGCAAATTATTTTTGTCTAGATTAACTTTTCCTGTTGGTGAGGAAGGAATGGTTGATGACCACTTACCAGATGAACACTTATTCACCATTTCAGTTCTCTCTCCATTGTTTGTTGACATAGCAAACTATTTGTTATCTGCACAGTTCCCACCGAATTTGTCCTCCAAAGAGAAAAGCAAGATTATGAGGAAGAGCACCCCATTCACTTGGAGTGGGGGCAACCTCTTCAAACTATGCCTGGATCAAATTCTGAGAAGATGTGTCAGGGAGAAGGAAGTCTTTGACATCCTTCTGACCTGTCATGATGGGCCTTATGGAGGTCACTTTGTAGCAAAGAGGACAACATTCAAGGTGCTACAAGTTGGTTATTATTAGCCAATTCTTCATCAGGATCTGAAAAGATATACTAGTTAGTGTGATCAGTGCCAAAGGATGGGAAAGCCTAATCCAAAGGATGGAATGCTGCTACAACCTCAAGTGACCTTCAAGCCATTTGACAATTGGGGTATGGATTTCATTGGGCCTATTGACCATCCTTCTAAGAAAAAGCAGTTATCATTGTGTGCAGTGACTATCTGACTAAGTGGGTTGAAACAAAGGAAATCAATGCAGAAACAGAGGAGAAGGTGGTTGAGTTCTTAAGGGAGAATGTATTCTACAAGTTTGGGTACCCTAGAGAACTGGTCACTGATCAAGGTAACCAGGTTACCTCCAACATGATTGAAGACTTGTTAAGCCAGCACAAGATTAAGCATAGAACCTTCACTCCCTATCACCCACAAGCTAATCGGCAAGTGGAGGTGACCAACAGAGTGCTAGAGGGTATTCTAACTAAAGTAGTTAGCAACAACAGCAAATATTGGGTAGATAGACTAGTTGAGGCCACCTAGGCCTATAATACCACCTGGAAGACCACCATTAGATTCACACCCTATGAGCTGGTCTATGGGAAGAAGTTTGTGTTGTCCATTGAATTTGAATATAATACATTGAGGATGGCAACCCAACTAGATCTAGATCTCAATAGTGCACAAAAAGAGAGATTTCTTCAGTTGAATGCTTTAGATGAGTTTAGAATGCAGGCCCTCCTACACACAGAGGTAACTCAAATTCAGAGGAAGATCTAGCATGATAAGAACATCAGGGATAAGAAATTTCAAGAAGGTGATTGCGCTTTGTTATATGATTCCAGATAGAAAGACTCTAAGGGCAAGTTAAGGACTAGATGGTTAGGGTCTTATGTTATAGAGAGATGTCATGATAATGATTCAGTGTATATCAGAACCATAGATGCGGAATCCATTCCTTTACTTGTTAATGGGCACAGATTGAAAGTTTACAAAAGGCCATTGTCAAAGAAAGAGTTCGTAGATGGTATCAACAAAACAATGATGGTGGTGGAGCAAGTCTCAGCTCCTGCCTCATCATGTCACTAAGAAAAGAAAAAAGAAAATAAGGAGACTTAGGAGAAAACCTCCATGAGGCACCTAAGTACCACTATTGGGTTGAAAACCTCTTGAGGCAGCCCAATGGTGTAAAAAAAAAAAGAGATAGAAATAAAAATATATATGGGTGAAAACCTCTCTTGAGGTGCCCAGGGCAAGCAGATAGGATGAAAACCTCTTTGAGGTAGAATAGTTGTTTTCAAAAAAAAAGAGAGAGAGAGAAAAGAAAAATATGAAAATGTTGTTTGCAAGTCAGCAGGCGGATGATCAGAGCAACAATGGAGAATCAAAAGGGACCTATTAAGCTCATATTTTTGTTTCTTCATTCATTATCCTTCACCTTTCCACCATTCTCTTAATTTTTCCACTCATTTGACTCAGTTTGCAAGGGTTCTGTGTTTTCTATAGGATTCCTTGTAAACCTACAGGATCCCCTGAAAACCTACAGGATGATCTTGTAGGAATTACAATGGCTTGGGAATCCTAAAGGAGGTAACCCTAGGGAAAGGAAATCACTTGTCCATGTCAAGAAAAATAAATTCCCACATCACTATCTCATTACCATACCTCTCTCCACCTTGATCACCCCTACATTCATCATTAAAAAAAAAATCAGTTTTCATTTTTTTAACAATTTTCAAGAAAAAAACACAGAGAAAAAAAGATGAGATAGATAACAAGGGGAACAACACCTGAAGGTTATTTTTCATTATTCACACACCCCTAGACCTCCTCTCTATCGATGTTCATCATCCTTAGGTCCCAACAGTAGAATATGATTAAACATTTTGAGGGAGAAGCAGCTACAGGACATCTTGTAGGAAATCCTGTAGTAGCCTATCCCACCAAACAAAAATCACAGGTTACAGCAAGTCTCAAGCATTGGAGATCCAAGGGCAGAAGAAGCTCCTCCAGAGAAACAACAACATCATCACCCTCAACACTAGGTACCTGCACATCAAGAAAATCATCAAAGGACAATATATAAAAAAAAGAGGGAGAAATCACATGAACCCAACATACAACAAACACCGCATTTCTTCAACAAACTGCAGCAAGGTATTGTTCCCATAGGTAAGTATCTCGCTTCATGCTCTCATTTTCATAACGTAATTAGAAGATGTAAAGATTGTGAATGAGTTTGCTTATAAGAGAAAGGTGGCCAGTTAACTTGGCCACCTTCTTTCAGTCAACGAGGATAGAAAAATTAGTCCTCGCACATGTGGTAGTAGTAAAGTCAAAGAAAACGAGGATGAGGTTGAAAGAAGTTAAGACTACGGATGCCCGAAGTGGGAGTCTATTACAAGGTGAGGGGAATGATGATGTGGTATTGGGGACCAATGGTCCAAAAATAGGAATTCGTACCTCGTCTACCAGCACACCACCTCACTCAACTCGACCATAAGAGGAAATAAAAGATCCCCATGCATACATGCATTCATCTTCTCGAGGCTCACTCTAGCAAAGTCGCTGTCGGCCCTAAAGCAACCTACAGGAGAGGGAAACTTAATTTTTTTCTTGCACAGGACCTCCTACAAGATCCTATAGGATCCCACAGGAATCTTACAAGATACAGTCAGGTAGTCTACAAGATTGGCAGTGAGCAATTTTAGAGGAGGAAACATATGGGTTGGCTACATCAAGCACTGTAAGGAGGTAGGCTCTACATTTCCTCCCATTTTCCAAGTGAAAGGAACAGACAAATATTCTACTTTGATTGAAATTGATAGTTGTGTAAGGGAATTGTATCCATATAAATTTCAGTCCCATTTCCTCCATTAAAATTTTGTATGATACATATTTTCTCCACCATTCACCAGACACAGTGACAGGGGGATTTAATAGAAGGGAGCACATCAACACTATGAGGATTCATAAGGCATAATTGGATGGGGTACTTTGAGAAATTGAGGTGGTATGATGATGAAGTAGACAGAGATTTTGATCTCTCCCTCATTCCACTGACCAGGACCCATGCCACTATTATGGTGAGAGGCCTCTCCATCGATCTCACCCCTGAACTCATAAGAAAAATTACCATACTTCCCTTAGGAGTGCCTTGGAGAAAGGAAGACAAGGGAAATAGCCAAACTACAAAGAAGAAATTCTTTCCAGAGGGAGATGAGGCCATGGAAGACAAGAATGGAGTGAGAAGAGCAAGCCTAACATGCCCTTGGAATGAAATAAGCTACCACCTTAGAAAATACATATCATGTGAAGGTAGGAATAATGTGATATATGGATACCACTTTAGGATTATTGAAAAATTGAGATTTGGAGCAGATACACCTCCTCACCACAGACTTAGCATACCCTACTTCCTTCTTCAATCCCTAATAGATATGAGCATAAAAGTGAAGGAAGGAAACTACCAACAGTAGTCCCATCATGGGTTAATTAGACTCATCATAGAAGATGCCCTCCAAAACCTTAGAATTCCTATCACATGGGTAACTTTCAGAGACATGCAGATAGAGGATGATATAAAAGACCTCACATATGACAAAAGCCCTACTGCCAGTCAAAAGGGATGAAGAGGAAACTGAAACAGATGAGGATCTAGAGAGGGATGAAGAGGAAATAGATGAGGAAGAAGAGGAAGAGAAAGAGAAGGAAAGTGGTGAAGAAACAGAGGAAGATTCCAAGGAGGAAACTGATGAACAAGGTGAAGAAGAGGAGAAAGACAAAGATGAAAAGGGGAATGGAAAAGAGGAGGCAGAAGACAAGGAGGAGTCACCTAGGGTGTCTCCAAAACCCACTGAGAGAGAGGCAGCAGCTTCCCTCACTTCCCTTAGCAACCCTATCAAACAAAAAGGAAAAAGATAGAGACAAACCCCATTATACTTTAGAACAAGGAAGAGTACAAGGATAAGGCAGGGAAAACCTCAAACTCCCACCAAGGTTCCCATTGTTATTGAAGACTCACCTAAACAATAGGGAAAGATGGCTCCCCTTATTAAAACTCAGGGAGAAGGATCCTCAGCACAAACCACCGCTAAGTCTCTTATCAGTTATAAGAGAAGGCCTGTGACTAGATCTGCCTCATCCAAGGGAAAAGACATCCTACAGGGTACATAGTAGGACCTAGAGGAAGAAAAGTAAATCCTACAGGAAACTCTGCTAAACCTACAGGAAACTCAAAAATTGGATAAGGAAGGGAGTATGCAACAAGAACCAAAGAAGGAGGACCTAGAGCTAAGGGAACCTAGTCCTCAACCTAACCTTGACTCCTACTGCAAATTTATTGAAGGGGGCAGGGTCATTCCACAAAAATTGTCCATCCCATTATTCTTTAGGCTTGAGAAAGAAAGAGCCAAAGCACATACATGGATGAAAACTGCCAAGTCCAAGGGAGTAGAGGACATAAGTCACATGGAGGAAAAGCTCAAAGAGATGGGCAGAGAACTAAGGAGCCTAAGGGATAGAGAGGCCATAATTAAAACTCAATTGGAGGCAGAAAATGCATGGATGAAAGGACAACTGCAAGGAAAAGAGAATTAATTCACAACCATGGCCAGTCTATCTTTAGAGGAAATCTAGTGCAGGATGCCAGCTAAGTCCTATACATTATACCTTAGGGGAAGAGTGATTGTAGTTCCAAATCAAGACCCTAGCATAGAGAGGCATTATGCCATTCTAGGATTATAGACAACTCATTGATCTTTTTGATCAAAGAAAATTGGAGGATAGGGCTAAGATGTCTAAGTTCTACTTACATAACATGGCCTTGACAGATATGCATGTATGGGACCCTAATACAAAACTACGGGATTTACATTTAATGGCCTTGGCATCATGGATGAACCATGAGGAAGCAAGGGTTGCATAAATGAAGAAGACGTTGGCAAGGGAACAAACAAAGCATCTCATGATAAGAGATAAGCAGTCAAATCCAATGGCTATCATCAACACACATAATTTAATTGCAAATGATCCTCAACTTGCACCCATGTATCTTGCTGCCCAAGAGCAAGCAATTACACATTTTGAGGATATGTTCAGGCTGTTAGGGGATGAAAGCATGCAAGATTGCCAAAGGAGATGGAATACTTGGCCATATAGTTTGAAAATGACAGAGTACCATTCTCCTCAAAGAATGAGAGAAGAACAGGACACCCATGTACAAGAAAACCATCGAAAGGCTTGAATTCAATTGGATTTTCTTGAGACTCAATCCACCACTGCTCTTCGGGATGTTAGAAGGAAGGAAGGAAGAGGAAGAAAGAAAGAAAGCAATGGGAGGAGATAGAAAGGAAGGCATGATTCTATGCATAAAAAGAGGAAACCACAACAAAAGCATGAGATGTCAGGGAGGCCACCAGGGCCATGAAAGATATGGATATTGATTGAGTTGATCAGAGGATGAGTAACACTTTCAGTAGGGGGGTGATAATGAGATGTGTCAAAGTGACATATTATGCCCAGTGAACTAATGCGCATTGAATGCAGTTTTGTGAGAGGAAATCAATAAATTCTCGCAAGCTTAAAGGATGAAACTCGAATGGGACAAGGAAGAGAGATTGTAGTAGGTAAATCCTCCCCATTTACTCCTCCCTTATTCAAATATTCCTCCATCAATCACACTAGCTCAGAGTACAAGAATCCAAGTCATGAAGATCAAAAGGCAGCCGAGAAAGTGATAGTCAAAGAGTTAGTTCATCTCGAGTTTGGGATTCGAGCCTCCCTAGATTTAAGGAAGTAATTGGAGACATAAGTTGTATAAATAAAGAGGCCTAGAGCCTCATTAGCATTCAAATTTTTGTTGTAAAAACACTAGTTATTTTTTAGCTCCTAACTTCTGGAAGATATTGCTATGTAATTTTATGTTTTGATAATGAGAATGAGATTTTTCATGAACTAGCACTAAGTTAACTCAAAGGGCTGAAGCTCTTCGGTTAGGGACCAACCCTAGCAGAAAAGGCTCCTCTACTTGTATCTATATACTTAGATTAATTTCATATATTCATGGTTAAATTGTCCTTAGAAGTATTTCATTGCAAGTATTATAGATTTGATTAGTTTGTTTATTAGTTTGCTTTCATTTGTGCTTTACTTCAGCAGTAGTTACAAGGGATAAAAGAAACATCAAAAAGCTATCAATAGGTGTTTTGGCCTCACTTCTCCCTTCAAGGATCATCATTTGAGGAAAGGAGCCCCATTCAGCCCCAAAAATAGAGAATTCTGCTTTCTCATAGAATTTAGAGTTTACTATGCTTAAGCAAGCATTTGATTAGTTTTCAAGTTTAGGATTTAGCTATCATTTCTTCCGTCTTCAGTCTTATAGTAGATCTCATCAATGATTTCATATTATTCTACAATTTTTCCTCATGCATGAAGTATACAACTAGCTCATTAAACTCTATTTTTCTAGCTTATTGAAATTCTTGTTGTTTACATGATTTTTTAGCAAATATCATTGTTTGATGCAGTGCAGGTGTTTCAGAAGCAAGGATGGATCTCATATTTAGCAACTTCCTCCCAAATTCATCCATCCATGACCATTCCTTGATTTCATTAAGACCCTCACCAATTGCATCATTTTTCAAGGAAACTCCTCCAAGCAAGTTCAACAAATCCAACCATCTCCCAACCTTGGTTTTGAGTTCTGAGTGATCCTAGGAATTTTCTCACTTCATTCCATCCACTAAACACCTTCCCTAAGCCTTCCATCACCTTCGGCACCCATCATTTTTATCTCGGTTGTATCCTGTAGAAATACAAGGAATCCTGTAGGTTTTTAGGACATCCTGTAGGTTTTCCTGTAGTGGTCTGTTTTGAGGCCGAATTGAGGGAAAACCTCTAGAAATCCACACAAGCTCACCTAAGGGTCTTCCAAACATTCTAGCCATCCACCAGTATACCTAAGCCACCTACCACATCACCAAAAGAGATTAGCTTTCGCACTTCTCCATAAAAATGGAAAGAGTCAAAAAGAAAAAAAACAGATTTGTTGTATCCATTTACATGCACAGTCATAGAATGTTGATTCTGTTGCCTTTCCTTGAAAATATGGGATCTTTGCATCACCAAAGCAGAGCATATTTGGAACTTTCTTTGCCAATCATGAAATATGAAACCTATTGGTATAGGTAGCTAACAGTGGCTCCACATGGGGATGGTCTTTCCTTTTGAAAGACCAAGAACAGCAGGTCAGAATGCCTTGGCCCTTGACTTCTTGTATCAAAACTTGGAGTATTCCTCTTTGAAATCCCAAAATTGTGCTCTTCCCATCTTGGTAAATCTCTGAACTTATTTGCCTTTTGCTGATAACTAATAAAACTTGAGAAACTGCATTTTTACATGTTAACAGGAAGTAATATATACACCTGAATATGTACAAGTGAACTTAGGCTGTAGTTATGAATAGTAGTCAAAATAGTGCTTCAACATCCTGCCATTTACAGGACCTTCATCCAAATCAGCTTCATCAAGACTTTTAAGGAAATAGGTATTATTTCCTTGCACTGCTTGAACAACAAATGGTCCTCTCCAATGGGAATCAAATTTTCCATGTTTTCCTTTGTCTTCCCTTCTTGAATCCCACTTGAGGACTTTATCACCTATGTTGAAATCTTCTGCCTTAGTCCTTCTATCAAAAGCTTTCTTTAATTTTTCTTGTAAGACTTGAACTCTGCTATAAACTTGATCTCTAGTTTGCTGCAAACATATAATTTGATTTACCCTTCTTTGCACATCATTTGGTTCAGCCTGGCTTTCTTGAAGAAGTTTCATGACAGGAACCCCTAGTGATGAAGGAAATTTGGCTTCTAATCCATAAACTAACTCATATGGGCTGATCCCAATTGATCTCTTGGTTGTTAGTCTATCTGCCCATAGGGCATTGACAAGCTTCTTATGCCAATTCTTCTTATTTTCTTCCAACACTTTCTTTATGATGTTCACAAGGCTTTTATTTGATAATTCAGCAAGGCCATTTTCTTGGGGATAGTATGCAGTAGAATGGCCCAAGGTAATGTGAAATTTGTGGCAGAAATTCACCATCTTCTTAGATCTGAAGGCAGCAGCATTGTCTGTTATTATCTTATCAGGACAACCAAATCTAGAAAGAATATTGGTCTCAAGGAACTGAATGATAGTGGAATCATTTGCTTGTCTGCATGGAACAACTTCAATCCATTTAATAAAGTAGTCTGTAGCTGTTAGAATCCATCTATGTTGGCCTGAAGATGAGGGGTGAATTTCCCCAATGAAATCCAAGCCCCATTGTTGAAAAGGTCTCTCTGTTGCAATAGGCCTCAAAGGAAGTGGCAGTAACTTTCTCTTTCCCTCAAACACTTGAAATTTATGACATGAGGTGGTGAATTTCTTGACATCAGAGAAAACAGTGGGCCAATAGTAACCAACCCTCAGTATCTTATCCACAGTGGACTTCCAATACAAGTGTCCACCACAGTCACCTGCATGAAATTCGTTGGTGACATTGTTAGTCTCATTCTCAATCAGGCAGTTTAACAATATACCCTCATGGTTTTTCCAAAGCAAATTGCCATCCATAACACAAAATCTTGAAGCTTTCATTTTTAGGAACCTACATTTAGTTCTGGACAATCCTGGGGGAGCACACAGGTTTTGTAACACATAACAGATGTCAGAGTACCAAGGGGATTGTTCAAAGGCTACATTGATCTTTGGAGTCGCCAGCTCCGGTTCATTGTCCAGCTGGTTTATGTCTAAGGCTTGGAAGTTTGCTTCTGTCATTAGTTTGGCTAAACCTTGCCCTTTTATCAGTTTTGTAGGTTTTATTTCAATATCAAATTCCAAAATGTTGGCAATCCATTTTCCTCTTCTGCCCTCTAAGTTTTCTTGAGTGAGTATGTCTTTCACAATGGGACTTGGCACATAAGCTATAACATGGGAATAAAGGATGTAAATCCTGAAGTCTTTAATGGCCTTGACCAAAGCATAAGATTGTTTTTCCATGATCTGATATTTCAGAGGTGCATCTCTAAGAGCTCTAGTAAAGAAAGCAATGGGTTTCTCATTTCCTTGGTCATCTTTCTGTAATAGAACAGCAACAATGGTATGCTGGGAGGAAAAAGAAAAAATGATAAATTCTCTATCAAATTGGGGATTTGTTAAGACTGGGGTTTAGGTAAGGGCCAATTTTATACCTTCAAAGGCTTGATTTGCTTCTACTGTCCATTTCACTTTTGAATCCTTCTTCAACATGTTGTTCAATAATCTGATCAGTTCTGCTAAGTTTGGGATAAACCTTCTTAAGAAATTGATCTTCCCTAAGAAAGCTTGCAATTCTTTGATGTTTCTTGGGTGGGGCATTTGTAAGATAGCTTGTATCCTGTCTGGGTCAATTCTTATGCCATCCTTTGAAATGATATGCCCTAACAGCTTACCTTCTTCCAAACCAAATAGAGACTTCTTGGGATTCAAGGAAATTCCATATTTCCTACATGTTAAGAAGATCTGCCTTAAATGCTTCAAGTGTTCTTGGTCAGATTTTGAGAAAGGTGTGAGGTCATCCAAATAAATGACAAGAAAGTCATGAATCTCTTTGGAAAAAACAATATCCATTGCTCTTTGAAATGTTGCTCCTGCATTTTTTAATCCAAAAGGCATTTTTACATACTTGAAAGTTCCCCATGGGGTTGTGAATGCAGTTTTGTCTTGATCATCAGGGTGCACTAGGATTTGATTAAAGCCTGAGAATCCATCAAGTAATGAGATCCTTGAGGCTCCTACCACTCTTTGGAGAATGTGATCCATCTTAGGTAAGGGATAGTTGTCTTTGAGGGACACTTGGTTTAGATTTCTAAGATCAACACAAAGTCTTATCTCACCAGTTTTCTTTCTTGTAGGTACCAAATTGGAAATCCAATCAGAAAACCTGATGGGTGCTATGATGTCGGCTTTAAACATTTTTTGCAGTTCTTTTTCGATTGAAGGGAGAAGCATGGGATTGATCCTTCTCAATTTCTGCTTAAATGGCTTCTGATTAGGCTTGAGAGGGATAGTATGCTGGATAACCGAGGTGTCATAGGATTTTAAATCCTCATAACCCCATGCAAAGACATCTTGAAACTCTTTGAAGAGGTCTATGTATTTAGGTTTTTGATCAGGAGGTAAGGATGCAGACAATTTTATTATTTTGGGCTTCTCAATATTTCCAATGTTGCATTCCTCAATGGCAGCATTAAGGGGCTGTTTTTTTGGTTTTCTAGGGATATCATTTGAGTCAAAAATGTCCTCCAATGGAGTTAGGCCTATTGGAAGAAAATTGTCTTTCAGCTCTATGATCTCAGCCTCTGTAGCAGCTATTTCTTCATAACTGGTTTGTTGAATTTCTTGTATGTTGTTTTTGTTAAAAATTGTTGGATGTAAGATTTGGTGAGCTGTCTTGGGTGATATTGGCTTGTTATTCTGTTCACTCTGTATTTGTGATTGACTTGCTCCCTCAGTGTCAATGTTTAATCCTGAAAATTCTTGTTGCAAGGTCAAGAAATTATTTATTTGTGTATCATCTTCAAACACTTGCCAATCTTTAACATTGTTTGGGACAGAAGGTCTGTATTTTACCTCAGTTGTAAAGCAATGGCTAGGTTCAAAGGGTAGTTTACAGGTGCTTGCAAATGTGGCCAAACTATGGGCATGCAGGTTATGGGTTCTAGGAATTTTGGTAATTTGAAATTCAGTGAAGGACTTTAGTAGTTCAACAGCAGCAGATCTATAAGATCTCAGTCTTTTGTCATTGGTGACAAAATTACCCTTTACTTGTTGGACAACTAGGTCTGAATCTCCTAGTATTGAAACCTTTGTGGCTTGTAAGAATTTTACTAGTTTGAGGCCTAGTAAAAGAGCTTCATATTCTGCCATGTTATTAGTGCATCTGAAATTTAGCCTATAGGCTCGACCTTCTGCATGATTGTTCTACTTGTTATGTATCCAAACTCCAGCTCCTGCCCCTAATTTGTTGACTGACCCATCAAATTCAAGGAACCATAGGATCTATTGTTCTAGGGGAGACTTAATAACTTCTCTGTGATCTGGGATTGTGAGTTGAAGTTCTGGTTCTTCATTTAGTTGGTCTTTTAGGACAACTTCACCACTTGATTGGATCAGCTTTATTTCTAGAGCAACAGCTTGTTCATTAATGTTCTGATCTTGTTTGAGTGTCTTGGTTTCATCATCATTTGTAAGACCTGAATTATCATTGAAGAGAATATATGAATCTATATCAGAATGGACAGCATATATGGGAAAGTTTTGAGGTTTTTCTTCACTGCTGACCATGTATTTCATAAGTGACTCTCTATATAACCTCTTGGGTTGACCAAAGACTGAGATGGTTGCATACAACATGTCTAATTGTAGGGAACCTTGGAGTTTAGCCCCCCATGATCTTGATAGCAGCATCCCATATTTGGGTGGGATATCAGCAACTACAACATCCATTAGAATTGTTTTATTTGGGTACTGAACTAGGGACACACATAAGTCTTTTATTAAGCCTAAACACTTAACTTGGTTGGAGTCAAATGAGAATAGGTCCTTATATGGTCTTGTAATATCTAGATTCAATCTTTTCATGACTGATTTAGGCATCAAGTTGTGAGAGGCACCTGAGTCAAACATTGCATTGTGTAGTATCTTATCATGAACATGCAGGCTGACATAGAAAGGTAAGATCCCTGTAACTGCTATCTTTCCATCAACCTCTGGACCGAAAAGCAATTCTGGGGTGTCATCCAACACATTGACATTATCTTTATTACGAGTAATTTGAAGGGACTTCTTGATTTGTTGTCTATAAATGTCATGCTTGGCTAGTTCTGAAAGAGGAATAGCTACCTTTAATTTTCCAATTTCAGCTTCTAAGTCAAAGGGTCTTTCAGATGGGATCTTGGTGTTGCGGGTGACAGCCTTTTCCTTGTTCACTAAGTCTTCTTCTTGATTCTTTTCTTGATCTTGAGGCTTGTCCTTCTTACTCATCTGTTGAGGAGTATTACTTGGATTAGGGTGCAAGGGTGATGTAGCCATAGGCTGTTGTTTTGGAGGCAATGGTTCAGTGACTTCTTGAACGGTTATTTCATTTGTAACTGAATCAGTTGTATCATTTGGCTCTGTGACTATGGCTCTCTTGGGCTGCTGGCTATCCTTTGTTTTTTCAGGATGTGTTACGTTTATAGTTCTGCTTCTTAGCTTGTATTGCTTATGAACTTCATAAACAACTGTGTCATATCCTTGTTTAAAGTCAAATGACTCACCTGACCTGGTTTGGAATTTCTGAATGTCATCATCCTTATGATCCTCTTGACTCAGAAAGACTTGCTGCTCATCATTCAGGCCCATCAGGTTGATGTGGGTGTCATCTGTTTGCTCATTCGGAGTGGATGCCTCAGTATAGTTTTCCTAGAAAGGAGGTCTTATGTCTGGATCAGAACTGGCCTTGCCAGCGTTTGGGTTTTGATTTCTCCTAAAATTTGGATTCCTGATAGGGTTATTTTGTGGTGCTTCCCATGATGACTTTCTCTCAACTGATTCTTCTCTATCCCCCAATCTCTTCATACCAGTGAGTATTGCATCCAGTTTTTGATCAAAGGCTGAGGGTTCTTCTTTGAAGATGGTTCTCTTTTCCAATCTTGCCCTGTTTCTTTTGGCAATCAGGTTGGCCTCTACTGTGACAGCAACCTTTTGGGCATCTTCAAGGGTTTCAGGGGCTCTTTCCTTCAACTGATATGCCATATCAGGGTCAAAACCATCAGGAAATTTGTACAAGGCTAAATCAGGAGGAGGTCTTAAATTCTGTGGTATTGCGTTATATACATTATTGAATCTTGCACAATATTCCAAAACGGTCTCTTGAGGACCTCATTTGATTGTATCATATTCACCAAGTATGTGCAGGGGATCTTTCTTTTTCTCCCATCTGTTAGTAAAGGCTTGATAAAGCTCATCAGGAGTTGTGATGGTATTTACAGCTAGTGATCTAAACCAAGTTCTTACATCCCCTGTCAGGCTCTGAACAAAGATTCTCATTCTCACACTATCATCATCTATTTCATAGTTCTCAAAATGGTCTTGCATCCTTCTGGCATGCTGAATTGCTGTGAAAGGGCCAGTGGAGTCAAAATATGAGATCTTGGATTGGTAGTCCTGAGGTAGAGCTGCAGCATTAGCGGGCAACTGCAGGGGTGCATATCTATTAGCCATATTTGCAGGATTTATAGGGTTGACAGGGATAACTGGGATAACATGAACGACTGGTACAACAGGGGTAGTGGGGATGGTAGAAACTAGAGTGTTGGTCAAGGGAATATGTGCAGTGGATGGAGGTGTGAAAAGAGGGCTTTGAGATGTGGATGGTGAACTGGGGGAATCAAGGGTAGATCGAAATAGAACCTTGATTGGAGTTGGAACAGGGTTTGGATAAGCTGTCTCAGGACTTAAATCAGCAAGAGTTTCCTGTCCTTGCTACTTCCTAATGATTTTGGGGATTGTATTAGGATTTTCAAAAACAGTTGGTGGATTGGGGTCAGGATTTGACCTTGTATATCGCAGATTCTTCTTGGGAGCCAGCTTCTGAACTTGTTTTTGAGTATGTTTTTTGGAATAATTTTGTGTCTACAAGGGCCAGACAAGATTTTGGAGTGACTGTGTATATCTTAAAGCTAGCATGAAAATTGACTTGAAGCAGCTTAGATAAATATACAGAAATTAGAAAATCCTGAGGAATTCCCCTGTGGAGTCGCCAATTATGTTAACACCCAGGTTGTTCCATTTGACTCCCAAGGGAATACGGCCGGGGTAACCACTAACCAATCTTTGGATTACAGCTTCTAGCCAAACTGTAATCAGAGAGGGCTCTCTCTTTAAGGTTTGTCTCTGTTTTGTGAAGATTTTAGGCTAGTTATGAGTTCAGGGTTTGTTTTTAGGTTTTGGTTGAAGGATGTCTTCTGTAGCTAAGGTGGAAATCTTCAGATAGTTCTAGTCCATTGGGCAATGGAGTCTGTGGCTACAGGTTGTCTGAGATATTTAGTTGAGGTGCTGAAACTGTAGGGCCATTCAAATACATCATGAAACAAAATTGAAATTGTAATTATGAGGTGTGTTTAACCAGTGAAAAGCAATTAAGAATTCTCCACTAAGCTGGGGTGTAAGAAAGAGATATATTGCACAGGAGCAAACTTGAATTCATGAAACAACAATCACTGTGAAAGATATAGTTTGGAGGTGCAGCAGTTAAGAATTACACCTTATGACTATAACTGAAGAAAGACATTTATAACAGCATAGATTGAGTTCAGGGTACTCTGTGAATAAATCCTGGAACTATTCTTTTTCTCTGCCATTAACTATGAAACACAGAAACATGAATGAGCTATGAAAGGATAACAAACAAAACACATAACGAAGAGTTTTTAAGGAAAACTTATTGTGCCATGAAGTACGCAGGAATCCTGTAACATTCAGCAAAACACCACAATGCCTCAGATAACACAGAGATTTGGAAATTCCATCAGCTTTTGTATTAATACTCTGAAAATTTACAGCATAAGAACTCTGGAAGAGAAAT
The DNA here is from genome assembly GCA_031772625.1 of Pinus tabuliformis. Lineage (NCBI taxonomy): Eukaryota > Viridiplantae > Streptophyta > Pinopsida > Pinales > Pinaceae > Pinus > Pinus tabuliformis. Next base: position 1,074,727,074 of record CM062816.1, read on the forward strand.
CAACAACAACCCCCGCAAACTTATGCGCGGGGGGAATATATACAAATGGTGATACAAAATATCTGAAGCGTTGAGTCATCTGAGAAATAAAAACGTCCACCAACTTGTACAAAAAAGCAGATAAGAAGTTATTACAGCTTTGAATACAACATAAATGCTCTTCAATTCTGTCAGAAGACTTTTTGACCTTTGGAGGCCACTGAGTAGGTTGAATGTTCTGTTATAAATGATGAATGACGTGTTTTTGTAGCTCTGTCATCCTGTAGCTTTTCGGCCCTGTCACCTGTGACTTTCGGTGCTGCTTTAGTGGCCGAATAGTTTTGCTGAGTTGGCTCAGCCCATTCTTCTCCATACATGCTGATTTTATCAAAATTTTCCTGTGCATGATAACTCATATATTAAAATGAAAAAACTTGAATACAGGCACTGGTTTACAGTATTATCTGTATCATTTTGGTCCAGAATTCCTGTGTGGGCAATTGATGTCTCAGGATTGCCTCTAGAGTCTCATCTGCCTCTGTGTATTTGTAGAAATTTGGAGGCACTTCAAACAAATGTTGGATCTCATTCATGATGAAAAATAGGTTCTCAACCCTGTTGTAGAGACTCTTCCCTGATGTTGGCCCTGATTCTTCTGAAGTGCTGGGTCTTTCTGTAATCTGATTTGTAGCAAATGTGTTGACCCTTTTGGCATAATTTTCATGTGAAAGTAGCCTTCCTGCACTGTTCAGTAAGCTAGGAAGACCTCTGTTTTGCAATGCCACAAATTTGTCCGTGAACTTATTAACCTCTATCTGCATATCCTGGCTTCTTCTTTCCAGTGTTTGTACCAGGTTTCTTAGTGTGAGGACCCTCTTTATCAGCTGGATGGTTTCAGTTCTACTGGAGATTCCCATTGCTGCCAGCTGAGCACTTGTTCTATTATTAAGCACATTAATCATTCTGTTGGAAACCTCAGGCATATTGCCTAGAGATGCCCTTGATCTCTGGATTTCTCTGTGTGCTTTTCCTATGAGCTCTATTTGCTCATGAATGGTCTCAATGTATTGCCATTGATCAGTGATTGATTGGCCAATGTTGGCCCATAAAACTATCCCGAGTTCAGCCACCACTTTATCAAGTGTGAGCTCCTTCTCCAGCTCCTTTATCTTATCCTTAAGGGCCTTTATTTCCCTTCCTTTTTCTGCTACAGTCTGTTTGGATTTATCATATCTTTCATTGAGCTTGGCTAGACTCTCCCTGGCCTCATTTAGCTCTGCCATTTGGGCTTCCAGGGCTTGGATTTCATTCTTGAGCTTCTGCATATCCAGGCTTGGAGCCTGCTCTGTTGTTGGTGCAGTTGCTGATGTAGATGGTGCTCTCTGTTCAGTAGGAGGAGCCGTAGTCTGAGGAGGTTCCTCAAGGTTGATTATCTCTGGAGGAGACTGAGATGTTTTTCCTCCTTCTTTTTGTTGTAATGTTGCCTGCAGTGTAGCTTGTGCAGCCTCTGATTCTCCCAATTTCTCCTGTGTCTGGATCAGCTGCTTGTATAATGATACCAGCATAGCTGCTGCATCTTGGTCATGTCTGAGCTGGGCAACTTCTCCAGTTTGTGGGTGAATGGTTGCTGGGACTTTTACCATTTTCCTTAGCGCTGCCATATCTGCATCTCTCAACTTCAATAATGCTTGTACAGCCTTGATGTCCTTGGGATCATGCCAAAGTTCTATGATTATCTCCTCTAAGGCTTTGATTCTGTTGTCCTTTGCTTGAGAGGATGCTCTCTCCAACTCCAGTAGGGCAGTTGTATTATTTAGGCTATTTTCTAGCCTGTAGTTCTCCAGTGTCTTATCTACCAAGGAGGCATACACCATCTCACCTGTTTGCTTATGTAATTCAATTTTATCCATTGGGTGGATGTCCTTGGCAAGGACCTCAAGGTTGGTCCTTATGTAATCTGTAGCTGACTGCGGCTGCAACACAGCTGGCATAAAGTGCCTCATGATCATCTTGCCCTCCTGGACATCATATGTAGACATTAGTCTTTGCTGGTTGGTGGGAGCCATTTTCAACAAATGATTATATAGCTGTACTCTTATGGGTTCATTCCTCTTCTTTATATCAATGAACTGCTACTTGATGCCCACCTCAGCTCCTCTTTGCTAGCTTGAGGAGCTGACTTCTCCTCCCACTGTCCTCTCTTGTTCCTGCTGGAAGGAACTTGCAGATGCCTCCATGCTAGGTGGGCCCATGCCCAAAGATTGCCCTATTGGCATTTCTTCCTCAGAAAGGGGATCATTCTGTGTCTTTTCTCCCCATGAGTTGTTGATGTTGTGAGGGGAGTCTCTCTATCCCTCTTTCTACTTATGTCTTCTTTTTGTGGGGTTTGGAGGACTGAGGCCTCCACTGTTGTCTCCTGCCTAGGAGGCAGAGTGTCCTGAGCTTGCTGCCCGGTGGATTTTGGGGCCTGTGATGTTTGCTCTTGTTGCACTGGTTGTTCTTTTTCTTGCTGCCCTCCTTGTTGCTGTTGTACCTGTTGCTGTTGCTGCACTTCCTGCTGCTGTACCTGTTCATGAGGTGGCTGCTCTGGCTCCATCTCTTTCTCTTTGCCTTTGCTAGAGGTTTGATCAGTAGCTTTGGTTGCTTGCTGATGTGCTGTGGAGGATGAGGCAGTTGCTCCCACTTGAGTGCCTGGAAGAGCAAATACCTGTGCACAAAGCTCTAAGTCAGCCATCTTTTGGAGATTTTTAACTGCTCTTTGATTTAATTCTTCTTGTGTGACAACTTCCTCTAAGGTGCCTCTCCTCCACTTTATTTGATTTGCATATTTTTCTATGTGAGGCAACCTCACGTGGTCATAAATGGCCAGCCTATACTTGACCCTTCTTAAAGTTATGAAGTGATTGGGGTCATAAGGTTTCCAAAGGAAACTGGTCTGCAGGCCAAGGGATTCTAGCATTCTGTCTGCTTCTTGCCAATCTTCCTCCCTTTTGTTGTAAATGAAGTGGCCTAATTGGTTTCTTACTTTGAGCTGTGCTTTCTTGCCTTTGCCTGAAAAATGTATCACATCAGCATTCCCAAACTGCCTGAAGTATTCAAGGGCAAACAATCTCATGGGCACATATTTGGGAAATTTGTATGGGGGCAATTCACACCCATATATTCTGATGACTGTGTGGTGTTGGTAATAGTACCAATCCCCAATGTTGTATACCTTGGACAGCTGAAGAATCCTCTGCATCTCATCAGTTAGTCTAGGAGGAGGTGAGCTCATAAGCAGAGACATGGCTGGGTGGATGAAGAGGTCTATAAACTCACAATAAGTATATGGAGAACAAGATCCGCAATGGATAGCAGAGGACCAATAGACTACTGACCTTGGATTGCCTTGTGCATCCACTCTCTTCATAGCAAAGTGAAATTTCTCATGTTGATAATACAAAATTAAGTGGTAGATGTAAGAGGTGTATCTGAACACCCTTTCTCTTGCCAAGTTCATTAATTGCTCATGTATTTTTTCAGATATGTAGGTGGCATAGTCATAGCAGATTGGAGACTTGCCAGGGGAAAACATGAGCATAATCACTAGCACAGTTTCATCAACAAATTCAATTGAATTATAGCCCAGAATGGGACTGATCATGTCTACAAGGTCCCTGCCCAATTGGTTGAGGTAAACATGAGAAATGGGAGGGTACTTTACAGTGTCAGATTCAATGTATAATTGATTTAGTTTGGTGACCTGAGCATCTGTCAATTTAGCTCCTTGCTTTATCAGATCAGCCAGTGATAAAGGGACTAATTTCTTCTCAGTTTTGAAGTGCAGCATCTCTCTGATGGCTTCAGGGGTGACATAGAAAACAACTGAGCCTGAAGGGTCAATCACAGCCCTCTGAGTGGCATCGTAGAATCCAGCACATAGGTGGATCAGGTCAGGAAACTGGTTGACCTGAGGGAGCTTGAAGAGAGGGAGGAAAGAATCCCAAATTCCCAACACATCTGTTCCAGTCTCGCGTTTAATCTTCAATTCGTTTAACAAGTGGATGTGGTACTTGCTGTGCATTAGCATTTCTTCTGATATTTGATAATCCAGGTCTGCTAATGGTTTCCATTCCAATTCTCTCTGAGGGGCATTTAATGGAGCAATATTCAAGGCTACAGGAGCTACTGGTGCATCCATGGTTACTTTAGAGCTCTGTTTGTATGTGAACTGGTGTTAATGAACAGAGCAACACAGAGGAGTATTTTTGCAATATAGATGTGAATTGCAAGGAAGAGAGGGTAAATTGTAATAGCAGCAATTGAAATACTGCACCGAGGACTACTAGAGAAAATGCTTGGCCTTTGAAAAACTCTCTTCAGGGTGAATTGGTGCAGCTTGGGTTCTTAGTTCACAAATGCATGAACCAACGGTATGATTTGTGAAAACTTGGGTAAACAAGGCTCTGCCTGGGGAATTTTGATTTTATAATTGAAAATGGAGGCTAGCCACAGGGGATTTGCTGGTAAATTATAAGCTTGCCCACTCTTTTAACTTTGTTTCCGACAATTATGGACACAACCGAGCGCAGGGGAGGTAAAATTGATAAATACCTGGTGAATTGCTTGGAAAAGTTTGTAAATGCAGGTGGGATGGAAGCGCCGACGGTCTCCAGGTTGATTTCAATTGGTCGGCGATGGAATTGGATGTAAAATGCATGCAGGGGGAGTAACAGTCTTTTTTGCAAAAGTAACGAAAAACATGAATTTTGGCCAAAATATAGACTTTTGGGTTATTTGGCGCCTTTTTTGGATGACGTCAGCATGACGTCATCAGGTGGGGTCAAGGTCGGATGACGTCAGCATGACGTCATCAACGGACGTGGTGGCTTGAGAGTGGTCCACGGGGATGATGAGGTGGCAGGCAGGTCAGAGCAGTGGCGGACGGGGGCGCTGACGCGGCGGTGAGGTAGCAGTGACGTTGGCAAGGCGGGTTCACAGAAACCGGAAACGGTAAGCGGTATAATATCCCACCGCTCTCTATACGGAAGTGGAATTGTCAGAGGGCGCTCCGATACGATTTAGGGGTGACGCATGGCAGAGGCCTGACGTCACCCTCTGACAGATTTCGGAAGGTAACTTTCGGACGTCGGGCCCGGTCCGAAATGCATGAGAGCCGTCGGATGAAAAGGGCCAGATCCGACGGTCGACGGATCGTTAATGTGCCAGGTCAATACGGATGTGGGCGGGGTTTAAAATAATATATTTTTTGGAAGATGTGCCCGGCGGGAACCTTTGGAGTTTGGCAAATTTATATGGTTTCCAATGTATTTTTATAAAAACGCGCATAGCGCCCAAACTTTGGGTAAAATGAAAAAGTGGGTTTTCATGTGTGTTTGCAAATAAAGCGGATTAGGGGTGAAAATGGGATTTTTTTACAATGTTCTTTTGGAAATGAAGGGGTTAATGGTTTAGATAACTTCTGAAGGGGAAAGAGGGGTTGGGTTTGGGTTCTTCAACTGACCGGATGTCAATTTAATCCCTGACAGTGAACATATGGCTATAATGCCAAGGGGAAGGGATATTTATAGAATGCTTGGGGTTTATACACCATAGTGTTTATAATAATAGGGAAAGGGTAACATAGGGGATTTAGATAATAAGAAGTTAGAGGTTAATATGAATGGGAGAAGTGAATGAGGGGTGATATCACTAAGTTTATGTGAAAACAACTTAGCTTAGGGAGTAGATCAAAATGAAAGGATTTTAGACAAGAAATGTGGCTTTTAAAGGAATAAGAACCAACATAAAACCTTAAATTCTTTCATGAACACAACTGATGAAGGGATGTTAGTAATGAATGTGAAATGGGAGAAAGGGAGTTAGTCATGCTCCTTTGCTTTGCTGCAACATGATGGAGAAGAGGAGCTTCTCTATGCACTGTTGTTCCTTTATGCTAGACCAGCAGAATTCAGTTGAAATGAATGACATTTCTGCAACCCCATCTACCTACCCATCTACTTGTCTAGCATTTTTTGTTTCTTCATGGAGGGTGCACTTAGACTTGCAGACCCTTATGTGCCTTTTCTTTTCTTTTGGCCTTTTCTTTTGACTTTCTATCTAAGGCTACCCTTATTGCTTCCAAAGTCCCAGATTAAGCAGTTGGGAACCTTACTTCTCTACCTAGCTACTGGTCTGCCAAGATTAAACAGTTTAGAGAGACTTCTTTCTCTATTCTACAACAAAAATTGAAACATGGCATGATCCAGATTAGGCTGTTGGACCATCCATCAAAATTGAGACAACAGATTCTTTGAATATATATGCTTAAGATAGTTTAATTTCATACATGTTAATCTAGAATTATTTCTGAAACATAGTCTATTAGCAATTAGGTAGGAAATGGTGTGTGTTAGCATTGGATTTCAGTCCTTTTCCTTACTCCAGTAGACAAGTTTTCTCTTAGAATAGAATTCTCTTTCCCTCATCATTAATCAAGCTTCTTCTAAACTCATAGAAGTCTGGATTGAAAAACCCTAGTGGTCTCTTGCCAGTTCAATAGTGACAAATGGTAGAACCATCACTTTTACTCATGTCTACAACACTATCACCTTCAAGTTTGTATGAATCTTAGGTTGATAAAGTAATGTTGGTAGCCCCAAGAGTTGTAACATTGTTTTTGCAATACCAATGCTCATCAGAATGTATGCATTGACTTCCAATTCCTGTAACCTCCTTCTTTGTGCCCAAATTTTTGACAATTGTAACATTTTGTTTAGCGTAAGAATGGGGTAGAGGAGTTACCCTTCTTGACGATCCTTTTGTCAAAACTCCTATCACATCCAACATGCCTTCTCCTAGCCTCTTTATGTATCCTTGGGTTGTTTCTACCCAAGATGACATAGGTTACCTTTTATTTGAATGCTTTTTTATTGAGGAGTAAATGACCTCAACTGGTTCTTCATGTGGCTTCCATGATAGTTTTCATTACTACCTTGCACTCTTTCTTTCATCTACCTATCTCTCTTTTTCTTCTTTACTTGTAGTTACTTATTATCTTTCTGGTGTTTCATTTTCTTCTTTTGTTGCAGCTACTTCCAAAAAACCTCTTTTCCTTTGTTGTTGTTGGAATCGCGAACTCCCTTTACCTAGGAAATTGACCCTTCAGCATTTGCCTTATTGTAGCTAGTTTCCTCTTTGAAACCCAAACCAATATTGATGAGTGGGCATCTATGCTTAACAAGCATCTCATCCAAGGCCTTTGTGCTCCCCTCAAGCTTCTGATATTGAGACAAATTTTTATTGGACTTTTTAAAGCCATGTCTCAATGAGACTACTTTAGTCTATAGTCTCTCACAGTGAACTTCTATTTCATCTAGTTTAATGGTTAGCCTTTCATTCAATCTGCCAGCCACTTCATATTGAGAATTTAGATCAACCACTGTTTTTCTCAAATTCTCATTCTCAATCTCATACTCATGCAACTTATCCTTTTTCTTGAGATTTTCTTCTGATAGCTCCTTGATCTATTTTAGAGTGGAGATCAAATTCTTTCTCAAATGGATCCTTTCATATAGATCCTTTTCTTCGCTATCAGAAGCGCTAGGAGAGTGACCATAGATATCTAAATCCATCTCCCTATCCATGGAGTCTTCCACAGGTCTAAGGCTTATCCTTTCTTCATCACTACCTAGGGTACTCTCATTTTCTTTGATGGATGATCAAACCTGGGATCTCTCTTCTATCGCTAAGGTACCCTCATTATATACTTCTACAAATGTAGGTCTTTCTTCACAAAAAATAGATGTATGAAAATATTTATCTTTAGAAAAGGAATATGTACATCTAATGTCTAAGTGACTTTTCTCTTTACAATTATTATAGAGCGATAGCTTACCCTTAGAGTAGCATAGTCTCTCTTTAGAGTCTTGATCATCCTCTTGAGAATGATTAGTAACAAATTCCTTACTGGAAGAAGGACCTTTAATATTTTGAGAATCTTTCATTTGAGATTCATTTTTCTTCTTCCCCCTTCTCTTATTCTCATTATCAGCAGCCTTCAAAAATTTAGGTTCACTACTTGATCAACAAGGTTCTTCGACCTCCTCTTGAGATGTCTACCTTTCTCCTCGATTTAGACATTGCAATTTGTCAAACATTTCCTTTTCCGACTCACAATGCCTCACATTATCAGAATATGGCTTAGAAATCACTTTCATGATGATTTCCTTGGCTTCTGTATTGAACCCATTCCTCTCTCCATATATACCCAACAACCAAATGTCATCATTAACTATCATCAAGTAGGCTTCCATTCTGATCTTCTAGAGCTCATAGTCTTATCCATTTAAAAATGGAACTCCTTTTGTTTTTAGCTAAACTCGATAAGCCATTATTTCCTGTTGAGCTACCTTCTAGAGATTAAGTTATTCCTAAAGGAACCTAACTCTAATACCAATTTTTGGAAACAAAGTTAATACTAAGAGGGGGGTGAATCAATATTAAGGCTAATGTTTTAGTTTTTTATGCAAATTTTCTTTTCTTATTTAAACTTGGAAACCACCAATATAACCCACAAGACCATATCATGTGGCAGCAATATGAAATCAACATATAAGCACACACCATGAGAATTATACACATGAGACACAAGATTTTACGTGGAAACCCATTCGGGAAAAAAGCACCAAAGCTTGTTGTTTCTATTGATGTAAAATAGGAGGACCTACAATATTACAACAATCTGTTTTGTGAGCCACCACTCATAGGAAGCACCAACTCCCTTTGTTTGTTTTGTAGCACCCACTAGTACGAAGCACCAACTCCCTCTATTTGTAGACATCTATTCAGCTTACCAAAAGCACCATGTGAAGCACCAACTTCATGGATTTATTGCAAGAACCAAATCATTTATCCTTGGATTTATGCAAGCACCAACTTGCAGGAGGTACCAACCCCCAAGCCTTCTTAAACACCCACTAAAGATGGAAGCACCAACTTCCTGTATATAGGCTCCATCCCACACTCAATAAGGAACTCAATGTTCTATGTATTTTCTAGCCACTCTGCCTGATATCAACTTTGTTCTCTACTCACTCAACTCACTCTGCAACAACTCTATGATCTTCTCAACAGTAGTCACTCATCACAACCTATCGTAGCACTCTATCCTTTTCTCTTCAACAACATGCCCTTCAACTCTTGGCCTTCTATTCCATAGGCTCTCTTTATCTCTTACACCACAACACAGGATCTTTCAGCCTTCTTCACATAGCACAAACACCATTGACCTTTCTCACAGCATCACTTCCTCTCTCGGGGTCTTTTCTTTGTAAAGGCACTAGCCCTTTTTTGCAGAACATGCTCACTTGGCCTCACACGTAGCAAACCCACATAGAGAGATCTCCTCACAACTCACACACTACAATACTGCTTCCCCCCACCTTGCTCAACTGTGCTCCTCTATTTTTTTCCTCTGTTGCACACTAGTTGATGCTTCCTCTATCATCCTCCATCATTCTACAATTCACTCTGCCAGAGTGTACACCTGCATGTATCTCCATTCTATTGTTTCATCTAACTTGTCCTCTACCACAACATTAAACATGAGGAATGGGCTCCTGAGTGATCTTGATACTAAGAATTAAATCCCCAGTCCAACTTCACACTCTAAAGAGGCTCTCCATTCTTGTTCATGGTTCAGAGATATGGAATGTACTTCAAGATGGCTTGTTTTCACTTCATTTAATTTACTAAGGCATGCATGGGAAGATCGAAGATGGATTTCTTTCAACTCAAGGCAGTCCTAATGCTCTTCCCTATGAATCATGGTCCTCGCTGGCTTGACCCAACATTCATTGACAGCCAATATTACTCCTGTGACCAAATCTCCTAAGTTCTCATGGTCCTTGATGCCAACTCATCCATCTACCATACACCTCTATGCTTCCATTTCAATTTTTTTACTCCACAGTGCAATTTCGGAGTAGAAACATTTCATAACTCTTATCATTTTGATGTTATGAAATCACACTATTTTGATTCCTTCAACTCCTTGTTTAGCCCCTTTTTTCTTTACACACCATAGGGAAATGTATTGTGACCGATCACTTCAGATACCTTTGTTTAGAAATATCAAAGCTTTTTCATTTTGTAACTTCTTATTAAAAAGATATTACAAAATCACAAAATCTCAATTTCCCTTTAGCTCCTTTCTCAGCTCCTTCTTGTTTCTCACCATGGAACCGAGAGTTGCGACCATCTGCTTAGCACTTAGGCTCTAAGGCCTTTAGATCTTTTTGGGGGCCTATCTTCCTTTGTTGACAGCTCTTCGCTCTTGGTTTCTTTAGTCTCCTCTACCAAACAGCAATAAATTGGAGCTCCATGTATCATGACTTTCTCTTAATTCAATTATGGAGAAGTTCTGAAATCTATTGCCCATGAAACCTACCCCACGCAGCATATTCACAACACTTTAGGTTGTAACCCCGCACTGCACCCTTGGTCATTTAGGTCTCCCATGGCCATGTTCCAGTCACATCGAAGCCCCTTTCATTAGATTGGAACTTTTTCAAAAGGATTCAATAAGAGGTTATGAAATTATAACCTCCGATGTTCCAACTTCCGACATAATGTCATGCTGAAGTCATCATCTCCATGTGGCATGTTATGAAACCAACTCACAAAAGGATAGAAAACATAGATCAACACCTTAGAAATAAGCCTCTTCGAGGGGGCAACCTCCTTTACATTACACAAATGAAAAATTCTTAGATGATACAAATGAAAAGACCTCCTTTCTATATATAAGACTCTAACGGGTCATAATATAATCAGAGCCGACATAACAATAATAATGTAAGGGCACAATAATAACAATAGTGGGCTTCTGTGGGGCACAATAATAACAATATGGGGACTAAATGGGCACAACAATATAACAAGGGGATTGTACTAATAACAATAAGGGGTTACACTAGTAGTATCGGGACCTAACATGCCCCTCCCCTTAAAAAAGTGTTGTCCTCAACACTTGAGTAGTTCTTGATGCTCCTATACAAAATTCTTGTCCTCCGATGTGGAATCTTTAGCGGGTAAGTTCTTCCACTTGATGAGATACTCTGAATTGATTGATTTCGTAGCTGTCGGGTTCTTGTTTCTGGGACTACTCCAAGTTCCAGTCTTATTTTTCCTTCCTCGTCAAGTTCTAACAATATTGTTTGAAATGGGATCTTCTACAACTTTTGAATGAGTGGCCACACTTCTTCGTCCTTCTTCCATTCATCCCTTCCTTCGTTTATCCAATCTGGTTGGATAATATAAATAGCACAAAACAATGCTTCCACATCCTCATCCTTTCTTAAGAGTGCATCTGCAACAACATTTTTCTTCCATTTTTTGTAGATGATTTCAAGGTCATAAACCAACATATTTGTGACCCATTTTTTCTGTTCTTCTAAAGATAATCTTTGTTCTAAAAAGTATTTAAGACTATCATGATCCATTTTTACCTTGAAGTGTCTTCCCATTAGTTAAGGTCGGCATTTCTTAAGTGCATGTAGTATTTCATACATTTCCTTCTCATAAATAGGTTGCTTGAGATGTAGCCATAAAAATACACAATCACCTATATCAAAACTTCTTTCACTGTGATGTTGATCTGCCTGTTGTTTCATTCAATTTTGCACCAAAGTGGGGTTATCCTTTAAACATTGGAGAACTTGTTCTCGATGCTCGATGTGATATTTCACTGCTTGAATATTTTTCTTCTTGATATGTCCTTCTATATTGAGAGTTTCAGGAGTGGTAATTTTCTCCAATGCGTTACAAGATATGGTCGGATTCATTTCTTGATGCTCGATGTAATCTTTCACTCCTTGAACATTTTTCTTCTTTATATTTCCTTCTATCCTAATAGTTTAAGGAGGGGTAATTCTGGCCAATGAATTACAAGATATAGTCGGATTCATCTCTTCTTTCTTGATGTGATATTTCACTTCCTGAACCTTTTTCCTCCTCATATGTCCTTCTATCTTGAGAGTTTGAGGAGTGGTAATTCCTGCCATTGCAGTACAAGATATGGTCGGATTCATTTGTTCTTTCTCTAGGGTTGGTTCTCGATGTATATCCTCTTCTTTAAACATTTTTTGGTCCTTTTCATCATTAGGAGGCCTTTCTTGTAGCATCTTTGGCCCACCTTCCTTCAAACCTTCCATGTCTTTCTTCAAATTTTCCATGCCTTTCCTCCAATATGCTTTCATACCATCGATATCAGCTTTCATGGCATAGATAAAACTATTTATATTTTGCTTCTCTAGAATATCATTTACCCTTATATTCAATTTTTGACAGTCCTCAATGTGCTCTACCATTGAACCCTTTTGTTTGACTTTAATCGATTGGCTAAAGAAGGTTTTTCTCTCTATGTCCTCATAATGTGCTATCATTTCCTCTATGAAAATTGACCACATAACAAGTGGTTTATGAGAACAAAGCCCTTTATACCATAAAAATTTATCCAGTTCTAAATATGAAGATGAAATACATACCTTTTGTAACAGTGGTACACCATGTAGATCAAAATATTTCTCCATTTATAGTATCCAATTTACCGGATCCTTGCCATCAAACTTCCTCATCTCGCTTTTTCTTGATTTTAGGAGCTCAATCTTGAAACGACTGTAACATTGTACTTTCAGATCTTTAAGTTCAAAAATCACAATCTATAGTAGCCCTCTGTGTCCTCTTTCCAATGCCACCAGTTTGATCAAAATTGGATTCTCCAAGAAAGAGTTATGCACAATCTCCTAAGATGACCCAATTATATACCTTTTTATAAGAGAAAACTTGTATGAAGTTCCACGTGTCACAATTTTGACCTTAGTACCTGAAACTAATATACAGAAAACTACGAGATGCCCTCTTTCTAAAATTTCTTACAAAATTTCCATCTGATGCTCAAAACAAAAGTTATGGTGATTTTCCCCAGGTCACCTATTTGGAATGTAATTCAGGAGTCTGCAAAATACCTACATTCCTAAGATCATATCTCCGCAAATATAGAGAGAAAAGCTCTGAAATTTGGACCCAATGTTCAAAACGATTTTGGATCAAATGGGTTTGTTTTGTAGCTTCTGAAACATCGCAGAAAAAATGTTATAGTGAAAATGCCATGATGACCTATTTGGAGCAGTGAAACCCTAGAATCCAAATCTCTGATACCAAATATTATGAAACCAGCTCACAAAAAGATAGAAAACATAGATCAAGACCTTAGAAATAAGCCTCTTTGAGGGGGAAAACTCCTTTAAATTACACAAATGAACAATTCTTAGTGATACAAATGACAAGACCTCCTTTCTTTATATAGGAGTCTAAGGGGTCATAATATAATCAGAGCCGACATAACAATAATAATGTAAGGGCACAATAATAACAATAGTGGGCTTCTATGGGGCACAATAATAACAATATGGGGACTAAATGGGAACAATAATATAACAACGAGACTGTACTAATAACAATAAGGGGTTACACTAGTAGTATAGGGACCTAAGATGGCATCTCCTTAATGGTGACACATGTCACCAGAATTTTTCCATAAGGCCACCAAAAATACCGAGTCAAGTTTCCATGTGTGCACCATATAGTCATGTCATGTTGACATCATCTTCTTCATAATCTTCTGAGGACCAATCAAGTGCTTCCATGTGTCTAGTCTTGAGGAGATATAAATGGTCCCTCAAACCCTTAGTTTTGCAACGAAAACCTTTGTTGATCCTGTTCTACATCCCTCAGCATTTTTAAAAATGTTTTCAATAATATCTACAACTCCATGTATCTAACATTCTCAAAATTCAATTTTTAAGAAGTTATGAGGTTCTTATGGCCTCGACCTTCCGTTATTCTGATATACCCTCCCCAATATTCGAACCTTTGATATTTCAGCCTTCCACAATTTCACCTGTTGTCCTGGTTCCATGTTATCTCGGGTCCCTTTTAAGTAAACCATTGAGGTCTCGATGTTCTAACCTTCCAAGGGCCGAACGCTTTGACCTCTGATATGACCTGCTCAGTCCTTCCGATATCGGGCTTTCCAAAATTTGACTCTTGATGTTCAGTGGTCCTGTGGTTCTAAAACTCTAAGGTTCCAATTTTCTAATCTCTAATTTTTCACCTTCCGATCCATGAATTTCTGACTTGCTCCGATATTTCATATTCTAAAATCTCTAGGGTCCAAGTTCAACCTACCTTGAACTTTAAGACACTAACTTTGGAATTCTATAACTTCTGATCTAGGAGGCCATTTCTGGACTTCCACATACCATTGAAATGCTCTTTCATAGCACTAACCAACTATCTTGATTCCAAGAGTGTCTGAGCTGATATCTTTGATAAAAATATCCTCCAAAGTCTAGGACTCCAAACCACCATAGTCTTACTTTTATGGCTTCTCCAGTAAGCCTACTACTATGTTGATTCTCTACCATAGCCTAAAACACCATAGGAATCCCCTTGAGCTTGACACATCAAGCACAAGCACATCAATGCTAGCCCAATTACCACCTTAGTTGGGCTAGGGGTCATCAAAGCCAACATCTACTACCACAAACTATCATACTAGTCTAGTTGACATTAATTCCAACTGTCACACAATACCAACTTCCCTACACATATCCCTAGCATGATTGTTGACATCAATGGCAACACAGTTACAACTACTCACCATCAAGGCAATGCTAACTTTCCAACAATCTCATCATACTTAAATCAAAATGGAGCATTTATAGGATGAGGATGATCAAGATCCTCTGTTGGAATAGTCATCGAAAGGTTCACCTACTAGAAGGAGCAAGTGTCTTGTCGAGAACTCCACGTTGTATGGGATTCGTGGAATGATGGTATGATTTCAAAAGAAGTGAATCAGGTGAAGGTGATTAAAGTTATTTAAATCAAGGAAGTTTTTGAAGGAAGTCTATATGACCAAAAGAAAGAGTTGATGTATGTATGATTGTATTTGATAAAATCGAGTCATGTCATATAGTTGCAGATAGCATGGATAAATTCTCCACCTCATGAGCATGATCAAGAGAAAGAGATATCCTCCTTTGGAAGGATGCATAAAGGCATGGTTCACATATTGACTAGATGAAATCAACATAATAAGTCCTCACATGGAATTTGAGGTGGTTGATAAAAATGAAGGAACTATAAATGGAAGTTCTTGAAAATAAACATGTGAGGAAAGTAAGGAGAGATCATAAAATATGCAACTACTATCACATAGAAAAGGAAGTCAACATCTGATAACTAAAAGAATTGACCATGACATCTCCATGGAAATGGTATGAAGACTCCGAAGAAGTCTGGAAAGGGAAATGACCCTTGACATTTAATATCTTTTTGGAGATGTGTCAATATAAATGCATGATGTTGATACAACAAGTAGATGTCATGATGTAAGACCATTACAAATTTAATTTGATGTTCATTTTTTATTTTTGAATAATATCTGGATGGGCTAATGCAAGGCTACCAAAGGAATAATTGTATATGTCATCTACAACTGATACTCATGTCATGGGATGATAAGGTCCTGAAGAAAAGATGATGTGGAGAAGGTAGTTATATGAAGGAAAGTCATATATCGATTAGTGAATCACTTTCCAATGAAAGAAAGGATGAAATGACTAACATGATTCATGAATGAAAGTGATGGATGGCTAATGCCCTATGAAGAATTCCCAAAATATATAGGCTCCATAACAAAGAAGAAATTCATGACATCGAAAGAGGGATTCCTACAAGCAGCTGGTTGTCCCATGATCTCCACCTAGAAAGTTCTTGGAAGTAAGTCCCTAGTTAAGGAGAGGCTTTTGAAGTCCCTACTTAAGAGGGATCTTGGGTACATTCATTTTATAAGAATGGGTGCATTCCTTCATTGGAATGGGTGTATCCTCCCTAGATGAGAGGAAGAGTTTTGACATTGTTGGACCCGCCAACATTCAGGGGATCTCCCCGATATGAATTCCCAATTAGACCTCAAACCATTTGATGTAGGAGTCCCATCCATAATATGGCCCGGTTTCCAATGCAGTTGGTTTTAGTGATGTTCCTTGGCTGAAGTAACGCATAGATTAATGTATACTGACTTTGCTAGGAACAAGTGTGTGACCCTACGAAAAGTCAAGTGCTATGAATGAAGGTTATGTTGTACCTCTGAGATAGTAGTTGGTTAGGCTACCAATGCCAGAGCATCTAAAATAATTGTTTTGGGGGTTTTTGGTTTTAATTTTGGAAGACCAATGAAAGAAGACAGATGTAGAATTAATGTAATTAATCCTTTGGGATATATTAATATCTCAGCAGAGGGCTGCTATAAGACTTTACATAGTGATATAGGTCAAAATAGTGGTGAGTAGAAGACAACAAAAAATATGATTATCACAGTTTCCATACTGTAAAACAGAACAATCATAAGTAGGAAAACCTTTTGAACTACGTTCAAAAGATTCAAGGCAGTATACTTAAGCTTACACAAGATGCTGAGGATTTATGATTAGAGGGGATTAGCTACACAGACAGTTGCATTAATCCAATCTCTTAATAGATGATCACTTCAGGAGCTTATAGGAATCAATTGATACTCTAATTGTTCCTACCTAGATATCTCTGCAAGTCATAAGCATATGAAGAAATAACACAATGATTGATAACTGGAAAAACTTACAGGATAACACAAAACTGTGTAAAACCAGATTCAGAATCCTCTGTTTTGTATTAAGGCCCCAGAAAGACTGAGTACATCAAGTGTCTACAAAAGCTTCCTTCAAAGGTGACTTCCAAGTTCAAAGTAGTATAAATAGTCACAACTTTACAAGCAATGCTCTATGAATCTTCAACTCCGAACCCATAACATCTCAAGAAGAGAGTTATTTATACAATAATAAAATTACAAATATCCTAAAACTGTTTAAGATTTATTCTAGGAATGGAGAAGATCTTCATGGCAAGAAGATAGGGGCAGCTATTGAATTGCTTCTTGTTTTCCCCTTTATTCACGTTGTGTTAGCTTTTATTGTCTGATATTTTGCCCCTTTCGCTAATTTGTTGTTGGTATCCTTCACACTGGCTGATTCATTCAGTTAAGTCCTTTTACTGATATTGTTTCATATGATACTCTTTAAACTCTGTAAAATATGCTTTAACCTGGCTGAGTGATTATGACTGCGCATTCCAGTTTTAACTGTTATTTTTAATAGTAAATCTTCATATTTATTTTCAAATGTTACACAGGCCTTTTTGTTTACAAGCCTGAAATAGCAGTCTTCTTACCTGAAAAACACAGAACTTATTAAGAAAAACATGGTGGCTGAGGGTCTTTAATGGCTCTGCCAAGCTTGAAAGACTATCGGAGGAGTCTGGGGCATATCGGAGGCTAAATGATGGCTACAATGGCCACAGAGGCTTATTGGGCTGCGTTGTGTAAAACAGGCGTAACAGAGGAAAGACAGTCTTGCTTTTTGAGTTATCGGGCGAAGGTGAACAATGGTGGAGTGAAAGAGCAGTGCGGAGATGATTAATTTATGGCGGGAATGGTTTAATTGTAGCTTAAAACCGTGATTAGCAGTAAAAATGATGCTTTCGGGTCATTCCTGCGTTTAAATCGAAAAATCAATTTTACACAGCAAATCATCGGAAAATCATATATGGTGGATTTGAAATTATATTAACACTAGCAGATAATGACATAGGGTCTGAGTGTTAATCACATATCACTATCGGAGTGGGTGGGGGTTAGTCCCATCGAAAATACATATTACAATGGGTGGACGTGACATGAAATAATATATGACATATAACTATGTCAGGTCTAGCTTTGATATCACAGTTGGGGATCGGAATGTGCAAAGGGTTAGTGCTTCGGCAGGGACAGTGCGATGGAGGTGGATGCGATATGGGAATAAACTGAAATATATGCAGCATCGGGTTCATGCTTCCCATCGCATATCGCAATCGGGGTTTGCAATGCGGGGAGTAATGTATGTATGGGGACTTTGCGATGGATGTGATATGGGTAATGTATTATGATATATATGTGATCGGGTCTGGGCCCATCACAATCACAATGCGGGGGGTGCATTCATATGAAAGACTTACGATGCAACATTATGCGATGTGATATTTGTTTATTACATAGTTTTATTAATAAAACTATTGTATATGCATTGTTTAAAAGGCCTGCGGTCCGCCGATATGCAATGCGATATTATTATGAAATACATAGTTTCTAATGAAACTTAAGGGTTTCGGGCTATTTTAATAAAGGAACTATATAATATGGGAAAAAGGAAATATTATGGATTTAATACTATATGTTAATGTTTAATATGAAAAATATGAATGGAAAGGAAGAATGGGCTAAACATAATGGAATTATTTGCTTTTGACATATATTCGTCAATACTTAGGGAAAATATGTTTTTATGTAAAAAGGGAATTTTCATGGTATTTTTACTTTTCCTAGGTAAAAAGGGTTTTTACCATAGGAAAAGGGATTTTTATGGAAAATGAATGAATATGGATATATGAAGGGGAAATTAGTAAATATATGAATAAATGGAGATGAATGGGAAGTTAATTAATTGATCTGTAGACCTTCATTTTCCTTGTATAATTGCCTTATGAGCATAGAAACATTTCAAATATTCTATTTAATCAGAACCAAAAAATGCTACAACAGGTTACAACACACGAAAGGGAAAATGAGTGAGCCTCATAGGAGCTTTTAATAGAACGCAGCTTCAAAGGAACACACGAGCATAAATGACATCAAAATCTAATACGTGAAATAGTTCACATGTTAATAATGATGAAATCAAACAACAACATGCATTCAACAAGATTTGTACCAATGCAAATGAAATAGTTCATAAGAATAAGCGTAAGTTAAATAACATATGCATGAAAATATGACAACTCTGACATTTTATTAAGTGAAAGTTCCAATCATACATATACCATTAATGGACCACTATCCCCAATAGTGGAAAGCGAAGTCAACGTCACCTACTCCTCCAAAGAAAGATGCCCCTCTACACTATGGAGAAGACAAGGCCCTTACAAACTCCCAAGCTCTTGATTCTAAGCCTAAGCCTAGCCAAAATCTTGGCTCCCAAAAGCCTTTTACATGAGTTCTGAGGATGTATTTATAACAAGAAGGGGTGACTCTTCAACTCCCCTTTGTGACTTTTGGACTTCCCTCATGGCTCTTCAACTTCTTTACAAAATGATTCATTACATTCCACCACAACTCTTCACATTCTAATATTGACACTTGGAATTCCACTTACAAATTACTAATTAATATTACAATTTACACTCGTACCCACATAAGACAAAATTGGGTAGAGCCAACTAGATAACCTAATAAGACAAAACATATCATGCTTGAGTTTTGGGATAATCTAGATCAACAACTTCCATTTGATGTTTCTCAACCAGATAATATCCCCAAACTATGCGACAGTGTTAGGTTGGAAGGGGACTCTAGCCTCCATGGCATCTAGGTACACTGAATTGGAACCAATTCAATTTCCTTCTTGAGTAGGAGAAACATTGTGTTGATTTGGACAGGGTCACCAATGTAATTGTGCATATTCTATCTATTTACTTCAATATTTTCTTGATGGTTACCTATATCAACTGTTCCAAGTATTCGCCTATCTCCTGCCTGACCCGATTCTTGTGCTTGATCTTTGTGAGTGAACCAACTAAAGGGATCCTATGGTACTTCTCCAGGGAGTCTAGCCTGTTGTATAACCATGCATATGAGGTATGAATGTTACCAATGAATGAGGCGATTTGTTTGGAGATTATTGATCTAAAGATGATCTGAGGTTGTCATTGATGTTAACCCAAGTAGCACCAGGGGCTAACCTTATCTTGCAAGGAATTTTGACTTGAAAAATTACTCTATTTTGAGTCAAGTATCTTCTAGATAGATTCTACTCATCGAGATGTTTCCATTGATATATGGCACGCTAAGTAATTCTTCATGGTTTGAGAGATATTCATGTTTGAAGTTAGTAACCTGAGTTAGTGGGCTAAAACCCTATGGGGTTGTGGCATGGCACTCATACATGGTTTTTGTCATTGAATAGTCATTAATTAATAATTTTTTAAGCTCCTAAAATCCTTACAACATTCTCTATAGAAGCCGCTCTCAACTCTATAACAAGAAATCTCATATATCCTCCAAATGTAGTGATCGTGGAATTTTCGCTATAACTTCATTTCTGAAATGTCTTAGGTTCTGAAATTAAAACCCATTTGATTCATAATCCTAATGAATTTCATGACCAAATTTCAGATCTTGGTTCACTATACTTTCGGAGATATGATCTGTGGAAGTTAGGGATTTTGCAGGTTGCCAAATTTCATCTCAAAGAAGTGACCTTGGGAAAATCATCATTACTCTCTCTATGAGAAGAGGATTCGAATTTTGTAAAAAGTGGTAGATAGTGCACGGACAGTAGTTTTATATGTGTCAATTTCAGAGCTAAATGAGGAAACAATGACACGTGGCGTGTTGTACAATTTCGCTCTACTGAACTAGTCCATAATTAGGTCATTGTGAGATATTGGGCATAACTTTGCCTTGAAGAGTCCAAATCAGGTCAGACCCATGGCATTGCAAAGAAGACTCTGTGGTCTTATATAGTACCGAAGATCACATGTTGGTTATCTGAAATCACAGAGATACATCAAATTAAATATCATGCTCTTAGAATGCAAGAAAAACTAGATCAAGTGTTGTTAAGGGGTGCAAAGGACTAGACTTTCTAGGGTAGCAAAAAGCAAGGTGCAGCAAAATGATGTAGCAAAGGTAAGGTACATGTAAGTATCTTTTGTATATGCATGTCCATCTCTTAATTGCATTAGGTTCTTTTTATTCTAATTTGCTGTTTCTGTTTAGCACTGACATATGCTCTGCAAGATGAGATAAGTTTTGCTATTATCATGTCATGGGTATTTCCTTGAAGAATTTTTCAGGTATTATCTATTCATCAAGAGAAGACTCAATGCATAATATAATGTTCTTAAGAATGAGAAAGGGTAGCATGACAAGAGCAGAAATCAAAGTGAAAAATAACAGCAAGAAGTTCACCACATGAAATCTTCAAGTGGGCAACACTGCATACATACATTATAAAAGTATCATTGTACAGAATCATTGTAAAATAATCTTTGTAAAATTTGTACAAGTTTCTATCTACCAAGAGTTGAAGAGGTAGTGTCTGGAGTTTTAGGATCATCATTAGGTGGTTGTTTCATATTTGGGGTTATGGTCTAGTGTGTCTTTTCTTCTACATCATTCTATATCATTGTAAAGTGGACCATTTTCCTTGGTATGGGAATCCATTCTTCTTTTATTATTCTATAGGGTGCTAGGGTGGTGCTAGGGTGGTGCATGATTTCACCAACAGGTTCAAGCCTGTGAAAACTTCATGGTGGTAGGGTGGTGCTAGGGTGATTTTTAGCTCATTGGGTGTTGGGGCATCCGTTTAGTTGACTACTAGAGAATCTCGAGCATTGGAGCATCCATCCAATGGGATATGGAGAAGAATGCTTTCTATATTTTAAGAAGTTGGAGCTTTCTTTTCAATTAGAATTTAATATTAAAGAATTCTTAGAAAAGAGTTTGCTGTTTTTTGACCTAGAGGAGGTTTTTCACCTAAAGCTTTTGTTCCTCCTCTGTTCTTTTATTCACTATTGTTACTGCATAAACATTAATGATAATTTAATATTAACTAATTCTCTAAAAAGATTTAAAAGTGCTAATTGCTAAGAAATACTGATTCGCCCCCCCCCCCCCTCAATATTTTCCAACAATTGGTATCGGAGCTTGGTTCCTTCAATAGCAATTTAACAACTAGAAGGAGATCATGGAGCATACCAAGAATGGTGTACCTCTATTCAATGAAAATAATTATGCATTATGGAAGGAAAGAATTGAGGTCTATCTCTTGGCGCAACGTTACAAAGTATGGGACATTGTTCAAAATGGATTTACACCAACCGTGGATGAACAAGGTATGAATAATTTGGTAAATGATGCAAAAGATAGAATATTATTATCAGTGGACTTATTGAATCTACTTATCATAAGGTGTTGGGTTGTAAAACCACCAAAAATGTATGGGACAAGCTTAATAATATATATGCAGGTGACTCAAATGTCAAAGAAGCAAAGCTTCAAATCTACAGAGCAAAATTTGAGCAACTCGGAATGAAAGAAGATGACAACATTGCTGCATACTTCTAAAACTTTGATGAAATAACCAATACCCTGGAAGGATTGGGAGAGCTTGTTGATGAGAAGACTATTATACGAAATATTCTTAGAACGTTACCAAGAAGATTCATACCAAAGGTATCGGTTTTAGAATACAGTGAAAATCTGGAAAAACTTAGCAAAGAGGAATTACATGGAGTTCTCATAACATATGAAATGATACTTGATGATGAAGAGGGTAATTCGCATCTAGAAACTGCGTTTGCTGCATCTAAGAAAACCAATAAGGATAAATAACCTTCAAAGGAAAAGATCTGCACCTGCACCTGCAAGTGTGAAGAAAAGGAAGATGATGAAGAATGTTTTTCAGATGGAGAATATGCTTACTTTACAAGAAAACTAAAAATTGGTAAGGGAAAAAGGTAAACTTCCATTGATATGTTTCAGTTGTGGTGAGGTTGGGCATTTCGCAGCGAAATGTCTGAACATAAGTGATGGAAACTCAAAAGGAAGGAAAGGCTTTAAGAAATTCAACAAGAAAGGCAAGAATTATTCAAAAAGAACTTTCTCTCTAAAGAAGATAGCTCATCATCTGATGAAGATAGTGACAGTGCAGAAGAAGCTAATGAGCGAGTATTGTTTATGGCCAAGCACAATAAACAAGAGGTATCAAACAATGAAGAAGAAGGGTTGACCATAGAATAATTTTATAAGGAGGCAATCACGCTTATAAAAGAGCTCAAGGCTGAGAATATCCATTCAATCACTCCTCAAGAACAAGTTCAAGGTCTCAAAATTGAAGTTGTAGAACACAAACGTATTGAAGAGTCACTTGAAAAGAAGTTGGAAGAAAGAAACTGAGAAAGGGAAGCATTAGAAGTTGAATTAGTCTCACTGTGTAAGGAAGTGAAGAAGGGAAAATTGTCCAAAACTATGCAAAAAACTCAAGGGTATTGGAAGAACTCATCAACAATCAACGATCTTGCAACAAAAAAACTCGCCTCAGTTACAAAGAAGAAGAGGTAGGACCTTCTACAACAAAATACAATGAACCTATGAGATTTGACAAACATGTAGATTTCATTGGAAAAGATTCATAAGAACAGCCTAGGAAGACAATTCCCGAATGAAGATTTCCATCTAGGTACCAACATATTTTTCATGGCTATTGTTATTCATGTGGAAAATTCTGTCATAAAGCTGTAGAATGTTGCATGTACCCTAGGAGCCAATACAATTCCAGGAGATCTGTCAAATATGAACCTCCTAGGCCTCAACAAAACATCAATAGATTTGAACATTTAATAAGTAATATTGAATGTTACAAATGTCGAAACTTTGGACACATAGCCAGAGATTGCATACTTGAAAATTCTCCAGAAGAATCTTCAAAGCCACAGAATGAATGAACATGGAAGAAGAAGAACAATGATAATTGTGCTCTAGCTCTCAAGGCTCAAAACAAAAAAGATATGTGGTATGTTGATAGCAGTTTCTCAACGCATATGACTGGAGACAAAAGGAAATTTGTATCTTTGAATGAGAAGAAGGATGGAATTGTGTCCTTTGGAAATGATGGATCATCAAATATTATAGGATCAGGTACCATCAATCTTTGAAGCAAATATGCTCTAGCCAAGAATGTTCTATTGATTGAAAACATGAATCACAATCTTCTCAGTGTTAGACAAATGTGTGATCAAGGACACACAATGCTATTCAAATCCACAAAATGTGAAATTAGGAAAGGCAGGTATGGTAAAATTGTGGCTATAGCAAGTCGAGCTCCAAACGACATATATGTTCTGGATGAAGCAACTAAAGCATGTCTACTAGCTAAAGAATATGAAAGCTAGTTATGGCACAAACGAATGGGTCACATAAACTTTGAAAATATTGTCAGGATAAGCAAAAAGGAAATCGTACGAGAAATTCCAGAAATCTCAAAACCTTCCAACACACTATGTGAGGCCTGTCAGCACGGCAAGCAGAAAAAATGCGGATTTAAAACCAAATAACACTTTGCATCACATCCATTGGACTATGGGAACAAAAGGCTTAGATGGAGAATTATATTTCATGTTAATGGTAGATGACTATACTAGGATGACAACCATTAGTTTCCTAAAGAAAAAATATGAAGCATTTGAGTGCTTTAAGATCTACAAGGAGTTGGTCGAAAATGAAACTGATTTAAAAAGAAAGTGTCTAAGATCAGATAATGGCGGAGAATTCACTTCCAAGTTATTTCATTAATACTGTGACGAAAATGGAATAAAAAGAAAATTTTCAACAGCACGAACACCTCAGCAAAATGGAGTTGTTGAAAGAAGGAATAGAACCGTACAAGAAATGGGTAGAACAATGTTGAAGGACTCAAAATTGGATGAAAAATTCCGGGTTTAAGAAATTGATACAATAATCTTCATTATGAACATAAGTCTTCTTAGAAATAATTGCAATAAGACCCCATATGAATTATGTAAAGGAAAACCGGCTAATATAAAATATTTCAGAATCTTTGGAAGCAAATGTTATATCAAAAGAGAAGATCAAAAGTTGGGTAATTTTGAATTGTGTGTTGATGAAGGTACCTTTGTTGGTTACTCATGCAAAAGAAAGGCCTATAAATGATATAATCTAAGATGAAAACAGATAGTGGAGAGCATAAATGTTACATTTGACGAAGATAGAGTTCTAAAAAATAAGGAAGAGGATCTAGAATCTTTGAAGCTTGAGACAGAGGCTGAAAAAGGTACAGAGAAAATTCTAGAACAAGAAGCAACTCTCAACCAGGAAATAGTAAATAATGATCAACAAGATATAAAGGAAAAATAATAAGAAGCTCCTCCAAAGAGAACAAAAGAATGGATTCAAAATAATAATCCATCAAATCAAATCATTGGTGACATAAATGAAGGAATTGGAACAAGAAAAGGTCAACAGTTTCGTTCATAACAACAAGCTCACATTGCTTTTCTAACAACCTTTGAGTCTAGTAGTTTTGAGGAAGCCATCCAGAATGAACATTGGGTAGCAGCTATGAATGAAGAATTGGATCAAATCGAGAAGAGTAACACCTGGGAATTAGTTTCATGACCAAAAGATCAAAATGTCATTGGGACTAAATGGGTTTTCAGGAACAAATTGAATGAATATGGACAGGTTACCAGAAACAAAGAAAGATTGTTTTGCAAAGGCTATGCACAAGTGGAAGGAATTGATTTCGACAAAACATTTGCACTAGTTGCCAGAATGGAAGCCATCTGAATGTTTCTCACCTATGCATTCTCAAAGAAGATAAAAGTTTACCAAATGGATGTTAAGTTAACATTTTTGAATGGAGAATTAGAAGAAGAAGTTTACTTCGAACAACCTGAAGGTTTTCTACTATCAAAAGAAGAAGACTATGTTTGCAGGTTAAAGAAGGCTCTGTATGGTCTGAAGTAGGCTCCCAGAGCATGGTATGCTCATCTTGATGGATATCTAGGTCAACAAGGGTTCAAGAAAGGTACTACTGATAGAAATATTTACGTACAAATAGATAAGGATAATTTAACAATCGTTGAGGCATATGTGGATGATATAATCTTTGCTAGCAATGATGATCGACTAAGTAAGAACTTTGCTATAAAGATGCAAAGTGAGTTCGAGATGTCTTTACTTGGTGAGTTGACATACTTCTTAGGGCTTCAAATATCTCAGCAAGAGAAAGGAATATTTATATGTCAAGCCAAGTACATCAAGGAAATGCTGAATAAATTCAAAATGGAAGATTGCAAACCCATCCTTACTCTAATGGTAACAGGTTGAAAATTGACCATAGACGACTCATCTAAGGACGTGGTGTTACAGGGAAAAGTGTGTATTTAGAACTGCTCTATCCCACTAAGGTGTGACAGCATACTTAGAAACAAACAGAGAAAAACTACTTTTGTTTTTCCTTTATGAATTATAGATAGAGAGGAACAGAAAGACCAACCTCTGTCTTGCGCTAATCCTTCGATTCGATCCCTCTCTTCTTTGATAGTCCTCAGCTACCTGCTCCCTTGCACGCCCAGCTTCACAAAGTACCTGTAAGATCACAGAAGCATAACACTATACAAAGACATGGATCTATAATCATAAAAAATCTAGGATCAGATGTAAATTGACCATACAAATGTAACAAGCATCAATGATACAAAAGCATGGAGGAAAACTCAAATAGCTTTTATTGATAAACAAGAAAAGATCCAGGAGGAGTTACAACCAGTTGTTCCGACCCAGCATCAACCTCCCAGAAAAGAAGCCCCTCTTCACCTCAAACAAAGCTTAGATTACCCAAAAATCTGATGTTTGTCTCTAGAAACCAACAACAATTCCTTACAATATGCAAAATTCCAGCCTCTGGATCTCTGGGATGAGGGATCCATATATAGATATCTGTAAGGGGGATGAGTCAGCTTGTGATTTGATTAGTGTCTTCTCTCTGAAAGTTCTTGCTTCCACTTGGAGACTGAGGGCCTCTTACTCATCCTTGGTCGAATTCAGTGAGGCAAGTGTCACAGGAGAAGATTCTGGAAGCTTCCATTGCCTCTCCACCTCGCGGAATGACACTGCCATTTGTCATTTCTCGCCCATCTCACCCCACAGAAGGGACTTTTGAAATGAAATTCACCCTCACAGTGTATTTAGGTGAGATGCAATGCACTTAGCCAGTGGAGCAGCTGCAATGATCCTGTTTTGACCAATTCTGAGTAGTTTCTCATGGAGAACTTCTGGGAGAAGCTGTAATCTGTTGACCTTGTTCCTTTAGGGGTTAGAACAACACATTTAGGGACTTAGGAGCCCTTGGTTTATGGACATTTCATGCTTGGGGTTGTAGGGCACAAAAATGTCTATAACAGTTGCCCCCTAAAGTATGAGGCCGTTAACCTTTTGGTGTCGGGTGAAATGCTTTATTATGAGGATCCGAAGTTCTTTCAATGCTGGGAGGAGACCTGTAATAAGATACAATACAATACATTATCTTCATACTATTTTCATGATGTAGCTGAGGCGGGCATTCCCATGCTCAGCTTTATAAATTCATTTTCATGTACATAGGACAGACAATCGTCTGAGTGTAGACTGATGATTCTGATAGAGCTATCATCCTTTTGAGTGGACGATTATCTGTGCGGTAATGATGTAAATTTAATGTCTTTATTTCCCTGAATATATATCGCAGCCCGGATGGATGAAACTAGATCGGGGTCTTCAATCTCGTCCGATCTTCACTCGAAGTACAAGTCGATCCATGTGAGAAATGTTCTGAAGTCGAACATGGAAAGACATCGCTTGATTACCAGTCAATGATGTAAACTATTAACAAGCGCGAGAGGAATCACCGATAATGATAATGACCCTCAAGGTACTGCAGTACAATTCACGTGGTGTGAATAAAGGACTTGGCGTCGAGCACCACACAAAATCTTTTGGTCGAAGGCAATTGATGTAAACCTGTCGCCGGAAGTGAGAAACTTGCCATTGAGGCATGCAAGCTTCAAAGTACTGAATGGGGTGTTCCTAGATCAACTTCTCGGATAATGAGCTGATGTCGAAAAGAAGTGATCCGTCACAGGAGGGCCTTAATGAATCCGACATCAATGACATGGAACAGAGCAAATGATTTTAATGGAGGTGAAAATGATCTGGTGATATAAGGTTCAGGGTGGTGGTCATGAAAGAATGGAAATAATGTATGGTAGTGGGTGAGACACAGGTGAATTCTCTGAATCACTTCTCTTGAACATATCAGCAACATTGATGTGATGGATCGGTAGCATTAACCCCAAATGTGGATGGTATGGTGTGACCATGGTGATGTGACCGGTGAATGAAACAACCCAACCCGACTTGGACACGGAGTGGAAGTGTCATGTTCAAGAGCGACTTGCTACCAACAAAGTTTCTTTGAGTTTTCTTCCCAATTTTTCCCTAGTCATTGCTGACCAGTACCTCTTTATTTTTGTCAAGCTTGAGGAGGATAACATATGCTTGTTCTATAATTTGCCCTTCGGGCAAACCCATCGCTATGTTTTAACGAGCCTAGCGATAGTGAAAATCGTTCTCGTCTATAGACAAGTTTGTCGCTATTAATCTTTTTAACGAGTTAACGACAAAGATAACTCAATCCTTTTCAATTTTAGAGAGTCTGAAAAGGAACATAAAGGTAACTCCAAAATTCCTTTTTCGTCATCTAATCCCTTAAGTCCGAAAAAATATAAAACAATACAAAAGGGATGAATTTTCGATACTTTTAACGAGCCAAACAAAACAAGCGCTCAATCTTTTTGTGTAATAATCCCTCAGGTCCAAAAAGATTAAAATCTAGAGGAGGGATAGCACTTCCTGTCCCTTTAACGAGCTGGAGAGGCCAATGGCTCGGCAATCTTTTCATATTTTACGAGTCAGTTGAAAAGAGCTTAAAGGAGACTCGTCTTTTGAGGAACGAGTGATAAAACGGGTAGCAGCTGATTCCAGGTAAAGTTTGGAATTTTCCAATCACGGCAGTGTCACAAGGATGGCTAGTGAAATCACTCTTCGCAGTTGTTCCTCAAAATGGGTAAACAATCAAATGGAGGTGAATGATCGGCCAATGAAAAAGTGGAGGTGACGGTGCAAACAATACCAAGGCTTTAATGGCTGAAGTACTACATTCACGATGGTTATTTACCGGGGAATAGTTCATTTTTTAACGAGCTTAAATGCGGGGGGAAACATTTGCTCATGTCTTATGTTTATTTTTTAACGAGCTTGAACTATGTGCTAAAACTTCTCGATTAATCTAGTCGTGTGATAAGAATGTCTCATATGAAATGGCAACTTTTAGAGTTTTACCCCACATCTTTTCTTTATGCAAGTTAGGAGACGACCAATCCTACGAGTTTAAAGGGTTAGTGGTCCTAAAAGTTTAAAAAATAAATAGTCGCTCTTCGCTTGCACTCCAAAAGGTTTGCATGCCCCCAGGTATAAAACAGAGTTTCAAGGTTACCCCTTCTTTATTCCGTTAAAACATTTATTTTACTGAGAGAGGCCTACCTCTTACAGGTTAACCAAAGATTGTTCTATTCACAGTGCAAACAAAACACTTCTCCGGCGATGTCTACCGAGATAAACAAAGGTGAGCGGCGATGCCCGCCAACTCACATAACTTTGACAAGAGAATCTTGTTCCAGTCCAACTCCCCCTTCCAATCAAGGACGGGAGTACGGAGGTCATATTCTCTCGCGGAAACCTACCCTATACCCGAAGTTTTCCTGCCCGAAGCAGACCAGGGTGCATGCCCCCTGGATTTCAGTCATGTCCCCCCGAATCACTCACGCTCATCGGGAGGACGGACTGGAGATTGATACATTTCTTGCGTGGAAAGACCATTCAGGGATGGTATATGACTATTTGCTCTGTATGATCCAGGAAATGAAAGCTGGTCCACGAGCTTGACCACTCTTCCTTCGTGTGGAAAACACATTACTCTAAAGAGTGAGGAGACAATTGCTCCCATGCAATAAATATAGTCTCGTCCAAGGAGTAGATTGTAATCCAGGGGTCCTTGAACTACCATTACGTTCATGTGAACGGTTTTCCCTCTAAATGTTATGGGCACATCGGGAAGGATCCCTAACGGTTGACTGGTTCCTTTATCAAAGCCTGTTAGATTTCTCATCTCAGGCAAAAGCGATGGCGAACCAAGCGCTTTCCAAGTAGTTGAGGAAAGGATACTCACAGAACCCCCCTCATATATGATGGTACCAACCATAACCATTCTATATATTTGAACAATGATTCAGAATGGTACACTAGCTGGTAAACGGGGTCTACCTAGTTGATTCCAGTCGAAGGAGACAACTAGGTTGCTTGGAGGTGGGACCGAATAGACGGCTGGGTACGACTCTGACAAACTTCCTTCCTGCAGTAACGGAACAGGTAAATTGCCCCCATGTTCATTGGAGTCTATGCTTATGAAAAGAATTTGGACGGTGTCATCCTTGTTCTCTTCAGGGACTGTATCATCTGAAGATGGAACCTCTGAAGGCAAGACCGGGTCAATTGCCCCCTCAACCTTTTGACTTTTGTCTGGTATGGGTTCAGATGGTTTATCTTCAATGATAGATGCTTCGGCCGACCACCTGAGTGGGCCAGCCGGATTTTCAACTAGTGACGGACTCAGCAAGAGTTTTTTATATCCAGGAGGAAGTCGTAACGGCGAAACCGGACGATTGTCCAAAACTCTTTTAGCTTCGTCTAAGAAGGGACAACGGTGGACGGCATGATCGCCTTCGCATAGTTTACAAGGAAATCTATATTTTCCTTTTTGTCCTGGGGCTTCACTTTCACTAGTTGACGGTGTGTTTTCAACATGATCATCAGAGGTTGACGACACTGGGTTGTGCAAACGAGGAGACCAGTCCCTTAAGATCCAAGGGATGCAAGGACAATCTCTGTGATAGTGGTCTCCTTTGCAAATGACACATGGCGATTTAGGCCTGGTTGGTGCAGTGTGTGGATTTTCGCTAGACAACACTCGTTTGCCCCCATTCGCTTTTGGCTCCTTCTTCTTCTTCTCTTTCTTCTTCTTTTCCTTCTTCTCCTTAGGTACTTGACTTTTGGCTTTACTTGCCCCATCAAGCGAAGAGGAAGGAGGAGAGGAAGAATTAGAGGAAGTAGAAGGTTGGTGGGTAACTCTGGACTCATCTAATCGCTGATTTGATTGTTCAGGAATTGCAGTGTTCTGAATGACAGAGGTTGAGAAGAGCCATACAAGTAAACCAATTGTCAGTCCTGGAAGCGACAATGTGGCCATATGGGGTGCACCAACATCTCCCCAAGAGGAGAAGGGACTAGGATTTCCTCCAAGGGGAATCCCTTGGTTGGTGGATTCCATTTTCTCAACCCAAGATCAACGTAGGAAAGGGTAATGAATATTCCGTTTAAAATAAATTTTAGACGCTTTGACACAACTTGTTTTTTCAGTTTTTAAGAGTCGAGAAAAAACAAAAGATGACTCTAGTCTCCTTCGATTTTTAATGAGCCTGAAGTGACAAGTGCTCAGATGGACCTTTTCCATTAAGGAGTCTGAAAAGGAACAAAAGGGACTGCTCTAGAAGTCTAGGTAGAGGGAGTACCAAACCAATCGCAAAACTGCAGAATAATTTTTACGGTACGGCAGTCAATCTTCCCGAATGTTGTGTTCAGTGCATTGTGATCGATAGGGCGGCCGACACGGCTTCCTACGGATAAAGGATTAAGCCTATTGGGGTCTCCCAAAATATACTCGACGGTACGTGGAAGCACAAGTCCGTACTGGCACTTATCGTCTCAAAGTGGAGGAATCACCCAACCATCAGTGAGAACAACAGTTACCAGGCTTTACGACGCCGGAATACGTCTCTAGCCTAGACTTCTAAATGTTGTGCGTTAAGTTCCAAAGCGTTGTTAGATTCATTGAATTTATTTTAAGTTGATCTTGTTTATGAAGTTTGCCTTTCAGGTTCACCACGAGATGTAGATGTAATTCCTAAAATGCAATCTAAGATGATAAACAAACTTTTTATCTCTTTTATGCAATGAAAATCCTAGCTACTAGGGAAAAGAAAGACAGAATCTTTTCACAAAGAGCAAAGAGCACACTCTAAATGAACTTTCCTAAATCAAGCCAATCAGACTGTCTATATGCAAATGCACATGCATGTATTTGTTTTCGACTTTCTTAGTATATGGATGCTAAAAATAAAGTTGATGCACAAATCTAAATTTCTTTTCAAGCGACAAATATCAACAAGCTTCTTTTCGAAATCAAAAAATGGAGACGATTACAACACCTTACGATTTTGAACTGAATACTTGTTCTTGACACTAGAAAATTACAAATTCAGACCAAAAGAAATAGTAACAGGATAATCGACCATCAACAGCAATCAAACTTTTTCCTATGATCTAAATCGACACTTGCGACAGATTCAAATCAAAGGACGACAATACGACTATGCTACTTTTGCAAAGGAGAACTGTAAATGACTCAACAAACACACAAAAACATCTACAGTTCTTTTGTACAAAGGAGGCAGAATAACAACAAGGAAAAGGGGTTTCAAATAGACATATACTGATCACAGGCAGCAAGATTCAGGAATAGAACTGGAAAGAATGAATCACAGAAGCAACAGCTACACAGAGCTAGTCTGATCAGCGCACCTATAACACAAAGAATCTGAAATGCAGCGCAAATTGTCCACTCGGGAAGTGCGCTGAAATTCAGAATCTCTGAACAATACCTGTGCTGGGCCAGAAACGAGACTCTGTTCGGGTTCCGGGTCACAGTTTGCAGTTCAGTTCTTGGGTTTTGGCCGAGTAAAAAGCAATCAGTAATGCAACAATCAGGGGTAGATCTAAGGAGGATCTAAGAGCTATCACAAGGGCAATCAGATAGTTTGTGAATCAATTGTTTAAATCATAAACAGATCCGGTAGATGGATTGAAGTAGCAGTTATCTACTTTGCATTTGTTATGGCAAATGCAGTTCGAATGCTACTTGTAAGTTTATGAAACAAACAATAAAGAATGATAAACAAACAAACTAATTAGCTCCCCAGCGGAGTCGCCATTTTGTTACAACGAAAAGTGTCTATTTAGAACTTCTCTATCCCACTAAGGTGTGACAGCTGCCTTAGAAACAAACAGAGAAAAACTACTTTTGTTTTTCCTTTATGAATTATAGATAGAGAGGAATAGAAAGACCAACCTTTGTCTTGCGCTAATCCTTCGATTCGATCCCTCTCTTCTTTGATAGTCCTCAGCTACCTGCTCCCTTGCATGCCCAGCTTCACAAAGTACCTGTAAGATTATAGAAGCATAGCACTATACAAAGACATGGATCTATAATCATAAACAATATAGGATCAGATGTAAATTGACCATACAAATGTAACAAGCATCAATGATACAAAAGCATGGAGGAAACTCAAATAGCTTTTATTGATAAACAAGAAAAGGTCCAGGAGGAGTTACAACCAGTTGTTCCGACCCAGCATCAACCTCCCAGCAAAGAAGCCCCTCTTCACCTCAAACAAAGCTTAGATCACCCAAAAATCTGATGTTTGTCTCTAGAAACCAACAACAATTCCTTACAATATGCAAAATTCCAGCCTCTGGATCTCTGGGATGAGGGATCCATATATAGATATCTGTAAGGGGGATGAGTCAACTTGTGATTTGATTAGTGTCTTCTCTCTGACAGTTCTTGCTTCCACTTGGAGACTTAGGGCCTCTTACTCATCCTTGGTCGAATTCAGTGAGGCAAGTGTCAGAGGAGAAGATTCTGGAAGCTTCCATTGCCTCTCCACCTCGCGAAATGACACTGCCATTTGTCATTTCTCGCCCATCGCACCCCACAAAAGGGACTTTTGAAATGAAACGCACCCTCACAGTGTATTTAGGTGAGATGCAACGCACTTAGCCAGTGGAGCAGCTGCAATGATCCTGTTTTGACCGATTCTGAGTAGTTTCTCATGGAGAACTTCTGGGAGAAGCTGTAATCTATTGACCTTGTTCCTTTAGGGGTTAGAACAACACTTTTAGGGACTTAGGAGCCCTTGGTTTATGGACATTTCATGCTTGGGGTTGTAGGGCACAAAAATGTCTATAACATGTGGATCAGAGGTTGTATATATATATGATTGGTAGTCTTCTATATGTAACAGCCTCTCGACCAGATGTTATGCAAGCGGTTGGCCAAGTAGCAAGATTCCAAGCAGCACCAAAAGAATCGCATATTATTGCCGTCAAAAGAATTCTTCGATATCTAAAGGGAACAACCGAATATGACTTGTGGCATCCCAAGGGCAATAATCTCATTATTCAAGCCTTCACAGATGCAGATTGGGCAGGAAGCGTTGATGATCGTAAGAGTACTAGTGGAGCAGCATTCTATCTAGGTGGTTGTCTCATATCATGGTTGAGCAAAAAACAAACCTCAATCTCGTTATCTACAGCGGAAGAAGAATACATTGCAATAGCAACTTGTTGTACTCAAGTCCTTTGGATGAAACAAACTTTGAAATATATTCAAGTACAATTCAGTGAGCCTGTTCCCATCTTTTGTGAGAGCATGAGTGCCATCAAAATCTCCAAGAATCCTACCATTCATTCAAAAACAAAACACATTCCGATAAAATATCATTTTGTTAGAGAACAAGTCCTTGAAATGAATATCAAACTTGAATATGTTGGTACAAAAGAACAGATCACTGATATCTTCACTAAACCTTTACCTCATGAAGCATTTGAATATCTTATCCATAAGCTTGGGATTCTCCCAAGTTCTCATTAGATTTTCCTTATTCAGAAAACAAAGGGGGAGTGGAAGTGTGTATAGGTACGCAGGATGATTGTGGGTCAGGGGGAGATACCCTTTGTCATTGAATTCAAAGGGGGAGAGAAGGTAGTAGGAAAATCTATAAAAAGGCCCTCTCAACTCTATAAAAAGAAATCTCATATATCCTCCAAATGTAGTGATCGTGGCATTTTCGCTATAACTTCATGTATTGAAGTCTTAGATTTGGAAATTAAAAACCATTTGATTTGCAATCTGGATGAACGTCGTGACCAAATTGCAAATATTGGTTCACTATATTTTCAGAGATATGATCTGTGGAAGTTAGGGTTTTTACAGGCTACCGAATTTCATCTCAAAGAAGTTACCTTGGGAAAATCGTCATAACTCTCTCTCTGAGAAGAGGATTGGAATTCTGTAAAATGTGGAGGATAGTGCACGAACTATAGTTTTATGTGTATCAATTTCAGAGCCGAAGGAGGAAACAATGACACATGGCATGTTGTAAAAGTTCGCTCTATTGAACTAGTCCATAATTAGGCCATTGTGAGAGATTGGGCATAACTTTGCCTTGAAGAGTCCAAATCAGGTCAAACCTATGGCATTAGAAAGAAGACTCAGATTTCTTCTACAGTACTAAAGATCACATGTTGGGGATCTGAAATCGCAAAGATACATCAAATTAAATATTGTGATCCTAGAAGGAAAGAAAAACTAGATCAAGTGTTGTCAAGGGTGCAAAGGACCAGACTTTCTAGGCCAGCAAAGAGCAAGGTGCAACAAAATGATGCAGCAGAGGTAAGATACAAGTAAGTATCTTCTGTATATGCATGTTCGTCTCTTAATTGCATTAGGTTCTTTGTATTCCAGTTTGTTGTTTTCATTATCTTCTTCTTCTACATCATTCTATATCATTGTAAAGTGGACCATTTTCCTTGGTATGGGAGTCCATTCTTCTTTTATTCTTCTATAGGTTGGTAGGGTAGTGCTAGGCTGGTGCATGAAGTCACCAACAGGTTCAATATTTTGAAAACTTCAGGGTGGCAGGGTGGTGCTAGGGTGAGTTGTAGCTCATTGGGTGTTGGGGCATCCATTCAGTTGACTACTGAAGAATCTCGGACGTTGGAGCATCCATCCAATGAGAGCCGGAGAAGAATGATTTTCTAGATTCTAGGAAGTTGGAGCTTTCTTTTCAATTGGAGTTGAAGAATAATTCAAAAAGTGTTTGGTGGTTTTTTGACTCGGAGGGGGTTTTCCACCTAAAATTTTTGTCCCACATGTGTTCTTTTATTCACTGTTGTTACTGCATAAACATTAATGATAATTGTAGATTAACTAATGCTCTAAAAAGATTTAAAAGTGCTAATTGCTAAGAAATACTGATTCACCCCCCCAACTCAGTATTTTCCAATGGTTATTCTAGATGAGCATATGAACCTTTTCTTTCTCAAACTCCACCTCTTGTTTTGTCTTCTTTCCCAATTCAAGTGGTGCTCCTTTGTATTACATTTACAAATCATGCAAGAGAGTGATGGACACTTGTACATTCCTGAGAGATTTGGAAAAATCTTTACATGTTGCTGCAAGCCATGCAAGAGGAAAACTACCTTATGCATGGTAAAAAGCTCCTCATAAAGATTCTCGATGGTCTCTCCTAGTATCAATACTTCACCAAGTATCAATACCTTCAGTTCCTCCAAGTGGACCTGTGTGAAAGTTGTGTTATGAGCTGCTACTTAGAGTTGTTCAACCTATTGCCTAATAGCTTGCAAGTTCTTTGACAATTTATTTTTCTCGTCCATCAAATACTCAATGTTTGACTTTGATACACTTGCGAAGGCCAAGATTGCTACGGAAATGGCATTTGGATTCCTCCTAGTGTCCTCCATAATCATCCATTCTCTAATAAATATAGGAGATACGACGTCATCTAGAAAATTTCTATTCCAAACTTTCACATTATTTTTATGTATCTCACCATACAATAGATTGTACGTATGCATAAGACGACCATCATCGAGAGGAACAATTTCCTCTTCCTTGCTTGGAGATTGGTGACCTTCTATATATTTGGCATCAAGTCAACATCTTCATTCTGCAGCTCTAGTTCCTCCATGTCTTGAATTTCAATCAACTCTTCTATCTCCTAAGTGAGCTCCCTATCCTACATTTGTTTCTTCTCCTCCTCTGATTATCGGTTCTTTTCTAGCTCTTTATCTTGTCTCTACACTGTTTCTTTTGCTATTTCCTCTGCTCATTAACTTTCTCCTTCTTCTTACTTATGCTTATCTTCTTCTTCTTTACTCTTCTATGTTTCTTCTTCCCTTTTCTTCCTCTTTTCTTCTTGCGCCCTCTATTTCCTCTAATTTTTGGTTGCTAAATCCGCTTTCATAATGGATGACTCTTATTTCATATTGTGGCTTTGTTCTCCCCTTCGAATGTGCATAACCTTCCTCTTTCCCTTCTTGTGTACTAAGTTGCAAAATTCTGTTGGTGCTACCTCTAGAGTGCCCACCTATTGTGAAGCAAGCTATGACATTCCTACTAAACTGATCCGTTCGCAGGGCTTGGAAGAATTGTAACAATTCCCCCATCCATCCTCCTCTGACTAGTGAAAAGTCTCGATTAGCCACTGAAAATGGATCCTCTCACAATGGTATTTGCAAATACTCCTCAGATCATATGGATTGATGTCTAGACTATCGAACACAAATTTATCTATCCCTTTCCCTTCGGTATCTCCAAATTTCAAGTTATCAATCTCGTATAATCTGATGTGCATAGGAAGAGTTTTCCAAGGTGCTTTCTTCTTCTTGTGCAATGCTACTGAAAACCTTATGGAGAGATGATATGTAACCTTTTTCATGACAAAATTATTGATGGCATACCTTGGTAAAATATGTGGTGATTTCTGTCCACCAAATACCCTGAGGAAAGTTCCATTCAATGAGGAAAACCAATATTCTATCTGTGATACTACTTCCATTGCCCCATGTGACATGCAAGGTAGCTCTTCCTCAAAGATCATCTTGTACAATGGAATAATGAAGTGATTAGTTAGCTTCTCCATTACTCCTATGCGGCTGCACTCTAAAAGAAACTTGCAATAAACATACATGGTAGGCTCCCATGGTGTCCAAGTCTAATTCATGCCATGGAATGCATTGTGTGCACATATTGCATCTAGTAGACATGCAGACATATAAAATCTATCTTTATCACCCTTTGGAGGAATAAGGGTGTTACACACATGCATATGCATTTGTTGAGCCAACAAATTTGAACAGTTGAATGGTTTACCTTCATTCACAACCGGGTTTAATAAGACATCCCACCCTTCAAGAATGGTCTCAATGCTCTGCTAACCATAGATTATGAAACATATGATTATCAACAACTGATAGACCCTTCTGAGATATTTGGTCTTGTATGTGTTGGCGGGTGTCTATCAAAACTTAGTGCTCAAGTGGTTGGTCTTTGAATAGAAGTATGAATCCATGAGAAATTTTAGTTCAGGTAAGAGGAACATGAGATGATATTCTGCTACCAGAAAAGAAGCAAGCCTTCATCCGCTGGTCCTGCCAAGAGTCATAGTCTTTGGATCTGTGTGAGCCAGTATCCAACTGATAACATTTTCACATGGAAATGTTGGGTACCTACATGAAACCAGGGAAAATTTTAAGAACCCCCCCTAAATTTATAAATATAATAAATGGGCGAATCTCCATGGTATATAGGAAAAATGAAAGGTGATTTTATCAATAATATAATATGTATATATAATTTTTTGGCGAATCTCTCACCAGGCATGGCGAATATTTTCTAAATTATAAAATCTTGTAAGATCTTGGCGAGTCTTTCACTAAATAATAAAACTTTGTAAAGTCCTAGTGAATCTTAGC
Organism: Pinus tabuliformis; assembly: GCA_031772625.1. Taxonomy (NCBI): domain Eukaryota; kingdom Viridiplantae; phylum Streptophyta; class Pinopsida; order Pinales; family Pinaceae; genus Pinus; species Pinus tabuliformis. The sequence goes on from CM062816.1 coordinate 1,074,765,586, forward strand.
ATAGGGTACATGCTGGTTTAATTCCCCCATTTAAATAGGCTACATTCTAGGTGAATACCATGGGTCAATACCATGCGCCATTTTGGTGAATACCATGGGTCAATACCATGTGCCATTTTTATTTTTATTAATTCTAATGTTAGGGTTAATAATGGTTTTTTGCATGGTATTAATAACAATCTAGTCCATGGTATTTTTCCCATAGTATTTTGGCCATAGGTTTCACCTAAATATAACCCATTTTTTGAGTGTTGGTAAATATAAGGTGACTTATGGAGTAAATATAAAAAAATGTTTTATTTGTTTACCATACCTCTCATTTATTTATATTTTTATTAATTTACCATACCTCTTTTACAAATATGGTATTTGGTTCATAGGATTCACTTAAATAAAACCTTTTTCTTGAGCCTTCATAAATAGAACGAGGGTTATGGACTAAATATAAAAAGAGGTTTTATTTATTTACGATACATCTAGTTTATTTATATTTTTATTTATTTACCATACCTTTTGAGTAACTATAAAAAGACATTTTATTTATTTACCATACCTCCACTTTACTTATATTTTTATTTGTTTACACCCTTACATGTATATAAGGTGACTTATGGAGTAAATATAAAAAATGTTTTATTTATTTACCATACCTCTCATTTATTTATATTTTTATTAATTTACCATACCTCTTTTATAAATATGGTATTTGGCCCATAGGATTCACTTAAATAAAACCTATTCTTGAAAATGGGCGAATGGAAGGTTGTAAGTCCTAATTTCAAGGGCTAAATTTACCTTTTTTACCCTCTCCCTTAAAATAAGGTGGGCTATTTGAGGTGATTTGTAAAAATGTACTATGATACAAAATATTCGCCCACTAAAAATTTAAAACCCCTTAATTTCGCCAAAGGGCGAACATTCGCCCCTAAAATTATCCTTGCATGAAACCATGTGTAACCCAACTTTTGGATATTAATATACACTTGTCAGTCTTCTAGATCTGCTTTTAAGGTCCTTGCTGAGAAAATTTCTTTCACCTTCTACCATGTGAGATGTGATTGCTTATCTACAAACAATTGAGTGTCTGAGTATATTGGCAAGTAAACCGGCATACTATCAGCTGCCTTCCTGGTGCTGCTCTTTGTGGTATCCTTTGAAGTAGTTATCTTGGGTGCCATGATAAAAGTGATTGATGAAGAGAAGTGCTCAACAACTACAATACCTATGGGAAGAAAAGCGCTCATGGCGGACAATAGATTAACTTTAGAAAATCAACTTTCAAAGAAAAATCAAGAAACCAACCAATGAACTGATGAAGAAAATTATGGAATTCTAAAAGTGAAGGGAGGGAAACTAGCTATGGGAGCTATGCATTGTACAGTCTCAACAACCAGTGGTGCAGCTTGAGGCTAGAGATTGTGCAATGCATTGTCCATCTTGGGCAGACTGTGGGAGAGACAGTGCATTGCGCAATCTCAGTGGCCAAGGAGGAAATTCTGAGCCCTACAATTACGCAATGTGAGGCTCAGTCAGCTTGTATTGTCAATTTCATAGTCTTAGAGGCCAAGCTGGAAGATTGAGCCTTAGACTTACACAATTCCCATCTAGACAAGGTGAAAACTGACCAAGGGATGAGCATATTTTCCTAGTGAGAGTGTGGGAAACAAGAAGATATGAGAGATGGTGCATATTAAAGTGAATATATAATTAAGGATAGATATACTAATGCAAAACAAGTGTGGAAGATCAACATGCAAAAAGAAAAACAAATATGCAAGAAGAGTCGCCACAACAACGACCACTGACAGGAAAAAATAAGAAAACTAATGTGACACTTGTGAAAGGCTAGTGGTGGACTAAAACAACACTTGAAAAAACTAATATAAATTAAAATGCTATCAACCATTAAAATAAATAAGAAAAACAACACTCACAGAAGTCAATCGACAAAAAGCGACGGAAAAAGTGACAAAAGGTTATAAAAGAAAAACTCACCTGGAAACACGTCACAAACTCCACTTAAGGCTCCTCGATCTACTTGGGAATGATAGAGCTCCAAGATTGAACGTAAAAATGAGCTCTAGGGGCATCAATTAAAGATCTAGAGTGATTGAGGCTTATGATGTGTATGCCTAAAATCAAGGAAAAAATGACACTTGGAGGAAAGCTTCTAAAATAGTAAGTGTGCCACCTTCGGGAAACTAATTAGTGAATCCATTTTTTCTAGGGATGATTTTTTCTTTTTTTCTCTTTTGGGAAACTTTGCATGCACACTGCCAAGAAGGATTGCACAATTCTCAAGGACTAGGAAACTTCTTGACTCAATGCATTATGAAGTTGTTGAGCTCAATGGATGATTTGCATAGTTTCCATCGTCAAGGCTAGGCTGTCATACAAAATTTTGTAGTTCTCAAGCTAAAGGCTAGCCTCTGAAGAAGGATTGCATAGTTTCTGGAGGGAAGGCTAACTTGGCTTCCAAAATTGTGTAGCTTCTAGAGGCAAGCCCAACAATGTTGCAAGGTCAAGTCAGAAGGTTGCTTGTGGCTGCAAAATTTCATATCAAGGTTCAGACAAAGAGTCTTTGACATACCATGAATACTTGATGACAGTAAAACATAAGCTCTTGTTGACAGAAGGAAGGCTCCAAAATAAAAGCATGGGAAACATTTTGGAGGGTGGTTGTAGCAGCTACAACACTTGGTGACACACTAGTACAACTCCAACTCTTTGTATGGGTCTTATCTCACACAAATCAGGTATAACTCTTAAGGAAGAGTTGTTTAGTTCATTTATCATTTTATCTTCTTCACTTACCTTGCATTAAAAATATAGTCCGTACCATTCTCTTCATCGATGGCACACTTAACCAAGCCAGGTAAAACTAAATTGTTTCGATTGGGGATGAGGAGTATATAGATACATAAGTAAAATAATTGTCAGAGCCTTGGTTTTCATCTGGTGTTGCTACATTTCCAGAAAGCCTAGACAATACCCTAGTGGAGTCACTTTAGGAACACAAACATTGCTCCGCTGTCAACGAGCCTAGACAATACCCCAAGCGAGTTTCTTGCTTCACCCCTCTGCATAGGTGTCGAGCAATAAATAGGGTCTTTTTCACCTCTATTTACCCTACATTAATTGTCAATCTAGGAATGATTTGTTATCTCAAAGAGTGTACTCAGTTTGAGGTGGTCATTTGTCAGAGTAATGCTAGTAGTATAGTGCTCTAAATACAAGAGTAAACAGATGCTTGGAATAAAATCTACTTACAAAAAAAGAAACTTAAAACTCAAATCATGCATTTAGAAAGCTACAACAATTTATCAGTCAAGGGTACAGTAATGGTAACTATTCCCTCTGTAAACTGATGCAATTAAAAAGCAATAAAAGAAAACATCATCAATCTGGGAACTAGACAACATATGTCAATGTTCACTACAGTATCAGATCATTCTGCATACCAAAACAATGATAACTCAAATGACAGGAAATGGAACAACAACTAATCTTATTAACAAGATTGAACAACAAAACCTTAACCTACAGAAATGAATTCAACAGTAATTATATCCTACAGGAATTAAGTAACAATCCTTACTTTAAAGATGAATTGAACAGCAAACAGAAATAGAATGGAAAACTAACAGAAATGAAATATAGAACAACAACTTGAATCAAATATAAATGTATAGCAAACCAAGTCAAATATTATAGATGAAATGCTTAATATTGAAAGGAACAGTAATCTGAGCTTCGATACAACAAGTATGAATCACAGTTATAAAGAAATAGCAATTGTGATCACGATGGAACAACAATCCCAAATGAACAACAATCACGTTTAAGCATAAACCATAGATAAATACAGTAATACTGATTTATGCATATACAACACTGTTACTCTGTAATCGAACAACAATGGCAATCTGTAAGGAACAACAATGTTATATCAATGGTTAAAGGGACAACGATGCGATACAAAGTTAGAATGAATAGCATAGCATTCCTGTTATAGAGAATAACATTACTTAGTCAAGTATAAACGAAATATAATAGAACTGATATGTAAAACAGCAAGGCACGTTAGATTACTGAATAGAGTGAATAGAAAAGATCAAACCACACATGAATTGTAAACAATGGTACAGGCGCAAGTGATCCACCAGGGCCGGGAACTTAGCCTCTAGGGACACACTACTTGAGATTACTCCAGAATCAAAGATGGAACGACAACCAAATTTATATATTAAAACATCAAAACAGAGTTACAGTGAATCACTCTTCAAAGAGAGTCGATGATCAAAGTTTCAAATACAAAGGAGAATTTCATAAAAACAACAATAGTTCGTCTGTTGGGCTAGCAGTGCTTCCCCTTCTTATAACAGCCAAGTGGAGATATCAATGATACAAAAAATCATTAAGGTAGCAATCCCTCAGGATCAAAGGATCCTGAGGGATTCGCCAAACTATTAATTTTCAGTTATCCTCTTGTTCTCTTGCACCAATTTGGGATCTCCATTTCCTTTTCCTAGCTAATACGCTCCAATTTGGATTGCCTTGTTTGCATGCGGCTCCCTATCAAAGGGACAGCAGTTAACTTTGTCTTTTCTTTTCCTTTGGGATGGAAATCTTCCATTTTCTCCTTTTTCTACATAAGAAAAGGGTAATTATTCGTTATTTCGTATTGCATACAAATCTTCTAGATTTTATCATAATTTCTTGTCATCTACCTAGTTCATGATGTAAAGAGGTTATGAGTTTTAAAGAAAAGATGACAAAAAAATGATAATAACATACCTTCTCTAGTGCTCAACAGACCCCCCTGCTCACCCATTTTCATGCCCTCATGAAAACATTATAGTTGACATGCAAGGCAGTGAGGGAGCATGCTAGAGATGAGATCTCATGAGGTGGTCTACAACCATGATGCCTAGCTAGGTGCTCAAAAAGATGTCCTGTTTGACCCTCAGGCATTTCATATAAGGCTTGGTATCCTTGTGCAGGGTGCCAAATGATCGGGCTTCAGAACCTATAGCCTAGCCAAGATGGGCCTTCTCTCAAAAAAAGGTCACCATAGAGACCTAAGCGATCAACGGCTAGCTTAAAGTTCTCATAGTTAAATGGTTACCTGAGTTGGATGTTTGGATTAGAAGTCTGATATCGGAATTTGGCAGCTGCAATGGCAAGGTCCTTGATGGTAAAGAAGTATTCTATCCCTTTCCCATTGATTGCTGTATGAATAGGTCCTAATGGCTCAATCACGACTGGAGTCCTCATTAGGTACCTATGTTTATTCCATAACTACAATGGGTCTCTAGGCTCAGCTCTCACCCATATGTCTAATCCATTTTCCTGTCTTTGAAAGGCATTGTAGGCTTTAAGCCATTTTATTTGATTAACACCAAAAGAAATGAATTCCTGCAGTTGGACATCCCCAACGAAAGGGCTGGGATTCTGCTCTGTTTCTTGATCTAACACAAGGTTGTGCAAATAGAATTCACATAATAATCTCTGAACCTTCACCCCATAGTGCTTACAATAGTTTATGAAGTCATCAATAGTGTTTATTTCTATAGGGGCCCCTGCTTTGACAGCTTTAATTTTCAATTGCAAATATCTTTCCATTAAAAACAAAGCATAATTCCTAGCAGGTGCTCTACACGTTAGGACGTCAGTATACAAAGAGCATAAGGTATCCATTTGTTTGATGACTACATATAGTCTATGAGTTACCTTTTTGACTCTTTCTTCTTCCTTTCACCATCCTTCAAAGTCCTGGCTTTCAGATAAGTTGATGTCCTCAACTGCTGTTGTAATTTCTCATACTTTTCTCAAGAGACAGTCTGTTTTGTAAGTTTTTCTATTGCTCGCTAGGTTTGCACCAAATCCTTTCACAGAGTTACTTTCCTCGGGTCACTATCCCACATAGTAGTTGTAAGCAGGAGGTTTACTTGAATCTTCTTATTGCATCGTCCAGTATTTATGGTTCAAATTTCCTCAGAGGACTGTGCCTCTATTTGAACTTCTTTGTCACGGGGCAATATGTTATCTATTTGTGCTTCGACATGGGCAACAGCCGAATGTTGTTCCTTTCAATTTTGAATGGCATGCTAGACTTGAGTCCTCTTAATCTTTCTCTTAAGGAATTTCATCAGAGTGGTTGCATGCTTTACCACCGAGGTCCTTTTTTCTTTCTTCCCCATTTTTAAAACCCTAATTTGTTGTCGAAGTCATGCTATCATGTTAAGTAGTCTTTGTTGTTCTTTTCATAATCTTTTGATTTCTTCTGTTTTCTTGGAAGGAATAGCTATTTGCTTACTCAGGCCTGGACTTTTGCCTTGACCAATTTCGTGATTTTGTTCTTGGGGTGCTTCCTCATTGTTCTGTTAATCAGGTTGTTCAGGGGTAGAAACCCTAGCTTGTTCTACTATCTCCTAGGTAACTTCTTTTTCTACCCATTCTTCTTCATGAAATTCTTCCAGTGTAGTCTGACTAGGAACAGATTGTTCCTCTTCTTTATCTTTATCATTTTTCTCTCCGGATATACTTTCATCATGGGTGGAGTGATTCTCTTCTTCTTCTTCCTTGTCACACAATTCTTCAGATGCACTCTTATCATGAACAGAGTGCTCCTGTGGTCCTTCTTCCTCATCGCACAGTTCCTTGGATGCATTTTTGTCATGAGCAGAATGCTCCTTTGGTTCTTCTTAGGTGTGGAGGTTTAATGGGCTGAGAGGCTGAGCATATTCACCCATATTGGCCAGAATCTAGACCAATTCATCTTCTTGCAGCGGATTTTGCAATGGGCTTTCCTCACGTTGCTTTGTTTCTTCTTTCGCCTTCCTAGATTGCTTAGTCTCTTCCTCTGTTTCTCCTTCATTGTTTTCCTCCAATTCTTTTTTGTTATCCTCTCCTTCCAATTGTGGGGGTTGCTCATCCCCTGAATCATCTATCTCCACCGGTTGATTAGTGTTCCCTTGGGAATTTTCCAGCCTCTCTCTGATCCATGCCAATCTAACGGATTTCCTTCATTTCAGTGGTCTATTCAATGTACTGGCAACATGTTTTCATTTTGGGGCTGGCAAAGCCAGTCCCCTGTCTATTATGAAGATCAATTCTTCCTAACTGCTCTGTTGTTGAGCAAGACTCTAGCTCACTATCAGTCATATCAACCCATGTTGACTTACTACTGATTCTACGTGGCGATATTTCTTCATGCTTCGGGAAACATCATGTAATAAAGAATTTAAAAACACAGGCAAATTCACAGTGCATTTTTGTTTTAACATGGCTAAGAGTTTAAGGTTGTTTGGTCTTACCACGTCTTTCCTGCCTTCACAGGTGACGTAACCCTGGATGATTCTTGCCAATTCTACCCACGGTTCTCCCAAGGCTACTGGTAAAACTCCCTTTCCTCTTATAGTCAGGTTCTAGCCTTTATCTTGGAATATTTTTATGGCGTTTCGCAGTCTCTCCTTCTTCAGAGTCCACACAGGTCTAGTGGCTGGTGGTCTCGACACCTCTACAATTATGTCATCGGTGACCGCTATCTGTCTCCCTCTTACCGTGGAGTGATGTTCTTGCATGTTCTGCAAAAATTAAATTGCTACGATCTCGTTGGATTGCTGTAGATGATTGAGATAAATTATCCATCCTGCCCTTGTTAGGATTTCTCGTGCAGCATCAGAGACTGTCAATACTTGTGGTTTCCTACGAATCGATCTTCCTCCCATGCTTAGCAAATTGTAAAAAATGCAAAGATGGCAATGGAACAGCAGGTTGTTCAAGCTGTCAGGAAACACAGAGAAAATGACGAAATAGCAAGCTTGTTCAAATTTGGAATTACTGCTAATTATTGCAGAGCATAACACGGAAATAGCTTTGGAACAGTAGCCATGCAAATTGGAAAAAAATATACCGTTAAGCCTTGCTATTCCCGAGTGAGAATGCTCTGAATGATAGTCTGACATGTATGCCAGCAAATTATGAGGTCACCTGCTCCCCCCCTGCAATATGATAGGCCATCCTCGGCCATCAAATGAGGGAGCGGCGTGCTAAACTGCCATGGTACAGTGTCATAAAGGAATAGCGTATATCAAGATGCCATGTTTACAAGAATAAGTAGATTACCGAAATCGAGGTGTATAATAGAATCTCTTAATAAATAAGAGAATGTCGTGATATGATGCGAGATTGGGAGTGTTAGCACCTAAATCTTCCTTAGGCTGAAGGAAGGCAAAAATTAGTGCAACCACAAACCACGCTCAGTCTGGTAGCTATCCCTACCAGAGCAAGAGAGGGCTCTCTCTGAGTCACGCTCAGTGGATGGATAAGCAAAATGGTCTTAGATGACTTACAATGCAATATTTACCTTAGGCTAGTAAGTGAAAAGGGATTTTGAAAACAATTTTATGAATGACTGAGCTTCTAGGATGTATATGGGACTGGCGCTCAGCAAAGAACAGAGAATCGAATATGAAGGCACAGATTATTCTATGAGGCAAGGTAGGCGGAAAGCATAGCAATTTCGGCTGAAGGTGACACGGAATGGAAAGATTACTCAAGAGAGTGAAAAGGGCATGGTCGCATGAATCCTTTTCAACAGAAGAGTAACACTACACATGAAATTTTCCCACAGGCAGAGCAATAAAAATTGAATTCTACCTAATCTCACTTAGAAAATTTCACTGAAATGAAACATGAAATGAATTATGAAACATAACAAGATACATATGGAACATAAGAACACATTTTATACACTCACAACCACAAGAATCTCATGAAACAGATCCTCTACCTTTCATTAATTCTTTGTCAAAAATACACAGTGTAGAAATAGAGTTTCTTTCCCACAGTCTCCCAGAAGTTACAAGCCAGCCAACCCTTTGCAAATAAATTGCATACAATATATAGAATGTGTGGAGAAGAGATGGAACGCCCAGGGGTTTGGAAGTCACTCAAATCATTTCGAAATGGAGATGGAGAGCCAACCATCAGCTACAGGTGCATCGCTCTCAAGCATGACATTTGGCTGGGGTGACCCTTTACATTCTTTTGCCACTTGGATAGATTCCCATCTAGAGAGAAAATTCTTTAAATGCCACCTTGCTGCCAAAAAACCGAAATGTAGATGACCGGGCCCACTTGGAGAAGTCACCACCCGAAATTTCGCGAAATGAGAGCAAATTGGCAGTTTTTTCCTCTATGCGCCGCGCCAAATTCTCTATGCATCGCGCCACTTTGGAGCCTATTTTTGGGCACTTGCAGGTGTCCAAAATGTGCCCAAGGGGGCTTTTTGGAAAGCATGTCTTGTCTACTTTCTAACCCCACTAGAATTTTCCAATTTGGTGCTCATTTGCTGCTCCAAATCTTTATTCTCCCAAGACTGCTTTCTGTGTGTCAAAAAAGTGGCAAAGAGGCCATTTTTGGGTGTTTTTTGACCTTTAGGAGACCCATATCTTGTCAAACATTTCTTGCCCGGACACCAATAGTAGTATTTTTTGATGCTGAATCCAAATATGCAAGCCATTCCTCGATTAGAGTCCTAGATTTTTAGCGTCGCGCCAGTGGCGCAGTGCACAGGGAGGAATTTCCTGTTTTGTGTCCAGAAAATTTGCCTGTGACCAAAATTTGCCCAAATTTTTCGAAATTTGGGCTGGAGGTTCCCTATGAAGTGCTATGTTGTGTCAAGGAAGCCTTAGCCAAGATTCAAAGCCGATCTTGCTCCTTTGCCTCCTTTGCTTCCTTTGCCTCTTTTGTCTCTTTGCTCAATTTTGCCCTTAGGCTCCTGATTCTTGCTTTGGAGCTCATGTTTCGGGCCTAGTAGTGATGAGTCATGTGCCTCAGCATGTCTTTCACCCTGTTGGCTTTATCCAACTGCTGCTCCAAGTGAACGTTCAATTTTTCTAACACATACTCTCGGTCCTTGTCTCTTTGCTCCATAGGTCTGCCTTGTGCTGCCAGGATGTGTCATCGGTTTTCCTTGATCATTTGTAACTCTATCTCAGCTAGTCGATCCTCAAGTTGCTTGTTCCTCTACTCCAGATACTACACGTTCCACTTGGCCCTTTCCAAGTCCAGGGATAGGTTCTCAATCACTGACTAGTGCTCCTGAATGATCTCTCCCAGCTCAGCATTTGTAGGTTCTGCATCTGTCTCATCATCTTGGAGGAGAACAAACTTAGTCTCTTGCTCACCTGATGGCCCTTCCTCCTACACTGGCTCCTTGCCCTTACCCTGCTCCTATGGCACTGATGATGGAAGTGAGGTCCCTTCTGCCCTGGGTGGAGATAACCTTCGCTTTGCTGCTGCGAACAATGGTCTACTGCCCTTCTGGTATGTGATGTATACTGGCATGGTTGTAGTCTCATGGTGCTCAAACTGATGTGAAGGACCCCCCACCTCATGTTCTACCTCTGATATCACTGGTGGAGCATTGAAGAAATCATGGGAGATGAAGTCCTCCCAAGGAATACCCTGCAATCACAACTGATGGTCCACCAAAATCCGGATGAGAGCAAAATGATAGACACTGTTTAGCTGTTGTCGAGGGGTCTTGCGCTGCATGAAGTTTTTCATCTTCTCGATGTTGTTGCAAATGAAAAATGGGAGGCTCATCATCCTCACCTGGGTGAAGTGCATGAGCAACCTGATGTGATATGCATAAAGGCGTGGAAACCTCCCCTTGCAACTGAAAGACTTCATGATCAATCTCATGAGTGGGGCATACTCATCTCTCAAAAACCTGAATGGAAAAACTATGGTGAGCTGGCTCAAACAACTTTTCTTGATGTAGGGCTCATAGTGATGCCTCTCCACCTTTTTTTTCTTATGCCAATGTTCCCCAATGTTCGGTATTCCTGTTGCCACTGATATGGTTTCTGGTGTCAATGTGAAAGTGACCCCAGCGAGGACAGATTGACCTCCCTGTAGATGAAGTGCAAAAAGGCGGGCCAACTCATGATGGACTTTGACATTCACCACCCTTTGACAAAATTTATAACATGCCATGTGCTAGAAACAAGACATAGCAAGTGGGCATGCCTACAGCTCAGTGAGAGTGTTTGGCTCATCTCTAAGATGTCTGCCGCTTCGGTGATGTCTCCTATGGGCCCTCTCTCCTGAAGATGTATCGTTGTGGGTCCCCTCCTCATACTTTGATGAAATTTCTGATGCCATTATTGCTGTTTGTACCCTAAGTTTTATGCTACCCTTTGAATCCAATGAAACTGATAGATGCCCTGAAAATCTGTCACCAAGGGGACAATAAAACAGGGAGTGTTAGGAGGGGGATGATGAAAAAGGGAATAGGGGTTTAAAAGGAGAAATATATCAGGGATTTGGGAGTGTTTTGGGTATGGTGTTGATGGGGTAGGGCTTGGATAATTTGAGCCATAGGAATAAAGGGAACAAATGGATATGATTATAGTGGAGCTAGGGTGATTATTAGAGGGAAACTGCTACAGGGGAATTAGCTGATAGAGGTAGGGTAGGAGCATATTTTTGCAATAATGTCACTGTAGCAAAACCCTAGCTTCTTGACCTTCTTTGTGTCCTCTTTGTTTTAATTTAAAAAAAAAAAATTACATTTGATTCATGGTCATCATACTCACATTCCTCTTCAAGTTTAAATGTCAATGGTGAAGGTAGTTGGGCTACCTCTCCAATCTTGAGGGTTATTCACAAAATTTTTGGCAATTTGGTAAATTTTTGGGCTTATAGGTCTGTGCACCGCGCACTCTGCCCAGTGCACCACGCCAGTGGTGAATTTGCACTATGGTCGGGCTCCCAGTGCGTCGCACGCCCTGAGTGCGCCGCACCACCTTGTGTGTGCGCCGCGCACTATAAAAGTCACCCAGCTTGCTTGAAAAATAGGGGAGAGGGTTTTAGTGGCAGTTTTGGGTGGTTTCCTTAGGAAACATGATGGAATGGATGTGGGAATGATGAGGAGTGAGGGGACAAGGGGAGGGGAGTGAGACCTTGGTGCTCTTCATCACATTTTTGCATCCCCATCTATCATTTTTCTTGATGATTTTTCGTGGTCGACCTTGTGCTTTTGGGGCACGTTTAAACATCTTATGCAAACCAAATCATTGACAAATTCGAGAGAGGAGAGTTGTAAACAGGGCCTACCTCTTGATTTGCTAGCCTTCACCGAGATTTGGAATGATTTGCACTGTTTTTTAGGCCCCTGGCTGTGTGCGTCGCGTGCCAAGCCCAGTGCGCCGCGAGCTGGGTGTGCATCGCGCCCTTGAGAAAATTGAATAGCGGGTAGGTTGCGTGTGCGTCGTGCCCTCTGTGTGCGCTGCACTCCCTGGTGTATGCGCCGCGCCTTCCAACACCACCTCTCACTCACTCAAACTCTTCACTATTTCGCTCTCTCACCTTTGGAATTTCTCTCCAAGCTTGCAAGAGCACAAATGGTTTTTCTTTGGGCCACAACATGTATATATAGGATTGGGAGAGATGGGTTTTATTTTTTCTTCTTTGAAAACCCACTTTCTAATGTTTATGTTTTGCACTTTTTTCATTGACTTTAAAACCCCCTGATTTTCATTTTTCTTTGAAATTTTGGCTCTCATGATGAAATTTTCAGCATTTCTTTGCAGGCACTGTGTGATTGGGCATTTGGCCATGAAAACCATGACTGCATGTGAAAAATAAACTGGAGATTTTTTGGAAAATTTTGTCATAGTTGACCTTGCTTGACTTTTCTTCAAAACAAAGTTTTGAAGAAGAGTCAATGTCTCTTCAGGTGATGATGAAGCTTTTGGAACCATAGCTGTATAAGGTCTCCCTATGGCCTGCATGGCTTGTTCTGGACATGTTTTTCAAAGACCACATTGATGATTTCCTAGACTCAACAATAAAATTGACTTTGTCCTGTAATATGACCAGACCTTGACTATCATGAATTTCAGTGATTATGGACCAAGACCTGAACCAGGAGGGGCCAGACATGAGGGAAAATGAGTAGCATGACTTTCTCCGTCAGATCATGGCATGTCCCTAGCGAAATGCAGCTGAGTGAATGGAGCGGGACACCTAAAATTGAAATGCACAAAGTGTTTTGATCTCTGATAGAGGGCTGACCAGATCGACTCTAACAAGGAGGATAGGATAGCTGACGTTCACAAAAGGTCTAATGCGGTCATTATCAACTTTTTCTGTCATAATTGATTGTAATAGATTTTCATGTATTAAAGGTTCGGAGGAATTATGTACATAATATCATTTTGACCGATTACAAAGATATAAGAAGAAGAAGGGTTTTATAATTGCTATTGGTGTATAAGAAATGTGACTTCAATACCATCAACAGAGCTCTGTTTCCCACAGGTGTCCATAACCTTGACAGAGTTGTTTATTTCACCCATGGAACCATGATCCTTTGTGTAAGCTTAGGAAAGTGTTGTGCAATGTCAAAATGGAGGCCATTATGCTGGCTTGGTAACCAGATAAATCATAATGCCATTCACGAGAAAGGAGTGAAAGGTGGGTAGGCCAGCTCGTGATGAAACCTCCTGTTCCAAGGACTCTTTTATTTTTTCTGATGTGCCCCTTGGATCATATCCCTGGTGTGGTGGCCATAGTGGGAATGCCACTTCACTTTCTTCCCTATGATCATGGTAGGCTGGCTCTTGATGAGACCCCTTATCCTTCATCTGACAAACCATGTTAGCAAATCATATAAACATTTTTCTCTATTTTTTTCTTTTTATAAAGTACTTTTCCTATTTATACACAAAGGGTGGTTCAACACTCCTTAAGAGTAGGGATGGTGGAAGAAGTCTTAACATCTCAATAGAAAAATATACCCTTTGTTCTTATTCCTTAATAATGATCAAAGAGGATTATGGGAATTTAGAAAGAACCATCATGATAAAGATAACCAATCATATCAGTATTAGTAGAATAATGACAGCAAGGTGATCAATAGTTGTGTCCTTTCCTCTTTTCTCTTATCAATTCAAAGCAATTTCTTGTAAAGATAACGATTTTATGTAATTTGTTGATTTCAGTATCCTCTAGTTTTTGTATTCATTGCATAGGTGTATAGTTGTGCTTCAAAAATGGTCTAAATGATAAAACACACAAAGAAGAAAAAGATAAAATAGGTACTGTGCACAAAATCACAAGCAAAAGGAAGAAAAATACTCGAAACTGTTGTGCATTGAGAGGAACAATAGTTGTACCTTAATTGGAATAGCAAAGAAAACAAGCGCAAGAAAAAAATGTGAAAACTTTGTCATTTCGAAAAGGAACAATAGAAAAATGAAGGTGTTGTTCCTTCTAAAAGGAATAGCAGAGAACACAAGTGCTATTCCTTCGGAAAAGGAACAACAAAAAATGCAAGTTGTGTTCCTTCAGAAAAAGGAACAACAAAAAAAAAAATGCTAGTGTTGTTCCTTCGGAAAAGGAAAAACAAAAAATGAAAGTGATGTTCCTTTAGAAAAATGAACAACAGAAAACGAAGGTGTTGTTCCTTTGAAAAAAGGAACAACAGAAAACAAAGGTGTTGTTCCTTCGAAAAAAGGAACAATAGAAAACACAAGTGTCGTTCCTTCGGAAAAGGAACAACAAAAAATGAAAGTGTTGTTCCTTCGGAAAAAGGAACAACATAAAACAAAGGTGTTGTTCATTTGAAAAAAGGAACAGAAGAAAACGCAAGTGTCGTTCCTTCGAAAAAGGAACAGAAAAAATGAAAGTGTTGTTCCTTCGGAAAAAGGAACAGCAGAAAAACAAAAGTGTTGTTCCTTCAGAAAAGGAACAGAAAAATGACGAAAATGTTGTTCCTTATGAAAGGAACAATAGAATGCAAAAGTGTTGTTCCTTCAAAAAGGAACAACAAAATGGTAGAACTATTGTTCCTTCAGAAAGGAACAACAAAATGCAGAGGTGATGTTCCTTGAAAAAGGAACAACAGAATGGTGAAAATGTTGTTCCTTCTGAAAGGAAAAGCAAAGTGCAAAAGTGGTATTTCCTCAAAAATGAACAGTAAGGTGGTGAAAATGTTGTTCCCTTCCAAAAGGAATAGCAAAGTGCAAACGTTACATAAATGAGAAAATATGTACAGAAAGAAATTTATACTAACAAAACAAAGGAATTATGTACAAAATGTAAGAGCAATCGAATCACCTAACGAACCAAAGGTGAGGAAGATTTCTCTTCCTCAACCAGAATCTGCATGCCGGAGTCTTCACGAAGTTGCTGGTAGAAGGATTCTTGACTAAGTGGTTTGCAGTATAATCGGACTCGGTGGCCGTTTTCCTTAAAGGTATGTCTAGATCCATCAATGGTGGTTAGAGTAATGGTGCCATTATCATGTATCTTCTAGATTTCATATGGTCCCAGCCAGTAAGTCTGAAGTTTCTCCAAAAAATCCTGAAACCTAGAATTGTATAGGAGCGCCCAATCTCCTTCACGGAAGACTTTCTTTTTAATGAGGGCGTCACGCCATTTGGCTCGCTGTTGCTGGATCAACACAATATGTTGAAGGGCAGAGACCCTGATTTCATCTAGCTCATTGATTTGCTGTAATCTATTAATATGGGCCTCATTGAAATTTAGACTGACTTCTTGTGCTGTTCGCAGTGTCTATATTTCGAATTTTATTGGAAGGATGGGTTCCTTTCCAAATACTAGCTGATATGGTGAATAACCAGTAGTACTTCTCCATGTTGTTTTTTATGCCCACGAGGTTTTCGGCAATCTTGTAGCCCAATCACATCTGTGTGACGCAATGGTTTTTGTCAGTATTGCTTCTATTATTTTATTTGTGCTTTCTACTTGACCATTTGCCTGTGAGTGGTATGGAGTAGTATTTTATGCTGAATATGATATTTTTTTAGTATTGCGGCAATTTTATTACCAGCAAACTGTGGTCCTCCATCCGTAATTATATCTCTTGGGAGGCCATATCGCACAAATATGTGGAATAGGAACTGTATGATAGAATCCTCTATAGCTCTCAACAATGCCTCTACTTCAACCCATTTGGTGACATATTCTGTTGCTACCAAAATATATGTTTTCTAGTTCGATGAAGGGTTAATTGTGTTAGCACCTAAATCTACCTTAGGCTGAAGGAAGGAAAAATTCAGGGTAACCACAAACCACACTCAGTGTGGTAGCTAGCCCTACCAGAACAGGAGAGGGCTCTCTCCAGGTCATGCTCAGTGAAGAATAAACAAATAGGGTCTGAGAATGACTTAAAATGGATACTGATTTTAGGCTAGTAAATAGATATGAAAAAAGGTGATTTTTGAATGATTGAATTTTTCGGGCTGCGTGGGACCAAAGGACCGCATGAGCTAGGAAATTAAAATGAAGACACAGAATAGTTCGTGAGGCAAGATAGGTAGGAAGATTAGCAATCATATTTAAATATTATGGAGTGGGAAGTTTGTTGAGGGAGCTGAAAAGGGCATATGTGATGAATACTTTTCAGACAGAGGAAGATACACAACACATGAACGCTTTTCCAAGGCAGAGCAATAAAATATATTCTACCTTTCTTACTAAAAACATTCAAATTGAAATGATCATGAATGAACTGTAAACATAACAAGATACATATGAAACAGAGAAGAAACAAATTGCTAAACTCACACCACAGGGATCTCGTGAATCAGAGCTGCATCATTCTATTAATCTCCAAGCCAAAATTGTACAATGCAAATGCTAAGTTTTTCTCCATGCTATTCCAAAAAATTCCAACCCCTTACAAATGACTTTCAATAAAATAAATAATATTTGCCATGAGAAAGTGGATCGATCCAAAGTTGAGGGATTGTTTAATCATTACAAGCGAAAATGAAAAGCCAACCATCAATAATGGGAGTAGCATTACATTTAATTTCTCTGATGACCAATAAAAAAAACAAAATGTAGCATAGATCTTCTGGGGCAACTGTTTGCCTTCCTTTTGACCGTTTGAATCACAACTATCAGTTTAATAACATGGCATTTTAAGTAAGATGCGCTTCTAATGCAGAGAAAACATATATTGTTACTGAACAGGCCCACCTGCAATTTATGTTTAACTCTCCCACGAGCCAATATTCACTTTCAACTGTCTTCGCTTCTGAACCACAGTACCATAGCAAAAAATCATTGAACAAGCTTTGACAAACTTACTTGGAACAAATTGCACTGAAACAAATCGAATTCTTGCAGAGCGGAAGTGATTTTGGCCTTTGGATCTCTATGCGCCGCGCCAAAAATGTATGCATCGCGCCACTTTGTAGGTGGTTTTGAGGCACTTCCTGAAGTCCAAATTGATCTCAAGTGTGATTTTTGGAAATACCTACCTGTCTGCCTTCCAACCCAAGTGAAACGTTTCAATTTGGACGTCATTTTCCCCTCCAAAACTGCAATCTTCCAAGACTGCTTCCTCTGTGTCAAAATAGGGGCAGAGAGGTCATTTGTTGGGTGTTTTTGACCTCCTGAGGACTAAAAACCTACCCAAAATTCTTGGCCATGCACTAGCAGTCATAATTTTCCATGGAAAATCCAAAAATATAAACCTTTTGTCATTTGGAGCTCCCTAGCGAAAGCGCGTGCCAGGTGGCACAACGCACAGGGAGAAAAAACTTGTTTTTTGTGCAAAAAATTTCAAAATTTCAAAATGTGCAAAAAATTTCTTGAAATTTGGGTTGTACCTTCTCTATCACATGTCATGCTAGACTAAAGAAGCCTTGACCAAGATTCGGAGCCGATCTTTCTCTTTTTTCCTCTTTTGTCTTTTTGTTACCTTCCTCAATTTCACCTTTAGGCTCATGATTCTTGCTTTGGAGCTCATGTTTCAGGCCATGTGATGGTGAGTCATGCGCCTGAGCATTGATTTTTCCCTATTAGCCTTCTCCAACAGCTGCTCCAAGTGAACGTTCACTTTCTCTCAAACATACTCCCGGTCCTCATTTCTTTGCTCCATAGGTCTACCTTGTGCTGCCATGATGTATTGCCAGTTTTCCTTGATCAGTTGCAACTCTATCTCAGCTTGCCGATCCTCAAGTTGTTTTTTCCTCTACCCCATATATTTCATATTCCATTTGGCTCTCTCCAAGTCAAGGGATAAGGCTTGGATCTCTGTTTTCTGCTCCTGGATGATCTCTTTAAGCTGTGCACTTTGCAGATCCGTATCTGTATCGTCATCATGAAGGAGAACGAATGTGATCTCTCGTTCGCCTGATGGCCCCTCATCATGCATTGGCTCCTTACCTCTGTCTTGTACTTGTAGTGCTGATGTCGGAAGCAAGGCCCCTTCCACCCCTGGTGGAGATAACTTTCGCTTTTTTGCTGCAAACAAATGTCTAGTGCCCATCTGATATGTGATGAATACCGACACACTAGCGGTCTCATGGTTCTCATACTGATGAGAAGGTCCCCCTGTCTCAAATCTAGTCTCTAAAGGTCCCTGTGAAGCTCGGAAGAAGTCACAAGAGATGAAATCATCCCAAGTGATACCTTGTAAATCAAGCTGATGCACCACCAAAATCTTGATGAGAGCAAAATGACAAATGATGTTGAACTGCTACTCAGGGGTCTTGTGTTGCACAAGGGCGGTCATCATCTCTATGTTTCGGCATATGAAATATGGGATGTTCATCATGCGTACCCGGGTGAAATGCATGAGCAACCTGATGTGATAAGCATATAACATAGAGAAATAGCCCTCACAAGTGAAATACTTCATAATTAACTTCATTAGAGGGGCATATTCATCTTTAAGATATCGGAAGGGAAACACCCTCTTAAGCTGCCTCAAGAAACTAGGTTTAACATATGGCTCATAATGTTGTCGGTCAACTTTTTGTCTCTTGTTCCATGGCTCTCCAATATTAGGCATGCTGGTAGCTAATGAAATAGAGTCTGGTGTAAGTGTGAAAGTAACACTGGCCAAAGTAACTTGAGCACCATGCAAATGTAGAACAAATAGGCGAGCCAACTCATGGTGGAATTGAACATTTGCAACCTTTTCACAAAACTCATAGCATGACTAAAAATGAAAACAAGAGATGGCAAAAGGGCAGGCCTGCAATTCTATGAGGGTAGTCAGTTCTTCTCTAACATGTCTGCCACTTTTTTGAGGCCTCCGAGGTGCACGTTCTTCCGTGGGTGAGTCACTATGAGTTTCCAGCTCATAGTCGGATGAATGATCAGATTTTTGGCATTATGATGCATGTGTTGTACTTGATGGCAACCCTCTCATAGAAGATCATCTCACTTGTATACATTCAGATGAATCTACAGAAGAAATATCAGACGTGACAGAGTGCATGGGTTACCGGACAGCACAAAGGGATCAGATGACAGTTCACAAGTAAGCTTTGCCATCAAGTCCAAAGGGGGAGATTGTTGGCATTATGGCTAAAGTGTTGTCCTTGATGGCAACCCATTCAGGTGATAGATCACAGTACTTCAAGTCAGCAGCAGAGATTGATGATCAGCTATCAAATATTGAAGAATATAAGGGGTACGCAGGTACACCTTACAGAAGGTGCGTACATGCAGGCCGGTGTTACATAAAGTGCGTACATACCCGCAGTTATCCCATTCAGGAGGTGCGTACCCCCAATGCACTCACTTCAAGGCAGAGAAAAGCACACGTGGGGTTTCTTAGTAGTCAAAGGTCTTGGATGATATTCTTAGTAGTCAAAGGTCTCCTGTTATAAAGACTGGTCTTGGTTTCCATGAATCTGTTGAAGGTGAATCTAGTTCACAAGGTGAGGCAAGGAATTCTAAAGAGAAGTCTAAAGTGATCAATGAAGAAATGAAAGATCAATCTCATCATGAACCAAGGAAAGATATTTCTCAAAGAAAATCCTTTACTCCTCCTATGAATAATGTTGAATGTTATGTATGTCATAATCTTGGACATGTTGCAGCTAGATGAAGAAGAAGAAGAGTTCAAGACCATTATGCAGACAAGTCATCTCATTCAAGGTACTTTTATGGATATTGCTTTGCTTGCAATATGTTTGGCCACAAAGCTGCTGATTGTTACATGAGGAATATGAAACATGTAAGATGTTATGCATGTAACAAGCTTGGACATATAGCTAAGGAATGCAGGAACAAAGTGTGGGCACCATATCAAAAGGAGAAAATGTCATCATCACGCTTGAAGATATGGAGGAAAAAGGAAGTATAGTCAGAAAAAGGTGGCACAACACAATGTACAGACATACCAGAATCAGAGGGAGCTGAAAGTACAAAACTTCAGTGTCCTGAATCTCATATGCAAACTCCATAAAGGGAAGTCGCATATATACGCGAGTTGGATACTGCACAATCGCGTATATGATTGTTTGAAGAAAGGCAGTAGGGAAAGTAAAGTTGATCTATGAAGAATGATCTCTCGAGCACAAGATCAGATCTGGGCATCTGACTATCTGTGGCACACTGGTGGACTGCCAATTCGGCCCTAATCAGAGGTACGCAGGTGATTAACGGTGAAACTGCGTGGGTACACAGAGCAGAAGAAGGAGAACTGCATGTGTACGCAGATCAGAAGAAGGAGAACTACGTGGGTACGCAACGTGACAGAGTTTCAGGTGCGTATGCACAGTAAAAGTACGCGACGCGATAGTATCTCGAGTGCGTGGCTACAGTAGCAGTACGCGGCGCGATAGTGTTTATGGGTGCGTACCTATAGTAACAGTATGCAACGCAATTGAAGAAGCAGTGCGTGGGTATGCGATGCAGCAGAAGGCTCTCTGCGGGTATATGCAGTGGAGCAGAAGGTGAAGTGCGTGGCTACGCAGGGTAGATAAAGAAAAATTGCGTACCTGTCTTAAGGCATTTATTGGCTGACTCTTCTTATTGATATGCATGAGCAGATCTGACAGATGGCACCAGTTTAGGGGGAGCATATGTTCTTAATGAATTGTTGGCATTATGGTCCTTGGTGACAATGCTTATTATTCATCTTGCTATGGTTATGAGTTGTTCACATGGTTCTTGGATCAGATTTGTGGTTGATTCTCTAATGGTTCTTGCATGGAGTCTTTATTGTTCTTGGCACATATATGGATGATGATTGTTGGCTGGATAAATGGATGATTATTCAAAGTCGCATTGTTGGAGACATGATGATGATGAGATCTTACCTATATGATGATACATTGTTTCGTACATATGTTGATTAATGCAGATGCTTCCATTTGATGACTCTTGGTTCATGTAGATCTGGATGGTTATGAATGAGTTGATGCAGACGTACCTTGCTGTTGACAGATACTATGAAGCAGATCATACAGTGTTGTTGCTGATATTTATCTTAGGTGATTGGTCTTTATGTAATAATGTGTCTCTTTTGTAGTTATCTCTTCAGGTCATGTAACGGCCTATGTTTCCCCACTATGCCTGGGATGAATGATGTTATCATATGTAAACTTTTGATGTATCACCATTGTGATGAATGTATGTATTGAGTCTTTTTGTGATAGGAAGGTCATTTATGATATATAGAGTCATGTTCTTCTTGTAGAACATCCTTTTGCAGTCAGGGGGAGCTTGAGCATGAACAACACTATATAGCAGAGCAGACATCGCAGCTTGTTCTTAGAAAGAGCATTATTAGATTGAAGCACCATGGCATATACAAAGGGGGAGTTCATTCAGAGACTTCAGCATATCTGGTTTATAGTCAAGGATAGCATGTTCTTAGGGGGAGCATAACCCTTTTCCCTTGATGTCAAAGGGGGAGAGTGATTTGGTGTTGTTGCCATCAAGTCCAAAGGGGGAGATTGTTGGCATTATGATGCATGTGTTGTACTTGATGGCAACCCTCTCATAGAAGATCACCTCACTTGTATACATTCAGATGAATCTACAGAAGAAATATCAGATGTGAAAGAGTGCATGAGTTACCGGACAGCATAAAGGGATCAAATGACAGTTCACAAGTAAGCTTTGCCATCAAGTCCAAAGGGGGAGATTGTTGGCATTATGGCTAAAGTGTTGTCCTTGATGGCAACCCATTCAGGTGATAGATCACAGTACCTCAAGTCAGCAGCAGAGATTGATGATCAGCTATCAAATATTGAAGAATATAAGGGGTACGCAGGTACACCTTACAGAAGGTGCGTACATGCAGGCCGGTGTTACATAAAGTGCGTACATACCCGCAGTTATCCCGTTCAGGAGGTGCGTACCCCCAGTGCACTCACTTCAAGGCAGAGAAAAGCACATGTCGGGTTTCTTATGTTTAACCCTTGGTATTTAGCCGACGGTATTGTGTTATTATGGTTTTGGCCCGTGGTATTGATCCATGATTTGAGGAAGAGCTTGCCTATATAAAGCAAAGGAGATCATTTGGCTTGAGTATGCTTTTGGGTTGAACATCTTATGAGAGCTAGATCTGAAATATTATGATCTCTTGGGAGTAATGTCTAGATCTAAATAAGGCGAATCTACTAATGGATTGAGATCTCTTCGGTGCATGATCAGATCTGTAGATCTGACTGTCTGGGTTATTCTTGAAGTCTTAAAATTATCTATACCTGAAGGTATGCAAGTACAGTGAAAGAAAAGTGCGGAGATACGCAGGCACAGAAGCGTTGCAGGTGCGCAGATACGCAGGACCAAAAGCGCTGCAGCTGCGGAGGTGCGCAGGCAGTTCATTGGACACAGAGCGTAGGTACGCAGGAAGTCTTGGAGGCACAGTGCATGGGTACGCAGGTGCGCAGTTGGGAACAGTGTGTACTGTATGCAGGCATTACATGGGTGAAGCTGCGTACTTCTCTTGAAATATATTTAGTTGTCCATGTTTATCATTGCTGTGTTCTGGGTTTTGAAGTGATGTCTGGTTTCTGATATTATGACAGTATTCTGAGAAGTGATAGAGTATGTTTCAGTTTTGATAGATGAATGGATCGGGTTCATAATGACTTGTCTTCATGTGATCTGATGGACTAGATCTGGTTGATGACTCACTTGTATATGTATGGATCTAGTGCTTGGGTGATTCAAAAGCTTGTTTATGTTGTTGTTGGGTCCAGTATGAAAATTGGACGAAATGTGGCCTTTCAGATTATGTGTTGTGCTTCAGTGTATCCAGTATGAAAATTGATGAAACGTGGTACCTGGAGGAGAGAAGATTGTAGGCCGGCACCTACGTACTAGTATCTAAGCTAGTATAAGAGCTAAGGGAAATCTTTGGAGCATTGTAGCAGGTAGCATCCTGCGTACTAGTAAATGGATCAGCTAGTACAAGAGCAAAGTGGGTTGTAGCTCCCGTACTGGTATAAGACTGCACCAATACAAATATTGTAAAAGGATTTTCTTATTAAGAAGAAGATTGAGATGACTTGCAGCAGGTGGTTTTCTCCCGCATTGGGTTTCCACCTTATATCATGGTGTTCATGTGTGTGCCTTATGTGTGATGATCTATTCTATGTTACTGCATCTGTTAACTAATAATATGGTTGACAATGTTCTAATGCACTCATTGAAGATCAATTAACATAATCATAAGAAGTTGTGAAAGTAGCATATATGAATCTGATTATGGAAATGAAAAAGTTTTATTAATGTGATAATACTGATTCACCCCCCCCTCTCAGTATTATTTCCAACACAGATGACATAATTAATGCTATGAAACTACTTGGAGAAATGAATGTTGGTCGCAAGACTGTGTTGAACTGCTGTTGTGATACGTTCGAAATCTGTCACCAAGGGAGAAATGTAACAAGGGACTGTTAGGGAGGGAAAATATGAAGGGATTAGGAGTCTTAGAATAGATTTTATTTAGGGCAATGTAGGAGGGTTTGGAAACTTTGCATAGGGTAGGGTTTGGGGTTTTACATTGGGCAATGGGTGAAAGGGAATTGGGGATAAGGGTTTAGTAAATTTAGGGGATAGGGGGCAATGACATTTAAAGGGATATGGTATAAGGAAAAAAAAAAGAATGAAGGGAAGAAAGGATAGATGGGATGGAAGGGGAACCTTGGTAACACAATGATGAATTTGCAACCCTTAACAGCAATTGACATAAGGATTTTTAGAGTTAGGGTTTGGAAATTGTGTTTCAAACATTTGGAACCATAAACCACCATCACACAACACACAAAATGTATGAACCACAGAGATGTCGACCCTACCTGGCATGTCCAAGCAGTTCAATGGTGATTTGGAGGAATTTCGGGCATTTTTTGTGTGTTAGATTGTATGCGCCGCGCCGCTACCAGTGCGTCGCGCCCATTCCAAATTGCACTAGAGGATCATGCCCAATGCGCCGCGCTGGCCCGGTGCACCACGCCACCTACTGTATTCGCCGCGCCTATCAATACACTTCCGACCTCACCCAAAACGTGCGCTGGCTCACTAAATTCCTTTGAAATGCTTTCTCTCCGACGTTGGCATGTAAAATGACTTTGATTCTTATGAGAAAATCTATATAAAGACATGGAGTCATGGTTTTGATTTTTGTTTCTTTAAAACCCACTTTTGCAATGTTTTATTTTGGCACTTTTTCCACAACTTAATACAACTCTGTATTTCACATTCCCTTTTTGGATTTTTGACTAAAATGATGAAATTTTTGGCACTTTTTGCAGGGGTAGTTGACATGGCATTTGGAAAAGGATGATCAGAATCTACTTTTGAAGTGCTTCATGTTGGAGAACTTTACATATTTATCATAAACATTAATTTGATGATTTCCTCTTCAAAATAGAGTTTTGAAGAGGAATCACCCTTGAGCATTATGGATGCTGAAAATTTGGAGATGAAACTTGTTGAACCTCCCTCTGGCCTACTGGTATTATTGAGAATTTTGAAAACACGACTTATGAAACCCTAGACCTATGACTGACATGATTTTTTTCCTCATCAAAAGAACAAATATTGACTGCCATTTAATGAACTTTGATGAACATAGCTGAGCTAGCAGGTACAAAGCATGAGGGGTAATGACTGACAAGACCCTTCCGTCATATTTTGACATGCCCCTAGCGGAATGCAGCTGAGTGAATGGAGCGAGACACCTAAAAATGAAACGCAGAAAGAGTTTTGATCTTCGACGGAGGACTGACAAGACCGACTCTAACATTGGCTCCAATGGGGGATGGTAGCTCCTCAGGGGTGCCAAGAACAACAAATCTTTGGGAGAGCAGACAGTGCCTTTGTCCATTGGGCTATGGAGTCATTATTTCGACAAACGACACGAAACTCTCGACTCATTTATTAACATGAAACTTGACTCAAACTGACTAAAATTTGAACTTAAATTGACTCAAAGACTGACTTGACGCACTCAAACTAACACATAAATAAAATGGTATTTATAATGACAATGGAAACAACATAAAAATTTTCATAAATGGCACCGCTTGAGCAGCCGACCATTGATCGGCCCTCCTGGGAAATCTTCCCCTTTCATTTCCTTCAGAAGAAAGGAATTCTGCCCCCGATATGCTGCAATCTTGAAGGGACCTTTCCAGAGATTCTTGAATTTACCGTGCTTACCCTTTTCCTCATTCCTTGCATCCCACTTCAACACCACATCATCTAACTGAAATTTGTCCACCTTTTCTTTTCTGTTATAAATTTTCTTAATCTTATCCTGCAACTTGAATGTGTTTTGGAAAACTTCTTCTCTGGTCTACTGCAAATGAATCATTTGATTCAATCTTCACTACCGGCTTCCTGAAGAAGTTTGACTACCGGGGCTGCGAGAGAGGTAGGAACAATGTATCAACTCCATACACAAGCTCAGAGGGGGACATACCAATGGATTTCTTCTAACTGACCTGATCTGCCCAAAGTGCATTGACCAACTTCTTATGCCAACTCTTCTTGTTGATTTCTAGCAGCTTCTTAATGATGTTGACTAAAGATTTGTTAGAAGACTCCGCCAATCCATTGCCTTGCGGATGATAGGCAGTTGAGTGACCCAAAATGATGTGATATTTATGACAAAACTCTACCATCCTTTTTTATTTGAAAGTTGCTGTGATATCAGTGATTAACTTATTCGGGCAACCAAAGCAAGACAAGATGTTATTTTCAAGGAATGAAATAATTACCGCATTTGTAGCTTGTCTAGTGGGAATTGCTTCGATCCATTTCGTGAAGTAATCCGTTGCCGTGAGAATCCACCGATGCTGACCAGAAGAAGCGGGATGAATTTCACCAATGAAATCCAACCCCCATTGCTGAAAAGGGGCACTCACCTCAATGGGCTTAAGCGGCAAAGGCTGTAACTTCTGCCTTCCTTCAAAAATCTGACATTTATGACAGCTCTTGACAACCTTATATACATCAGCAAACAATGTCGGCCAATAGTATCCTGCTCTCAGAACTTTATTTGCTGTTGTTTTCCAAAAAAGGTGACCACCACAATTTCCTTCGTGGAAATCCTCCATTGCCTGCTTTGCTTCTTCTTCCACTAAACAATTCAACAGAATGCCACCAGGATCTTTCCAATAAAGTGAAAAATTTAGAATGAAAAACTTGGCAGCCTTTAATTTGAGAGTTCTAGCTTTGTTTCTAGTCATGCCGGTTGGTGGTGACAAATTTCGAAGCACATATATGATATCTGAATACCACGGAGAAAGAGAAAACATTTCAGATACCTAAATTGACAAACCTTCCTCATTCTCATCGGACATAGCAGCGATTAGATTTATGTCTAAGGCATGCAGGTTTGATTTGGCCATTAACTTTGCCAGTCCCTATCCTTTAACAAGCTTTGTGGGCTTTATTTCCACATCATGCTCCAACAAAGCTGCAATCCACTTGCCTCATCTTCCTTCCGGATCTGTCTGCACTAAAACATCTTTGACAGTAGCGTTAGGAACATAAGCCAAAATATGAGAATGTAGAATGTATACCCGAAAATATTTCAATGCTTTCACAAGTGCGAGGGCTTGCTTCTCAATGATGTTGTACTTTAAGGCTACATCTCTTATAGTTTGGCTGAAGAAAGCAATTGGTCTCTCGTGATCATCTCTTTTCTACATCAACACGGCTGCCATAGTATGCTTCGAAGCGAATGAAAACAATATAAAATCCTGAGTGTATTCCGGGCTGATTAGAACTGGAGCTGAAGAAAGAGCCAATTTGACTAAATTGAACAATTTTATAGCCTCTTCCCTCCACTTCACTTGGCTGTCCTTCTTAAGCATGTTTGTAATCTCTCTTAGGTGTTCAGCAAGATTAGGTACAAAGCGGCATAAAAAATTCATTTTACCATTGAAATATTGAATCTCCTTCTTATTTTGGGGCAGATCGATTTGCTGAATAGCTTGTACACGTGCTGGATCAATACGAATTCCATCTTTTGAGATAATGTGCCCAAGTAGTTTGCCCTCCTCCATGGAAAACAAGCTCTTTTTTGGATTCAGCGATAGACCATATTTTCTGCACTTTTGAAAGACAGTTTTCAGATGATACATGTGTTCTTCATTAGATTTGGAAAATACCGTCAGATCATCAAGGTATACAACCAAAAAAACATCCTTCTCATTTGCAAAAGTCAAGTCCATTGCCCGCTGAAAGGTGGCACCTGCTTTCTTCAAACCAAAAGGCATTTTAGCGTAATGAAAAGTTCCCCACGGAGTGGTGAACGCTGTCTTGTCTCGGTCATCTTCATGGACAAAAATTTGGTTATATCCAGAATAACCATTGAGTAGTGACATACGAGATGCTCCAACTACTCTCTGAAGTATATGATCCATTTTGGGCAATGGATAGTTATCTTTCAATGAAACTTTATTGAGATTCCTAGAATCAATGCACAAGCGAATCTCACCTGTATTCTTCCGTACAGGCACCAAATTAGAGATCCAGTCCGAAAATTTGATCAGAACAATGATTCTTGATTTGTACAACCTGTTTATCTCCTTTTTAATTGATGGCAGCAGTTTTGGATTTAGCCTTCTCAACTTCTGTTCGAAAGGTTTCTGATTAGGCTTAATGGGTATAGTGTGCTGAATTATATTGGTATCGTATGTCTTCAAGTCATAATAGTCCCAAGAAAACACATCAGAAAATGGAGATAACAAACTGATATATTTGGCTTTTATCTTCTGTGGCAATGCTTTAGACAGTTTTACCATTTTAGGATTAGCAGTTGTTCTGATATTGACCTCTTCCACACCCTTCTCTGTTGGTTGCAATGTTGGTTTGCGGGCTACGTCATCTTGATCAAAGAGTTCTTCTAAAGGTATCAAGCCTTTAGGAATAATGTTATCTTTTAGTTGCAACATGTCCATTTGATTGATCTGCACCTCATCTTTACCATCATCATTTTCTACATCAATTGAGGTCTCTTTGAACTTACCTTTGCTTTGCAGAAAATCATCAATCTCCTCATCATCTTGGAAAACTTGCCAATATCTCTGATTGTTGGGGACAGTCAGACGATGTTTGACATGGATTTTGAATTTATTACTGGAGTTCATTGGAATCTTCAAACTACTGGCTGCCTTAGCAAGAGCATCAGCAATGTTATTTGAACACGAGGCACACATGTCAAGGTATATTCTGAAAATAATTTCAGGATGTCTAGAACTGCATTCTGGTAAGCCCGCATCTGAGGATGCTTTGCTTGATATTCGCCTCTGACCTGTTTAATCACCAATTCGGAGTCGCCATATACTGCAATCCTCTTAATCATTTAGCTTTCTTAGAATTTTTAGGCCAACAACCAGAGATTCATACTCAACCTCATTGTTTGAACAATCAAAAGCTAATTTGTAAGAGCAGACACGCACATTACTAGGCACTTTGTTCGGGGTGGAGAAAGGACTACGTACCCAAATACCAATTCCAGCACCATCATTTCCCACTGCACCGTCGAAATCCATGGTCCACAAACCTTCTTCCTCTTCTTCCAAGTGTTGAAATTCTGCTGGCTCTGTTTTTCCTATTTGCTATCCATTACCTTCAGCTGATTTCTCAACAGTATTATGTTGTTCTTGTCCTTCTTTCTTCAAAACTTCTCTGAAATTTTCTACTATTTCTAGAATACTTTCTGCTTCTACTAACTGACTATCAATATCATTAAAACTATCTGAATACAAAATAAAAGACTCTAGATCTGTATGTACATAATTAATCGGATGATTAATTGGTTTCTCCTTGCTTGTAATCATGTATTTCACTTTTTGTTCCCAATACAGTTTCCTCATTTGGCCAAACACAAGAATCGTTGCATAAGAGAAATCTAGTTGTAGTGTCCCTTTCAATTTTGTTGCCCAAGACCTGGAAAGAAGCATGCTGAACCTGGGAAGAATATCCACTACAACAATATCCATCAAAACATTCTTCATTGGGATTTGATCCAGACTCACAACCAAGTCCTTGATGATCCCGATACATCTTACTCTGCTGGAATCAAACGAATAGAGATCATGGTATTTTCGGGTGACGTCCAAACCCAGCTTATCCATGATAGCCTTGGGCATGAGATTGTGAGAAGCTCCGGAATCGAACATGGCATTATGTAACACAAATTCATGCAATCTTAAACTGATATAAAAATGTGGCACATCACTATCTGGAGACTCACCATTCAATGCTGGCCCAAAAATCATTTCGGGTTGATCATCTTTGACATTCACCATATTAGACATTGGATTAAAATTCAAAATTTTAGACATTTTCCCTCTATAAGTGTTGTTCCTCATTATTTCAGTCAAGGGAATGGATACCTTCAATTTAGAAATTTCATTCTCTAGACTAAAAGCGGAAGTCTTTTCTACCTCTTTGACTAGGACTTCTTTCTTTTCCTTTTCTCGATACAATTTGCTGATTTGATTTTTTGTTGATGGTGATTTGCTGCTATCAGGATTAAGTGCCTCTTTTCCTTTGTTTTGTGCAACTGATGAATCATTCTTTGATGCTGAAACTTCCTTCCTCTTCTGAATTGGGTTAACCGGCACACCTCCGTTTCTAAGTGAATATTGCCACTGCTGAGTGGACAGAGAATTCATATAGCCTCTTTGATACTCATCTGATTCTTCTTCCAAAACTGTGTCACTTGCTAGAATGAAATCTGCGTCTTTGTGTGCAGCTGAACCCTCTACATGCTCCTCATCTTCAGTAATGTAAATAGGTAAATCATCTGGAGTAAACAAGTTTTTATCTTCCCCTATTACCTTCCCTTCCTCATCAGACTCTAGTCCATGCACAAAATTTTGCTGCAGAGGTGGTTGTACTGGCTGTTGTGCTGTCTGATCTTGGGCTCGCTGATCTCTCTGCCTTATTCTATATTGTGGCTTTTGCTGGCCACAGAAGTTAAGATTTCTAGCTTGTGGCTCAGGTTTGTCATGTTTCACCCTTTCAATCATCTGCTCTACCTTCCTGAGTAATTGATCCATCGAGGAAGACTCTTCCTTTACTGTGACCTTCTTTTCTTCTTTTGCTCTAGCCCTCTTGGTCAGCAGATTTTCTTCGACGGTGACCGCGATTTCCTGCATGTCTTCCATTGTGGCCGGCTCTCCCTCTCTTAGTTGATAAGCCATGTCACCATCAAAGCCATCCAGAAACTTCATCATGGCTAGTCCCACAGGTGGCCTTGGATGATCGGGAATTTCATTATAAACAGAATTGAATCTAATGCAGTAGTCTTGGACCGACTCACCAGCATTTCATTTAATTTGTTCATATTCAGCCAGAATTTGAAGAGGATTCTTTTTCACTTCCCGGCGGTCTAAAAATTGTCTTCGCAGGTCAGCCAAGGTAGCGATACGTGCATCCGTAAAACCTTTGAACCATTTCCTGACTTCACCTGCAAATGTCTATACAAAGAATCTCATTGTCACATTCTCTACATCGATCTCATGAAGGTCACAGAAATTTGCCATTCTATCCACATGTTACTGAGTGGTAACGTTGTTAGGAGAGCCATCAAACAAAGGGATTTTTCTTTGATAATCTACCGGCATATCATCTAAAACTTGAGGCAGCACAAGAGGTTGCAAAACGAGCAGCCATCACTCTTTGTGGGTTTGGTCTTGGAGGTGTTGGAGGAGTGTGTGCAGTTTATAGGGAATTAACAATTGGAGTTTGAAGCTATGTCACAATATAATTATCAATTGACCGGTTAGCCATTTTAGTTTCTAGGTCTATAAGAAATTGTGGATTGGGGACAGTAGAGTCAATAGCCCTTTCGGATTTGGTCTCGAAACATGATATTTCAAACTACTCATCAAAATCAAGCTCTTCAAGATACTCAAAGATGTCAGGACATGAAAGGGATTTGACCATGAGAGTTATAGAGCTCTCTTGACAAAGAAGTCTTGGAATCAAATTGGGGTTTTCGTAGATATGAGGAGGATCTAGATCTGGATTATCTCTGGTATATCTTCTTGAAGCCAACACGCTATTTTCAAAAAAATCAAAAGGACGTGAACAACTTACTCAGCCTATCAAATCCTAAACTTATCATCCGGAAGTTTAGAATTATCACAAGTATGGGGTGTTTGTAGTTTAAGCATGCCGTTTACGCAACGAAGAAGACTAACAAACAAATAATTTCATCCCCAGTGGAGTCGCCACTATGTTAGCACCTAAATCTGCCTTAGGCTAAAGGAAGGCAAAATTTAGGGTAACCACAAACCACGCTCAGTCTGGTAACTAACCCTACCAGAACAGGAGAGGGCTCTCTCTGGGTCACGCTCAGTGAAGAATAAACAAATAGGGTCTGAGAATGACTTAAAATGGATACTGATTTTAGGCTAGTAAATAGATATGAAAAAAGGTGATTTTTGAATGACTGAATTTTCCGGGCTGCGTGGGACCAAAGGACTGCATGAGCTGGGAAATTAAATCAAAGACACAGAATAGTTCATGAGGCAAGATAGGCAGGAAGCTTAGCAATTAGATTTAAATATTATGGAGTGGGAAGTTTGTTGAGGGAGCTGAAAAGGGCATATGTGATGAATCCTTTTCAGACAGAGGAAGATACACAGCACATGAACGCTTTTCCAAGGCAGAGCAATAAAATGAATTCTACCTTTCTCACTAAAAACATTCAACTGGAAATGATCATGAATGAACTGTAAACATAACAAGATACATATGAAACAGAGAAGAAACAAATTGCTAAACTCACACCACAGGGATCTCATGAATCAGAGCTGCATCATTCTATTAATCTCCAAGCCAAAACTGTACAATGAAAATGCTAAGTTTTTCTCCACGCTATTCCTAGAAATTCCAACCACTTACAAATGACTTTCAATACAATAAATAAGCTTTTCCATGAGAAAGTGGATCGATCCAAAGTTGGGGGATTGTTTAATCATTACAAGCGGAAATGAAAAGCCAACCATCAGTAATGGGAGCAGTGTTACATTTAATTTCTCTGATGACCAATAAAAAAACAAAATGTAGCGTAGATCTTCTGGGGCGATTGTTTGCCTTCCTTTTGACCGTTTGAATCACAACTATCAGTTTAATAACATGGCATTCTAAATAAGATGTGCTTCTAATGCATAGAAAACATATATTGTCACTGAACGGGCCCACCTGCAATTTACGTTTAACTCACCCACGCACCAATATTCACTTTCAACTGTCTTCGCTTTTGAACCACAGTACCATAGCCAAAAATCATTGAACAGGCTTTGAAAAACATACTTGGAACAAATCGCACTGAACAAATCGAATTCTTGCAGAGCAGAAGTGATTTTGGCCTTTGGATCTCTGTGCGCCGTGCCAAAAGATGTATGTGTTGCACCACTTTGGAGGTGGTTTTGAGGCACTTCTTGAAGTCTAAATTGAGCCCAAGTGTGCTTGTTCGAAAGCCCTACCTGTCTACTTTCCAACCCAAGTAAAATTGTTCAATTTGGATGTCATTTTCCCCTCCAAAACTGCAAGCTCCGAAGACTACTTCCTGTGTGTCAAAATAGGGGCAGAGAGGTCATTTTTGGGTGTTTTTGACCTCCTGAGGACTCAAAACTTGCCCAAAATTCTTGGCCATGCACCAGAATTCATAATTTTCCATGGAAAATCCAAGAATATAAATTTTTTGTCATTTGGAGCTCCCTAGCGAAAGTGCGCGCTAGGTGGCGCGACGCACAGGGAGAAAAAAACCTGTTTTTTGTGCAAAAAATTTCAAAATGAAAAAATGTGCTCCAAATTTCTTGAAATTTGGGTTGTACCTTCTCTATCACATTTCATGCTAGACCAAAGAAGCCTTGGCCAAGATTCAGAGCCGATCTTTCTCTTTTTGCCTCTTTTGTCTTTTTGTCACCTTCCTCAATTTTGCCTTTAGGCTCCTGATTCTTGCTTTGGAGCTCATGTTTCGGGCCATGTAATGGTGAGTCATGCGCCTGAGCATTGCTTTTTCCCTATTAGCCTTCTCCAACAGA
This sequence comes from Pinus tabuliformis, assembly GCA_031772625.1. NCBI lineage: Eukaryota > Viridiplantae > Streptophyta > Pinopsida > Pinales > Pinaceae > Pinus > Pinus tabuliformis. The sequence goes on from CM062816.1 coordinate 1,074,798,918, forward strand.
TGCTCCAAGTGAACGTTCACTTTCTCTAAAACATACTCCCAGTCCTCATCTCTTTGCTTCATAGGTCTACCTTGTGCTGCCATGATGTGTTGTCGGTTTTCCTTGATCAGTTGCAACTCTATCTCAGCTTGCCGATCCTCGAGTTGTTTGTTCCTCTGCTCTAGATATTTCATATTCCATTTGGCTCTCTCCAAGTCAAGGGATAAGGCTAGGGTCTCTATTTGCTACTCCTGTATGATCTCTTTAAGTTGTGCACTTTGCAGATCCGTATCTGTATCGTCATCATGAAGGAGAATGAAGTCGGTCTCTCGTTCACCTAATGGCCCCTCATCATGCATTGGCTCCTTACCTCTGTCCTGTACCTGTAGTGCTGATGTCAGAAGCGAGGCCCCTTCCACCCTGGGTGGAGATAACACTCACTTTGCTGATGTAAACAAATGTCTAGTGCCCCTCTGATATGTGATGAATACCAGCACACTAGCGGTCTCATGGTGCTCATACTGATGAGAAGGTCCCCTTGTCTCAAATCTAGTCAGTGAAGGTCCCTGTGAAGCTCGGAAGAAGTCATGAGAGATGAAATCATCCCAAGTGATACCCTGTAAATCAAGTTGATGCACCACCAAAATCTTGATGAGAGCAAAATGAAAAATGCTGTTGAACTGTTGCTCAGGGGTCTTGTGTTGCACAAGGGTGGTCATCCTCTCTATGTTTCGGCATATGAAATATGGGATTTTCATCATGCGCACCCGGGTGAAATGCATGAGCAACCTAATGTGATAAGAATATAACCGGGAGAAACGGCCTTCACAACTAAAATACTTCATAATTAACTTCATTAGAGGGGCATATTCATCTTTAAGATATCGGAAGGGAAACACCCTCTTAAGCTACCTCAAGAAACTAGGTTTAACATATGGCTCATAATGTTGTTGGTCAACTTTTTGTCTCTTGTTCGATGGCTCTCCAATATTAGGCATGCCAGTAGCTAATGAAATAGAGTCCGGTGTAAGTGTGAAAGTAACACCGGCCAAGGTAACTTGAGCACCATGCAAATGTAGAACAAATAGGCGAGCCAAATCATGGTGGAATTGAACATTTGCAACCTTTTCACAAAACTCATAGCGTGGCTGAAACTGAAAACAAGAGATGGAAAAAGGGCAGGCCTGCAATTCTGTGAGGGTAGTCGGTTCTTCTCTAACATGTCTGCCACTTTTGTGAGGCCTCCGGGGTGCACGTTATTCTGTGGGTGAGTCACTATGAGTTTCTAGCTCATAGTCAGATGAATGATCAGATGACATAACTGATGCTATGAAAACTGCTTGGAGAAATGAATGCTGGTCGCAAGACTGCGTTGGACTACTATTGTGATATGTTTGAAATCTGTCACCAAGGGAGCAATGTAACAAGGGACTGTTAGGGATGGAAAATATGAAGTGATTAGGAGTCTTAGGATAGATTTTATTTAGGGCAATGTAGGAGGGTTTGGAAACTTTACATAGGGTAGGGTTTGGGGTTTTACATTAGGCAATGGGTGAAAGGGAATTGGGGATAAGGGTTTAGTAAATTTAGGGGATAGGAGGCAATGACATTTAAAGGGATATGGTATAAGCGAAAAAAAAAGAATGAAGGGAAGAAGGGACAGATGGGATGGAAGTGGAACCTTGGTAACACAATGATGAATTTGCAACCCTTAATTGACATAAGGATTTTTAGAGGTAGGGTTTGGAAATTGTGTTTCAAACATTTGGAACCATAAACCACCATCACACAACACACATAATGTATGAACGACAGAGATGTCGACCCTACCTGGCATGTCCAAGCAATTCAATGGTGATTTGGAGGAATTTCAGGTGTTTTTTGTGTGTTAGACTGTATGCGCCACGCCGCCCTTTCTATGTGCCGCACGCTACAGATGCGCCGCGCCCGTTCCAAATTGCACTGGAGGATCACACCCAATGCGCCGCGCCACCTACTGTATGCGCCGCGCCTGTCAAGACACTTCCAACCTCACCCAAAATGCACGTTGGCTCGCCAAATTCCTTTGAAATGCTTTCTCTTCAACCTTGGCATTTAAAATGACTTTGATTCTTATGAGAAAATCTATATAAAGACATGGAGTCACGGTTTTGATTTTTGTTTCTTCAAAACCCACTTTTGCAATGTTTTAGTTTGGCACTTTTTCCACAACTTAATACAACTCTGTATTTCACATTCCCTTTTTGGATTTTTGACTAAAATGATGAAATTTTTGGCAATTTTTGCAGGGGTAGCTGACATGGAATTTGGCAAAGGATGATCAGAATCTTCTTTTGAAGTGCTTCATGTTGGAGAACTTTACCTATTTATCATAAACATTAATTTGACGATTTCCTCTTCAAAATAGAGTTTTGAAGAGGAATCACCCTTGAGAATTATGGATGATGAAAATCTAGAGATGAAACTTGTTGAACCTCCCTCTGGCCTACTGGCATTATTGAAAATTTTGAAAACACGACTTATGAAACCCTAGACCTATGATTGACATGATTTTTTGCCTCATCGAAAGACCAAAGATTGGCTGCCATTTAATGAACTTTGATGAACAGAGCTGAGCCAACAGGTACAAAGCATGAGGGGTAATGGCTGACAAGACCCTTCCGTCAGATTTTGACATGCCCCTAGCAGAATGCAGCTGAGTGAATGGAGCGAGACACCTAAAAATGAAATGCAGAAAGAGTTTTGATCTCCGACGGAGGACTGACAAGACCGACTCTAACAAATTGGACCAACAAAATCGAGGGCCCATCATTCGAATGGTTCAATGACTAGTTGTGGTTTCAGGGGCATTTCATCGAACTGTCCAAGGCGTCCTACTCTTTGGCCACTGTCACAAGCTTGAATGACCTTCTTTGCATCTTTGAATATCATGGGCCAATAATACCCTGTTTGCAGCACCTTGTGACCAGTTCTCCGATCTGTGAAATGTCTGCCACATGGTCCATCGTGACAAGCTTTCAAAATGACAAAAAATTCATCTTCACAGATGCATCTCCTGATGTGCATATCTGCCCCTGTATGAAATAGGTAGCCCCAAATCTAAGAAAATCGAGTACTACGTTGGACAATCTATTTTCGTTCATTGGGGGTCAGAGTTTTGGTAATTTGCCTACTACTAAATAATTCACAACATCAGCATACCAGGGTGTTTTAATAGTGACAGCGAACAAATGTTCATCTGGAAATTGATCTTTGACTGTCGCTGCGTCCAGTGGTTTTGGCATCCGTGAGAGAAAGTCAGCTACATGATTTTCTTTTCCAGGTCAGTCCTTTATTGTGATATCAAATTCTTGCAATAAAATCAGCCATCTGGTTACTCTACCATTTATGATTGGTTTATTTGCTAAATATTTTATGGCAGAGTGATTTGTATAGAAGATAACAGGATATCCAGTGATATAATGCCTAAATTTATTGACATCATGCATTACAACTAAAAATTCCTTTTCAGTAACAGTATAGTTCAATTCAGTAGGAGATAAATTCTTGCTAATATAATAAATTGCATATGGTTTTTTATCCTCTTCCTGCCCAAGGACTGCTCCAATAGCTGTGTCTGAAGTATATGATGAAATTTGAAATGGCAAGTCCCAATTTGGACCTCTGAGTACTGGGGTTGTTGACACAAGCTTTTTCAGATCCTCAAAAGCAAGGTCACATTTATTTGTCCAAACAAAGTCAACATTCCCTGTTAGTGCATATAAAGGTGCAACAATATGAGAAAAATGTTCTATAAATCTTCTATAATAACCAGAGAATCTAAGAAAACTGTGTACCTCTGTCTGAGTGGTAGGGATAGGTATTAACAAAATTATTTGGATTTTGGCTAGATCTACCTGTATTCCAGCTGCTGAGATATAATTTCCTAGAATAAGTCCTTCAACCATCATCATATAGCATTTTTCATGGCTCAAACAGAGCCTGGTGGCAATGCATAACTGCAACACTTTTTCCAGTGTGTCTAATGATGGGTCAGAAGCATCCCCGTATGGTGTAAAATCATCCACGTATACTTCGAGCCTTTCATTTATCAAATCTGAAAAGATGTTGAGGATAGCCCTTTGAAATGTGGCAGGGGCATTACATAGGCCAAAGGATAAAACTCTGCAGGAAAATGTTCCCCAAGGACAGGTAAAAGTAGTTTTGTCTTGGTCTTCAGGGGCAATCTGAATTTGATTATATCCACTAAAGCCATCCAAGAAAGAAAAGAATTTCTTTCCTGCTAAAGTATCTAATACCTGGTCAATGAACGGAAGGGGAAAGTGGTCTTTTTGTGTTGCTTTATTTAGCTCTCTGTAATTTACACAAATCCTCCACTTTCCATTCTTCTTTGGCACCACTACCAGTGGAGAAACCCATTTGCTATCGGAGATAGGGTAAAAGAAGTTCACATCTAAAAGTTTTTGAAGTTCAGCTTTTACAATGTCTTTTAAATGAGGGTTAAGTCTCCTTTGTGGTTGGTGAACAGGTCTTGCATCCTTTTCTGTGTAAATGTGGTGTGTACATAACTAGGGATCGATTACTTTCATGTCAGGATAATCCCATGCAAATGCTTCTTTGTATTTTCTCAGTAGTTGGATTAGCTTCTCTTCTTGTTCGAGAGTCAGGTTGCCATTAATGTTTAAAGTTCTTCCTGGCTCAATTTCTACTATTTTGCTATTTGACACAGAGGTAGTCGGTATTGTTTGTTCATGAGTGTATTTGAGAGGATCTTCTTCTAGTTCATTATCCAATGTTGCTTTTATCATGTGACAATGTATGTGGGATCTAGATTCAGCTTGGCTAATAAAGTTGTTAATGACATCATCCTCTATTTGATCTTTGAAATCGAGGGCGTCTTCTATGGTTAATGGGGATCTAATATTTTCAGGAGGTATGATACAAGATGTTTGTTAGTTCTTATTATTGTGATACTTGGCTGGGCTGGAGGATATAAGGCTAGATTCTTGATATCATCCCCTCTAGTTATGGTCATACTGCCTTATCAGCAGCCAATATAAGCGTCAGCAGTTGTAAGCCAAGGTCTGCCTAAAATCAATGGATGTCCATCAAGTCGGTTTTTGGGGTTTATTATCAGAAAGTCAGCAGGATACTCCTAGGAATCAACGGATACCATGACATCATGTAGTGTGCCTTTTGGCCTAACCACAGATCGGTTAGCTAGTTCTAATAAAGTGGAAGTCAGTTCTACTGATGTAATGCCCAGTTTTTGACAAGTGGTGGTTGTTAGGATATTAATTGCAGCCCCTAAATCAACTAAGGTATTTGCAAAGGTTTTTCCATTGATTTGTACTCTTACTATTGGATTTCCTGGGTCTTCATATTTAACGGGTGTTTCTTTTCTTGATAATAGGTCAGATAAGGTGCTAACTACTTGGAAGGTTGGATTATTTGTTATTCTCCTCCTTGGTTTTTTTATACATAGCTCTTTGATGATATTTTCATATATTGGGATGTCTTAGATGGCTTGGAGGAGTGGGATTTTTATGTATAGATTTTTAAGTTCTCCCAGAATGTCAAAATCAGGATGTTGTATAAGTCGAGGTATAATTAATCATTATGGTAATTGGGGAGAAGATGTGGTTGCTTGATCATGAGTTTGTCGTTTGATCACATCCTCTTATTGTGGTGGTTGTTCTATAGGTAACTGATTTTCAACTTGAGCGGTTCTATCTCCCTCTGTTTCTATAATGCGCCCAGATCTTAATTGAAGGTCATTGCACTCCTTTAGATCGGTTTCTAGTTCTGGTGTTTCAATTATTTGGATATATTGAACCGGTCTATTATTTGGATTAGGGTTGGGTTGGGTTGGGAGTTGCGGTCTTAAATTAGGCTAGGGATTTTGTTGTAATGCTGGCAGTGTAGGTTGAGGGAGCAGAATGGTTCTTACTGGCTAATTCATCGATCTTTGCCAATTTGTTTGCCAGGCTTGGCTCTGTGAAGTAGGAAGGGACCATTGTGTTGGATATACATTGTTATGCCAATATGGTGGGGTATAGGGAAAATTTGGCTAATTGGTTTGACTTGCTTGATTCGGCCATGGTGATGATGAAGGAAATGGTTGCTATGACCAATTTGAGAAGGGAGGTTGATTTTGCCACATTGTATTATATTGCTGAGCATAATATTGTGGAGGCTGAAAAGAAGAAGCTGGATCAGGGAACATACTTGAGTATCGTGGCTGCCATTCATGGTGCTGATTGAGTAGGTACACCTGTTCTGGCTCTTCTTCCACTTCCTTGTATACTACTTTCAATCTAGGAAGTGAGGGACAGCTCTCTGTAGAATGGTCTTTTGTACAAAGGGCGCAAACTTGAACCACATCTAATGGACACTCTTTGTGGCTATGTTTCTTTCTGCATCTAGGACAAAAGATTGACAGATTCTGTTCTTCCTCTGCTTGTTTCTGCTTGGCCTGAATAATATCAAGTTGCGTTGTCAGAGTCCCCAATATGTCAGTTTGAAATTTTCTAATAAATTTCCAATTTCTGCGTGAGTTACTCCTTCTGCAGAGACCTTTTTGTCTCTTGAAAACCTATCATGTTCTACTGTTTTTAGTCTTGTGCTACCTCTTTGTTACAGGGAAAAGTGTCTATGGAGAACTGCTAATCCCACTAAGGTGTGGCATCTACCTTAGAAACAAACAAAGTAAAGCTAATTTCGTTTTTCCTTTATGAAATATAGATGAGAGAAGAATAAAGGAGACCAACCTTTGTCTTGCGCTTGGCTCCTAGTTCGATTCCTCTCTCTTTTGATAGTCCTTTGCTACTTGCTTCCTTGTACACCCAGCTTCACAGAGTACCTGTAGAATCAAAGTAGCATAACACTATACAAGAACATGGATCTATTATCATAAACAATCTAGGATTAGATATAAATTGACCATACAAATGCATAAAACATAAACAACACAAGAGTATGGAGGAAAACTTGAATAGCTTTATTGATAATCAAGAAAGAGCCAAGAGAGTTACAACCAGTTGTTCTAACCTAGCATCATCCTCTCAGCAAGTAAGCCCTTCTTCACCTCATGCAAAGCTTAGATCACCCAACACTATGATGTTGCCTCAAGAAACCAACAACAATTCCTTACAAGATGCAAAATTCCAGCCTCTGGATCTCTGGGATGAGGGATCCATATATAGATATCTGTAAGGGAGATGAGTCAGCTTGTGATTTGATTAGTGTCTTCCCTCTGATAGTTCTTGCTTCCACTTGGAGATTGATGATCTCTTACTCATCCTTGGTCGAATTCAGAGAGGCAAGTGTCACAGGAGAAGTTTCTGGAAGATTCCATGCCTCTCCACCTCACGGATTGACACTGCCATTTGTCACTTCTCGCCCATCACACCCCATAGAAGGGCTTTTTGAAATGCAACACACCCACAGAGTGTACTTAGGTGAGATGCAACGCACTTTGCCTATGGAGCAGGTGAAATGATCCTGTTTTGACCAGTTCTGAGTGGTTTTTCATGAAGAACTTCTGGGAGAAGTTGTAATCAGTTGACCTTGTTCCTTTAGGGGTTGGAACAACACTTTTAGGGACTTATGAGCCCTTAGTTTATGGACATTTTATGCTTGGGGTTACAGTGCCCAAAAATGTCTATAACAGTTGCCCCCTAAAGCATGAGGTCGTTAATCTTTTTGATGTCGGGTGAAATTCTTTATCATGAGGATCCGAAGTTCTTTCAAGCAGGGAGGAGACCTGTAATAAGATACAATACAATAGATTATCTTCATAATATTTTCATGGTCTAGCTGAGGCGGGCATTCCCATGCTCAGCATTATAAATTCATTTTCATGTACATAGGACAGACAATCGTTTGAGTGTAGACTGATGATTCTGGTAGAGCCATCATCCCTTTGATTGGATGATTATCTGTGCAATAACGATGTACATTTGATGTTTTTATTTCCCTGAATATATATCGCAACCCGGATGGATGAAACTAGATCCGGGGTCTTCAATCTCGTTCGATCTTCACTCGAAGTACAATTTGATCCATGTGAGAGATGTTCTGTAGTCGAACATGGAAAGACATCACCTGATTACCAGCCAATGATGTAAGTTGTTAACAGGCGTGAGAGGAATCACCAATAATGATAATGACCCTCAAGGTACTGCAGTACAATTCACGTGGTGTGAATAAAGGACTTGGCGTCGAACACCATGCAAAATCTTTCGGTCGAAGGCCATTGATGTAAACCTATCGCCAGAAGTGAGAAACTTGCCATTGAGGCATGCAAGCTTCAAAGTACTGAAATGGGTGTCCCTAGATCGACTTCTTGGATAATGAGCTGATGTCGACAAGAAGTGATTCGTCATAAGAGGGCCTTAATGAATCCCACATCAATGACACGGAATGGAGCAAATGATTTTAATGGAGGTGAAAACGATCTGGTGATATAAGGTTCAGGGTGGCGGTCATGAAAGAATGGAGCGTAAATGTATTGCAGCGGGTGAGACACAAGTGAATTCTTTGAGTGACTTCCCTTAAACATATCGGCGACACTGACGTGATGGATTGGTAGCATTAACCCCAAATGTGGATGGGGTGATGGGACCATGGTGATGTGACCGGTGAATGAAACAACCCAACCCGACTTGCATGCGGAGTGAAAGTGTCATGTTCAAGAGCGACTTGCTACCAACGAAGTTTCTTCAAGTTTTCTTCCCAAATTTTCCCCAGTCATTGCTGACCAGTACCTCTTTATTTTTGTCAAGCTTGAGGAGGATAACATATGCTTGTTCTATAATTTGCCCTTTGGGCAAACCCATCGCTATGTTTTAACGAGCCTAGCGATAGTGAAACTCGTTCTTGTCTGCTATGGACAAGTTTGTCGCTATTAGGTTTTAACGAGTTTAACGATAAAGATAACTCGGTCCTTTTCAATTTTAGATAGTCTAAAAATGGACGTAAAGGAAACTCAAAAATTCCTTTTTCGTCATCTAATCCCTTAAGTCCGAAAAAGTATAAAAAAATACAGAAGGGATGAATTTTCGATACTTTTAACGAGCCGAACAAAACAAGCGCTCGATCTTTTTGTGTAATAATCCCTCAGGTCCAAAAAGATTAAAATCTAAAGGAGGGATAGCACTTTCGGTCCCTTTACCGAGCTGGAGAGGCCAAACTCTCGAAAATCTTTTCATATTTTACGAGTCAGTTGAAAAGAGCTTAAAGGAGACTCGTCTTTGAGGAACGAGTGATAAAATTGGGTAGCAGCTGATTCCAGGTAAGGTTTGGAATTTTCCAATCACAGCAGTGTTACAAGGATGGCTAGTGGGATCACTCTTCACAGCTGTTCCTCAAAAGAGGTAAACAATCAAATGGAGGCGAATGATTGGCCAATACAGAGTGGAGGTGATGATGGGGACACGACCAAGGCTTTAAAGGCTGAAGTACTACATTCACGATGATTATTTACCGGGAATTGGTTCATTTTTTATTGAGATTAAACGCTGGGGGAAACATTTGCTCATTGCTTATGTTTATTTTTTAACAAGCATGAAGTCCGCATTAAAACTGCTCAATACAACAGTCATTTCTTGACTTTACCATAAATAGCTTTGTTCTTTCAAAGATTGTACTGCATTTTCAATTGCTTCATCATACTAGTTAGAAATGAAAAATATATGTTTGAAAAATGAGTTAGAACACTAATATTTTACTCGAATTACGTAAAAAGTAATTTAAAATTTCTTTTACCTCTCATTTTACCATTTCATTTGAACTTTGGCTTGTTGGAGATTTGGAGGTGCTTTTCCCCTTTGATTTTCATCAGCTGATTCCGGGAGATTCTGTGGACAATTCTCGGTGCCGTCTAGACCAGGTAGGAGCTAAACCTGAGCTCTTTCATTTCATGCTTTCCATTTTGCATTCTGAGCTTGATTTCTGATTTTTCTGAGACTCTGGGGTTTGAAAAATCACCCTGGCTCCAGCGCACCCTTTTTGTATCAAAAGGTGCATTGGATGTTAGCCTGTCTACTGGCCAACTGACATGCAACACACTCAGAACACTACTGTAGGTGCGATGAGCGCAAGGAAGGAAATTTATGCACAGTTTTTGATGGAAATTTTGTCTATTTCTCACCAAATCAGGATCTAACTCTTCTCTTGTTTGTTTTCAGAGATTTTTGGAGCAAGATTACTATTACATGGCAAGAACGTGAGCATGAAGAAGAGGACATGCTTGCTTTACATGATTCGGTTACAGTAAACGCACTGCAGAACTGTGGCTTTCTGAAGTTTTTCCGCATTTCTATCATGAGACAAAAAATCAACTTGTTGCAGTATTTGGTTGATGCTTGGGATCCTACCAGCTAGGTGTTCCAGAATAGGGGCAAATCCATCCCCTTGACTGTAGTGGACATCTATTTTTTGACCGGCTTATCGAGGCGGGGTGCCCCCATCTATTTATCAGGTTCGGCCCGAGGAGGTGACTCTTTGAGAGATTATGTTCGCAGGTATTGCAGAGAGGGATCTCAGCCGAGTAAAGACAGCAAGATCTTTGGATATGATTCTATCTTGACCGCCTTCACCTTCGAAAAGATACCAATGATGCAGCCGCAGTATATTTCACTCGATTTACCTTCACCGAATGAAGCACGTATGCAGAGATGGGTTGACCATATGTCTAGGCATGCTAGTCAGTCTCATATTTCCTTTTCTAATACCTTCTTCGGGTGGTTTGATCGTCAGGAGATGGTTTATTCCGAGTATCCATATTCTGGTATGGGCTTCGAGGTGACCTAGGTTTAGTACTACCGGCTGGCGAACAGAGGGGTTCCATTGGTAAATTATTTTACCATATTCTTGTCTATCGTTTTTCTTTTATAATGCCCTTGTGCTTTATCCTGTCAAGGCTAATCAAAACTCATGTGTTCATGCAGATGTCGGTCCTGTTCGGCTAGTAGTACTCCTGAGAGTGCCAGCTGCCACCCCAGCAGGAGAGGCTGTTGGAAGGGCTATCCTTCACGACCTCGATATGGCCGAGACTCTCACAACATTACAGGATTAGGTCGAGGGACTCACTCTCGGTATTCCAGATGTGAGGACTGACGAGCTGCCTTTGAGGTTGCAGCGGCATACTACTGGTGTGCCAAGAAGATGGACTAGGCTCTTATGCATGATCACACAGGCTGTGACTTGTTATCACGAGCACCATTAGACTAGGGTGCCCCCTAGAATTTTGAGTTTTGGGTCACTTGACCAATTTTGTCTTGGTTATAGAACATTATGTGTAAACCATAAACAGTTATATATATATTTTTGATTTTCGGAGTTTTAGTTTGGTTAAGTTGCATGATCCTGATGCAAATATTGATGAGATGCTTCTTTTTATAAATGTTGCAACTGTCTATCTAACACATAATTTTCCAATGAGTCAGTTAATGTGTTTAAGCTTCTGGAAATATGTTGATATTGAATGAAATCAAATTGCCTTTCAAAAATCTTAACCCTTAGGAACATGCGATAAATAACTGGATTTCGGACAGAGTAGATACCAGTGAGTTGTAGTATGACGAGTTGTCAGTCTAGCCTGACAATCAGTCAGTGTATGCCATGTGTGATGGCATCAGAGAGAAGTTCTATCAACGCACTATATTCAGCAATGTTATTTGTTGATCGACCAATACATACCCCTCTGAAACTTACTAACTCGCCGCTTGGATCAAAAATGGCCCAGGCCGCGGAAGATAGGTTTCACGAACTACGACTCGCTCTATCGGCATATCCAACACATGACTCCAATAGGTTTGACATCTGCAATAAATGTAAAAAGTGGATTACTTGACCAAAACAAATACTTTAGCGAAAAAAAAAACATAACAAAATCATATAGGTTACTACACTGAATCACGCATAGTAACGCTTAAGGTACAACTCGTTACGAGGTTGTGCCAGTGGAATCCCGTCATAATCCATTAACTCGTAGGCTCCTTTTGCTAACACTCGCTTAACAATATAGGGGCCCATCCATAAAGACTTGAATTTACCTGCCCCCAATTTATCGGATTCTTGGTCATAAAGCAAGACCAAGTCACCTTCTGAGAAGACACGGGGTTTGAAATTCTTGTCAAACTGCGCCTTGACTCGTTTCTTATGGGCTTCGTTAGCCAAAGTAGCATCACGACGGGTTTCATCCAATTGGATTAGTTCCAAGAAACAAGCCTCCTCTTCTGAAGTCCCGGGGAGAAGGTCAATTGCAAGTTTGAGGGATGAGATTTCACACTGGATTGGTAAGACTGCTTCTAGGCCATACACCAGTTGGAAAGGTGTAAACCCGGTTGCATTCCTCACCGATGTTCGGTAAGCCCAGAAGGCTGAGTACAGGATTAGGTGCCAACTTCTTTTGTGAACTGTAATCATCCTTTGCAGCATGCGCTTCAGGACCTTGTTGATTGCTTCAACTTGTACGTTGGCTTGCGGGTAATATGGAGTAGAGTTGTCATGAGATAACCCTAATTTGGTAGCTAATTCGACCATCATGTGATTGCGAAAATGTGATCCATGATCTGTGACTATAGCTTGTGGGACACTGAATCTGGCGACTACATGATTGAAAAAGAAGAGGGCAGCTGTTTCACCAGTATTATCTAATGTAGGCATCGCCTCGGCCCATTTGGTAAAATAGTCAACTGCGACTATGATATACCCATGCCCCCCGGTCGAGGTGGGGTTACATGTCATGAAATCAATGCCCCATTTGGCGAATGGCCCAATAGCAACTATTGGCTGCAGAGGTGCCGGTGGTCTTCTGGTTTTGCTATCAAAAATTTGACAAGCATGGCAACTTCTGACTGTGGTTATGCAATCTTTGAACATTGTTGGCCAGAAGTATCCTGCTTGTAAAATTTTTTTGCTGTAGCGTAACCGGATTGATGCCCCCCACACGCGCCTGAATGGAAATCATTCAGGACTTTTTCGGCCTCCTCATGTGTGAGGCACCTCCGTAGAACTGTATCGACACCACGACAGTAAAGTGTATCACCGACAATCATGTAGTCTTTTGATTAGTATCGAATACGTTTTTGTTCGAAGCGGGAGGTATTGGGCCTATATTTTTGGGTTTGGAGATAAATGATTATATCCCCATACCACATATTGCTTGAAGATATCTGAAACAAATTTTTGTCCAAGATCGTTTCTTCGGATGTTTCATCATTGGACAACAATGGGAGATCGCATAATAATTCTGCGAAAACCAGAGCTTTTTTTACTTGGATTTTAAAAATTCCAAATCAAACTCTTGTAGAATTGCTATCAATTTTGAATATTTGCCCCCAAGCAACTGTCGCGACAATATATAAGTCATGGGGTTGCGATCTGACAGAATGGTAGTTTTTCGAAAGAGGACATAGTGTCGAAATCTCTGTATCGCTTGAACAGCTGCGAGCGCTAGCTTTTCAACATAAGAATATTTGCTTTCTGTATCATTTAAGTTCTTACTTAAATAATATATAGGATGTTCAATTCCGTTGTCTTCTTGAACTAAAACCATTGTGATGGTTGTATCCGCTGCAACCAGATACAGGTTAAAGTCTTTTTGATAAACAGGAGCATACATTAATGATGCTTTCATTAGGGAGTCTTTCAAAGCATCAAAGGAAGCTTGTGCGACCTGATCCCAAATGAAGGGCACTTCCTTTTTCAATAGACGAGTATAACCTTTAGCAAGTTCGGCGTAATTTGGAATGAACCTCCTCATAAAGTTTGCTTTCCCTTGTAGTTTCTGAATCTGAAGCAAATTCGAAGGTGGAGGAAAATTTATGATTGGCTAAACCTTAAATGGGTCGAGGCGAATCCCATCTTTCGAGACTAAAAAGCCAAGTAAATGACCAGAACTGACACAGAACACACATTTGTGTGGATTGAGTCGTATTTTGTAGTGTCGACAATGTAGAAATATCGCTCTTGAATGCTACGGATGATCAGTCCACTTTCACGAATGAGCCGGAAGGTCGTCGAGATACGGTTGAACGATGTTTTTGATGTCATGGAAGGCATAATTCATTACCCTATGAAATGTTGCCCCTGCGTTCTTTAAACCAAAGGGTAATTTTCGATATGCGAATGTGCCCCATGGACAAATAAATACAGTCTTCGACTAGTCCTGTGGGCGGATATTTATTTGATTAGACCCAGAGAATCCATCCATAAATGAAAAGATTTCACATCTGACGCATTCATCAATTATCTTGTCAATGAAGGGTGTAGGGTAGTTGTCTTTTGGACAAGCTTGATTTACATCCTTATAATCGACGCACACTCTAATCATTCCTTGTTTTTTCATAACAAGAATAATATTCGATACCCAATCGGTTAGAGGAACCGGGTAAATGAAACCAGCATGGAGAAGTTTTTCAACTTCTGCCTTGATGGCAGCGGCTTTCTTGGGGTGCACCTGCCGTAGCTGTTGTCGCATCTAGATACATCTTGATTTCGTGTTCAACGATACTCGAGTCAATGCCTGGCATTTCTTCATATGACCAAGCAAAGACATCTTTAAATTCGCGAAAAAGAGCGTTATATATTTCCAGTTCTGAAGGAGAACAACATTTTCCAACATAAATATTCTCTACAACATTTGTTTTGGTCGAGATATTTATGGCGATATTCTCTTCAATGTTGGACAAGTTTCGCTCGAAATCCACCGTGTTTACAGTATTTGATAGAAAATCAAAAACTGAGGGATGATAAAGGTCATCAGGAGTATCTTCTTCACAATCTGGAAGAAGGGAACGATGGTGGTAATTTTCCCATGGTGCCCCTTCAATTACCATTGATTGAACAATTCCTTCATCGGTGACATGCACTCGCGACCAAGGATCTGAAGGGGTGCCATATTCCTTAGACCTATCTATCCAAACACTTGATGAGCGTTGATTTGGGTTTGCCTCCCATGCTAGGAACATTGACTGCTACAATATTTCTGTTGGGCTTGGAGGCAATACCTACGCATGATCCATGTTGATATCATTTTCTGAGATCTTTTTAATCAAAGATATCATATTGCAGGTTCCTACCGATGCTACTTCCGCCAAATTGATTGGAGGCGGAAGGGAAAAAGTTCCCATTAATATAGGGTCTTTTAGTAGGCCTACTCCGATATTTTGAAGCGAATGGGGGCTTCATGCAATATTCTTAAAATAGGTCGACACAACAACAACCATAGAATATACCCATGGTCTTCCTAGTAGGATGTTGTAATGGAGGTTTCCGTTGATTACTTCAACATCTATTTCTACTATTTTCCCTCCTAGTTCAACCTTCAAGTTACTTAGAATACCATATGGGGTATATGTTCGTCCGTAAAATTCTTTTAATGTCGTCGAAGATCGTGACAAGGTTGGAGATCCTAAAGTTTTCCAACAACTCATTGACATAATACATGTAGATGCCCCCTTGTCAATAATCATTCGATGAACAGTTTTGTTGAGGGCTTTCACTTGAACGAGGAAAGCTAGTTGAGCTGGTAACTGAGGATCGTATCCTTTATGATAAAAGGATACAAGATTGGAATCCTTTGGGTCTATCCCACCGATGGCTGATAATAAAGCCTGCTTTTGGGATGGGCAATTTTGCAGTACCTCAAGTGTTGACATAGCTGATGGCGATTGGGCCAAATATTCCACTATATTATAATGTTGTTCTGCTCTAGTACGAGGATTAAACGTCGAATTGTGTACTACTCCCTTTGGCGGTTTTATTGTCAACTCAGGAATGATGGGCCGCGCAACTTCTGTCGAAGTTGTTGTCAAACTACTAGGTTGATCTTTATCCTTGTTGTTCGAGAGTTGTGGATTCCCGTAATCTTTGTTCCTTGTCGATATCAAAGCATCATTTTTCTGTTTGGAAACCGACAACATCAACACTTGAGACGGGGAAGCATTTCCACTATCAACCAGATTTGTTCCTGGATTTGGAAACGGATCAGTTAATACTCCCGAGGTTTTTGAATTCTTGAAGAATTTTTTAAGCCCAGCTCTGTGTGGACAATCTGCGGTCCAATGTCCTCATTGCATATAAAGCATGGAAGACTTGGTTTCCTATTTCCAGAAGGGTTTGTAGAAGATTTTTCAGGTGATGATTCTTCTTGTTTCTTCTTCTTCCTTTTGCTTTTCTTCATGCCCCCTGGTTGCTCGGTTTCTTTGCCTTTATCTGTCGAGACGGCATTTACTTCCGAGGCAAGAAGTTCCTCTTTTGCATTTTGACTAGAAATCTTACGTGCCTTTTTAGATGTAGCCTTTGTCGATTTCGTGTCTGTTGCGCCAATCACGCCATCGCCGGCATGAGAGCCATTGTTTGATTTAGGAGGAAGAGGGACTGAGAATTCCAGTCTAGGAGCGTTAGGTATTTTATCATAGAGCGTGCTAGACTGAGTGTAGATCAAGTCCAAATATTGTGCACGAGTGATAACATGCTCTTCGGTGACAACTCCCCCCTTTTTCCACATCTTCTGTGATGGAAGGAAATAATTACTTAATAAACCATTCAGCTAAAAGCTGGTCAGGAACATATGTTTTTACCATTCTAGGATGACGTCGCCACTTATGTATATGATCAGATATGTGAGTGGCCGTTGTTTGTTTGAAATTGGTAAGAAGTTCCGTTCTCATTTCGTACCTTATCGGTAACTGAAAATGGGTTAAAAAGGTTGTGGCTAGGGTACTGAAGTTGTCAAATGAAGCTCTGGGCAATTCGATATACCATTTTGCTGTCGGACCAGTTAACGTCCTCTGAAAAAGGTGAAGCCTAATCGAATCATCGTTCAGGGTGTTTGATGAACACCACAAATGAAAGGTCATCACATGATTCGACGGATCTTCACCTGGATTTCCATTAAATTTAGGAATATCTGATGGAAGTTTATGCAGAATCGCTGGCCACCAAGGGGCGTAAACGATTGGATCATTTGTTAACCGATTTAAATCAGGTAACTCTAAAGTCGCCACAAAGGGTAACTGTTGATTCAGGTTAGGTGAAGCATACCCAGGATAAGATGGGATCGCCTGAGTAGTTGGTCTTTGCATACCAGCATAATGCATTTGATGCTGGTAACTTTGGTAAGGTTGGTGGGCATGACCATTGTAGAATGGTTGATTTTGACCGTTTTGAATATACGGCTAGCCGCCCACTATTTGCAAAGATTTGTTGCTCAGATCCTTGGTATACTTGTTGGAATTGTGGTTGTTGGTATTGCACTAGCCATGGTTGTGAAGCCATGTGTTGTTGCCCGATGCTCACTGTTTGACCAAGATGAGGGGTAATTGTACCCGTTTGAACCTATGTCATTCCACCAGTCGGCGATTGTGGTTGAGTTGCAGGGTCAAGAAGCTATTGCATTACAACCTGAGAAACGTGAGGTTGGCATACGACAGGCAGCGCTTGTACTTGCAACACCGTCACAATAGCTAGCGTAGTTGGTATACTTGACATAGGCAAACATTGTTGCATCCCATATACAACTCTTGGTTGTTGAGGTAGTATCGGTGCCCAACCGCTTGATGTAATTCCAGCATAACTTGAATTTTGTTGTGAACTCCCGTATGGTTGTCCTCCCAGAGGGGACAATGAAAGGGTATACTACCCCCCATATGGCGGTAATCTAGTACTTAAAGGAATGGTTTGCCTTTGAGGATTGGAGTGCCCAAATTGACATCCTAATGGATCAATTTGCTGAGACTCAACATAAGAGTTTTTGGATACTATTCCGGATGAACAAACAAGAACGAACCATACCGTCGAAGTAGCCCCTGAGTGGGCTCCTTCTAGCGATTGAGAGCTAGTTGGGACAGAGGGTATACTGGCGAACATTGTTGGAGTGATAGTAGGAAGTTCTACCATCGCTGTGTCGGACGACAGAGTCCTAGATGTTGACGGTTGTTCAGACATTTCTAGTCTATCCAAAAGATTACCTAGCGATTCTACAGGAGCTTCTGCTGGCGGTAGACTAATTTCTGATGAAGAAGGATACAGAGTGATCACGACTCCAAATTGCGATGGAGTACTAGATGGAGGATCCTCCACGATCTCTTCTATAGCAATCAGACCAGGTGGAAGAGGTAGACCATCAGGTCCGTAAAATATTTCTGGTGCTGAAGAAGGTATGGAATCTGCAGCGACAGATGTTTGGGGAAGAACACTTTCCGAACCGGTTGTAGATGAAACTGGTTCAGTAACACAAGTGTTTACCCTCAGACTAGGATCAGCACTACTATCCTTCGGTGGCTGCTGAACTTCTTCTGTAAAGGCAGGGATACCAGAAATGTTTGGAGTAACCGGAGTCTCTGATATTGTTGGAACACTTGTTCTAACTTTACCAGGAGATTTGGAACCGGTTAAACGAGTTCACTTTGTCCGTAATAGTTTCGATTCCAGAGACAAAGACGGTTGACTCGTAAGCCTCTACGAACGACGGGGTTTCAATTGACTTTCTTCCACGATTGTGTATTACTCGATCAACTAAAAATCAAGGAGAAGTATGTTTCCGAATTAGATGAATTTTAGACGCTTTGACACAACTTGTTTTTTCAATTTTTAAGAGTCGAGAAAAAACAAAAGATGACTCTAGTCGCCTTCGATTTTTAATGAGCCTAAAGTGACAAGTGCTCAGATGTACCTTTTCTGTTAAGGAGTCTGAAAAGGAATGAAAGGGACTGCTCTGGAAATCTAGGCAGAGGGATTAGCCAAACCAATCGCAAAACTGCAGAATACCTTTTACGGTACGGCAGTCAATCTTCCTGAATGCTGTGTTCAGTGCATTGCGATCGATAGGGCGGCAGACACGGCTTCCTATGGATAAAGGATTAAGCCTATTGTGGTCTCCCAAAATATACTCGATGGTATGTGGGAGCACAATTCCGTACTGGCACTTATCGTCTCAAAGTGGAGGAATCACCCAACCAACAGTGAGAACAACAGTTACTAGGCTTTACGACGCCAGAATACGTCTCTAGCCTAGACTTCTAGATGTTGTGCGTTAGGTTCCAAAGTGTTGTTAGATTCATTAAATTTATTTTATAGTTGATCTTGCTTAAGAAATTTTCCTTTCAGGTTCACCGCGTGATGTAGATGTACAATTCCTAAAATGCAATCTAAGATGATAAACAGTCTTTTATCTTCTTTGTGCAATGAAAATCCTAGCTACTAAGGAAAGAAAGACAGAATTCTTTCAACAAAGAGCAAAGAGAACACACTATATGCACTGTCCTAAATCAAACCAATCAAACAATCTAAATGCAAATGCACATGCATGTATTTGTTTTCAGCCTTCTTAATATGTGAATGATAAAAAGAAATCTAATGCGCAAATCTGAATTACTTTTCAAGCGACAATTACTAACAAGTTTCTTTTCAAAATAAAAAATGAAGATAATGACAACACTTTGCGATT
The DNA here is from genome assembly GCA_031772625.1 of Pinus tabuliformis. Lineage (NCBI taxonomy): Eukaryota > Viridiplantae > Streptophyta > Pinopsida > Pinales > Pinaceae > Pinus > Pinus tabuliformis. The sequence goes on from CM062816.1 coordinate 1,074,818,356, forward strand.
TGGAAATGAATACTTACGTTCGACACTAGAAAAACTACAAATTCAGATCAAATACAATAGTAACAGGGTAATCGACTATCAAGAGCAATCAAACTCTCTCCTATGACTGAAAATGACACTTGCGACACTTTCAAATCAAGAAACAACAGTACAATTACGTTACTTTTTGCAAAGGAGAACTGAAAATGACTCAACAAATACACAAAAACATTTACAGTTCTTTGCACAGTGGAGGCGGAATAACAGTAAGGGAAGGGGTTTCAAACATAGGTGTACTGACCATAGGCAGCAAAACTCATGAATAGAACTGAAAAGAAGGAACAGAAACCAACATTCAGGAACAATGTCTAGTCTGATCAGCACACCTGTAACACAGTGAATTTGAAATTCAGCGCACCTACTACAATCGGGAAGTGCGCTGAAGTTCAGATTCACATAACAGAGAGTGCGCTGGGCCAGGGATGAGACTTTGCTTGGGTTCCGGGTCACAGTTTGCAGTTCAGTTCAGGGATTTTGGCCGAGCAAGTGGTAATCAGTAAATCAACAACAGGGGTAGATCTAAAGAGGTTACTAGAGCCACCACAAGGGCAATTAGAGAGTTTGTAAATCAGTTGTTTAATTCATAAACAAAACTCGGAGATTGACTGAAGCGACATTTATCTACTTTTCATTTGCATAGCAAATGCAGTTCGAAAGCTACCTGGCTCAACTTCAGGCTCCGTCTGTAAGTTTTTGTAAGTTTTTAAAGTAAACAACAAGGTAGATAAACAAACAACCTAGTCGCTCCCCAACGGAGTCGCCATTTTGTTACAGGGAAAAGTGTCTATGAAGAATTTCTAATCCCACTAAGGTGTGGTAGCTACCTTAGAAACAAACAAAGTAAAGCTACTTTCGTTTTTCCTTTATGAAATATAGATGAGAGAAGAATAAAGGAGACCAACCTCTGTCTTGCACTTGGCTCCTAGTTCGATTCTTCTCTCTTCTGATAGTCCTTTGCTACTTGCTTCCTTGTACACCCAGCTTCACAGAGTACCTGTAGAATCAAAGTAGCATAACACTATACAAGAACATGGATCTATTATCATAAACAATCTAGGATCAGATATAAATTGACCATACAAATGCATAAAACATAAACAACACAAGAGTATGGAGGAAAACTTGAATAGCTTTATTGATAATCAAGAAAGAGCCAAGAGAGTTACAACCAGTTGTTCTAACCCAACATCATCCTCTCAGCAAGTAAGCCCTTCTTCACCTCATGCAAAGCTTAGATCACCCAACACTATGATGTTACCTCAAGAAACCAATAGCAATTCCTTACAAGATGCAAAATTCCAGCCTCTGGATCTCTGGGATGAGGGATCCATATATAGATATCTGTAAGGGAGATGAGTCAGCTTGTGATTTGATTAGTGTCTTCCCTCTGATAGTTCTTGCTTCCACTTGGAGATTGATGATCTCTTACTCATCCTTGGTCGAATTCAGAGAGGCAAGTTTCACAGGAGAAGTTTTTGGAAGATTCCATGCCTCTCCACCTCGCAGATTGACACTGCCATTTGTCACTTCTCACCCATCACACCCCATAGAAGGGCTTTTTGAAATGCAACGCACCCACAGAGTGTACTTAGGTGAGATGCAACGCACTTTGCCTATGGAGCAGGTGAAATGATCCTGTTTTGACCAGTTCTTAGTGGTTTTTCATGGAGAACTTCTGGGAGAAGCTGTAATCAGTTGACCTTGTTCCTTTAGGGGTTGGAACAACACTTTTAGGGACTTAGTATCCCTTGGTTTATGGACATTTTATGCTTGGGGTTGCAGTGCCCAAAAATGTCTATAACACTCTTGAACTCCTGGTACATAAATCAATAATGTCAGCAAAATTTTCCTGGTAAATATCTCCTTTTCCCACAATATTTAGTGTTTGAATCCATTGTTACTTCATTCCTCTAATTAATTTTTTTTTTAATACATTATCAGGTAATGGTAATGATGCATAAGGAGATCTTTAAAGATTATACTGAAAACGTTCAACATACTCTTCTAATGTTTCTTTCAGTCTAGCTACCATCTGAAATATTTCATCTTTTAGCTCTCTAGACCTGCAATAGTCCTGATATTTTTTTAGAAAGGCATATTTTATTTGATCCCAGTTATTTATAACACCACCACCCAATCCCATAAACCATCTTGAAGCAGCCCCTTTTAATGTAGAGGGAAATAATTTCAGTTTCTGGGGATCGATGGTATAGTCATATCCTCTACACAGTGCATCAAATTCAAACAAGAATGCATCTATATCTTCTAATGTAAGGCCATGAAAAGTAGGGATATGCTGGAGAGGAATTGCTTTCATAGGTGCATTAGCTGCAGTATCCACAATGGGATATTGCAGTGTAGAGGTTTGGGTGTTTGGCTGGTTCTGGGCCATTTGGTCAAATGTGTTCCAATAATCTTCTGGGATGTCTAAGAGGGTATTCCTAGGCTGACGAGAGGGAATGGCTTCAATAGGAATGGCCTTAACAGCACTTCCTTTATCTGGGATGATGAGAGTGCCTAATGTCTGGGAGGATTCTAATTCTTGAGGTTCTTCAACTTCGTTATGAATGATTTTTGCAGCACTTCCCTTATCTGGGCTACTTAATGGATGAATTATCCCAAGAGGAGATCTTGTTTCTTCAATTTCCCCTGTTTCTCCTCTCCCTTCACAGAGGTTGCTAAGATTCCCTTCTTGCAATGATTTTGGGCTAGAATTGTCAATTTCTTGAAAATCTTGCTCTCTAGTTTGACTATGCACCTCAACAAAGGCTACAGATGGTGATCCTGTGGCCTGAAGGGAACTAGTAGGTTGTCTAGAAGCAACTTTTCTGGGTCCTACTGAAGGCTGAGATTCTGCTTTCTTAAGGATTTCGTCTATAAAGGTTGATCGACCAAGGGTCACTGACCCCTTAGCTTTATCAGACTTGGGTAGTGGTTTAGGATTCTTTTCAGGCTTTTTCTGCTTAGTCATGCACACAAATCAAATGCTAATTTCTACCCAAAGACAGAAACAAATATAGAGGAAAGCAAGCAAGGGAGCAGGGCTATTACATGCTCTGTATGCAGGTTCTTACCTTTCATTTTTAAAACCAAATTATCTCCTAACAGGTTCTTACACTACTCTGAAAAAGAAACAAATGGCTACGGCAATGGTGCCAAAATGTCGAGCAATAAAAAGGGTCTTTTTCACCTCTATTTACCCTACATTAATTGTCAATCCAGGAATGATTTGTTATCTCAAAGAGTTTACTCAGTTTGAGGTGGTCATTTGTCAGAGCAATGCTAGTAGTATAGTGCTCTAAATACAAGAGTAAACGGATGCTTGGAATAAAATCTACTTACAAAAAAAGAAACTTAAAACTCAAATCATGCATTCACAAAGCTACAACAATTTATCGGTCAAGGGTACAGTAATGGTAACTCTTCCCTCTATAAACTGATGCAATTAAAAGGAAATCAAAGAAAATATCATCAATCTGGGAACTAGACAACATATTTCAATGTTCAATATAGTCTCAGATCGTTCTACACACCAAAACAATGATAACTCAAATGACAAGAAATGGAACATCAACTAATCTTATTAACAATATTGAACAACAAAACCTTAACCTACAGAAATGAATTCAACAGTAATTATATCCTACAGGAATTAAATAACAATCCTTACTTTAAATATGAATTGAACAACAAACGGAAATATAACAGTAGACTAACATAAATGAAATATAGAACAGCAACTTGAATCAAATATAAATGTACAGCAAACCAAGTCAAATATTACACATGACACACTTAATATTGAAAGGAACAGTAATCTGAGCTTCGATACAACAAGTATGAATCACATTTATAAAGAAACAACAATTGTGATCATGATGGAATAGCAATCCCAAATGAACAACAATCACATTTAAGCGTAAACCATAGATAAATACAGTAATACCGATTTATGCATATACAACACTATTACTCTCTAATCCAACAGCAATGGCAATTTGTAAGGAACAACAATGTTATATCAATGGTTAAAGGGACAACGATGTGATACAAAGTTAGAATGAATAGCATAGCATTCCTGTTACAGAGAATAACATTACTTAGTCAAGTATAAACAAAATATAACAGAATTGATATGTAAAACAACATGGCACGTCAGATTACTAAACAAAGCGAATAGAAAAGATCAAACCACACATGAATCGTAAATAATGGTACAAAAGCAAGTGATCCACCAGGGCTGAGCCCTTAGCCTTTAGAGACACACTGCTTGATATTACTCCAGAATCAAAGATGGAATGGCAACCAGATTTATATATTAAAACATTAAAACTGAGTTATAGTGAATCGCTCTTCAAAGAGAGTCAATGACCAAAGTTTCAAATAAAAAAGGACAATTTCATAAAAACAACAACAGTTTGTCCCCCAGGCTAGCAGTGCTGCCCCTTCTTATAATAGCCAAGTGGAGATGTCAACGATACAGAAAATCGTTAAGGTAGCAATCCCTTAGGATCAAAGGATCCTGAGGGATTTTCCAAATTATTAATTCTCAGTTATCCTCTTTTTCTCTTGCACCGATTTGGTATCTCCTTTTCCTTTTCCTAGCTGATATGCTCCAATTTGGATCGCCTTGTTTGCATGTGGCTCCCTATCAAAGGGACAGTAGTTAACTTTGTCTTGTCTTTTCCTTTGGGACGGAAATCTTCTATTTTCTCCTTTTTCTACATAAGAAAAGGGTAATTATTAGTTATTTCGCGTTGCATACAAATCTTCTAGATTTTATCATAATTTCTTGTCATCTGCCTAGTTCATGATGTAAAGAGGTTATGAGTTTTAAAGAAAAGATGACAAAATAAATGATAATAACATACCTTCTCTAGTGCTCAACAGTAGGAAGCCTTTCTCTTCTTTCGCCTTTACTTTATTTTTTCATTTTTTTAATTTTGTTCACAGAACTGTGCATACACACTTATTGATTTAGTGAGGTGGAATATGGATCCCGACTTATTGAGAGAAAAAGAGGTTGTCCATTCAAAGAAGGATATTTATATATACCTCTAACACACTTGTTTAGATTTTTGTCTGCTCCTTACTCTACTCGATTTAGCTGACAAGGAATAACCGAAAATTATAAAATACTGATTAGAGTAGGTGGTAGTAGTTATATGTTCAATCGTTGTGATTCCACTATCGTTTTATCTGAGAAAGAACATATTTTCCATTAGAATATCATCAACTAAAATATTAAAGATTCACGCAAAGAGAAGGAATAAACAAATAAACAAGCATTGACAGTAGCACAACTTCCTCTTGAACTTCAAAAACATGGTTTCATGCAGAAGCTATCCTACAACTATAAAGAAACAAAAAGAGTGAGGCGAGAAGTAAGTAAAAATAAAACAAAACAAAGAAAAGAAAACAACAATATACCCCTACTCCTACACTAAGCAAGAATAGGTCAGACCTATGTAAAATGAAGCTTCCACTATAACCACTGATGCATGGGCTAACCTATGTAGGTGAGGGAATGCATATCAAGAAAAATATTTAAAAATAACAAGCAAGAAAGATAAGGCATTACATACCATGACATTCGAAGTTTGAAAATGCACATAGAAAAATATGAAAGAAAAACACATGCAAAGCATTATATGGATGCATCATGGTGTTCAAACACACTACTAATCAAAGACACGCAAGAACAAACTCTCGAATTCTTAAATTGGGTGAACATTAAGAAACAAAAAAAAATCCATTTCGCAACAAAGCTCGCCAGGTATGATTCCTCCAATAATTGCGCAATGGGATCATGCAAACAGATGGAGGATTTAAAAATGTTAAACAAAATGATTTTCAATTTGTAGAGGAATGATGAGGGGCCTTCAAAGATACATCACTATTTTTATCAGAATTGGAACTAGTCTCAAGACTACAAGAACCTGACATATCCATCATCTTGAACTTAAGTGCCTTAACAGATTGTGAAAGTTATGTTGTCATTCTTTATTTTTGAGGTTGAGGGAGTAAACACATAAGACAATATCAAAACCACTTTGGAAGCTGTGATCTAGCCCTGCCATCTTCAGAGATGGATGTCTCTGTAAAATTTATCTTTTTTTTATATGAATTTTAGGCTAGTTATGACTGTATTGATTGTTTTGATTGAATGGTTTGGTTTATTTATTTTTTATAATTCCATTAGGCTATGGAGTCTAAAGATTTAACTAAATTTGCATCAATTTTTGGAGAAGTTTCAGTAAGATTTAGTAGAAATTAAGGAGCAATTCATAATTCCTTAATTTGACTTCGGCAGAAAACATGTAAATTACTAACAGCCAGAATAGGGTGCTCTATGTAACATGTCCTATTCATCGCAATTTCTGTTGAATAATTGAAATTTTTGGAAATAAAAGAGAAAGGAAAACAATGTTTAAATACATAAATTGAAGAATGTTAGCCTCACTCTCATGTGATGAAAACAATTTTATGTCCAAAAAGATTAAATTAATTAAAATCAATAAAGTTGGATTTAATCCTACCTTTCTAGATTGAGTTTGTTCCTCATGGTTAGGAGTCAGTTTAGGCTTAGTTGGTTTAGAGATTATGTCCAACTAGTTAGGATCCTAGATTAGTGTTTGGTTGAGATATTTTCCTAACCATAGTGTCCAAGATAGATGTACTATCGTGAGACAAACTTCCTCATATATTTATTTGTACTATTATCATGATTTGCACATTACATTGAGAGTGTGAGGAATATAATGTAGTGAGGCTCTATGGCCTTTTCCGCCATGTTTGATTTGTGTATATGTTTGTTGTTTATTTTATTATGTCTAATTAGTTGATTGAATTCCCTTCATGCGGTATCGAAGTCTATGGCTTTCTCTTTGGGATTGGAAGAGTGATAAGATTTGTTTGCAATTGCATTGTTGAATATATGAGAAAATTGTTGTGTGATAGAGTTATCTTGTCCAAGCGAGAGGAAAGAGGCCGGAGGAAAGATTTGCAGTTTCTTGGTGTAGTAGGAAGAAATTTCTACTAAAATTGGTCACCCACCAATTTGTGCAGAAGCTAAAACATGATGAGTATTATGTTGTAAGAAAAGCTGAACTTCTCACCCATCCTATGTTGTTAACATGTAAGATGACTTTGATGACAATTCTGGTTCTAACACAACAAAAGGATCTTTGGTAGGCTTATAGGGAGAAGAAGTAGGCACACAATGATTTTCCCTACTCTCTCATGCTGACATATTGGAGTTTTGAAATTAGGGCCAGCAAATTGCCCTCTTTCCCTGTTGCCCACCACTTTATTTCAGCATCCATTGTTTCTGCTAGTCTATTTTTCTCTGCTTGCTCTCTTTGTGCTTGCAAATTAGGCTCATTATTTTGTGATAATTCTTTAACTGCACATTTAAGGGTACGCTGATGCCATTCCAACCTAGCTCTTCTCCTTTCAGAAGTTTCGTCGGGAATCTCTTGAAACTCTTCACCAGAGGGAGAAATAAAAGGTGATGTCCAATCATCAGCTGTGTTTGTTGCTAAATTTGATCGCCTATGACTTTATGGTGTTCCAGTAGAAGTTCTCTAAGAGCCTTCACCAAAAAAACCCCTATTATGAGATTATACATCAGCAATAGCATCTGAGGTACCTGTTCGATGTGTTAGGCCCCTATACTACTAGTGTAACCCCTTATTGTTATTAGTATAACCCACTTATTATATTGATGTACCCATGTAGTGCCGATATTGTTACTATTGTGCCCCATAGAAGCCCACTATTGTTATTATTGTGCCCTTACATTATTATTGTTATGTCGGCTATGATTATTTTATGACCCCTTAGACTCCTATATATAGAAATGAGGTCTTTTCATTTGTATCATCCAAGAATTGTTCATTTATGTAATGTAAAGGAGGTTGCCCCCTCAAAGAGGCTGAATTCTAAGGCGTTGATCTATCTTTTCTATCTTTTCTTGAGCTGGTTTCATAACACGATGCCTCAGTGCACTGTCTGTCTGAGCACCCATACCAAAAAAAAATTCAAGGTCATTGTCATTTCTCTGTTGCCTCTCTTTTGCTGCTCCAACCCTCTCTGCAACAACACTCTCTACTCATTCCCCTGCTTCTGCAGCTGCCCTCTCAACAATAGCTCTTTCTGCTTCTCATTCTCGAGCCTCAACATTGCCTCTCTCTATGGCAGCATGCTCTACTTTAAGCCTTGCATATGCAGAAGTTCTTTCACTACCAACTCTCTCCGATGCTAGCCTTCATGAGCGTGAGCGTGAGCTTGTCAAAAAGGAGCCAAAACCGTCGAGGATCCAACTTGTACAAGAGTTCTAGCATGAGCATGTTTAACGGATGAGCGTAAAGTATTGGCTCTACATTGAAAAGTCTCCCCAACAAAATAAATTTATAAGGTGTGCGTTATTCTTTTTAAGAAGGGAACGTGCACAAAATTTTGATTTTGGACTTCATTTCACTTTTATAAAGTAAAATGCTAAACATTATTTCACTTTTTTAAGTTACATCATAAAGTGATTTTTTATATAAAGTGATATCAAGTGTTTGGAGGAATAAGGGAAAAGAGGGACTTACACATTGTATTAATCATTTTAAGAGGGATGTATGTAAAAATTTTAATTTTTTTAATGGAGAGAAAAGATGTATAAATCTTTGGAGTGATAAGGTTGTAACTTGTGGTTTGAAAACTTCCATTTAATTTTGAAGACAAGTTGCTTCAAGAATTTGTTAGCTTGGCATTCTCATTGTTTGTGAAATTTCATTCACGATGTTGTGAAGGTGAATATTGATGTACTTCAATATTTAATAAAGAAATTTTTTTTTCAGTGTTGATGTGTCCTAGATCCATCCAAAATTCAATAAGGGGATCTTAGGTACAGCTTGTGTAGTTATTGATTGTGCATGTTTTGTGTCTACTTTTGACACTACAATTATCTTATCTACCACACACAAGGAGTCTAAAGCAAGTGAATGAAACAAGCACATTAATCAAAGCACTTGAAATTAAGAAGCTTCAATGAGCATTCAATCAGACACAAACAATCACATGCTTTTATGCAACTACAACACATAAGCAAAGTTGGCAACATCAGCATTCAACATCAACAAGAAATTTCATTCGCTCAAGGAAAATCAAGTTAATGAAGCTGAAAACTCAAGCACTGCAAGGCAAAGTCTACATCCACATTCAAGGACAATTAATAATTGTATAAATTGCAAATAAATTTAGTTTGTGTAAGTCAATTTGTAATCAAAGTCAACTTGAGTTGAATTGTAAGGGTGCATTCTTGGTTAAACTCGACACCCAGGCTTTGAATGGATAGGGAATCGATTAAACCAAGTGAATCCATTTTTTTTAACTGAGTCATTCAAATCATTGTATGTGTTTTTCTTGGGTGCATTTTTGATAGTATTCGACACCCCTCTTTTGATCAATCAAGAGAGTGAGTTCAAGAAAGTTCAAAGTTCACAACATCAAGCGGGCCTGAAACTGGTTGAAGCAAGCATCAAGAGAGTGAGTTCAACTTTAAAGAAATAAAATGTGATATTCAAACAACAATCAAGCTTGTTCATATCTACAACAAGCGAGCATGAGTTCAAGCAAGAAAGATCAAGCATTCAAGTGAGCGCATTCTAAAAATATAGCAAGTATTAAAAGTAAGTGAGCGTGAGTTCCAGCAAGTTCACATGGTGAAAAGCATTCAGTTGTTAAATATTCTTAACAATTTGATCCTCTCAACTGCTGAAGACATGGTGCAAATCAGCAAAGAAACTCTTCTTGATATTTCAATGAATCTACAGCAAGCACATGAAACAATTGAGTTCCTTCAACTAGAGTCGCAACTACAAAGCGATGAGTTGCAACTGAAGAGTGTTGCTTCCAAGTCATTCAACCATACAGATGAAGATAAAGATGTTGATTCCAAATCACTCATCCAAACAACTTCAATTGTAGAAGTTGTTCATGATCAAATTGAACTTGCTTCTTCTAAACCAATCATCAAGCTGTGGGAAGAACTCCAAAGTAACAAAAATCGACAAGGATTAGGATATGACAAAGATGAAAACAACTTGCATATCCAAAATTATTCTAAGCTGATCAAGTTCATCAGTGCAAGCTTTCTTCATCAAATAACATCAACAAGCCATTAGAAAGTTGAAGACAAACCCACATGCAATCATTGTCAAAGAAAAGGTCACATGGAAGATCATTGTTTTGATCTCCATCCTTTTCACCATTGTGGCAAGCAGAATAATTCATCAGAGAAATTTTGCAAACAACACCAACCTGCTAGATTAAAGATCAATTATGCATGGATTGATCCTTGGGAATGGTCATCAACAGTAAAATGATTGTATAAGTTTTACAATAGAATTCAATCTCAACTATTGCAACCAACAGTCAATTGAAGATGGTACTCTCATGGACCTAAAGCGGTAGTACAATAGTGAAACTATCCTACACCTGAAAGGGGGGAGTTCAAAAATCAAATGCAGATGATTGTCTCTCCTTCAGCTGACAAAGGGGGGAATTAAGGGTGGTTGTCAGACTGAAAGTCTCAACAACATCACCAAAAGTAGCCAGTGGCGTATTCAAATCAATCAGTGGGCATCATCAACAAATCAGCCAGTGAGCATCATCAAATTAGCCAATGGGCATTCATCAACATTAAAGCAGCCAGTAGCTAGTGGGCGTTCTCAATATTTTGTCAGTGGACAAAGGATGCTAATTGCAAGCAAAGGACAGATGGATCCTTTTGAAACTTGGCATATGATGGAGTTTTCAAGCAAAATTTCAGAGATGACACATACTTGCAGCTGACTCATGTTCTCTTCTGATTGGAGTTTTTTTTAGCATCCAGCTTTGGTGGTTTTTCAGGCAGCGATTTCGAGGATCAACAGTTTCAACATGAGAACTTGGAAGATGGTTCGTAGTTCTTATTTTGGATTTATCATTTAGGGGGGGGGGGATCTTATCCTCATTCTCATGTGATGAAAACAATTCTAAGTCCAAAACAATTAAATTAATTAAAATCAAGAAACTTGGATTTAATCCTACCTTTCTAGATTGAGTTTGTTCCTCATGGTTAGGAGTCAGTTTAGGCTTAGTTGGTTGAGAGATTCTCTCCAACTAGTTAGGCTCCTAGATTAGTGTAGTGTCCAAGATAGGAGTACTATCTTGAGACAAACTTCCTCATATATTTATTTGTACTATTATCATTATTTGTACATTACATTGAGAGTGTGAGGAATATAATACAGTGAGGCTCTCAGGCCTTTTCCACCATGTTTGATTTGTGTATATTTCTGTTGTTTATTTTATTACTATTTTATTAGTTGATTGAATTCCCTTCAAAGAAATACATCACCATTTTTTACACCACATGAATCCTTTGAAAATGTCCTTATATTATTGATGCTTCCAGCAACTTCAAAAATTACAATTTGCAGAGGAAATTATATTAAAAAATCAACCCTTAATACTTCACAGTGAAGTATTTATACAAATAATTTTAAAATAATTGTCTCAACTGACAGTGCTTTATTAGCCTTATTCTAAACAATAAAATTTATCTTTGGCAGAAAAATAGGCCACGTAGACAGCTACATGGAAACGTGGCTATGTTTTGATGGATTCGATTGATGAATCAACCTCAAAATTGTGGTGCGCTGATGTGTTGCCTGTTGTGCTAGTTATTGTGCTGGCAGTTGTTTTACTACATCCAAATTACCCTTTAATCTAGTAAATCACATAATTCTTCCCATATTTTTTCATCTGGTATGGTTAATTTAATTACCCTTCGATAAATCTCATCAACCTCAATATATTTTGCAAATGTTGGTTTTACTGTAAAAACATGTTTTACTTCATTTTGGATATAGAAATAATTTTCCATGGTTTCAAAAAATTCTCTTTCTATCATACTTCCATTTATACCACTGAACTTGACACTGCTTCTAGCCACTTCCTTCATTTTTAGAACATAATCTTCTTGAGTGATCAATTTAGCATTAATCACATATATGTTGGGCAGTCCTTTCTCGATTGATGCTTCAATTCTACTAGAAAACCTATTCAATCCCAACTTTAGTGTCTTACACCTTTCTTCCAATTGATCAATGAGGTTCCTTTTAGTCAAAACTTTCTTGAATTCCAAAATAGTAATAGTTTTGTCACTAATTCCTAATTCTTCAAGTTCATACTTGGTCTTCGAATTCAGGAATCGCATGATATTGAAGGCTTCTGTGGGCATATCTCCTAGCTTTTCCTTACATGAACAATGGTTTCTGTGGCCTTTTCTATCAATTCTTTTTGTTCAAAAATTATTTGGATACATGACCAAATCTCATTGGCTTGGGCCAAGTTCAAACCAATTGATGTATCCTTTCCCACCTTCTGCAATCTCTCCAATAATCTCTCTGATTTGTGCACTTCATCTATATGAGAGGCTTTAGTTCTAACTTTTTGTTCTTATAGAGATTTGAGCTTACCCTTCAATGCCTTGATCTCTTCTGACTACATTGACATGTTCTCTAGTGTTTTTTTCACATGTTCAACACTAGTAGTTTGAGTGGAAGTGTTGGCATTATGATACAGGTGTTGTCCTTGATGGAAACTCACTGAGATGACAGTTCATAGTGCAGCAGGTTAATAGCAAAGGATTATAGATCAAACTCTAGAGATTGAAGAAAGAGAGGTGTACGCTGATCGACTTTGTCAAAGTAGCGTATACATGGGAGCGCACAGAACAAAAGGAGCGTATACGTATACACACATTTTCATAGAAGGAAAAGTGCGTATGGGATGTAAAATCAAGGTTTTGGTCCAATGTATTTGTCTTAGGTATTTGGTCTCAGGTATTTGTTCCAAGGTATTGGTCCTAATTGGCTTTGGTCAAATGTATTGAGAAATGCCTAAAACTATATAAGGAGGAGAACATCATTAGGCTAGGCCATGCAAGTATTGAATATCTTATGAAGTGTTAGATCAAATATGCAGGTTATGGGTTTCTGATGCTTTTCTTGATTTGAACTAAGGATACACCTATGTGGTTGATGATGGATTTTGGATCAGGATCATAAGACCTAAAATGAATTATCATTATGTGGTTTGATCATGGATAGTCTAGATCTGAATACTAACACATGTTTTACTCTATAAATGTTATGATCTAGGTATGAATGAAGTCTGGAATATCTAAGAAGTTTTTAAGATAGTATTTATAGATCTATACGCTAGTTCGCTTTGGTAAAAGAACATATACACGTTGGTCAGTCACATCCATGTAGTGTATACATTATGAAATACGATATTTGAAGCTGCAGTTGGATCTGGTTGTCATTGCAGAGTTCTAGGTTCTGCTTTGTGTTCTAGTGACAATGTTCTGAAAGTTCAGATTGATTGATTGTGATCTGCTTCAGTGATGATGGGTCGTCAATCATTGATTGATTTAGTTATGGTTGATACAGAGATTGATGATTGAGTTTCAATGATTGGTTGATGCAGATATATTTGACGGTTGTATTGTAATTGTGATTGATTTTGAGCTTCAATGTTGTTGATGGGTCCAGTGTGAAAATTTGATGAAACGAGACCTTCATGTGTATTGTTACTAGGAGCATCCAGTCATAAAATTTATGAAACATGGTCCCTGGAGGAACAGAGAAGGTCATAGCGTTTGTAGGTTGGCACCTACGTACTGGTAAACATATCAACCAATACAAGAGCTAGGGAGTTGGAGCTCCCTTCCAGTAGCAGCTGGAAAACGAGTGAAGGTTGGAGCCTTCTGTAGGCTAGCGCCTACGTACTAGTAAATGGATCAACTAGTACAAGAGCCAGAGGGTTGGAGCTCCCTTCTAGTAGCAGTTGGAAAATGAGTGAAGGTTTGAGCCTTCTATAGGTGGGCGCCTACATACTAGTAAATGGATCAGCTAGTACAAGAGCTAGGGGGTTGTAGCTCCCTTCCAGTAGAAGCTGGAAAATGAGAGAAGGTTGTAGCCTTCTGCGGGTGGGTAGTTACATACTGGTATGAGTATGCACCAGTATAACATTGTAAACAAGTTCTTCTTATATTAATAGAAGACAAAAGTAGGTGGTTTTTGTCCCACATTGGGTTTCCACCTTAAATCTTGGTGTTCATGCATGTTGCTTATATGTGATGATTTATTGTATTATTATTACACATGGTTACTGTTTATATGATTAATTAAGTCCTGATGCACGGATTAAAGATCAACATATGATGAATTAACTGAATCATAAGTTTGATGGATATATGCTGGGTGCTTTAAAGACAGTTGCGTGTACACGTGAGTTACCTTCATTGAAGTAGCGTATATAAATCTGAGTATGAAATGAAAAAGGTATTGATTTGATAATACTAATTCAACCCCCTCTTAGTATTATTTTGAACAATTAGAATCAGAGTAGGTCCTTTGGCAGAAGCTTGATCACTTAAAGGAGATCTATAGAAACAATTGGAAAGAATCTAAAGAAGAAAGCACCTCAGAAAAGGAAGACATCTCAAAGGAACAGTGATAGTAGGAGATACAATTGGATATTAGGTGGAAGAAAGTATTTAGATTCAGAATCATCTTAGATTGAAGATGAACAAGCAAATGAAGTATTAGGTAAAAAATTTTATTCTTCTAGTGATACTTTTTCTTGTTCATGCAATATTGAAGATATTGGAAGTAATCATGAAAGAAACATAGAGGCAGAAGTTAAAAGACTCACAGATAAAATCAGAGATCAATAAGATCTATTTAACAAAAGGAAGTGTGCCTTCAAAGAAGAAGTTACCAGATGAAAAGCTCAGCTGGAGGAAGGAAACAAAGTAAAGAAGTAGTACAAGGAAAAGAAAGATCAATGTCAAAAGCTGTAGGATGAAGTGACATCATTAAGAAATGAAGTAAATGAAAAAAGTACAACAATCAAGAGACTTAAAGACAGATCCAGTTACTGTAAAAGTCTTGAAGCTAAGATCTTCTCTCTAAAAGAAGATCTTGAAAATAAGTAGAATGAAGAACTACCTCAAGCAGATGAAGAACAAGAAAAAGAGGTTTTCAAATTAAGGAAACAAGTGGAAGAAGGAAGAAAGACTGAAGAAACCTTGAAGAAGCAA
Source organism: Pinus tabuliformis (assembly GCA_031772625.1). Classification (NCBI taxonomy): domain Eukaryota; kingdom Viridiplantae; phylum Streptophyta; class Pinopsida; order Pinales; family Pinaceae; genus Pinus; species Pinus tabuliformis. Next base: position 1,074,833,543 of record CM062816.1, read on the forward strand.
TATCTGGGAAAGGAAGAGCAATATCAGGTTGAGGTAAATATCTTAAAAGGTAAATTAGAAGAAAAGGATAAACTGTTATGATTTCAAGATAGTACTAAGATTTAGGATAATATTCTTAGTAGTCAAAGGTCTCCTACCATCAAAACTACTCTTGGTTTCCATGAATCTGTTGAAGGTAAATCTAGCTCACAAGATGAGGCAAGGAACCGTAATGCAAAATATGAAATGCTCAACAAGGAGATGAGAGGTCAACCCCATCAACAACTTAGGAAAGAAATTCTTCAAAGAAATTCTTTTACTCCTAATTCTGGAAGTGATGGTCGGTTATTTCCTCCGATGAATAATGTTGAATGTTTTATATGTCATAATTTTGGACATGTTGCAGTGAGATGCAGAAGTAGAATGGTTCAAGCCTGTCACACAGAAAGATCATCAGCTTCTAGGCACTTTAAGGGATATTGTTTTTCTTGCAATATGTTTGGTCACAAAGCCATTGAATACTATATAAGGAATATGAAACATGTAAGATGTTATGCATGTAATAATTTTGGACATATAGCAAAGGAATGCAAAAGAAAATTTTGGGCACCATACCAAAAGGAGAAAACATCACCACACTCGAAGATATGGAAGAACAAGGAAGTACAGTCAGAAAGATGTGGTATAGCACAGTGTACAGACATAGAAGACTCAGGGGGAGCTGAAAGTGTGAAACTTTAGTGTTCTAAATATCATATGCAAGTTTCATGAAGACAAGTTACGTATATACGTGATTTCGAAGCTTCACAATTGCATATATGTTGGTTTGAGGAAAAAGCAGTGGGATAGACTCAGGAAAAGGGGTCTGATATGGTTCAATCAATTATCTACTCCGTTTGACGATGGTTACAATCTGCTGATGATATGTGGAAATGTGTTGGTGCTCATAAGCTATTAAAAATTTGATGTATATCTGATTGATGATGATGCCTTGATGATTCTTACTAATGTTTGTAATGATCAAATCTAACAATGAACAGTTGGAATAGGGTCAAGGGGAGCATATGCTTCTAATAATGCATTGTTGGCATTATGGTAGAAGATCTTGGTACATGAAGATGCTTATATTGCTTGATCCACATAGTTGTTTTGATTCAAGTGACCCTTTTTATGATGGACATATACAGGCTATTGATATTGATTCTACTAGAAGATGTTGATGGTGCAGTTCATATATTATGTATGATAGTTGGTGATGACCATCATGGTCCTGTTTAGATTTTTGGTCCTTGTTATAAATGTCATGTATATCATTTTATGTAAAGGTCATGAAAATACCTAATTTTTAACCCCACTATGCATGGGAAGAATGATGTAATAATTGTTATTTTCAGTCATGTATAAACATTTGGTATATCCCCACTTCATTGGCTGGATGAGTCAAATTTGGTGTATCCCCAGTTGGTTTGGAGATTGATGTATGTATGAGTCATTGGTGATAGGAAGGTCATACTCACATAGTTGAGTTATAGAGTCATTTTATTCTTTTGGAAAATATTTTTGCAGACTCTGCATGTGCTCAAGGGGAGCATGGATGATTTACTGCATCTTAGCATGTACAAAGGGGGAGCTTAATAAGAGAATTCAACATGTGCTCAGGGGGAGCATGGACAACATAATGTCTATCAAAGGGGGAGAATATCTTGGTCTATCATTTTCCCTTGATGTCAAAAGGGGAGAGTGTCTTGGTCTTGTTGTTGCCATTAAGTCCAAAGGGGGACATTGTTGGCATTATGATATAGGCAGTTCATAGTGCAGCAGGTTAACAACAAAGGATTATAGATCAGACTCTAGAGATTGAAGAAAGAGAGGTATACACTGGTTCAATTTGTCAAAGTAGCATATAAATGCAGGTGCACAAAACAAAAAGAGTGTATACGTATACACACACTTTCACAGAAGGAAAAGTGTGTATGGGATGTAAAATCAAGGTTTTGGTCCAAGGTATTTGGTTCGAGGTATTTGGTCCAAGCATTGGTCCTAAGTGGTTTTGGTCTGAGGTATTGAGAAAGGCCTGAAACTATATAAGGAGGAGAAGATCAGTAGGCTAGGGCATGCAAGTATTGAATATCTTATGAAGTGTTAGATCAAATATGGAGGTTATGGGTTTCTGATGCCTTGCTTGATCTAAACTAAGGACACACCTATGAAGTTGATGATGGATGATGGATCGGGATCATAAGACTTGGAATGAATTATTATTATGTGGTTTGATCATGGATAGTCTAGATCTGAATACTAACACATATTTTGCTCTATAAATGTTATGATCTGGGTATGACTGAAGTCTAGAATATCTGCGAAGTCTTTAAGATAGCATTTACATATCTATACATTGGTTGGCTTTGGTAAAAGCACGTATACATGCTGGTCAGTCACATCTAATTAGCGTATACATCATGAAATATGATATTTGAAGTTGTAGTTGGATTTGGTTTTTGTTGCAGAGTTTTGGGTTGTGCTTTGTGTTCTGGTGATAGTGTTCTGAAAGTTCAGATTGATTGATTATGATATGCTTCAATGATGATGTGTTCTCAATAATTGATTGATTCAGTTGTGGTTGATTCAGAGATTGATGATTGAGTTTCAGTGATTGGTTGATGCATATGTATTTGATGGTTGTATTGCAATTGTGATTGATTTTGAGCTTCAATGTTATTAATGGGTCTAGTATGAAATTTTTATGAAATGAGGCCTTCATGTGTATTGTTGTGTACCAGGAGCATCTAGTCTGAAAATTTATGAAACTTGGTCCCTGGAGGAAGAGAGAAGGTTGTAGCCTTCTGTAGGCCGGCGCCTATGCACTAGTAAACATATAAGCCAGTACAAGAGACATGGGGTTGGAGCTCCCTTCCAATAGCAGCTACAAAATGAGTGAAGGTTGGAGCCTTCTGTACGTTGGCACCTATGTACTAGTAAATGGATCAGCTAGTACAAGAGCCAGGTGGTTGGAGCTCCCTTCCAGTAGTAGCTGGAAAAACAAGTGTACGTTGGATCCTTCTGTAGGTCAGCGCCTACGTACTAGTAAACGGATCAACAAGTACAAGAGCTAGGGGGTTGTATCTCCCTTTCAGTAGTAGCTGGAAAACGAGAGAAAGTTGTAGCCTTTTGCAGGTGGGTGCCCACGTACTGGTATGAGTATGCACCAGTAAAAGATTGTAAACAGGTTTTTATTATATTAAAAGAAGACAATAGCAGGTGGTTTTTGTCCTCCATTGGGTTTCCACCTTAAATCTTTGTGTTCATGTGTGTTTCTTATGTGTGATGATTTATTCTGTTATTACTGCACATGGTTACTATTTATATGGTTAATTAAGTATTGATGCACTAATTAAAGATCAACATATCATGAATTAACTAAATCATAAATTTCATGGATATACGTTGGTTACTTTAAAGATAGTTGTGTGTACACATAAGTTACCTTCATTGAAGTAGCGTATATAAATCTGAGTATGAAACGAAAAAGTTATTGATTTTATAATACTGATTCGTCCCCCCTCTCAGTATTATTTCCAACAGGAAGAAGTGTTATAGTTTTTCTTCCTGTTGCTGGGCACTGAGTGATGGGTATGGCATCCAGGGGGACAACGGCCATGTTCTAACTCTGTTCTTTCTCTTTTATCATCTTTTCCATTTCTGCCTCCATCTGTCTAATCTGTATATTCTTCTCTATGATCAGCTTCATCATGTCAGCATTTTGTGTTTCATCCTCTTCAATGTATTTAGTAAAGGGATCCTCTGTGGCTGGCAACTTAAGCTCCTTTCTCGATGCCACAATATCCAGATTTTTCTTCTTGATGATCTCCTCTGCAACATTTATATCTTTCGGATCATATCCTATCTTGACCACTAAATATTCCAAAGATTTAATCTTATTATCCTTTTCTAAGGAGGATACATTTTCCATTTTCAAGTGGGACTAAATGTTGGCATATGAAACCTGCAACTTAGACAATGCCATGGTAGTATTAGTTAATGTAGAAGATATCATCTCACTAGTCTACTTATGCATCTCCATTTGATCAACGAGATGGATATTTTTGGTTCTCAACTCAAAGGTAGTAATTTTGTAATCTACTGATGTTTTTGGATGTGGAATTTGGGCCTCAAGGAAGGCCATTTGCATCTTTCCTTGCTTTGTATCAAAAATTGATAACAATCTGCTTTGTGAGCTTGAAGTATGCTTCCAAAATGGATTATAGGTATTGTTTTTAAGAATCTCATTCTTAAGTTTAATATCTCATACCTATCAAAAGCAATATTTTCCTTCTCTCCTTGGACATTCTATGAATCTATCTCTGTATTTTTTTTAACTTGTGATGCTGAAGTTCTAATAGGAGATGTAACAAATTTGCTACTTATAGCTGGTGAATATGTAATTATAATGGCAGCAAGATCTTCTATCTCATTTTCAACATCTGTCCTAGGAGTCACTTTTTCCCTTTTCTTATAACTAATCCTGAACACTTTGGCCTCACTACCCATTGTTGATGATGATCCCTCCTCTCTGTGTCTTTTACTTGTTTACTCCTTAGGAGTGGGAGCCTGTAAACTTGAAATAGAAAAAAATTGTTCTTCAGCTTCCTGCAAAGTATTCTCTACCCACTCTAACTGATTTGTGTACTTTTCTATCTCAGGCCTTGAAGTATGGATATAGGGAGTAGTTTCTTTTGTTACTCCAAGCTTTGAAGTAATACCCCAAGGGCCATAAGACCATGTAAAACTCAAGCTAAATTTCATCTCTTTAAGCATTTTGTCTGCCTCTTCTCATGTTATCCCGGTATTGCATATGAATGGGCCCACCTGTATCTCTATGCGAAATTGTGACTTCTTCTTAGCCACCACGAAGTTAATGTCATCCGAATTCAACATTTGTCTAATGTACTCCGGGAAAATATCCTGATGGGGAGGTATTTTGGGAGTTTATGTGGTGCCCATTCACATACATAAACTCTGATTTATGTATAGTTTTGGTATAAATACCAATCTCCAGTCTTGATCTGATCTATTACATGTAAAATCCTTTTGATATCTTTACTGATTCTGGGTTGTATGGAACTATTAAGGATGTTCATAGCTGGTTGAACAAAATCCTCAATAAAATTCTTGTATGAGAATTCTTGTTTCTCTTTCATGACCAATGAAGCCCAAAAAATCATAGGCTACTAGTTTCCCTCGTCATCTAGCTTTTGCATGGAAAAATTGAACCTGTCTGCTTGATAATAAAGAAACATGTAGAGTAAAATGGAAGTGTAATTAAACACCTACTTTGTTGGAAATTTAAGAAACTGCTCATGGATGCTATCAGCCAAGAATTGACTGAAGTTAAACAAAATGGATGGTTTGTTATCTATGGAAAAAATAGAAAGGAAGGCTAGAATGGGTTCATCTACCCACTGATCAAAATAATATCCCAAACAATATGAAATTATGGTTATAATATGTTTAGCTTCACCAAGGAAGATTGAGGAAGGTTATTGAGGGTTCTTCTTGGGTAATTGGGCATTTTCTGGTAAGAAGATCTCAAAGATTTTGGCTCTAGTAGCGAAATCAAGCTTTTGATAGAGCTGGGTGAGGGCTTCTAAGGAAAATGGGGCATTGTTTTCCACAGAGGGGGCTAACATAATTTGGTTTATAGATTGGGTAGTAATGGTAAACAGGATGTCACCAAATGGAGCATAATAGCTCTTTGGCCAAGGATATAAATGTCTTGACATTTTCTAGTGAATTGAGGGCCAAGGAAGGTTAGAGGGAAGATATAATGACAAAGATTGGACTCCCAAAGTCTAATTTCATCAGTTTTGTCGGCATGTTTCTCCTCCAGCCAACAATAGAGCTCCAAAAATTCATAGTCGCATTTTGTTTCATTGATCCTATAATCCATATCAGCTAAAAGAATGTGATCTAAGTCTATGGAGGGAGCAATTAATGGATTGACAAGTTTCTTTGGGGTTTTTCTCTTTGGAGGCATGATTAATTGAGTGAACGATAATAGTGATAGAAGGGAGAGCTTACCACAAATAATTGGAGGTTATAAGCCACCAAGGGAAAAGCACAGAGTGCTAGGAATTCGATTAGGTTGGGTTCAACAAATGCTTTGAAAATGATCGCTTTGTAGAAATTGTGAATTATAGGGAAAGAGTAGTGAAACGAAGAAAGATGACGTTTCAAAAGATTTTAAAGACAAAGAGGTAATTTCCCTTCGAGGTTTGACACGAGACCGTTAAAGTTTGAACGGTTACTCGAGAAGGCGAATTGAATGTCGAACTGTAGTTTTGCTGGGAGAGTATTTAATTAGACAATGACTATGTGACATGGTGGGAGATAAGTGGATGAGGTGACGAAGTATGGACACAATAAAGTAGATGAGGGGAAGGTGGTTTCAGAGGGGGTAAGCGGTGGTAAGCAATATTGGTCGCGGGGGTACAAAATGAGTAGAAAACAACATGTTAGGATGGGGCCCGGTGGGGAAAAACTGCCTTTTTGGATACCCACCCCGCTATTGGTGAAGGTAGGATGGAGAGGGGGGCCGAAAGAAAATGAGGGCCTTGGATCATGAGGGTGGAAAATCCTAATGCTTTGAAAACAACGTCCTTTTACCGTATATGACAAAACAACTTTGTCCATATGCACATTTATTTCTTGATTTTGAACTTAGGGTAAAGGTTAGAAATGTAAAACATGTAAAAAACTTTATCCCCATTGTGCTCCTTTCTTCTTTTTACAATGTCATTAAAACTTAGGATAAAATGCCACATAAGAATATTTATAAACCAACTATTTATGCCTACCCTTTAACTAAACTAACATTTTTATTCTTCTACTCGGTGCATTTAGACTAGCAAACCCACAATTATTTTATTTTATGAAAAATGAACAACTATATAAATCCTATCACTTATTTCTCCCATTGAATCAAATTAAACAATTGAATCAATGTCATTTTCCACCTAACTACTGATTTACCAAGATTAAACTGTTTGGCAAATCTTTATTGTCTAGTCTAATTTTAAAAAATTCATACATGTTTAACCATGATTATACTGTATGATTAAACAAATAGCTAGTTATTGTGGCAATTTAAACAAGCTACACACAACCTTTATTTATCAATGTATAAGAAAATTATCTATTGGTAGTGGCATTGGACTTGCAACACTTTCAGTATTATTTCTTTTTTGTTTTTCTTTCTTTTGATGGGGTTCTATCTTTCATTCTTTTTTCAATGTTTTATTGTTTTCCTCTTCTTCTTTTTTTATACCCTCTTTTCATTTTTTATTTTATTTGGAAATCATTTGTAGATTGACAATTATTTACAATAAGATATTTCTGAGATAAAATATTCAATCACCTTGAGATCCTATAAATTATAGGACCCTAACAAGTCCCAAATCATCAGAATATACATCACCAAAGACCGGTGGCTTAGAAAAATCAATGGTGGGAAAATTAGAGTCATGACTAGATGGATGGGTGAAAGGAGCAAAACATCCAAAATCATAAAGTTCAAGATAAAAAACAAAGGCATCCTCATGATCTGATAAACCATAAAGAGGGGAATATTGAAAACAAGAAATTTCACCCTCTATTTCTTGAGAATGATGAGATGATGGATTGGAGAGATCAAGAAGAGAAGATTTTCCCTCTCTACATTTGGATGAAACACTGGAATTCAACGAATTCTGAGTGTGATTGGGAATAACTTCATTAGAAACTAATTCTCTACAAGATTCAATAGGAATGATAGAATCAAGGAAAATGTCAGGGCAATGAGTGAGAGGTGAGGAAGGAGAAAGATCAATTTTCATTTCTAATTCTTTTTCATGGATGGACTCCCACACATAATCATCGTAAATGATATTGCAAGTTGGTTGTTAAACACTAACCCCATACTAAAATTGATCATTGTGAACATCAACATAATAGTTGAAATAGGTGAACCAAAAAAACCATAATCAGGAGGAACAGAAGAATCAACAGATGGAGGACGAGGAGATAACACATCATCACAAAAATCATATTTGTAGTCCAAACCTATGCTAAAGTTTTGAGTATGTGGGGTGGGAGAATATGGTGGTAAATTAGCAAATGAAGTCACAAGTTATCCCACCTCAACCTGCAGAAATGGAGTTGTTAGATGAGGGGAAGACGAAAAGTCACTTGGAGTAACAACCTCATTTGTCTTAGATTTAGAAGCTCTATAACCGAGGTACATTGGGAGACATTTGAAAGACTCATATTCATGCAAATTCATCGAAATGTGAACAAGAAATTCAAATTTTGATTTCATTAAATTTTGATTGATATTATCTTCAGAAAATTCAAAACAAAAATGAATTAAATGATCATGAAAACCATTAAGAGATTCATCAAGTGCTTTTCGCAATCACATGATTTTCTTGAAAACATATTTGTAATCATACATGTCAAAGGAGTGGTAAAGCTTTGTGACAAGATGTTCGAAAGAATGAATGGAAGTGGCTGGAAATGTGTAACACCATTCCTTTACCCATGCTTCAAATGTGAGGATGAATAACCTGCATGCAGAATCATCATAGTGGATATTTTATTTTGTGCAAAATTTAAAAAAACAAGTAGTATGCTCGAGAATGGTTGTTCCACCCTCACCATCAAATTTCAGATTCGGCAAGTCATTGATTATTCTCACAAGCACTTTCAGATTAGCGCTTCTAGAAGAAAATGTTTCCATTATGATTTGAGAAGAAGCCATTGAATATGTGGAAAACTCAAATAGACTTCATGGTCTCATCTTGTCGTATGGCCATCCTTCTAACGCCAGAAATGTTGATAGTATTGGACCCACCATCATTCAGGGGATCTCCCCGATTTGAAGTCCCAATTGTATCTCACACTGTTTGTTGTAGGAGTCCCATCTAAAATGTGGCCTGGTTGCCGATGTAGTGGGTTTTAATGATGTGCCTTAGCTGCAATAACGCATAGAGTGATGTATAGTGACTTTGATGAGAAAAGGTGTGTGACCCTGCGGAAAGTCGAGTGCGATGCATGAAGGTTCTAACACACGAAAGTGAAAATGAGTGAGCCCCTTAGAAGCTTCTAATAGTATGCAGCTTGAAAGGAACACATGAGCACAGATGACATCACAATATAATATGCGAAATAACTCACAAGTTAATAGCGATGGAATTAAACAACAACATGCATTCAACGAGATTCATACCAATGAAAATGAAATAGTCCATAAACATAAGCATAATTTAAATAACATACATTGACAACATAACAAAAATAGTACCAGTATATTCAAAACATACGCATGAAAGTGTGTCGGCTCTGAGCTTCTATTAAGTGAAAGTTCCAATCATACATACATTGTTGATGGACCGCTAGCCCCAATAATGGAACGTGAAGTCAACATCACCTACTCCTCCAAAGAAAGATACTCCATTTATGCTATGGAGAAGTCAAGGCTCTCAAAAAATTCCAAGATCATGATTCTAAGCCTAATCCTAGCCAAAACCTTGGCTCCCAAAAGTCATTTACATCGGTTATGAGGATGTATTTATAACAAGAGGGGGTGACTCTTCAACTCCCCTTTGTGACTTTTCGACTTATCTCATGACTCTTCAACTTCTTTACAAAATGACTCATTACATTACATCATGACTCTTCACGTTCCAATATTGACACTTGGAATTCCACTTACAACTTACAAAATAATATTACAATTTGCAATCATACCAACATAAGATAAAATTGGGTAGAGCCAAATCGACAGTCTAATCAGATAAAACATATCATTCTTGAGTTTGGGGAAACTCTAGCTCATAAACTTCCACTTGATGTTTCTTGACCACATAATGATTCCAAGCTCTATATTGCGCAATGATATCCCCAAATTGTGCGATGTTGTCAAGCTGGATGCACACTCTAGTCTACATGCCATCTAGGTACACTGACTTGGAACCAGTTCCATTTCCTTCTTGACTAGGAGCAATATTGCATTGATTTGAATAGGACCACCAATTTACTTGTGCATATTCTATTTTTTTACTTCAATATTTCCTTGATGGTTACATGTCTCAACTATTCTAAGTATTCATCTATCTCATGCCTGACCTGGTGGTTGTGATTTATCTATGTGAGTGAACCAATTGATGGCATCCTATGCGACTTCATTAGGGAGTCCAACTTTTTGTATAATTGTGTTTACAAGGCCTGAATGCTACCAATGAATGAGGTGAGTTGCTTTTTATTCTATACGAGGATCCGATACCTTGCTTTCTCCAGCTTCACCTCTTCCTTTGTCTTTCTTCCCAATTCAAGCAGTTCCCCTTTGTATCACATTGACGATTCATGTGTGCCAGCGATGGAAGCTTGTACATTCCTTAGAGTTTTGAAAAAAATACACTGTTACTAAAATCCATGTAAGTGGAAAACCCCCTTATGCATGGTAACAAGCTCCTCATAAATATTTTGCATGGTCTCTCCTAGTATCGATACTTCACCAAGTATCACTACCTTTAGTTTGTCCAAGTGGACCTGTGTGGTATCTATGCTCTACAACATTTCTTGGAGTTGTTCAACCTCTTTCCTAAAAACCTACAAGTTCTTTGCCTATTGCTTGTTTTCATCCATCAAATAATCAGTGTTTCACTTTGCTACACCTGTGAAGTCCAAGTTGGTTGTTGGCAACGACATTGGGATTCCTCCTGGTGTCCACCACAATCACCCTTTCTATAATAAATGTAGGAGATGTGAGGTTATCCGGAAAATGTCTCTTCCACACTTTTACAATATTTTTTTGTACATTGTCATACAATAGATTGTACATATCCATAACCAAACCATCATAGAGATCAAAAATTTCTTGTTCCTCGATTTGAGATTGTTCTGTTGGAGGACAGGGACACTAAATGATGAACTGTTGTGTATTTGGAATTAGGTCGACATCTTGATTTTGTAGCTCCAATTCATCCATGTATTGAATTTCAATCAACTCTTCTATCTCCTTATCGAGCTCCTTTTCCTACATCTATTTGTTCTCCTCCTTTGATTGTTAGTTTTTTTGTAGCTCTTTATCTTGTCTTTGTGTTGTTTCTTCTATTATTACCTCCAATCTTCACATATTTTCTTATTCTTTATTCTACATCCCTTCTTATTCTATCTTCATTTTCACCTATTCTTCCCTCTACTTCCTCTCTTCTTCCTAAACCCTCTATTTCATCTTTCTTTTTGCTGCTAAAGCCGCTTTCATAATGGCTATATTTTCTTTCATCTTGTGGACTTGTTCTCTCCCTGGACTATGCACAACTTTCCTCTTTCCATTCTCAAGCACTAGGTTGTGCACTTCTGTTGGTGCTGCCCCTAGAGTGCCTACCTACTGCAAAGAAACCTATGAAGTTCCTCCCAAACTGATTGGTTCTTGGGACATGGAGGAATTATAACAATTCCTCCATCCATCCTCCTCTAGGCAGTGAAAGGTCCCTCTTAGCCACTACAAATGGATCCTCACACATTGGTATTTGCAAATACTCCTCAAGTCATACAGATTGAATTCTCGAGTACTGAATGCAAATTTTTCTATCACTTTCCCTCCAGCATCTGCAACTTTCAAATTCTTGAACTCGTACAAATTGATCTGCATAGGAAGAGTTAGTCAAGGTGCTTTCTTCTTCCTGTGAAATGTTGTTGAAGACCCTATGGAGAGATGATATGAAACTTCTTTCATGAATAACTTATTAGTGTCATACCTCAGTAAAATATGTGGTGACTTCTTTCCACCAAATACCCTGAGGAAAGTGCCATCCAGTGAGGAAAACCAATCTTCTATCTGTGATACTGCTTCCATTGGCCCATGTGACATGCAGGGTGGCTCTTCCTCAAATATCATCTTGTACAATGGAATGAGGAAGTGATTAGTTAGCTCCTCCATTAATCCTTTGTGGTTGCACTCTAAAAATAGCTTGCAATAAACATACACGATAGGATCCCATGGTGTCTAAGTCCAATTCATGCTAGGGAATGCATTGTGTGTAAAGATTACATCCAGTAGACATGTAGACATATAAAATATATTTTTCCTTCCCTTTGGAGGAATAAGGGCATCAGACACATGGATCCATAGTTGTTGAGCCAAAAAATTTGACGAGTTGAATGGTTTTCCTTCATTCGCAACCTTGTCCAATAAGAAATCCCACCCTTTAGGAATTGTCTCGATGCTCTACTTTCTGTAGATTATGAAACATAGGATTATAAAAAACTGATAGACCCTTCTGAGATGGTTCATTTTTAATTTTATATCCTACTAAGGATAGATAGACCAATGCAAAACAAGTGTGGAAGGTTAACATGCAAAAGGAAAAACAAACATGCAAGAAGAGTCGCCGCAATGGCGACCAATAACGGGAAAAAACAAGAAAACTAATGTGACACTTGTGAAAGGCAAATAACAGACCAAAAAAAACACTTGAACAAGCTAATATACGTTAAAACACCAACAAGCATGAAATGAAACAAGAAAAATATCACTCACAGAAGCCAAGCGACAAAAGATGACGGAAAAAAGTGACAAAAGGTGACAAAAGCTAAACTCACCCAGAAAAGTGCCACAAACTCCACTGAAGGCTCCTTGACCTCCTCGGGAATTTTATAGCTCCAAGATCAAATGTAAATGTGAGCTCTAGGGGCTTCAATTAAATAGATCTTAATTGCTTGAGGTTTATGACGTGCATGCCTAAAATCAAGGAAAAATGACACTTGGAAAAAAGCTTCGAAAATAGTAAGTGTTTTGTCTTCGAGAAACTAATCAGTGAATCCCTATTTTCAAGGGATGCTTTTTTATTTTTTTATTTTCTAATCTTTTTCCTCTTTCAGGAAACTTTGCATGCACACTGCCAAGAAGGATTTCACAATTCTTGAGTGCTAGGCAACTTCTTGACTTAGTGAATTATGTAGTTTCCAAGGTCAAGGGTTGATTTGTCCAGTTTCTATCATCAAGGCTAGGCTACCATCCATAAATCCACAGTTCTCAAGCTCAAGGTGGGCTTTTGAAGAAGGATTGTGCAGTTTCTAGAGGCAAGGCTGGCCTACCTTCCAAGCTTGCGCAGTTTCTGGAGGCAAGCACAACAATGTTGCAAGGTCAAGTCAAAAGGTTTCTTATGGATGAAAAAGTTCAGATCAAGGTCAAAACAAATATTCACAAGCACAACATAAAAATATAAGCCGTTAACATACCATGAATACGTGACAAAAATAAAATATAAGCTCTCGTGAACAGAAGGAATGCTCCAAAATCAGAGGATGGGAAAAAATTTGGAGGGTGGTTGTAGTAGCTATAATAGAGAGGTAGACACATCATTCTTGTCTTCACTTGGGAAGAAAGAATGGAGGATTGGGTAAGTATCTGGAATCTAATACTCTTTAAGGATGTGGCAGGGAATCCAAGATAAGAGTATTGTTAGAAAATTATATATTACAAAGCAAATGGAACACATAAAATATTGCAAAAACATGACCAAAGAAAATGCATAAAACAAGAGAGACATTGATATACATGGTCGCGCCGATCCTCTTATGGAAAGTTTTTTAAATAAAGAGCTGACGTTTTCCATGTCTAGAAGCTTCGTAATGGAAGTCTGGTAAATGGCTTGGCCGGATGGGGTCGAGGGTGTGATTTTGGGCTCCTTTCCCCTATAAGGATGGAACTACCTCAAGAGATAAGACCTTCTCCCATGAGAAGAGTATCCATCTACCATTTATTCATGCTATATAAACCTCCCTTCTTCCCAAACACAAGCTAGTGTTGTAGTGTTAATGTTGGTGTGCTAGTGCTAATTAAGTTTGGAGTAAAACAACAAGCTATTCATAGTTGTAGCTCTCTAGTTGTGTATGGGAGAAGTGTGATTTGGTTTGAAGTGAAGCCTAAAGGGAAGAGCCTTAAAACTATTGTTGTTGAGTCCATCATGGAATGCTAGCAAAAGTGTGTGGGAAACTAGTCTTGTCAGAAGAGAATGGAAACATCAAGACAATGGTTTTAATATCTTCTTGATTCAATATATATGCAACTATCAATTGATTTCCTACATGATTTTTCATCTTACATATTCATGGCTTAATGTTTCTTGACTTGTTAAGTAGGTTGAATTACAACTTGTCCATTATCACGGTTGTTTTTTGCTATTTTTTACTTGTTTTAGGTGTTTGATGAAGGAAGCAAGAGATACCTAGAGCGAGCAAGCAAGGACATCATCAAATAAGATAAGTGTACTAAGAGGTAGGTCCTCTTAATTGCTTCTAACCTCAGGAAATATTCCATAGAATGTATCAGTTGTGGCTAGACCCATTATCAGGCTAGAGGAATTTGTTTGTGTCCGCACATATAATTTTACTTCACCACAGTGACTCAAAATGGTTTTTCATTGTAGTATGGTGAGGAATATATAGCAGGAACTTAGTGAGCAAAGGCATGAATTCACTTGTCTAGAAGAAAAACACTTCAATGCTTATCTTAAACAAAAACAAAGCATTAAACAATGACTTATTTTTCAACTCTTAGGAGATAATTCATAAGGAGAAATATAGATGGTTGTTAAAAATATCTAATCATCAAATATATAAGAAAATACAGGAAAATTAGAGCCACTAACCACAACACAAGGGTCCCACAAAAATAGCTCCAACTATCTATTATATTTCCACAATAGTCAAGTATACTAGTTCGAAGTCTCAACTACAAGTATCCAACCCTCTCTATGAGTTCATTCTGACTACATATAGATGCAAAAAAAAATTCCTCCTCTGAGGGGTTGGATCCTCCTTCCTAGGAAATAATTACACAATCTTCTCTAACCATTGCCAAAAACTAGGGAGGTTAGAAACCAATTCCCTTTTTACACTAACTGATTTGAGTTTGACTTTGAAAGAATTTAATTACAAGACATTCACTCTAACCATCATTAAAACACTCAACTACATCACGTAAAATCATTTAGACACTAATTACATAAAGAAAAGTCAACTCTACACCACAAAAATGCAAAAAAAGGCTTCCTCCACAGAAGCACAACAAATGCTTCAGAAGTGCAGCGAGTGTTAGTAGAGGTGCAATGAGTCTTTCGGCTGATGTTGTGATGACCTTGAAGTGGTTTTGAACTTTTCTGATGACCCAAGAAGATAGTTTAGGATGTCTACTACACCCTAGGACCTTTAAGTCACCCAAACTCCATCATTAAGACTCACCAAAAATGGTTTGAAAACAATTAATCCAGAAGCGCAACGAGTCCTCTGAAACAGTGGTAAAAAGGAGGAAAATAGGCAATTTTTGGTGTTTTTCTGAAAATTTATGAGCTATTAAGTGACCCCAAGTAGTTTTCCAGCATGTACAAGTCTAGAGATAAACAATGTAAACTTTGAAATGAAAACTATAAACTCAAAACAAGAACTCTAGCCAAAAAACCCCAAAAACACATGAAAAACAGTGCTAAAAATGAAAAGTGTGTATACTTCAACGATGGTTTTCTTTTAAGGGTCAATTTTCAACATTTTTTAAAAATGGTAGTAAAACCGATTTTTTTGTGCAAAAAACAGTTGCTTTTGAGGAAAAAAACACACTAATGTTTTTGGTAGAATAACATTTTTCTTTCCTAGGTATAATTTCAAAAATTTTAGTAATGATGATAAAGATAAAATAATGGGATTTGAAACACATTAAAATTCTATCAGTTTTCATCCATGTTGTTAAACATATAGTAACATGACACTAAAGATTGCTAAAATTCTAACTGTTTTCAACCATAACATTAAAGATACAAAAAAAATTGCAAAATTTTCAACCATAAAATTAAAAAACCATGACGTTATGAACAAATTACATGACTAAATTAATCAAAATGTCATTACTTGTAGATTGAATGAAACATACATTATATCTCTAAGTCATTGTTTCATTGTAGATATTCTAAACATTAACAATCATCATAATTAAAACATATAATCCAACAAACATAAAAATGACTCATAACTTCATTTAACACCATATGGAAATCGGGGCCTTGTTTTAATTCACCTTTCTAATTGAGTTATATCATATTCAAGGAGAGCCGAGGGTAACTATGGTTTCGAGGCACCAACAAGATGAATAATCAGGGATAGAATATGACAAAAGTGGCCTTGTGCAGAGTTGACGATGCTCTACTCACAGTTCACATCGCCTTACCCTGTGGAATCAGAACCAACAAGGATGTGGCAATGAGGGTTTTATCCGAGGCTTTGAAGCCTTGCGGCACACCGGTTTCAAAGGTCATGACGCGGAACCCCATATTTTTCATCACGGAGTCCCTGAACGTAGAAGCCCTAGCAAAGATGATTGAAGGGAAGTATAGACACTTGCTGGTTCTAGAAAATGGCCAGGACAGGGTTATTGGAGCTCCTCAAAAATTACGCTGCGACACTATCATTTGCTGCAAATTTCCTAGGGTCCTCATGTCTTCATACAAACAATGGCTCAGGCCTGAGATCTTAGAACGAAAAGTCCCCAAGGGTTGCGAGAATAGCCTCTCAGAGGAGAAAATAGAGGAGCTGAAGGAGATCATTACAAGGCTCGAACTTGACTCAGATAGAAGCCAAACGTAATTAAAGTTGGGGTTTCTTCTGAGATCCCTAGGACTGAAGCCCAGTCATGAACAAGGGCTGAAAAATTTCATGAAATTGAAGAGCCTGGTCGACCCGCAGTAAAGACAGAGGTCACGAATAATCAAGGGTAGCTAATGGTGCAGCTCCGCTCCTTGGATAGGGATGGTAAGGTCTACATCACGATAGCGGAGCTCATGCGGTCCATGGACAAAATGGGCCATGCCCTGTTTTTTCAAGAGCTCCCTGAGATGATTTCTGAGGCTGATATGGGTGGAAATGGAAAAATAAACATCATAAAATTCACCACTGCCGACACTTTTGCTTTGGTCGATTATCTCAAAGCATTTGTGATGTGGAGCACGCCTAGAAGAAACCCAAAGACTGAAACAACGACGAGACGAGTAGTGGGTTTCGAACGAGGCTTAGGGCAAGGCCAAGGTGACAGAGGCCACGGTGATCCTCACCCGTTGGCAGCTAAGGAGCACCAGATCATGAGTAACGAAGGAATGTTCACCTCACAGTGAAGGTCGTTCAAAACTCTCGGAAAATTAGCCAAATCCATCAAGACACTGGAGGAGTACCCACAGACTACAAAGCATTATGGAGACAGAGAAGCTGCATGGCCATGCATGAACCAGAAGACCACAGAACCCCCCTCCATGGTAACTTCTAATCGCTTTCAAATTTTTATTAAAACCCCTTTGGGGAAATCTACCTTGATTTGGTCCATGCTATAGACTATGTTATGAACCTGAAGAATATCATTGCTCATCAAATCAGCTACCCGAATGGACAGCAACATCTGCTCTATGGGGGTAGAACACTCTAGGATTGTAGATCCATTATGGATTACAACATTATGCCAGAATCTACTATAACACCCAATCTAAGAATGCGAGGTGGTGCAACAATTTTCAATTCAACAAAACAAACAAAAGGAGGTAGTGGGATAATCACAAAAACAAAAAACAACACATAGCCACAACAATAGCATAGAAATGAAGGAATATCTTTCAAGAACATCTTACAAGGGGGAAAATCTCCTACAGTAGCTCCAAAGCAAGCTGGAACAAAACCTAGCCCATACATAGTGGAGCAACTGAACTATACACCAAAACTAAAAATAGATATACCAGAAACAGATGAGGTATGCAATAATTATGAATTGCAAGCCATCATTTTTCATTTCAACAGTTTTTGGCCAAAATTGTTTGAACTATTCCATTGGATTTTCACAAAATGGACCCTACACTGTGAGATTCACCTCTACTCCAAAGGGTTTTTCATTGTCAAATTCCAATCAACAGAGATAAGAGACATAGTGATACAGGAGGGACCATGGTTCTGGGGATCTTCGGGCCTTTTCATCACACCATGGTTCCCATAATTCGATGCCAATACTATGGTTGTTTCGAGGATGCCAATTTGGGTATGCCTACATAATCTCCCAATACACTTCTGGGACTAAAAGGTTCTTACATGTATAGGCAATTCCATTGGCAAATATATTAAAATGGACACACAAAGAGTGGAGGAAATTTTTTTTACATTCGCACGCATCTGTGTGGAAGTAGATCTTAACGAGGGCTTACCGGATCACATACAGTTGAAGCACAAACAACGAAGCTAGACACAGACATTAGACTATGAAAACAAATCATTTAGATGTAGAATATGTCAGCAAAGAGGACATCTACAAAATACATGCCCATAATACAAAAAAGACAGCCGCAGGAAGAAGAAAACCGGAAAACACCACAAGGGTTGGAATTTCCCCCACCAAATCTTGAAGAGGAGGAGGAGATTGAGGTGGAAGAGCCCATCCCAAATGAGAACAATCAAGCAAAAATCCAGGAGACATCTCCACAAGGACCTATGGAATCACAACTGGAAAAGATTTCAGATACAATGGAAAACAATGGAACCAAAAGGCTACATGCATTAGACACCTCTGATTCTAACAAGGAAAATCCCAGACCAGGCGCTAAAAATCCACTTCAACTTGTTCCCACGATACCATCTCAAGGGGAGTGGCACAAGGTCGAGAAGAAAAAGGGGAGGAAAACATGATTCCCCCCATATTGATATATCAGTGCTCCCTGCGTGGAACACATGTTTAATTTTTTATTTTTGTACATCTACATACTGATAGGCTATTTTGCCTCACATATTCATATGCTAAGGCATCTACAAAATGTAACTTCCAAAATTTAAAGGAAATTACAACTTTTTTCCAGGGGAAAAAAACACCATATGGAAATCAAAAAAATTATTTCAAGATACGATGCAAACATCATTTATATAAACTATCTTAGGAAATTATTCAAAATCACTCATATTTTCTTGCACACCATTAGAATTCACATCTTCCAATGAACGACTGGATGTTGATGAATATGTTCCATATTCTTCTCATTCATCAACTAGTGCCCCATTTGATTCCACATGCATGCCCACCATTTCAGATTTCAAAATTCTTCTGGATATACAACTGCTTTCTACAGACTCCCTTCTCAACATTATTCCTCTGGTAACAGCTTCTTTAGAATCTCTATTGTATTGAAGTGAAGAGTTCCACTCTTTGTTAAATTGAAGTCATAAACAAGTATGTCAACATCCTCCAATTTTAAGAGGTCTATGTGGCGACGATTTATATTTGTACCCTTTCGTTCCTCTTTCCGCCAATTTTTTTATCAACTACCATCTCTGGATTATACATTGTTGGCTTGAGGGGGCCTAACCCAGGTTCAACGTTAGTTAGCCAAAAAAATCCCTACACTACTAGCCCTTTCGGCATCAGCCCGCGGAGCGCGGACTGAAATCTCACCCGAAGCAATATGGGGGGATGTTGGAACCAAGTTTCCGCACCCTTGAGATGGTTGTGATGTCAGTTTATTCCAACTATACCTACCATCACGCAGGTGGCTTCGAGCTCTGTTCTACTCTTCAGTACCTTAACGATTCGTTACAATCTACCTTCCCACAACCCTATCCAGGGGTTGAAGTCCTTTGGCGCTGCTAGAGCATCAAACTACGCTAATCCCCAAACTAGGCTAAGTATCTTACTTATCTTATTGACAGATCTTAAGTATCTTCACATAAACAAAGGTTCTTACTTGTGTTCACTTGACCAATACAGTTATACACATTCGTGCATCATATAAGCATGAGAAGTGAAATTCATACCCAATATAATAGATGCATAAACAGGAAATAAAGACATAGAAATGATAGAAACTTCTCTTTATTAATACTTCCAGACAATTACAGACTCGACTCGCCTTGTGCACTCAGCTGTATGGGTTTGTGCACTTAGCTGCGGACTACTAGGCCTCTGCATGCGTAGCTACAGAGCCTTTACCTATGCTACGACCCAAAACTTAGACTTACACTTCAAAACTATCTCACATACATCTGCATTATTTTATCTTAGATGCCTTTGACTACTTAGAGCTTCGCTCTATTTATACAATTCCATGGTCTGCAGACCATGGGTAGATATTCTACAACTGACATTACATTATCAAAATAAGGGCAGACAACCCTATGACTCTTTAACAACTACGCGCTCCATGCCCACGAAATGCAGAGTCTTTACATTGGAATTACAACATTGGACCAAAATCTGGGCTCTAAGCCCCAAAGCTACCCTTGGGGAATCCCACGTCCAACAAGCCCCCAATACAAACATCATGACTCACCCTCGAGTTACTTTTCAGGTGCGGAGATCTTAGTGTGAAGACCTCCCAACTCTGTTTTGATTCTTGCAAGTTCGGAAGCACACTGAGAGGCTGCCTGCTGGACTTCCTCCACGTGGTGTTAAGTGATTGGTACTGTTGAACTACTGCCCTGAATCCCCTCCTAAGTTGGTTGTAGTTGCGTGAGCTTTGCTTTAATGGATGTTGTAATTGTATATGCCTCATCGATCCATGGCTGTAGGCGCACTTTTAAGATTACTTCCTTATGCCGAGCGGCATCCACTTGTTCCTTGAGTGCCTTTGCCTACTGCATCTATGCAAGCCTTTGTGTAAGGGAAACCATTTTGCCTGGTCCCTTTTACCTCATCGTATTTATGTTGCAGCTTGCATGCCTCTGTCTCTAGGTTCTCTATGTTCGGGTCCTCCTCTAGGATAGTTAGGACCTTGAATGATTTTTCGAACAGCTTCATGCAATTTGTCACTGCATTGTCAACCGCCGCCATTGCTGTTGTGACTGCGGTAGTATGCTATTCTCTGACCTCTCGTGGAGTTGAAGGCTGAACCTTCAACTGTAGTTTTATGATCTATGGGTTCAGCTCCAACTGAACCCTGGCCATCTCTTCTCTTGTGTTGCATGCCCCTTAGGCTAACTTACAGACGCACACCTCCACTAGCTCCTCTGCTTGAATGGCCAACTCTAGGATCATTTGGTAGGCTTCCTCCACAACCTGCATTATCTACCTACTCTGCTCCACCGCCTCATTGTGCTGCAGGCTCAACTGCTCAATGTTGATTCATTTCTCGCTCATTACTTGTATAGCGTGACTCTCCATGGCCCGTAGTTCTACAGTGACTCCAACTTGCAAAAGTTAGAGCGTCTCCTAAGGGAGCACGACCATATTTAACCTTACCCCTTTCAAACCACTGACCATAGCCTTGTCGACCTCCTTCTCTGTAGTAAGTGCCCCATCTGTTAGGACTATCATGTTGGTCACCCTGGCGTGCAACATTTCCCTAGTAGCTGAAGTGCCAACTGTGAGGCTGGTGGACATGATGCTAGCCTGTGGAGTGCGCACTTGCAACTCCTGTATTTCTATCCAGAGAGCCCCCAATACCAATTGTTGTTGCTCCTCAAACTGCTAGAGGGCCTTCGCGGTGACATCCCTCACCATTTCACTGATATCATGTAAATCCCCCTCAATGAGGGTGATTGGGTTGAATGAAGTCTTTGAGGCCTTTCTTTCCTTTTTCGTCTCTACCTGCTCTCACTGTCGTGGATGTTTGAGCTGGGTGGACATCCTCTGCGGGTCTGCGCCACCTTGTTCTATGTCTGTCTCTAGCTCAGGCAAAGGTGACTTATGTCCTTCATTCTCTTCTTCACATGTTTTTTGTTGTCGTTCCACCAACGTCACAACTTCACGCACTACCTGGGCCTTAGTCACTACTTCTTCTTTCCTGTGCTTTTTTGCCAGCTGCTCCATCCGAAGTATTGTCTCTTCCTTCTTGTGCTGCGCAGTGGACTTCTCTGTTTCCATCACGGAGCCAGTTGGAGCACACCACTCTAATGGCCAAGACTCAAGGACTGCGAATATCACATAGTCAATCACCAAATATGGTAAATCATGCCACGTCTTCATAGGGTCCTTCCGCGCCCTAATGAAGACATGGTGGAAATTTGCTTTGAACTCTTCAAAGCTCTACAAGCTATTGTAGACTGTGGGCGATAAGCATCGCTTAGGATTGATCCCCATCCTGATATTCATCTCCATGAGCACCCAAAAGATCTTGCTCTCTCTGATTTGTTGTGCGTCCCTGGTTGCCCACATCAAAGTGTACTTCACTACATCTGGAAGTTCCTACGCAGGTCCTTTGCTACCTTTGGAAGTTCCTGCGTAGGTCCTTGCGAGGTCCCAATCTTCAAATTTCAACACAAGGATCCGCCCCAAGTAAGGTCCCTCAAAAATAATATCATTAGGGAGCTGCGGGGTTTGTAGAGAGCTCTTGCTCTCATCTATATCCTTTGGAACCTTAGCTTTACCCTTTCATGGAGGAACATATTCCGGCAACCTGGTGATAGAGTCTACACCCTAGGTTTTGACTTCCATCTCTACATCCTCCTCCTCCACCAGGATTTCTTCAAACTCTTCCTCCTCATCGACCTCCAAATTAATGGCCTTCCCCTTTTCCTGCAATGTGAGCTTGGTCCTCAGTGGATTCTTGGGCGAGACACGCGCCAGGATCATGGCATGCTTATCCTTCTTAGGTCTCAGTGCGTGTGGTGATTTAGGGACCTCAACGATTATTCTGGCACTCTCTGGGGCTTTCACTTCCGTAATTTTCTACGTGGCTATCTCAGTTGTCACTACTCCTATGTCCATGGCTTCTTCGGGTGCTGACATAGTGCTACTCCACAATTCCTTAAGTGTCTCAGGTAGTTGCTTAAACAATGAATTTTCTTTCAGAGTCTCGAATAAGTCTCGGTTCGTGAATACTCGAGTGTGCAACAACTCAGTTCTCAAATTGCCAAGTGTTGTTTGCTGGACAACCATTTGTAATTTATAGCACCTTTTGAATTTGAATTCGATTGTTCCCCCCACATTCAGTCCATTAATGCTGGATTGGCGACATACTTCCAAGGATCTAACCCATAAAATCCACCTTAAATGCATGCCTCCCACTCTATGTGGCCTCAAACCAACCATCAAATTGTGAATAGTGACTTTAACGGTCACTTTCTGGTAGACCTACGTGCTAGCACAGCTATCTTCGTGTTGTTGCAGACCCTGTGACACTTCACGACTACGCACATTTATGACATCGTGCAGTTCCCAAGAAGAATAGTTTATAGTCCCATGCCTCCTTTCAACTGCTTGGAGTGCTAAGATTATGCCACTTTCATATAGTCACATCGCTGAATCGCCGGTGTATGGCTTCTAACAACTTCCATTAACCTTTACTGGGAATGGTTCTCCATTTAACTTGACCAACTGTACCGCACCTCTGTCAGTAATCTCCTTAATAATATACAGCCCTAACCAGTGCATCCTGAACTTTCCTGGGAATTTATCAAAATTACTATCATACAACAACACTAGATCATTTACCTTGAATGTGCACAGCTTGATGTGTCAGTCGTGCCATGCTTTTTCACGCTACTTTGGGACCTGCTGGTGAAATCTAGACAACAATCGTTCTTCTTCAAGCTCATCCAACTGTGTGAGCCTCTCCTCCAGGGCTCCGCGATCTGTCATACCTGTGAGTGCTGATATGCGCAGATTAGGCATAATGTATTCCATAGGTATTACGACTTCCACTCCATAGACAAGCCTAAAAGGTGTTTGTCCCCTCAATTTCTTGCACGTAGTCCGATAAGCTCATAACACTACAGGTATGTGTACGTCCAACTCACTTCAGCATGCAGTGAATACCTTGTTTAGCACATTTCCAAGCGCTTTGTTGAATGCCTCCACTGTCCTGTTAGCCTGTGGGTGATAAGGTGTGCTCTTCTGGTGATACCCCTGAAATTCCTCTGTTAGCACGCTGATCATCTCATTCAGGAAGTGTGTACCATGATCACTCATCAAGATCTTCGGATATCCAAATTGCGTCAATACATGGTCAAATAAAAAATTTGCCGCAGTCGCACCTATGCAATCCTTCACCAGCTATGCGTTTTCCCAACGAGTCAGATACTCTGTCGCAGTGATAATATACCTCGCGCTTGTCTTTCCTTGAGGTTTAATAGGTCCTACAAAATCTATTGCCCACTTTTCTAAAGGTTGAAACATCATTTGTGGATTCAAATGAATTTCATCCCTCCGTGATGGCCTTCCTGTCTGCTAACATACATCACATGCCTTGCAATATGCTTTTGAATCCTGATGAAGGGTTGGCCACCACAACTCAGCGCGTAGAATCTTCCGCGCAGTTTCTCTTCCCTCATAATGTCCTCCTGTGGTGCCCCATGAGTGTCCACAAGGATTCTACTTCGTTCAAATTCAGGTACATACCTTCGTAGTATTTCATCATTCCCCATCTTTTATAGATGCCTAGCAATGACAGAGAAATATGTTGCGCATGTTAGCCTCCTGCTGCAGCAGGTTAATCATCTTTCATGATCAACATTTTTACATGCCAAATATGTCGAACTATGCATGTTGCAATGCTCCATATTTGATACAGTTGGCTAAAGAAGTGTGTTTGAGAGTGTGCTAGTCTAAAGTGCCACTGCTATGTTCCAGTCTTGATGAGTAATCCATTTTGATCAGTTTTCAAGTATGGGAAGTCCAAACAGCTTAATCTTGGCTTCCCTAGGTTTCAATTTCCTATTGTAGAATATAGAGAATGAACATCTCTCCAAACATCTTAATCTTGGCAGATTTGTAGATAGGTAGAGAAACAAGGGTGCTCAACAGCTTAATCTAAGCCCCCGGCTGAAATAAGTGTAGAAGTAGATAGGAGCATAGCAAGAAGAAAGAATGAAAAGCTGGGCATGCTAGTTCAAGTGCACCCAAACCAAAAAGAAGAGAAAATGCTAGGTGAGTAGGTAGGCTAGGTAGCTTTGTGGTTGCAGAATCATGGCTTGTGATCCATCTCATATTGTCAAGTGTTATATCTATCATATCACAAGTTGAAGGAAGTTGTTCAGTTGGAGGACTTCAAGCGAGGCATGTCTAACTCCCCTTCTTCCTCTTTCCCCAAATCACTCACTAACTTCCCCCAAAGAGGTCAAGATCTGCTTGATACCTCTTAGATTCATCATTCTCCATATCATTTTCCTTGGTGGAGATCTGCTTCACTCAAGGAATGCTTACACTTCTTCTATCAGTCATTTTCCCCCATTGATAGCATAAGAAATCATACTTAGCGCTTGTTCTCATCTTTGTCATGTTAACTACTAACTTTATTATGTAGCTCCCTATCTATTTCCCCTTCCCCTACTAAAACTATGTATATAACTCCCTTATATACTTATCCCTCCCCTGGTTGAAAAATAACCATATGCATCCTTGGGGATTGCTAAGTTTATCTGAAACTCAGCAAGAACCCTCATTGCCCCCTCAAACCATCTTCTCATGCATTTTGGACACTTTCCAATGCATAGAACCCTTCATCCCCCCTAACTATCTCCCAAGTGCATAAGGACTCATTCCTTTGCATAATTCCCCTTCACATGTTTAAAAATCACCCCTTTGACCTTGGTTTGCCTTTATAAGGCATGAAACCCTCTTTGGCCACTAAACCCCTCTCAAAACCACATCACTTTCCTCCTAAGTGCCTTTGGACAACTTCCAAGGCATAAGAATATGCAAACCATGATAAAACCATAAAAAACCTTCAAAAAATGACAAAATCCTCCCTTTTTTGGCCATCAGACCCCTTCCGATGCCTTAGAATCCAAGCAAAAGCATAAAGGTTACCCCCTCCGAATTCAAAAGACTTGAATTTTTGAATAAATAATGGCTTCGATGAGAAATGGGTCCTTTGGGTCCCCCTCCGATGCGATATCGCTATCGGGAGGGGGCAATCATATGTTCAAACACCATATATAACTCCTCTGAATTCATGTTTCCTTTGAATTTTAATAAAATGCATGCCCCGATGAGAAAAGGATCTATTTGATCCCCCTCCGATGCGATATCGCTATCGGGAGGGGGCAGTGGCATATATAAGTGAAATGGCTAAGTCTCAAGGCATGGGGCATAATGTCGATCGGCCGGACCCGAAAACATATAAAGTGGACTGGTAAAAGCATATCGGGTCCGCCACATTTCGGCGTTTCTATGTGGCAGCCCCATGACCCCGCCGATAGCGAATTGCCGAATTAATCACAGCCATCCATTTTTGGGCCCCAAATCAACGGCCCATATGTAATCGGCGGTCACCCCATGTATATGGCTCCGACCAGCGGAGCCGAAATAAAATTAAGGCGCGGCGTATAAAGGATTTCAGGTCCGTAAGGGGGCGTTGCACAGCGAAAAGGGAAGGCTCCGACGGGGCGGAGCCGAAATATAATAAACTGCAGCATATATAGATTTCGGGTCTACTAACTCTTTTTTATTAAATCTGTCGATTGACATCGCCGATGGGCCGGACCCGATTCAAATAAAGAAAGGGCCTATAAGCATTTCGGGTCCGTGCTTTTGGCGATTGTTTGTGTGCCACCCCCCGGTCCGCCCCGATGCGATTTAGCGATAGCCGTTGGATCGGCCCGCGCCGGATCCAACGGCCAGGATTTAAAGGCTGCTACAGTGCCCGCCAAAAGCCAATTTTTCATTAAAATTTCATGTTTTTGGCACATTTTCTGTGTTATTCGGAAATGGGCCGTTTTCAAAGGTTTTGTGTGTGGTGCCCGTGCCCGCCCCGGTATAAAGAAAACATGGTTTTCTCAGGCCATTCTTGGATCGCTCCAGGCCCAAATTGCCCCAAATAGTAGGTTTTCACCGTAGCAGGCCTTCAATGACCCTTTACTCATCCAGTTCGTGATTTTAAGTGTTGCTAAAGCATATTGAGTCAGCCAAGGGCCGACAACCACCCAAAAGCGGCAGAAGGCCTCACAGCAGATATTTGGGCCCATCAGCGGCTAGTAAGTGTTGATTTGACAATTTAAGGTCATTTTTGAAGCCAAGATAGCCCAGGTGAGTGCCAAAGAATATCAGGAAGCAGCAGAGTGTATCAGTGAAGATTTTCCAAGGCAGATGAAGGAAAAGGGGCCCTAGCAGATTCAACAAAGCATCATTGAGCTGTAATGGCTCACCAGCTTGCAACTTTTGCCATTTAAGGTAGCAGGACCACTTGAAGGCACAGATAAAGGATTTCAAAGCAGATTTATTGCAAAAAGATTGTATGAGGCCACATTTTGGGGCGGCACTGCTCAGCCCATGCACAGTTATGGCCATGAGGCTATCACACAACTCGAGGACCTCTCTCCACTCATTTTTGAGGCTGTTGCCTCATCCGCAGTCCTGGTCTACATGACTTGAGATGCCAGCTGCCCCAACGCAGCTATTTCTGATGTTTCATGCATTTATTTCCAGCATAGATTAGGTTCAAAGATAGTGATTGCACAGATCTCTTTTGATCTATTTTCAGAGATATTTTTTGGGATATTTTTCCCCTTGACACCTGTTCAAGGGAAGTTTGTAGCTATTTCTTCTATATATACCACCCTCTGCACTGTTCTAAGGGTTGGTTGGTTGTATGACTCCTCTAGAGACTCGCTCTGTATCTGATATGTTTTCTTTAATCAAAGACTGCTAAAAGCTTGGAGGATGGACTGTTTGATGTGTTGTTAATGGTTGAAGAGTGGATGATGGAATTCATGTGCTGCTATATGGATCAATAAGTGTCTCTCACCTCTGTTATCTCAATTTCATACATGCTCAAGTCACAGAACAAAAGATTGGCTTAGAATTTGCTTAGCTGCACTCTATGCTCAGTTTCTGTGGCTCTTTATGTTTTCTCCTTGATTTAGGCATAAATATGAATTCCTTTATGGCTCATGTTTAATCTATTTCACATATGAATGACTGTTGTCTAAGAATTCTTAGCTGCTCCTAGATAGAGTTCATTCATCTTCCCTTTGCTAACTTGTTTGAGAGATTCTTTGTTGCCTCTCATTCCTTAGCCTCCAACCCATCTCTTTTACCTTGAAAGTTGTTTCATATGCAGCTATCTTGCTCCATATTCCTCTTGTCACCAAGAAAACGCACCAGCAGTCTTACCCCATGACTCCATGCCCAATGGTTTGAAACTTACCACACTATGCATTGCCTCTCTATTTGAAAGCATCCTCCTTCCCACCAAATTACAAACCAAAACCCCTTGAACTCAATAGCTAGCCTAATATCATCATCAACAAAGCTAAATCTGAAAGAGAGAGCCCTCTCTGACTGCAGGTGGGCTAGAACCTAGAGTCCAAAGTTGGTTAGTGGTTACCTCGGCCGTATCCTTTCCGAAGCTTAAGGACAACCTGAGTGATAACATAATGGCGACTCCACTGGGGAATTTCCTCAGATGATTTCACAAAGAAGGTAAGAAAGCTTCGCTGAGACCATAAATCAAACTTTCCAATTCCAATTGTTGTCCACTCTTTAAACTACAGATGAAGCCTGAATGCCAGCCAGGAAGCCTTTGAAACTGTTCTTTGCTTTGCATTAACAGAAGTAAATAAACGTTGCTTCAGTCAATCTTCATGCTAGTTTAAATTGTAGATAGTTGTCCCGAATTTTGACTAGTCATTTGCTATTACTGAAACATCCATATAAAAATACCAGAAATAGGATTCAGAAGCTGGCTCCTAAAAAGAACCCACGACATACAAGGTCAAACCCAGATCCGGACCCTCCAGCTGTTTTTGAGAATCCCAACCTAATCCCGAAGATCCTTAGGAAGCGAGAAAGTCAAGAAGATTTTGCTGACTTGAGTTCTGAAACAGCTCGGCCAAGTGCTGTTCCAACTCCTGTCAAGGTCTTATTTCGGTCAACCCCTGTTTCCCCTTCCTCATCATCCACATCTCAAAACACTCCTTCCACACCCTCATTCACTGCTACCACTACTGTTGTTCCAGTTACCCCAGTTATCCCTGTTATCCCAGTCGCTCCGGTTGTACCATTTATCCCCGTTGTTCCACTTATCCCCATCAATATGGCTAATAGATATGCACCCCTGCAACTGCCTGCCAATGCTGGGGCTTTACCTCAAGATTACCAATCTAAAATCACACATTTTGATTCCACCGGTCCTTTCACAGCTATTCAGCATACCAAAAAGATGCAAGACTATTTCGAAAGCTATGAAATCGATGATGATAGTGTAAGAATGAGAATTTTTGTTCAGAGTCTAACCGGTGATGTAAGAACTTGGTTCAGATCACTTGCTGCAAATTCCATAACCACTCCTGATGAGCTATACCAATCCTTTACTACTAGATGGGAGAAGAAGAAAGACCCCTTGCACATACTAGCTGAATATGATACAATTAAAAGAGGCCCTCAAGAGACTGTTTTAGAGTACTGTGCAAGATTCAACAATGTCTACAATGCAATACCACAGAACTTAAGACCTCCACCTGACCTTGCTTTGTATAAATTTCCGGATGGCTTTGACCCTGATATGGCATATCAGTTGAAAGAAAGAGCCCCTGCAACTCTTGCAGACGCACAAAATGTTGTTGTTACCGTAGAAGCCAACTTGATTGCCAAGAGAAACAGAGCAAGAATGGAAAGAAGAACCACCTTTAAAGAAGAACCCTCAGCCTTTGACCAAAAGCTTGATGCTATCATCAATGGCCTGCAAAGACTGGGAGAAAGAGTAGAAAATGTCGAGAGAAAAGCATCATGGGAAGGACAGCAGTCCAATCCCATAAGGAACCCAAATTTTAGGAAAACCCAGAACACAAATGCTGGTAGGCCCACCCCAGACCATGACATTAGACCCCCTTTTCAAGATAACTATGTAGAAGGGTCCACTTCTAGTGAACCCATAGAGGATACTCACATGAACCTGATGGATCTAAAGGGTGAACACCAAACTTTCCTGTCCCAAGAAGACCAAAATCAGCATGACTGTAATGAGTTTCAAACTAAATCTGGTGAGTCTTTTGATTTTAAACAGGGTCATGATACCGCCGTGTATGAGGTACACAAACAGTATAAGCTCAGAACTAGGACCATTGACATCTCTGAGCCTAGCAAGACAAAAGAAGGTAAACAACCCAACAAGATTAAAAACAAAGTTGTTGCAACAGAACCAGCTGATATAACTGTCCCTAACCCACATCAAGTGACTGTAGAAGATATAACAGACACTCAGCCTTCTGTTGAGCAGCCTCTGCCACTTCCTTCCTCAAAAGAAAATTCAAACAACATCCCAAAAAGCACTCTTGAAAATGTAAAACCGCAAGCAGAAATTTCCCATAACGCCGATCAACAAGAGCAGATTGCCGAGAATGCAAATGAAAAAGAAAAAACTGCCATTATCAACAGCAAGACTCCACTGGAAAAGCCATTTAACTTAGAGGCAGAGATTGGAAAACTCAAGATATCCGTCCCTCTTTCAGAACTCTCCAAACACAATGTACATAGACAACAAATTCAAAGATCACTTCAAATCCCGGGAAACAAAGATGATGTAAATGTTTTGGATGATTCCCCAGAACTGCTATTTGGTCCAGAAGTTAATGGAAAATCAACACATGGACATGTTCCACCCTTTTATATCAGTCTGCATATACATGACAAAGTTTTGCACAACGCTATGTTTGACTCAGGGGCCTCACACAATCTTATGCCCAAAGCAGTTATGGAAAAACTCAACCTTGACGTTACAAGACCTTACAAAGATCTGTACTCATTTGACTCAAGTCAAGTGCAATGTCTAGGCCTCATCAAAGACTTGTGTGTCTCCTTAGTCCAATATCCCAACAAAACCATTCTCATGGATATAGTGGTGGCTGATATCCCACCAAAGTACGGTATGCTCCTATCAAAGCTCCAAGGATCCCTTCAATTAGACCTTTCCTACGCTACTATTTTTGTCTTTGGGCAACCAAAGAGACTGTACAGAGAAACACTCATGAAATATGTGGTAAGTAGTGAGAGCAAGCCTGAAAATTTTCCCATTTATTCAATCCACTCCGACATGGATTCTTTTATTTTGTTTAATGATGATAGCTGCCCTCTAACTGATAACAAGCCTTTGGCTTTAGAGCAGCAAGCACATATCAATCAAGAATCGGTTGCACATACTCAACAAATTGTCACAACAGCAAATGCAATCAGCATACAAAAAGAACTTCCCCAAACAGAATTTTCAAATCTGCCCAATCCTAAAATGACTCAAACTCTTGAGACTACCCACAAGCAAGAAATCACATGGTATTTAGAGTTTGACGGATCGGTTAACAAATTAGGGGCAGGGGCAGGTGTATGGATTCATAATTCTCATAACAATCATGCACAAGGTCATGCATATAGACTGAATTTCAGATGCACCAACAACATGGCAGAGTATGAGCCTTAAATTGCTAAAAGCTTTGGGGGCTGCAAAAGTGTCTATTCTAGGTGACTCCAACCTAGTAATCCAACAAATGAAAGGTAACTTTGTTACCAATGACAACAAAATGAGAGCCTATAGGACTGCTGCTACCAACATACTCAATGCATTCTCTGAATCCAAGCTTGCCAAGATTTCAAGAAATCATAACATTCATGCTCACAGCCTAGCCACTTTCGCTAGTACATGCAAGCTTCCCTTTGAGCCAAATCACCATTTCACTGCTGAAATAAAACATAGGCCTGCTGTCCCAAATAACATTAAAGACTGGCAAGTGTTCGAGGATGATGCTCAAATAAACAAGTTTCTTACCTTACAGCATGAATTTGCAGGCCTAAACATTGAGGAGGATACCATGGAGGACCTACAACAACAAGCATTAAACGAAAATCAGCAGGCTGTAACAGCTGTAACAACCAGACAGATCCTAAGCCCAACAGTTTTTGGCAATGAAAACATAGAGGAATTGAAACAAATGCATTTGGAGGAAATAGCCAAAATAGAGGCCGAGATTATTGATCTAAAAGATAACTTTCTCCCTGCTGGCCTCACTCCACTAGAAGACATGTTTGATGCAAATGATGTGCCCAAAAAGCCAAAAATGCAGCCTATAAACACTGCTATAGAAGAACACAACATTGGGACAGCAGAAAAGCCCAAAATGATCAAACTGTCTAAGTCTTTGCCTCCTGATCAGAAGCCCAAGTACATTGATTTATTCAAAGAATTCCAAGATGTATTTGCTTGGAGCTATGAGGATTTAAAATCCTATGATACCTCTGTAATACAACACACAATTCCCTTGAAACCGAATCAGAAACCATTTAAACAAAAGCTGAGAAGAATAAACCCTGTCCTTCTCCCACTGATTGAGAAGGAAGTAAAAAGAATGTTTGAAGCAGGGATAATAGCACCCATCAGATTCTCTGAATGGGTTTCCAATTTGGTTCCCACAAGAAAGAAGTCAGGCGAGATCAGACTTTGTGTAGATCTCAGAAATTTAAATCAAGTCTCCCTAAAGGACCACTATCCTTTGCCCAAAATGGACCACATATTGCAGAGAGTAGTGGGATCATCTAGAATCTCTTTACTAGATGGCTTCTCAGGTTTTAACCAAATACTTGTTCACCCGGATGACCAAGACAAGACAGCCTTTACCACACCGTGGGGAACATTTAAGTATGTAAAAATGCCATTCGGACTTAAAAACGCTGGTGCTACATTTCAACGGGCAATGGACATTGCATTCGCCAAGGAAATCCATGATTTCCTAGTTGTCTACCTTGATGACTTAACCCCATTTTCCAAATCTGATGAAGAACACCTCAAGCACCTAAGGCAAATATTCATCACATGTAGGAAATATGGCATTTCCTTGAATCCCAAGAAGTCTCTCTTTGGCCTTGAAGAAGGCAAATTACTTGGACATATCATCTCAAAGGATGGTATTAGGGTTGATCCGGAAAGGATCCAAGCCATATTGCAAATCCCATATCCTAGAAATATAAAAGAATTACAAGCATTCCTTGGGAAAATCAATTTCCTAAGGAGGTTTATTCCAAACTTGGCTGAGCTAATAAGAATGCTAAACAACATGCTCAAGAAAGACGCCAAGGTAAAGTGGTCTCTAGAGGCCAAGCAAGCATTTGAGGGCATCAAATCAGCCTTAACTCAAGCCCCAGTCCTCACAAGTCCAAAATTTGATAGGGACTTTATCATATTTTCATTCGCATCTGATAATACTATAGCTGCTGTCCTTTTGCAAAAGGATGATCAAGGAGCTGAAAAGCCAATTGCTTTTTTCAGCCGAGCCTTAAGAGATGCCCCCCTGAAATACCCAATCATGGAGAAGCAAGCCTATGCCCTTGTTAAAGCAATCAAGGAATTCTGAATTTATATTTTATATTCACATGTGATTGCTTATGTGCCAAATGCTATTGTAAAAGACATATTAACCCAAGAGGGGTTAGAAGGCAAAAGAGGCAAGTGGATTGCTAACATTCTTGAGTATGACATAGAGATAAAACCAACCAAGCTGATAAAGGGACAAGGTTTAGCCAAACTGATGTCCGAAACAAACTTTAAAGCCTTAGACATCAACCAACTGGACAATGAACAGGAGCTGGCGACTCCACAGATCAGTGACACCTTTTTGCAATCCCCATGGTATGTTGATATTTGCTTTGTATTGTTAAACCTGTGTGCTCCCCCAGGATTGTCCAGGACCAAGAAGAGATTTTTAAGAATGAAGGCTTTGAAATTTTGTGTCTTAGATGGTGCATTATTTTGGAAAAATCATGAAGGTATATTGCTTAATTGCTTGACCAAGAATGAAACTAGTGATGTCATGAAAGAATTCCATGCAGGGGACTGTGGAGGACATCTATATTGGAAGTCCACTGCTGATAAAATTTTAAGGGCTGGTTTCTATTGGCCCACTTTGTTTGTAGATGTAAAGAAGTTTGCCACCTCATGCCACAATTGCCAAATTTTTGAAGGCAAGAAAAAGCTGCTCCCTTTGCCTCTGAAACCCATCTCAACCGAGAAGCCTTTTCAACAATGGGGTCTTGACTTCATTGGAGAAATCCATCCCTCTTCCTCAAGCCAGCATAAGTGGATCTTAACAGCCACCGATTATTTCACTAAGTGGATTGAGGCCATCCCATGTAGGCAAGCCAATGACACCATTATTATCCAATTCCTTGAGTGCAATATCCTTTCTAGATTTGGCTGCCCTGAGAAGATCATCACTGACAATGCCGCTGCTTTCAAATCCAAAAAGATGATCAGTTTTTGCCACAAATTTCATATCACCTTGGGCCATTCCACAACCTATTACCCTCAAGGTAATGGCTTAGCTGAGTCATCCAACAAGAGCCTAATAAGTATTATCAAGAAGACCTTAGAAGAAAACAAGAAGAACTGGCATAAAAAGCTCACCAATGGCCTATGGGCAGACAGACTTTCAACAAAGAGATCCATTGGGATGAGCCCTTATGAGCTAGTATATGGCATGGAGGCCAGATTTCCATCTTCTTTAGGCATTCCTGTTATCAAGCTGTTGCAGGAGGTTCAAGCTGAACCAAATGATATTCAACGAAGGATCAATCAGACCATTCATCTTCAGCAAACCAGAGAGCAGGTGTATGACAGAGCTCAAATGCTACAAGAAAGGCTAAAGAAGGCGTTTGACAAGAGGACTAAGGCTGAGGATTTCTTTATTGGCGATAAAGTGTTAAGGTGGGACTCACGACGAGAAGACAAGGGAAAGCATGCCAAGTTTGACTTTCTGTGGAAAGGCCCATTTGTCATCAGCGCTATTCAAGGCAACAATACATATTTTCTCAAAACTCTAGATGCCTGCGCAGCTGAAGAGGGCCCTGTCAATGGCCGCATGCTAAAGCATTACCTCGACCCAGTGATCTAAGGGATACAGGGTTCTGATGTATATATTTGTATATTAATGCATGTACATATAAGCGCTTTCTTTTTATGTTTGTGTAAGCAATCCGATTGCTTGGAACCAAGCAGCGAAGTTATGGAGGCAGAGCAGCGCAGGTCCTCCATTTTAAAAACCTACCATAAGCATTGACCACAGCAGAGCAGCGCAGCAAAGCTTGAAGGCACAGCCCACGCAAATCCCCCATTTCAAAGCTCTGTCTTTGCATTGGTTTTGGGAAAAGAGCGCAGTCCCGAAGAAAAGAAGCCAAAGGAGCGCAACATTCGAAGCCTCTGTTCTTTTGAAGTGAATTTCAAAGAGAAGCACATCAATTTTGCCCCCGGTTATGAACTTACTTCAAAGGGTGCACAAGGCAGGTTATGATATATTTTAAAATACACTCAATGGTAAAGGGGCAACGCTATTATTTATAACAGCGAATTCAATTAAAAATGCAGCATTCAGGTTACCAGCTCTTCAGTCAATGGTATCAAACAGAGCAGTGGTTTTTATTGTTACATCTACAGCCTGTTCAAAGACAAAATTAAGAGGAGTTGAGCCAGTTGGTTCCCTTTTTGTGTGTACTTCAAAATGCAGTTATCAAGCAAAAGTGTATGCAATATCAAGCACACAGAAGAAAGCAGGCGATGCTTTATTTTTCACAATATTTCAGTTGAAGGAGAGTGCTGTTCAGATCTCAAAGTTCCTGTCATTTAGTAGTCAGCACAGAAGAAGTTTTCAGTTAACAACAACTACAGAGGATCAAGGCAGTCTGACCTGCTGTTCTTGGCTTTTCACAAGGAAAAGCCATCCCCAAGTGGAGCCACTGTTAGCCTCCTGCTGCAGCAGGTTAATCATCTTTCATGATCGACATTTTTACATGCCAAATATGTCGAACTATGCATGCTGCAATGCTCCATATTTGCTACAGTTGGCTAAAGAAGTGTGTTTGAGAGTGTGCTAGTCTAAAGTGCCACTGCTCTGTTCCAGTCTTGATGAGTAATCCATTTTGATCAGTTTTCAAGTATGGGAAGTCCAAACAGCTTAATCTTGGCTTCCCTAGGTTTCAATTTCCTGTTGTAGAATATAGAGAATGAACATCTGTCCAAACAGCTTAATCTTGGCAGATTTGTAGATAGGTAGAGAAACAAGGGTGCTCAATAGCTTAATCTAAGCCCCCGACTGAAATAAGTGTAGACGTAGATAGGAGCACATCAAGAAGAAAGAATGAAAAGCTGGGCATGCTAGTTCAACTGCACCCAAACCAAAAAGAAGAGAAAATGCTAGGTGAGTAGGTCGGGTAGGTAGCTTTGTGGTTGCAGAATCATGGCTTGTGATCCATCTCATATTGTCAAGTGTTATATCTATCATATCACAAGTTGAAGGCAGTTGTTCAGTTGGAGGACTTCAAGCGAGGCATGTCTAACTCCCCTTCTTCCTCTTTCCCCAAATCACTCACTAACTTCCCCCAAAGAGGTCAAGATCTGCTTGATACCTCTTAGATTCATCATTCTCCATATCATTTGCCTTGGTGGAGATCTGCTTCACTCAAGGAATGCTTACACTTCTTCTATCAGTCATTTTCCCCCATTGATAGCCTAAGACATCATACTTAGCGCTTGTTCTCATCTTTGTCATGTTAACTACTAACTTTATTATGTAGCTCCCTATCTATTTCCCCTTCCCCTACTAAAACTATGTATATAACTCCCCTATATACTTATCCCTCCCCCTGGTTGAAAAATAACCATATGCATCCTTGGGGATTGCTAAGTTTATCTGAAACTCAGCAAGAACCCTCATTGCCCCCTCAAACCATCTTCTCATGCATTTTGGACACTTTCCAATTCACAGAACCCTTCATCCCCCCTAACTATCTCCCAAGTGCATAAGGACTCATTCCTTTGAATAATTCCCCTTCACATGTTTAAAAATCACCCCTTTGACCTTGGTTTGCCTTTATAAGGCATGAAACCCTCTTTGGCCACTAAACCCCTTTCAAAACCACATCACTTTCCTCCTAAGTGCCTTTGGACTCCTTCCAAGGCATAAGAATATGCAAACCATGCAAAAACCATGAAAAGCCTTCAAAAAATGACAAAATCCTCCCTTTTTTGGCCATCGGACCCCTTCCGATGCCTTAGAATCCAAGCAAAAGCATAAAGGTTACCCCCTCCGAATTCAAAAGACTTGCATTTTTGAATAAATAATGGCTCCGATGAGAAATGGGTCCTTTGGGTCCCCCTCCGATGCGATATCGCTATCGGGAGGGGGCAATCATATGTTCAAACACCATATATAACTCCTCCGAATTCATGTTTCATTTGAATTTTAATAAAATGCATGCCCAGATGAGAAAAGGATATATTTGATCCCCCTCCGATGCGATATCACTATCGGGAGGGGGCAGTGGCATATATAAGCGAAATGGCTAAGTCTCAAGGCATGGGGCATAATGCCAATGGGCCGGACCTGAAAACAT
Source organism: Pinus tabuliformis (assembly GCA_031772625.1). Classification (NCBI taxonomy): domain Eukaryota; kingdom Viridiplantae; phylum Streptophyta; class Pinopsida; order Pinales; family Pinaceae; genus Pinus; species Pinus tabuliformis. The sequence goes on from CM062816.1 coordinate 1,074,870,870, forward strand.
ATAAAGTGGACTGGTAAAAGCATATCGGGTCCGCCACATTTCGGCGTTTCTATGTGGCAGCCCCATGACCCCACCGATAGTGAATTGCCGAATTAATCACAGCCATCCATTTTTGGGCCCCAAATCAACGGCCCATATGTAATCGGCGGTCACCCCATTTTTATGGCTCTGACCAGCGGAGCCGAAATAAAATTTAGGCGCGGCGTATAAAGGATTTCAGGTCCGTAAGGGGGCGTTGCACAACGAAAAGGGAAGGCTCCGACGGGGTGGAGCCGAAATATAATAAACTGCAGCATATATAGATTTCGGGTCCGCTAACTCTTTTTTATTAAATCCGCCGATTGACATCGCCGATGGGCCGGACCCGATTCAAATAAAGAAAGGGCCTATAAGCATTTCGGGTCCGCGCTTTCGGCGATTGTTTGTGTGCCGCCCCCCGGTCCGCCCCGATGCGATTTAGCGATAGCCGTTGGATCGGCCCGCGCCGGATCCAACGGCCAGGATTTAAAGGCTGCTACAGTGCCCGCCAAAAGCCAATTTTTCATTAAAATTTCATGTTTTTGGCACATTTTCTGTGTTATTCGGAAATGGGCCGTTTTCAAAGGTTTTGTGTGCGGCGCCCGTGCCTACCCAGGTATAAAGAAAACATGGTTTTCTCAGGCCATTCTTGGATTGCTCCAGGCCCAAATTGCCCCAAATAGCAGGTTTTCACCGCAGCAAGCCTTCAATGACCCTTTACTCATCCAGTTCGTGATTTTATGTGTTGCTAAAGCATATTGAGTCGGCCAAGGGCCGACAACCACCCAAAAGTGGCAGAAGGCCTCACAGCAGATATTTGGGCCGATCAGCGGCCATTAAGTGTTGATTTGATAGTTTAAGTGCATTTTTGAAGCCAAGATAGCCCAAGTGCGTGCCAAAGAATATCAGGAAGCGGCAGAGTGTATCAGTGAAGATTTTCGAAGGCAGATGAAGGAAAAGGGGCCTCAGCAGATTCAGCAAAGCATCATTGAGCTATAATGGCTCACCAGCTTGCAATTTTTGCCATTTAAGGAAGCAGGACCACTTGAAGGCACAGATAAAGGATTTCAAGGCAGATTTATTGCAAAAACATTGTATGAGGCCACATTTTGGGGCGACGCTGCTCAACCGATGCACAGTTATGGCCATGAGGCTAGCACATGGCTCGAGGACCTCTCTCCACTCATTTTTGAGGCTGCTGCCTCATGCGCAGTCCTGGTCTACATGACTTGAGATGCCAGCTGCCCCAGCGCAGCTATTTCTGATGTTTCATGCATTTATTTCCAGCATAGATTAGGTTCAAAGATAGTGATTGCACAGATCTCTTTTGATCTGTTTTCAGAGATATTTTTTGGGATATTTTTCCCCTTGACACCTGTTGAAGGGAAGTCTGTAGCTATTTCTTCTATATATACCACCCTCTGCACTGTTCTAAGGGTTGGTTGGTTGTATGACTCCTCTAGAGACTCGCTCTGTATCTGATATGTTTTCTTTAATCAAATACTGCTAAAAGCTTGGAGGATGGACTGTTTGATGTGTTGTTAATGGTTAAAGAGTGGATGATGGAATTCATGTGCTGCTATATGGATCAATAAGTGTCTCTCACCTCTGTTATCTCAATTTCATACATGCTCAAGTCACAGAACAAAAGATTGGCTTAGAATTTGCTTAGCTGCACCCTATGCTGAGTTTCTGTGGCTCTTTATGTTTTCTCCTTGGTTTAGGCATAAATATGAATTCCTTTATGGCTCATGTTTAATCTATTTCACATATGAATGATTGTTGTCTATGAATTCTTAGCTGCTCCTAGATAGAGTTCATTCATCTTCCCTTTGCTAACTTGTTTGAGAGATTCTTTGTTGCCTCTCATTCCTTAGCCTCCAACCCATCTCTTTTACCTTGAAAGTTGTTTCATATGCAGCTATCTTGCTCCATATTCCTCTTGTCACCAAGAAAATGCACCAGCAGTCTTACCCCATGACTCCATGCCCAATGGTTTGAAACTTACCACACTATGCATTGCCTCTCTGTTTGAAAGCATCCTCCTTCCCACCAAATTACAAACCAAAACCCCTTGAACTCAATAGCTAGCCTAATATCATCATCAACAAAGCTAAATCTGAAAGAGAGAGCCCTCTCTGACTGCAGGTGGGCTAGAACCTGCAGTCCAAAGTTGGTTAGTGGTTACCTTGGCCGTATCCTTTCCGAAGCTTAAGGACAACCTGAGTGATAACAACGCGCACCACTAATTCCTTCTTCTGCTAGGCATAGTATCCTTTTGACATAATTCCAGTTGTTAGAAAGTGTATTATATCTTCAAAATGTCCATCCGCTATGTGCAGAGCAACGAGCTGCGCATCAGATAATCATTCCTCCAAACTACTAGGTTCCTCCCCTGTCTTAATGAGTAACAGGTTATCTCATCACGCGTTCAATCGTCCAAGCTTCACAACAACTTGAAAATCATATTCTTGGAACAATAAAAGCCATTTGTAAATGCACCCCCCCAACACAGGCTTATTGACCAGGTAATTTAGCGTGAAGTGATCTGTATACATCTTAAAGTGGCCTCCTAACAAGTAGTGTCCATACTTCTGGAGTGCATATACCATAGCTAGTCCCTCACACTCAGTGGTGGAATAGTTATTCTCTGCTTTGGATCATCTGCGACTTGCGAACATGATAGGGTGATACAAGCCTTCTCCACCATCCTACATCAATACTGCCCCTGGAATTATACATGACGCGTCGACATGTACATGGAAATCTTTCTTCCATCTTGGGAAGACTAGAATCGGCACAGTAACCATATTTTCTTTCAATATATCTAGGATTTTCTTATAGTCATCATTCCAACAGAACGTGACATCCTTCTTCAACAATTTTTCCATCGTCACAGTGATCTGGGCATAGCCTTTGATAAACTTTGTGTAATATCCCGTATGTCCCAGAGTGGCGCGGAGATTTTTCGCACTTCTTGGTTCTTCGAAGTTCAGAATCACCGCGATCTTCGCGGGGTATACCATCAACCCTTGTCTGCAAACCACATGCCCCAATAGGTTCCCAAAAGGAACAAGGAACAGACACTTCTTGAGGTTGAGCATAATTTGGTATCTTCGACAGGTATCCAACATCAAGCACAAGCTTGCTACATGGCACTTAACCAGCCCAAATACAATCCAGTCATCAAAATAGCTCTCCAAGAACTTATGAATATATTCCTTGAATGCAGCAACAACCACGCATGAAAATATAGTAGGGGCATTCTTCAATCCAAACAACATGAAAGTATATTGAAAGCAACCCCACTCAGTCACGAAGGTTGTCTTGCTCCTATCCCCTGGCGCAATTTTGATCTAATGGTACCCTAAGAACCCATCAGTGAAAGAATATGCTTCCTGACCTCCTACATTGTCCAACACTTAATCAGTGAATGGAGTTAGGAATGGATCATGCACACAAGCATCATTCAATTTTCTAAGATCCACACATATCCTTATCTCATCCTTCTGCTTCTTCTCTTGTACCACCATTGGACTTAACCAATTGGATTCTTCCACAGGCTCAATGATGCATGTTGTGAGAATTTTGTCTAGTTCTACATGGACCTTCTCCTTGTATTTCATATTTAAGTGGTAATGAATTTGCTTAACTGGCTTCACATCGGCCTTTAACATGATCTTCTTCACTCCTAGATCTCTTATTATTCCTTTCAAATATGTACACTTGGTCAGGAATAAGTCCTAATATTTGTGGAGTAATTTAGCGACCTTATCCAACATCGCATCATCCCAGTAGTCTCTGATCTTCACGAATTTGGGTTCTGCCTCCGTACCAATGTTTACCTGCTTAGTTTTCACCGGTGTGGTTATATCAGTGTTCTCAATATGTGGTCCATGAACCTCATGGTGGCCTTCTGTTTCTAGAATTTTAATATTATGCAGTTCCTCATCCTCCTCTTCAGTAGCTACATTATAACATTCCAGCGTGCGACTCAGCTGAGTAGCCCATTCAGGCTGAATCAAGTCTAATGGATCCTGTGGTATCCAAAATATGGTTTCTTTTACGTCTTGTAGCGCTTCATCAATACTGTCCCACCCATCCTCAAAATTGAAGGTCATCACAAACCCTTCGCACAAGATATCCCATTCACCTGTCCCATTGCGGAGCTCTGTTTCTATATACAAGTTCATTGCTATAACATCTAGGGTATGATAGAACAAGTGCACCCACTTAAGTTGTGGCTTTTCTCCATAGGCCTATGTCCACTTGACTAGATGCATGCGTGGGTCATCATGCCCATCATACTTGTCTATCACTCGCACCTTACACTTCCCAAATCGTACTTGCATCATTCTCCTACATTCGCGCCAATCATCGAAGCTTCCTTTGTGTGTACCCCACCATCTTGCGGGCATAGTGCGCAGTACCCAGTCCAGGGCCTGGAAGCGTTGCTTTTCTGGCACCTCTCTTTTGAATGTGTCCAAGAAGGTATCTACCTCATTTAGACCATCATAAGTAGGAAGATCTCTGACTTCTGTCGACACGCAGTGTAGCGACCGAGTCATCATGTTACAATTCAATGTAGTTACTTCGTGTAACCGATTCCACCATTGCTCTACTTCTTCGTCGGAATTCGAAGTGCAGGAACTCTTGCACTCCCATGTAATCCATCTATCCATGGTGGGATTCAACTAGTCTTGGTCTCATGCTGTTATCTTGTAGATGTAGTCCAGATCATCATCACTCCCATAGTCGCAGACTAGTTCTATATAGGGAGATCCCTTAGCAGGATCCAGGGGTACTATTACGCGCAGTGACTTCTTCTCAAAGATCATCTTCCGCTTCTTCAAATTAATTACCCCATTCATATCAATGGCCCAGTCAATTCCTAGGATCACAGGGTAGGGATTGTTGTCATCAACAATCTCTATTACTTCAAAATCTTCCAGCGCGTTTGCTCCCTCAATATCCACAGTTATTCCTTGTAATCGCCCCATGGGTATGATTTTTTGTTGGTTCACCATTCTCAGCTGAATTAGAGACCATTGCAGCATAGGTCTCCCCATTCGCTCCCATGTCTATTTCGGTAACACATTCGCGTCTGATCCCAAATCCAGAATGACTTGGTCCATCTTGTATTCTTCGATCTGCGCAGTTAGTCTCATCCCGCACCCTATCCTTGTCTTATTCTTTCCAATCTTGCAAACTATGTGTGGTTCACCTGGCGCGGTCCCAGCGCATCTGTTGATGAGCTCCTGTAACCCCTTTATAGCGTTAATATCACACAATATCTTCATACAGGTTTTGAAGAAAGTTGTGAGCACAGAGGGATCCATTTCTAACTCAGGTTGATCTTTTCTCCCTAACATGGAGGCCTCAATGAAGCTCTTCTTAGCTTCCATGAAGGTTTCCTGAGCATGATCCAAATCAAACTCAGCTTGTTTCGTCAGGCCTTTGCAAACCTAGGTACTGTCTTCCAGTTATTTCCCCTTGTCATCTCCCGTCGTGATTCCACTTTGGAGCATAATATTTATGTTTGGATCTTCCTCGCGTAGCTCAGACCTCATCATCTGTAGGTTCTGAGTTGAGGGAGGGGGCACCGCTCCTTTGTCATGGATCCTAGCTATCTGGGTAGAATAATATTCTGTCTCATGATCAGACAGCGTGTAATACTTGCATGACGGTGTGTTGGATTAGTGCAACCATAGGCATACTATCTTGGCCCTCTGCAGTTGCAGCAAATCAACTGTTTGTAACCTCTACTAGGTCCTCCTCTGCCTCAGCCCCTTCTTTGCCCCTAAAATCCTATCCACACCATTCTTGCATTCTAGTCAAGGGGCTGCGTTTCGGCCTGAACTCTGTAGGTGTGAGTTCGATCCATCATCAATTCATAGCTCCTACAAGTATGCTTTCATGTCCCATTGACCTACAAAAGTTACAGAACAACTATTGTCAAGTTTGTGTATACTTCTGTAACAAGTGGCAGTTATCCTTGGCATGATTTCTGGCTACTTAACAGATTGCACACCAAAAAGCAGGCACCGCGCTAGGTCTTTCTTGAGCTTCAGGCCTTAGAGGCATCGGTCCTCCTCCTTCAAGTTAACTTGTGAAGACCGAGCAGTGGTCTTTGTCATGACCCCGACTCTTGCATTTCAAGCACCATACTTCTTCATGCACTTCTGGTCGAACCACCCTATCCTACTTTAAGTTTTGCATCTCAAGGCACAGATTCTTCAACTCCCCATGAATCTGTTGAACTCCCACATTAGGATATTGCATCAGGGTCTCATGTAGTCTCATGGTAATCTCTAGGGCCTCTTCCTGAGTTGTTACCTTCTGCTGCAGCAACACACTCCTTAGGTGTGGTAGTAGCGAAGCTACAAACCACTCGCGATGTTGTCCATCTACTAGATTCATATTTGCTTCGTGAATCATACATTTCAGCCTCTGATCTAGTTCCCAGGGCATCTCACTTGGTAGCATTGCGATTCCTTTGAATCCAATAATCGAATGTGCTTCAGATTTAGGCTTGCTAAATTCCCTATTTAGTGCTACTTCGATGTCCACTACTCTTGCATTCGGGTTATCATTGGAGTACTTAATATATGAGGTCAGCACGCAATCCTGCAAGGTGCTAGCCAACGTTGCTTTCTCTATATGGTCATCTGTGACACCTTGAGCTTCTCATACAACATTGACTACGAACCAGAATTGGTCTGAGTCCTCATTTCCCAAGCCTTTGAACAAAGCCAACTTCATTGTACTCATCATACAGAATCACAGTGGTGGTGGAGCTGGTACGGGTGAAGATGGAGGTGATGGTAGTGAAGCCTGTGGTGGTGTGGGTGGAGGTGGGATCCATGGAATTCTTTGTCTTGTCAGATGAATAGCACTTCACAGAGAGACCTTCGTGAGCTCTTCCTCATCCCCTCGCAAAGGTGAAATCAAGGGGCTATTTTCTAGACCCTTATTTCCTTTGTTCCTGTAAACCTTTCCGCTTCACATAGCCCCAAACATCAAGGTAATTGCATAACCTGCTTTTCCCACAACAACATTTTAATTGAAGTATTCAAAGAATTTATGTACTTACCTCATGGTCCTTTGAGAAAGCATCACTCTGTGTTGTTGTAGCTAACTGAGGTGTTAAACACGAACTTAGTAACAAATCCTCCTATAATACGATCGAGCCAATGATCAATGGCACGTGCAATCTTATCCTCCGATCCTTCCAAACTTCACACTAGCTCTGGGGTCCACACAATAGGACCATCAAGTTTCCACCTTCCTTGGCTATCTTCTATCTTTGCGATCCACTCATATAGCTTAGTAAGGAAGGACATGAGAAAGATTTCGTGGATCTCCCTATACAGGTAGCTGTCCAACCACTATTCTTTTGATAGTCGCGGGTTTCTGTTTTCTTGCACCGTGAACTCGTGAATTCTTCTATCCAACCATCCTTCGATTTCTTTTTTAGTTGGATTCCAATGATACGACATCACACATCTCTATGCAAATTCTTGTCCTGGCAATGGAACCATTTGTTGGCTTGAGGGGACCTGACCTAGGTTCAGCATTAGTTAGCCAAACAAATCCTTACACTACTAGCACTTTTGGCATCAGCCCATGGAGCGCGAGCTAAAGTCTCACCCGAAGCAGTATGGGGGGATGTTGGAAGCAATTTTCCGCACCCTTGAGATTGTTGTGATGTTGGTTTATTACAACTATAACTGTTGTTGCGCAGGTGGCTTCAAGCTCTGTTCTACCCTTCAGTACCTTCGTGATCCATTACAATCGACCTTCGCACAGCCCTATCCAGGTGCTGAAGTCCTTTCATGTTGCTAGGGCAATGTCAAATGAACTGTGCTAATTCCAAAACTAGGTTAAGTATCTTACTTATGTTATTGATAGATCTTAAGTATCTTCGGGTAAACAAATTTTCTTACTTGCATTCACTTAACCAATACAATTATACACATTCACGCATCATATAAGAATTAGAAGTGAAATTCATACCCAGTATAACAGATGCATAAACAGGAAATAAAGACATAGAAATTATAGAAAATTCTCTTTATTAATACTTCCAGACAAATATAGACTCGACTCGCCCTGTGCACTCAGTTGCAGAGCCTCTACCTACACTATGACCCAAAACTTAGACTTACAGTTTCAAAAATATCTCGCATACATCTACATTATTTTATCTTATATGCCTTTGACTACATAGAGCTTCGCTCTATTTATACAATTCCATGGTCCATGGACCATGGGTAGATCTTCTACAACCAACATTACATTATCAAAATAAGGGAGGAAAACCCTATGACTCTTTACCAAATACACACTCCGTGCCCACAAAATGTGGAGTCTTTACATTGGAATTACAACATTGGACCAAAATCTAGGCTCTAATCCCCAAAACTTCCCTTGGGGGATCCCGTGCCCAACATACACACCATTGAATGGGTGTGTATTTGAGGCATACCAATGTACTTCAACACTTGCAACATCTTCATTTTTTGTAATGACCTTTATAACCTTAACAACCCATAATGGATAGACATTGGGATTTGCATCTGTTAGCATTATGATCATGCAACCCTCCTTAATATCCTATATTGAACCCCTGTAAAGGTCTTCCATGGCTTCACATTGTGCACAAGATCTTCTGAAACCAATATACATTTCTCTTTCCTCTGTTTGTGAAGAATTAATAATACCTTGAGATTATTGTTGTTAAACAATGTTTCTTTCCTCATGTTCATTTGACACATTTTGTGGCCGAATAAATGGATTTTTCAAATGTATATCTTCATTTGTTGTTCTTTAAATGATATCACTTTGATTATTGAAAAAAGACTCTCACCAAACTAAATCAACAATATCAAAGTTATCATATGTATATATAATACATTTTATATTTCTTCTCAGCAATCAAAATAATTTATATCTCTATTCTGCCTGCGTGCATTATGAACTTCAGCAACTGATTGTAATAACAATATATTTGATGCAAATATTGGATGATCTGGAATGAACTTCAAAAATGAAAAACTTGATGATGGTGCCCATTCTGCAGTAGTTGAATACTTCTTGCCCCATATTATTATTTTCACATCAATTTTTTCAATATGAAATTGATGTTGGAAGCTAATGTCATTAAGTTGTTCAATGCATTTCTCCTCACCATGCGATCCCAGAATAAACCTTTGCATGTCAACAGTTTCTTCCAACACATCAAAAGTACGATATGGCATGTATGATTTCTTAATAGATTCAATTAATGATGGAAAGTTCCCAACTTCCTTCCTCTTCAATGTGATTGAAAAATGACTAAACATGTGATCAATATGGTCATGAGTGTGCCCAAAAAGAAGGAAACCAACCTTCACCTTCTAAAAAATTATCAATTCAACAAGCATGTTTAGATATCCAAAAATAATCTGATTTTTTTTCACAACAAGTGTTTTCCAATTGTAGATACAAAACTTTAGGAAGATTACCAGACCAATGAGAAAGCACATCATGAATTATGGTTATTGTCATATTTGCATCATTATGAATATTTGGAGCTGTGAAGTATACCCTTAGCAACATTTTCCCATTGAAGACCATACAGCCAACCATGTGATACTGAATAAAATTTTCCTCCTGTAAACTTTTGGGTGTGCAAACAAAATGTGGTAGAAGTGTTTTCTTCTGGTCCATACCATCAATTATCAAACCCAAATATTTATTTGGATTATCATAACACTTATTTCAATGCTTGTGCAAATTTTTCCTTCCACTTGTTTGTTGTTTGTGATGCTCTTGAAGTGCTTTGAAAATGGAATCTACAGAACATAAAAGAAAGTCATTAAGAAATATGTTTTCATAGTTGATGACTATACAACTTTAAAAGCTAAAGTTATGAATGCTTGCCTATTTCTGACCCTTCACACTTATCCCTTTTTTATTTAAGAGAAGCACATGTACTACAAATCCCCATCCTTATCTTCTTAGGAATATAGACATTGTTGAATTCTTTCTTCCATATCTTCACAAAATACCGATATGTAATAAATCGACCATGTCCCTCAGCACCTTCTACATATTCTTTGTATAAGTTGTAGATTTCTCATCTTGAAAAATTATCTGAAATATGTATTGTCTCTCTATTTGGCATACATTCTCCATGCTTTGAAAAGAAATCTTTCATCCATGACATTGAAGTATTTGATAATGGCCCAAACTGTTGTTTATGGCATACTTCTGAATAAAATGTGGGATTCTTTTCCAAATTTTCTTGGATTCTTGACAAATGAAAATTACCTATTTAATGAAACATTTTGAAATCTTTTCTATAGATAAATAAAGACCCAATATGATAATCATAACCTGACAGTGTAGATTGCATGCATCCCACTAAATATGAATTTTGCATGCTTTTATTCATTGACAAATATCTCTGACTTTTCTCTAAGGCAAACTTGAAATCCATATGTTTCAAGCAATATTTTTGATAACATTCACTTGCAATGAGAGTGTTGGTAGAACTTCTTCTCTTCAGATATTATTCTCTACCCCTTGTATAACTAGAACATCTTGGATTGATACGAAAAGGTCTCCTCCTACTCCTCGATACAATATTTCCTAGCAACATCTCCATCATTGGATCATCATTTGTATAAGAATTTTCATCATCATTATGAGGAATCTTATCCTCACTATGATCATTTGTTCTTTTGAAATACAGACTTGGAGGATATTCTTCATCTCACCCTTCTCCAATGCTACCCTCATAGTCCTTAGAATTAGGACTAAATGGAAAATTTGACTCGATGTTTATTGGATATTCTTCATCATGTGAATTGTCAGTGTTGCTCTCACAGTGCATAGGATTAGGACTATTCCCAAAATGTGACTCTTTACTTACTAAAAATTCTTCATCCTTCCCTTCTTCAGTATTGCTCTCATAGTCCTTAGGATTAGGACTAAGTGCTTCATCATGCCCTTCATCACTACTTCTCTCATAGTCCTTAGGATTAGGACTAGGTGGAAAATGTGACTCTCGGTTTATTTGAAATTCTTCATCCTGGCCTTCATCACTGTTGCTCTCATAGTCCATGGGATTAGGACTAAGTGGAATCTCTGACTCTTTATTTATTTGAAAATATTTATCATGCTCTCCATCACTACTTCTCTCATAGTCCATAGGATTAGGACTAAGTGGACATTGTGACACTCTATTCATTTGAAATGATTCATCACGTTCTTCATCACTGTTGCTCTCATTGTCCATAGGATTAGGAATAAGTGGACACCGTGACACTCTATTCATTTGAAATTCTTCATCATTATTGCTCTCATAGTCAATAGGATTAGGACTAAGTGGACGTTGTGACACTATTCATTTGAAATTCTTCATCATGCTCTTCATCATTGCTACTTTCATATTCCATAGGATTAGGACTAAGTGGACACTGTGACACTCTATTCATTCAAAATTATTCATCATGCTCTTCATCACTGTTGCTCTCATATTCCATAGGATTAGGACTAAGTGGAAACTACGACTCTTTATTTATTTGAAAATCTTCATCATCCTCTTCATCACTATAGCTCTCATAGTCCATAGGATTAGGACCAAGTGGAAATTGTAACTCTTTGTTTATTCGAAATTCTTCATTGTTTCTTTCATCAGTGTTGATCTCATAGTCCTTAGGATTATGACTAAGTGGAAGATTTGACTCTCTATTCATAGGGGAAGAATTTTTGTTATATTCATCAATATGAATAGAGTTGTTACGCAATGAAGATGTTGATGCTTCACAAAGCGAAACTTCACTAACAAAATAATCCATGCCTTTCAAACAGAAGAGGTTGAATGGTACAAATTAACTCTCTCCTAATGATAAAATATAGCATAAAGAATGAAAATTTCCCTCCAAATTTTCCCTCCAAAAAATTTCACTGAAATTTTTCCCTCTAAAAATTTTCTTTCCTCCATAATTTTCTTGTACAATTTATTTAAAAAAATTAACTAAAATTTTGTTATGAAATAAATATTTTAAACTAAATGTTTAAATTAAAATTGTAAATTAAATGTTTTACCTAAATTAACTTTTTACTTAAACTATATAACATCTACTAGCCAATTGAATGTTTTTTATTATTTTTTATTATATCTTCTAAAACAAATTAATCCCACATTCACCGTGTAGTAAAACAATTCTGTAATGTTCGCTTTACATAATTTACTATATCTTTGTAACAAGATTTATATGCTAAAGTTTTTATAAAAACAAATTAATCCCACATTCACCTTGCGATAAAACAATTCCGTAATGTTCGTTTTATCATAGTTCCCTATATTGCCATAAAAAAATTTACATGTTAAAGCTTTTATAAAAACAAATTAGTCCCACATTAACTCTGTGGTAAAACAATTCTGTAATGTCCACTATAACATAAATTTCATTATCACTATTCCTCACATCACACCAAGGTTTTTTGAGGTTCGTTAATAGACTTGGAGCGAATTTGTGGAGTAGATACATTGCTATCAACAACATATTCAATGGAAGATTATCACATTTGAAAGGTTAGTTTCCCTTCTTTTGTGTGCAAGTTTTAAAATTCAATAGGTTTAATGATTTTCTTTTTTTAGAAATTATAATTTTAGATGAGTCAAATTTACCCACTACATCCACAGTGGGCGTGGTGGGCTCGATCATGCTCGCCGTCGACACCCAACCCAGCAGCCCAACGGGCCCGTGTGGGAGGGGCGAGGGGACTGGCCCGCTGGGGTGGCGGGCTGATTCCAGGGTGGGGTAGGGGGGTGGTCGCAATTGGCCTGCCCCCCCTGTTGGGCCATTGGGCCACAAAGGTAGGGCGAGTGGGGGATGCACGGTTGGGGATGCTGGGGTGAAGCGGGAGGGGGATGCATTTTTTTTTCTTCTTTTTTTAAATGGTTATGTTTTGCAAAATTATTTAAAATTTATCGTTTTGTTTGCTAATTTAAGTTATTATTTTTTTATAATTTACTGATTTATATATATGTGTACTTTTTTGTAGGAAAATGGCTTCAAAGAAGATTTATGTGAATCTTTATGGACCAAAGACTGCTAAAATTAAAGGTGGATCCTCAAAAAGCACTGTTGAATGAACCAAACATGAGATGACAACTACAAATCTATCAAGGGCCTCAAACGATAAGAAGACGTTTTCATATTGGAAGAAATCAAAAGAAGTGAAGCTTCTAGAAAATGTATGGTATGTGAAAGAAGGAGAAGGCAAAGATGTGCATATATATCTATATGTTGATATCCCTAGCGATAGTGGAATTTAGGAGGTGCTGGGAAAGGTCATAGACATGTGTTTGATAATGGACACTGAAGTTGTTTATATACTTAAAAAACCACCCAAGTCACATGACAAGATTAAATATCAATTATCATTGTCATTGTATGACACAAAAGAGGTATCTACAAAGTTGAACAAATTGTAAATGATATTTCACAAGATATCGTAAGTATTGTTATTTATATTTTTGTTTTGTGTTATTGTAACTATCTCATTATATTTTTATAACTTAGTTTTTATTGACATATGATTTATTTTTTACATAATTTTGTTGAAAATCTTTCAATTATGTTGGGAGGAATTTATTTCATAGAGCAAGATATTATGAATGTTATCAGCAGTTTCTACTCAGGGTCAGAAGAAGATATGGAAAGCAAGTAAAAAGTAGTAATTCATGATGCTAGAAAACTACATCCAAGGGATCATAAAAAATGTCTCTAGTGGATAAATCTAGCAAAGGTAGACATGAAGATGAGGAAGTTGAAACTAGAATATGTTGTTGATACTGAGGATGACATTAGAACTGGTGTTACAAAGGAGAAGAGCCATAAAAGACCAAAAGTAACAATGCCCAAGAATGTCTCTATTCTAGTTAATGATGAGAATGTTAGGAGGAAGAAAATTAAAGTTGAACATTCTCAAGTAGTCATTACCAACAGTGAAGATCCTAGTGAAAATTCAAAAGAAATAAAGGCAATCATTACACTAGGAGCTGATTTAGATAATGGAATTATTAAAGAAAAACAAAATTTCATTTGACAAAACTTGCAAAGAGAAACTTAATTGAGGGTGGTCGTACATTTCAGATTAATGTGAGACAAATCTATAAGCCAAATGAAGGACAATGTAAATATCAAATCAGAAAGCCACACCACCTGCATGTTAACAACTTGAAGACATTAATGAGGTACAATCCATATGCTCATGTGGTTAGTTATGTGCTTCTTTTTTATCCAGTTCAAGTTCCCTACAAAGAAGCATTTGATAAGTAAAAAAAAAAATTAATACAATTATTATGTGCTTGGGGGGGATGATTCTGTAGAAGCTCAAAGGAAATTGATGGAGGAATATCCCAATAACCCACGTTTTGAAACAATGAAATGTATCATTTATAATAGTTTATGAGATACATAAGCAAAGTTATTGGCATAGTATCATAATTCAGATAATAAATATAGAATGTCTATGACTTTCATCCAAAGGGTTAGATTTATTCATAGTGAATTTGAAGAAAAAAGTGGTGGGGCTAAGATAAATGTTACTATAGATTTCTGAAAGGAATGTTGTATGGAAATAGGCTATCAAATTGAAGAGAAAACCAATTGGAAAGGAAGCAGAGAAAATATTGATATATTCAGAAGTATTGATAACATTTTCCAGTTGGCATTTAGAACTGGAGAGATATCGGAATTGATTAATGAGATTGTTAGCATGTGGGAGAACATTGGCATTAAAAATCAGAAGGTCAAAAGGTCTAAACCATTGATATGTAGCAACAATAAATCAGGTCCTAAAATGAAGTAGATTCCAGAAGATATGACTATCACACCTTGGAGAGCATTGCAAGGAGTGAAGGATGAAAAACTTGTGAAAGAAATATTATCTCGTGTGAGGTTAGGGGAATTATCATCGGAGGAAATGTCTGAGGAATTTCAAAAGTAAGTTTGTTGAATTATTTTTACTTATTTCTAGATTATAATTTTCTTTTAAATATAACATATTGTTCTTGATAGTATTTGTTATACGTATCATTATATTAAATTTTTTTACTTTATCTATTCAGTCACAAAGTTTACATGAAAATACAAGAACAATGGTTAAATTTTTGAATGAAGATAGTTGGGATGATGTTGTATGCAACTATTCAGATTCAAGTTCTACATCAACACTAAAATATTTTTATCATGCATTTAAAAAGGTATGTTGATTTATAAATTCATTTTTATACATCTGTATGGTATTTTTATTTTGTAACTTATAAATATATTTGTTTGTTTTATTAAAGATGAGGAAGGATGCAAATGGAGCACTAGATAGTTTAAGAACCTTTATTGAGAAAATTAAGATCAAAAGAGTGAAGAAGCAGCGTCTTAGGAATGTTCAGCTTGATCCAACTCTTACTCATTTCATTTGGAATGGGCTTGACACTATTCAATTTCAAGTAATACAAGACAACTGTGAAGACATTGCTAAACTCATACCTAAAAGGGATTAGTCCCTAGTTATTGCAGATATTCCCCACGGTTTCAATATCCAAAACATTGACTATGATAGTGACCCTTATTCTTATCAATCTCTTAGTAAAGTGATTGCGGGATTTGTAGAAGTCACATCATCACCATTATGGAGACTTGTGACATTTCATTCAGACACGCAATTGGCAATGTTATTGTCAAGCTTCAAGGGGAAACCAAACTCAAAGATGTATCTTACATGGTAAGACGTTGAAAATGTATGTTTGAAAAATGTTAAGAAATTCATTTATGTACAAGTTAATTGAACTTTTAATATTTCATGTTACAGGAAAAAGTCAAATCTTCTTAATCGTGAATATCAACCATTTATAAATGATTGTGATTTCATCTATATTAATAGTTGGGTAAAAGATGATAGATATATGTTTATGCTTTTTAATCAGGTAGATGGAAAGAGTCATAGCCTAGTACTGGTATATGATGTTGTTGTGAAAAAACTAACATATGAAGACAACGAAGCAAAAGGAGAGATAGTTAACATTTATTAAAAACCATATTCATTGATTAACTATGTTATAGACATATGTTCAAACGAAGGAGATTGGGTTCTGGACTTATTTTCTACCTCAGGTAAGTTCTATTATATATAATTGAATTTCAGTATGTTCTTTATTAATTTATATGTCATTATACTAATTTAATTCATTATTTCTTTTGTGCTTGATAATTAGGTACAACACTAGCATGTTTCCTACAAAAAGGAAGAAATTGCATTGCCATTGAAAAAGATCCAGTACAGTGCAAATTTGTTTAGCAAAGAATTAATGCTCTTCAATTTCTTCCAAATGCAATGCAAGAAATTGGGTTGAAGAAAGGGGATTTTAGTGAATCACATGGGGAAAAAAGGCAAAGGAACCTCAACCACCATTACATGGAATGATTGGAAAGGCATACATTGGGAGATTCGTAGACATCAAATATCCATTATAAGAGAAAAATGAGCAAAATAAAGCAGAAAATATTGTGGAAGAAGACAATGATGAAACTCTAGAGGATGAAGAGTTTGGATTATTTGATATTATTGATTAAATTTAAGTTATGTTTGGAAATCAAGCTCATTTTTTGTAACTATTAATTAGTTATACTTGTAATGTTTTGAATTTGACATTTTATGAGAAGAATAAGCATTCAATTAATGTTGTTATGTGTTCAATATTTGTATTATGTGATTTTCACTTTAATTTTTATGTGAATCATTATTTTTTGAAAAAAACTATGATTATTATTATTATTTGACATGAAATTCATAAAAAAAAAAACTATTATTTAACCATTTTTTGTTAAAATTTTCCTATAAAAATTGTGATTTTGACATTTCATTTCTAGAAAAAAATTATCAAAACGTGTAATTTTTTAGTTATATTTATGTTGAAAATGATTATTTTTATGTCAATTGTTAAAAATTATTTTTTTTAAGGACAATTATTTGATGTGCATTGAAAAATTAGTTAACGATATATTAATATGTAGAATACCGAAACTTTAAAATATCAACCTTCTTCCTTAAGTATGCAAAAAAAAAAACTCACTACAAAAAATAAAATAAAAACAAGAAAATATGAAGAAGAAGACCACTTCAAAAATTGTTAAATTCAAAAAATAATTACACATTTAATAAATTAGAAAATTTAAAGTCAAAAAATAGGTCTTTTAAAAAAAGGGTATGATGAAGAATCAACACTTTTTTAAATCAACATGCAAATCACTAACATTCTAAAAGCTAATGTATATAAAAAAAATTAAAGTGTTAAAAACTATTCTAAAAAAAAATATGTGTATTCTACATCACTTTTCAAAATCAGGTCATTTTTTGGCCTAACTCTATGAAACGAGTAATCATATCAATTCTCATTTCAAATCTTACATTGTTGTTATCTCCACATGCTTTCCATTCTTCATTTGGAGCCTCTGAGAAAAAGCACAACGAGTACTCGTTGTGTTTCTGTAGGGTACACTTGAATATGTGTAAGAAAACTTCAAAATGTCAAAAATATGCAAAACTTTATCTCCTTACCTTGCTTTCTGTCATGCCTTCAAACAACTAGTTATGCCTCTGCCAAAAGATCAAGATTATGTTTCTTATTAAGCTTCCTTAGGGTCTTCTTGAGTTTTTTCTTCATGTTTTTTGCCTTAACCCTAGAAATCATGTTTCTTGCATAATAGTTCCTTTCCATATGCCTCTGCATGGAATAGTCTCTGTTTACCTTCTCTGGTAGCTTCTCTAGGTCCACATTCACCTTCTGAAACCAATACTCCTTTTCCTCTTCAATTTCAGCAGTTGTGGAGTCATCTAAGGTTTTTAGAGTTTGAGGAGGAGAAGGATTAGACCATGATGAAATAAACTTTCTTGATGATCTCTTCCCTTGGTTTGAACCTTCTCAGTCATTTTCAGCAAGCTTCTAAACAAGTAATTAGGTAGGTCTAAGGGCTTTTGAGAAGTGAAATTCGTCAACAACCTGATGTGATACTGATATAACCTGCTAAACCTTCCCTCACAAGTGAATTACTTCATGATCATCCTCATCAAGGGGATGTATTTGTCTAGCAACATTCTGCTAGGAAAAATATGAGAAGGGGATTCCTTGTACTGTGGTTTCAAAAGCACTTTGTAGTTCTCTATGTCTAAAACCATCTCCTTGAACTAAATCTCACCTTGGTTAGGGATACCATTTGCTGAAGCTATGATCTCTACTAACACCATAAATTTCACCCCTACAATTGTGACATGATCTCTTTTGAAATTGATGGAAACTAAACTTGTTAGGTCATGATTATAACCCATCTCATGTGCTTTCTTACAAAACCATAGGCAGCCTTCCTTCTCAAATGATCATTTGATGAATTATGATGCATTGTTCTATTTCATATGAGTTGGCTCATATCTTGAGATCTCTCCCCCCTTTAAATTCTTACTTTCACTGGGCTTTACTCAACAAAAGACCCTGGTTTGAAAAGAGAGGGGGCAAGGGATTTAAACTCCAAAACAGGGAAAAAACGCAACATGTTTAAGGAAGGGGATTAAGGGGAAGGAAGTTACAAAAAATTCTAGGGACATTTTAGGGGTAGGGGGTAGATGTTAGGGACACATTAGTGGTGGAATTTCTTAGAATGGGTGAGAAAGAAAGGGTAAAAAGTGGAAAATATAGTCACAACACAGAAACACAGTGGAAGTGTAGCAAAACGTTCAGTTTTTGGGGGAAAATGGTGGAATGAGGGAAATTGGTATGGGAAATGATTGGGGAATGCTCAATGAGGGTTTTTAGGGTTGCATAATTTTAGAAACAAAATGATTCCTTTGTCAAGTAAATAAAAAGCCCATAAAATGAAAAGCGCAGCAAAACCCTAGGAGAGGGATTTAATCACTTTTTGAAACAAATGACTGGATTTGCAAGTTGGTGAAGGATTTACTTACTTGCTCAAGAGTCTTTGAATCTTGTAGAGTGAGAAATTATCCCTCTATTTTCTCCCTTAAACCTTCAAACCAAAAGTGCAACAACCCTACCAAAATGCAATGACAAACCTGGTTTAAAGAGGCCTTGAAGCATGTGTGATGACAAATGAAGCTACTTTCCCTCCCTTGGTCTCCAAATGAAAAGCACAATGACTACCTCCAAAATCGCAGAAACTACCTCCAGAAGCACAACAAACAGCTAAGAAGAGCAGTGGTGGTGAAATTTGGAATTTTGATGGCTATGGTAAGTATCAAACTAGTAGAGAGGAGCTCTTGGAGCTTGTGGAAGGATACAATTAAGTTTTGAAATGCTTTGATGCTCCTTTATAGCTTAGAAACTTGATTTTGGCTTGATAGTGGGATGACATCATGTGTACTTTGACAGAATGACTTGTTGATGTGATTTGTACTGCAATATCATTTCTTCAATAGGAAATGTTTCTTTGTTTTGCTTTATTTCCTAATTGCTAACTCCCATGATGATAACTGAAATGGATGACATGAATCCCTTGTTTGATATTGATGACTAATATAATGATGAAAATCCAATGTATATCATAGACCATGACCTATATGGTAACCTACAAACTGCTTTGATGACCTAGGACAGAAAATTATGACATGACCATGACAGGTGATGGTGACCTTGAACAAGTGGAGGGAGTAGCAATGACACCTAGACAAATGTCTTTGGGACCTTTTGACAACTAGGATAGATGTAAAATTTTATTTTAAAATATAATAATTTGATCTAAGACTCTAAAAACAACATGAAAGAGTAAATTTGATCACTGGAACTAATGGACACTAACAGGTAATGTGTATCTTTTCTAGCGTCAATTGTCCATCTTCTAACACTGACCGTGTGGAATGGTACTTGAGATGTATATGCTTAGTCTTGGAATGAAATATTGAGTTCTTTGCCAGATAAATGGAGCTTTGGCTATCACTATATAACCTGCCCATCTCATGCTTCTTACCCAACTCATATATAAACCTTTGTAACCAAATATTTTATTTACTAGCCTCTATAGCATAAACATACTCCGCTTTCATTGTCAGAAGTGCAACAGCATCTGCATTTTTGAAATCCAACTAGCAGTTGTTCCACCTACAGTAAACACATCCACAGTGGCACTCCCCCTATTATTTCTATCAGTTTCCATATATGCTCAACATATCCCTGTAGAGAAATGTTTAAACTACCAAAGTATAATGTTTGAATTGTGGTACCTCTCAAATACCTAAGAATCCATTTCACTGTCATCCATTGTTCTTCTCCTGGATTGTTCATGTATATTACAACTCCCATTGCATGTGCAATATCAAGCCTTCTATAGACATTACATACATTAATCTTTCAACTGCTGATGCATATCGAATCTTAGATATATAATCCATCTCTTCATGAGTCTTGGGACACATCTCCAGTTACTTATTTTGAAATGGCTAGCCAAAGGTGTAGTAACTAGTTTTCGAGTCTGCAGATTAAATCTTTCCAACACCTTTTGTATGTACTCACTTTGAGACAATGTTAATTTGTGATTATTCCTATCTCTAGTTATTCTCATACCAAGGATTTGTTTTGCATCACCCAAATCCTTCATTGCAATGAATTTTCCAATTTTCCTTTGAGAACATTTATTTCTTGCATGTTAGACCCTACAACAAGCATGCCATCTACATAGAAAAACAATATAATGTAGATGCCATCATTTTGCCTTTTGAGATAAACACAATGATCAGAGTGACATCTGGTATAGCCTTGTTCAGACATAAACCTATGAAATTTTACATACCACTACCTTGGAGCCTATTTTAGGCCATACAAGCTCTTCTTCAACCCGCACACTAGTTTCTCCTTCCCTTTGACCTCATATCCTTGTGGTTGTTGCATATAGATATCTTCCTCCAAATCCCTGTGGAGAAAGGTCGTATTTACATATAACTGCTCAATATGAAAATAATCTATTGCTACTAGACTTATAATAGTTCTAATTGAAGTCATTTTAACAACAGGAGAAAATATTCCATCAAAGTCTATAACTTTATTATGTGAAAACTCCTTACCACAAGTCTACCTTTATACCTTTTTCTACCTTCATCTTCTTCCTTCAACCGATAAACCCATTTATTTTGTAATTTTTTTTCCTGCAGGTAACATGACTAAGTCCCAAGTTTGGTTATGTACCAAGGATTCCTTCTCTTATTTCATGTCTAGCTCCGACTTCTTCCTGGTTTCTACCTACGTTACTTCTTCATAACATTTTGGTTCACCAGAATCAATCAACAAGACATAATATAATGAAGGAGAATATTGTTCAGGGGGTCTAATTATCGTGGTAGATCTTCTAACACCACTTTCAGCTGTTTGAGGTGTATTTTGTTGTTGTGTTTGTTGATCATTATGATTTTCAGACACCTTTACTTTTTCTATGATGTCATCAAGCATCGTGTATTCTCTGTTTTCTTTTTCCTATTTCTTTTCCTACATTTGATCCTTATACAAGACCTTTTCATTGAATATGACATCTCTAATCCTAATGATTTTGTGATTTTCATAATCATATAAGCAATAACAAAAATCATTTACACCATATCCAATGAAAGTACATTTCTTTGATTTTTACTCAAGCTTTGTTCTATTTTCTTTATTAATGTGGACAACGGCTTCACAACAAAAAGTATTTAAAAATGAGTGGTTTACCTATTTACCTATCCATGCCTCCTCTGAAGTACCACCATCCAAAGAACTTGAAGGCCCTCTATTTATTAGATAAATAGCAGTATCTATAGCATCTGCCCAAAATTGTAAAGGCAATCCTACATGTAATCTCATGCACCTTGCACACTCCATGATTGCCTTATTCATCTTTTAGGGCACACCAATTTCCTGTGGTGCTCCTTGAACTTTCTTCTCTCTGCAAATTCCATGCTCTGAATAGTACTTATCAAACTCTTTGTTGCAATATTCACCTCCATTTTCAGACCCCAAACACTTCAACTTCTTCCTATCTCTTTCTCAACCAAAGCTTTCCATTTCTTGAAAGTATCAAATACATCAAATTTATTTCTAATACAATAAATACATGTCTTCCTCGTTACATCATCACTAAAAGTAAAATAATAGCGAGAGCCACTTATAGATAATACTAAAGCAAGTCCCTAACATTTGTATGCACAAGCTCTAATTTTACGTTTTTCTTTTCTTTCCCAACTCTGAGAAATTTGACTTTCTTCTATTTTCCATAAACATAATTCTCACACAAATCAAAATCAACATTCTTCAAATCTCGCAACAAATTTCTTGAGTGAAGAATCTGCATCCCCTTCTCACTCTTGTGCCTGATCCTATGATGCCACACTATTGTATCTTCTCCTATGGAGGTTAAATCATTAACATAATTATAAATACCAGTGCATAAATACAATGTAACAACCTTTTCTCCTTTTTCTATTACTAGGGCTCCTTTACTGACTTTCTAGATTTTATCTATAAAAGTAGTCACACATCCTTCACCACCTAACTTCCCTGTCGAAATTATGTTTTTCTTTAGATCTGGAACATGCCTTACTTCCATCAATAGCCATTGGTTTCCATTCTTTTGTTTTATGAAAAATTTACCCATTCCAATGATTTTACAAGGTTTATCATCACCCAAACAAACTTGTCCAAAATTGTAAAGTAAATCATGCATGTAATCTCACGCACCTTTACCTGTCCATGCCTCCTCTGGAATACCATCATCCAAAGAACTTGAAGGCCCTCTATTTATTAGATAAAAAAAAGTATCTATAGCATATTCCAAAAATTATAGAGGAAATCATGCATGCAATCTCATGCACCATGTATGCTCAATGATTTTCCTACTCATCCTTTCTAGCACACCATTTTCCTATGGTGTTCCTAGAACTATCTTCTCTCTATGAATTCCATGCTCTGAACAATACTTATCAAACTCTTTGCTGCAATATTCACCCCCATTGTCTGACCTCAGACACTTCAACTTCTTTCCTATCTCATTCTCAACCAAATATTTTCATTCCTTGAAAGTATCAAATATATCAGATTTATTTCTAATACAATAAATTCAAGTTTTCCTAGTTGCATCATCAAAATAAATAACGTGAAAGTGAGAGCCACTGATAGATGATACCTGAGAAGGTCCCCATACATCTATATACACAAGCTCTAATTTTTCACTTTTCATTTCTTTCCCAACCTAAGAAATACAACTCTCTTTTGTTTTCCATAAACATAATTCACACAGAAATGCAAATAAACATGCTTCAAACCTGGCAACAAATTTCTTGAGTGAAGAATCTGCATCCCCTTCCCACTCATGTGCCTGAGCCTCTGATGCCACAATGTTTTATTTTCTCCTGTGGAGGTTAAAGGATTAACAGAATTAGAAATACCATTGCATAAATACAATGTACCAACCCTTTCTCCTTTTGCTATTACTAGGGCTCCTTTAGTGACTTTCTAGATTTTATCTGCAAAAGTAATCACACATCCTTCACCACCTGACTACCTTGTTGAAATTATATTTTTATGTAGATATGGAACATGCTTTACCTCCTTTAATCAATATTGCTTTCCATTCTTCTATTTTATGAAAACTTTACCCATTCCAATGATTTTACAAGGTTTATCATCACCCGAACGAACCTGTCCAAAATTGTAAAGGCAATCCTACATGCAATCTCATGCACCTTTGCCTATCCATGACTCCTCTGGAATACCACCATCCAAAGAACTTGAAGGCCCTCTATTTATTAGATAAACAATAGTATCTACAACATTTGCCCAAAATTGTAAAGGCAATATTGCATGCAATCTCATTCACCTTGCACGCTCCATGATTGTCCTGTTCATCCTTTCTGACGCACCATTTTTCTGTGGTTTTCCTGGAACTTTCTTCTCTCTAATAATTCCATGATCTGAATAGTACTTATCAAAATATTTTTTGTAATATTCACCTCCATTTTCTGACCTCAGACACTTCAACTTATTTCTTGTCTCATTCTCAACAAAAGCTTTCCATTCCTTGAAATTATCAAATATATTAGATTTATTTCTAATACAATAAATTCAGGTTTTCCTGGTTACGTCATCAATAAAATTAACATAATAGTGAAGCCACTGATAGATGATGCCTGAGAAGGTCCCCATACATCTCTATGCACAAGATCTAATTTTTCGCTTTTCTTTTCTCTACCAACTCTCAGAAATTTGACTATCTTCTATTTTCCATAAACACAATTCTCACATAAATCTAAATCAACATGCTTCAAACCTAGCAACAAATTTCTTTAGTGAAGAATATGCATCCCCTTCTAACTCATGTGCTCGAGTCCATGATGCCATAATGTTGTTTATGCTTCTCTGGAGGTTAAAGCATTAACATAATTATAAATACCATTGCATAAATACAATGTACCAACATTTTCTCCTTTTTCTATTACCAGATCTCCTTTAGTGACTTTCTAGATTTTATCTGTAAAATTAGTTAGCCAACGTTCACCACTTAACTTCCCTGTTGAAATTATATTTTTATTTAGATCTAGAACATGCCTTACCTCCTTCAATATCCATTGGTTTCCATTCTTTTGATTTATGAAAACTTTACCCATTCCAATGATTTTATAGGCTTTATCATCACCCAGATGAACCCGTCCAAAATCCCCTCGAACATAATCATGAAAATGTTTCCTATCAGGTGTGGAATGGAATGAGGCCCTTGATTCTACCACCTAGACATCAATAATATTTTCTAATGAAAGAATCAAAGCATCTTGCAACACATAACCTATCACATTCGATTCATGATTGTTATCTTGTTGCGTGTCTCCTCCTTTTCCCTTCCAAGACTTACAATATTTATTCAAGTGTCATTTCCTCCTGCATTTCCAAAACACTATCCCCAATCTCAACTTAGATCTACCTTTCCTTGAATTACTGCAATATCCTGGGCTCTTTCCTCTTTCCATTTTTCTTCCCTTAGTCTCTGCAGTCAAAGCATTACTTGATTCCTCACCAGATCTTTTCCATTGCATTTCCTTGCTAAGGATGGCACTGACAATCATCAAACTTTAAAATACTATATCCAAAGATAGCATTAATAATGGCCATCACTAAAAAATTCCAAATTTATGGTAATTAACACAGAAATTGCAGAGCCCTAACTTCATCATCAAAATTTACCCTTGCCGATCTTAACTCACTGGTAACTGTATCATAATTCATTTAAATGATCAACCACAGATCCACATCCTGACATATTCATATTAAATAAACTCTTCATAAGAAATACCTTGTTTGAGGCTGAGGGTTTTTCATATAGTTTGGCCAATGTCGTCATTAAACCCTCTCTTGTAATTTCCTTTCAAATGTTGAATGCAACTGACGCTGCCAAACACAACCGTATTGTTCAAAGTGCCTTTCTATCGAGAATCTCCCATTTTGTGTTCATCATACTCGTCATCTCACTCAATGGTAGGTACATATCTTTCTAATACAAATAATCTCATCTGCATCTTCCACAACTGCTGGTTTTGGCCATCAAAATTCTTGACACTAAACCTACCATCTTCAATCGAACCAGGAACGCTTCTCTCTTGCAACTTTATCAACCAAGTAGACTTTTGGGTCTGATACCCGTTGTTACAAAACTATATATTGCACATCAATGGAACACATAAAATATTGTAGAATGCAAACATAGAAAACACATAAGCAAGAGAGACACATATATATGTGGTTCACCCAATTTGGGTTACGTCCATGGATAAACAATCAGTCCTTCCTTTATATTATCCAGCAAAATGAAGAGATACAACCTACAATAGATCCGCTATAATTTCTTATTTTCTCTCACACAATATCCTCTCTCTTTCTCAGTCATAACAATGATACACAGCCGCAATACAATTCCCTCTTATAAACAGAGGGTTGCATTCTAAGGAAAAAAACCCCTAAATTAAACATAACTTCTACCATTATATCATCCACATAATGAACGACCCAAATTGACTATGAAATTACAATATTTTACCCGGTCATTTTACATATATTTTTAGCTCCAAAGGCACTACCCCAGAACCCCCACCAGGGGCCCGCTATCCCTCATACCCACCAATGTGGGGGACTCCCCCCCCCCCCCCCCCCCGACCCTCCTAGGGGGTGTTAGAGTCAGTCTGTTCAGCCCTCTGTCAGAGATCAAAACCTCTTTTGTTGCATTTCATTTTAGGTGTCCCATTCTGCTCGATCACCTGCATTCCATCTAAGAGCATCGATCCTCTGACAGAAGGGTCTTGTCCCCATACTTCACTCATGTCATTCACCTGTTGGTTGATGTTTGCTCATAAAAAAAAGCATATACAGTGTTCTTTTCATCAAAATTGCAAAAGTTGTCTTTAGGGTTTTAGTGTCAAGTAGGTCTAGGGTTTCATTAGGGTTTTGTCAATAAATGTTTCAGAGTGTTTGATAATCACCAGCAAGACATGGGGATGTTCTATCGCCAATAAATTTTGTTAATAAGTATCCGAAAATGTGTTTTTCCTAAAAACCCTATTTTGAGGAAAAAACAGAGTATTTAGCTTTATTTGTACAAAATCATGTAAATTTTGTTCTCTTCATTGTAAATTCCTTCACCTACACCCTGGTTCCTTTCCTTAGCCTAAGAAACTCCAACACCTACAAAAACAAACAAAGTTCAGCTCATTTAGTTCATCAACATGCCAAAAAAGTGAAAAATGTCCAAAAACAGGGGTTGAAATAAAAGTTATTTGCCAAACATTATAAAAGTGGGTTTCATGAGCTAAAATCTTAAAATCTCTTGGTTTATAAGCTATTCCTTCATGTCATAAGCCCATTTGCAAACGAAAAGCAAGATTAAGCAGATTTGGTGAGAAAGTGAGGATATTGGGCAAAAAATCGCTGCAACTTGTCGTCGCGGCGCATTGAGCAGGAGGCGCGACGCACTGGGAACAAACGCGCAGTTCATTTTTACATGGGCGCGGCACACTGGGAAGGCACAACGTATTGGGCGTTTTGTGTGGCACATACAGCTGAGTGGCCCAAAAACTTCCAAAACAGTCTCCAATTGCCAAAACCGCATACATTCTCTTGGTTTTAAGTAGGTTGAGCTCCACTTTTGCTGTTCATCCATCCAAGTGTAAGGTTTATATTATGATAATTGATATGGTGAATGCCTAAAAAAATAATCAAACCCTACCATGTAAAAATCCTCAACATGAAGATTGCTGCCTGGCATTTAACAATTTACTTGCTATCAAGTCGATCCTCTTTCCATCATTCCCTTATGTCCACCCATTCCATTTCTCCCTTATTATCATCATTCCTAAGTTTCCCTACCCTCTAAAATCACTAAACCCCTATCCCAAATTCCCTTTCCCAAATTTCCAAATGTAAAACCCTAAACCCTAATCCCATACATAAAATCCCAAACTATCCCATATTTCCCTAATTACTTCTATCCCAACAGTCCCAAATTTCCCACTAGTTTTCCCCTCTCCTAACAATCCCGTGTTCCATTGTTTTCCCCTTGGTGGCAGAGGTCAAGTCCAACACAAAAAGTAGTCCAACACAGTTTTCATACATCAGCAATCAGTTTTCTCCAAGGCATTTTGTACAGCAGTCATGTCATCCGGTCATTCATCTGATTATGAAATGGAGACCCAAAGTGACTCACACAAGAGGAACATGCACCCCGGAGGCCTCATAGAGGTGGCAGACATATCAGAGAAGAATCAAAAGCCCTTACTGAATTACAGGCCTACCCTCTTGCCATCTCTTGTTTTCAGCATCAGTCATGTTATGAGTTTTGTGAGAAGGTTGCTAATGTTCAATTTCATCATGAGTTGGCTTGTCTATTTTTACTGCATTTACATGGTGATCAGTCCACTTTAGCTGGTGTCACTTTCACACTAACACCAGATTCCATTTCATTAGCAACCGGCATACCAAACATTGGAGAACCATGGAACAAGAGGCAGAAGATTGACTGGCATCATTATGAGCCATATATTAAACCCGGTTTCTTGAGGCAGCTCAAGAGAGTGTTTCCATTCTGATATCTTAAAGATGAATATGCTCCTGTTGGAAATAATACTGAGAGGGGGGGTGAATCAGTATTATTAAGCAATTTACCAAATCTTCCTTATTTGATCTTTTGAATTATTCGTGCATATCAGTACCATAAAATAATGAGCTTGAATAAAGAAAATAGACAGTCACACCAAAGAACACAAGATGTAAGGTGGAAACCCAATGCGGGAGAAAACCACCTGCTGCAATATGTCTCTATCTTCTTTCAAGAAATTCTTTTACAATGATTTTGTACTGGTGCAGTCCTTTACCAGCACGCAGGCTGCAACCTGCAGAGAGCTACAACTCTCTCTCGTTTTCCAGTTTCTCCTGGAAGGGAGCTACAACCCCCTACTTCTTTTCATGAAGAATCAAATGATCAACAAGTATATAACAGATACAGTCCACTACAGATATCAGATCAGTAATTACAGAAATAACCCAGAACACCTTATGAACAGAAATATACAGTCAACAGATCATCTTAAGACAGGGACGCATATTTTCTTTCTGTGGCCTGCGACTGGACGCAGTCTACCCTCCGTTGTTCTGCGTGCAGACGCACTGTTCCTCTATGCTTTGCTGCGACCGGCGCACCCCGAAACACTATCGCGCCGCGTCTTTTTCTTCAGAGACGCACCCAATAACACAGTCGCGCCGCGTCCTTTGCCTCAGAGACGCACCTGAGCCTTTACTGTACTGCGTCCCGGCGCACTTGCCCTTCACTGGACCTGCGTCCCTTTAGATATAAAAGATATGAGGACTTCAGAACCAACCCAAACACTCAGATCCACAGATCTGATCATGCGCCATAGAGATCACAGTCCATTAGAAGATTCGCCCTCATAGATCTGGACTAGATCTCACCAAAAGATATTCAACCAAGATGATGCTTAATCCAAATGAACTCCTTTGCTTTATATAGGCAAGCTTCTCCCCAAAACATGGAACAATACCACGAGCCGACACCATAGAAACACAAAACCGTCGGCTAGATACCACGCAAGAAACCCCCACGTGCTTTTCTCTGCCTTGAAATGTGTGCACTGGGCGGACGCACCTCCTGAACGGCTGGCCGGCGTCCCTGGACGCGGGTTCTGTATGGTATACCTGCGGGGACGCACTTGCTGAACATATTTCCTGCGTCCTTCTTGATTTATCACCTGAATGGGTTTGCCATCAAGGACAACACCTGAATCATAATGCCAACAATCTCCCCCTTTGGACTTGATGGCAACCACATAATCTTCAGCTTCATTCTCCCCCTTTGACATCAAGAGCAAAGGGTATGCTCCCCCTATGCTCATGCATCTCCAGATCTGTAACCAGAAATCCATCATGAAGGAGATAGAGACATATTGCAGCTATTTCCAAGATCTCCTTCTCCATAATGCCAACAATGCATTATGTGCTCCCCCTGAGCCTATACCACCAATAGGAAGATGATCAATAGTAAGATGATGCATCAACAACCCCCAGCTTTTGCCTGAGGTATTCAAAAGTGTCCCTGGGCAATGGTTTGGTGAAAATATCAGCAACTTGTTCCTTAGAAGGAACATACTCCAACTTGACCTTCTGTTCAAGTACTTGTTCCCGGAGAAAATGGTACTTGATTGGTATGTGCTTGGTTTTTGAATGCATAACCGGATTCTTTGAGATGCTGATTGCACTTGTGTTGTCACATAAGATAGAGATTGGAGGTGTACAAGTGATTTGATAATCCTGCAAAGTCTGCATCATCCAAAGGAGTTGGGTGCAACAAGATGCAGCAGCAACATATTCTGCTTCAGCTGTAGACAAGGCAATTGAACTCTGTTTCTTGCTGAACCAAGAGACCAGTCTGGGACCCATAAAGAACGCACCACCACTTGTGCTTTTCCTGTCATCCACGCTTCCGGCCCAATCTGCATCTGTATAGGCATGAAGAGTAAGATCTGTATCTCTAGGATACCATAAGCCATAATTTTGAGTCCCTTGAAGATATTTGAAAATTCTCTTCACTGCTTGAAGATGAGTCTCCTTCGGATTTGCCTGAAATCTTCCAACTATTCCAACTGCATGCATGATGTCTGGTCGGGTACCTGTTAAATATAGTAAACTTCCAATCATAGATCTGTAGGTTGGTTGATGTACTGCTGCAGATTCATCATTTGCACTGAGACTGCATCCTGTGACCATGGGTGTACATACTGGTTTTGCATCTTCCATGCCATATTTCTTCAAAATCTGCTTGAGATACTTGGTTTGAGATAAAAGGATTCCTCCTTCCTTTTGTTGGATTTGCAAACCAAGAAAGTATGTCAGTTCTCCTAGCAAGGACATTTCAAATTCTTTCTGCATGACTGAGGCAAAGCTTTGACTCATAGCTTCTTCATTGCTGCCAAAAATAATGTCATCTACATACACAACAAGTATTAGCAATTTGTCATTTTCAATTTTTATATATAGATTGCTATCTGCTGAACCTTTTGAAAAACCTTGTTGATGAAGATATTTGTCCAACCGGTAGTACCAAGCCCTTGGGGCTTGTTTGAGACCATAGAGAGCCTTTTTCAATCGGCATACAAGATTTGGATCATTTCCAAGAATGAACCCATCTGGCTGTTCAATGTACACTTCTTCTTCCAAGTCTCCATTCAGAAAGGCTGATTTTACGTCCATTTGAAATACTTTGAAATTCTGAGAACTTGAGAGAGCAAGGAACATTCGGATGGCCTCAAGTCTTGCAACAGGAGCAAAAGTTTCTTCAAAGTCTATTCCTTCTTGCTGTGCATATCCTTTACAAACAAGTCTGGCTTTGTTTCTAATTACTTCTCCATTTTCATTCAATTTATTTTTGAAGACCCATTTTGTTCCGATAACATTCTTATCCTTTGGTCTAGGAACCAGCTCCCAAGTGTTGTTCTTTTCGATTTGCTCAAGTTCTTCATCCATTGCTTTCACCCAACATTCATCTTTGCATGCCTCTTTCACATTTTGTGGTTCAGTAGAGGAGAGTAATGCCAAATAACTTGAAGCTTCTGCAACTGTTCTTCTAGTTTGTATACCTGCTTCTTTCTGTCCCATGATCTGAGATTCTGGATGGTTCTTTTGAACATATCTGGATGGAGTCTTTTCTTCTATTCTTGTTCGTTCTTCTGCTTCTTCGTGAGGTTCTTCTTGAGATTCTTCTTGCGGTTCTTCTTCTTCATCATTCTGTCTTTGAGGGTGGCTTTCATCTTCTTCGATGTCTTCACGATGTATTTGCCTAGGAATGTATCCCTTCTCATCAACCACTACATCAATGCTGTCAACAATTTTGCCAAGTCTTTTATTGTAGCATTTGTATGCTTTGCTATGTGGAGAGTAGCCAAGAAGAATACCTTCATCTGCTCTAGGATCAAGTTTACCAAGCTGCTCCTCAGTATTCTTGATATAGCATTTGCTCCCAAAGATTTTGAAGTGCTTTACCGAAGGAGTTTTACCACTCCAGAGCTCATGAGGAGTTTGAGTGATGTTCACTCGGACATTTGTCTTGTTGAGAATAATAACCGCCACATGTGCAGCTTCACCCCAGAAGGTTGCAGGGGTTCCTGATTCATCAAGCATAGCACGAGCCATTTGCTGGATTGTTCTGTTCATTCTTTCAACTACTCCATTTTGCTGAGGAGTTCTAGCTGTAGAAAATTCTCTCCTTATCCCATGTTCATCACAGAAATCGAAAAATTCATTTGAAGTAAATTCCCCACCTCTGTCAGATCTGAGGCACTTAATTTTGTGACCTGATTCATTTTCAACCAAGGCTTTGAAGGATTTGAATTTTTCGAATGCTTCATCTTTGTGCTTCATAAGTCCTAACCAAACAAACCTGGAGAAATCGTCAATAAATAATATCAAGTATTCCTCTCCTCTAGGTGTTCTTTTTCTGAATGGTCCACATACATCTGTATGTACTAGCTCAAGAGGCATGCTGGCTGATCCTTCTTTCTCTGGAAAGTTAGTTCTGGTTTGTTTTCCAAACTGACATGATCTGCATATGGTGTTGTCAGGAATTTTGATATCTGGAAGATCGCGAACTGCCTGATATTTGCAAGCTTTCCTTATTTGTGAGAAGCTTAGATGTCCCAACCTTCGATGCCATAGCCAGTGCTCTTCATCCTTGCTTAGATAGCATTGTTGTTGTCCTTCATCAAATATGTATAGATTATTTGGAGTTCTTTTTCCTTTGAGAACAGTTTTACCTGTATCAAGATCACGAACAAGGCATCCATTTGATCTGAATATAACCTCGGTTCTTTGATCACACATCTGGCTGACACTTAGTAGATTATGCTTCAATCCATCAACAAACAAAACATTTCCAGCCTTAACATCTTCTTTTAAAGGAGCAATACCTTTTCCTTTTATAGTTGCAGGAGTATCATTTCCAAAAGAGACTTTCTTTCCCTTTTCTAAATTAGAATAAGACTCAAGTTTTTCTTTATCACCTGTCATATGCTTCGAACATCCACTGTCAATGTACCATAGATTTTCTTGTCCTTCTGCATAAAATGCTATCCCACATCTTTCTGTTTGAGGTTCCTTTATTCTCCATGTTTTGGTGCCTGAGGCTTGTTCCTTTTTCTGCTCTTGTACCTTTCTTTCCGGAAACCTGCTTCTGCATTCAAAGTCTTTATGTCCAAAATTATTGCAAATAGAACATTCAACTTCATTTTCAAGAGCTGAAAAGTTGTTATAGGTCCTTTTTGTAATCCCTGTCATACTTCTTTGTTTTTGAGCTTCCCTAGTCATGATTGTTTTATACGCAACACATTGAGCTGCTTTGTGACCAAAGTTATGGCAAGAAAAGCATTGTCCATTGAAGAAGCTTCTGCGATTATTGGATCTACCAGCCAACTGATTGTAATTTCTATTTTCATCTATTCTTGAACCAAATTGAGAAGATTTTACCTGTGGCTGGTTGTGGCTTTTGTTCACCCTTAAGCTGGATTGCCCCTGATAGTTTCTGTTTGACATTTGTCCCTGCTTTACCTGATGATCTTCCTTGTGCTCTTGCTCATTTCTTCTTGCTGCATCAAGATAACTTTTTGAAGTGGATGCTTGAGAAGTTTCTCCGTTATAGCCCAAACCTGTCTTATTTAGTGGAGACCGCTGCACACTGATAATCTCATCCAAAGTTTCAGATCCTTTGACAAACTTGAGATTAATAGTTTTTGTTTTCTCAATTTCTTTTCTAAGACCAACAATTTCACCTTCTAATTTTTCAAGATGTTTTTCCTTTTCATCAATTTGGAATTGTAGAGTATCAATAATCATGTTCTTTTCTTCTATGCATCTCTTGAGTCTAGTAATTTCATCATAAAGGTTATCCACATCTACAGCATCCTCATAATCATCATCTTCAAATGCCATTAACAACCTATATTTATTACCTTGTTCATCTTCATCACTGTTTGATAAGCCATCACTATCTTCATGGGTGTAGTAGCTTTTCTTATTTGCGCTTTGTTTCTTGTTCCATCTAACTGGTTCCTTTCCTTTATCCTTATAGGAGCATTTTGCAGCATAATGACCTACTCTTCCACAAGCAAAGCATTTGAAAGGTAGCTTACCTCTGAACCTTCCAGAACCTCTTTGAAGATTTCTGACAAAATTTGATTCTTCTTCCTCTTCTTCTGGATCATGGCTTGCTTCATAGTAATCTTCTTTGCCTGATGCTTTAAAAGCAGCCTCCCTTCTGTCTGATGGTCCTCCCTTTCTCATTTCATAAGCAGTTAGAATTCCATGTAGCTGAGACATAGTAAGAACACGGAGATTTTCTTTTTCTTCTATTGCAGATACTTTGGATTCAAACTTGGGGGATAATGATCTTAGAATCTTTTGAACTACTATGGACTCCTTTACTTCTTCACCCAAATTTTTCATACAATTAACAATCTCATCTACCCGAAGAAAATAATTAGCCACACTTTCATCATTATACATCTTGAGAGTCTCATATTGAATCCTGAGAGTTTGAAGTTTAGCTTGTTTTACCTGTTCATCTCCTTCATAGCTTGTGATCATTTTGTCCCATATTTCTTTTGCTGATTTGAAGTGCATTACCTTCATAAATTCAGTTTGGGATATACTTCCTAATAGAGTACTGACTGCTTTTGCATTTGTTTCATACTTCTTTTTCTCAGCTGGATCTGTAGGAGTAGCTGAAGGAAAAGCATAGCCTGTTTCTACAATGTCCCAAACTTCAGTACCAAGAGATTGAAGATATGCAGTAACTCTTACCTTCCAATAATTGAAGTTTGTCCCATCAAAAACTGGTGGCCTGATTGATGCTTCTCTCTCGTAGTTGCTCATGATGAACGATCTACCTTCAAGCGATCAAGCTTTTCTGAAGGACCTGCTCCGATACCAATTGTTGGAAATAATACTGAGAGGGGGGGTGAATCAGTATTATTAAGCAATTTACCAAATCTTCCTTATTTGATCTTTTGAATTATTCGTGCATATCAGTACCATAAAATAATGAGCTTGAATAAAGAAAATAGACAGTCACACCAAAGAACACAAGATGTAAGGTGGAAACCCAATGCGGGAGAAAACCACCTGCTGCAATATGTCTCTATCTTCTTTCAAGAAATTCTTTTACAATGATTTTGTACTGGTGCAGTCCTTTACCAGCACGCAGGCTGCAACCTGCAGAGAGCTACAACTCTCTCTCGTTTTCCAGTTTCTCCTGGAAGGGAGCTACAACCCCCTACTTCTTTTCATGAAGAATCAAATGATCAACAAGTATATAACAGATACAGTCCACTACAGATATCAGATCAGTAATTACAGAAATAACCCAGAACACCTTATGAACAGAAATATACAGTCAACAGATCATCTTAAGACAGGGACGCATATTTTCTTTCTGTGGCCTGCGACTGGACGCAGTCTACCCTCCGCTGTTCTGCGTGCAGACGCACTGTTCCTCTATGCTTTGCTGCGACCGGCGCACCCCGAAACACTATCGCGCCGCGTCTTTTTCTTCAGAGACGCACCCAATAACACAGTCGCGCCGCGTCCTTTGCCTCAGAGACGCACCTGAGCCTTTACTGTACTGCGTCCCGGCGCACTTGCCCTTCACTGGACCTGCGTCCCTTTAGATATAAAAGATATGAGGACTTCAGAACCAACCCAAACACTCAGATCCACAGATCTGATCATGCGCCATAGAGATCACAGTCCATTAGAAGATTCGCCCTCATAGATCTGGACTAGATCTCACCAAAAGATATTCAACCAAGATGATGCTTAATCCAAATGAACTCCTTTGCTTTATATAGGCAAGCTTCTCCCCAAAAAATGGAACAATACCACGAGCCGACACCATAGAAACACAAAACCGTCGACTAGATACCACGCAAGAAACCCCCACGTGCTTTTCTCTGCCTTGAAATGTGTGCACTGGGCGGACGCACCTCCTGAACGGCTGGCCGGCGTCCCTGGACGCGGGTTCTGTATGGTATACCTGCGGGGACGCACTTGCTGAACATATTTCCTGCGTCCTTCTTGATTTATCACCTGAATGGGTTTGCCATCAAGGACAACACCTGAATCATAATGCCAACAGCTCCACTAATGAAATTAATCATGAAGTATTTCAGCTGTGAGGGACGGTTATCCCACTTGTATGCTTATCACATCAGGCTGCTGATGCATTTCACTTGGGTACGGATGATGAACATTCCTTATTTCATATGTTGAAACATAGAGAGGATGACCACCATTGTGCAGCACAAGACCCCTCAGCTGCAACTTAACAGTGTTTATCATTTTGCTCTCATTAAGATTGTGGTGGTTCATCAGCTTGGTTTACAGGTCATCACCTGGGATGATTATATCTCTCGTGACTTCTTCAGAGCTTCACAAGGATCTTCAAAGGTTGGGCATCAGACAGGTGGACCTTCTCATTAGCATGAAGGCCATGATCCTCACACTGCTACTATACCGGTATTCATTACTTATCAGAGGGGCGCCAGTCAGTTATTTGCAGCAGCAAAGCGAGTGTTATCTCCACCTGGGGTGGAACGGGCCTCGTTTTCGACATCATCACCATAGGTATAGGACAAAGGCAAGAGGCCAATGCAAGATGAGGGGCCTTCAGATGAACGAGAGACCGACTTCATTCTCATTAAGGATGACGATACAGACATGGGCTCGCAAAGTGCCAACCTTAGAGATATCATCCAGGAGCAGCAAATGGAGATCAAAGCCTTGTCCCTCAACTTGGATAGGGCTAAGCGGAATATAAAATACTTGGAGCAAAGAAATAAGCAGCTTGAAGATCAGTAGGTGATTATGGAATTACAAAACATGAGGGAGAATTGTCAAGCTGCCCAAAGGAGGAGGATTGAATTCACTTCATTGGAACAAGAGATTAGTGATGATCGGGAATCTTGGCTCGAAAGAGTCAACATCCACTTAGAGGGATTGGTGGACAAGGCCGATAGGGACAAAGCATTGCTGAGACACATGGTTTTTCACTACATGGCACGGAACAAGGTTTGGAAGGCACAAATAAGGAATCTAAAGTCAAAATTAAAGAAGGCAATAAGGAAGCAAAAGAGGCAAAAGGAGCATGATCATCTTCAGATATTGGCCGAAGCCCCTTTAGCCTAGCATGACACTTGATAGAGAAGGTCTAGCCCAAATTTCAAGAAATTTCGAGAAATTTTTGGCATTTTGAAATTTTTTGCACTAAAAAACAGGTTTTGCCTCCCTATGCGTTGCGCCATGTGGCGCTCGCTTTTGCTAGAGGGCTCCAAATCCAAAAAACTTTGAATTTCTGAATTTTTTATGATAAATTATGATTTCTTGTGCATGGACAAGAAATTTGGGCAGGTTTTGAGCCCTCAAGGGGCCAAAAACACTCAAAAAATGACCTCACTGCCCCTATTTTGACACACAGGAAGTAGTCTTGGGAGATTGCAGTTTTGGAGGGGCAAATGACATCCGAATTCAAGAATTCCTCTTGGGATGGAAATTCGACAGGTAGGGCTTTCCAACAAGCTATCTTGGTCTCAATTTGGACTCCGGGAAGGGCATCAAATTCAGCTCCAAAGTGGCGTGACCCATAGAAAATCAGACGCGACGCATAGAGGATTTTTGCCTATTTTTCACTGTTCAGCTCAGAAATTCGCCTAGTTTTGACCAGTTTTGCTTTTTGATGTTACTCTTGATCTTTCATGATGTAATTTGATAACAATGATGTAATATTGGCACATTTTTAATTTTTCTAGAGGATTCATTCACTAAAAACTTAAAATTAAATGGATGAATCAGTTTCCTAGCATATAGGGGCAAGTCGTTTGATTGCCTAGATTTCAGTTCCTTGTTTAGAATTCGTTCAAACAGCTCCTAGAATGATGAGCTCGACCCCTAGAGGCATGGGCAGGAGTTAGGGTTGTCTATATCATGTAATTTCTCAGTCATTTTCAGGGTTGGATACTTGGGATTGCTTGGCACCATATTGTACATTTCATTTCTGCAATTTTGGCAAAGGAAACACCAGGGTTTTGCAGCACTTGTTGGGATCCTTGTGGCTCTGTGTTTTGATGGTGTGTTTCTTCATGTAATTGTAAGTTAATTGATGTTTTATGTATGCCATTTCCCTTCTTTTGCTTCTGAATTAAACAAGCTAAGTGACAAAGGTAGAATCCATGAGTTTGTTGTGCTCTGCCTGTAGTTTTGTTTAATTCTCAATGTTTTCTTCAGTTTGAGGAGGACTCTTGATACCTTCACGCCATCTTCAGCTCCTCAGCATTCTTTTCTATCCATTCATTTAATCTCAAGCATCAAAACTACTGCCTACCTTGCCCCAACCGGAACTCTGTGAAAATCTAGCCTCATCCCTAGACCCAAAATTTGCCTATCCCTTTTTCCAACAAAACCCTCAAAAACTCAAAACAAGTCCTTGCACTTCAAACCTAGCCTAAGATCAGTTGTTAAATCAGTCATCTCAAGCCCCATCAATTATCTTTCGATGATATTGACCCAGAGAGAGCCCTCTCCTATCCTCGTAAGGCTAGCTACGAGGTTAAGCGTGGTTTGATATGGACCTAGAACCTTTCCTTTTCAACCTGAGGCAAATCTAGGCTCTAACATAGTGGCGACTTCATTGGGGAAGAAAATAGTTTGCTTGTTGATGTAATTTTTTTTATAAGCTACAGACGGAGCCTGAAGTTATGCCAGGTAGCATTCGAAACACTTTTGCTTTGCATTAGCACAAGTAGATAAACGCTGCTTCAGTCAATCTCTGGTCTAGCTTGTAATCGTGACACTTGACTTGCAAATCACCCCAGTACATCTGAGAATTCTAAGCTTTTGGATGATAAGTTTAGAATTTGATAGGCTGAACAAGTTGTTTATGTCCCTTTGATTTCTTGAAATAATAACACACTGGCTTCCAGAAGACATACCAGAGCAAATCTAGATCCTGATCCTCCTCCTGTCTACGAAAATCCTAACCTTATTCCAAGAATCGTTCGCCAAGGAAGTTCTATCATTCCTGTGTTCAAAGCTCAGTCGTGTCCTGTTGATTTTGAGTATCTTGAGGATCAAGAATTTGATGAGCAGTTTGAGTTGTCTCTATTTGAAACCAAATCTGAAAGTGTTGTCGCTTCCACTATCTTAAATCCTAAGTTTGTTCGAAATCTTGAAACTGAAAGTGCTAATAAATCCATTGATGATTACATTTTGAACTAGCTCCAGACTTCAATTACAGCTTCTAATATTGCTGATTTCTTAGAGACTTCTTCTGCAATCCTTGGGTCATCCACAATTGCGTCTAGTTCAAGAATTCCCACCGAACCTCCCTTCATTCCCACCCTTCCCCCGCAGCCTACTATTTCTGATCAAAAATCTGCAGTCATATCGCCTCCATCTACTCCTTCTACTCCTAAAATACCCAAGATTGTTTCACCTCTGCATACACCTCCTCATACACCTCACACATCAGCTGCACCCACTCCCCCAACTTCACCAAGACCAGTTGCAAATCCACCAAGAGCAATGGCTGCTCATTTTTCACCTCTCGCGCTGCCTCAAGTTTTGGATGACATGCCCGTAGATTATCAGAGTAAAATTCCTTTGTTTGATGGCACTCCTCATGGTACCACAGCTCCGCAACATGTGGATAGGATGACAGATTTCTTTGATCTCCATGAGATTGATGCAGAAAACGTGACCATGAGATTATTCGTGCAAAATTTCGGTGGTGAGGTAAGAAAATGGTTCAGAGCTTTGGCAGCTAGAAGTATTCCCACATTAGAGGAGCTTCAAAGACAGTTCTTGGATCACTAGGAAGTAAAGAAAGATCCTCTTCAAATCTCTTCTGAATATACCAAGATCAAGTGGAATGTCAGTGGGTCTGTGCAAGACTATTGTATTAGATTCAATGCAGTTTATAATGCAATTCCTGCTGATTTAAGACCATCTAGAAAGTCATCTTTGCTTAAGTTTCCGGATGGTTTTGATCTGGACATGGCTTATCAATTAAGAGAGAGAGATCTAGCTACCTTAGAAGAAATGCAAAAAATTTCCGTTAGTGTTGAGGCAAATTTGAATGACAAGAGAGCTAGATTGAAAGCCAAGAAGAGAGTCTCAATAAAGGAAGAAGCTTCTACCTCAGATCAAGTGCTCCGCAAAGTAGAAAAGATGATTGAAATGTTAACACTTGATAAGCCTGAACCGAAGATACGGAATCCTAATTTCCGTGGCCAGCAGCAACCTCAATTTAGGATCAAACAGTGTGAGCAGCAAGCACAAGAACCAGCATCACAACAACAGCAAGTAAAGGCCCCTCTTCAGCAGAATTTTGTTGGTCCCGAATCTGATGATGAAGACAATGTAGTAGGAGAAGAAAATCACTTCTTTACACCTAATGGTATGCCCACCTTTATCACTGAAGATGATGAGTATGCAGAAAGTTCAACTGTACAGAAGGATGCAGATTTTATCTTGGAAAATGACACAACTCTTGAAGAGGAGTCAGATGAGTATCAAAGAGGTTATATGCATGCTTTGTCCACCCAGCAATGTCAGTATTCGCTTAGAAATATAAATGTCCCCATCAATCTAATCCAGAAGAGAACGGAAGTTCCAGCATCTAGGAATGATCCACCTGTTGTACCAAATAAAGGAAAAGAAATTACTAACCCTACTCCTAGCAAGTCTCCACCAGCAAAAGAAAGAGTGAATCAGCCAATTGTATCAAAAGATAAAGCTGAAAGGAAAGATGTTCCAGCCAAAGAGGTAGAAAAGACTTCTGCTTTTAGTTTAGAAAATGAAATTTCTAAATTGAAGGTATCCATTCCCTTGACTGAACTAATGAGGAACAACAGTTATAGAGGTCAAGTCTCTAAAATTTTGAATTTTGACCCAATGTCTGATATGGTGAGTGTGGAAGATGATCAACCTGAACTGATTTTTGGACCGGCATTAAATGGTGAGTCTCCAAACAGCGATGTGCCTCCTTTTCACATCAGTCTGAGATTGAATGAATTTGTGTTGCATAATGTTATGTTTGACTCCAGCGCTTCCCACAATCTTATGTCGAAGGCTATCATGGAGAAGTTGGGTTTGGACATCACTAGGAAATACCATGATCTTTATTCATTTGATTCAAGCAGGGTGAGATGTATTGGGCTTACTAAAGACTTGGTTGTAAGTTTGGATCAGATTCCAACGAAGAATGTCTTGATGGATGTTGTGGTGACAGACATTCCTCCCAGGTTTGGTATGCTTCTTTCCAGGTCTTGGGGAGCAAAATTGCAAGGGACATTACAACTAGATTTCTCCTATGCAACGATTCCTGTGTTTGGCCAAATGAGAAAACTTTATCGGGAACAAAAAATGAAATACATGATTACAAGCAAGGAAAACCCAATTAATCATCTGATTAATTATATACATACAGATTTAGAGTCTTTTGTTTTGTATTCAAATAGTTTCAATGATATTGATAGTCAGTTAGTTGTAGCAGATGACATTTCAAACATGCAGAAAATTTCAGAGAAGTTTTGAAGAAAGGAATGCAAGAACCGGACAATATCATTCAGCAATCAGAAAATGATAATGGACAGCAAGCAGAAAAAATACAGCAAACAGAGTTTCAGCACATAGAAGAAGAGGAAGATGGTCTGTGGACCATCGATTTTGATGGAGTAGTGGGAAATGATGGTGCTGGAATTGGTATTTAGGTACGCAGTCCTTTTTCAGCTCCGAACAAAGTGCCTAGTAATGTGCGGGTATGTTCTTACAAGCTTGCTTTTGATTGCTCAAACAATGAGGCTGAGTACGAAGTTTTGATTGCTGGCCTAAAAATTCTAAGAAAGCTGAATGCTAAGAGGATTGTTGTATATGGCGACTCCGAATTGGTGATTAAGCAAGTAAAAGGCGAATATCAAGCAAAGCATCCTCGAATGCGAGCATACCGAAATGTTGTTCTAGATATCCTGAAGCTGTTTTCAGATTATACCTTGACGTGTGTGCCTCGTATACAAAATAGTATTGCAGATGCACTTGCTAAGGTAGCGAGTAATTTGAAGACTCCTATGAACTCAAGTAACAAATTCGAAATCCATGTGAAACATCGTCCGACTATCCCAGACAATTAGAGATATTGGCAAGTTTTCCAAGATGATGAGGAGATTGATTATTTTCTACAAAACAAAGGTAAGTTCAAAGATACCTCAATTGATGTAGAACATGATGATGGTAAAGATGATGTGCAAATCAATCAAATGGAAGTGTTGCAGCTCAAGGATAATGTTATTCCTAAAGGCTTGATACCTTTAGAAGAACACTTTGATCATGATGACATAGCTCGCAAACCAACATTGCAGCCAATAGAGAAGGGAGTTGAAGAGGTGAATATTGGAACAGCTAAACATCCGAAGATGGTAAAACTTTCCAAAGCATTGCCATAAAAGGTAAAGGCTAAATATATCAGTTTGTTGTCGTCCTTTGTTGATGTGTTTTCTTGGGACTATTCCGACTTGAAGACATATGATACCAATATAATTCAGCACACTATTCTTATTAAGCCTAATCAGAAACCTTTTAGACAGAAATTAAGAAGGCTTAGTCCAAAATTGCTGCCATCAATTGAGAAGGAGGTAAACAGGTTGTACAAATCAAGAAACATCGTTCCCATCAGATTTTCTGATTGGATTTCTAATTTGGTGCCTGTACGAAAGAAGACAGGTGAGATTCGTTTGTGCATTGATTTTAGGAATCTCAATAAAGTTTCATTAAAGGATAATTATCCACTACCAAAAATGGATCACATACTTCAACGAGTAGTTGGAGCATCTCATATGTCACTACTCGATGGTTATTCTGGATATAACCAAATTTTAGTCCATGAAGACGACTGAGACAAAACAGCGTTCACCACTCCGTGGGGGACTTTTCATTACGCTAAAATGCCTTTCGATTTGAAGAACGCAGGTGCCACATTTCAGTGGGCAATGGATATGGCTTTTGCAAATGAGAAGGATGTATTTTTGGTGGTGTACCTTCATGATTTGATGGTGTTTTCCAATTCAGATGAAGAACGCATGTATCATTTGGAAATTGTCTTTCCAAAGTGCAGAAAATATGGTGTGTTGCTGAATCCGAAGAAGAGCTTGTTTTCCATGGATGAGGGCAAACTACTTGGACACATTATCTCAAAAGATGGCATTCGTATTGATCCAGCAAGTGTAGAAGCGATTCAACAAATTGACCTTCCCTGGAACAAGAAGGAGATTCAATCATTTAATGGTAAGATGATTTTTTTACGCCGCTTTGTGCCTAATCTTGTTGAACACCTAAGAGAGATTACAAACATGCTTAAAAAGGACAGCCAAGTGAAGTGGACGAAAGAGGCTGTAAAATCTTTCAATCTAGTAAAATTTTCTCTTTCTTCAGCTTCGGTTCTAATCAGCCTGGATTACACTCAGGATTTTATACCCTTTTCATTTGCTTCAGAGCATACTATGGCAGCTGTATTAATGCAGAAAAAAGATGAGCATGAAAGACCAATTGCTTTCTTTAGCCGAACTATAAGAGATGTTGCTTTAAAGTACAACATCATTGAAAAGCAAGCCCTTGCACTTGTGAAAGCATTGAAAGATTTTCGCATATATATTTTGCATTCCCATATTTTGGCTTATGTTCCTAACGCTACTGTCAAAGATATTTTGGTACAAATAGATCCAGAAGGAAGACGAGGCAAGTGGATTGCAGATTTGCTGGAGTATGATGTGGAGATAAAGCCCACAAAGCTTGTTAAAGGAAAGGGATTGGCAAGGTTAATGGCTAAATCAAATCTGCACGTCTTAGACATAAATTTGATTGCTGCCACATCCGATGAAAATGAGGAAGGTCCGTCAATTCAGGTATCTGAAATCTTTGTTCTTTCTCCGTGGTATTCAGATATCATATATGTGCTTCAGAATTTGTCCCCACCACTTGGTATGGCTAGAAACAAAGCTAGAACTCTTAAGTTAAAGGCTGCTAAGTTTTGTATTTTGAATTCTACACTTTATTGGAAAGATCTCGATGGTGTTTTGTTGAATTGT
The DNA here is from genome assembly GCA_031772625.1 of Pinus tabuliformis. Lineage (NCBI taxonomy): Eukaryota > Viridiplantae > Streptophyta > Pinopsida > Pinales > Pinaceae > Pinus > Pinus tabuliformis. Next base: position 1,074,914,643 of record CM062816.1, read on the forward strand.
TTGGTGGAAGAAGAAGCGAAGCAGGTCATGGAAGATTTCCATAAAGGAGATTATGGTGGTCACTTTTTTTGGAAAACAATGGCAAATAAAATTATGAGATCCGGATACTATTGGCCGACATTGTTTGCTGATGTATATAAGGCTGTCAAGAGCTGTCATAACTGTCAGATTTTTGAAGGAAGGCAAAAATTACAGCCTTTGCCGCTTAAGCCCATTGAGGTGAGTGCCCCTTTTCAGCAGTGGGGGTTGGATTTCATTGGTGAAATTCATCCTGCTTCTTCAGGTCAGCATAGATGGATCCTCACGGCGACAGATTATTTCACGAAATGGATCGAAGCAATTCCCACTAGACAAGCTATGGATGTGGTAATAATTTCATTCCTTGAGAATAATATTTTGTCTTGTTTTGGTTCCCCGAATAAGTTAATCACTGATAATGCAGCAGCTTTCAAATCAAAAAGGATGGTTGACTTTTGTCATAAATATCACATTACTTTAGGGCACTCAACCACTTATCATCCACAAGGAAATGGATTGGCGGAGTCTTCCAACAAATCTTTAGCTAACATCATTTAAAAGGTGCTGGAAATAAACAAGAAGAGTTGGCATAAGAAGTTGGTCCATGCACTTTGGGCAGATCGAGTGAGTCAAAAGAAATCCATTGGTATGTTCCCCTTTGAGCTAGTTTATGGAGTTGATACAGTGTTTCCTACCTCTCTGGCAGCTTCGGTAGTCAAACTTCTTGAGGAGGCTAGTAGTGAAGATGATCAAATGTAGAGAAGACTAAATCAAATGATCCATTTGTAGCAAACACGGGAAGAATTTTTTCAAAACACATTCAAGTTGCAGGAGAGAATTAAGAAAATTTATGACACAAAAGCAAAGGCGGACAAATTTTAGTTGGATGATGTGGTGCTGAAGTGGGATGCAAGGAATGATCAAAAGGGCAAGCACGGTAAGTGTGAAAATCTCTGGAAAGGTCCCTTTAAGATTGCAACATATCAGGGTCAGAATGCCTTTCTTCTGAAGGAGATGAACGGGGAAGATTGTCCAAGAGGCCCGGTCAATGGTCGGCTGCTCAAGCGGTATCATTTCTGAGAAATTTTCTGCTGCTTACATTGTCATTGTATATACCATTTTAATTTTAGTTTCATTGCAAGAGTGTGCTGTGATCTTTTCTTCAGTTTGGGGCCCGAAATGAAGGCTATAATCATGAAGGATGGTTTCAGGTTTGGTTTGAGTTTGTCAAGTCATACTTTGAGTCATTTTAAGTTCAAAATTGAGTCAGTTTGAGTCAAGTTTCAGTAAATAAATTGAGTCAAAAGTTTTGTGTGGATTTCTCGAAATAATGGACTCCAAAGCCCAATGGATGAAGGCACTACCTACTCTCCCAGAAGTCTATAGTTCTTGGCACCTCTAAGGAGCTACCATCCCCATTGGAGCCAATGTTAGAGTCGATCTGTTCAGCCCTCCGTCAGAGATCAAAACCTCTTTTGTTGCATTTCATTTTAGGTCTCCCATTCTGCTCGATCACCTGCATTCCATCTAGGAGCATCGATCCTCTAACGGAAGGGTCTTGTCCCCATACTTCACTCATGTCATTCACCTGTTGGTTGATGTCTATTCATAAAAAAAGCATATACAGTCTTCTTCTCACCAAAGTTGCAAAAGTTGTCTTTAGGGTTTTAGTGTCAAGTAGGTCTAGGGTTTCATTAGGGTTATGTCAATAAATGCTTCAAAGTGTTCGATAATCACCAACAGGCCATGGGGATGTTCTATCACCAATAAATTTTGTTAATAACTATCTGAAAATGTGTTTTTCCTCAAAACTCTGTTTTGAAGAAAAAACAGAGTATTTCGCTTTATTTGTACAAAATCATGTAAATTTTGTTCTCTTCATTGTAAATTCCTTCACCTGCACCCTGGTTCCTTTCCTTAGCCTAAGAAGCTCCAACACCTGCAAAAAGAAACAAATTTCAACTCATTTAGTTCATCAACATGCCAAAAAAGTGAAAAAAGTCCAAAAACAGGGGTTGAAATAAAAGTTATTTGCCAAACATTATTAAAGTGGGTTTCATGAGCTAAAATCTTAAAATCTCTTGATTTATAAGCTATTCCTTCATGTCATAAGCCCATTTGCAAAGGAGAAGCAAGATTGATCAGATTTGGTAAGCAAGTGAGGATATTGGGAAAAAATCGTTGTAACTTGCCGGCGTAGCGCATTGAGTAGGAAGCGCAGTGCACTGGGGAGGCGTGGCGCACTGGGAGAAAATGTGCAGTTCATTTTTACACGGGCGCGTCTCACTGGGAAGGCACAGTGCATTGGGCATTTTGCATGGCACATACAGCTGAGCGGCCCGAAAATTTCCATAACAATCTCCAATTGCCAAAATCGCATATATTCTCTTGGTTTCAAGTAGGTTGAGCTCCACTTTTGTTGTTCATCCATCCAAGTTTAAGTATTATATTATCATAATTGATATGGTGAATGGCTAAACAAATAATCAAACCCTACCATGTCAAAATCCTCAACATGAAGATTGCTACCTAGGGTTTAACAATTTACTTGCTATCAAGTCTATCCTCTTTCCATCATTCCCTTATGTCCCTGCATTCCATTTCTCCCTTATTTTCATCATTCCTAAGTTTCCCTACCCTCTAAAATCACTAAACCCCTATCCCAAATTCCCTTTCCCAAATTTCCAAATGTAAAACCCTAAACCCTAATCCCATACATAAAATCCCAAACTATCCCATATTTCCCTAATTACTTCTATCCCAATAGTCCCAAATTTCCCACTAGTTTTCTCCTCTCCTAACAGTCCCTTGTTTCATTGTTTTCCCCTTGGTGGCAGAGGTCAAGTCCAACACAAAAAGCAGTCCAACACAGTTTTCATAAATCAGCAATCAGTTTTCACCAAGGAACTTTGTACAATAGTCATGTCATCCGGTCATTCATATGATTATGAAATTGAGACCCAAAGCGACTCACCCATGGAGGAACATGCACCCTGGAGGCCTCATAGAGGTGGCAGACATATTAGAGAATAACCAACCACCCTTACTGAATTACAGGCCTGCCCTCTTGCCATCTCCTGTTTTCAGCATCAGTCATGTTATGAGTTTTGTGAGAAGGTTTCTAATGTTCAATTTCATCATGAGTTGGCTCGTCTGTTTGTACTGCATTTACATGGTGATCAGTCCACTTTAGCTGGTGTCACTTTCACACTAACACCATATTCCATTTCATTAGCAACCGGCATACCAAACATTGGAGAACCATGGAACAAGAGGCAGAAGATTGACTAGCAGCATTATGAGCCATATATTAAACCTGGCTTCTTGAGGCAGCTCAAGAGAGTGTTTCCATTCTGATATCTTAAAGATGAATATGCTCCACTAATGAAATTAATCATGAAGTATTTCAGCTGTGAGGGACGGTCCTCCTGCTTGTATGCTTATCACATCAGGCTGCTGATGCATTTCACTTGGGTATGGATGATGAACATTCCATATTTCATATGTCGAAACATAGAGAGGATGACCACCCTTGTGCAGCACAAGACCCCTCAGCTGCAACTTAACAATGTTTATCATTTTTCCCTCATTAAGATTGTGGTGGTTCATCAGCTTGCATTACAAGGCATCACTTGGGATGATTTTATCTCTCGTGACTTCTTTAGAGCTTCACAAGGAAATTCAGAGGTTGGGCACCAGACAGGTGGACTTTCTCATCAGCATGAAGGCCATGATCCTCACATTGCTACTATATCGGTATTCATTACTTATCAGAGGGGCACCAGACAGTTATTTGCAGCAGCAAAGTGAGTGTTATCTCCACCTGGGGTGGAAGGAGCCTCGTTTCTGACATCAGCACCATAGGTACAGGACAAAGGCCAGAGGCCAATGCAGGATGAGGGGCCTTCAGGTGAACGAGAGAACGAATTCATTCTCACTCAGGATGACGATACAGACATGGGCTCGCAAAGTGCCAAGCTTAGAGATATCATCCAGGAGCAGCAGATAGAGATCAAAGCCTTGTCCCTCAACTTGGAGAGGGCTAAGTGGAATATAAAATACTTCGAATAAAGGAATAAGCAGCTTGAAGATCAGCAGGTGATTATGGAATTACAAAACATCGGGGAGAATCGTCAAGCTGCCCAAAGGAGGAGGATTGAATTCACTTCATTGGAGCAAGAGATTAGTGATGATCAGGAGTCTTGGCTCGAAAGAGTCAACATCCACTTAGAGGGACTGCTGGACAAGGCCGATAGGGACAAAGCATTGCTGAGACACATGGATTTTCACTACATGGCACGGAACAAGGTTTGCAAGGCACGAATAAGGAATCTAAAGGCAAAATTAAAGAAGGCAATAAGGAAGCAAAAGATGAAAAAGGAGCATGATCATCTTCAGATATTGGCCGAAGCCTCTTTAGCCTAGCATGACACTTGATAGAGAAGTTCCAGCCCAAATTTCAAGAAATTTGGAGCAATTTTTGGCATTTTGAAATTTTTTGCACTAAAAAACAGGTTTTGCCTCCCTATGCGCCGCGCCACGTGGCGCTCGCTTTTTCTAGAGGGCTCCAAATCCAAAAAAAATTGCATTTCTTGATTTGTTATGATAAATTATGATTTCTTGTGCATGGCCAAGAAATTTGGGCAGGTTTTGATCCCTCAAGGGGCCGAAAACACTCAAAAAATGACCTCACTGCCCCTATTTTGACATACAAGAAGCAGTCTTGGGAGATTGAAGTTTTGGAGGGGAAATGACATCCAAATTCAGAAATCCCACTTGGGCGGGAAAGCAGACAGGTGAGATTTCCAACAAGCTATCTTGGGCTCAATTTGGACTCCATTAAGGGCCTCAAATTCAGCTCCAAAGTGGCGCGACGCATAGAAAATCAGGCACGATGCATAGAGGATTTGTGCCTATTTTTCACCGTTCATCTCAGAAATTTGCACAGTTTTGACCAGTTTTGCTTTTTGATGTTACTCTTGATCTTTCATGATGTAATTTGATAACCATGATGTAATATTGGCACATTTTTACTTGTTCTAGAGGATTCATTCACTAAAAAGTGAAAATTAAATGAATGAATGAGTTTCCTAGCATATAGGGGCAAGTTGTTTGACTGCCTAGATTTCAGTTCCTTGTTTAGAATTGGTTCAAACAGCTCCTAGAATGATGAGCTCGACCCCTAGAGTCATGGGAAGGAGTTAGGCTTGTCTATATCATGTAATTTCTCAGTCATTTTCAAGGTTGGATACTTGGGATTGCTTGGCACCCTATTGTACATTTCATTTCTGCAATCTTGGCAAAGGAAACACCAGGGATTTGCAGCACTTGTTGGGATCCTTGTGGCTTTGTGTTTTGATGGTGTGTTTCTTCATGTAATTGTAAATTCATTTATGTTTTATGCATGCCATTTCCCTTCTTTTGCTTCTGAATTAAACAAGTTAAGTGACAAAGTTAGAATCCATGAGTTTGTTGTGCTCTGCCTATAGTTTTGTTTAATTCTCAATGTTTTCTTCAGTTTGAGGAGGATTCTTGATACCTTCATGCCCTCTTCAGATCCTCATTAGTCTTTTCTATCCATTAAATTTCATTTAATCTTAAGCATCAAAACTACTACCTACCTTTCCCCAACCAGAACTCTGCGAAAATCTGGCCTCATCCTCGGACCCAAAATTTGCCTATCCCTTTTTCCAACAAAACCCTCAAAAACTCAAAACAAATCCTTGCGCTTCATACCTAGCCTAATATCAGTTGTTAAATCAGTCATCTCAAGCCCCATTGATTATCTTTCACTGAGATTGACACGGAGAGAGCCCTCTCTTGTCCTCGTAGGGCTAGCTATGAGGCTGAGCATGGTTTGATGTGGACCTAGAACCTTGCCTTTTCAGCCTGAGGAAAATATAGGCTCTAGCAGGGAGGAAAAGTCCCCCCCACACCTCCCCACATGGAGATGTGTACAGTCTTCCTGGGGTATACATCCAGTTGAAACAAAGACCTCTGAATCGGGAAAATAATCAAGCTCCACACCCAACAAGTAGTCATAGAGGACTAATATTCTTTAAGGACAGGGAATCCAAGATAAGAATAGTCCTGGTGGAACATACTCTGAGAGAACCTGATGGGGTATGTTTCATGAGAGATAATGATGAGGGTGTCTATAAATCATTTGTCTTGCTAGAATTTTTCTTTGACCTTGTCGGGATATAGAGTTGTTAGTCAAGGCCTTTCAATGTGACAATGTTGAATGATATGATATTATACACATGGGTTACCAATCTGAATCTTCTTATGTGAATTATTCAAATTGAGAATGTCCAAGCACCTTAAATGGATTATGAATACCTCCCTTCTTAAGAGTGTTATGTGGGATTTATGACTGTGAACATAAATATCTCCCCTAGGTTTGGTGGCTAACCTAGAACAACTGAATGAAAAAGGACCCAATGTTTTCCTTAAAGTAAGTAGATGAGGGGAAGAAACCTACTTGGAATATGTTGTATTTTTCACTCCTTTTGCTTGAATGCTCCAATCCTAGCTCCAGCTGCGAAAATTAGAACCTGCTTAGATGGACAACACAAGCCAAGAAACTACGAGATCTAAGTAGCATCATCTATCTACTTTACTCAATAGATGAACATGGTATTGAAATAACGAAATCAAATATAGGAAAACAAAAGAACTCTTTGTGTTGATATAAATGGAGTGATTTACAACCATAAATAGGTGTCGATATTATAGAAGAGCTCCTCTAAATTGTTGACTTGTCCTTCCTTTATCATAAAGTGTACCTCCAATCTTCCTAAATGCATGAAAGGATAACTATTACAACAACACCATAAGGGTAGAATCACGCTCCAAAATTGAACCCCTTACATACGGAAGGATATATAAATATAGAGGACTGAGATAAGTTGGGAGTTATTATCCTTTTACCAATATTGGGATTGAGAACCACTCTTGATCGGAGGATGATATCTAAGGGATGGAAAATCCAAGGTAGGATAGGACCAGATTCGAAATTTTTATCTGAGGTAAATGGTTACAACAGATCTTGGAAGCTTCTAGAAATGGAGGCTTTGGGATTCTCTCTCTTTTCCCACATTTCTAGAACCAACGCAGGTGCAAGGATAGAAACCTATAGGTTATCAACGCAGACCACAGTGGAGAAACCTGTAGGAAAAATTGTTCATCAAGAGGCTAGGGAGCATTGGTCCTAAAACTGGCTTAGATGATGCAATTCAGGGTAGAAACTGTGGGGAATGAGAAAGTCATGCATAGGGATTTGTGCAATAATGATGTAAAGGGGGAATAGGGTGTTGATTGATCCCATTAGGAGGTTGATTAATCATGTGTCACAAAATAGCCTATAACATAGTGCCCCCTATAATGCAAAGTTAGAGATTATGAATGATGAATGAAGTGCTTTACCTTGTGATGAGTCGGGAACAAGGACAACTAGCGAGCTTTATATTCTGTTATAATACATTTACATCATGATATCCTTTTACTGATGGAGGGATACCCATACTCAGCACATATGCTAATATTACATTTTCAATGATCAAAACACATGTCCACTGATGACTGATGGTGGACCCATGAATGTATGGCTGTCAGTATGATCATAGCCATCATACATGGTGATCTTTGTATAATACTAAAATCACGGCTCGGATGGTGGAAACTAGATTTGGGGTCTTCTATCTCGTCCACACGACCAACCAACATATGATTCTAACCATGTGAATCAATGAGATGAAGTCAAACATGGTAGACACCATATCATTACCGGCCAATGATGTAAGTTGCTAACAGATGTGAGAGAAACCACTGGTGATGTTAATGTCTCTCAAGGTACTCAATTAAAATATGTATGGTCTGAATAAATGAGTCAATGTCAAACACCATACATAATATTTCAATCAAAGGCCAATGATGTAAACCTGTCGCCAAGAGTGAGGACACTTTCCATTGTGTATGCAAGCACCAAGGTACCAAGGGGTGTTTCTAAGTCAACTTCCTAGATAATGTGTTGATGCTGACAAGAAGTGACCCATCGTAGGAGGGCCTTGATGTATCCCCCATCAATGACACGGAAAAGGTATCATGATTTAGACAGAATGATTAGAATAATGTTGATATGGAACTAGATCGGGAAAGTAAAACATGGAATGAATGCTGAAGAGTATTGTAATGGATATTAACTAAATGACTTCTCTTGAAGATAGTGGAGACACTGAAATGGAGTTGGCAGCATTGACCCAAAACCAAAATGGAGGTTCTGTGAAGGTATGATGAATCGAATGACATGCATATTTGTCAACCCAACATCCACAAAGATGAAGTGGAAGAGTGTCGTATTCAAGAGCGACTCTCTTCCATTAAAAAAATGGTGTACCATGTTTTCCCAATTTCCCCAACCATACTGGTCAATACCTCTTTATTTTTTAACAAGCTTGAGGAGGATAACATATGCTTGATCTGTAAGTCCATCCTTCAAATGAATCCCTCCATGTATATTTAACAAACCCTGAGAAGGAGTGGTTTGGCCTTGTCATGTTCAACAAGTCCATCGTTGTTTGATGTCTTATCAACTCGAGCAAAGGTAAAACTCAACCTCTTTCTCATATTTAGAGAGTTGGAAAAAGAGGCGAAAAAGAAAACTTGAGATGTCCCTTTTCGTAAGTAGTCCCTTAGGTCCAAAAAGGTATAAAACAATACCCAAGATAACCTCTTAGCCATATTCAATTAAGGTATTCCTTTTTCGAAGTTAGTCTATCTCAGTTAGAAAAGGGTTAAACTTATACTGAGTAGAAGTCTTTTCATTTAATTTTACAAGTTCGAAAAGACAAGTGCTTAGAAATATTTTCATGTTTTGGGAGTCTGAAAAGAGTTGAAAGAGGACTCCAATGGGTTCCTTTTTGGTAGGTTTAAAGAGCCCAAAAAAGATTATACCCTTTGCTCAAAATCACCTGTATAAAGCAAAACAAAATCTGTTAACAGTTGTCAACATGCTCAGAGCCACACAGAAAGGATTAAACATACCTGTTTCATTGTAAAAATGAATCATCACTAGGTCAAAACATTAAATATGAATAAAATAATGAATAATATGACCATATATACTCAAAATGTCTATTCATTTTTACCGTTTCACATTTACCTTTAACAGTGAGAGTTCCGGTTACTTTTTCCCCTGATCTTATGCAGTTGATTATAGCCAATCCAATGGATGGTTTTTAGTGTCGTCACTTCTAGTTATGAGCTAAAACCTTTATATTTCTTTCAGTGGTTCCATTATGTGATTTCAAGAAAAATTTCTAGTTTTTTTAGGGCCCTAAGGTATCAAAAATTTTCCCTAGGACCAATGCAGGCCCAGTGCGTCGAAAAGTGTGTTGCACCTACAGATCCATGCACTGCAGGCAAAGGTTCAACATTATGGTTTTCTCTTATGGGGTGCGTTAGGTGAAAATATAAAGCTTGTTTATCAATTTTCCCTCAAAATTTGACAAGTTTTTTGCATGAAAATGATCCTGATGAATCTCTTGTTGTTGTTTCAAAATTTCGTCAGTTTTTGGGGATGGAATCACCCCAAGGCATGTTTTAGGGCTCAAAGCCCAAGTTTTGACCCGATATTGTTGTAAAGACTCCGCGAATTGCGAGTGCGGAGCACGAAATGTATGATAGAGTCATAGGGTTGTCCGCCCTAGTCTTGTAATGTAATTCTGGCCTATCCATGGCCCGCGGACCATGGGATTGTATAAATAAGCGAGGCTCTAAGTGTAAAGAAAAGGGATACCAAAGTAGAAGAGAAGAGTAAGAGTCTAAGTGTCTAAGTGGGTCTTGGGTCATAGAGTAGGAGAAGGCTCTGCAGCTGAGTGTGCGGACCCCTGCAGCTAAGTGCGCACGGTGGAGTTGAGTCTATAACCGAGGAAGAAAATAGTAAAGAGAAGTTTTATCTTAACTCTATGTATCTATTCTTGGGTTATTTCATGTTTGATATAAATTGCAAATATACTGTTTATTTACTCTGCACACCTGTATGAATGATTTATATTGCTAAGTATACTTTAATGCATACAAGTAGGCTAAGCTAATCAACTAACAGTGGAATACTAGTAAGGACTTTGGTAATAACATCGTTCAGCCCCTAAGTAGGGTTGCACGAAGGCAGCATCTCAGGTTGCGAGGTACGGGTAAGTGTGCGTAGCGACGTGCATGCAGGGTCGAACCGCGGACCACTTGAACTCATCAGACATCTCCAGAGTGTGGAAACCTGGTTGTAGCACCCTCCCATACTACTTCAAGTGAGACCTCAAGCCGCGCTCCGTGGATTGTTGCTGAAAGGGCCAATAGTACTGGGATTTGTTTGGATAAATCACCTCTGAACCTGGGTCAAGCCCAAACAAGCCAACAAATGGTTCTGTTGTCGGGACTGGGATCTGTATAATGGATGTTTGATGTCGTGTCACTAGAATCCGACAAAGAAATAAATTGAAGAGTGTTTGGATAGGAAAATTCACAAGTTCACGGTGCAGGAAAACATCATTCTGCGAGTATCGAAGGAAAAGTAGTTAGAGCGCTACTTATATATGGAAATCCATGAAATTTTCTTTGCATCATTCCCCTTTGAGTTGTATGAGTGGATCACGAAGCTAGCAAACATTCAAGGAAGGTGTAGGCTCAACAAACCTATTGTGTGGACTCCAGAGTTTTTGCACAAACTAGAAGCATTGGAAGATAAGATCGCGCACACTATGGGCCATTAGATCAATCGAATTATAGGAGGGTTTATCACCGAGTTCGCGGTAGATACTTCAGTCCGCCACAACGAGGTTGAACGACACTTCCTCAAAGGACCGTGAGGTAAGTACGTTAAATCTTTGAACACTTGGATTAATAAGCTATTGTTTGAAAAGCAGATTATGAAAATAAATTATTGTTTGGGGCTACGCGAAGTGGGAGGATCTACAGAAACGAAGGTAGCGTAGAGATAGAAACTAACCCATTGGTTTCACATCTGCAAGAAAGCAAGAAAGAGCTCGTGAAGGTTTCACCAAGAATTGCAATTAGTCTGATAACGAAGTGAATTCCGCGCATACCACCTCCACCTACACCACCACCAGTTTCACCCTCTTCACCCCCATCTCTGCCCACACCACCTCCACCACCACCACAGTTCAATATGGCGAGTGCAATAAAGTTGCCGATGTTCAAACGAGTAGGGAAGGAAGTTCCGGACCAATTTTGGTTCATGGTAAAGGCTGTATCGGAAGCACAAGGAGTCATCGATGACAATATAAAGAAGGCAACACTGCTAAGCACGTTGCAGGATCGCACACTGATGTGGTAAATTAAGCATTCTAATGATAATCCAAACGTGGGGATCGCGGATATCCAAGCTGCACTAAACGGGGATTTTAGCAGGCCAAAATCGGAGACATAGTCGATTATCAAGTTTAAGGAAATCATGATGCTTCTAGGCGAGACCCCCTGGGAACTGGATTAGAGACTAAAGGGTATGATTCACGAAGCCAACATGACCTTTAAGGATGGGAAACACCGTGCATGGTTTTAGCATCACTAACACCGCATCTAAGGACTTTGTTGTCACAGTAGAAGATATCCACTCAGGCCGAAGCTTTGAAGATCGCAATGAGATTGCATGAGACCCTAATACAAGATCCTAACCTAGGAGTGCAATAGATCCACACGTAGTTGAAAATTTTTGTCTTGAGACGCAAAGTTTGAAACAAGATAGGACAACTCACCTAGAGGCACACAAGGAGGTATGGTGCATAAATTGCAAAGGCCAAGGACATGACAAGGACCATTATCCAGTCTTCACGAACTACCTGGCGGGAGGAGGACCAATGCCATTGAGACCAAATGCACACGTAAGACCGAGCGCGGCGCCTGCATTATGGTGCGCGATTTGTCAGATAGGATGGAAGCATGCTACATATAACTTCCATCTATTACAGAAGTATACACAGATGTCCCAGCAGTTGTTCTGTACTTTCTACAGATCAGTAGGCCATGATGAGCACACCTATAGAAGTTATGAACTGATGATGGATCGGACTCCTACCTATAGAGTTCAGACTGGAACGCGGGCCCTCGATCAAAATTCAGGGATGGCATGCACTGGATTTCAGGGGTGCGGACAGGGTTAAGGTGGAATGGAACCAGGAAGGGGCCGCAGATAGCTGATTTGTTAAAATTGTGGAGGGCCAGGGCATTATTCCCATGATTGTACAAATCCGACGAGAGCCTCATGTTTATATTTTACCCAATTTGATCATGAGATGGAAGACTGCCCCACACTGATAGCAAGGTTGCTTGATAAAGGAACACTCCAACCTCGACTTACTCAGAACCTACAAATGATGAGGTCTGAGCTACGCAAAGAGGACTCGAATGTAAATATCATGCTCTGAAGTGGTATTATGATAGGAGATGAAAAACGTAAGCAGCCAGAAGAGAGTTTCTGGGTTCGCAAGGCTCCAACAAAGGAACCAGAGTTCGATTTGGAGCACGTGAAGGAGACATTCATGGAAGCTAAGAAGAACTTCATGGAGGCCTCCACCAATGCTCACTACCTTTCTAGAGACATGCATGAAGCTACTACACGCGAGCAAGGCTGTGAAGGGACTGCAAGACCTCATCACTAGGTGTACTAGGTCAGGAGAACCATGCGTGGTCCAGAAGCTCAAGAAGCACATAATGCAAATAGGAAGGGAGATGAGACTGACTGCGCAAATCAGGGAATATGAAATGGATCAAGTGATTCTGGATCTAGGATCGGACGCAAACATCCTACCAAAGTAGACATGGGAGCACATGGGCAGGCCTACGTTGCAATGGTCTCCTATTCAATTGTGAATGGTGAACTAGCAAAAGATCCTACTGATGGGAAGATTGCAGGGAATAATGGTAGATATTGAAGGTGTGAGCGCGCTTGCAGATTTCAAAGTGATAGAAATTGTTGATGAAAACAATCCCTATCCCGCACTACTGGGAATAGATTGGGCCACTAACATGAATGGAGTGATAAATCTAAAGAAGTGCAAGATGAATTTTGAGAAAAAGTCACTACATGTAGTGGTACCTTTAGACCCTACGGAAGGATCGCACTACACAGAGCCAGTGCATGACGATGAGAGTGATGACGATCTAGACTATATCTATAAGATAACCGCTCAGGAACATGATTGGGGGAATCCTACAGCAGATGGAAGGATTTCGTGGGAGCGCGAAAGCTCCTACACCTCAGATTCGAATGAGGAAACAGAACAATGGTAGAATTGGTTATACGAGGTAACCATGCTTAATTGCAACATGATGGTAAGATCACTGCGCTGTGTGATAATAGACATAAGAGATCTGCCTATGTATGATGGGTTGACAATGGTGGATGATTTCCTGAACAAATTTAAAAGAGAAGTACTAAATAGTAGTGTTTTGACACTCTGAAATGGGAACTATGTGCTATGCCCGCAAAATGGTGTGGTATGCTTCAAAGAGGTTTTGAGGACTGGCGTGAATGCAAAAGGATGATGCTCATATAGTTTGGAAAGCCACATATGAGGATGAAAGCCGAGTATGACGAGCGAAACAGCGTGCATTCCCACCTCTCCAGATGGGTACAAGCGTATGGTACACAACCTGCACGAATGCACACCGTCCTCACAATAGTAAATAGGACCAACAAGCAGGAGCAGGCAAGGCAATGGCGCAAAAGACGAAGTTTGATAAATCCAAGCATGCCGAAGATTATCCATGTGGAAGCCTTTGAAAAAGTATGCAAAGTATTGAACATGGTCCACCATGTGAGATGCACTGACTGGGACTTGTGCGTACCAGTAGTTCTATGGGCTTATAGGACCATGTGCAAAACTCTGACCATGTGGGCACTTTCGATGCTGAAGTATGAAGCAGATGCTGTAATTCCTATGGAGCAAGCAAAGCCTAGTCTACACATGATAGCACCCATAGATACAACGGTTCACAAAGCCCAGAAAGAAGGAATCACACATCCGCAAGAGACAGAACACATGAGACTTGAGGAAGAAATCCAACAGGGAAACCTTAGACTTCGCGAACTTGAAAAAGAAAGGGTACGGTTAAGAGAGAAGTTCTTTGATGAACACGGAGGTCAAGAAGTTGGAGGGTGAGATAAAGGAAGGCTTTCTCACCATAAAAACTAGGATGGTAAGGCAAGGTGTGTACAATCATACTTACAAGTTTGAGAACTATCGTCATAAATTGGTTAGTCTGATACCTTGGCTTGAACCGCATATTGCTAAGCATAGTGACGAGGGTAGCGCATTGCAAATGAGGAAGTGCGCAACCATAGAAGGTGGGGATTCTCCAAGAACCATGATGGAGGATAGGATGACACTCTACATAGGTGGTGCAACCACCTAACTAGCTAAGGGAATGGTAGTCTTAGTGCTCCAGGTAGTTGGAAGGGAGCGCGGGACTATAACTATCCTGCCTGGGAGTTGCACAATGTTGGAGATGCGCATAGAAGCAGAGAGTCACAAGGTCTATGACCGTGCACGAGGGATTCCGTTGCCACGTGGATTGGCCAAAAAGTGACCGTTCAAGTCACTGTTCATGATGGGATGATCGAATTGAGGCCAAATGGAGTGGGAGGAAGACATTTAAGACGTGATTTATGGGTAAGATTTGGGAAACTCTGCCACCAAGAACGCATTAATAAACCAGATTTAGGGGGAACAGTTGAATTCTAATTCAAAATGTGTTACAAAATGTGAAGGTCTGCCCAGAAAACAACACTTGGTCATTTCAGAATTGAGCGATTGAGCAGAGCCCTGAGCATTGTGAGCCGAGCATTGATTGAGCCCCAGAATTTGTGAGTGGTAGATTACGACCCAGATACAATGATGGAAACTAAGGATGGTTTGGGAATAGAAGAGGTAACCACCGGCAAGGCTGTGCAGGCCCTAACTATGGAGGATGTTACAGAATTTGCCGAGGTTGTGGCAGAGATCCCCAAATCACCATGTACGCCAAGACCAAAGAAGGATAAACAAGTAATGGCTCTCGTACGTGTGTCCCCAAGGAACCCACTGCGCAGCAAATTATTAATGGAGGAGAAGGGGAAAGCTGTCATGATAGAAATAAATGAGGAAGAAGAAGATTTGCAGGCCCTTATCATCGTAGAGGAAGAAGACGAAGGTATGGAGGAGGATATTCAACCTACACATTCTGTGACAAAAATGCTTGCATATGTCCCCGCGCAAAAAGGGAAGGCCAAAGTACCCAAGGACCTAGATGAAACCAAGACTTCACTCTAAACTTTGCTCCTCCCAGATGACATTGTGTTTAAAGGCACGCGTCTGGGCTGCATGCAAACCATGAAGTTTAAATATTAGGACCTTGCCGACCATGAAATGTTCCCTCACTCGGAGACTGGGAACGTCATGAAGCAGAACACTACGAGGGGTGGCGACAAAGTTAGAGCAGTGGAAGTGGCTGCGCGAAGTGGAAAAGATCAGGCTATTGAACCTGCTATGTCTGCCACATTTCCACTACGTGCCAATAGCCATTTTTGCCATCAGAAAACTACTCTTCTTGGTGCATGATGGGTATCTATGGCTGGAGGAGCCTATTCCCATCATGACAGACCTAATCCATCGCATTTTCCAACTACCATACAAAGGAAAGGACCCCGCGACCATATTGGAAGGGAAGGGTAGTGATTTGGCCCTCACGGAGGCCATGAAGGCAAAGTACAAGCTCGAGAAGAAGAAGAGGGGCTACACTATCTCCAGCATCAAGGAAAAAGTGCTATGCGTAGCAACCCAAACCCTGGCAGGAAAATTTATGCGGAAGTGTCGTGTAGACGAAGTACCTGCACCAGTGATCGCATTGGTTGAGCAATGCGCAGAAGGGGTCCAGTTTAAATGGGTTGAATTCCTCTGTACAAAATTCTTGAAGAATTTTTGCGAAGCCGAGGAGCACGGTAAAACCTTCCACTATGCATGGTTGTTTCTATCCATAGTACTCGTAGTGGGGGAGCTTCCAGATGACAATCAATTCCCCGCAATTAACAGAGATTTACTAGAGGCCGCGAAGTATGCTTCGCTTTAGGCGGCGAAGGATGCGAAAAGAATACATGACAATAAGATCTTTTGGGTGCTCATGGAGATGAACATCCGGATGTGAATCAACCAGAAGCCATGCTTGTCGCCCACGGTCTACAACAGTCTGCATAGTTTTGTAGAATCCAAAGCTAACATGCATAATATATACATCAAGGCACGAAAGGGTCTGATGAAGCAGAGGACAAAGCTACCCTTTGTAGCCACTAATGATGCTATTTTCACTGTCTTGGAGGCATGGCCTCCAGAATGGCACACCCCAGATCTTGTAGAACACGAGAGGGCGATAGTACAGAAGAAGAAGGATGATGCCAAGCTGCGTGTCACATAGTTGGCCGAGAAAAGGCAGAAGGAAACAGCAACAGCTGAGGTACGGGAAATGCAGGAAGTGACATAGAAATCTCCCAAGCAGAAAAAGGCTGCAAAAGAAGTAGCAGTAGCACAGGAAGCAACCGCGAAGGTGGGCGAGGACCAAGAAATGTCCTTGCAAGGGTAGGAGGCAGAGGAAGAAAAAATAGCAGAAGGGAGCACAGACCCAGGGACCACATCCACACAGTTGAAGTTCCCACACATGGCAGAGTGAGCAGGACCGAAGAAGAAGGTCAAGGCCTCAAAATTGGCCATTGACCCGATCACCCTAACCGAGGGTGATCTCCATGACATCGGTGAGACAATGCGCTATGTCACCAATGAGGCTCTTCAGGATTTTATGCAGGAGCACCAGACTATGTTGGGGGCCCTCAGGGTGCAGTTGCAGGAGTTACAGGTGCGTCCTCCTTAGGTGGGTAAGCCCTCAACCCACCTCACAATAGGATCCTCGGCAGCAGAGAAAATTATGCGCACATGGATGGCAAACATAATAGTGTTGCCAGAAGGGGCCCTAGTGATAGTGAATGAGGCCGATAGATTTTCGGTTAGCAGGATGAAAGGCCTTAGCCTTAATCTGGCTGCCCTTTCACATGAGACACTATATCTATCACAAGATGGGATAATGACAGAGATGTGCACTAGGGAGAGCCGCGCGATCCAAGTCCTCAGGAAGAAAAAGATAAACATGGAACAACTCAGCTTGCAGCATGACGAAATGGTGTCACAAAATTAGCAGTTGGTGGAGATGGTAGGTGACACTTGCCGCAGTGTCCCGGAGCTGGTTATCCCAGCAAATCTACCAACGGAGGTGTGGATCCATAGACTAGCAACAGTAGTCCGCGAGGCCAGGGAAGAAATGACAAAGGTTCAGCTATAGTTGAATCTTCAGATCATCGAGCTACGGCTAAAGCTGCATCCATCCACTCTCCTGGAAGTCAGATAACAGCGCACTAGCTTTATCACAGTGAGACTGGAGGAAATCGGAGGTGCAGTGTGAGACTGTACCAGCATTATGGAATAAGCACTTGAGGTCCTCACAACTCTGCAAGAGGACCGCAACATCCAGAGCTTGGAGACAGAAGAATGAGAACTCTAGCAGCAATACGACAGTATCCAAAGAACTGCGCAGACAGTAGTCCTCACCCAAAGGATTGCGGGGATGCAACAAGCCAAATCACTGAAGGAGCATGTGGATGTGGCGCAGCACAAGGAGGCGGTTCTCAAAATGTGCGTTCAACCTTGGATCGACGAGGCCTTGACTATCATGGAAAACATCGAAGGAAAGCTCGCGCACATACAGGGGATGCACACATTAATGCAGAGAAGCACCCCAGACACAGAGGTCTTAGAACAACGGATGCAGCAAATCTAGCAAGTAGCATCTCAGTGCGCTGCGGACCTCAGCACAGTTCGATAACAGTTGGAGGGACTCCGCGCCCAGATCGGCGCGGTGACTGAGTGACTCAAGGGCGAGTCATGATGTTTGTTTTGAGGGCCTGTTGGGCATGGAATCCCCCCAAGGCATGTTTTGGGGCTCAAAGCCCAAGTTTTGGCCTGATATTGTTGTAAAGACTCTACGAATTGGGGGCAAGGAGTGTGAAATGTATGATAGAGTCACAGGGTTGTCTTCCCTAGTCCTGTAATGTAATTTTGGCCTACCCATGGTCCATAGACCATGGGATTGCTTAAATAGAATGAGGCTCTAAGTGTAAAAGAAAAGGGACAACAAATTAGAAGGAAATAGTAAGAGTCTAAGTGTCTAAGTGGGTCTTGGGTCGTAGAGTAGGAGAAGGCTCTGCAACTGAGTGCATAGAGGCCTAGTAGTCCGCAGCTGAGTGCACAGACCCCTGCAGCTGAGTGCATAGTGTGGAGTCAAGTCTATAATAGAGGAATAAAATAATAAAGAGAAGTTTTATCTTAACTCTGTGTGTCTGTTCTTGGGTTATTGCATGTTTGATATAAATTGCAAATATACTGTTTATTTACTCCGCGCACCTGTATCATTGATTTATATTACTAAGTATACTTTAATGCATACAAGTAGGCTAAATTAATCAACTAACAGTGGAATACTAGTAAGGACTTGGGTAATAACAGTGTTCGGCCCCAAAGTAAGGCTGCGTGAAGGCAGCATCTCAGGTTGCGAGGTACGGGTAAGTGCGCATAGCGACGTGCACACAGGGTCGAACCGCAGACCACTTGAACTCATCAAACATCTCCAGGGTGTGGAAAACTGGTTCTAGCACCCTCCCATACTACTTCGAGTGAGACCTCAGTCCGCGCTCCACGGAATGTTGCCGAAAGGGCCAGTAGTACTGGGATTTGTTTGGCTAAATCACCTCTAAACCTGGGTCAGGCCCCAACAAGCCAACATCAGCACAAAATGGATATCATATGGAGAGAAAGAGAACATGAGAAACAAGATTTAAAGTGTAGAAAATGATCATGCTACCATCCAGGCATTCTGGATTACTAAAATTCTTCTGGCTTCCTGGTATGAGCCAACAGATGGAGTTGTTGAAATACCATGTTTGTTCATGGGATGTTCATGCACAGGCATTCAGGTTTGGGGAACATCTAATCGAGATAAAGGTAGAGAATATCTACTTTATGATAGGACTGATCATGAGGGGTGCCCCTATATCTCTCATAGGTGGGAGAAGTAGTGAGGAGAGAGTGAGAGATTATATCACCAACTATTGTAGACCTTGATCTAAACCAAGAAAGGATGGAAATTTTAGTATAAAAGATGTGACACAGTTACCTTTGATAAAAATCTTATTCATTATCATAAGATTGGTAGGTAGCTCCACATTGCACGTGGCAAGCAGATCATATATGCAATATGGATTGGAGTGTATAGAGTAAACACTCTTCAAGTGGAATGAGGGAGTTCTGGTCAACCTGAAACAACAACTGACTAGGGAAAAAGAGGGAAAACTAAAGAACTTTGGAAATGGTGTGATCTCAGTTTCCTTTGCATTAGAACAGATTCCATTACCTCAATCTCAACATATCATACTTAAGCCTCTCGATCCAAGGGTACCATGGATGAAGAGGTGGATAAATCATATGTCTAGACATGCAAGGGCATCAGTGATTAGCTTCTCACCAGCCTTCTTCGGATGGCTACACAGACATCTTATCATGATCAACAACCATCCTTACATAGGCATGGATTTCCATCATGACCTTGAGCTCGTGCTTCTTGAGGGTGAGGAATGGAGTGTTGGAGGTAAGAAATTTTGACCTTCAAATTTTTGGAAGTTTTACAATTTTTTTGCATTTTTTTATCTTTTTGAGACAAAACTATTGATGTTTCACATATATGCGGTACCAATTTGACCTATTGGTGGTTTATATCTCCATCATGTAAAGGAAAGACAACAGGAGGAAGCAGTAAAACCAGCACGGGTTGTTGTGGTTGAACGGGATATGCTACGAGATCTAGATGTAGCAGAGGTCCTAGTAGAGGTAGAGCACCACATAGAAGGGTCGACACATGGAATTGATGATACCACAATCGACCAACTTCCACTGTAACTTCAATGATACACCATAATAGTGCCTATTCATATCAGTCGACTATAGTGCAATATGGTTCGTGCAGTTTCATTCTATCATGATCACCTTTGATTATGTATACTTACTATCCTTGCTTGTAGATTTTTATATAGGAGATGTATGCCATATGCGTGTCGAGCATAAATTTGTGTAAAACCAATAAGTGTTTATGAGTTTCTATTGTATTTTCAACATGATGTGATGTGAATTGAAAATTAATTACATCTGTTACGAATGTCTATCTAAAACAAGATTAGCTAGGGCATCTGTCAATGTATTTAGATTTCTAGAAATGTGATCATATTGTATGAAATCTAAATCTCTTTCTATAAGGCGTACTCATAAAACCATGCATAATACAGTGTGACTTATAACTGAATAGATACCATAAAGTTGTAGTACTACGAGTTGTGAGTCAAGTCTGACAACTAAACAACGGATACCATGTGCAATAGCATCAGACAGTAGCTCGTCCACTATGCTATACTCAGCGATGTTATTGGTGGAGTGACCAATAAAAATCCCTTGAAGACTCACTTACTCACCATTTGGAGAAAATATAGCCCATGCTGTGGAAGATAAGTTCTGATTATGATTTAAATTCGCACCATCAGCATAACTAATGAAACTCTCAAGAGATACCGACATCTGCAAACCAAATGTAAAACGGAATCAATAGAAACTATGTAAAACTCTAAAAAGATGCACTGCAAGCACATTAAACACACCTATAGATAATATTTACATAGTGAAAACTAAACTTTATATTAAGCATAGTGTTTTTTTAGGTACAACCCATTTTCAGGTTGTGCAAAGGGAACTCCATTAAGATCTACTAATGCGTAGGTCCCTTTTACAAGGACTCGCTTAATAATGTATGGACCTCGCCACATGGGTTGAAACTTCCCTGAACCTAATTTATCAGACTCGTGATCATATAACAGGACAAAGTCTCCTTTCGAGAAGACATGAGGCTTGACACTCTTGTCATACTATGCGTTGATGCGTCTTTTATGAGCTTCGTTAGCTATAGAAGCATCCTGTTGGGTTTTATCTAAATGAGTCAGATGTAAAAGATTCTCCTCCTCTACGGAAGTGGCTGGAAGAAGTTTG
The DNA here is from genome assembly GCA_031772625.1 of Pinus tabuliformis. Classification (NCBI taxonomy): domain Eukaryota; kingdom Viridiplantae; phylum Streptophyta; class Pinopsida; order Pinales; family Pinaceae; genus Pinus; species Pinus tabuliformis. Next base: position 1,074,935,840 of record CM062816.1, read on the forward strand.
ATAGCTAGTTTGAATTATGGAATTTTTCATTCAATTGGGAGGATAGCTTCCCGGCCATATACCAACTGAAAGTGTGTGAATCTAGTAGGCATCATGATTGAGGTTTGGTATGCCAAAAAAGAAATGTAAATGAGAAAATGCCAATCCAATTTGTGGACCCATACCATGCATTGAAGCATCATCTTAAAAACTTTGTTGATGGCCTCAACCCATCCGTTAACCTAAGGATAATAGGGAGTGGAACTTTCATGGGAAATTCCTAGATTAGTAGGTAGTTTGGTCATCATATGATTCCGGAAATGTTTTCCGTGATCTGTAACTATTGCTTGTGGAACATCAAATCATGTGATCACATGGTTGAAAAAGAAGTATGCAACCATGTAACACCCTCCTCCCACATCTACCCAAGAAACCAACCAACCATGGTAAACATGCAATGAGAGGCCACTATGATATGATTTGACCTCCTAAGTCATGTTAAGTAAGTGGAACCGATGGAAACACACCATATAAACATTCAACATCAACATTAGGACCCTCAAGAACCAACCCAACCTTTCTGCCAAGTAGCCCCTAGGTACGACTAAGATTTTGGACCACTCTACACACTCTCATGTTATGGCCTACCAGTGTCCAAGAGCCTCTAGATGCTCTCATGACAAGGCATGCCAACATCCAAGGACTATTTTTCTCAGTGTTGTGCTTGCATCCCTAGGATTTGAGCCACTTTTTTAGGACGAGAGCCTCGGTCACTGCCCAAAATTGAATGACACCTTTAGAATAGTAAGATAACAAGGAAATGGTAGTACAAATGCAATTACTGGAATAAGACCTTGACTGGACCCCTGCAATCCATGATAGGAATTACATCAAACATATCACGAATATGTGATCTACAAGTGTAAATAACATATTTTAGCACAAGGGTCTCATGCTTAACTGAGAATCGCTAAGAAGAATTGATGCCTCAACACATTAACTTCCATTTCATCCATTAGGTCATAGATACATTATTCATTTATTTACAAGTAAAAACATGATGAGATCCATACATATCCATTGTCATAAAACACATACATAACAAACATAATAGCATAAGAAATACTAATGAAATCATAGCCATATGATCCACATATAAATTAGTATAATACTCATATAAATACAAGGAGAAATAAACTCCCATTAATGATGCAAAATCCAAAGCTGGGATGGGACTACCACGTTCCACCCAACCCTAGAATTGTTGAGCCAAATCTCTCTTCACCCACTCACCCTCATGCCATATTCCAAACATGAATGTGGTATCTCATAGAATACATCCATAAAAAACCATCCTGGGATTCCAAACGCCATCCACCTCAACCCATCAAACAATGATTCCAACTCACAGTCAAACATCACAAAACCATCATCAGATTGGTCTCTATCCAAACCTTCTAGGGCTTCTAGAGTATTTTTCCAACCAAGGATTCAAGGACTAGTAACTCAACTCACAACGTCTACTAGGATTCCAGCGCATTTGTCCAACAAGGGCTTCTAGGACTAGTAACTCAACGCACCAAGGGCTTCTAGAGCATTTGTCCAACCAAGGCTTCTAGGACTAGTAACCCAACCCAAGTTCTTACAGGGCTTCCCAAGAATTTGTCCAACTAGGGCTTCTAGGACTAATAACTCAACCCAAGCTAAGGAAACATGAGAACCAACCAAAACAAAACAAGGAAAACAAATCCACAATCACCATGGCTATCCAAGCAATGGAAAGGCTAGGCAATCCATTGTTAATCATGGCCATACTCCATGCCAATGACAGATCATAACCAAGAAACCACATGCATATGCAATGCATGCCAAAACTAGTGAGGATAACATATATGCAACTCGGTACCTAGAATAAAAATCCATTGTAGTTATTGATCCTGATGTCCTCTTATGCTTTCCTTCTCTTCCTTTGACTTGTTGCTAAAAAAATCCAAGTATGCCACACCCTTCAAGAGTGCTCCAAGAAAACTCTAAGTGTCCAAGAGTATGAGAGAGAGAGAGAGAGATCCAAAACTGAACTGACCAAGCTTACACTAACCAAGCCTACCCACTGATCCTCAGAAGCCTTTCTATGAATGAGGCCTCTATTTTCATCATTTTCCATTATTTTCCTTCATTTTCCTCCTCACATGCAACCTATGACCTTTCACCTTCCATTTCTCCTAATTTCCTTTATTTTCATAAATAAATGTGCCAAAATGCCATTTTCTTTCCAAAAGCCCTTGCCATTAGCTTTTCCAATTTCCTTAGCCATAATAACTGAAGTGAACACCTACTAGTATGTTTTTCCCACCATTCAGATTGGAATATGTGTCCCATCAACTGTGGTATTATATTTTTTTACATGGATTTTTTAACCAGGATGTTACAGAACCCTCCCCCTTGGGGGAACACCATCCTTGGTGTTCAATGACACCTATAACCAGCAAGAATTTTGAAAACAAAACATACTACTGATGGTGATTTATAACACAGCTCGTTGCAGTATTTACAATGACCATCTATTAAAACAAGACAAACATACCATTTACTAGATCTTTATAACACAACTCATTATGGTATTTACAATAACCATATATACACATACACATTTGCTTCACCTAGCAAATAAAATCATATGATTCCTATATTAATCAAGAAAGGAATCCAAAGTCTCACACCCCCACCCTCAAAAGTAGTACCAGGATTCACCCCCTTCCCAGGAAGTCCACAATCCACTTCCAAAGTCAAAGTTGCATCCAATGTCCAACGCTATAATCCTATGCCACTTGTCCTCTCAGTGAACAATTACGGGATAATTGTTTCAAGGCGCACTCCCAATGTGAATTTGATTCCATCTAGTAATGCTAATGACCAAAAAAAATCCATCCCCGACCTTCCCTTATCTGCTACATAGTCCATAGGGAAATCCTGTCACCCCCTTTCGTGTAGTCACGCACCTTCCAAGCTCCACTGGCACCACCATTCCAGGCAGTCCATCCCTTGGCAAGGCTTCCTCACATCATAATATACAAAAACCAAGGCATATCCTTCCTCAAACCATCATACCAATCATAGCATGGTCATGGCAATCAATGGAAAATATTGGGTACTAGTGTCCCACAATGGCCCTCCTCTTGAATACTTTACCAACATACTGCTGCATTTTCAAATTCCTTTTGCTATTGCGAATTCTTTGATCCGAATGGAAAATGGCATCAACCCATGGTACTCATCCACCCATATTATTCATCGACCCATGGAATTTACCCATGGTATTGTAAATGGCATCCGCCTGTGGTATTGTAAAATCCACCCATGGAATTGACCCGTTGTATTGTAATTGAAAAATACTATAAGTAACAAGTCACATTTTGTAAAGGACAGATTGTCCGCCCCTTTTACAAAATGTGACTTGTTACTTATAGTATTTTTCAATTACAATACCACGGGTCAATTCCATGGGTGGATTTTACAATACCACAGGCGGATGCCATTTACAATACCATGGGTAAATTCCATGGGTCGATGAATAATATGGGTGGATGAGTACCATGGGTTGATGCCATTTTCCATTCGAATCATTCTTGCAGTTGATTTCAACCGCCCAACTAGGAATGTTCATGCATTCCTATACCAAGCACATAATTTCCATTAGATTTAAAATAAATTGAAATAAATTCACATCATACCTCATTGGTAGCTCTTCAATAAGGTACACTTGTAATCCTATTTACTTCCTGTCACAACAAGTCACACTAGTATCTTTCACCAAATCAAAATTATGAATGACATGCAATTATCTTAAACTAGAATCATAGATCACATGTAATCAGCATAGACTAGAATCATAAATCACATGCATAATCGAATTGAAATAAAATGTCGATACTTATCCTTTAATCAATCCTTAGCTTATACCTTTGTCATTATTTCGTTTACACTCCAGATCGATTTCCACACCCAACAGAAGCCAGTGCCTTCTCCTCGACCATGTGCACATACACATAGTGTGCATCGCACACATACAACCACACACGACATACAAAACCATGCAATACATGCACCTACACATGAAATACAACACATACACCTACACCCGTTGTATAACACAACACAATACATACTCCTACATCCATTGTACACCACAGCATAATACATACACTTACACCCGACATACAACATAATACATATATGTACACATAGTACAATACAACGAATACACATGTCACGATAACCTGAATACACAATGCATGTACATATTATCGCATGTGCATAACACAACATGTATGACATGCACATAATACATTTCTAACATGTGCACAATACCACCTATATACAACACCACCTGCACAACATGTACACGAAACCACCTACACAACGTGTACACCACATCACATGTACATGAAACCACCTGCACAACGTGTACACAATGCCACATGTACATCGTACCACCTGTCAACGTGTACACAATGCCAAATGTACACAGCACCACATGCACGACATGTACATGACACCACATGTGCACAAAACCATATGCATGATATGTACACAACAACACTTGCACACAACACCATATGCACACAACACCACATATCCATCGTGCGCTCATTATAATATGTACACAACATGGACTATTCGACATGTACATAGCACGATCTATACCCAGCTTTGCATATGAAATATTTGCACAACACTATTTGTACCATCATGTACATAACATTGCATAAACAACATGTACACATACTATATATACACCACACCGCATGTGCACAACGTCACAGATGAAACATGTACAATATATACAACATATGCACAATAGTAGTGCCACATGTCCAAAACCACACTGTCTCTGCCAAGAAACCTTACTTTCAGTGTCTCTTCACCATCCATGCTTATCTTAGCATGCCACAAAGGACATTGTTTACATTCCGCTGATGTATCCTTCCGTGTTACCTGTCATAACATGAACATAGGCATAATACAAGCATACAATATCAATTCATATCTACATGATAATAATCTCATATATTTGTCATGACTACTCTTCCCACTTGATTCCTCATAAAACAAGAACCTCTTCATACCATTCACCTACGTCAAAAAGCATTCCTCCATAAGAATGATCCCTGATAACCCTGTCAGACAATGATATGCATACATACATATATACATATAAAAATTAACATAAAACAACCATGATCCATGACAACCCTATTAGACACAAAATACATACATGTATACATATATAATCATCATCATAATCATGATCATAACATAACTACCAGATAGAAAAAGGTCAAAGTTAAGAGAACTCCCTTTATCTGTGCACACCATGCACATCATTGAGAAAAATCATTCCCAACATATCAAAGGCATTTAATGCCTCAAATATATTTACTTTACCTTTCTCATGACTATCTTCCCTCTGTCCATTTACCCAATGGACTCAACCAATCCAATTAGCTATCATACTCTTACCTTTAGCTACCCTCACACATGCACCAACTTCATCTGAGTTTTATATTTCTTGTTGGGTTCCACACAACTCTCCTCGAGATCCACTAACTTTCCTCTTTCCAAACCAATTCCCAAGGCTCAAAAATTAAAAGGAAAAACAAGAAAAAAACAAGAATAAAACCATGCAAATCGATAACAATACGACTCCACAAACAAATTGGAAAAGCCTTGCACTAGACATAAACAAAACCGCAATCAAGAACAAAAAATCACTGAAAGACCAAAAGCACAATACTGACAACATATGCCAAGACTCAATCCCCATAGTTGTAGAGTTGTAACAAGGGTCTCTTTCACCTCTAGTTATGCCACATTAGTAAGTCAATCCGGGAACGCTTTGTTATTGCAAAGAGTATCTCAATCCGAGGCTATTCGTCAGAGTAATGCTTAGTAGTACAGTGTTTAGAAAATACAAGAGTAAACGGATGCTAAACTTATAACTAAATTGCTCTAAAAGAATAAAATCACACAAAGCAGCTTATCAGTCAAGGGTACGGAAGCGATAACCCATCCCTCTAGAAACTGATGGAAAGGAAATTAGAGCATGGACCCTAGGTCTGGGAGCTAGGCAGTGACTGCTGAGGCTCACTATAGCCTTAGACCTTCTCTCACACCAAGACAGCAAATGCAAGTAAATGGAATGGCAGAAAATGAAATGGAACAACAAACAACAAATGGAATAGCAAATCTGAAATGGAACAGCAGTAAATGGAACAGCAATAAATGGAACTAAACCTCGCGAGTCCGAACTAAACTTGTTCTATTGAACCAAACTCACACTATGTAATAAAATAGCAGTCTCCTCTCTTAAAGCAACTTCAATGGATTATATTTTATGGAAAGTATTCACAAATGAATTATGGAACAGCAACCATCAACCATATATACACAAGACGCTTAATATAGCAATCTGATGATTAACGCGAATATGACTATGTTTCCAAATAGAATAACATTACTTCCGGATTCCAATAATTGAGATTTCAAATGAATCCAATACAACAATATTCAATATGAAGGCTCTGTAACAGAAACAGTTGGCTTAGATTGTTAACATGCAATCAACTCTGAAAAGATTCACTCATACAATACAGAGTCACTACATAAATCTCTTGAAAGAAACCATTGATGAATTAATCGTAACAAAGCATGGAATAGCATATGAAAAACATGTCAGATTACCAAACTATAAAGATAAACAAACCACACAGAAACCAAATTATAATGATACAAAAGCAAGTGTCCTTCGGAGCCGGGCCCTTAGCTTCCAACGGTACACCGCCTTAGATTACTCCAGACGCAGAGATGAAATAAAAACCAAGTATTTTGTATTAGTGCATCAACAAATGTACAGCAAAACAAGTCTTAGTGAGAGTCGATGATCAAAGTTGAGTCTGAAGTTCACAGTTACATATATGAAAAAAGGTCCCTTTGCTTAACGATGTTGTCCCTTTCTATAAAAGTAACGGCGGAGGTATCTAGGTAGCAAAAATAAGCAAAACAGCGATCCCTCAGGATCGAAGATCCTAAGGGATTCGCCAAGCTGTTAATCCTTTACTTTTCTTCCCCTGTTCCGCCGAATTGATAACCCTTCTTTCTTTCCAGGGTCGTTCTGCTTCGATCTGTTCGATCTTGTTGACATCCGGTTCCCTTCTAAAGGGACAGCAATTATTCCTCCTTTGTCTTTTCCTTTCGAATGGCAGCCCTTCGTTTCCACCCTTTCCTACATGGAAAAATAACAATTATCAGCGACTAAGTTTTCCATACTAATTCTCACACATTCTATTAAAATTCTTTATTTCTTTAAGTTCATTATTCAGAAAGGGTTACAATTGTTACTGAAAAGTCACTAAATTGTTCGTCAAAAACATACCTTTCCAGTGCTCCACACACCCCCCTGCTTACCCTGTTTCATGCCCTCATGAATTCATTATAGTTGACATGCAAGGCGGTAAGAGAATAGGCTGGAGAGGGAACCTCGTGTGGAGGCCTACAGCCGTGATGAGCAACTAGATCATCAAAGAACTGATTTGTTTGACCTTCAGGAATTTCATACAAGGCCTGATATCTGGGTGCAGGGTGCCAAATAATTGGACTACGAAATCGATACCCTAACCAGGATGGCCCTGCTTGCAAAATACGCTCGCCATAAAGGTTCAATCGGCTGGCAGCTATCTCAAAATTTTCATATCTGAACGGTTCCCTGAGCTGGATGTTTGGGTTCAAAGTCTGGTATCGGAATTTTGCAGCATCGATGGCGAGGTCTTTAATAGTCAGAAAATATTACAGATTTTGTCGGATTAGGTCCTCGTGCATGGGTCCTAATGTCTCCATAACACCCGGGGTTCTCATAAGGTTCCTATGTGCTCTCCATAACAGTACTGGGTCTCTAGGCTCGGTTCTTACCCACAAGTCCATTCTATTTTCCTGTCTCTAAAAAGTGTTATAAGCCCTGAGCCATTTTAGCTGATTAACCCTGAATGAAACGAAGGCTTGCAATTGGATGTCCCCAACAAAAGGGCCAGGATTTAAATCAGTTTCCTGGTATAGCACGAGGTTATGCAAGTAAAATTCACATAATAATCTTTGAACCTTAATTCCATAATGCTTGCAACAATCTATGAAATCATTAACAGTATTGATTTGTATAGGGGCACCTGCCTTGACAGCTTTTATCTTTAATCGTAAATATCGTTCAAGCAAAAACAAAGCATAGTTTTTAGCAGGGGCCCTACAGGCCAGAACGTCATTATACAAAGAACACAAAGTGTCCATCTGCCTAACAACAATATCTAATCGACGAGTTACCTTTGCAACCTTTTCTTGCTCCTTTTGCCAACCTTCGAAGGCCTAGCTCTCGGACTGACTAATATCCCGAAGTTGTTGTTGCAATTCTTCATATTTCTCCCGGGGGACTGTTTGTTCCTTCAACTGTTCAGCTTCTTGCTGAGCTTGCTTCATCATCTTGTGCAAGGTTCTTGTTTTTGGATCCTTTTTCCATAGGGCCGTAGAGGCCAGCAGTTTTACCTGAACCTTTTTGTTATACTGTTTGGAGTTCAGAACCCGGATCACCCCTGAGGGCGGTGCCTCTTTTTGGATCTCCTTATTCTCCTTTTCTTTCTTAACACGAATGAAAGGTTGCCGTGGTTCCTCTGTTAATGGAACGTCATCCTGTCCCTCTGCCCCAATTGGAACGGCAGTCTGTTCTTCATTATCAATTGGAACAGCAGTCTGTTCCTCATTGTCAATTGGAACAACAGTCTGTTCCTCAACATCATTTGGGACAGCAGTCTGTTCTTCAGTGATAACTGGAACAGCAGTTTGTTCCTTAGCGTCATTTGGAACAACAGTCTGTTCTTCAGTGACAATTGGAACAGCAGCAGGTCTTCCAGTCGGGTTTCAACCAACAGGGCGGCTATAATTCCTTCGTCTTCTTGTTCTACGGGATTTTGCTGCAGTGGTCCTCTTTCATTTCCTTGTGGTCCTTCGTATCCTCAGACTGGCTTTCAGAATCCGAATTTGCTGTCGGAGCCGGGCTATAGTGTTCAGCAGCCTCTGTTGTTTAGTCCTTAATTTCTTGATTTCCCTTGCCTCAGTAGAGGGTTTACGACTGGCCCTTAAATCTGCTCCTACTCTATCTAGAGTTTCTTATGGTGCCTTGGGAACAGATTGTTCCCGGTTGATGTCCCTTATTTCTTCCTCATGAACGAGCGGGTTTTCTTCTCCTTCCTTTTCTGCATGTAAATTCTCAGGTATTTCTTCCTCTGGATGTCCATCGGGAGGACCTGCTGGGCTGGAGGGTTGGCCATATTCCACCATACTGGCCAGGATTGCGGCCAATTCTTCTTCGCCCACAGGGTCTCGCAGCGGGCTGCTTTCTGGCTGTACTACTTCCTCCTCCCGATTGTCCTGCTCAGTGACTGCCTTGGAGTGTTCAGCTTCTGTTTCTGTTTCGGAGTGCACTTCTCTCTCCTCACCTCCTTCTCCGGCTTGCTCAACCTTGCCCCCAGATTGTCCAGCATTTCCTTTGGAAGGTCCTCCTTCTAGTTCTGGAGGTTCGTCTATAATCTCAATTGGTTGGCTGGTGCTTTCGCGAATCTTTTCCAGCCTTCCTCGTATTCGAGCTAGCCGGACTGATTTTCTTGGTTTCTTTGGTTGTTCAGGTGTACAAGCAATAGGTTTTTCTGCTATCACTTCTCTGCATTTTTCTGGTCGCTCTAGTGTACTTGAAGAATGCTTACGTTTTGGAGCAACACGTTTTCCTGCTGCCACTTCTCTGCGTTTCTCTGATCGTTCTGGTGTGCTAGAGGAATGTTTAGGTTTTGGGGATGGTGCAGCCAATCTCCCCTCAATCAATGCAACGAGCTCCTCCCAGCTGCTCTGCTGTTGAGTGAGACTATGGCTCACTATCAATCGAATCAATCCATGGTGGCTAACAACTGCTTCTACGTGTTGTGCTGTTTTCAGGCTTCGGGCCGCTTCATGCAATAGTGAATTTAAAAGTGCAGGCAGATTTACAGAACATTTTTCTTTCAAAACAGCTAAGAGTTTAAGATGGCGTGGTCTTACCACGTCCTTCCTTCCTTCGCAAGTAATGTAGCTCTGTACTATCCTTGCTAGTTCAGTCCACGGTTCTCCTAACGTTGCTGGCAGAACTCCCTTCCCCTTCACTGTCAAGCTTTGGCCTTCATCCTAAAAAATCTCCATAATCTTTTGTAGTCTTTCTTTCCACAGCGTCCATACAGGTCCAGTGGCTGGTAGTCCTGAGACTTCTGCAATTACATCGTCAGTGACCGCTATCCGCCTTTCTCTCACTATGGAGTAGTCCTCCTGCAAGTTTTGCAGAAATTCCAACGCCACTGTCTCGTTTGATTCTTGTAGGCGACTGAAATAATTCAGCCATCCAGCCTTTTCCAGGATCTCCCGGGCAGCAGCAGAGACTGTCAATTCCTGAGGTTCGCTTCGGACTGCCTTTCCTCCCATGGTTCTACTAAGGATTTCCAATGGAACAGCAACTGCCTGTGCTGTTTTGAGACGCAGAGAAGGTGATCGTTGCGAAAAAAAAAACAGAGTATGCAACAAAAATGGATTGCGGATGGCAAATTTGCGTAAAATAGAATTATCATATCGTTAAACCATGCCATACGTTCGTACACTATCTACCTCGAATGATGTGCTGACACGTAACTCGTGGAGTAATGAGATTACCTTCCCCCCCGCGATGTGATAGGCTGCCCCAGCCGTCAAATAGAGGAGCATCAGCCATCGTGTAACTAGTGATAAAGGAACAACATATAAAATTACGCCATGTTTTAGATGGACAACGAAATACCGAAATCGAGGCAAAAAGGTGGATCGCGTTTTACATAAGAGCCTGCGTAATATGATGCGAGGCCAGGGGATGGGACGTCTGTCAATCGTACGAAATCCCCAGAGGTCATTGTCAGTTCCTTTGCCATGATTGGTAGTAATGAGTGTTCGTGTGATATGTTCATCGGGAAATAAAATATGAATTATTCATAGGATAGAAGAGACAAAGAGGTGTTAATAACATCCCTGTTAGTGTAACCATTATGACTTCGATACCATTAATAGAGCTCTGCTGCCGACAGGTGTTCATAACCTTGGCAGAGTTGTTTATTTCACCCCCAGAACCATGATCCTTTATGTGTATAAAAAGTATTTTGTCAAAACGCAGGCCATTATGCTGGCTTGGTAACCAGTTAGCCATAATGCCATTCACAAGGAAGGTGTGAAACGTGGACAGGCCGGCTCGTGATGAGACCCCCTATTCCAAGGTCTGTTTATTTAGTGTACCTTTTGGACCATATCCCTGGTGTGGTGGCCATACTAGGAATGCCACTTCGCTTCCAACCTGATGATCATGGTAGGCTGGCTCTTGATGAGACCCCCTATCCTGCATTTGACAATATATTCATCATTTTTTTTTCTTTGCACAGCACTTTTTCTTATTTATTTACACATAAGGGTGGTTCAGCCCTCCTTAAGAGTGGGAATGGTGGAAGAAGTCTTATCATCCCAACAGGAAGATATAAATCCTCTGTTCTTATTCCTGAGTAATAATAAAAAAAAAAATATTTAGGGAAATCGCCATGACAAAGATAACCAACCAGAACAATGGGAATAATTCAATGACAACGGAGATGAGAAGTAAGTATGTCCCTCCTCTTGTCCTCTTATCAATACTAGGCTCTATAAAGATAGCGATCTTATGATCTGCTGATTTCGGTATGTTGTAATTTATGTTCATTACATAAGTGCATAGCTGTATCTTTAAAGACTGGAGAGAAGATGGGCGAAAAGCATCCTCAATATGAATCATTACAGAGAGCAAAGACATGGCTATGGTGTTCCTTTTGAAAAAAGGAACAACAGAGAAGAATCCATGCAAACAAATAATTGAGATGTCGTTCTTTGAGACGGAACAGCCTAAGATCATGAGTGTTATCTCCTTTGAAAAAGGAACAGCGAAAATTCACAAATGTTGTTCCTTTTGAAAAGGAACAGCAAAAACTCACAAATGTTGTTCCTTTTGAAAAGGAATAGCAAAAACTCACAAATGCTGTTCCTTTTGAAAAGGAACAGCAAAGACTCACAAATGTCGTTCCTTTTGAAAAGGAACAGCAAAAACCCAAAAATGTTGTTCCTTTTGAAAAGGAACAGCAAAAACTCACAAATGCTATTCCTTTTGAAAAGGAACAGCAAAAACTCACAAATGCCGTTCCTTTTGAAAAGGAACAGCAAAAACCCAAAAATGTTGTTCCTTTTGAAAAGGAACAGCAAAAACTCACAAATGTTGTTCCTTTTGAAAAGGAACAGCAAAAACTCACAAATGCTGTTCCTTTTGAAAAGGAACAGCAAAAACTCACAAATTCTGTTCCTTTTGAAAAGGAACAGCAAAAACCCAAAAATGTTGTTCCTTTTGAAAAGGAACGGCAAAAACTCACAAATGCTGTTCCTTTTGAAAAGGAACAGCAAAAACTCACAAATGCCGTTCCTTTTGAAAAGGAACAGCAAAAACCCAAAAATGTTGTTCCTTTTGAAAAGGAACAGCAAAAACTCACAAATGTTGTTCCTTTTGAAAAGGAACAGCAAAAACTCACAAATGTTGTTCCTTTTGAAAAGGAACAGCAAAAACCCAAAAATGTTGTTCCTTTTGAAAAAAGAACAGCAAAAACACGAAAACAAGCAACTGTTGTTCCTTTTGGAAAAGGAACAGCAAAGACACGCTGACTGTAAAAAGCAAACTTAAAAAAAAGAAAGATCAAAGAAATATTAAGAAAACGTATATACAAGAACTTATGTACAAGTCAAAAAAAATGCGTTCCTTACTGAATTATAGGTGAGGAAACTTTTACTTCCTCTCCTAAAATTTCCATGTCAGTGTCTTGACGTAGCTGCTGACAGAAGGATTCCCGAGTGAGTGGCCTGCGATAGAGACGAACTCGGTGGCCATTTACCTTGAATGCATATCCAGAACCATCGATTGTGATGAGAGTAAGGGTCCCATTATCATGTACTTTCTGGATTTCGTATGGCCCCAACCAACGAGTTTGCAGTTTCCCCGGGAAATCCTGAAACCGAGAGTCATATAACAAAGCCCAGTCTCCTTCATGAAAGACTTTGTTCTTGATAAGTGCATCATGCCATTTAGCTCGCTGCTGCTGAATAAGTGCTGTATTTTGTAATGCAAAGAGCCTTATTTCATCCAATTCATTAATCTGCTGTAGTCGATTGATTTGTGCCTCACTTAAATCTAGGCCAACTTCCTGTGCAGTTCGTAGTATTTGGATTTCAAATTCTATGGGGAAAATAGGTTGTTTCCCAAACACTAATTGATAGGGTGAATAACCAGTGGTACTTCTACAGGTGGTTCTATAAGCCCATAGTGCTTCAGGTAGTCGGGTGGCCCAATCACGCCTATGTGAAGCAATAGTTTTTGTTAAAATTGATTCTATTACCTTATTGCTACTTTCTACTTGCCCATTCGCCTGCGGGTGATATGGGGTAGTAATTTTATGCTGGACGTGATAATTGTTAAGTGTTGCAGCTAATTTGTTTCCGGCAAATTGTGGTCCTCCATCTGTAATTATTTCTCTCGGAAGGCCATATCGTACAAACAAATGGAATAGGAACTGTATTACCGAATCTTCTGTAGCTCTAGGCAACGCTTCGGCCTCAACCCATTTGGTAACATATTCTGTGGCTACCAAGATATATGTTCTCTGATTTGATGATGGGTTGATGGGTCCAACGAAATCAAGAGCCCATCGTTCAAATGGTTCAATGAATAATTGTGGCCTCAGAGGCATTTCGTCGGCTTGACCAGGTCGTCCTGCTCGCTCGCAGCTGTCATAGGCTTGAACGAATTTCTTCGAATCCTTAAAAATTATAGGCCAGTAGTATCCCGTCTGCAATACTTTATGTGTTGTTCTTTTCTCGGCAAAGTGTCCCCCACATGGTCCGTTATGAAAAGCTTTTAAGATGTCGAAAATTTCATCTTCTCGAATACACCTCCTAATTTGCATGTCTGCCCCTGTGTGGAACAAATAACCCCCGATCCACGAAAACCGAGTACTCTTCTGAACAATCTGCTTACGTTCATTAGGGTTAAGTGTTTTGGTAGCTTACCTACTGCAAGGTAGTTGGCAACATCAGCATACCAAGGTGTTTGAACAGCAACAGCAAACAGGTGCTCATCCGGAAATTGGTCTTCCACTGCTGTTGCCTCACTTGATTTTGGTATTCGTGAGAGAAAATTAGCTACATGGTTTTCCTTGCCGGGTCTATCCTTGATTGTGATATTGAACTCCTACAATAAGATCAACCATCTCGTTATTCTAGCATTTGTAACAGGCTTATTTGCTAAATATTTGACAACAGAATGATCTGTATATAAAACAACGGGATAGCCTGTAATATAATGTCTAAACTTATTGACAGCATGTATTACAGCGAGGAATTATTTTTCGGTGATAGTGTAATTTAATTCAGCAGGGGATAAATTTTAGCTGATATAATAAATAGCATAAGGTTTTTTATCCTCCTCCTGCCCAAGGACTGCACCGATTGCTGTGTCTGAGGCATCAGATGAGATTTGGAACGGTAAATTTCAGTTTGGTCCTCGAAGGACTGGAGTTGTTGATACAAGCTTCTTTAATTCCTGGAAAGCGCGATCGCGTTTCTCTGTCCACATGAAATCAACATTACCAGTTAATGCATATAAAGGTGCAGCAATGTGTGAATAACGTTCTATAAATCGTCTGTAATACCAAGAAAATCCAAGAAAGTTGCGTACCTCTGTTTGAGTAGTGGGGGTGGGGATAAGCAAAAGAATTTGAATTTTGGCCGGATCTACCTGAATGCCAGCTGCTGAGAGGAAATGTCCTAGAATGAGCCCTTCAATCATCATCATATAGCATTTTTCGTGACTTAAACAAAGCCTGGTAGCAATGCAACACTGTAGGACTTTCTCTAGGGTGTCCAAAGTTGGATCAAAATCATCTCCATATGGTGTAAAGTCATCCATGTATACTTCAAGTCCATCATTTATTAAATCTGCAAAGATGCTGAGAATAGCCCTTTGGAATGTGGCAGGAGCATTACATAGGCCAAAGGGTAGAACTCTATAGGCGAACGTTCCCCAAGGACAAGTAAAGGTAGTTTTATCCTGGTCTTCAGGGGCAATCTGAATCTGATTGTATCCACTGAAGCCATCCAGGAAAGAAAAGAATTTCTTTCCTGCTAAAGTGTCCAATACTTGGTCTATGAATGGGAGGGGAAAATGGTCTTTTTGTGTGGCTTTGTTTAACTCTCTATAATCGACGCAAATCCTTCATTTCCCATTCTTCTTGGGTACAACCACAAGTGGAGAGACCCACTTACTATCAGAAATAGGATAGATAAAATTAACATCTAAAAGCTTCTGAAGTTCTGCTTTTACAACATCTTTTAGATGAGGGTTGAGTCTTCTTTGCGGTTGACGGACAGGTCTTGCATCTTTTTCTATATAAATATGGTGGGTGCACAATTGGGGGTCAATCCCTTTCATATCAGGGTAATCCCACGCAAATGCTTCTTGATGCTTCCGTAACAGATGGATGAGTTTTATTTCTTGGTCCGGTGTAAGGTTGGCATTGATGTTTAGAGTTTTTCCCGGTTCAATTTCCACTGCCTTACTATTGGCAACAGAAGTCACATGTATCGTTTTGTCATGTGTATCTTTCAAGGGATCTTCTTCTAGTTCGCTATTGAATGCGGCTTCTATCATGAAACACTGTGCATGAGGTCTAGATTTAGTTTGACTAACGAAGTTATTGATGGAATCATCTTTTGTTTGGTCTTTAAAGTCTAGGGCCTTCTGTATAGTCAATGGTGATCTGATATTGTCAGTAAGGTATGATACAGGGTGCTGGTTAGTTTTTATCATTGTAAGACTTGGTTGTGCTGGAGGGTATAGAACTAGATTTTTAATATCTGGTCCTCTGGTTATGGTCATATTCCCCTGCCGGCAACCAATGTAAGCATGGGCGGTATCAAGCCAAGGTCTAACTAAAATTAGCGGGTGTCCAGCCAGTCGGGTTTTTGGATTAATTACCAGGAAATCAGTTGGGTATTCCCAAGAATCTATAGAGACCATGACATCGTATAGAGTTCCTTCTGGTCGTACTACAGATCGGTCAGCCAATTCTAACAAAGTAGAAGTGGGTTCTACTGATGTAATACCGAGCTTTTGGCAAGTAGAAGTTGTCAAAATATTAATTGCAGCTCCTAAATCAACTAAAGCATTAGTCAGAGTCTGACCATAGATTTGAACAGTTATGATTAGATTTCCTGGATCTTCATATTTAATGGGTGTTCCTGATAACAGGTCAGATAAAGTACCGACTACTTGGACTCTTGGGTTAGTGGTTACATTCCTCCTTGGTTTTTTTATGCACAATTATTTTATAGTTTTTGCATATATAGGGATGTCTTGAATGGCTTGGAGGAAAGGAATTCGTATGTACAGGTTTTGTAGCTCTCCCAGAATGTCAAAGTCTGGATATTGTACAGGTCGTGGTATGACTAATCGTTCTGGGAAGGGAGGAGAGGGTGTATTCGCTTGATGATGAGTCTGCTCCTTATTTGCACCCTCTTGTTGTAACGGCTGTTCTATTGGTAACTGATCTTCAATGTGAACTGTTTTATCTCCCTCTGTTTCTATTATACGTCCAGATCTTAACTGAAGATCATTGCACTCCCTCAGTTCAGGTCCGATTTCTGCTGATTCTATAATTTGGAGGGATTGGACCGGCCTATTATTAGGATTAGGATTGGGTTGGGCTGGGAGTTGCGGTCTCAGATTAGACTGGGGATTTTGTTGCAAAGCTGGCAGAGTCGGTTGAGGGAGCGGAATAGTTCCTGTTGGCTGATATGTCGATCTTGGCCAATTTGTCTGCCAGGGTGAACTTTGTGAAGTAGGGGGGGTCCATTGTGGAGGATATGAGCTATTCTGCCAATATGGTGGGGCGTAAGGAAAATTCGGCCAACCAAATTGGCTTGGCTGATTCATCCATGGATTTGGAGAAGGAAATGGTTGTGATGACCAGTTCGGAAATGGGGGTTGAGATTGGTTTTGCCACATACTATATTGTTGAGCGTTATACTGTGGAGGCTGAAAAGAAGAAGTTGGGTCTGAAAACATACCCGATTGCCTTGGTTGCCATTGGCGATGCTGGTTAACGAAGTATGCTGATTATGGCTCTTCTTCTGCTTCCTTATATACTGCCGCCAATCCAGGAAGTGAGGGGCAACTTTCAGTAAGGTGATCTTTTGTACAGATAGCACATGTTTGAACTTCATCCAGTGGACATTCCTTGTGGCTATGTTTTCTTCTACATCGGGGGCAGAAGATCGCCAAATTCTGTTCTGCCTCTATCTGCTTCTGTTTAGCCTACACAATATCAAGTTGTGTAGTCAATGTCCCCAGGATATCAGTTTTAAAATTTTCTAATAAATTTCCAAGTTCTACACGTGTTACTCCTTCTGCTGATATTTTGTTATCTCTGACAAACCGATCATATTCTGTTGGTTTTATCCTTGTGCTACTTCTCGAGCTCCTGATACATAAATCAATGATGTCAGCAAAATTTTCTTGATAAATATCCCCTTTTCCCATGATATTTAATGTTTCAATCCATTGTTCCTTCATGCCTCTAATCAATGCTGTTTTTAACACATTATCAGGCAGAGGTAGTGATGCATATGGAGATCTTTGCAAATTATACTGAAAATGTTCTACATATTCTTCTAGTGTTTCATTTGGTCTAGCTGTCATCTGAAATATTTCAACTTTCAGTTCTCTAGACCTACAATAATCTTGATATTTCTTTAGGAAAGATTCTTTCATTTGCTCCCAGTTATTTATAACCCCACCAGCTAAACCCATAAACCATCTTAAAGCTGCTCCTTTCAAAGTGGAGAGGAACAACTTTAATTTCTGGGGGTCAGTGGTGTAACCATATCCCCTGCATAATACATCAAATTCAAATAACAATGCATCGGGGTCCTCTGATGTAAGTCCGTGAAATGTAGGAATGTGTTGAAGGGGAATTGCTTTCATAGGAGCATTTGCTGCGGAATCCACTATAGGGTATTGTAATTAGAAGTTTGAGTGTTTGGCTTATTTTGTTCCATGTGATCGAATATGTGCCAATAACCTTCCGGGATCTCTAAGAGGGTATTCTTAGGCGGAGAAGGAACGGCCTTAACAGGGATTGTTTTAATAGCACTTCCTTCGTCTGGAATAACGAGAGTCCCTGTTGCTTGAGGAGATTGAATCCCTTCAACAATGATTTTTACAGCGCTTCCTTTATCTGGGCTTTTTAATGGCTGAATTATCCTAGGAGGGGATCTTGGCTCCTCAACTTCTCCTGTTTCCACTTCTCCTTCACAAAGATTGCTTAGATTCCCTTCCTGCAGACATTCTGGAATAGAGTTTTCAATTTCTTGAAAGTCTTGTTCATCAGTCTGACTATGCACCTCAGCGAAGGCTACAGATGGTGATCCTGCGGCCTGAAGGGAGCTAGTAGGTTGTTTAGAATTGGTTTTTCTGAACCCTACTGATGGCTGAGATTCAGTTTTCTTATAGATTTCGTCTATGAAGGTTGTTCGGCCAAGGGTCACCGGCCCTTTGGCTTTTTCGGGTTTGAACGGAGGTTTGATAATTTTTTCTGGCTTTTTCTGCTTAGTCATACACTCTATAAACTACCAAATTCTATTCAACCCACAATTCTGCCAGGAAAGCGGACGGTGGAGCAAGGCTTTTACATGCTCCGTACGCAGGTTCTTACCTTCCATTTTTAAAATCCAACTCTCCCCTAGCAGACTCGTACACTACTCTGTAAAAGACAAATGGCTATACTCTTTCCCCGGCAACGGCGCCAAAATGTAGAGCTGTAACAAGGGTCTCTTTCACCTCTAGTTATGCCACATTAACAAGTCAATCCGGGAACGCTTTGTTATTGCAAAAAGTATCTCAATCCGAGGCTATTCGTCAGAGTAATGCTTAGTAGTACAGTGTTTAGAAAATACAAGAGTAAACGGATGCTAAAATTATGACTAAATTGCTCTAAAAGAATAAAATCACACAAAGCAGCTTATCAGTCAAGGGTACGGAAGTGATAACCCATCCCTCTAGAAACTGATGGAAAGGAAATTAGAGCATGGACCATAGGTCTGGGAGCTAGGCAGCGACTGCTGAGGCTCACTACAGCCTTAGACCTTCTCTCACACCAAGACAGCAAATGCAAGTAAATGGAACGGCAGAAAGTGAAATGGAACAACAAACAGGAAATGGAACAGCAAATCTGAAATGGAACAGCAGTAAATGGAACAGCAATAAATGGAACTAAACCTCGCGAGTCCGAACTAAACTTGTTCTATTGAACCAAACTCACACTCTGTAATAAAATAGCAGTCTCCTCTCTTAAAGCAACTTCAATGGATTATACTTTATGGAACAATATTCACAAATGAATTATGGAACAACAATCATCAACCATATATACACAACACGCTTAATATAGCAATCTGATGATTAACGCGAATATGACTATGTTTCCAAATAGAATAACATTACTTCCGGATTCCAATAATTGAGATTTCAAATGAATCCAATACAGCAATATTCAATATGAAGGCTCTGTAACAGAAACAGTTGGCTTAGATTGTTAACATGCAATCAACTCTGAAAAGATTCACTCATACAATACAGAGTCACTACATAAATCTCTTGAAAGAAACCATTGATGAATTAATCGTAATAGAGCATGGAATAGCATATGAAAAACATGTCAGATTACCAAACTATAAAGATAAACAAACCACACAGAAACCAAATTATAATGATACAAAAGCAAGTGTCCTTCGGAGCCGAGCCCTTAGCTTCCAACGGTACACCGCCTTAGATTACTCCAGACGCAGAGATGAAATAAACACCAAGTCTTTTGTATTAGTGCATCAACAAATGTACAGCAAAACAAGTCTTAGTGAGAGTCGATGATCAAAGTTGAGTCTGAAGTTCACAGTTACATATATGAAAAAAGGTCCCTTTGCTTAACGATGTTGTCCCTTTTTATAAAAGTAACGGCGGAGGTATCTAGGTAGCAAAAATAAGCAAAACAACGATCCCTCAAGATCGAAGATCCTGAGGGATTCGCCAAGCCGTTAATCCTTTACTTTTCTTCCCCTGTTCCACCAAATTGATAACCCTTCTTTCTTTCCAGGGTCGTTCTGCTTCGATCTATTCGATCTTGTTCGCATCCAGTTCCCTTCTAAAGGGACAGTAGTTATTCTTCCTTTGTCTTTTCCTTTCGAATGGCAGCCCTTCGTTTCCACCCTTTCCTGCATGGAAAAATAACAATTATCAGCGATTAAGTTTTCCATACTAATTCTCACACATTCTATTAAAATTCTTTATTTCTTTAAGTTCATTATGCAGAAAGGGTTACAATTGTTACTGAAAAGTCACTAAATTGTTCGTCAAAAACATACCTTTCCAGTGCTCCACAATAGTTCCCATTTCTTCCAAGGGAAAGCTCAACCTGAGCCTTCTACAATATTTCATGACATCCTCTTTTCCATGCAATCCCTTGCATCATACTACCATCAACACATAATTATCAGTGTATAAATACATATAACAATATACTAGTTAACTTACCTTGTCATTCCAAGAACGTTTCCTTGTAGCTTAACATATTTGTGCCATGTCTCAAGGGACTCTGATTCCCTTGCCAGATCCACTTGTAACTAGAGACTATGTTAGGTCCCTATGATACTAGTATATTTCCTTATTATTATTTACATTGCACCCCTTATTGTTATTGTTTTTCCCATGTGGTCCACATATTAATATTATTGTGCCCCATAGAATCCCACTATTGTTATTGTTGTGCCCTTACATTATTATTGTTATGTTGTCTCTGATTATATTGAGACCCTTAGACCCCTATATCTAGAAAGGAGGCCTTGTCATTTGTATCATCTAAGAATTGTTCATTTGTGTAATGTAAAGGAAGTTTCCCCCTCGAATAGGCTATGTTTTAAGTCGTTTATGTATCACTTTCTTCTATTTTGTGAGCTGGTTGCATAACAGTTGGTATCAAAGCTTTGGATCCTAGCGTTTCGGTGCTTCAAACAGGTCATTGTAGAATTTTCACTATAACTTTTTTTCTAAAAATATTTAGAAGCTGAAATTAAAACCCATTTGATACCTAATCGTGATGAACTACGTGACCAAATGTAAGATCTTGTATCATTGTATTTTCGAAGATATGAACAGAATAAGTTAGGGTTTTTGCAGGCTCCCGAATTGGATCTTGAACAGGTCACCTTGGGAAAATCATCATAACGTTGTCTCTAAGCATCTGATTCAAATTTCATAAAAAGTGACAGAAAGAAGACGGAATTTAGTTTGTTGGGTATCAGTTTAGAACCTAAGGTTGAAACAGTGACATGTGGTAGGTCGTACAAGTTCGCTCTACTCAACCAGTCTATAATTAGGTCATCGTGGGAGATTGAGCATAACTCTTTCTTCAGGAATCCAATTACGATCTAGCTTGCGAGGTTGAAAAGAAGACTCATGGGGATATCTCAGGACGAAATTGTACAACTTGGAGATCCGAAATTACAGAGTTCCATGAAATTCAATATTGAGCTCATACAAAGTGGAAAAAAAGGTGTGTAGTATTTTTTTTTTAAATTTGCATAAGCTTTGTTTGAGAAAGTAGTTTGAAATTATTCAAAGGGCATTGTGAAGCATAATTATCATTAATTGATTACCTTAATAAATAAAATTGAAACACCTAGTAAGCAACCTCAAATCTCTACTATGGAACATGAAGAAGAGGAAGAAATGCAACATGATATATCAAAATTACGAGACCATGTGCAACAAATTTCGCTCTCACAAAAAGTAATTGAAGCTAAGAAAGATGGTTTAAATAATGCAATGGAAGCTAATATGGATGGCATGGAAGATAAGATGGATGGTATAGAAGCAAAACTTAAAGGCAACATGGAATATTTGAAGATATATTTAACAAAGTTGCTACAAGAAATTCTTACTAATGGCAAAAGGGTAGTAAAGGAAACTCGCAATGAGAATAAACGAAATGTTAGTCATAATTTCATCGACTCTAATGTTGGATTGAAGAACCACCATGTTCCAAAGATAGATATGAGGAAGTTTGATGGCAAGGATCCCGTAACATGGATACTACAGATGGAGCAATATTTTGATCTCCATAATGTGCAAAGCACACAAAAGGTACGCATTTCAAATTTATATTTGGAATCCAATTAGTTTGTATGGTATCGCTGGCTTTTCTCTCGTAAACGAATTTTCACTAGGGAAATTTTTATGGAATAAATGATAGCACATTACGAGGATACAAAAAATAACACATTTTTTAGCCAATTGATAAATCTCAAACAAAAGGGTTCAATGGTGGAGCACATTGAGGACTTCCAAAAATTGAATATAAAGGTAAAATATATTCCATAGGAGCATAGGATTCATGTTTACATAGGGACTTTAAAGGATAACATCTAACATGAGGTTCGCCTTTGGGAACCTGATTCATTGGAGAAGGCATTAAGGTTGGAAAGAGAAATTGAAAGAAAAATTATGGCAACATGGAATCCTACCACTCACAACTATAAAGATGGAAGTGTTGTTACCCCTAGCCTTCCACAACCCACAAGGTTGAGACCACAACAATTGGAAGAAAAAAATATCAAAAGGGATTTGTTACAGTTGTGATAGCAAATACACTAAAGGTCATAAGTGTGGTAAGAAGAAAATATTTTACATAGATTGTGAAGAGGAGGAAGAAAAGGAACAAGAAACATCAAAAGAAGAGGATACGCACCAAGAGAAAACCATAGATAAATAAGAAATGAATCCAACCATATCTTGTAATGCATTGGCCAGAATTACCACTCCTAAAACTATCAATATAGAAGGACATATCAAGAAGAAAAAGGTAATAGTGTTGATTGATTCGGGCAGTACCCATAATTTTATTCATTGTAAGATAGCCAAGGAATTGAATTGCTTCCTATATCTAGCACCAGAGTGCCAAGTGATGGTTGCACTAGGAGTATAATGGATACAATCTTTGGGTACAATAACTTTTAATTTTCAAGAACTTTTCTTGAAATTTGTTTTGGAAGGAAAGGAATTCGAATTAAGGGGTATCACAAGGAAAGCAGAAAAGATAATTAGCTCTAACTGCATGACAAAGCTTCTAAAGAAATAACAATGAGACATAATTTCAGAATTGTGTTTGCTAGAGGTTCCCACATTGGAATCATCTATTTCTCCAAATCTCCAAAAAGACTTGGACAATCATTCCAAGGTATTTGAGACTCCCAAAGGCCTCCCACCTATTCGTGATCATGATCATGCTATTCATTTAATTCTAGGAAGTGTCCCTCCAAACATCAGGCCTTATAAATATCCAAATGCCCAAAAGAGTGAAATTGAACGTATGGTTGCAGAAATGCTAGAAGCTGGTATAATTCAACCTATTCAAAGTTCTTACTCTGCTCTAGTAGTATTGGTGAATAAAAAGGATGGATCATGGCAAATGTGTCCAGATTATAGGGAGCTCAACAAGCTCACTATTAAAGATAAATTCCTCATTCCTGTCATTGATGAATTGGATGGGGCAATTTACTTTACCAAGTTAGACCTTCATTAAAGATATCATCAAATCAGAATGAAGACTGAAGACATTCTGAAAACAGCATTTAGAACTCATGAGGGTCATTATGAATTTTTGGTCATGCCTTTTGGCCTTACTAATGGACCTTCTACATTTCAAGGTTTGATGAATTCCATTTTAAAACCCTTCCTTAGAAAATTTGTGTTAGTATTTTTTGATGATATACTAATCTATAGCAATTCCTGGAAGGATCATGTTCAACATTTGTTGACAGAGCACTCAGACTATTGGAGGAGAAACAATTATATGAAAAAACCTCCAAATGTTTATTTGGAGTATGAGAGGTGGAATATTTGGGTCATATTGTATCTCATGAAGGTGTTAAGGTAGACCCTAGGAAAATTAAAGCCATTAAGGAATGGAAAATCCCTACATCCATAAAGAATCTACGAGGATTTCTAGGGTTGATAGGTTATTATCACAAGTTTGTTAAGAATTATGGGAGAATAGCATCACCTCTAACAACATTACTGAAGAAAGATGCATTTTCTTGGACTCCAGCAGCAACGAAGGCATTTGAACATTTTAAAGAGGAAATGTGCCAAGCACCTATCTTAGCTATGCTAGACTTCACAAAAACCTTTACTGTGGAATGTGATGCCTCGAGAAATGGAATTTGTACTGTTTTAATGCAAGAAGAAAGACCCATTGTTTTCAAAAGTCGTCCAATAAAAGGAAAATATTTACACAAAGCTATTTATGAGAAGGAAATGTTGGCAATACTACATGCACTTAATAAATGGTGACCTTACCTAATGGGAATACACTTCAAGGTAAAAATAGATCATGATAGTCATAAATACTTTTTAGAACAAAGATTATCTTCAGAAGAGAAACAAAAATGGGTCACAAAGATGTTGGGTTATGACTTTGAAATCATCTACAAAAAAGGGAAGCATAATGTTGTTGCAGATGCACTCTCAAGAAAGGATGAGGACGTGGAAGTATTTCTTTATGCCATTTCTATAATCCAATGAGATTGGGTAAATGAAGCAAGGGATGAATGACAAAGAAGTGTGGGCACTCATTCAAAATTTGTAACAATATCCCAGTACATCTGATACATTTAGCTGGAAAAATGATTTGTTATGGTACAAATATAATTTATACCCCTGAAAGAATTCCCAAATCAAAAAAAAGATTCTTAGGGAATTGCACACATCTCCCTTTGGAGGGCATTCAAGATTTTTGAAAACTTCCCACAGGGTTAAGAAGGATTTTTTTTTGGGATGGTCTTAAATCTGATATTCAAAAGTTTGTGGAGGAATGTTTGGTTTTCCAACAAAATATAGTGGAGACAATTAGGACCCCAGCTATATTAGAACCTTTATCCATTCCAAGTCGACATTGGGAGGAGGTTTCAATGGATTTTATCACAAGTTTACCCAATTTCGAAGGAAAGAGTGTCATCATGGTGATAGTTGATAGTGTTGGAAATAATACTTCGGGGGGGGGGTGAATCAGGGGGGTGAATCAGTATTTATCAAATCAATAACTTTTTCTTTTCATACTCAAATTTATATACGCTACTTCAATGAAGGTAACTTGCATGTACACACAACTGTATTTAAAGCAACCAACGTATATCCAACAGACTTATGATCCAGTTAATTCATCATATGTTGATCTTTAATCAATGCATTAATACTTCATTAACCATATAAATAATAACCATGTGCAATAATAACAGAATAAATCATCACACATAAGCAACACACATGAACACCAAGATTTAAGGTGGAAACCCAATGTGGGACAAAAACCACCTGATGTTGTTTTCTTTTAATATAAGAAAAACCTGTTTACAATCTTGTACTAGTGAAGACTCATACCAGTACTCAGGAACCCACCTACAGAAGGCTACAACCTTCTCTCATTCTCCAGGTTCTACTAGAAGGGAGCTACAAACCCCTGGCTCTTGTACTAGTTGATCTATTTATTGGTATGTAAGCGCTGGCCTACAGAAGGCTCCAACCTTCACTCATTTTCTAGCTAATACTGGAAGGGAGCTCCAACCCCCTGGCTCTTTTACCAACCGATCCATTTACTAGTACGTAGGTGCCAGCCTACAGAAGGCTCTAGCCTTCACTCATTGGGAGCTCCAACCCCCTATTTCTTGTACATGCTGATATGTTTACCAGTACGTAGGCGACAGCCTACAGAAGGCTATGACCTTCTCTCTTCCACTAGGGACCATGTTTCATAAATTTTTAGACTAGATACTCTTGGAACACAATACCACAATCTGAAGGACTCATTTCATCAAATTTTCATACTGGACCCATCAGCAACATTGAAGCTCAAAATTAATCATCATTGCAATACAACCAATCACTGAAAACCTATCATCACTGAAGAAAATCACATTCAATTAATCTAAAGATTCATAATACTGTCACTAGAACAAAGTCACCAGATTACAGTGAAGAACCCAGAACTCTGCATCAAAAACAAGAACCAGCTACAACTTCAAACATCATATTTCATAATGTATATGCTACTTTAATGTGTCTAACTAGCGTGTATACGTGCTTTTACCATAGAGAACCCATGTGCAGATCTGCAAATACTAACTTAAAACATCACAACTATTCCAGTCTTCAGTCATACCCAAATCAGAACATTTATAGTGTAAATCATGTGTTAGAATTCAAATCTAGACTATCCATGATCAGACCACATAATGATAATTCATTTCAGGCCTTATGATCCTGATCCATCATTAGATCTCATCCCTCATAAACCACTAAGGTTCATCCTTAGTTCAAATTAAGGAAAGCACTAGAAACCCATGACATGAATATTTTCTTTTATTCTCACTCCTCACAAGATATTCATTACTTTCTCTCATTGGCCTAATGATATTCTCCTCCTTATATAGTTTTA
This sequence comes from Pinus tabuliformis, assembly GCA_031772625.1. Classification (NCBI taxonomy): domain Eukaryota; kingdom Viridiplantae; phylum Streptophyta; class Pinopsida; order Pinales; family Pinaceae; genus Pinus; species Pinus tabuliformis. The sequence continues at coordinate 1,074,962,560 of CM062816.1, forward strand.
GGCCTTTCTCAATACCTCTGACCAAAACCACTAAGGATCCATGGTATTCTTGGGCCGGATCAACTAGTCATTACTCCGCTCAATATTGTGGGCTAACACCATGGTATTGACCCCTGGTATCCTCTCCTCTTAAATTTCCTTGTTTTTCCAACCTGTACGTGCCTTTCCTCTTGTGAGAGTGTGTGTATATGTATATGCTCTTTCTTTTCAGTGGACCTACATGTACACACTACTTGGACAAAATGAACCAGTGTATACCTCTCTTTCTTCAATCTTCGGAGTCTGATATGTAATCCTTTATTATTAAGCTGTTGCACTATGAACTGTCATTTATGTGAGTTTCCATCAAGGACAACACTTGTATCATAATGCCAATAGATGGACTTACCAATTATTCACACTTTTGCGCATTATCTCACCAAATTAAAGACAGTACAATTGCTACTTCATTTATGGAAACAATTCAAATGCTACATGGAAACCCAAACATTATTGTAAGTGATAGAGATCCTATTTTCCCTGGAAATTTTTGGACGGAATTATTTTCTTGTCTGGGTACTCAGTTAGCTCATAGCTCATCTTATCATGCTCAATCTAATGGGAAACTGAGATAGTGAGTAAATGTTTAGAAGGATATCCCCATTGATTTGTATCTGATAAACAATGGGTTAAATGGTTGCCTCTTGCTGAATGGTGGTATAAAAATTCCTTCCATACTACAGCAAAAATGACCTCACTTATGGTGTTTTATGGATATCATCCACTTTCCATCACATCATATTTAAGAGAAAATTCTAAAGTTCAAGTAGTGGAAGATCACATCGAGCATCAACAAAAAGTTCTCCAACTCTTAAATGATAACCTCACTTTGGCACAGAATATAATGAAACAATAGGTAGATCAACATCGCAGCAAAAGAAGTTTTGATGTAGGTGACTGGGTATTTATATGGCTACAACCATACAAGAAAATGTCCCTAAAGAAAGCTAAGAAGGATAATAAATTATCACCAAAGTATTATGGTTCGTACAAGGTGTTGCAAAAGATTGGTACTACAACATACAAATTGGAACTTCCTACATCTTCTTGAGTGCACCCAGTTTTCCATGTTTCATGCTTAAAGAAGGTTATAAGTGACAATCTCCCAGTTCAAACAATATTTCCAAAGCTTTAAGAGGAAGGAACAATCATATTGGAACTTCACGCAGTCACAGAAACAAGAACTTGATAGCTGCAAAATCGACCAATTTCAGAGTATCTCATCAAGTGGAAGAACTTACCCATTGAAGATTATACATGGGAGGATGAGAATTTTACACAGAAGCATCCAGAACTACTCAAGCATTGAGGACAACACTTTTTTGAAGGATAGGGGCATGTTAGGTCCCTATAATACTAGTGTATTTGCTTATTATTATTGTCATTGTACCCGTTATTGTTATTTTTGTGCCCATGTGGTCCCCATATTGTTATTATTGTGCCCCATAGAAGCCCACTATTGTTATTGTTGTGCCCTTACATTATTATTTTCATGTCAGCTCTGATTATATTGTGACTATTAGACCCCTATATATAGAAAGGAGGTATTTTCATTTGTATCATCTAACAATTGTTCATTTGTGTAATCTAAAGGAGGTTTCCCCCTCAAAGAGGCTACGTTTTAAGTCGTTTATATATATCTTTCTTCTATTTTCTGAGCTGGTCGTATAATAGGCTAGCTAATATAGCTGTCAAATACATGTTCATGAATATAGCACATACCCACATAATGTTAGAAAAAATTGAGGTTAAGAAGACTTCTGGTATGAAAAGCACTCATTCATTTGGAATTAGGGTTTCTAACATAGCCAAAGGAATTCTTGCCCAATTCCTTTCTTTTACCTTTTTACTTTGTTTCAATTGAGTCTTACTATGAACTATCACATCACCCAACTGTTAGTTATATAAACAAATCAATTATTACCTTGTGACGCTAATACCAACCATGTTACCTTGCAACTTCTCACACATGTCAACCACATGTTCCAAATATCAAGACAATAATATCTATCAATTTGATATAAACCTTTACCAAGACTAAGAATCATGTCATAATCCATAGTCAATTCATAGTCATTAGACACAATCCTACAACTTTCACATATTATAATCAAGTTCATATCAACTACCTCAACACATATGTGTTACTACGGCCATCTTAAAACAATATCATATCGACAAGAAATATGATAGTCACATACTCATACCATTCGAGTAATCAAAAATTCAAACAACAAATAGATGACATAATAGACATAAAAAACTCAAACACCAAATAAACAACATAATGAAGCAGTCAAGAACAAACTTCACGACATAAGAAAGATGATACCTTAATGTATCTCAGGGGAGGCCATCTTGTCTGCATAATCAATCTAGATTAGCATGAATCAACTCAAACATAAATAAGGTCATGATATCCATAATAGTCACTAGATAACATGTTCACATCATAAACTCATAAACAATTATCATTCATACATAATAATCACATCTGCACAGTCAGTCTAGATTAGTATGACATAATATCACATCATATTAACTCATACCTAAATGTCGTAACCCTAACCATTTGCAAAGACCAATCCAACTTAGTATGATACATATAATAACAGGATCTTAATGTAATAACCCTAATCATCAATTTATCTAACCTAAAACAACAATAGCAATGCATACCACCAAAACTTACTATCATTCATGACTATCTAACACATGTGCATATAACTACACTAATCAGCTAGCATCTATCATGTATGTAACCATAACGTCAATGGAATGAAAGGCATACACATAATCATAATGCATATAACAATCCTTAACCTACATACCCGCATGCCTAACACACAAACCTACATGACGACATGCTCTTGCTTCGAGGTCTAATGTTGCAACTTCACTTTAATGATCTACATCTCCTACTCTATCTCATTCAACACATTAGCATCATAAAATACCAATAGCATCATGATGAAATAATTGCATATAGTGACCTCATGCACAAAGACCTTCACCATGACCATGCATTCATAACAACATATTGACTCTAACATGCATAAGAAATGCATATACAACCATACACTCGTGACAACACATCCAACAACAATGCCCTCAACCTTCACATGGCGACATCAACCATGATCAACACCATGCAAATGCAACAAGCACGTGGACTACAATCATAAGGAACACATATGCAACCGACATGAATGCATGACCAACACACTACCCATTTAGTCTGAGGGGTGAACCATGCTCAGATACCACTCTATAACACCCTCCTCCCACATCTACCCAAGCACCCAGCTACTAGAGTTAAACATGCAATGAGAGGCCACCATGATATGATTCGACATTCTCAATCATGTTAAGGAAGTGGAACCGATAGAAACACACCATAGAAACATTCAACATCAGCATTAGCACCCTCAGCAACCAACCTAACCTTTCTGCTAACCAGCCCCTAGGTCCCACTGAGATTTTGGACTACTTCACCTCTAGATTTTCTCATGCTATGGCCTGCCAGTGTCCAGGAGGCTCTGGACACTCTCATGACAAGGCATGCCAGCATCCAAGGACTATTTTTCTCACTATTGTGCAAGGTTGCCCTGGATTTGAGCCACTTTTTCAGGCCCAGAGCCCAGGTTACTGCCCAAAAATAAATGGCACCTTTATAATAGTAAGATAACAAGGATATGATAGTACAAATGGAATTACTACAACAAGACCTTGACTAGACCCCTACTAGCCATAATAGGCATTTCGTCGAACATATCACGAATATGTAATCTACAAGTGTAAATAACAAATATGAGCACAAGGGTCTCATACTTAGTTGAGATTCACTAAGAAGAATTGATGCCTCAACACATTAACTTCCATTTCATCCATTAGGTAATAGATACATTGTTCTTTCATTTACAATTGTAAACATGATGAGAGCCATACATAGCCACTGTCATAAAACACATACATACCCAACATAATAGCAACAGAAATACCCATGAAATCACAACCATATGATCCACATTTAAATCAATATAATACTTATAGAAATACAAGGAGAAATAACCTCTCATTAATTATGCAAAATCCAAACCCGAGATGGGACTACCACATTCCACCCCACCATAAAATGGCTGAGCCAAACCTCTCTTCATCCATTCACCCCTATGCCATATTCCAAGCATAAATGTGGGATATCATAAAACACATCAATAAAAAACCATATAGAGTTACCAAAGGCCATCCACCTCAACCCATCAGAAAATGATTCCAACTCATAGTTGGACATCACAAAACCATCATGAGATTGATTGTTATCCAAGCCTTCCAGGGCTTCCAGAGTGTTTGTCCAACCAAGGCTTCCAGGGCTTATAACTCAACCCACGACTTTTATTGGCCTTCTCGAGCCTTTGTCCAACCAGGGCTTCTGGAACCAGTAACTTGTTGTGGCCAGCAACAACCCCCCTCCTTATTTAGTGTTATTCCTAATACTAAATAAGTGGGGACCCTTAGTTAACAAATTTTAAAAATCAAAATAGTGCTTAAATTTCATTTTCAAATAAAATTACCATCATAAGCTTATGAAAACCCCCTTGCAAAATCTAAAAAAAATCCAAGTTTTATGATAAGATAAGACAAAATCTTTCCTTGGGAATATCGCATCGCAAAAAGATGACAAAAAACCACCTTACAAGCCGAAGTTCCAACATTTGCAAGATCGCGATATGCGATAAACAAATATCGCATCGCATTCAGCATAACTTACATTGAAAAAACTTTAATTTTCCGATATGCGATGACGCCGATCGCAAAATCGCATTTCGCAGAAAATAGGATAACAAAGATTGTCATACATAACATTCCTGCGATCTGTGATCTCGCGATATAACGACAATGCGATAATGTGATATCACAAGCGACCAACTTTGCAATGTTACGATTCTGCGATGTTATCAACTTTGTGATGTTGTGATCTGTGATATTGCGAAGCAAATCGCAAAATCGCTCCATCGCAGATCTTTCGGGTGCGTTATTCAAGAAAAGTATTTTCCATAAGCTAACACCTGGTTATGCGCTTTAATGCTAATAAATGAGGTAGTTTCCAATTATTAATGGAATATGGTTTCATGCTTATCGAAAGAATCATCTCACGTAAGGTGGTATACTTGATGTGTCTGCGGCATTTAAAACTTTCCCATCACCCTTCCTTGTCATTCATTTTCACTTCACTTGTGAATTGCAGGAATGGAGAATAGAGGCCAATACAAAGCAATACGTGGGATAAAATGGGAAAGAAAATCAAAGCTCTGAGCTTTGAAGAAAAGGAAATGGCACCCTTGTATACAGACATGGCCTGTAACAGAGACGCAGGAATTGCTACGTGGGAAGGCATGTATAATCTACTCAAAGAGGAGAATCCCAGAGTAATGGAAGTTACTGCTGCCGCGGGCTCATATGGTTCTTCTGAAGCATCCCTTACAGAGCTAGCTTGCTCATTCTTACACCGGATAGCAGCAAGGCCCAAGATTCTCCCATACACGGACATGTTCAAATGGATACTAGACAGCGCCGATATCAGAAATAAGCAGTTTAAAACTCAGGGTCAAGAGCTTACAAAATCATTATTTTCACAAAAGCTGAATTTTATATCTACTGGAAGGAAAAAGCGCAAAAGGTGAAAAACGCGTCAAGGAAACCTGGACTAAGAAACAGAAGCAGTTTCTGATGCGCGATTAGCGCCTCGAGCTAATCGCACATCGTTGAGAAAAAATTCTCGAAAAGGCAAGCTACTAATTGCCCAGTCACCTGCAAACCCCAAAAATTGCAAGAAAACAAGACTAGAGACAGATTGGAAACAGAAGGCAAAAGAAAAGGCAGAAGCAATCCAAGGGTTAACCAAGTTAAATTGGGATTATTACTGGGCTTACTTGGTAAAGCCACATAGCCAATGGATGACTCTTAAGTCTATCATCAATTCGGCCGAAAAAATGGCGCTAGCTCTTATCGATTTTGTTTTCTCAGCTCAGCTAAAAGCAGAAGTCGGCCAGCCGACTCTTCTCAAATAGATGTTGCATGCATGCAATTTCAAGGACCAAATACAGAAGTAGTTTAATTTTAGATTTAATTTTAGCTTTAATTTTGTTTTATTTTCCTAAAAAGAGGACGGTCATTTAAACCACATCCTACATTTTTGTAATAATTTATTTTTAGATTTAGTTAGTAGTATTTAAAACCTTCTCATGCATTTAGAGAAGAGTCCTGAAATTTATCAAAAGCTTATCCCCAGAACATGCACTTCTATACCCTCTGAGGAGGTTTTGATGAATGAATGGAACAAGATTTATTGATGTTTGAATTTGATATCTGCTACTGATGTTGCACTTTTGTACTCTTAGTGGATGTTAGATCAAGAGGAGATAAAATTATCACTTGAAGCTCATGAGTAGGACTAGTTATAAATGGTATTTCTATCTCTTAACTATTTCTGCCTTGTGTTAGAGTGATGTTCAGTTCTGTTATTTATATATTAATGTATGAATGCCTGAGTTATCATTTGGCACTTTTGTATGGTGATAGCTATTTATTTATGCTTAGTGTATGAATAGCTCATTATGCGATATGTTTTTCACAATTGTTTCGTCTAACTTTTTATACGAAGTGGTTCATCTTTATTGAATTCTTTTCTCATAACAGCTGAATGATCTTTATTACTAGTTGTTGTTTGAAATCATTTTAGATCGCATAAAAGAAAGATTATACCCCAGGTTAGTATAGATTTAGATATTTCTGCTTATTAGAAGATAATTTCCTTATTATTATATTAGAATTAGAGTAGAAGTATTCCATTTAGAAACTTTTAGAACAGAAATATCAATCTTTCTCACACACACACTTAAATTGGGAAACTGGTCCCATATCCCCAGTCAGACCGGCTATACCAAACGGAAAAGGAGCTGCCAACCAAGGTCTGGACCGGGCGGGTATCCCCCTTGTTGTAGACCTGATTTTCAGTGCTTCAACATATTTTGCGCTAGAAGGAGGGCCTCGAACTATGAATGGCAAGTAAATCTAAATCTAAATACCATTCTGAGAGTAAATTTCCCTCACCATCTCCTCTGACTTCTCCATTGCATTTAGAATCTTTAAATCCAGAGTCAAAAGTCGCTAGATCAACAACCGCTGCTACAAACCCTGATATTTCAGAACAATCTACTATTGAACCTCCTGAAGTTGAATCTTTGATTCACAAACTTCAGTGATTTTCTATATCTCCTCAAAAGTCTGATAAATCTCAAGGCAGCATGACTTCGCAATATAACCCTGCTCATCCTCTTACCAGACTAAAGAGCGAAAAGTTTGGTGTTCAACCAACCGAATTACCTCTACCTACTAGGAAGAGAGCAAGGAAGTCTCTTAAAGGTTCTGATAGTGAGACTCTTTCATCATCATCATCCATCTCAACCTCTTCACCGCGAAGTCAACCATCCACTCCTCCATTTCATATCATTGTCCATTAGCCTATTGCAACTTCCTCAACTCCTTCTCAACCATCTGGAGTCATAATATCCTCATCTTCTCAACCACAAGGATCATCTTCTGCACTTTCCTGTATTAGTAGTTCAGCAATGGCCCAAACTCCATGGAATAACCCAGGGGCAGTCTTAATGCCTACACCCTTGAGTCAGTTACCGGCCCATCCTGAAAAATGGCTGCCTAAGTTTAACCTTGAAGTAGGCATGCTAGCGGAAGAGCATATAGATAACTTTATGCTATCCATAAACCTCAATGGAGTTGTTAATGGGGATGTTGTTGTTCGACTTTTTCCTTATACTCTGCAAGTAATAGCCGGATCATGGTATTTCTTGTTACCATCTAGATCTATTACTAGTTGGGACATCTTCCAAGAACAATTCCTGACCAAGTTCGGTGATGATAGGTCTACAACGACACTGATCAATGACTTGTCTAACCTTAGGGCCGAGTCAAGAGAACCTATCAAAGATTTCAATTTACGTTTCAATAAAATCTTAAACAAAATTCCTACTGCTTCTCAGCCTAGTGAAGAAGTGCGAAGTGAATGGTACATTACTGCTTTACCATCAAACTTAGCAATCTTTTTTGATAGGGCTAATAAAACAACCTTAGTTGAAAATATGAAAGAAGCAATAGTAATAGAGAAATGTATTATGGCCCTAGAAAAGGAAAACGCGATGGAAGAAAGAAAATCTAAGAAGGTCTCTTTCAAAGAAGATCCCAAGAAAAAACAACCGAAAGATCCATTCGATTTAGAAGGATTACAAAAAGTTTTGAAGACCATGTCTAACGAAATGGTCGACACTAAGAAACAAGTAGCAGAAACATCTTCTAAAAAGCCATATAGGCCTTTTAAAAGAAATCCTTCAACTGATTCCAAACCCCCTAATGCTATATCAAATGCTGAATCAGAAGAAGAAGAGGAAAACACTACTGAAGAACATACTAATGAAGAGGAATTGTAGAGTTACAAGGTATGTGGGATTTCATCCTCCCAAATGAAGAAGATCAAGAGGCATTCCCGGTTAGTACTCGCAGCAGAAATCAGCTTGATCCTCCTCAACCTACACCTAAGCCAAAGAGCGCAAGCTCGATGACTAAGGATAAAGTCGCAACCAAGAAAACATCACCTAAAGCGACTCAAACCAGCCCAGTCCAAATAGACACATCTACTCCATCTAAAACGTTAATCATTTCAGATGAAATGGAGTATAATATCGTAGAAGATATGAAAAAGACTAGGGCCAATATTACTCTTTTTGAATTGAGCAAGTTAAAACACCAGCAGAAAGTACTTTTGAAAGAATTGCATGCTATACCAGTTGCACCTTTACCAGTCGTTGTAATCTCTCAAGCTTCCCATGATATGGGAATACCTCCAACTAATACGATGAATAAAGTTGATCCAAATGATGTCGCATTAATTGGAATAAGATCGAGATCGCATACTCCCCCATTTCTCCTTACTTATGAAATTTTCAATAAAAATGTGCATAATTGCTTAGTCGATTCTGGTGCTTCATCGAATATTTTACCAAGATCAATTTGTACAAAATTGAATGTTCAACCACAGAAATCCGTTGTGTGCATAGTTCAGCTAGATCGATCACAAGTTGAAGTGATTGGCGAGTTAAATCAAGTTACCATAAGGCTCTCATCCAACCCAAAGGTATGTTAAGTTATTGACATTTTAGTTGTTGATATTCCTAAATTTTATGGCTTAATTCTTAGCAGAGATTGGTCAGAAAAACTTCATGGATACTTGGCAACTGACTGGTCACATATGTGGCTGCCTTATAATGGTAAACCTAATCAAATAAAAGTTGAATGCGAGCAACATCAGAAATACATAGTAACAGAACTCAAGGGAGAAAATGAACCAGTAGCATACAATTCTAACATCATAGGCAACTATTCCGTAGATTCTTTCCTAGGAAATTTTAATGCTCATACCTCACCTTACTTACAACATTCTGTTTTATCTCAAGTAGAAAAATTTTCTCAAACAGGTAGTTCTAAATGCATTAATTTTATAGATAGTCCTGTAAATAAATCTTTGTTTTGGAAACTATTTTTTGATGGTTCTAAGTCTAATGAAGGAGCAGGAGCAGGATGCGTATTAGTAAGCCCAGAGGGAGATAAAACCATGCTAACTTGCTGACTCGAATTTGAGTGCACCAAAAATACCACAGAATATGAAGCTCTAGTCCAAGGGTTGTACAAGGCAATCAGATTAGACGTAAAATACCTGCAAGTTTTTGGAGATTTTGAAATTGTAATCAGACAGGTACGTAATACTATACACTGTTTATCAGGTCATTTAAAGCATTACTAATCTTTAGTTCAAGATCTGACTGAACATTTTATAGCATTTAATATTTCATCAATTCCCAGACTCTAGAATGCTAGCGCAGACCTCTTAGCCAACGTAGCTTCCAAGCTCATTCCTTCAGAAGATTTTAGCCCTGACTGATTTTCAATTGAGTTAATTTTTAGACCATCTATTCCTAATAACATTACCAATTGCAGGATTTTCAACGACGATCCTGATATCGTGAGTTTCCACACATCTGAAGGATCCTACACCAATCAAATAATTGAAGAAGACAAACATGACCAACAATTGCAATAGGATAGTACTAACAATGCTATACCTAAATCAGTAGTCAAGTTAGAAGACCTTTATGATTTGAAAGATCGATTCAAAAGATCTACCAATTCAAAACTTCAAAGTTCAACTTTGAATTATGAATTAGTAAATCTAGGAACTGATGCCAAACCGCAGAATATCAACCTAGGCCTTGGCCTAGCCCCTGAAGACAAATTAGCGTATATCCGTCTCTTGAAGCAATACAAAGGTGTCTTTGCTTGGAATTATGATGAACTCAAAACATATGACACCTCCGTCATCCAACATACTATCCCAATGATTGATAATGCAAAACCTATCCAACAAAAGTTGAGAAAAATCCATCCAAATTTAGAAAATCAGATCAAAACTGAACTCAATAATTTATTGAAAGCCAAAATAATCTTTCCCATTAGACATTCTAAATGGGTCTCCAATATGGTACATGTTAGAAAGAAAAATGGAGATATTAGAATCTTCATTGACTTTCGAAACCTTAACAAGGTCTGCCTGAAGGATAATTTTCCTTTACCCCCCATGGAACAAATACTGCAGGCAGTTGCGGGTTCAGAATTAATGTCATTCTTGGATGGATTCTCAGGATACAACCAAGTGCTGGTACATCCCAACGATCAATTAAAAACCACATTTAGAACTAAATGGGGCACATACGTATATCAAAAGATGCCATTTGGTTTGATTAACGTGGGTGCCACATTTCAGAGAGCCATGGACATTGCATTCAAAGGGTTAGTTAATAAGTCAGTGGTAATTTATCTGGATGATATAACTGTTTATTCCAAGAAACGAAACAACCATCTCAAGGATTTAAAACAAATCTTCCAACGTTGTTTAAGGTATGGGATTTCGCTTAACCCGAAAAAATCATTTTTCGCATTGAGTGAAGGAAAACTTCTAGGATTCATAGTGTCAAAATCTGGAATTCACATTGATCCTGATAGAATCAAAGAAATTTCTGCAGTACCCCTACACCACAAAAAAAAAGCCATGCAATCTTTCCTTGGCCAGATTAACTTTGTAAAGAGATTCGTTCCATATTTTTCAAGAATCGTATCTCCCTTACAAGCCATGATTAAAAATAACGCAAATTTTAAATGGGGCCAAGATGAACATGAGGCATTCAATATGATCAAACAAGCCATTATCAATGCTACATCATTAGCAACTCCAAATTTTTCCGATCCTTTTATTTTGGTACACATTTGCCTCAGATAGATCATATGCTGCGATACTCACTCAAGCAAATCAAGAAAAGGCAGAAGCCCCAATCACCTTTTTCAGTTCCAATTTACAAGGTGCTGAATTGAATTATTCAGATGTGGAGAATCAAGCTTATGCTGTTTTCAAAGCAATTAAATATTTCAGACTTTTTTTACTCAAAACACATACCAAGATCATAGTTCTGTTTCCAGCGGTAAGAAATCTTCTAGTACAGAAGGATGTGGGTGAGAAAAGGGCCAATTGGGTTACTGCCTTACAAGAATATGATGTAGAAATCAAACTAGCAAATATTGTAAAAGGTCAAGGCTTTTGCAAAATGCTAGCAGGAGCATTGCTAATGCCCGAAAATCCATCTAAAGAGGTATAAGTATATGAGGTAAGCCTAAACGATGCTGAGTCATTATACGCTGATACTATTTATTATTTAAAGAATGGATATGCTCCTCCAAACCTCGATCATACCAAGAAAAGAGCTCTAAGGTTAAAAGCCAAACAATATCAACTCATGAATGACGTTCTTTTTAGAATAAATTATGATTCTGTTCTACTTAGATGTCTTGAGAAAGCTGAAGATGAAAAAGTCTTGCAGGAACTCCACGATGGGCCAGCAGGTGGACACTACACTGGAGATGCATCTGCTCATAAAATTTTATGCGCAGTCTATTACTGGCCCACATTATTCAAAGACGCATACAACTACGTAAGGAAATGTCAAGTCTATCAAACCGCTGCTGGAAGACAAAAGAAACCATCCTTGCCACTACAACCAGTTACCATTGAACAACCTTTCAATCAGTGGGGATTGGACATAATAGGTGAGATCATTCCTCACTCTTCTAAACAACATAGATACATCCTTACATCAACAAATTACATTACCAAATGGGTAGAAGCAGTTCCACTCAAGACTGCTAATGCTGAAAATATCATTGAATTCATAGATCAGTTCATAATCACCAGGTTTGGATTGTCTTCCGCTTTAATGTTTGATAATGCATCATACTTTTCTGGAAATGCAATGACTGAATTTTCACTCAAAAGGGGTTTCAAGCTTAAATACTCGACCAATTATTATCCACAAGGGAATGGGTTAGCGAAGTCTACAAATAAGAACTTAATCAGAATCATTAAGCGAACCATTGATCAAAATCATAAGAATTGGCATAAGTCTTTAATATATGCTTTATGGGCAGACCGAATAGCACAGAAAGCCTCTATCGTCACTTCTCCCTTTAATTTAGTTTATGGGAAAGAAGTGGTTCTTCCAACACATCTGGCAATTCCCTCTTTAGCCTTGGTTCAATATATTGATGAAGCGCCAACTTCTTCTTTACAACTTAGGCAACTGGAATTAATTAAACTAGAAGAACAACGAGAACGGACTAAGATAACTCACGCCCATCATCAAGCATTGGTGAAAGCCTCTTTTGATTCCAATATGGTATCTAGAAATGATTTTCAGATGGGAGATCTAGTTTTAAAATAGGACAAGGCTCATGAGGAAAATGGAAAACATACAAAATTTCAAAGAATGTGGCTTGGCCCTTTTCAGATCATAGAAGTCATAGGTCCATCTACCTTCATGTTACAGGATTTAACAGGAAGAAGAGATTCTTTACCTGTTAATGGTCAGATTCTTAAAAAATATTTTCCATAGAAGATCATTCTTCTATTTTTGTAGAGTAGTTGTTTTTCTTTTCATAATAAAACCAGTTGTGAATGGTTACAATAGGAATTTACAAAAAAGACACCAATTCTCTTTCAAATTTTGATCTTTCACTTGTATAAATAGCAAATCTTTTGGAAAATTGATCTTGATTATTGAAAGATACAATTAAAAAACTGTAGCCTAGATATGATACTAGTTTCAACTTCATAGAATTTGATGAAAACAACCTTTAGTGAGAAATTGTTTTATATTAGTGCAATGAAAGGTATCAATAACAAAATAAAGATTCTCTATAAAACAGCTATTTCCAAAAACTCTACTATTGTCGTCCAAAGCTATCTTAAGGAAACAATGACTTCCTCCTTACTAAGGAAATCACAACTTTCAGGGGAACAATCCAAGGATACACTTTATCTTAAAGAGTGAGAGGTCTCATCACGAGCCGGCTTATCATAATCACAGATATTATAACTTGCTGACTTTTCCAATACTGCATACCATAACAGGGCAATGACTCAAGATTGTTACAATCAAAAGGCAAGGGGTATCATCACGAGCCAGCTTGTTCAGCAAAGTTATAAATCAAGTGAATGACTGTGTCATGAATTGGCTACCAAACCAAGACATTGCTCTTTAAGAATAAAAAGAAAATCAAAGCAATAGGTGTCGATGTGGATTCTTCTTTGGGAATTGTAGGCTTCTTTAAGTAGGATATAGGATCATTGCTGGGTAATAGGTAACCCTGTCGGGGCTATAAACGCCTGCTAGTAGCAGAGGCTCTACCTACGACAAAGGAGCATATTTAAAACTGGTTTACAGAGAAGACTTTGTTTTATCTTTACAAGCCAAGTAATAACTGATGTGAATACAAGGACTAGCTTGAGGCAGCAAATAGTCAAAGTTGAAAATAGTTGAAACAAAATGCCATTGACAAGTTAAAGTATAATGTACTTTATCTTTCTATAATAAAGTTTACCTTTCTGGAAAATTTTCTATTTTGGAAGTTTTGAAAATTCAAAAAGCAGCAGAGATAACTAGTTCTTCCAAGTGAATCGCCAATTGTTATGGCCAGCAACAACCCCCCTCCTTATTTAGTGTTATTCCTAATAGTAAATAAGTGGGGACCCTTAGTTAAAAAATTTTAAAAATCAAAATAGTGCTTAAATTTCCTTTTCAAATAAAATTACCATCACATGCTTAGGAAAACCCCCTTGAAAAATCTAAAAACAATCCAATTTTTATGATAAGGTAAGACAAAATCTGTCGTTAGGAATATCGCATCGCAAAAAGATGACCGAAAACCACCTTACAAGCCAAAGTTCTAACATTTGCAAGATCGCGATATGCGATAAAAAAATATCGCATCGCATTCAGCATAACTTACATTGAAAAAACATAAATCTGCCGATATGAGATGACGTCGATCGCAAAATCACATTTCGCGGAAAACAGGTTAACAAAGATTGTCATAGATAACATTCCTGCGATCTGCAATATTGCGATATTGCGATCTCGCGATACAGCAACAATGCGATAATGCGATATCATGAGCAACCAACTTTGTGATGTTATCAACTTTGCGATGTTGCGATCTGCAATATTGCGAAGCAAATCGCAAAATCGTTCCATCGTAGATCTTTCAGGCACGTTATTCAAGAAAAGTATTTTCCATAAGCTGACACCTTGTTATGCGCTTTAATGCTAATAAATGAGGTAGTTTCTAGTTATTAATGGAATATGGTTTTGTGCTTATCGAAATAATCATCTCACGTAAGGTGGTATACTTGATGTGTCTGCGGCATTTAAAACTTTCCCATCACCCTTCCTTGTCATTCATTTTCACTTCACTTGTGAATTGCAGGAATGGAGAACAGAGGCCAATACAAAGCAATACGCAAGATAAAATGGGAAAGAAAAGCAAAGCTTCGAGCTCTGAAGAAAAGGAAATGGCGCCCTTGTATGCAGACACGGCCTGTAAGAGAGGCACAGGAATTGCTACGTGGGAAGGCATGTATAATCTGCTCGAAGAGGAGAATCCCAGAGTAATGGAAGTTACTGCTACCGTGGGCTCAACTGGTTCTTCTAAAGCATCCCTTATAGAGCTAGCTTGATCATTCTTACATCGGATAGCAGCAAGGCCCAAAATTCTCCCATACACGGATATGGTCAAATGGATACTGGACATTTCCGATATCAAAAATAGGCAGTTTAAAACTCAAGGTCAAGAGCTTACAGAATCATTATTTTCACAAAATCTGAATTTTATATCTGCTAGAAGGAAAAAGCGCAAAAGGCGAAAAATGCATCAAGGAAACCCGGACCAAGAAAAGGAAGCAGTTTCTGATGCGCGATTAGCGCCTAGCGCTAATCGCGCATTGCTGAGAAAACTTTCTCGAAAAGGAAAGTTGCTAATTTCCCAGTCACCTGCAAACCCCGAAAATTGCAAGAAAACAAGACTAGAGACAAATTGGGAAATAGAAGGCAAAAGAAAAGGCAGAAGCAATCCAAGGGTTAACCAAGTTGAATTGGGATTATTACTGGGCTTACTTGGTAAAGCCACATAGCCAGTGGATGACTCTTAAGTGTATCATCAATTCAGCCGAAAAAATGGCACCAACTCTTGTCAATTTTGTTTTCTCAACTTAGCTAAAAGCGGAAGTTGGCCAGCCGACTCTTCTTAAATAGATGTTGCATGCATGCGATTTCAAGGACCAAATAAAAAAGCAGTTTAATTTTAGATTTAATTTTAGCTTTAATTTTGTTTTATTTTCTTGAAAAGAGGACGGTCATTTAAACCGCATCCTACATTTTTGTAATAATTTATGTTTAGATTTAGTTAGTAGTATTTAAACCCTTCTCATGCATTTAGTGAAGGGTCCTGAAATTTATCAAAAGCTTATCCCCAGAACATGCACTTATGTACCCTCTGAGGAGGTTTTGATGAATGAATGGAACAAGATTTATTGATGTTTGCATTTGATATTTGCTACTGATGTTGCACCTTTGTACTCTTAGTGGATGTTAGATCAAGAGGAGATAAATCGTTATCACTTGAAGCTCATGAGTAGGACTAGTTATAAATGGTATTTCTATCTCTTAACTATTTCTACCTTGGGTTAGAGTGATGTTCAGTTCTGTTATTTATATATTTATGTATGAATGCCTGAGTTATCATTTGGCACTTTTGTATGGTGATAGCTATTTATTTATGCTTAGTGTATGAATAGCTCATTATGCGATATGTTTTTCACAACTGTTTCGTCTAACTTTTTATACAAAGTGGTTCATCTTTATTGAATTCTTTTCTCATAACAGCTGAATGATCTTTATTACCAGTTGTTGTTTGAAATCATTTTAGATCGCATAAAAGAAGGATTATACCCCGGGTTAGTATAGATTTAGATATTTCTGCTTATTAGAAGATAATTTCCTTATTATTATATTAGAATTAGAGTAGAAGTATTCCATTTAGAAACTGTTAGAATAGAAATATCAATCTTTCTCACACACACACTTAAATTGGGAAGTTGGTCCCATATCCCCAGTCGGACCCGCTATACCAAACGGAAAAGGAGCTGCCAACCAAGGTCCAGACCAGGCTGGTATCCCCCTTGTTGTAGACCCGATTTTCGAGGCTTCAACATAACTAAACCCATCAAGGGCTTCCAGCTTGTTTGTCCAACCAAGGTTTCCAAGACTAGTAACTCAACCCAAGATGTTACAGAGCTTCCAGAGCGTTGTTACAACTAGGGCTTCCAGGACTAATAATTCAACCCAAGCTAGGGAAACATGAGAACCAAATAAAAAAATACAAGGAAAACAAATCCACAATCACCATGGATATCCAGGAAATGGAAAGACTAGGCAATCCACTATCAATCCTAGCCATCCACCATGCCAATGATAGATCATAACCAAGAAACCACATGCATATGCCATGCATGTGAAAACTAGTGAGGAAAACATACATGCAACTTGATACCTGCAAGCCAAATCCATTGTAGTTGTTGATCCCAATGTCCTCTTGTGCTTTCCTACTCTTCCTTTGCCTTCTTGCTCCAAAAATACAAGTATTCCACACCCTCCAAGGGTGCTCCAAGAAAACTTTAAGTGTCAACATGTATGAGAAAGAGAGAGAATAAAGAGAGAGCTCCAAAATTGAACTGACCAATCATACACTAACCAAGCCTACCCACTGATCCTCATAAGACTTTTTATGAATGAGGCCTCTATTTTCTTCATTTTACATTATTTTCCTTCATTTTCCTCCTCACATGCAAATTGTGACCTTTCACCTTCCTTTTCTCATAATTTCCTTTATTTTCATAAATAAATGTGCCAAAATGCCACTTGCCTTCCCAAAGCCTTTGCCATAATAACCAAAGTGAACACCTACTAGGATGTTTTTCCCACCATTCAACTTGGAATACATGACCCGTCAACCGTGGTCTTATATTTTTTTAAATGGATTTTTTAACCAAGGTTGTTACAAGTCATTTCACGAGTGTTTTTAATGGTAGCCATTGCTTCGTCCCACTTAGTAAAGTAGTCATCAATGACAATGATATAACCATGCCCCTCGGTTGAGTGAGGGTTATATGTCATTAAGTCGATACCCCATTTCATAAAGGGACCAAAAGCAATAATGTGATATAATGGAGCGGGTAGTGTACAGGTCTTACGATTATATATCTAGCACACATGACATTCATAGACAACGAGGATGCAATATCGAAAGATGGTAGGTCAGAATTAACCGATGTGTAAAATTTTCTAGGCGGTAGCATAACTAGATAAATGTCCACCACATGCCCCCAAGTGGAATTCATTTAAGACTTTCTCAGCATCCTCAAGTGTGAGGCACCTTCATAATATCATATCGATACCACTACGGTAAAGTGTGTCACTGATAATGACATAATTTCGGGCATGGTAACAAATACGTCGTTGCTCCAAGCGAGAGGTATTAGACCAGAAAGTCTGTGACTAGAGATAAATCAAGAAATCTCCAAACCACAGGTCAAATGACGAGATCAGAAACAACAAATCGTCAGGAATAGAATCTTCAGATGCATATTCTCAATCAAGGAAAGAGAGATCGCACATTAGTTCGGTGAAACCTAGGGATTTCTTTGACTTGGATTTCATGAACTCCAAGTTGAATTCTTGTAAGATGAAAATCCATTTTGAGTACTTATCACCAAGAAATTGACGTGAAAATTTTTATTTCGTAGGGTTTCAATCCGAAATGACCATAGTCTTCTGAAGCAAGATGTAAAGGAGAAATCTTTGGACAACTTGAACGGCCGCCAAAGCCAACTTTTCTACGTGGGAATATCGAATTTCAGTATTGTTAATATTATGACTCAGATAATAAATGGGATGTTCAATCCCTAAATCATCTTCTTGGACCAATGCCAAGGCTATAGTAGAAATGGCAGTAGCAAGATATAGGAAATAGTCAGGGGGTATAGAAGAGATACCTGAACCAGCACATCTTTTAGGGCATCAAATGCTTTTCGAGAGACGTCATGTTAGCCCTCAGTTTTGACCCTTTTTTACCATACATATTCCACCATTTTCCATCCACCCTATTCTGATGATACTTTTCACATTTTACCTCTTTTTGCACACCAAGGTAAAATAATTGTCTTTTAATTTCTTAGAATTTTTAGTAAAAATTAAGCATTAAAAATTATTTTGGAAAAAAAAAGAATTTTTTGTAATGGCTCCATTAAAGTGATATGTGCAAGATACCTAGGCATGAACTTAAAGCATATTACGAATCTAAAGGAACCAAGGCTCGGTCAACGCTGGCCAAACTTGACCAGCCACTCAGGAAATCCCTTGATTTAGGGGTAGTTTTGGGATTTTGTGGGATGTTTCCATATTTGTGTAACAAGGGGATGAGTTGGACCTTACGAGATGGAATAGGAATCTTGTTAGTTGTTACAACAATTATAACTCATATTGTTATATTTTTAGTTTATTTAAGCAAAGCACTCAACAGCTAGAGAAGTACTTTATGATTACTATTTCCTTAATATAATTTGAGACAGGGAATTGCTTTATGCTTTCTTGTGCATACATTCTTGTGTGATTTGAATGGTTATTTGATGTAGATGATTATATTAAGGTGTACCAGGCAAAGATGGAGGGCTACCATATTGAACTAAGTACACTATATTGTTGATTGATGTGCATAATTGTGAATATGTTAGTATCTTAATTTTTTGTATATTTCTATTGTAATCTCCTGTGAATATTTTTTGTATAAACTCATTAGTATGTCATGGCCATTTAGATATTGGAATTTATTTCTTTTCAGTGATTAGTTTGAATAAGGAAGGACAACCCAAGTCTCTAAGTTAGATCCTATTCTTTGTGAACTAAGATTGAATTAAATCAGTATTCACTCTTTCCATGCTTTCTTAGAATAGATTTACATGCTTTATTGTTATTCTTTGGTAGTCTAGATAGGTGAAAATGATGGTGCTAAATGAATAGAAGGAATAAGGAAGGATAACCAAGACCTCTGAGACAAGTGCCTCTTCCTTGTCTTGTAAATCGAAATAATATCATTGATCACTCTTCCATATGCTTTCATAGGTTAGATTTGAATGTTTTCCTTATATGCTCTTTTAGAATAGCTTTCTTGCTTTAGTAGAAAGAATCTTGTTATTTTTTAGACTGTAGCATGTATTCATTTTTTAGCATCTAAGAAATCACTTTCTAAACTAGCTAGATCTAAGATCCATATACTTTGGTGTGTTTCTAAGTTTACCAACCCGGATTGATATTAAAATACATGCTCTAGTTTATCCCAATAAATTATACTGACATTTTTGGCGCCATTTTCAAGGAAGCACACTTAGATAGAGCTAGTTAGGAAGATTGTTTAGAAAACATATAAGAAAAAAACACATAAAAACAAAAACACTTTTCAATATGGTTATTCAAGCTTAAACATAGAAATTACAAAGGTAGATCCGCAAAACAAAACCCCCAACCACTAACAAAAACTCACTAACTACAAAATCCATTTGCAAAATAAGGTCTACAAAACATGATGTTAAAAAAGTCATTTAGAGAAGGAGGGTATGCCACTGCAAGGATCTTCTTAAATCCTTGTCCACAATCTAGAATGGTCACTAGGGATGTGTTAGTCCTTACAATCTCCTAGGCTGAAAAGGAAATCAAGAAGGGTAACCTCAAACCACTTCAGCTCAGTTTCTAGCCCTACTGAGCATGAGAGGGGTTTCTCTAAGTCTCTTATCAATGATATGACTTTAATGAAAATGCATTTTAGGCTATATATATGTATTTGTTTGTTTGTTTATGAAAATTTGGGTTTTTAGGGTTTTCTAAACTTAGGGTTTGCAGCCACAAGTAGGTCTAGGTTGTGGAAGTGTAGGAGAAAATATGAGAAGGAGCTAGATATTAGAAGCCATGGTGTATTTTGAATATTTTCAGTGTAGTATAGAGGAGAAAGTGTAGAAGAAACTAATAAGCATAAGTAAACATGATTTCATTTGCTTAGGAAGACATAAACATAACTATGAAAACTAGATAACAGAGCTTGAAAAACAAGAATTCTGTATATTTCACTCTAAGGCATCCATATAAAGAAGAGATATCATGTAGATAAATATTTTTAAACCATTAGAAAACAAATAGAATGAAGTATAAGCACCATGAAATCATTGGGCTAGAGTTCCTTGAAAATAGTTGCAGCTTGTCTCTGTATTAGCTGAAAAGAGGATTACATGCAAGCTTCCTTCACAAAAAGTCCAACCCTTCTCTCTGAAAGAGAAATGATACATATAGATTCTCTTATACCACTTTCCCACCTTCAAGAGTTCAACTCCTTGGTGGAGGAACTGACTCCAAGATTCTCTCAACCAACTAGTGCGAGTGAGAAGGTGAAACTCAAACACTTCTTGGAGAGTTTGTTTAGGAGTTTTCTTTTTTTATGAGACCAAATAAACATAAAAAAAGACTATGATGTACATTTATTGATGCCTACATCACCTGGCCTCGAAAATAGTTCCATTACATAAAGAGGTTTGACTTTGACTAAGTCAATATGGAAACTAGAAATTTTACACACTGAAATTTACAAATTAAAACACAGAGAAGTGCAGAAGCGCAGCGCCAACTTTGAGCTAATTTTAAGGTGCCTTCCAGAGGTCCAAATGTAAGTCTGAGAGAATGGTCAACTAGCCCTTCAAGTCTAGTGTCCAGAACAGTTTGAATTTTTTAATTTGACCCATGGGAAGGCCTTCCAAAATCCATTCTCCCAAGGTCGCTCCAAGTGCGCAACCCCTGTCAAAAAAGGGTCTAGAATGCTATTTTTTTCCACTTATTTGCACTTTTCTCCAAACTGGGCCACCTATGTAAAATATGAGCAAATGGGTTTTTATAGGATGGTAAGAGATTTCCAAAAATATAATTTTTTCCTGAAATAGATGCTTGAGGGAAAAAATGCAATGCCTTCGCACTACGCTTCCAAAGCTGCTGATTTTTTGAAATTAGCCCCAAAATTCACAAAAAACCAAAAGTGCTTAGAATTTGCTCAAAATTGGCTAGAAGCTATGAAATTATGTATTTTAAACCTTCATAGATGCTTCAATAAGCATCTCCAAGTTTCCCTCATCCTTTTGGTCCTTTTTGGATTCTTTGAGCTTGTTTTCAGGTTGCTTTACCTTGACATTGGCGATCATGTTTTGAGCCTGGTAGTGATGTGCAATATGCCTAAGAAATTGGTTATCTCTATTTGCCTTCTAAAGGACCTTCTCCAAGTGTTCATTCACCCTGTTGAGCCAATACTCCTTGTCTTGATTGACCTCAAGAGAAATTCTATCCTCTAGGTCTATGTCTTCATTCAACAAGATGTGTTCTTCCTCTTCTTGTAATGCCTTCTTTAGGCCCTTTGTTCTTGGCCTTTTCCTCTTACCCTTCCCTTGTGTTCTTTCAGGCTCACTTGAATCTATGACTGCTTTTCCCTTGCCAACCTGCTGCAATAATTTGGTTTTCTCTTTTTCCATGATCAATTGCTTCGCTTTGAGCTAACTATTCTCTTGTTCAAGGAATGAAATGATGTACCTTGCTCTCTCCATGTTTACTGTGATCTCTTTGATTTGATAGTCTTTATCTCTGATCATCTGCTACATGCTTGAAGTCTGATCCTCTGCCTCTAAATCAACCAGCTCAAATTCATGCTCAACCATGTTCTTATCTCATGTTGTTGGTCCCTGTTTTGCTGATGTAGAAGGCTTGGCCCCTTTCTCACCATGAGAAGCAAACACAAGTCCTTTTCATCTCTGGTATGTTTTGGTCACCTCAGGTCTAGGTGCCTTTGGAACCTCCTCCGATTTTTTTGATAACACAATTTCCATAGGCTGTGCTGATGTGTCTTGGTGATGTCTTGGTGAAGCAATCTCATTTCATTTTTGAAAGCCTAGATGATAAGAAAAAGGAAAAAACAATGAAAGATGAGTGAAAAATGAAATGATGGATAGGTGGTGTGGAAAAAATGGCAAAGAAAGTTTGAAAGAGGTGGAAATGAACTATGGGTAGCTTATTAAAATGAGTGGAAAAGCAATGGAGGAATTATCTACTTATGAGAAGGAAAAACAGAGTTTGTAGTGAAAGTGCCCAAAAACCCCCAGGAATGAATTAGGGTTTCACTTTTGGAGAGGTAAAATTCTATTTTGAGGTTTATTGAGTGGTTCAAATAGCTTATGAAACATGTATATAGGTGTAGGGAAACATTTTACATGTTTAGAAACCAAGAAATAAAAATGGTCATCATCAACCTATCATTCTCCACGAAAATTTCATTACAAACCCTAATTGGAAAAATCACTAGCATGAGATGATTTTGAAAAGAAAAGAAGGAAAAATAATGGTGTGATTACGTGTTTCTTGGCTTAGGAAGCAATGAAATTAGGTTAACAAGCCAAAAAATTGAATTTGGGAGAGATTTGTGCGTTTTCTGGATACTCTGGCCCATGGGCAGCCTAGTTAGGTTGTGCACAGCGCAGTGTCTCTATGCGCAGCGCCATATTCAAAACCACTTTTGGAGGCCTTAAAATAATCCAAATTGAGAAATTTATAGCTCTTTGGAAATATATTGAAGCCGGCTATAAGATGGACTCCTCAAGCATGTACGCTGGACACTCCATCAAGGAAAAAAATTGATGTTCCCAAGGTCACACCAAACACTCAGGGTTTCTCTAACAATCGCCAACTTGCAGAGCACTTTTGGATGCCTTCCACTAATCCAAATCCCAATTTGATGGTACCATTGGAAATATTAGGATGTCGTATACATAATAGAGTCCTTAAGCACTGCGAAAACCTACTCCAAACCCATAAAAAAATGTCTTTAAGTCAAGCTATCCATAAGTGTAGCAACTCTTCCGTAGCAAGTGTAGTTTGGGAATTTATTTCAAATCATAATACTTGTGCATAAACTGAAGGAGGTTTGTGTTCCCTGGACTATAATAAAAAAAAAACCTCTTTCACGTTTGTAAAATTCTTCTCCATTTGGTCAAAAACATATCTTGAAGCAAACATGTCCTTATGAGAAATGACGAGGCGAGGTAGTGTACTACAACATTGTCTTATTTGAAATAAAACATTACCTTTGCCTTTATTTTTCTTTCCCCAAGCTGCTAACTCCATTTACCCATTGAATCACATGATGGACATGTTTTTTTTTTGACATATGGTATCATGATGGCACATGGAGTGAAACCCTAGACCATGGCCTAAAATGAGGAATTTAACCATTTCATGACCCAAGACACTTAAATGAAGATATGCTACCTCGAAGAAGACAATGACTATGATGAGTGATGAATACCATGAGTAAGTGAAGGGAGAAGCAGTGACCTAGACACAAAAACCAGTGACCAAATTTTTCTTTGAAGATTCACTGAAATGACCAAAATTTGACCTGACACCCTAACAACACCTTGTAAGAGCATATTTGATCACTAGTGATAGGCTGAACTGACTGATACTAACAGGATGTATCTTCATTTCAACAGATATAAAAGGAACCAATCATCCATGAAGAAGATACACAAGAAGAGAACCTAGAAGCTTCATCTAGTTATCTTTGTAAGGAGATCAATGAGTTATGGATCACATACGATGAAGTTCAAATAATAGAGCTAAAAATTGAAGAATATCTAGAATATGCATCACAATATTCTTTGTGCATTCATGATTTTGAACAAGTTCCACAAGAAGAACTTTGTGCTATTACAATTGAGGAGAATCAAAGACTTAAAGATCACACTCAAACCTGGTTTCAACTAGTCATTAGGCCACAACACCACTCCATTTTTCAACATTCCTTAGCATCAAATATTTATGATCAACTAACTTTTCATGTCAAAGCATTCATTAAGGTATATTTTTGAAACTTGGATATGACTTTACTTATGATATTGTTATGCAAATGGATGCATTGAAAATTCTCTTATGCTTGAGATAATGACTTATTTTTCTACAATAGAGTGGGATAGAATGGAAGGAATAAATAGGTATAATGAGTTCACAATAAAGCTTTCATAATAATTTTGGTTCAAACTCGCATGAATAATTCTTCAAATCACTATTCAATACTAATTTGGAAGAATTTTATGGTAAAATGCAGTAAGAAAAATCCTATTTTGGGTAACCATATAGGATCATTTTGAAAGCATGTTTTTAAAAATTTGATCTCTTGAAATCTAGTTTTTAAACCATTTTGAATTTTTCAATTTGGATGACAAATCAAAAAAACATGATCAAAATAAATATTAGATCTCAAGTGAAATTTTGAGGACATAGTTAGTACAACATTAATTCAAGGGGTCTAATAAAAACAAATTTACACGATATGTATAGGGAATATATCCCTTGGAATCTATTTTCCAAATAAATTTGAATCACCACAATCTGACGTCATATGATAACGTTATGCTCAAAATACTAATTGTTTGTCAAAAACTTTGCATGGTGACAATTTTAGCTCTTGACTGTTCATTGGAATATTTCACATATAAAATCATCTTATTTTAAAACATTGTTTCTAATTGAGATAGATATGAAACTCTAGTTTATTAAAAAATTTGAATCATCCCATTTGGAGGTCAAATGAAAAAGATATGCCACATTTAGTGATTTCTTGTCTTAAAATCAGCATAGTGAAACTCTACCTCCTAGGTGTATTCATCAGAAACTTTGTGACATCAAACCTAAGAATTTTAAAAACATGTTTCTACTGGACATACAAAAATAAATCTACTTTAATATCCAAGTGGAATCACATCTATATGATATTTAATGAAAGTGTTACACTCCAAATAGTGATTGTTGGTCTAGTAAACAAATGCAAAAGCAACTCTATCAAAAATGGTACTTTTCATCATTTTTACCATATCATTTTATACCATTTAGAAAACCTTTTCATATTGACAGTAGCCATATGAATTCAATTTATCTTGGCTTTTCAATCACTCTAATTGGACATAAAATGAATATTTTGTGAACAAAATACTACTAGGAGGTCTAGGTTGGTCACCATTCCTCAAGGGATAAACAAATGCATTTTCTTTGTATATCATATTTGGACTTGTTTTTCAAGCATTTTTTGTAATTATTTTACATATTTATTAGAATAATAGAGGATTTACACCTCTATTCCTCTAGCATCTAACATATTATTGTAGACAAGTGCTATGTTTTTGCAAGTCCTAGGAAGATTTAACGAGTGAACTCCATGGACGAAGGACTTTTCAAAGTCAATTTTATAAAAAAAAAAAAATTCAGAATATGAATGCCAATGTTCTAGTCAAATGAAAGTGAAAACTCACCTAATGTTGAGTTCATCCAATGAAACTCAAATTCTTGAAGCTTTCCTTTAGCTGCTGACCAACAACACCAACAAACCTACAAGATGGATTGAGATTAAGGCAAAATAAATTAAGCTAATTATCAGAAGAAGAATTCAAGTTTCGTACCATGAAAAGTCACATCCATTGCCTAAGAAGCATTTCATAGGTCATATTCTTCATTATGTCATCATCTACCATATTGTATGCTAAGGTTCACAAAAAGGAATGTTGGAGTCTAGACCTTTTATCTATTTATCCAGCTACTACTAGACCTTCATGACCTCAACCTATCTTACTTTCATAATATTTCCATACTTCCCTACTCCATTATACCCCACCTCCATCTAGAAAAGAAAAATAAAAGAAAAAAATCAAAAATAATAAAGAGGTTTGGCTATGAAAATCTAGATTCCTGGCAGAGTACAAACCTGAATTCATATTGGAAATCGAAGTACTTGGATAATATGAATTACCAAAAAACAAAATGGTTCTAGCTCGATAGACTCTCTATTTTATTCTGATAATAAACTATGTCATCTCATTCTTTGAAAAATGAATCATCTATTTCAAAGACTTGAGGACAAGTCTTGGAATAAGCAAGGGGGAGAGGAAAACAAGAGCATTAGTTTCATTACTAAAATTCCTTGTTATCCTTTTCATCTCAAGCATTGTTATCATTTTCATTTCAAGCATTGTTATCCTTATTATCTCAACATGAACACATTCAATCATTAAGACAATCAATATGGAAGATATTTCAACTTCAACATTCAAAGCTATAAGAAAGGACCTGAACATGAGAAATTATTACTTCACAAAGGGACCTGAATATGAGACAACTCTACTTCATAGAGGGGAATGAACCTCACCATGAAAATCTATCAGAAGGGACCTATATACAAAGAATGAAGACCTCAACCAACTAAAGGAGTTGTTAGAGAGTCACTTCTTTTCAAGCATCAACCAAGGAAAGTGATGGAAAATGTTGTAAGTAAAAATATTTGTTTTAATGCTTTTGATTTTAAACGAAATTCTTGTAATTAGGAGACTAGTGAAAACCTTCGTGCATAAGAGTATAAACCCTTCATTTCCAAAACCCTGCACATACATAAACCTTTTACCTTACCATCCACCCTTTAATCCCTTCCAAATCAGAGCCTCTTTGCCTACAATGAAAATTTCAACATGATTAAAAAGGGACAACTTTGTTCTACAAAAAGTCCCATCAAAAACATGGGTTAGTATCAAGGAGATTTAACCAGATTTTTGTTTGGAAGAAAGAGTTATAATGATTTGATTACCAAAAGAAAAACTATGAAAGAAAGATGAATTTAAAATGACCTTAAAAATAAATAAATAAAATGCTATGTTTTTCTTTTAAGTCTTGAAATGACCTTGAATGGTCATTTCAAAGGAATTTCAAAGGTAATCATCAAGAGAAACGGATGGAGATTGTAACGGATGACTATATAGAAAGATTTTTGATCTTCCAAAAATAATCTTCAAACTCTTCAAGGGGTGACAAAGTAATGATATTTGTACCGACAAGCATTTGTGCAATCAAAAAGACCTTACAAGCTATGAAATCAAGAGAAGGTGTAGGAAGAAAAATGATTTTAAAATGACCTTGAAATGGTCATTACAATCATTAAGGAAAACAATGTCGAATGTAATCTTGTTGATTATATTAAAGGGTGGATTCATAAACTTTCAATACCATCAAATTAGTGATAAGATTGGAAATGAGATGCAAGACTTATTCATTGCAATCAAAAATGTATAAAACCATAATGAAATTATGAATTCATTCAGTTCCATCAAAAATGTATGAGACCATAATGAAATATTATACAAACCAATACTGTAAGGTCTCATTTCAACAATGATGAGTGTATTAGTAAGGCCATTGGAGTATGAAAATTACTCAGTGAAAAGGCTAAACAAAACGCAGCTACAGGAAAGGTTGAGAAATAGAGAAGCTTAGCACTCAACGCTCAATTCAAACACTTAAAGCCTAACAAAATCAATCCAACACTCAGTGCTAAGGTTTAGTAACAAGTATCGAAGGCTCAGAATCAAAGAGGCAGGCTTAGAAATTTACGGCTATGAGGAGAGGTAAGAAACGCAAAACTCAAAGAATCAAATTGATTCTATAGCCATTAAAAGAGAAAATCGATTAAATGAGTTAACCGTCTAATTTTTAGGGTATACAAAGACTGGAATTTCAATAAGAAGAGATCCTAAAAACCATAGATATTCGTATTAGTAAGTTGATTTTTCAAAAAGGCAATCCTGAAAACTTCGAAGAGCTTGAGTTGAGTTAGGACTAAGTTAATGGATCAATCAGATTGGATTGAATTGGCTAGCAGTGTGGACAATTAAAAACCTGAAATCTGAAGATCCAGTTTGCATGAGTAGTGTTATAATTACAATTTTCAGGTAAGTGTGTAATAAATAAATCAAACCCATACTGCTAGAAGACTATAGTTTGCATGAAGTCCGTTTCGAAGGTATTAAGCGCAGAGTTTATTCTTGTGGGTATGCGAAGGTGTTGGAATTCAGTATTTCAGTTCAATTGCAAACAACAGAGGCATAAAAACTCTTATTGTTCCTCTTCAAAAAAAAGAAACCCTCAAATTCTTTATAAGTAACTCATTTACTTCCTTGAGAAACCATTTTTCTCTGATATTCAACCACAGAAAGAAATTTTCTCTGATATTCAACCACATAAAGAATTTTTCTCTCATATTCAACCAAATTAGTCGTTTTTCTCTGATATTCAACCACAGAAAGATTTTTTCTCTGATATTCAACCACAGAATGATTTTTTTTCTCTGATGTTCAACCACAGAATGCAATTCCTCTGACATTCAAATAGAGATTGCAATAAAAAAATTTGTTTTTTTCTTAAGAGGATCATTTTTTTCCATGAATTTATTTACTAGTGAAGGGTATTTATAGTGGTACAGTAACAAAAAAGAGAGATAGCTGAGGCATCAAAACTCCAAAATGGAACACAGGATAGAACCTAAAGGATTTCAATTTGAAAAATGGAACAAAGACACTATAGAAAAACTTTACCAAGCAGGTTTACTAGAATTTCTTAGAAATTTTGATGGTTATAATGCTAGGGTATCAGATACATTTGTATCAAATTATGGTGATGAAAATACCACTATAGGAGATGTCATCATCACAATAATACAAGAATATATTCCTCAAGCTACAAGACTACCATTGATAGGAGAGAAATATCACAAGGGACAACATTTCAAGGCAAAAGAGATAGAGGAATTGAAAACAAAACTCAAAGTCACTGAAATAATGGAGAGACACTTGAAAAACGAAAATGAGATGTACAGGGAGTGAAACAATAAGATTGTTAAAGAGAACAAGCGACTAAAGAAGAAAATGAATAAGTTGGATAACCAAAAGTTCCTAATTTCCAAGCAAGCATTCAAATGGTTTAAAGAGAAAAAACATTGGTAATAAAATATGAGAGGCAAAATGTAAAAAGTGCAATCTATAAAAGATAAGAAAAGAGGTAAGAGGGTATTTATATACTCCTTCAAGGAGCTCAGATCGAAGCTTCTACATTAGTAGGCAGGTCAACAAGTAGGACAACAAGAAGATCAGGAGGTAGAGGTAGAAGGTTCAAGAGATCCAGACAAGCATGAGGACATGCTTGTGGATCAACAAGGAGGAAATGTTAGCCCTCAGTTTTGACCCTTTTTTACCATAGATATTCCACCATTTTTCCATCCCTTACCACCATATTCTGATCATACGTGTCACATTTTAACTCCTTTTTCACACCAAGGTAAAATAATTATGTCTTTTAATTTCTTAGAACTTTTAGTAAAAATTAAGCATTAAAATTTATTTTTGGCAGAAACCTAATTTCCCGTAATGGCTCCATTGAAGTGATATGTGCAGGGTACTTGGGCACAAACTAAAAGCATTTTGGAATCTACAAGAACAAAGGATGGAGATACACCTATTGGTTTTCTCCAAATCAGTTACAACAGGCTCGGTCAACGCTGGTCAAAATTGACCAGTCGCTTAGGAAATCCCCTGATTTAGGGGTAGTTTTTGGATTTTGTGGGATATTTCCATATTTTGGGTAATAAAGGGATGATTTCGATCTTATGAGATGGAAAAGGAAACTTGTTATTTGTTACAACAATTATATCTCATATTCTTATATTTTTAGCCTATTTAAGTAAAGAACTCAATAACTAGTGAAGTACATTATGATTACTATTCCCTGAATATAATTTGAGACAGAGACATGCTTTATACGTTCTTGTGCATACATTAGTTTGTGATGTGAATTGTGATTTGATGTATCTGATTATATTAAGGTGTACCAAGTAAAGGTGGAGGGCTCCCATACTGAGCTAAGTACACTATATTGTTGATTAATGTGCATAATTGTGAATATGTTAGTATCTTAATTTTTTGTATATTTCTATTGTAATCTCTTGCGAATATTTTCTGTATAAACTCATTAGTATTTCATGGCCATTCAAATATTGGAATTGATTTTTTTCAGGGATTAGTTTGAATAAGGAAGGACAACCCAAGTCTCTAAGTTAGAGCCTTTTCTTTGTGAACTAAGATTGAATTGAATGAGTATTCAGTCTTTCCATGCTTTCTTAGAATAGATTTGCATGCTTTATTGTTATTCTTTGATAGTCTAGATAGGTGAAAATGATGTTTTTGAATGAATAGAAGGAATAAGGAAGGACAACCAGGACCTCTAATACAAGACCCTCTTCCTTGTCTTCTAAATCAGAATAATATCATTGATCACTCTTCCATATACTTTCATAGGTTAGATTTGAATGTTTTCCTTATATGCTATTTTACAATAGATTTCTTGCTTTAGGAGAAAGAATTTGGTTATTTTTTATACTGTAGCATGTATTAACTTTTGAGCATCTAAGAAATCACTTTCTAAACTAGCTAGATCTAAAATCCATATACTTTGGTAAAATACATGCTCTAGTTTATCCCAATAAATTGGATTGTCACATCATCCCAATGCAAGGGAACCATTCTTTTAAGCAAGCAAGTGAATCCATTGGTGAATTTAGCATAACTAGGGATGAATTTTCATAGGAAGTTAGCTTTCCCTTGAAGTCGTTGAAGCTAAACTAGTGAAGAAGGTTCAGGAAAATCAACATTTGCCTATACTTTCAATGGATTGATACGAATTCTCTGTTTCGATATAACGAAACCTATGAGTCAACCAGAACTGACACAAAAAACACATTTGTGTGGGTTAAGGTGAATATCATAATGTCTACAACAAAGGAAAATATCCCAAACATGAATCGTGTGCTTAGTCTGATGTTTTGAGTGAGCAGGGAGGTCATCCAAATATGGTTCAATGATGTGTTTGATATCATGAAAACCATAATCCATGGCATGTTGAAACATGGCCTCGACATTATTTAAACTAAATGGGAGTTTCCTATAGTCGAAAGTGCCCCAGGGAAATAAAAACAGTTTTAGGTTGGTCTGCTGGGAGAATGTTGATTTGATTATAGCCCAAAAATCCATCCATGAATGAATAAATTTTGCAGCCATCACAGTCATCAACAATCTGATCAATAAATGGGGTGGGATAATTGTCCTTCAGACATGCATGATTCACATCCCAATAATCGACACACACTCGAATGGTGCCTTGTTTCTTCATGAAAGGAACTACATTCAACACCCAATAAGCTAAAGGAATGGGCAAGGTATATGAAACCAACTTGAAGAAGCTTTTCAACTTCAACTTTAATACTAGCAACCTTCTTGGGATGGACCAGATAGAGGTGCTACTATAATGGTTTGGCATCAGGATACGTCTTAATTTCATGTACAACTATATTTGGGTCGATACTTGGCATCTCGTCATAGGTCCAGGCAAAAACATCTTGAAACTCATGAAAAATGGCTCGATAAGTCTCGATCTCGGATGGAGAACAAGATGCTCCAATGTGTATATTTTCAACAATTCCTTGATTGATGGAAATATCAAGAGGTATCATCTCTTCAATATTTGAAAGGTTATTTTCTAAATTGATCTCATGAATAGACAGGGAATTCGTATAAAGTTCAACAAAATTGGGTGAGTACACATCACTGAGAATCTCCTCAATGCAATCAGGTAAGGAGGAACAATAGTGATGTTCGTCCCATGAAGCATCGTCCAACATCATGATTTACATGATGCTTTCATTAGTAGGGAATACATGCAAGAAAGGTTCGAAAGATGTACCATGGTCTAGTGATCTATCTACCCAATCAACCGAATCAAAAGGGGAAATTGCACAAGCCGAATAAATGGCTTCATAATCTAGCTCAATGGGGCTTAGCATCATTCGGTTGACATATTGATATGACTGTAGAGTTTCCCCCACAAGAGGGACACTTCAAGTAGCATGTGAATCAAACATGAAAAAGGTGATTTTGTCTATGCCAACAATCCTGCCTTTATGAGGAAAGGCAATCATATGGAAGTAAGTCAAAATGATAGCAGTCATGGCATAAACCCACGTACGTCCTAGTAGAATATTGTAATTGAGAGGTCTGTCAATAAATTTGACTTCTATGGACACAATTTTTCCACCTAATTAAACTTGTAGGGAGTTCAAAACCCCACAAGGTTTATATGTTCTCTCATCAAAGGCTTTCAATGTAGTAGGTGACTGAATCAGTTGAGGAGAACCAATCAGCTTCCAATGAGATATGGACATAATGCAAGTCGAAGCTCCCTCATCCACGATAGATC
Source organism: Pinus tabuliformis (assembly GCA_031772625.1). Lineage (NCBI taxonomy): Eukaryota > Viridiplantae > Streptophyta > Pinopsida > Pinales > Pinaceae > Pinus > Pinus tabuliformis. The sequence continues at coordinate 1,074,995,361 of CM062816.1, forward strand.
AATGAATATTCTTACCATGGATGACGACTTGGATTATAAAAGATAACTGAGCTAGAAGCCAAGGGGTATAATTTTTATGAGAGAAAAAAACAAGGTTTGAATCTGATGGATCCACACATCCGATAGTTGAAACTAAAGCCCTCTTTTGGGCAAGGCATGGTAGTTTTGCAACAAATTAAAAGTTGACATATGATCCAGATTTAAAAAGGAATGTAATAAATTATAGATATACCCATAAATACATAGATGCAACACAAATAACACTTCATTTCGTTAATATAAAATACTTAAATATGCCTACAAACAAAAGTAACTTATCTCTGAGAAGAGATGTCATGGCTACATGCCTCTAAACTGAGTTACGATGAGGCTCAAGGGCCTTTTTATTATTGAACAATAAGAGAAAACCCTAAACAACCAAAACCATAACCCGAGGAGATATAGCACCAAGATTTTATGGGCCTCGTTGGGGTTAGCTGGGCAGATAACTTACCAGGGTCATAAATTGGTCATATTATCTTTGTTTGACGTGTATGATACCGCATTGGAAATATCTCTCTGAGTACTGCAACGACTTATGTGACTTCCATAACAATCACTAAGCTATTTTGCCAAAAAAACCTCGTTTATGACCTCAAAATGGATCTGGAATTTCAGGACCCGAAAAACTACCAAAAATTGTAAACTGTGCTACAATTAAGGAAACTGTAAAATTAAAAGAAACAATGGTGAGGGTCCAAGTTGAATAGGTGGGTGACTTCCAGTATCCACCTAGATCATTCCTCCCCCCTTAGGAAGAAATGATCCCAATTGTGTTGATTTCCTCTATGAGATGAGGAAATTTCTGTTGAACTTGGTCCCTGGTGAGCCATTTGCCTTCGTGATGGAGTTAGCCTGATTTTACAACTAGATATAGCTATATCCTCTATTGCCAATTGTTCTTGATCTGTGTGTCCGTGGTTTGATCACTTCTGGCCTGTTCCATGTAGTCCGGGTTGACCTCTGTTGGTGTGAGTTGTTTTGCAATGACGGATGTGTCCAACAATGGTGGAAAATATGGCCGAAGGCGATCTACATTGAACACTTGGTGCAAACCAACGAATCGGGGAATGTTTTGCTCCAGCGAATTTTTTCCCACGGCCTTGTTAATAGTGTAAGGACCATATTAGAGTGGTATGAGCTTTCGATGGGCTGTTGTAAGGCATTCTTTCTGTAAATGAAACCAGACTTTGTCACCCACCTAAAACTTGTGTGGGACCCGATGTTGATCATGTCACTACTTGTACTTGGCATTTTCCACCATGGAGCGGTTATATATTGACCCATGTGGTAGAGGTGCTCCGGGAGTCAGATCAAATGAATGCCTGACCTGACATTGCAATGGTACCCCTATTGGTGAGGAGAAGATGTCCCTGTACTCTTTCATGACCGTATTCACATGCTTCTACTGTGTGGAGGAACCCTTCCCGGGGGCCATGGATGTGGCTACGATCTTCCCCTTACTTTGAGAGTGAACCAGAAAGAAAATAAATTTCCTAGTCTGGGAGATGATCTTACTTCATTTCTTAGTAGAGATCAAAGAGGTGGTGGTAGGTGGGGCTACCTCTGGTATCCTATATAACGTATTACCCAAAGAGATAATCAGAGAGCGAGATCTAGCCTCATATATAACATGTTTCTTCCACGAGTATGGTTTTCTTAATAATACATCACAAACATCGAGAGGAGCAACATCAAAAAATACCTCTTCTGTGAAGGGCCCTATAATGTAGGGAAGGCAACACTTCTAGCTAACTCGGAGATCTTGTCCTTGATGAAGCCACCCGATGTTGTATGGATGCGAGTGTGGTATGGTCAATAGGTGTTGACAATTTTAATCCTCTATGTGGATAGAGACGATCCCTCTAGCCCAATGAGTGGGTCTAGCAACTAAAGGGATAATCAACTAGAAATCTTCTTAGATTATGATTGAAAAGTAGAGCAAGAGAGAAGGCCTACCTTGCTATAATTCTAATCCGATTTCCTTTGTGGAGATCCTTGAAATGCTCATGTCATTGCCTTGTTTCTACTTCTTTCAGCGTTGTTGTAGCAGCTACAACCACCCTCCAAAATTTTGGGCTGCAACAATTTTGGAGCCATGAAGATTTCACTTGATGACTGCACACACTCGAGTTCACTCCGTGAGCTCACGTGAGTCCTTACTTTCGCCTTGCTTATTCATTGCATTCAATTCTTTGCATGCTGATGTCTAAGGCATGCTTGTGACCATGTTCTGGTTATGCCCAAAGTCTTCACTTCGTATGTGCTTGTTGTGTTCTCTTTGAAATCATCTGTTGCACTCACACACGGACTCACATTCACTGTTGTGCAAGCATCATCTTGATCAATGAACAAGAAATCATGAGTGTCACTCTTGTCGCTTAAACCACCTATCAGTCTTGTTGAACATATGTCTCTCGATGGTTTGGTTGTTTCGTCGTCAAGTTATGCGAGTGTGTGTCAAATGATCACCTATGCATCTTTCAATTATTCACACACTTAGCCATTTTTGCTGAAGGTTCTGACAACCTGACTCCCTTCTGACAGCCAGACCATCACCCTTCCATCGACTTAGTCAACTGTCAGCCAGAACAGCACAGAAGCACCAAGCTAGTCTTTTCAAGCTACATTGCTTGCAAGCAATTATATCAACTCTCATGTTGGTCACCTGGAATGTCGGACCCGGTAGTCACCCCATCACCGACTCCCCTAAAAATTTGGATAGAGGCCACTGACCTCACCCTCTCAACTAACTCAGGAAATTGCGCAGATAAGTTGGATAGACACCAAGTGCCCATCCATATCTCCCTTAGAAAATTGCATAGTTTTCCCAGTCAGTCATCCCAACAGTCAACCAACTGTTCATCTCAGAAATTTTGCAATGTTAATGTGCAGGCCTTCCACTACCCATCAGTCAGCTCAGCTGAAAAATTGTGCAGAGATGATCAACAGGCTAACCTCCCGGCCTTAGTGTAGTTTTCCTTGCCAGTAGCCCCTAGCAGCAAACTACCAGTTCCCTATGGGAATTGCACAGTTTCTGCTGCTAGTCTCTCGGCAAGCCAATTGGAAGTTCCCTCTAGGAATTGTGTAGTTTTGGCTAGTAGAGACCCTAGTAGCCAATTGCAAGTTCCCTCTGGGAATTGTGCAGTTTTGGCTACTAGCCATCCCGGCAGTTCCCCAAAAAAACTGCAAAATCCCTACTTGCTGACCCTTCATACAACCCGTCCCGTTCCTCTGGAAAATTATGCAAATCTAGTTGTCCAGCCTCGCTGCCTGTTCATTCTGAAAAATTTGTAGAGCATGCCTGCCTTGCCTTTCAGCAGCCCAGACTACTCCTCCCAAATTTTGTGCAATTTTTCCTCCTAGCCGAGCCAGACCTTGCAGACAGTCACTATCAACTTAGATTTCATATCTCCATCTCTCAGTGACTCTTGCACAGTTTTCATCAGTAGTTTCCTGGAGCCATCATCCCGCATCATAGCCTTTCTGCCTCTCCTAGTAGAGACAAGGAAACAACTGATATTGAGACCCTCACTCACCTTGTCAAGACTTTGGGCATAACTGGAAGACATCCATCATCCACCATCACTATAGATTGGCATGCACTCCAGTAGCATTACAAATGTACCAGCGTTGCCATGTCAAGTCATTTCGAGTCACGTCATGAGTCATGTCACCCACATCTCCACTATGGGCTTGTTTTCAATCAATGTGATGTAGCGTGGAAGTCCAAGAGACCCACTTGTTGAACAAAGAGTCAAGTAAGTCGAAGAGTCATGGAATTCAAACAGTCGAGGGTAGTCGAGCAACCACAAGGGTTAATTTCACCCTTGGCTATAAATACCCCCTCATTTGTACATAGAAGGTCTTTTCACCTCATCTCCTCCCACATAGCCAAGAGAGTCTGTAATCTTTTCTTTCAAGAGTAAGTAGTGGCTCCAATGCCCCACTGACGGGGTTAGTGATGTATGGTGTAATGATGTGTCTTGGGACTTTCGCTTAGTTCAGAAGCCTGTTAATAGGCCAACACATTTTCACACCTGTATTGTATTTGTTGTAAGACTGACCTTTAACACTTGTAATGCATGTTGCTTTAACCTGTCTTCTAAATCTGAACTAATTCATTTGTTGTAATGCATAATCTATTAATTGAAATGTGTTGTATATGTTGTTAATGTTGTCCCACGTATGTCGACTACTCTGCCGGACATTAGACAGAACTTTCACATGAACATTGTTGTAACAACCGTGGCACTTGTTCAGACTATTCTGTGAGTATTGTACATCTTATCTTACCTGGTATGTTGTGACTACCACATCTAAATGGACTTCCCCACTGGAAGCTATGTATGTCCTTTTGTGTTGTGTGTTCCTAGCTAAGTTGCGACTGATCCCTTTCAACCTGGAACTCACCTTCACCTTCTTCCCCTCACAGTGAAAGAACCATTAACACAAGTACACTTACACTCACCAGGCATGCAATCCTCACTTCTTGAACACAAAGCGAACCACTCTATTGTGCTGACAAGCAAGAGTTGAGGCAAATACTTATGACAATGGCAACTGGGCCATCATACTAGATGGGACTCCCACACCAAACGTTGTGAGGTCTAGTTGGGACTTCAAACCGGAGTGATCCCCTGAATGTTGGCGGGTCTAGCACTGTCAACATTTTTGGCACTCGAAGGAGGGTTTCCAGTTGTACATGGCTGAAATTCCCCTCACACTCATTCATCAACCATTTGGTCAAGGCAATAACTCGTAACCCCTCTCTCATGACTCTGCAGTTGGTTACTCCTCACCTCCCATAATTGAACACGAGATTTCATATCAACACCTTTGCTCCGTCTATTCCATCAATCACCATTTTCTGAAAGCAGTCAAACTGATTCGAGGTGTACAACATCTTCCACATACATCTACAAAGCCAAAAGCCACGCCCACAGGAGTTGTTGTATCATCGGTGGAAGAAGCATTCCTCGCTACTCTTGAAGGTTTGGAAGAAGATATTGAAGATGGAGAGGAACCTCCAATCTTATTTGAAGATGAACAAGGCACTCTTGTGGTCTTGAGATCCAACTCTGGTATAGGAGGGGAAGGGGAAGGCAGCAGAGGGGGTGGAGGTAGAGAGGAACTAACAAACTCAGATCCAGAACCATCAGATTATCAACGAGAGGAAGAAGATGAAGAGATGGCTGACCCAAATCTTGAATGGATGATTCAGGGACCATTGGCTCTCCCGGCTGTTCTGCAAAAGATGCCAAGGCGAGCAGAGAGAATGAACATCGAGTTTAACCTTGACATCATGGTGAAGGCAGAATACCACTTAGACAACTTCTACCTACAGCTGCAGACCCTTGAGGTAAGTTATGATGACGTAGCATGTAGATTGTTTCCATGTACCTTGGACGGACATGTAGTTGCTTGGTATCACAACCTTCCACCCAACTCATATAGAACTGGGGTTCTTTCAAACATATTTTCCTTGAAAAGTTTGTTGATGACAATACCCCAACCATGCTACTAAAAGAATTGGGAAGTCTTGATATGGAGGGAAAAGAGAAAGTGAAAGACTTAAATTAGAGGTTTATGTGTATTTTGAACAAGTTTGCAGCAGACACCAAACCTGGTGACTGCATAACTGTCGATTATTACACGTCTTCACTGCCAACCACCATTGCGCAGTTCGTCAAGTGAGCTATGAAGCCAACACTTCTAGAAAGCTGCAAAGAGACTATTGTTGTTGAAAAGGACTTGTGCACCATTGGAGTCATCAAGGATAATGAATCAACGAAAGCCTCCAAGGATGTGAGAATAAAGCCCCAAGCAATGGCGAGCAAGGGTAGAGACAAGGAAACAACTGATATTGAGACCCCCACTCACCTTGTCAAGAACTTGACCACCGAAATGTCCGAACTCAAGAAACGGAAGACGGACACATTCGCAAGCATTCATCCACCCAGACAGAGACAAGAAAGAAGTTCATCAACTAGCTCATCAAGTAATAGTTGGTTCAGTTCCAAATTTGGGCAGAAGCTTGTCTTCCAACTTGATTAGTGCGCTGATCGTAATTGTTGTTCCTTCCACGAAGATTTTCATACTGAGAACTGTTGTTTAGATTGGAAGCGAGTTGTTACCTCTCTCTACAGTCATACACTCGATGTGGATGGTGAAATACCGGAGAATCCCGAAGACTCGGATGATAAAAAAGAGGTTTCACCTGATGAAGCACCAAGCTTTGGGCACGTGTTGAACGCATATCAGTGCTCACAAGTAATCTCGATGATGAACACAAAGAAGCAGCCCCAAAAACAAAATGATCGTTCCAATATTAGAAGTAAAGGGGCTCCCCCTACACTTGGGGAAATTCAAGAGAAAGTGAGATAGATGATAAAGAAGGCTGATCCACTGGTTGCCTCCAAGCAACAAATACAAAGAAAGTCCAGGAAGACAACGGTGGATAAGAATACATCTATGAGTAGAAAGTGTCAAAACACTCCGCCGGATAGCACGAACATCCGTTTGACCCCAGACACCTCGGTGACTCTGCCACCTCTAGATTACAACATAATCAATGACATGAAGAAAAATCAAGAAAACATCAGTTTGTTCGAATTAGCCAAAGTCGAGAGTCAGCGAGATATCCTGCTATGTGCATTGGGACAAACAACAATAGATAGCACAACGTCCACCAGCAAGGGAACAAGCACACCTCCTGGATCACTATCTACCGTGCTCCATACACTCCAGAAGGAAGAAGAAAACTCAGGTTGCCCCCCATTCCTACTTTCATTCGACGTTTTCAGCCACAATGTTCACAACCGCTTGGTTGATTCTGGCGCAGCATCCAATGCCATGTCGCTCTCCATTGCTAAGAAGATCAATGCATGATGGAGTGAAACATCCATGAGAATCATCAAACTTGACAGAACATCAGTACCAGCCATTGGTGAACTTCGAGATGTGATCATCCGATTATCTCACTACGGTCAAGTTCACCAATGCATCAACATAGTTGTTGTGAACATACCGAAAGCATATGGCCTGCTACTCAGCAGAGATTGGTCCAGCAAGCTAGATGGATATTTTGCTACGGACTGGTCTCACATGTGGTTTCTGTACAAGGGAAGATGCAACCAAATCCTAGTGTTATCCAAGAGGTATATGAAACATAATTTCACTCCCCTTAATGGCAAGAACAAATCATTGGCCTTCACAGAACTCATGTTTTGCAATTGCCTCCTGGAAAAGACAATGGAGTGTTATCTTGCATGGCTAGCTCCAACCTCATCAGACAAGCAGTTGAGACTCCTTCCTTGCCCAACTGATGATAATGAAACTTGTACAGTTTTTTTTTCGATAGTAGAAGTAATAGCAACAACGGTAGTAGTAGCAGTACCAGTGCGCCAAACAATCCATGTACAGATGCGTTGTGGGCTATAAGCCTTAATAAGTTGGGAACACATGATGGCACAAAGGTTGAGTATATCTTAGTCATCCAAAACAATGGAAAATGCATGATTTCAAACTTTTTGAGGTTCAAAGACACAAACAACGATGCCGAGTATGAAGCACTCATGTTGAACACATAAAGAACCAACACTATGAATGAAAAAAGCAACCTAGGAACTAACCACAATCCAAATATGGCCAATCTCGGTACAAGCTACACACTATAGTAGCGACCAATCATAAACCGCTTGATCAAATACTACCTGGTTGGGTCTGCATAAGTAGATGATGACCTGAGTACCCACTGCACGCTAGCAATCCAACATGAGATTCTAGGTAAAGGAGGAGACAAGCCTTTTCCATAAAGAACATGTAACACATACATGTTGTTTGTACTCCTTTCACCAAAAAGATTGACTAACATTTTAAGTGTTTTGATTACTTACAAAGTTTGTCATCATATTTGGTTTTCTAATTGAAATCATGGACGTAAGAAATTTGGGAAGATCCACTTACACATTGAATTCAGAAAGGTGAACCCTTCCTGCAATAAAAATAACTACCTCGTGCCATCATTCGAGCCCATGTTGCACACAAAACTTGAAATAGTGGTGTTGTCTTCACTTGAAGGTCTTCTGGAATGCCACCAGGTTCCGGCAGTGGATCCCGGTGAACTGGCACTAGTCCACAAGAAACTTGGCTCACACACGTATCATTTGCAATCACTTGATGGGATTGATAATCTTCTTGTCAACAGCAAAGTCCTCAAACATTAGTTTCAGAGGGTCGGGCCACGCCCCTGCCATGTACATAGTTTTCTTTCTGCTTGTTATTTCATTCGATTTGTTTTTCTTATTATCTTTTCTTTCGCTTTGTTTTATTATGCTTACTATTTTTGTTCACATTCATTTTGTTTATTTGATATATTAATATTTTTGTTTCTGAAAATAAGTGCTACCAACTACCGTGTCCTAGCTTTTGAATAGAGTATGTGGATGAAATCTAAGGAAAATCATGACACTACAACACTTGGCCAATCTTGTGTCCACCTTCTCTGTGCTTGGTTGTAACTTTTGGCCAATGAAGTCTTGATGGAAAATACGAACCATTTGCAAGGGAGTTTTTGGTCCAACTGTGAACCTATGTCCACACTGGGAAGCCCCATGCATCTACTCAGCGTTCTTCTCTATGTGTTCAAGCTCGTCTAAGTAGTCGAAACGGAGAAGAGGAAAATCTAAATGAGCAAACCTATGTCATAAGTTGTACATGCTTCTCTGAAGCAACAACCTCTTCTACTCTCAATAAGTCGGGATCCCTCTTCCACCCCAAAAATAAATAAGTGCCTATGCACATTCCTCTTGAAAAATACAAAGGCAAAAGAAGAGAAAGGCTTCCGATGCAGAGAGGTGAAGCATGCAACTCCACAGGGGTACTGACTAAGCTCGCTAGAACTGGAGCAATGTGTGTTCTTGTGTGACTCTATCGGGGTATTGTCTAAGCTTGCTTGTAGAGGAGCAACACCAGAGATGAGAACTTATACTCTGAAAATCTTTAATTCACGAGCTAAACTACCCTTCCTGGATTCGAAACACTCAGTTGGAAAAGGGTGAACTATGTATGTCCATGGGGTAAGTGGGGAAACTGAAGTAATCGACACAATGATTCAATACTCCCTGAAAGACCAAGGCCTTGTGCTAGCAATAAACTGGAATAGAGGAGTTGGAGTTTTATTAGTGTGTCGCCAAGTGTTGTAGCAACTACAACCACCCGCCAAAATTTTGACTTGCACCAACTTTAGAGCCTCCCTTGAAGAGTACACTTGATCACTGCATACACTCGGGTTTACTCTATGAGCTCGCATGAGTTCTTACATCTGACTTACTTTTTCATTGCATTCAAGTCTCTACAAGTTGATGTCTACATCATGGTTACGACCATGTTCTAGGTCTGCTCAAAGTCTTCGCTTCGTATGTGCTTGTTGTGTTCGCTATGAAAGCATCTGTCACACTCACACACGAATTCACATTCATTGTTGTGAAAGCATCATCTTGATCAATTAATGATCAATCATGAGTGTCGCGCTTGTCACTTACACCGTCGGTCAGTCTTATTGAACATATGTGTCTGGATCGTTTGGTCATTTCATCGTTAAGTCATGCGAGTGTGTGTCGTATGATCACCTATGCATCTTTTGATTGTTCACACACTTAGCCATTTTTGCTGAAGGTTCTGACGACATGAATCCCCTCTAACATCCAGACCATCACCCTGCCATCAACTTAATTGATTGTCAACCAGAACAACACAAAAGCACCAATCTAGTCTTTTCAAGTTGCGTTGCCCACAAGAAATCCTATCAACTCTCATGCTGGTCACTTGGACAGTCAGACTCGGCAGTCACCCTAGGACTAAATCCCCTCAAAAATTGTGTAGAGGCCACTGACCTCACCTACTCAACTAACTGAGGAAATTGGGCAGACAGGCCGTACAGACACCAAGTGCCTGTCCCTGTCTCCCTCAAAAAATTGTGTAGTTTTCCCCATTAGTCATCCCGAAAGTTGACCAATTGTTCATCTCAGAAATTATTCAATGTTCATGAGTAGGCGTTTAATTACCCATCAATTAGCTCATCTCATAAATTGCAGAGAGATGATCAGCAGACCAGCCTCCCAGCCTCAATGCAGTTTTCCATTCCAGCAACCCCTAGCCGTAGACTGCCAATTGCCTCTGGGAATTGCATAGTTTCTACTGCCAGTCTCCTGGGAAGCCAACTGGAAATTCCCTCTGGTAATTGCACAGTTTTGGCTTCCAATGATCCTAGCAGCCAACTAGCAATTCCCTCTGGGAATTGTGCACTTTTGGCTGCCAGCCTCCCAGGAAGTTCCCAAAAAAAACTGAGCAATCCCTACTTTGTTGACCCTTAATGCAATCCAGCCTATTCATCTAGAAAATTGTGTAAATATACTTGTCTAGCCCCACTGCCTGTTCATTCTGAAAAATGGTATAGCATGCCTACCTTACCTTCCAGCAGCCTGGACTGTTCCTCCCAAAATTTGTGAAATTTTGCCTCCTAGCTGAGCTAAACCTTGCGGACAATAACTGTCGACTCATATTTCTTGTCTCCATCTCTCAGTCACTCTTGCGTAGTTTTCATCAGCAGTTGCCCAGAGCCACCATCCCACATCACAGCCTTGCTACCTCTCTCGATCACTTTCACCTGAATGATTAGGTGTCATGGTAGACTAGGAAGTTTTGGAATTGATGTCGTCACTTCATGAGTGACTACAGGTATAGGTACACCAACGAACATCACAAGAATATGAATGGGATCAACTAAGAGAGCACATGCAGAATGATAGGTTCACCAACAGACGAATGAACGAAGCATGCGAAGCGGATCAATGCAATGAACATGCACCTTCGTGAACAGATGAGCCTGTCAAGACTTTAAACATGCAAGCAAGGAACAACATGCTAAAGCTTCATCAAGTGAACCAACGACCATCAAAGACTCCACACAATTCGCCATGCGGAGGTGAAGCTATGATACACCATGAAGCCATCCATCATCCAACAGCAATATAGCTCGACATCCACTCCAGCAGCAACACGAATTTACCACCATTGTCATGTCAAGTCATGTCGAGTAACATCACGAGTCATGTCGCCCAGATCTCCACTATGGGCTTGTTGTCAATCAATGTGATGTAACATGGAAGTCCAAGAGGCCCACTTGTTGAACGAAGAGCCATGTAATTTGAAGCGTCATGGAAGTCAAACAATCATGAGGGTAGTCGAATAGCCACAAGGGTCAGTTTCAACCTTGGCTATAAATAACCCCTCATTTGCACATAAAAGGAATTTTCACCTCAGCTCCCCACACAGCCAAGAGAGTCTGTAATATTTCCTTTGAGGAGTAAGTGGTGGCTCCAATGCCCCGCTGATGGGGTTAGTGATGTATGGTGTAACAATGTGTCTTAGAACTTTCGCTTAATTTAGAAGTCTATGAACAGGCCAGCACATATTCACACATGTATTGTATTTGTTGTAACACTGATCTTTAACACTTGTAACGTGTGTTGCCTTAACCTGTGTTCTACATCTAAAATTATTCATTTGTTGTAATCCATAATCTATTAATGGAAATGTGTTGTATATGATTTTAATGTTTTCCCATCCGTGTCGACTGCTTTGTCAGACATCAGACAAACATTTCACATGATCCTTGATTTAACAACAGTTTCACTCATTCAAACTATTCCACGAGTGTTTTATGTGTTATCTTAAATTATATGTTGTGACTACCACATCCAAGTGGATTTCTCCACCAGAATCTATGTATGTCCTTTTGTGTTGTGTGTTCCTAGTTGAGTTGAGACTGATCCCTTTCAACTAGGAACTCACCTTCACCTTCTTCCCCTCACAGTGAAAGAAACCATTGACATAGGTACACTTAAACTCACCAGGCACACAAACCTCACTTCTCGAAGACAAAGAGAACCACTCTCCTGTGCTGACAAGCAAGAGTTGAGGCAAATCCTTAAGACAATGGCAACCGGGCCATCATATCGGATGGGACTCCCACACCAAACGGTGTGAGGTCTAGTTGGGACTTCATACTAGGGTGATCCCCTAAATGTTGGTGGGTCCAGCACCATCAACAAGTGCTTATGTACCTACACAAATGACAAAGAGAAAACAAAACATGTCAAAACCAATAGCCAATCCAATAATAATCTATTTAGCTTATCAAGGAATGCCAAACCAATACATACATGAACATATATATTTTGGGAAGATGAACGAGAAGTTGTATTATTATTGAAAGAATAAAAGGCGAGCTTACAACCATAGCCTTGATGTTAAAAGGCTCTACTTGAGTGGTGATCTAGGTCCAAGCCAAGAAACTCTCCAACACTCCTTCTCCAAGTCTAATGAATAGCCTCTAAGGACAAGCTCAGCATAGGGGTGCAAATGGACATAGATCAACCATTTGGGAATGGTAGAGGGGAAATTTATAGACTGGGAGAGGGAGTTAGGCCTCCTCTAAAGCAGGGAAAATTTTAAGAACCCCCCCTAAATTTATAAATATAATAAATGGGCGAATCTCCATGGTATATAGGAAAAATGGAAGGCGATTTTATCAATAATATAATATGTATATATAATTTTTTGGCGAATCTCTCACCAGGCATGGCGAATATTTTACTCAATTATAAAATCTTGTAAGATCTTGGTGAGTCTTTCACTAAATAATAAAACTTTGTAAATTCCTAGTGAATCTTAGCATATGCTACATGTTGGTTTAATTCCCCCATTTAAATAGGCTACATTCCAGGTGAATACCATGGGTCAATACCATGTGCCATTTTGGTGAATACCATGGGTCAATACCATGTGCCATTTTTGTTTTTATTAATTCTAATATTAGGGTTAATAATGGTTTTTTGCATGGTATTAATAACAATCTAGTCCATGGTATTTGTCCCATAGTATTTTGGCCATAGGTTTCACCTAAATATAACCCATTTTTTGAGTGTTCGTAAATATAAAAAAATGTTTTATTTGTTTACCATACCTCTGGTTTATTTATATTTTTATTAATTTACCATACCTCTTTTACAAATATGGTATTTGGCCCATAGGATTCACTTAAATAAAACCTCTTTCTTGAGCCTTCATAAATAGAACGAGGGTTATCGACTAAATATAAAAAGAGGTTTATTTATTTACGATACGTCTAGTTTATTTATATTTTTATTTATTTACCATACCTTTTGAGTAAATATAAAAAGACATTTTATTTATTTACCATACCTTCACTTTACTTATATTTTTATTTGTTTACACCCTTACATGTATATAAGGTGACTTATGGAGTAAATATAAAAAACGTTTTATTTATTTACCATACCTCCACTTTACTTATATTTTTATTTGTTTACACCCTTACATGTATATAAGGTGACTTATGGAGTAAATATAAAAAAATGTTTTATTTATTTACCATACCTCTCATTTATTTATATTTTTATTAATTTACCATACCTCTTTTATAAATATGGTATTTGGCCCATAGGATTCACTTAAATAAAACCTGTTCTTGAAAATGGGCGAATGGATTCACTTAAATAAAACCTATTCTTGAAAATGGGCGAATGCAAGGTTGTAAGTCCTAATTTCAAGGACTAAATTTACCTTTTTTACCCTCTCCCTTAAAATAAGGTGGGCTATTTGACGTGATTTGTAAAAATGTACTATGATACAAAATATTCGCCCACGAAAAATTTAAAACCCCTTAATTTCGCCAAAGGGCGAACATTCGCCCCTAAAATTATCCTTGCTCCAAAGATAGGATTAGGCCCACATCTTAAGGAGGTAGCTAATAGGGATGAGACCAAGAGGTCAAATTAGGAGGATTCAACCTCATCTATGTGAAACCACCTCCATCTCGCCACTCTGGAAGCTTCTAGATTACGAAGCTTCTCATCCTCTTTCAAAAAACTTCCTTTTTGAGACCATTGACAGTATGAAAGAGAACAAAGTGATGCCATCACTGGCTTAATAAGGTGCAATAGGTGATCATCGTAATTTTGAGCTTCATAAGGGCAATGATTCTCATTTTAAGGTTTAATGAGCTATTTCTTCAGTGAAATCTCTAGATATTTTCCAAGCAATGTTAAAGGAGGGATCTGAGCTATATACATTGATGCGTATACCGTATAACGATCATGTTTTGGGCACTTCAGGGTATGTCACTGGGAAGTGCAAGAAGCGTGACAAAATACTGTGCAAAAAATGCCCCCTAAAGCATGAAGGTAGAATGACGAGTGATGGTTGAAATGCTTTACAATCTCTTGGAAAGGACGAGGACATAGACTGTGAGGAGACCTACAAACTAAGGATGCATATACATATACATATCTGAGATCAAGACATGAATCCATGACATGGGCATAGCCATCCGGATGATGAAGACTAAATAAAAGATCCATGGCATGGGTGTAGCCATCAAGATAACAAGGATCATCATGAATATAAAGTCTCATGGTATGGTCACAACCATCCATTTAGTAGAAACATGTGTACAATCATGAATAACATAAAACTACATGCACCCTGAGCCATAACAGACAAGACTCGAGGTCTTGCGCTCTATCCTGACCTTATCAACATACGAATCCTAGCATGCAAATAAAAGTGTTGAAGTCGAACATGCTGGAAAAGCACTTGATTACTGGCCAATGATGTGGACCATTAAGAGGTACGAGAGAAACCACCAATAATGACAATGGTCGTCAAGGTATAACAATACAATCCATGAATGTGATAATGAAGTTGAGGCCGAACATTTGTGGAATCACCTCGAACGAAATCCAATAATGAAGACCTGTCATCGGATTCAAAGAACTGACCATTAAGGCATGTCAGCTTTAAGGTACTAAAGGGGAGTTCCTAAGTCATTTTCCTGGATAGTGAGCTGAAGTTGGTAGGAAGTGACCTGTTGAAGGAGTGCAATGATGAATCCCCCATCATCGACATGGAACAAGGAATAAAGTGGAATGAAATTCAAGACTGTAACAATGACTTAAACAATGTATAGGTAAATAAATGTAGATTGGAATTATCTTAAACATACTGGTGACACAACTCTGGAGTACGCTAGCATTTGACTCAACATGGAACTAAAGGTCATGATGATAGAGTGGAATAGTCAAATGAGAGGCAATATGGATCACCCAAACCCAGGAGGACAAGTGTCTGAGTGAGGATATCCCAAACCCGACACGAGAGTAGAAGAGTGTCATGTTCAAGAGTGACATGCTGCATATACTAAGGATGTCTCATCTTCATTTTTGCCCCGCTATTTCCAGAGAGTACCCCAATTATTTTTATCACACGATTGAAGGGGATAACATATGCTTGTTATATAAGTTCATTCTTCGAATGAATCCATCCTAGTAAGTTTTACAAGCCCTAGGAAGGAGAAGCTCAGTATTTTCATGGTGATGAGTCTTTCGTTGCAAAATTTTAACGAGCCAGACGTAAGAATAACTCGGTATATTTTTCATGTTTAGAGAGTTTGAAAAAGAAACGGAAAAGAAATATCCATGATGTCCCTTTTCGTAATTTTTCCCTCAAACCTGAAAAGGTAGAAAACAATATCTGAGGGAACCTCTTGACCATGTCGACCAAGGTGTACATTTTTCGTAATTAGTCAGCCTTAGCCTGAGAAAGGGGTGAACGTATACTGAGGTGGCGTCGATTCATTTACTTTAATGAGTTCGAAATGACAAGTACTCGGCAATCTTTTCAATTTTTGAGAGTCAGAAAAGAGCTCAAAGATTACTGCAGGAGGGTTCCTTTTTTGTTTATTTAAGGAGTTCGAAAAAGAGATAAAATAAAACTCCTAGAATTGGTCAACAATGATCATTGTTCACATTGAAGGCACCTATAATTGCACACGGAACACACCCATCAATGATATCGAGAAAATATTAAAATATTACAAAATTATTTGACAAAAAGACTTTCAAAACTTATAAATAGGAAAAAGTAATTTCATTTTTTACCATTTTACCAAACTAAACTTTGAAAGTTCTTTTGTACCCTAATTTCCTTAATTTTCTAGTGGTTTTTGCAAGAGATCTAGGGTACCATTTCACAATATTTCTATGACAGGTAAGAGCCTCATCCCTACTCTTGCATTTCATTACTTCTTTATGCAATTTTAATGATGAATTTTAGGCTAGAAAGGAGGATTCCAAATTTTAGGTCGTTAGTGACCATTGCGGGTATGGTTATCAAACTCGTGATAGATGCTCTTGAGCCCAAAGGCTCATGTGATGCCATTGCACTGTTTTGAAAAATAGTGGTGATGGCACCAAGAGCGGTTTTTTGAAGTTAAAATCTCTCTTTTAAGAAAAAAATGATTATATTTATCCATGGAAAGAGCATAAAAAAGTGTTTAAATGTTGTTTGCAGGAGAAATATGGTCTTGTAGTGGAAAGAAAGGGGCCATGAGGTTGAGGATCACCAAGAATCTCAACATCTGGCATGCATAAATGCTATGAGGGATTGTGTCCTTCTTAAATTCTTCCAGACCAAAGGGTTGAGGGTGCAGATGGAGTTGTTACCCTATCTGATCAACCTTTGGGATGTAGATCGAGAGATATTCATCATCAAAGGGAAATAACTGGAATTGGAGGAGATGGACATCTATTTCATCATGGGGTTATCCCATCAAGGAGAATCCATTCAACTATTTGGATCTCGCTGTTATAGACAATTTTGTGCCTTGCAGCAACAAGCATGAATTGTCAATAATCCAAGGGATCCAAAGTTCCCTAAACATGATGTTCCTACCCCTAGAGGAACAAGGTCAGCAAACCAACAGCTCTCAGATCAGTTCTCCACCTGAAAACACTAAAAAACAAGCAATCCTGAAATCAAAGCAGGTGCTCCACTGGGTTTCTGCGCTGAAACACAACTGCTCCATGGTGTACCTGCGTTGCAAAGCAGGCAGAACAAAGCCCACCTGCGTTGGGCGAGTTTGGACATGTGGCAGAGTGAGTCATAGCTTTGGAATCTTCCAAAATTGACACTTGGATCAGGTATTTCGCCTTGTGATGAGTCAGAGGCTTTGTTTCTCCAAGTGGAAGCAAGGTTCACCAAGTGGACTCAAGAACTGAAGATCAACTAAAGATTAACTGAAGAGAGAGAGGACACAAGGCAGCTACACATCAGTTGCAAGCTGACTCATCCTTTCTCAGTTCATCTATATATTGAGCTCTCTCCTATGAGCTCAGGAGGCTGGAATTTTGGGCAAAGTAATGATATGCTGTTGGTTTCATTCTTGAGTTATTGGGTGATTGTTTGAGAGAGGTGAAGAAGAGCAATTCTTTCTGCTGGGAGGTGTTGCTGGGTTGGAGCCTGCAATGGTTGTAATCCTCTCAGAACCTTTATTTCTTCATTAATAAAAGCTATTGAGGTTCTTCTATGTGCTTTTGTTCAATTATATATTGTGATGATTGCATGTTTGGTTTACACTAATCCATGAACCAGTTATGATTGCATGCCTCTTGTAGTTTCCTTCTTTGTCATTGTGCAGGATCTCATTGTAGCTGGGCGAGCAGAAGGACAAAGAGCTAGGAGCAAGTGGCCAAAGAGGAGAGTTTGGATTCGACATTAAGCGCAAGGCAACGGTTAGTGCTTCCTCCATTCTCTTTTGCTTTCATAAAGAAGTAAACTTTCACTAGTTTGTTTTACAGTTGTTGCTAAGGAACTGTCACCCTTAGAGTGGGTTAGGGTCATTCGAGTCGGATACTTTTCCCTACAACAAACTGGCGACTCCACTGGGGATCGTATCTGTTTGATTGTGTTTGTAGTATCTTTGCTATTCATTTCCTGAACAAAAGAGTACCAAATCGAAAAGCTTTTGACTATATCAAAAGCGAAGTAGAGGGGCAGCTACTCTTGCTCATTTTCTGAGCAGATTCATGATTTGAAGAGCTGATCTACAAAGATCCTTGTAAGCTCTTAGTGATAGCTTTGCACCTTCTAAATCATCCCTTTGAGTATGCTTGACTGAATGCTTCTGATTTGAGCAAAAACCGTGCATTTTTTAGAAAATTATGACCCGGAAACTGTGAAAACGCAATTCTCGTTTTCCAAAGCAGGTAGTACACAGGCTACCTGCTTTGCAACGCAGGTCCTGAACTGACTACCTGCGTTGAGAGCCAGTTTTTCTGTGCAGAGCCTGCGTTGACCCAAATTTGCTTAGTGCATTTGGGGTTTCCTCTTTTCTCTTGCCTGTTTTCACTTAGTTTTGCTGCTAAGTGTCAGTCTTGTACCTGTTTTGAAACCAAAATTACTTGCCATCATTCCGCCTCTGTTATATAACGAAATTGTACTTGTTCTTTGTATTTCTTGCTCATTTACAATTTCCCATAACGAAAAGTAAACTAGTCATGCTTTTGGCCTCTTAGATCTGAACCTGTGTTAGGCGTTTTGCTGGTCTAAAGAGTTAGCTTGTTTGCTGTCCATAGCTGATTAGTCATTTTACTTTCGTTAGTTTGGTTTGATTTCATGTATTTCCAGTGATTAAGCAAGTAAATCTTAAGGTGTCTTTTGATTTTGGACAAGCTTGTTTACTTTCACTTTAAAGCGAAATCAAAGTTATATAACCACTTTCTTTTTGTATCCATCCACATTAAGAAAGGGAAAAGAAAATACATGCATTGTGCATTTTGCATTTGACTGTGTGCTTGACGATTTAGAAAAATTTGCATTTTAGTGTGTGCTCTATGATCTGTGTGAAAAGATTTGCCTTTCTTTTCCCTCAGTAGTTAAGGTTTTCAAAGTTGAAAGATTGAAAAGTTTGCTTCTCATCTTAGACTGCATTCAGGAATTTGTTATATACATCTCGTGGTGATCCTTAAAGGCAAACTGATAAGCAAGATCAACATTAAAATAAATCCAATTTACATAACAACGCTTTGTAACATAACGCAAACACATAGAGGTCTAGGTAGAGACGTGTTCCGGCGTCGTTAAACATAGTGACTGTCGATCTCTACGAAGGTGGGTGATTCCTCCTGAGAGTCGGTGGCACTAATACGGACTTGTGCTCCCACGTACCGTCGCGTATATATTGGGAGACCCCTATAGGCAATTATCCTTTATCCATAGGAAGCCGTGTCGACCGCCCTACTGACCGCGATGCAGTGAACACAACATTCACGAAGATCGACCACCCGTACCGTAAAACGTATTCTGTGGTTTCGCGAAAAGTTTGGCACACCCTCTGCCTAGAACTCCAGAGCAGTTTCTTTTGGCCTTTTTCAAACTCTATAACTGAAAAAGTCCATCCGAGCATTTGTCACTTCGGGCTCATTAAAACATCGAAGGCGACTAGAGTCATCTTTAGCTTTTTCTCGACTCTTAAAACATGAAAAAGCAAGTTTGTGTCTAAAAGCGTCGTTAATAAAATTTATTTTAAGCGGAACAAAATCACCTGTTATTCCCACGTTGATCTTTCAGTTGAAAAGTATGGAGCCCACCAACCAAGGAGGCAACCTTGGCGGAAGTCCAAATCCCTTCTCCTCTTGGGGAGATGTTGGTGCGCCTCATATGGCAACATTGTCACTTCCAGGATTGACAATTGGCCTACCTGTATGGCTCTTTTCAACTAATGTAGTCCAGATCGCCACTAATCCTGAGCAGTCGAATCAACAATCAGACCAGTCTAGGACTACCCACCGGCCTTCCACTTCTTACAATACTTCCTCTGATCCTTCATCTTCGCGAGGTAGAACTGGCAAAAGTCAGCCTCCCAAGGAGAAGAAGGAAAGGAAGAAGAGAGAAAAGAAGCAGAAGGAGCCTATGGCGAAGGCGACTGGGGGCAAGCAAAAGACAGCTGACAAAAACCCACACACTGCACCGACCGGGCCTAAATCGCCATGTGTCATTTGCGAAGGGGCCCACTTCCATCGTGATTGTCCTTGTATTCCCCGGATACTAAGGGACTGGTCCCCAAGATTGCACAATCCGGTAGCATCAACCTCTGGCAGTCATGTTGATTGCAGTCCGTCAACTAGCGAGAGTGAAGGACGAAGAGGGAGACCAAGATCACCCTGTATATTGTGTGAAGGCGAGCATGCCATCCACAAATGTCCATTCTTAGATGAGGCAAAGAGATTTTTGGAAGATCGTCCGGTTTCGCCGTTACGACTTCCTCCTGGATACCAAAAACTCGCGCCTAATCCCTCGATAGTTGAAAATCCAGCTGACCCGCCCAAGTGGTCAGCTGAAGTGTTGGTCATTGAGAATGAACCTACTGAATCCAGACCAGACGAAAGTCTAAAGGTCGAAACGGCAGTTGACCCGGTTCTTCCTTCAGAGGTTTCATCGTCCAATGACTCCGTCATTGAAGATCCATCTTCAAATGACACCCTCACTGAAGAGGATAAGGATGACACCGTCCATATTCTTTTCATCAACACAGACTCTGATGAGCATCAGGGCAATGCGCCCATTCCTTTATCGCAGGAAGGAACATCGTCAGGGTCGTATCCGGCCGTATATTCGGTCCCACCACCAAGCAACCTAGTTGTATCCTTTGATTGGAATCAACTAGGCAGACCCCGGTTACCAGCCAGTATCCCATTCAGAATCATAGTCCAAATCTACAGAATGGTGATGGCTGGAACTATCATTGATGAAGGGGCATCTGTGAGTATCCTTTCCTATGTTGCTTGGAAAGCACTGGGTTGCCCGGCGCTTTTACCTGAGATGAGAAATCTATCAGGTTTTGATAAAGGAACCAGTCACCCGTTAGGGATTCTCCCCAATGTTCCACTTACATTGAAAGGGAAGTCAGTTCGCATGAACATCATGGTCGTCCAGGGACCCTTGGCATATAACTTACTCCTTGGACGAGACTATATATATTGCATGGAGGCAATAGTGTCCTCGCTCTTTAGAGTCATGTGTTTTCCGCACGAAGGAAGAATGGTCCAGCTAGTAGACCAACTTTAATTTCCAGGATCACGCATTGCAAATAGTCAAATACCATCCCTTAACGGTTTATTCGCTCAAGGAATGCCACCGCCTCCGGTTCTACTTCCCGATGAATGCGAGTAATCAGGAAAGAGAGAACTGGGACCCAAGGGGCATGCACCCTGGCCTGCCTCGGGCAGAGAAAACCTTAGGTATAAAGTTAATTTCCGCAGAAGAATGGACTAGTCCGTACCCCGTCCGGTAGTGGAAGAGAGGGTTGTTCTAGGGTAAAATTATTTTGTCAAAGTTATGTGAGCGAAGCGGTCGCTCCCTTTGTCTAAAGAAGTGGGCTCTCCTAAGGAGGGGGTCTATTTGTGGCAGCAAGAAGCCACCATCTTTGAATGTCAAGCCTCACCCATTAAAACAAGCTGTTTTGAAGGATAAGTAGGGGCAGTCTTCAAAGAAAGAGATGAAATTGCTGCAACAAGTGGTCACCATCCTTAGCAACCTAATGATAGACATCGCCGAAAAGAGAGTTTAGTTTGCGGCAGCAAACAAAACCATTTTTCGGATAATAAGTAAGAGATGGCAGAATCTCGAAATTATACTTTATACCTGGGGGCATGCAAACCTTTTGGAGTGCAAGCACGGGACGACTATTTATTTTTTTTAAATTTTTAGGTCCTCCCTTTAAACCTGTAGGTCTAACCCGTTAAACTCGTAGGATTAGCCGTTTCTAGCTTGCATAAAGAAAGGATGAAGGGCAAAAGTTAAAACCTGCCAATTTGGAGTAATTAGTGAGGTATCGCTCCTTAAATAAGATTACCTCACCTAAAGCATTCCTTGTATTAAGACTGGTATAAATCGAGCAGTTTTAGCAATGTTCATGCTCGTTAAAAAATAAACGCAAGAATCGAGCAGTTTTTGTGCAGAAGTTCATGCTCGTTAAAAAATAAACGTAGATTGTGAGCAATCTTTCCCTAGCAGTTCAAGCTCACCCAGAAAAATGAACCGGTAAACAACCTCGAGAAATGTAACCTTTGAAAGCCATATTAAAAGCCCTTGGTCGTGTTTATATGCCATCACCTCCATCTGTTCATTTGGCCAATCGTTCACCTCCATATGTTTGTTTACCCATTTTGAGGAACAGCTGCGAAGAGTGATTTCACTTAGCCATCCTTATGACACTGCCGTGATTGGAGAATTCCAACCTGTACCTGGAATCTGCTGCTATCCCTGTTCATCACTCATTCCTCAAAAGACGAGTCTTCTTTGAGCTCTTTTCACTGACTCGTAAAATATGAAAATTTTGCCGAGTTTTGGCCTTCCAGCTCGTTAAAGCGACCGGAAAGCTATCCCTCCTCTAGATTTTAATCTTTTTGGACCTGAGGGATTATTGCACAAAAAGATCGAGCGCTTGTTTTGTTCGGCTCGTTAAAGCAACCGAAAATTCATCCCTTCTGTATTGTTTTATACTTTTTCGGACTTAAGGGATTAGATGACGAAAAAGGAATTTTGGAGTTAACTTTTCGTGCCTTTTCAGACTCTCTAAAAATGAAAAGGACCGAGTTTTCCTTGTCGTTAGACTCGTTAAAATGATTAAATAGCGACAAACTTGTCTTTAGACGAGAACGAGTTTCCCTATCGCTAGGCTCGTTAAAACATAGCGATGGGCTTGCCCGAAGGGCAGGTTATAGAACAAGCATATGTTATCCTCCTCAAGCTTGACAAAAATAAAGAGGTACTGGTCAGCAATGACTGGGGAAAAATTGGGAGAACCTCACAGTATTAATGGTAGCAAGTCACTCTTGAACATGACACTTTGTCCTCCGTCCGCTTCGGGTTGGGTTGTTTCATTCACCGATCGCAGAATCATGGTCCTCGCCACACCATCCACAATTGGGGTAATGCTACCAATCCATCACATCAGTGTCGTTATATGTTCAAGAGATGTGGTTCTGTAAAGAGTCAACCCTGTTCCACCCACTGCCATACATTATCCTTCATCCACTTCATGACCGCCACCTTGAGTCATACATCATAGTTTGTTTTCACCTCATCATTATCACTAGCTCCGTTCCGTGTCACTGATGTGGGATTCATTAAGGCCCTCCTTTGACGGATCGCTCCTTGTCGACATCAGCTCATTATCCAAGGAGTTGATCTAGGAACACCCCCCTCAGTACTTTGAAGCTTGCATGCCTCAATGGCAAGTTTCTCACTTCCGGCGACAGGTATACATCAATGACCTTCGACCAGAAGATTTTGCATGGTGGTCGACGCCAAGTCCTTTATTCCCACCATGTAGATTGTACTGCCTTACCTTGAGGGTCATCATCCTTATCGGTGATTCCTCTCGCGCTTGTTAACGGTTTACATTATTGACCGGTAATCAAGCGATGTCTTTCCATGTTCGACTTCAAGAAATTCTCACATGGATCGACTTGTACATCGAGTGAAGATCGGAAGAGATTGAAGACCCCGGATCTAGTTTCATCCATCCGGGCTGCGATATATATTCAGGACATAAAGACATTTGATATGTACATCATTGCAACAGATGATTATCCTTCTCAAAAGATGATAAATTCGGCAGAGAATTATCAGTGAAGGATGATAAATTCGGCAGAGAATTATCAGTCTAGCATCAGACGATCGTCTGTTCTATGTACCAAAATGTATTTATAAAGCTGAGCATGGGAATGCCCGCCTCAGCTAGATCATGAAAAATGTATGAAAAATAATGTATTGTATTGTATCTTATTACAGGACACTTCTCAGCAGATTGAATGAACTTCGGATCCTCTCAATAAAGCATTTCACCCGATAAACGACCTCATACTTTAGGGGGCATCTGTTATAGACAATTTTGTGCCTTGTAGCAACAAGCATGAATTGTCAATAATCCAAGGGATCCAAAGTTCCCTAAACATGATGTTCCTACCCCTAGAGGAACAAGGTCAGCAAACCAACAGCTCTCAGATCAGTTCTCCACCTGAAAACACTCAAAAACAAGCAATCCTGAAATCAAAGCAGGTGCTCCACTGGGTTTCTGCGCTGAAACACAACTGCTCCATGGTGTACCTGCGTTGCAAAGCAGGCAGAACAAAGCCCACCTGCGTTGGGCGAGTTTGGACATGTGGCAGAGTGAGTCATAGCTTTGGAATCTTCCAAAATTGACACTTGGATCAGGTATTTCGCCTTGTGATGAGTCAGAGGCTTTGTTTCTCCAAGTGGAAGCAAGGTTCACCAAGTGGACTCAAGAACTGAAGATCAACTAAAGATTAACTGAAGAGAGAGAGGACACAAGGCAGCTACACATCAGTTGCAAGCTGACTCATCCTTTCTCAATTCATCTATATATTGAGCTCTCTCCTATGAGCTCAGGAGGCTGGAATTTTGGGCAAAGTAATGATATGCTGTTGGTTTCATTCTTGAGTTATTGGGTGATTGTTTGAGAGAGGTGAAGAAGAGAAATTCTTTCTGCTGGGAGGTGTTGCTGGGTTGGAGCCTGCAATGGTTGTAATCCTCTCAGAACCTTTATTTCTTCATTAATAAAAGCTATTGAGGTTCTTCTATGTGCTTTTGTTCAATTATATATTGTGATGATTGCATGTTTGGTTTACACTAATCCATGAACCAGTTATGATTGCATGCCTCTTGTAGTTTCCTTCTTTGTCATTGTGCAGGATCTCATTGTAGCTGGGTGAGCAGAAGGACAAAGAGCTAGGAGCAAGTGGCCAAAGAGGAGAGTTTGGATTCGACATTAAGCGCAAGGCAACGGTTAGTGCTTCCTCCATTCTCTTTTGCTTTCATAAAGAAGTAAACTTTCACTAGTTTGTTTTACAGTTGTTGCTAAGGAACTGTCACCCTTAGAGTGGGTTAGGGTCATCCGAGTCGGATAATTTTCCCTACAACACTCACCAAGGAGGTGAGAGTACCAGGAGTCTAGTCCGTAGATATTGTCCTGGAGTCGAGATAACCAACGAAGGTAAGGTGAAGATTGCAACAATCACCAATAACCTCATTCTGAGAACAATTTTTTTCACCATGCTACATGTATCTGGCACACAAGCTCTACATGAGGCTTCCAAGTCTCAGTTTCAGTACGCTATTTCTTGTTTGACCCCCACCATATTCAACTGGTGTGGAGGCCTTTTGGCAAACATGAAGCACCAACTGGCGAAGGGTAAGCACGGACACTTGAAGCAATTCGGGTTTGGTTCCATATCGGTGACGTTCTTCTTGGACGGAATACCACTCTTCTGGTATCAGTGGGCAAAAGTATGACATCCTGCCCCCCAAAATCTGAGGCTCATGAGATGGAGCCAGCTCATGCCTTGAGGAGGCATGGGTCAACATATGCAGTATGCACCACAATTCTCCGCATGGCTTGTACGTAAGGTTCTTATGGTAGATGATTATGCTTATGCCAGCACAAATTTCATAGGGGATCCAGATCTACCTCTACCACCAAGCTAATAGTGGACCGACATAGGTAAAAACTTGTTTTTTGAATCTTTTCAAGTTTTATGATTTTTTTATGAGAGTGTAAACTAAGACTGAACTTATGGTAAATTTGCAGATGTGGGACCATAGAGGCCACCAAGAATGTCACCAATAGCATGATGAGATTCCCATCCAATAGTGGATGAGGACTACGAGGAAGGGGTTGACCCCTTAGCTGATATGGAGCACTATTGACACCTAATCATCAGGATTAGGTGAATGGAATTAATGTAAATAAATAATAAGAAATATGAACAGTCATTGGGAGATGAAGTGAACAATCTCTCCCTCATGTATATAATAAAGACCAGCCTGAAGGAATAATATATGAATTGAATTTTGTGGAGTTACTACCTGGCCTGACATGATATTAGAGCCAGCTCCATTTTTGGCATCTCCTTCTAGTTTTGTAACTCCCTTCTGCCATTTTCTTGCAGTCTGTCCACTACCCCCTATGGAGTCTATATACTGCCCTCTCCATAGTTGCAACTACAAATCTCTGACATTATCTGTTCCCTCTGCGCTCTTTGAGCTCTCTACCAGCATCATTGGAAGTATTGTTCCAATGTGAGACTGGTGACTGATCTCTCGGAAATTCATTTTCGCTGAGCAGTGGAGGGAGGATGGCAGCTTATGCAGGAGGGTTTTTGAATCCTTATGTGCCTGTTTTGAAGATTTCTCTTCTTTGGCTTTCAATTCAAACCTGTCTTGGAAGCGATCCAAGAAAGGATCAGTCAGAAGCGGTCTCTCAGTCATTAGAGAAAACATAAATTCATTCTATGTGTGGAATGTTGCGCATGGCATCTAGTGCATGGTCGTGTGTTGAACTGTGGTCATTGAACTCTACAAAGTTTGATAGTTTCTTGAACGTTGGTATCATACACTGCCCCATCCATTGAACGTTGGTATCATGCGCTGCCCCATCCATATATATATCTTGAACACTGATAGTTTCTTGAATGTTGGTTCCATTAAATTTTGAATAGTTTATTGAACGTTGATAGTTTCTTTTACACTGCCTTAATACACAGTCTTGTATTAGCCTTACTACACTTGTTCCATTGAAGTTTGAATAGTTTCTTGAACGCTGATAGTTTCTTAAATGGTGATAGTTGCTTTTATGTTGCCTTAATACATAGTCTTGCTTCAGACTTACTACGTAGCATATATTGAACGCTGCCCCACTTGTGTATGCGTTGAAGTTTTTTTTGGCATATAAAAATCGTTGAATGCCATGTGTTGAATAGAGTTTTTTAAAACAAGGTCGTGGGTCAAAGCACTGTGGCATGAAGCATTGTGAATGCTATGGTCTCACATTGTATGGTATATACCTATGATATGATACCTCTGTTGAATGCATTGTATAGTTTTTTGTGTATTGGAGCTGCCCCACAATATATTTAGGCTAAATTATGTTTTTTCCATTAGGAGTACAAAAAAAAAGAAAATTACAGTAGAAGTTTTTGTTACAGTATGAATTCAGTCATATCCATTGTGGGAATAGTTCTCACTGACAAGGAGAACTATCCTGAGTGTCCTGTATGATAAAACACACCCTCATTTTCAATGAGTTGTGGAAAGGAGTGTGCATTGAGACGGAGACAAAGAGCCAGAACAGCCTAACTCGGACAAAGTGCTCGCCATTTGGGAAAATAAGAACAGCAAAGCTTATGCATTAATCACAACATTTGTAAATGAAGAGGTGAGTCACCATCTTTTTCCATTTTCAATTGCTTTTGAAGCCTTACAAAAGCTAAAAGAACTCTATGACTCACATTCTGCACTTGAAGTTGTTCAACTCATGATTAAACTCTTCACTCTTGAATTACAAAATAATGATCCTCTTGCTCTTGCATCCGAATTAAAATATATAATGCATGATATCAAATCCACTAAGCTTGAATTGGATATTCCTCTTATTTCTTTTCTCAAGGCACTTTATCCTACTTACTCCAATTATCTTGAGTCATTGCAAGCAAATGGAAATCTCAAAGATATTACCTTTGACTCTCTTGTGAAAATATTTGTTGAAAGAAAGAAAGATTTTGGAAAGAAGACAGCCCATGAATCTTCTGAAGAGGTTGTGTGCCTTGCTCATAAAGAAAAGAATCCTGCTCAAGATTCTTCCAGAGGAAAAGGTGGTCAAAGAGGAAGAGGAAGATATTTTAGAGGCAGGGGGCAGACACTCTCAAGGAGAAAAGCCAGATTTGCATTGCATACGCTGCAAAAGAAATGGATCACATGATGCCTCTACATGCAAAATACCTTGGGACAAAATTGAGCAGCAAATAAACCAACAGAAAGGTAAAACTAATGACACAAAAAAAGGTAAAGCACCTGAATCTGCTCATTATGTGGTGGCACAATGTAATATTGGAGTAAATGAAGATTTATTTAATGCTTCACTTGCTTCCTGGAAAAATGATTGGTTGCTTGATTCAAGAGCAACTTGCCACATGACTCATAGAAAAGATTTTTTTGAAGGATTCACTGACAATGTTGATGGAGCAGTATACTTTGCAGCCCAATCAAAAATCAAGCCATCAGGGCTTGGCACAATCAGGATTAAATTGCCTGATCTTCTAGACTTTCTTTTGCATCATGTTCTATATCTCCCACAGCTGAAGAGACACTTGTTGTCCTTGGTCCACATCTGCCAGCAAGGTCACTCCATTCATATGTTTGATGGAAATCTTGAGGTGAGAAAAGCATCTGACCACTCACTTGTCATGAGGGGAATAGAAGAAGAAAGGCTTCTCAAGCTGCAAGGTACCTCTGCTCGTGCACAACATTTCTCATAAAATTCTCATTATGAAGAAGGTACACTTCCATCAAGTTTATTATGGCATGCTAGATTTGGACATTTGAACTATGACAGCCTCCGCTTGTTAAAGAAAAATGGTGTTGCTGGTTTGCCTACAATTCCTATGAAATTTAAGCAATGTGATGCTTGCATTCTAAGAAAGCATAGCAAACAGTCTTTTCATGATTCACATTCAAGAGCACATAGAAAACTTGAACTCATTCATTCAGATTTATGTGGTCCAATGCATGTTCCTTCTGCAAATGGAAATAAATATATGATGACATTTATTGATAACTACACCAAAATGTGTTGAGTTTACTTATTGAAGAACAAATCTGATGTTTTTCAAACATTCAAGAACTTTCATAAATGGATTGAAAATGATGCACAATCTCATATTGGGTCTATTCGCACTGATAATGGAAAATAATACACATCAAATGAATTTGAAAACTATCTTCGCCAACATGGGATCAAACATCAAAAGACTGTACCTTATAATCCCCAACAAAACGGTGTAGCTGAAAGAATGAATAGGACAATCTTAAATATGGTACACTCCATGTTATTCTTCAAAAATGTAAAAATAATGTTTTGGGCTGATGTTGTTCTATGTGCTGCATATATAAAGAATAGATGTCCATCTAATGCTATCAGAAACAAGACTCCATATGAAATGTGGTATGGGCACGTTCCTTCGGTAAAGCATCTCAGTGTCTTTGGTTCCACCTATTATGCCTTGATCCCAAAAGTACATAGAAACAAACTTGGTGCAAGAAGTCGTAAGTGTATCTTCCTGGGGTATTCAAACACCTCCAAAGCATACCGTCTCTATGATGAATTCAATAAAAAGTATGTTGTATCTAGAGATGCAATTTTTCTTGAATCAACCAAAACTGACAATGTTGTTGAGCGGCAACTTGATCACTTGGATAGATTCGAAAATTCAAAATCATTTCAATAATTTGATAATCAGATTCCACATCTTGAAGGGGGGATTCCTATACTAGATCAACATGTGGAATCTTCTTTTGAAGAACTCTCTCCCCCACATGAAACTCCAACAATGGATGATGCTTTAAGTGATGTGATTGATAGAATTTGGAGACTCAATCTTGATTCAGTCCCAACTCAATCAACGGAGTAGTCTGGACCCTCTGAGAAAGGTCCCCCAAAGTGGCTAACAAAGACACTTGAAAGTGTTCATCCTGATGAGGTTGGAAAGACAGGAACTAGAAATTCAAACCAGTAAAATGGAGGTGATGTAGATGACTCTAATTCACCTGTTGATATGGATGTTTCTTATGATTGTGAATTGAACTTGTCTACAGATTTTAAACCAACTTCCTTCAAAGAAGCTACTTCTAATGATGAATGTAAAGAAGTGATGCAAAAGTAGCATGATGCCCTCATAAAAATGGCACTTGGAAGCTGGTTGATCCTCCATTAGGAACCAAACCAATTGGCTGCAAGTGGGTCTACAAGAACAAGTATAAAGCTGATGGCTCACTTGACAAGCACAAAGCTAGGCTTGTGGAAAAAGGTTTTGCATAGAGGGAAGGCATCGATTATGAGGAGACTTTTGCCCCCACAGCAAAATGGGCTATCATCTGGACACTCTTTGCCCTAGCAGCTCAGAACAGTTGGAAAGTCCATCAAATGGATGTAAAAACTTCTTTCTTGAATGGAGATCTAAAAGAGAATGTTTTTATGTCCCAGCTTGAAGGATTTGCTACGAAAGGACATTAGCAAAAGGTATGCAAACTTGTGAAATCCTTGTATGGTCTCAAACAAGCACCGCAAGCCTGGTATGAGAAACTAACTGAGCATCTTTTGAAACTCAATTTCAAACATTATGATCTTGATGATGCAACTTTATTTTTCAAGAAAGTTGGCAAAACATTTGTATATATTGTGGTATATGTAGATGATCTTTTGATGACAGGGAACAATGAAAGATACATTGCATTCATAAATAAGGAATTGGGGAAAAGTTTTGAAATGACTGATTTGGGCTATGTTCATTACTATCTTGGTATTGAAGTAACTCAACTTTCAAATTCCATATTTCTTTCTCAAAAGAAGTACATTGGAGATCTGTTGAACAGGTTTAGCATGACAAAATGCAATCCTCTTACTACTCCAATGGAACAAAACTTAAAGCTCACATCTATTGAAGGAAAAGAATTTGAGGATGCAACAAAGTATAGACAGCTTGTAGGAAGTCTCAACTACCTATCTACTACCAGACTAAACATTTCATTCACTGTTGGAATCCTCTCCAGGTTTATGCAAAAGCCTTGTGAGGGACATTGGTCTACTACAAAAAGAGTTCTAAGGTACTTGAAGGGAACTCAAGACTTTGGAATCAAGTATACACGGGTGGACGACTTCAGCTTAATTGGATACTTTGATTCAGACTTTGATGGAGACAAAGAAATTGGGGTATCTACTTCAGGATATGCTATGAGTCTTGGATCAAGAGTTGTCTCCTGGTGATCATGCAAACAATTAGTTCCAGCAGATTCCACAACAGAAGAAGAATATGTAGCAACAGCTGAGGCAACAAAAGAAATTGTGTGGCTCAGGAAAATTCTTGAATATTTGCAGGTAAAAAAAGTACAATCAACTCCACTCATGATTGACAATACCTCTGCAATAAAGTTGGCCAAGAACCCAAAGTTCCATGATAAAATGAAGCACATCAATACTAAATATCATCTGATTCGACATCATATTGAGGCAAAAACAATCCATCTCCATCATTTTTCCACTAATGAGAAAATTACAGACATCTTCACCAAAGTGGTTGGAAGAGAAGAGCTTGAACGATTCAAGATGATGCTTGGACTCACCAACATCCCTTCAGATTAAGGGGGGGAATGTTGACACCTAATTATTAGGATTGGGTGAATGTAATTAATGTAAATAAATAATAAGAAATATGAATAGTCATTGGGAGATGAAGTGAACAGTCTCTCCCTCATGTATATAATAAAGACCAACCTGAAGGAATAATATATGAATTGAATTTTGTGGAGTTACTACCTAGCTTGACAAGCACAATCTAGAGGAAATCACTTGAGGAGTTCCAGATTATGCCACTAACGATGATGTTCCACTGCGTTGGCATAGACACACAGTGCGATTCTTTGTGAGACTATGTCGGCTGCTAGGCCAAATGATCAGAGCAGTCGCGTTCTACCATGAGCACCGTGCAGTTTGATAGTTCTTCTAGTCTTTTACACATTTTGTAGGCTTTAAAAGCCAAGTGTCTCAGAACACTCTATTTTTTGACATTTTGATGTAAACACTCCGACAGACGCGATATGTGTGTGTGTGTGTGTGTGTGTGTGTGTGTTTATTTCTACTTATGTGTCCATAATACGATTCATTTTTACAAATGACGCAAATGTCTATCAAGAACAAGATTTGCTAATGCATCAGTTAATGTATTCAAATTACGTGGAATATGTTGATATGTAATGTAATCAAAATTTCTTTCCAGTAATATTACACATAGATACATACACAATATTTGTGGATTTCTTGTTGAATAATGATTATTTAATTGTAACACAACGAGCTGTGAATCCAACTTAACAACTAAATCCCTAATGCCAAGAGCGACTGCTTCTGACAAGAGTCCAATAACTGCACTATATTCAACAATATTATTGGTTGTTCGACCAAGGAAGATACCTTCTAAGTTAATCAGCTCGCTGTTGGGGTCATAAAGTACCCATGCTATGGAAGATAGGTTTAGTGTGCTACGACAAGCACCATCAGTAAAACCTACGTAATGAGCTAAAGACATCTACAAGCTAAGTGGAACACAAGGTAAGCAAAAAAACATATGTTTGCAAAGCAAACAAACACACCAAAAATCAAAATGGACACTAATGAATTAACACACTAATGTACAAAAGTTATTACACGAAATTCGCGTGTAAAAAATTTAGATGGATTCCATTTCCATACTTGGATAATCAATCAACAGATAATAAAACCATAATCTCATCGTTGACATGAAGTGTAAGCATCGACTCGGCTAAACAATAGAGTTAAACTAATAAATGCTCTGCCCCCATGCCCCCGGGTGAGGGAAAGTTACAATTCATAAGATGAAAACCCCATTGCAATAATGGGAAAACAGTAGAGACTCGATGAAAAAATCTCATGAAAGGAAGCATAAAAATCTTGATCTCATGATGAGGAAAAGGTGCCCCAGGTGAAAGGTTTTGACAATTTCAGGGTAAACTGAAATGTCAACAGGTAGGGTTATAGTGATGTTTCCCATATTACCCTCTGACAAGACTTCATGTACCTAGATAGGTGTTTGAATCGGAGGTGTAGAAAAATGAGAAATAGATACTTCAAGACAAGAAGGCATCTCATCGAGGCTAGGAAGAAAAGGATAACGATGATGTAGACTGTTCCATGAAATTTCATCCAGATACATGACCTCCACGATACTCTCGTCGGTGGGGAATGTCTCGTTCAAAGGATCTATTGAATCCCAAGAACCAAGCCAAGGGGATGGCACATAATTGTCCAGGTTCATACTAAAGACAGTATGACTTTCTGAAGCAACCATCAAAGCTAAAACAATTTCTTGATAATTTATCCCCTATGGACATAAAGGCATAGCATCGCCAAATGAGTCAACTTGATATTTGGTAGGGATAATCCAAGGATCCATAGAATCCGAGATCATATTGACTAAATGAACATTTGGAGGTGGGAGAGTAAAAGTACCCATTAAGGCAGAGTATTTAAAGAGACCTACCCCAACACTCTCGTAAGAAATCTCAGTATTTCCCACATAAGGAACATTACGGTTGGAAGAACCAGAAGAAAAGAAAGACAGTTGATCAACCGTGACCATTTTTCCTTCATGAGGAAAACAAAGTATGTGGAACAAAGAAGAAACCACACAAAACATGATGTGAATCCAGCTTTGCCTGAGAAGAAGGTTGTATTTGAGAAAGACATCTACAACTTCTACTTCTAATTCAATAACCTTTCCTTCTAATGTAACTGTTAAGTTCGTGAGAATACCGTATGGTCGTGAACCTCTGTTATCAAAGGCTTCCAAGGTGTTCAGAGATTGGTTAAGAGGAGGATATCCAATGGCTTTCCAACACGAAACTGACATGATGCAGGCAGAGGCACCTTCAATAATAACCATTCTATGAATCATCTTTCCTTTGATAATGACCTGGATCAGAAATGCAATCTGATGAGGAAAACGAGGTACATGATTCTTTAGATCGAAAGTAATCAGACTCGAATCAGAAGCATCGATAGCACCTATAGTCAGGGAAAATTTTAAGAACCCCCCCTAAACTTATAAATATAATAAATGGGCGAATCTCCATGGTATATAGGAAAAATGGAAGGCGATTTTATCAATAATATAATATGTATATATAATTTTTTGGCGAATCTCTCACCAGGCATGGCGAATATTTTACTCAATTATAAAATCTTGTAAGATCTTGGTGAGTCTTTCACTAAATAATAAAACTTTGTAAAGTCCTAGTGAATCTTAGCATATGCTACATGTTGGTTTAATTCCCCCATTTAAATAGGCTACATTCCAGGTGAATACCATGGGTCAATACCATGTGCCATTTTTGTTTTTATTAATTCTAATATTAGGGTTAATAATGGTTTTTTGCATGTATTAATAACAATCTAGTCCATGGTATTTGTCCCATAGTATTTTGGCCATAGGTTTCACCTAAATATAACCCATTTTTTGAGTGTTTGTAAATATAAAAAAATGTTTTATTTGTTTACCATACCTCTGGTTTATTTATATTTTTATTAATTTACCATACCTCTTTTACAAATATGGTATTTGGCCCATAGGATTCACTTAAATAAAACCTCTTTCTTGAGCCTTCATAAATAGAACGAGGGTTATCGACTAAATATAAAAAGAGGTTTATTTATTTACAATACGTCTAGTTTATTTATATTTTTATTTATTTACCATACCTTTTGAGTAAATATAAAAAGACATTTTATTTATTTACCATACCTTCACTTTACTTATATTTTTATTTGTTTACACCCTTACATGTATATAAGGTGACTTATGGAGTAAATATAAAAAACGTTTTATTTATTTACCATACCTCCACTACTTATATTTTTATTTGTTTACACCCTTACATGTATATAAGGTGACTTATGGAGTAAATATAAAAAAATGTTTTATTTATTTACCATACCTCTCATTTATTTATATTTTTATTAATTTACCATACCTCTTTTATAAATATGGTATTTGGCCCATAGGATTCACTTAAATAAAACCTGTTCTTGAAAATGGGCGAATGGATTCACTTAAATAAAACCTATTCTTGAAAATGGGCGAATGGAAGGTTGTAAGTCCTAATTTCAAGGGCTAAATTTACCTTTTTTACCCTCTCCCTTAAAATAAGGTGGTCTATTTGAGGTGATTTGTAAAAATGTACTATGATACAAAATATTCGCCCACTAAAAATTTAAAACCCCTTAATTTCGCCAAAGGGCGAACATTCGCCCCTAAAATTATCCTTGCCTATAGTAGACAACAGTGACTTCTACTGTGTTGGACAGGATTGAAGAACCTCTAAGGCAGACATCGTCGAAGGTGCCTGAGCTAAATCCTCAACAATATTATAATGTTGTACAACTCTAGCATTTGAATTGAAAGATTACTTCTGAAGAACACCTTTAGGGGGTGGTCAGATGAGGAATTCACTATTAGGGCACTCGATATGGAGCGGACCAGAAGAGGATGGAGTAGAAGTAGGAGTGTTACACAGTAATTTGTCACTGCCTTCACTCCAGTCCTTATACTGTGTCATGTGTCCAAGTCAAACATGCTCATATTGAACAAATGCTCCCTTGTGCTGCCAAATGACCCATTTTTCCTAAGTTATCTGCCTCATCATGACTGTGGACTTAATATACGCGCTGAAGGGCACT
This sequence comes from Pinus tabuliformis, assembly GCA_031772625.1. NCBI lineage: Eukaryota > Viridiplantae > Streptophyta > Pinopsida > Pinales > Pinaceae > Pinus > Pinus tabuliformis. Next base: position 1,075,030,651 of record CM062816.1, read on the forward strand.
CATGAACAATCCAGCCGTGTTGCCATCGTGGAAGTATATCTGATTCCCGCGATGGTCCAATTTCATTCTCCAGTGCGTGGTTACGTATTATCTTTAGCGATGACCTAATTGGCTACATTGCTTACTAGCGATGTCAGCGCCAGATATCAGTTATTCACCCGTGATGATCCAGATTGGGCAAATTTGTTCCAACGATCGGCCTTCTAGATTACTCCAGACCTAGTTGTTGGCATAGTTTGTATCGCCCTCCTTTCTCTGGCATGGGAGTTCCATCAATTGTGCTACCTTCCTTGGGGATGAGCTCACTCTTCCACCTTTCATGGAGACTTCTTCTCCTATTTAAACTCTCACCATTGCTATGCATTTCTAGTTTTTTGGATAGTTTGCTAGTTGAGCAGTGTTGTTAGCGTTTGTGAGTTTGCTAGATAGCTGGTGTGAGTGTGACAAGTGTGGGATTTTTGATAGCTTGTGGAAGGTTGTGAAGTGCCCTTAATTTTGTGTTAAACTTATGAGTGAGAGAGATTTTGTATGTTGGGAGATCCATCTTCAAAGAGTGAATGCTTGAGGAACATGCTGGTTGGATCCCTCTAAGAAGGCTTGTGACATCAAGACTTTGGTTGTAAGCTTACTCTTATTTCATTATTAATACAATCAATGATGTTTTCCTATATCTTGTATGTAATTTACTTGATAGCTCATGACTTCTTGACTTTGTGAGTAAATAGATCATTGTTTTTTTCTGGTTATGTGCTTTGTTGTATTTCCTTTGCATTGTTTCAGGTTTATCACTCATTAAGGAAAAAGAAGCGGAAGCTGGAGCAGCGTAATGGAACTCCATCGACCACCGGTTGAGGTAGGCCTCCAACCATGACTTTTTAAGGAAAGCTATTGTTGATATGTCCTTGTTTGTGACTAGACCCACTCTAGGGCTAGAGGGGTTGCCTCTATCCGCAGAGGGAACACTTTCCTGCATCACAAATTGGTGATTCCACTAGGGAGTTTGGCCTTTGTTCTTCCCTTGTTTGCTCTTGTTTTGATTTTTGATTTTGTCTCTCTTGAAGTTTGGGGATTAGTTATCAGTCTTTTGAGTTTCCTGGCTTGATATGGGAAGTACCTCTATTTGATTGAAGGATTGACTACTTTTGATTTGGGAGTTTTGGTTCGCCTATCATTGTTTAAAATACGATCATGGAATTAAATTTAATAGTCGCGATGTCATCGCAGTAACCCTTTTGTAACATCCTGTGCATCGCGTAATTACGTCTCATAGTCGCAACGGTTCTGAAAATCCGACCATCACGGAAAATTCGTGTACCTCCGTGCTGACATCGCTCTGTTGCTGCAATCAGTTCTTTATAGGCGCTAGTTGCTTGTGTATTACCCGCGCTGATTGTTGTAAAATTGATTTTCTTAGTTCTACCTCCTGAGTCCATCAGTCCTGCTGGTCCCTTGCTTTTCTTGCTTTCTCAGTAACTTGCTTTTCACTGTTTATGGTTAAGGCACTCTTTTGTCAGCTTTGTTGAATGAATCTTGCTTTTTTAGCTGTGTGACCTAGTTCATTATTTCAAGTTTCTTGAATTAGTTGGCTTGGTTGCTGGCTTTCTCAAGGTTCGTTTGTAGCTTTCTGTTGGTCTGATTGAGCCTTCCCCTTTTCTTGTTTTTGGTTGATTGTTTAGTGACTTTTATTGAACCAATCTTTGGAATTGATTCAATTTCTTTTCGCTACCGAACATAGATCACAATTGTTTGGATCAACCGGTTTTTTCCACACTTGCTTTTTTCTGATTTGTTTCTTCTAGACTTAAAGACATCAAAATCAAAAGGATTACATACATTAAGTATACGAAAGTGAAAGTGAGTTTGCATTTCAAGTTTGCATATTGGAAAGCAAATCATAAAATCTCTCATTAGTAGTATCTGTGCACTTTAGGAATTGATGTCTCTATGAATTGAGTGACTACCTTTGTTGTCTTGGTTTTCTTGGTTTGGGAATAATCTCGCTACCCTCCCATAGGTAGATGTTCATTGAAGAAAAAGGATATTCCATTCATTCTAGCTGCATCCTAGGATTTGTTGTATACATACGGTATGGCCTGAAAACTGAAACATAATTCAAAATCAATGAACTGAATAAATCTAAAAACACATTGGAACATAACGCACACTATTTAGAGGTCTATGCTAGAGACGCGCTCTGGTGTCATTAAACCTAGTCACTTTTGTTTTCACTCAAGGTTGGGTGATTCCTCCTTCAGTGAATCAATAGTGGTCTAGTACGGAATTGTGCTCCCATGTACCGTCGAGTATATGTTGGGAGACCCCACTAGGTTATCATCCTTTATCCTTAGGAAGCCGTGTCACCCGCCTTGCAAACTGTAACGCACTGAACACAACATTCGGGAAGATTGACTGCCATACGGAAAGTCCTTAGTTTTCATATGACTGCTAAGGTGTATATGTAGTTTTACGGGTTGTTTGGTAAACAATTTGCCTAGTTCTCTAGAGTATTCACTTTTGTTCCTTTCCAGACTCCCTAAAGAAAAGGTCCATCTGAGCACTTGTCACTTCAGGCTCATTAAATATTCGAAGGGGACTAGAGTCATGTTTTTGTCCTTTTCTCGACTCTTTAAAGATGAAAAGGTCAAGTTCCATTCCCGTGTCTTAAAATTTATTTGGCCACGTTCACATTTACCCTGTTAGATCTTGTTTGGATTAGCTTGAGTAGGGTTCTTTCTCATTAGCTTTCTTAGGATTTTTGAATCAAATCATCCTCGAAGAATCACCGATCCCGTCTCCCGTTCCAAGTGACCAAGGGTCTCCCTCTTCTATTGCTCCTGAGATACCGGTTGTTAGTGATACTCTCTCTATTATTTCGAGTATCCAACCGATAATCTCTCGTGCTCCAGAAGACGAGTCTTACAATATTCACTAGAACCATGTTTGGGAGCCTTCCGAAGAAGATATTCCCAGTACTCCTCCTAGTGTTTTGGTCCCAATGTCTTCTTCTGACATGGATGACACATCCCCCATCATGAGTGAAGAATCTATTGTGACGAGCGGTGAAATTCCTATCCCAACAGAAACTACACCCTTCCGTGTCACCCCTCTCAGTGTCACGTTGCCTTTACGCTATAAGGCTTTGAGGGATGTTATGGGTTCTAGGACCTCCCTTACGAGTTCCATGTGGTCTCATACCGTCACTCCGACTTCGAAGTCTTTTATTCCTCAAATTCACAATGTGTCTATCACCTCAGTCTTGACTATTCCAACTGTCTGTGTGGCTTCTTCAGCCCCTATTGTTGGTGCCGTCACTGCATCCTCAGTTGTGACCACTGTTGCTGGACCTTCGTCCGGATCTATGAATAGTGGCCCATCGGCATCTACACCCAGAGTTGTTGATCCTATACTAAATGCCCCACCTTCTTCTGGTTCCATTCCAGCAGGGAGGGCATATGATTAATATTTACAGGCTCTTCAGAATCCAGAACCCAAGATCCATTTCATTATTACGATTCTCGAGGAGCTCATATGTATTACCCTAGACCTTTGCCCTCTCAACCTGTGGTTGAGGTCACAGTCCCATTATTTGTTGCTTGGGTTACCACCGGTTATCATGGTGGCCAAGTACCCCCTGTGAATTTTCAAGGACCACCTTATCAAGGTCAGCCGTCTTACGTGCAACCCTCTTATGGTTAGCAGTATTACGGACAACCTTATCCAAGGCAACCTGGAGGCCCACAAGGACAACCCTTCCAGGGACAACCTACAGCCTCTGGTGGTTCATCTTTTACCTATTTCAGGCAACCTTCTGGTAATTCGGGACAACCTCACATGCAACAAGGCCAACCCGGTGTCTAGCAGGGCTACCCTTCTAGGCAAGTCGATCAGCCTTACGTTCGGCAAGGCGAACCCACTATCCAGTCTGGTCATCATCTAGACAAATTGGTCAACCTCAAATCCAATCAGGCCAAGCAACTGTCCAGTCTGCTCAGCCATCCGGTTAATCAGGATAGCCCTCAGTTGTGCAAGGACAACCCAATGCCCAGCAAGCTCAACCTTTTGGGCAAATGGGTCAGTGTCAATATCAACTAGGTCAACCTTCTGGCCAGATGGCTCAGCCTCAGTTCTCTCAAGGACATCCATCTGGGCCTGCTCAACCGGACACTCAAATGATTGTTGCTTCTCAAGCTCCACTCGATTTTCAGCCCTAGTCTGGGCTCTAGACCCAATCCAGCCCTCAAGTGCAGGTTGGATCTCAATCTCAACCTGCTTATCAAATGTAGTCTGGCCCCCAGGCTCAGTTTGGAGCCCATCCGCCTTATGGTTTCCAGCAATACCAAGGGAAAACCCAATTTTCCCCATACCAAAATTATCAACAACTGCAGGCGAGTCCTTATTAGAATTACCAGCAACAATATGTTTCTCCTGTAGGAAAAGTTGGTAATCACTGGAATGCTAGGGGGCAGATCCAGGGTTAGCCATCCAGTTATAGCTATAACCTCGATGGGAAAAATCCCTATGGACAGAACCCTCCTGGGCCAAATCCGTCTGGACAGAATCAATGGGGGCAACAAGCAACTAGCTGGAACTCTGGTGCTACCTCCTACCCTTGGCCCCAGATGTCCTTTAACCCTCAATTACCATTTTTAGCAACGTTGGAATTACCGGATGTGTATGATCCTATCCTTCATAATTTGTATTGGCCACCGGTTCCAACTAAGATTCCCAGTGATTGTCCCAAATTTGATGGTAAAGCTGGAGAAGATCCCCAAGCCCACGTTATGACACATCATTTATGGTGTTCGTCGAATTCGTGGCTTGATGATTCAATCCAGCTCCGCCTTTTTCAACGGACCCTCACTGGCTCTGCTGCTAAATGGCATATTGAGTTAGCTCACGGATCTTTTCAGGATTTCAACTCGTTGGCTATGGCATTTTTAACTCATTTTCAGTTGCCAATTCGATATGAAACAGGCACACATATCCTAACATCCTTGAAACAAACAACGGCTACGCATATCTCCGATCATATCCATGAATGGAGATGGGGCCACAGTTTGCTTAAGTTTTGGATTCCCGATCAACCTCTGACCAACTAGTTCACGACCTCATTTTTCGGTCTGATAGCACGGGACATTGCTATGGGGGCATGTGTAACTGAAGAGCAGGCTATTGTGTGTGCTCAGTACCTTGACTTGGTTTACTCCCAGTCTGGTACACTATATGATTATTTCCCTAATGCCCCAAGGCCCGGAACTTCCAAAGCCCCGCCAACACCATCTGTTGATGGCATCATTGGTTCAGTAAATCTGCCCTCTAAGAAATCTTCCGCGAACCCTAAGAAGCAAAAGTTGAATGCTCCGAATGAAAATACTTCTCAGGCTATGTCCAATTCCAGTAATACTTTTGAGGTTAACGTTGTCTAGTCCACCACGACGGACAAAGCCTCGAAAGGAAAGAAGAAGGGAAAAGGAAAGAATAAAGTTGATCAACCCAAGCAGGATTCCCCTAAACCTCCACCCGAGGAAGGTGCGAAATGCAAGCCTAAGTATCTTTGCCTTATCTGTGACGAGGATCACTATACTTCAGACTGCCTGAGGCAGTCTGAAGTTAGTCGTTTGTTGAAAGGTACTCCCGGGACTCCTGTCGTGCTCAAAGAGCCTTTTCCCTCGCAGCAAAATCAAATGGTGGCTTATCCATCCCAATCCTCTTCTCCCTTTGGTTCTCAAGTGTTTATGGCTAGGACGATTCCTGTCCACATTAGTCCTCAGGCAAAAGAGTATCCATTGCCTACCGAGAAAGAACCTGAGGTCACCTTTAGCGCTCCTTCGTCCAGTTCTAGTCCCCTCCATATTGAGAGACCTAGCACTGAGACGCCCATCTAACCCCCTCCTAAAGGTGTACTCTGGAAATATTCTTACAACCCTAATGCTCGAGCTGCTCAGCACTATAGCATCATTGAGGACTTAGCCTAGGCTCCATCATCTATGTCTACTTTAGAAGTTCTCAAGAGTTTCCCCTCTCAGAGGAAGTCCTTGCTATCCGCTATCGGTGGCATCGACCTGGCTGACTCGGATCTGATAACTTTTGACCTAGACAGCCATATACCAAGACTGCCTCACTAAATTTCCTTCCTTATCTATGTCATCATCAATTCTAAAACGATTCATCGTAAAGTCATTGATGAAGGCACTTAGACTTGCATAATGTCTATTGCTTGTTGGAAGGCTATCGGTTCTCCGACTCTGAGCCAGTCTCCTACAACCTTGGAAGCCTTTGATGGGAGAGAGTCTCGTCCTTATGGTATACTCCAACGCTTGCCTATTACTTTCGAAGGGAAGATGGTCGAAGTGGAAGTTGAAGTCGTTGATGTGAATCTAACTTACAACCTCCTTTTGGGACAAATCTAGACATACGCCATGCGAGCCATGGCTTCATCTCTATTTCATGTCATTCATCTCCCTCATCAGGGGAAGATCATTACAGTATACCGGTGTCTTTCTTCACCTCCTCCTCTTATGATGGCAATATGCCTTTTGTGGAGCATACCTCCATTCCATGTGAGAGTGTGGGAGCTGGAATCTTTAAAGATCCTGCCCTTATGGGTGTTTTTTCACTCCCACCTCCCAACGTCACTCCTATTAATATGATTTATGTCCGCTCTGATCCTTGGGTTCTTCCCCCCGCTGATCAGATAGGATCTTGGGGCGATGAGATGCCGTTGAGTCCTACTGAGCTCAACTATGTCGAAATTGTCTCTACATCAGCTCCACCCTCTGAGTCTGCTCCTTCAAGCGGAGCTCTCGACTCGTACGCTCATTCCCCTTGGCTTGGAGACGACGCTTCTTCAGACCCTTTAAAGGAATTTTTTCCTTCTGATGAAGCCATTATTAAGACCATGTCTCTTGAGGAACCCCCTTGGTCTGATCATCATCATCATTCCTCGTTTCTCCCTGCCCATCAGGAAATTCTTAGTTGTCCTGAGTGGTTTGCTCCTTGTGCGCATCCCACTCCATTGCACCCTGTTGTTACCATCGACCCTTTTGCCAAATGGGGCATTGATTATATCACCTGTAACCCTCGCTCGGTCGGGGGGCATGGGTATATCATCATTGCCATTGATTACTTCACAAAATGGGACGAGGTGATGCCTACACTATCTGGGATGGTCACACAGCGGCGCAACGGGATAAGCCCCGAAATGGGCTTTACTTGAAAAAATATTATGCGTGAACTTCATGCACTTTTATTTGTACATACGTGTGTTGTGTGTGTGTTTTTGTGTTTGGCTTGGTGTGTAGGCGTAATTTCCACTTATTGTGTCTTTTGCTTCTTGTGCAGATGTCTGGTGCACCTTACGTTGGTTTCGCTGATGATGCCTGCCGCAGTAATCGCAACCTGTCTTCTGCGGTATGGGTGATCTTCCTCACGGTGAGTTAGTAGACCTTCAAGGTGTTTGTCTAGGTTGTACCACAAACAATGTCACTGAATATAGTGTTGTTATTGAGTTACTGATCGAGGCTATCAATCTCGGTATTTGTACATTGGTTGTGAACCTGGATTCTCAGCTTGTCATCCACCATCTCAATGGGTAATATTCCATCAAAAACCATCAGATTTTAAGGTTGTATTTACGTGTTAAATTGTTAGAAAGGAATTTTCATTTTATCACATATCAGCACATTCCACGAAGATTAAACATGTTAACTGATGCATTAGCTAACCATGTATGAGATAGACATTTGCATAACATGTAATCAAAATAGCATATAAGAAGCATGCAAAACACAATAATAAACCATAGGAATATGTGTGTGTGTGTGTGTGTATCTATCTATCTATCTATCTATCTATCTATATATATATATATATATATATATATATATATATATATATATATATATATATATATATATATATATATATATATATATCTCGTGTGGCGCACCGAGGCGCTCAAAAAATAAGTGTATATGTCCAAATAGAGTTTGTGTTCTCCATACATCTGAGACACATGTCTCTCAAAAAATCAGCGAGAAATAAAACCTAGGCGTTCATTGCGGTGGGTTATGCTCCCTATAGCACACCACCTCTCATGCCACCCTCCTCAACAGGCGGTGGACCCTGGGTACCACTCCTACTATGTGAATCTGGAATGCTATGGGCACCTCCTCAACCCCCATGTAATCAGGGATCCCCGCCGTCAGGACCTCAAGGTTTCGGGCCACTGTCTCCACCGGATCATCCGCTGGGGGAGCCAAGGCCAGTGATCTGATGCCCTGTGCATCCCTCCATGCCTCTAGAGCGAGCCCTACAGGTCTCACTGGTCCCACATCTGCGAATACCACAAAGTTCATCATCAGGACTGCTCCCTCCATGCCTCTAGAGCAAGCCCTACAGGTCTCACTGGTCCCACATCTGCGAATACCACAAAGTTCATCATCAGGACATATACATGTAAAAATCTCAAAAACCTCATAAAAATGAAATGCAAAAATAATGTGATCAAGTGTCTTACCACCATCATCCCACTACTCACCAGCGGACAACTGCATGTTAAGATCTCCGCGAAAGTCCATGCCAGCATATGGCCAGTCCTCAACGAAGATTGTCTGGCACTCCAGCCACTCTTGAAATAGTGTCCCCCATGACACTAATCGTCCGCCACCTCCTCGTGGCATAACGTGTTCCCACCGTGTGATCCTAGTCTCACATGGTCTGGGAAAATCCAAATCCATGTCCTACAACTGCAATGTTGGCACCCGCTCCAGCATGAGCGGGACTAAGATTGATCTGTAGCCAAACTGCTTCATCTCTCCTCGACAGCAGTTGGTAAGTTGTCTCTTCATATTGGCCATCACTGTTTTCACCCAATTGAACATGGTCGGATTGAGACATTCGAGAGCCAGCCAAAGATGGGTCTTCGATGCCTCGTGTTGGGCTTGGGAGCCTACTACCCGTGTCACCATAAATAGAATTGCACGAAGAACCAAGTCTTCCACTATCAGGATTGCCACCTTCCCGCTTCTCAATTTGTGTGCCCATGGGCACACTTGTGCCATTAGCATCTCTAGAGAATCGCCCCCGGGTCGCTACCCCTCTAGAATTAGCCTCTCACTGCGCCGGGATAGCCCAATCAGAAAATATATGTCTGCGGTGTCAAATTCAATGTCTCGGCCTCGAATTATGAATTTCCCATCTATTGGATTCCTGGCACGGATCAACAGCTCTAGTAAATCGCGTTGAGACCGAAGGTGCGGAGTAAGGAATAATTTTAGCAACCCGCATGCTCGTAAATCATTTCGGCACCCAGCATAAGTAAAAGCTTCCACATCGTTATCATCGTGCGTTTGTTCCTGCCAGACAAATACCATTATGGCCTACATGACGAGAAAAAATGGATTAGAACTTCATTTGCAAGTTTCAATACGTAATTTGCACAAAACATAATTTGCGTCGCCATCGCAACTATTTTTAAAACAGTCGCGATGGCGCGAAGTTGACAAGTTCAATTTTATCGCGTTCATCGTGGAAGTACATCACTTTCCCGCGATGATCGGAAAGCGTTATGTGTAAATATTTTCAATCATAGTAGACTCAAGCGGTATACCCACGATGACCGAGCAGTGGACCCCGACTCAAAAAATCCACCTAAATTCAAATGTTTAACGCCCAAATGCATAAAAAAGACACTGAATTGAAGAGCAGGAAGAATTCTATTTACCTGGTAGAGGTTTCAGGATGAACGGTGGACGAATGGGGCCAAAATTAGCTCGTCAACTTTGGTGCTCCAAAACACTCCAAGGTCAAATGAACAGTGCCAATGGTAAAAATGAATGAATTACCCCCCTTTTATAGTAATTTTTGCAAATTAAAAAATTATATTTTTAAAAATATGGGTTTTTTCTCATTTTTATAACATGGTTAATTCAATTTTTTATTTTTTTTTAACTATGTTTTTGCATATATTATTCATTTTATGTCGAATGGGTTTACGTTTGACGTGTTTTGTGCAGAGCTAAAGGTAGTGGATTCATCTCATGCTTCGTGTACACTTGATTCGTAATGTCGTCTTTAATGCTCTTTTCTGACTTAAAAAATGAAAAGATAGCCGAGTTGTTCCTCTTGACTTGTTAAAAGAAACAAGAAGCGGTCACCTTTAAGCTCTTTTCCGACCGTGGAAACACAAAAAGATTGCTGGGACTTTGTCGTTTCAAGCTCGTTATTGGTTACGAAATGACGTGATTTCGATCACTTTTTTACTTTTTCGGGTCAAGGTCACTAGTCACGAAAAGTACTCCTCAATTGTAATGGTCGGGCAGTTCTTTCGAGTATCATTTTATACTTTTTCAGGCTCGAGAGACACAAATCTACGATAAAGGACCCCCATGGAGTTTTCTTTTCTGTGTCTTTTTCAAACTCTCTAAATATGAAAAAGACTCCGAGTTTTACCTATGTCAGACTCGTTAAACCCTGACGACATTGGACTCATCACCATGACAAGACTCGAGCTCCTCCTCCCTAGGGCTCGTTAAACTATTACTAGGTTGGATTCAACCGACAATCGAACTTATATTACAAGCATATGCTATCCCCTTCAAGATTTTTTTCAAAAATAACATGGCTACTTGCCAGTAATGGTGGGGAAAATTTGGAAACCATCATTGGCAGCTAGTCACTCTTGAACATCGACACTTTTTCTTCTTGTCGGGTTGAGATATCCATATATCATCATTTGGCCTTCCGTGGGTTTGGGCTACCATTTAACCTCATCCCATTCGATTCACGTTGTCTCCGTCATGCCTCTGATCCCTTGGTACCTGAATGCTGCCACCCTCCAGAGTCGTGTCACCAACATGTTCAAGAGTATAAGCCTTCTGCGGTTTACACCCTTGCCTCCTCCTCTGATACTTTATTTCACCATCTACTGCTTGTTCCTTATCTCGTGTCATTGATGGGGGAAAACTTATGGCCCTCCTGCGATGGATCATCTCCTGTTGACATCAGCTCATTATCCAGGAGGTTGATCTAGAGATCCCCTTTGGTAATGTTACATGAAAATATCGTCACCATGATTATTTGCAATCAGTATGGGTCTATCATCACTTGTACTATCCTCCTAAGCAAGTCTTAGACCTCAGCTCTTCAAGTCAAGCTTTGAAAATGAGAGAAAGACATTGAAAATCAACAAAGCTCTGGTTCCACACTTTCTCTCACTGTTGCCTGCGGTCCCGCACACCCTGTTCACAAAAACTGTGGACCTGCCCACTCTGTCCCTAAAGGAGTGGGTGCGGACCCCTGTGAAAGTCAAAAAGGCGCAAGTTTATTCTAAAAAACTCACTTTGGGTTAATTCTAGATGATTCTAGAAGGAATTTTGACATGGATTGGTCGCTCTTAGGTAGTTCATGCATCCCAAAAGAGAAGGAGATAATCCCTTGATGAGAGGAGCTATCCCTTTGAAGGAGGGCTTTATCCCTTTGAAGGAGGACCTAATAACTTCCCTCCATTGCACTATAAATTAAGGCATTGGGCTGGTTGCTAGGGAGGTTAGAAGCTGAACATTTTTTAGGGTAAATGCTGGTGGAATTGAGACTTCCTAGTTAAGCTTGAGAGGAGAGATCACATACCTTTTGGCTTCATTGGGAAGAGAGTGAAACTTGTCAAAGTAGAGGAGACTTCTTATTGGACCCTAGGAGGAGCTTGTACAGCATCAAGGCACAGGTTGTAGAGTTCTTCTTTGATTTGAATTAATACAATCAAATTCATTTTTCTCAACAAATTGTCTTATGTCATTTGTTTCATGAATTCCTTGATCATCATGATAAGTATGCTTTATGATATTGGCTTTTTAGGTGCTATTTAATTTGTTTTCTTGTTTGAGTTCGCAGATTCGCTACAAGGGAGCTCATTTGGATCAAAGGAGCGAGGCTTCCAAAACTTGCATTGGACCCAAGGTAGGCCTAAACCACTTGTTTGCCTTTATTTATAAACTGCATATTTAGAGAAAGATAGAATTTGATTGGCTTGCTTGTCACTAGATATCATTAGATACTAGGGAGGTCGGTCTTGTCCGCAAGGACGACTCATTCCGTGTGACAAAATGGTGACCATACTGGGGACTTGATTTTTTCCTTTTTTTTACTTTGACTTGAGAAACTATGTTTTTATTTTTGTTTTTGGCTTGTTGTGTGTGGAATTGGGTAGATTTAGTAGATCTAGGATTATTTTTTGTTTTTCATAACTTTGGGAGAGGACCGCACCCTCGGCTTGGAACACAGTGTGGACCTATCCGCACTTTTGCTTTTAGCACAGAGCGGTACCGAACCTGTGTGAACGGTGGGCCTGCGGACCCTGCTAAAAATTTTGAAAAACTTAAGATTTTCTCTTTCAGTCAGCTTAATTTTTGTTTAGATGTTGTTATCCCCTGCCCAAATCTGCACGTGACTTGTCAGGAACTTTTCTTAGGTTAATTCCATTGGCATTCTTGTTTTAAGCTTTTATCAACTGGGTGTTTTGAGTCTCTTTTTTGAGAAATTCTTAATTTGATTTCCTTTGGTCATTACTTGGAGGTTTTTCTTAGTCTTTTCACAATTTTGCATCTTTTTGCTTTTGTTTTGGCTAAATTGTGTATGAGTGTTAATCGCCTTTGAGTGTTTTTATTTTTTGATCTTTGGAACTCTCACCCATTTTTCTTGACTTGCACTTGATTGGTTCTTAGATTACATTAGAATCATCTTGTGTTTGAGAATTCTCTTGCATAGATCAACTTTGCATAATTAGAATGCTCATTTTCAGAATATGAATGAAAAATGTGCATAGATTACATTTGCATGCTTTTCAAGTGAATTGTGCATAGATTACAATTGCATAGTTTACATTCTGAAAAATCAATCGTAGATTTAGATCTGTTTTCTTTGATTTGAATTTACATATTTTTATGCTTGTTTTTAACATACAAAAATAAAAACTGTTTGGGAATTGATTTGGATTAATTTTTCTTGATGAAATTAGTGCATTAGAGAATTTGTTATATTTTCTCTTAGTGATCAATTTTTGCATTGTTGGAAGTGAATGGAAACTCTCTCCTTACTTTAGTTAGGATTCATCGAATTGAAAAGATTACATTATCATATTTGATTACATTCAGTTTTGGGTCGGGTCATAACACCATTGGTTTCATATCCATTTACCATTTTGAGTAATAATAGCCTAAATAACACAGCGTCTAATTAAAATTTATCTAGTAAATTTTTCATTTTTAGGACTCTTTCCACCAATCTAGCTTAGGCTAGTGTCTTGGAATAGGTTTTAGTTAACTCTCCAAGACAGTAAAACAAACAAGTAGTTGATCTTGTGGTAGGGAGAAATTCCAATTGTTACATCTATGCTCTGGGAAAGCTCCTCTTAAAGGAGAAGCACGAGATCATATCTGAACCAGTGAGGTAATCAATCCTTCCTCATTGGGAATGATAGAAGATATTCACGTATTAAAAACGGTAAACCTCGGATTGACCATTGTCGAGGAGCCTGGGGTCACTTGTTGGTAAACCTTGGATTATGTCAAGGAGCCTTCAAGGGGATTGAGCTTTTTTACTTTGCCCTTGCGTGTGTATCGGATCGTAGATTGTTCCCCCAGGTATATTTGTTTCCATTGGTAACATTAGTGACCATATTCTATAGGATTCTTTCCTAAGGTGACGGTGGAGGTGTTTGTGTCAGTCTTTCCAGCCTTCCTCCAGTGATCAAATATGCTCTTAAAAAGTGGTCTCAGAGTGTCAAGGTCAAATTTTGTCATTTCAAAGAGTCTTCAAGCAAAATTTGGTCACTAGGCATTAGGTCTAGGGTTTGCTTTCACTCCTTCTAAAGTTGTCCAAATGTCGGTCCATGTCATCATTCAGCTGAGCCTATCATCATTCATAGGGTTGTCCTCATCATGTCATGTTCCATTGGGTCATTTCACACTTTGTTCATGCTTCAGTTGAGCCTAGGTAAGGTCATTTCCCTCTCCTAGGGTTTTGAAGGCAATTTCTCTTAGACGACCAAATCGTCAGCAAAACTTATATCCTGATGTTCATACACCTTCCCCTATCATTAATGTACCTTATTAAACACTTCCCATCACTGAGATTCCCCAAATTCCTCATTTTTTCACAAACCCTAGTTTCTTGCCACAACTTGGCAATTTTCTAGGCTAGGCCTGTGTTTTGCCCTTTTGGACCCCTTCCCCTCGCTCGATCTATGAGATTCCACTTTCCCCTGCTTCCTAACATCTCTCCCTACTTCCAAAAATTTCCCCAAGAATTTAGAAGCCCCTTATCTCCTTCATTTCGCTTCATTTCGACAAAATCCCTTGTTCCACACATCGGGATAAGTTTCACTCAAATGATGTTTCAGAGAAATAAAAGATGAATTTTGGAAACCTGAGAGAGGTTTTTGTTCAAAACAGGTCAAGGAAGAAAAACCTCTTTTACTTTTTACACAGGTATAATGGTTTTGGAGAAATGTCAAAAATACAATCGCCTCGGGAGAATTGATGCACCTCTGAAGTGACCTTGGGAAAATCTGGTTTTCTCCTATCTTGGTTGGCCAAATAACTTTCTTTGTGAGTCAAATAATAACTAGACAAAACTATCTTTCCAATGAGCTATCATGAGCTCAATTTGGAGCTGAGGAAGGCATTCAAAAGTTGACTGCAACAGCACTCTGCCTTGAGGCATCCTCATTGGGCACATTTTTACCAGTCTTGGGAGATTTGATATTTGACAGGGAAAATGAACTCCAAATTGAAAAATTCCAGTTGGGTTGGAAAGTAGACTCAAATACCTTTCCAACAAGCTATCCTAAGCCCAATTTCGACACCGCAAAGGCCTCCAAAAGCCTCCTGTAAAAGGCGCTACGCACTGAGGTGGGCGCTACGCATTGGGCCTCACTGGCCAGTGTAAAAATACAAAGGCGCCACGCATTCGGGTGTGCGCTACACATTGGGTAAAAATTTTTGCTCCTTCATCCAGATTCATGCCAAATTGCCTCCAACTGCTTGCAAGTAGGTTCCTTATGTTTTCTTAGTGAATTTTAGATATGATTATGGTGTTTTGAAGTGGAGAAACAAGTGTGAAATGTAAAACCCTATGTTTATTTCCAAATCCACTTCTTAGGGTTTGAAACAAATATTAGGGACTGTGTGGGTTAATATATGCCTATGTCATCTATTTTCAGTGGTTTCCATGCTCATTTTTAACCTTAGCCTCACACTCTCTTTTTCCCATTACATCCCTGCTGTCAGTGTTATGGCCATTGTCATTTCCACCTCTTTTCTACACACTTGTCAAATTCCTTCATAATCAAAGCAATGACTGTTTTTTCATGCAAACTCATTTGACAAAACTATTCTCATTGTGGCTTTCCTATGATACTTGGATACACATGTGACATATTTGGAAATTGCGCCAAACTCTCATTCTTCATCTCATTGAAAGTCAAACAGACTTTGAAACACCATGAAGGCGGATAGACAGTGACTTTACAACTGAAACTGCATGCACCAAAAGGGCACTAAAATGTCGAAAAAGGGAGGATAGACTTCGAATCTTGGCCGAAGCTTCTTTGACTGAGCATAGTACTTGATTGGGGACTCCCAGCCCAAATTTCAACAAATTTGGAGAAAATTTTGTCAATTTTGAAATTTTTGGTTAAAAAACAGGTTTTTGGGCTCAACGCGTAGCGCGCCGCGCGCTACCCATAAGATTGGGAGGTCCAAATCATGAAAGGTTTGCATTTTTGGATTTTTCATGATGAAATACACCTGCTCAGCTACTACCAAGGCATTTCATCAAGGTTTGGATCCCCAAAAGGTCAAAAAACATGCAACAAATGACCTCACTGCCCCTTTTTGGACACACAGGAAGCAGCCTTGGGAGAATGCACTTTTGGAGGGGTAAATGGATATCAAATTGGAAAATTCTACTTGGTTTGGAAATTTGACATCCAAGGCTTTCCAACAAGCCAACCTGAGCTCAATTTGGATGCCGGGAAGTGCCCCAAAATCAGGTGGAAAGGTGCGCTACGCGTAGGGCTCAGGCGCGCTACGCATCAGGATTTTTTGCAAAGTTTTCATCTTCAGCTCAGGAAACGAAGCCAGTTTGACTAGTTTTGACTTGTGATGGGATTTTTCACCCTTCTTGATGTAAGTAATGGAACTTTATGTTGACATGACATGTATTTACTTATTCTAGATGATTCATTCATAAAATAGCAAAAATTTAATGAATGAATTGGTTTCCTAGCTTATAGAGGCAAGTTGTTTTGACTGCCTAGATTGTAGTGCTTTGTTTAGAATTGGTTGAAACAGCTCCTAGGATGATGAGCTCGACCCCTAGAGGCAAGGGAATGTGTTAACTTGCCTATATTATGTATTTTCTTAGTCATTTTCAGGGTTGGACTCTTGGGAATAGCTTGATACACTATTGTACATATTTTATCTGCATTTTTGGCAAAGGATAGACCAGGGTTTTGCAGCACTATTTGGGATTCATGTGGCCTTATGTGTTGATGGTGTGTTTCTCTCAATACTTGTAAGTTGTGTATGTGTACCACTTTCCTTATTTAATCTTCTGCAATTAAACAAATGAAGTGTTAAGGTAGAATCCATAAAGTTGCTATGCTCTGCCTTTAAATTTGTTTAATTTTCTATGTTTTCTTCAATTTAAGGAGAATCCTTGAGACTTCCTTGCTCTCCTTAGCTCCTCACCTGTCATGTCTATTCATTCAATCACTTTAAAGGCATCAAAACAATCACCTATCTTTCCCCAAGTAGACCTCTGCAAAAGCTGTGCCTCATCCCCGCACTCAGAATTGCCTTTCCCTTGAATTCAACAAAACTTGAAAAATAAATTCCATAGTCCTTGTACTTCATACCTAGCCTAAAATTAGTCATCAATTCATTCATCTCGAGTCTCTTTGATTAACTTTTGCGGAGATTGACCGGAGAGAGCCCTCTCCTCTCCTCGTAGGGCTAGCTACGAGGCTGAGCTTGGTTTGATGTTGCCTCGAGTTTTGCCTTCCTCAGCCTGAGGCAAATTCGAACGCTAACAGGAGGGAAGATCCCACTGTACCTGGAGCAGACGTCGACTAGACTCACTTGGATTTTCTGGGAGGTTCCCTTCACTCGAGACGGTTTAGTGGAGAAACTTGTGCCAGTCTATTCATTAAGCAGGTTGTCGGGGTAACTGTTCCAACAACCATTTCTGTATTGAATTCTGCGACGTTGGATTTCATCACCAACTAGTGTTTTCCGTACGGAAAGTTACTATCTATGTGTGGTTTGACTCCTAGATTTGATAGTGCGTGTTAATTTGTTTGTTTTTACTTTTAGAGACCATAGGTGTGAATTGTGAATTTTAATTGTTAGGTGTGAATTGTGAATTGTTAATTTTAGTTTTAAATTGTTAATAAAAGTCACTGAAGTTGAATATAATGGAAAATGTTCCGGAATTTACCAACCAAGGAACCCCTCTTAACGAGAATCCTAGTACTTTTCCTTACTTTGGAAATGTTGGTCCTCCTTACATGGCTACTTTGTCATTACCTGGATTTAAATAGGTTTACCGATATGGTTATTTTCAACTTCGTTGGCCCCAAATACTCCAATTGTTCCACCTCAATCGAATGCTTCACCTCAACAGAGTTCACCATCTCAACATCACCAACCTTCTGTTGACCCTGTACCTTCTTCGCCTAATTTTTCTTCCTCCATTTCTTCCTCTTCGCTTGGTAAAAGCCTTGACACTAGTAACCAGGTGGCTAAGAAGAACAAGAAAGGGAAGAAGAAGAAGAAGAAGAAGAAGCAAGATAAGAAAGAAGTCAACCAACCAACCATGGCTGTAAGTGTTAGTTGTGTTGAGGAAACCTCCAACATGCATTGTAAACCCAAATACCCTTGCAGGCTTTGTAAGGGTGACCACTTCCTTATCAATTGTCCTGGTATTCCAAAGGTCTTGGAAGTATGGTCAGAAAAATCTCATCAACTTTGCATTGATCCATCAACCAGTGATAGTCAGGTTCCTGGGAAAAAGGGTAAAGTTAGGTTTCCTTGTAAGTTATGCAAAGGGAGTCATAAAACTCACATTTTCCCTCACATGGATGAAGCCTCAAAATTGTTGGAAAACTTTACTGTTCCACAGCAAGAATTTCCAACTGGTTACCATAAACTTTCTCCCAACCTACCGTCAACTGACGGAGTGATTGATCTAATTTCAAGTACAGTTGATCACACTCTTCGATTAGAGAGTGAAACTCATGTCACTCAGGTTGATGATCCATTAGTTGATCAAGTGGTCGATTCAATTTCACATTCGGTCAATCCCACTTTCCCTTTAGAGAGTGAATTTCATACCTCTTAGGTTCTTCTTGTTACATCAGATTCTTCTATGCCAGGGGGCATTTCACCTGTTTCTACAGAACCCCCTCCAAGTACTGAGGTTTTTTCCTTTGATTGGAATAGACTGACAGAACCTCGTCTTCCTTCCTCCATCCCTTTCCAAATCATTGTCAAGGTTGGTGGTAGGGAAATGCACCGCACACAGGTAGATGAAGGTGCTTATGTTAGTATTTTATCCTCAACTGCTTGGAAAGCTTTGGGTTCCCCTCAGCTTGCGCCTATTACACAGAATCTGAAAGCCTTTAACAGAACCATTAGTGAACCTTTAGGGATCCTTCCTAAGTTTTCTATTACCTTGGAAGGTAAAACTATTTATATTGATCTTATGGTAGTTCGAGGTCCCTTGGATTTCAATTTACTCCTTGGGCGAGACTATGTTTATGCAATGAAAGCTATCGTATCGACACTCTTTCGCGTGATGTCTTTCCCTCACAATGGCAATATTGTGACTGTCGACCAGCTTTCGTTCCCTAGTCTTGTTTCAACTACCAATAATATGAAACCCCTAAATGTTCCTGATTCTAAAGTCGTACCTACCCCTCCATGGGTTAATTATGTGGCAACTGGTCCCATGTTTTCAGTTACCGATGTAAGTGAGCCTCTCACTGTTTGCTCATCTTCCTTTGATTTAGATCCGGTAATTGACATGGAAAACTCTATGGGATTATTTGAACGCGATGTTCTTATCCCTTTTGAGTCCCTTGACATGTGTTCCTTCCAGAGAACTATTCTTCCTTCTGATGAAGACCTCTTGGAAGCCATGATCAAGGTGTGTCCATTAACATGTTTTTCTTCCAGTTGGAAGCCATGATCAGTGTGCACGAGGATAGTTTTTTCCTATATCAACCTCGTTAAAAAATGAAACAGGCTACGGCGAGGATATTTTTTTCCTGTATCAACCTCGTTAAAAAATGAAACAGGTTGTGTCGAGGAAAGTTCCTTTTACTGTGTCGACCTCATTAAAAAATGAATCGGCGAGTCTGAGGACAGTTCTTTTCCTGTGTCAACCTTGTTAAAAAATGAATCAGTTGGTCAGAGCAAACTTCTTGTTACTGAGTCAACCTCGTTAAAAAATGAATCAGGTATGAGGATAGTTCTCTTCTTGTGTCAACCTCCTTAAAAAATGAAACAACTCCATTTTCAAGTTAAATCTTGAAAGTAAACATTCATTCCATCCACCTGGTTGAATGCAATGAGGCTTGGGGGGCATGTACCTTGCTTTGCATCATTATGCTGGGGGCATGCAAACTTCTGGAGCATAGTTCCTTGTCTTGTGTCAAGCTCGTTAAAAAATGAAACAAGGAGTCTTGAGCATAGTTCCTTGTCTTGTGTCAAGCTCTTTAAAAAATGAAACAAGGGTAGGTTATATAGGTAGATTGTAGAGAGTAGAAGCGAGGATAGTTTTGTTCCTGTGTCAACCTCGTTAAAAAATGAGACAGGGTGTTAGAGGATAGTTCCTGTTACTGATTCAACCTCATTAAAAAATGAATCAGGTAGATTTTAGGTTATATAGGTAGATTGTAGAGAGTAGTTATGAGCATAGTTCCTTATCTTGTGTCAAGCTCATTTAAAAAATGAAACAAGGGTTTTGAGGATAGTTCTTTTCCTGTGTCAACCTCACTAAAAAATGAAACAACTCCCACGAGTCTTTCCAAGATTTCGAAAGTAAACCTTCATTTCATCCACCTGGTTGAATGCAATGAAGCTTGGGGGGCATGTACTTTCATTTGCATCATTATGCTGGGGGCATGCGAACTTATAACAAGCATAGTTTTTTGTTTCAAGCTTGCGTAAACATGAAATTGAATCCGAGCATAGTTATTTTCCTGTGTGAAGCTCATTAAAAAATGAAACAAATCCTCGTCTAATTGAGTCGAGAGTTTGACTAGATCTCATAATTGTTAAGTTGTATATTTAGGTTAGTTATTTCAGTTTTTTGCATAATTTTCTTACAGTTTTAGGTCGAGTCTTTCAAATGATCTCGCAACTGAACCTTCATTCCATCTAGCTATTAATTAATGTACTTAGTTGAATGAAATGAAGCTGGGGGGCATGCGCTCTAGCAATTATGCTTAGGGGGCATCAAGCATAGTTTTCTCTCTGTTTCAAGCTTGTGTAAAAATGAAACTACTTTAAAGCATAGTTTTTCTCTATTTCAAGCTTTTGTAAAAATGAAACCTATCTCGAGTCAAGTTCAGTTATTTTCAAGACTCATTAAACTCATGAAAATCTCAAGATTATTTTGCTATCTTTCATTCTCGTAAAACAAATGAAAATGTCGAGTTCTTTCCGTCTTTTCCTGCTTGTAAATTAAATTGAAAGTCAGCCATATGAGTACATTTTTATCATTTTTTCGAACTCATTAAAACTTACGAAAAACTGAAAACCATGAGTACATTTTTATCATTTTTTCGAACTCGTTAAAACTTACGAAAAAGTGAAACCTTAGAGTCACCTCTAAGCTCTTTTCTGACTCCTAAAACATGAAAAGATCGCCGAGTTTTTCTTTTTAAACTCATTAAAATGGAACTAAAAAGACGGTCCACTTACAGCTCTTTTTCTGACCGTAAAAACATGAAAAGTTTGTCGGATTTTTGTCGTTTCAAATTCGATATTGGTTATAAAACGACGTGTCATTGATCACTTTTTTACTTTTTTGGATCAGAGGCACTAATTACGAAACGTACTCCTTGGTCGTAATGATCAAGCGGTTCTCTCAAGTATTATTTTATACTTTTTCGGGCTTGGGAGACAAAAATTTACGAAAAAGGTCAACCCTGGAGTCTTCTTAAGTTTTTTCAAACTCTCTAAAATTGAAAAACGCCGAGTTTCTCCTATACTGGACTCGTTAAAATTTAACAGTAAAGGAACTATTCAATTACAAACAGGAACGGACCACTCCTTCTTAGGGTTCGAATTTAAACTAAGTTGGACTCATCCGAAGGATGAGTTTATAATCAAGCAAATGTTATCCTCCTCAATCTTGTCAAAAATAAAGAGGTACTTGCCAGAAATGGTGGGGGAAAAGAGAGAAAAATGAGCCTGTTTGTCATACTTTGTAACCACTCTTGAACATGACACTTTTATTCACCTGGGTTGGGAAATCCTTTGCCTAACAGTTGATCAAACCACATTGAAAGTCTTCAGCCAGTTTCTGGGTATTAACTTTGGGTCAATTGTCACCAAACCATCTGCTGTGTCGTTATGTGTTCAAGAGGTCACTGCCAATAAGTCATTCATCTGCAAAATATCTGTCATCCATCTTGCCCATCCCTGAGTCATTCCTTGCAACTAAATTTCTTCAACTTGATATATGATTTCGTGTTTTGGGCTTGTCTACGACGGATCACTTTCTATTGACTTCCGCTCATTATCTAGAAAGATGATCTAGAAATCGTCAGTACCTTGGGATCTGCATTCCTCAATGGTAGGTTTCTCGCCTTCGACAATAGGTTGCATCATTGACCTTCGATCAAAGGATTCCATGACATGTTCGACATCAACACATCTATTCACATCTCATGGATTGTACTGGGTACTTTGAGAGCCATTGACATTACTGGTGGTTTCTCTCACACTTGTTAACAGTTTACATCATTGACTGGTAATCAAGTGGTTTCTACCATGTTTGACTTCAACACATTCATTCGCATGGATAGAATCGTACTATTTCGGGAAGTAGAAATGAAGACCCTGGATCTAGTTTCCGCAATCCAGGCTGCGAGGAATTTTGTATTCATTGTATTGTGGACTATTCATAAACAAATGGCTGCATCCATACTGTGTCCACATGAGTCTATATTTGTGATGTATTACAAGATCATTCCTATATCAGAGCAGTAGTTAGTTTTCTAAGTCAATTTTGATCTGAGAATGGGAATGCCTACCTCAGCGATGATATGATCTCATACATATATCTTGCATTGAATGTTTTCATAGGTTCCGACCGGGCTCTCCACAAGATGATCCTCGAAATGATAAAGTACTTCACTCTTCCTAAATGATAAATTAAATCCTCATCTACTACAGACTTCGCACTTTAGGGGGCAATCTGTTACACGAAAATATCGTCACCATGATTATTTGCAGTCAGTATGGGTCTATCATCACTTGTACTGTCCTCCTAAGCAAGTCTCAGACGTCAGCTCTTCAAGTCAAGCTTTGAAAATGAGAGAAAGACATTGAAAATCAACAAAGCTCTGGTTCCACACTTTCTCTCACTATTGCCTACGGTCCCGCACCCCCTGTTCACAAAAACTGTGGACCTGCCCACTCTGTCCCTAAAGCAGTGGGTGCGGACCCCTATGAAAGTCAAAAAGGCGCAAGTTTATTCTAAAAAACTCACTTTGGGTTAATTCTAGATGATTCTAGAAGGAATTTTGACGTGGATTGGCCGCTCTTAGGTGGTTCATGCATCCCAAAAGAGAAGGAGCTAATCCCTTGATGAGAGGAGCTATCCCTTTGAAGGAGGGCTTTATCCCTTTGAAGGAGGACCTAGTAACTTCCTTCCATTGCACTATAAATTAAGGCATTGGGCTGGTTGCTAGGGAGGTTAGAAGCTAAACATTTTTTAGGGTAAATGCTGGTGGAATTGAGACTTCCTAGTTAAGCTTGAGAGGAGAGATCACATACCTTTTGGCTTCATTAGGAAGAGAGTGAAACTTGTCAAAGTAGAGGAGACTTCTTGTTGGACCCTGGGAGGAGCTTGTACAGCATCAAGGCACAGGTTGTAGAGTTCTTCTTTGATTTGAATTAATACAATCAAATTCATTTTTCGCAACAAATTGTCTTATGTCATTTGTTTCATGAATTCCTTGATCATCATGATAAGTATGCTTTATGATATTGGCTTTTCAAGTGCTATTTAATTTGTTTGCTTGTTTGTGTTTGCAAATTCACTACAAGGGAGCTCATTTGGATCAAAGGAGCGAGGCTTCCACAAACTTGCATTGGACCCAAGGTAGGCCTAAACCACTTCTTTGCCTTTATTTATAAACTGCATATTTAGAGAAAGATAGAATTTGATTGGCTTGCTTGTCACTAGATATCATTAGATACTAGGGAGGTCGGTCTTGTTTGCAAGAACGACTCATTCCGTGTGAGAGGTACCTTAGAGCTTGCATGCCTCAATGGCAAGTGCTTCACACCTGACGGTCGACTTTCATCATTGGTCATCGATTGGGTGATTCCACGAGTGTTCGACTTCAGCTCCTTTTTCACACTTCGTGGATTGTGCTGGATAGTACCTTGAGAACCATTGGCATTATTTGTGGTTTCTCTTGTGCTTGTTAACGGTTGTCATCATTGACCAGTAATCAAGCAATTTTCTATCATGCTCGACCTCAGCACATCTACTTGCATGCTATAATTTGTACTATGATCGGATGGGTTCAAGACCCCAAACTCGGATTACACATGTTCGGGCTACGTATATATGTTCGTGATTACATGACTCATTGATGGATGGCTGCGACCATACCTGAGTCTTCATGGATGCCTGCAACCATACCTTTTATCACTATCATGGTATTATTAGCTGGATGGCTGCATCCATACCACAGACCTAGTTTGTATGTCTTTTGGATGGCTGCGCCCATGCCTAGACTACATGTATTTCATTATCAGAGATATCAGTTGTACTTGCGTGTAGGTTCTTCCAGATGGTGTTCCAGCTCAGTCAGTTTTGTAAAGCATTTCACCCCTCCCACTCTCTCGGGCTTCATACTTTAGGGGGCATCTATTACACAGTAATTTTTCACTGCCTTCACTCCAGTCCTTCTACTGTGTCATGTGTCCAAGTCAAACATGCTCATATTGAACAAATGCTCTCTTGTGCTGCCAAATGACCCATTTTTCGTAAGTTATCTGCCTCATCGTGACTGTGGACTTAATATATGCGCTTAAGGGTGCTCATGAATAGTCCAGCCGCACTGCCATTTCAGAAGTACATCTAATTCCTGTGATGGTCTGATTTTATGCTCCAGCGTGTGGTTACGTATTATCTTTAGCGATGACCTGACTGGCTACATTGCTTACTAGCGATGTCAGTGCCAGATATCAGTTATTCACTCGCGATGATCCAGATTGGGTGAATTTGTTCCAACGGTCGGCCTTCTGGATGACTCCAGACCTGGTTGTTGGCATAGTTTGTATCACCCTCCTTTCTTTGGCATGGTAGTTCCAACCATTGTGCTACCTTCCTTGGGGATGAGCTCACTCTTCCACCTTTCATGGAGACTCCTTCTCCTATTTAAACTCTCATCATTGCTATGCATTTCTAGTTTTTTGGATAGTTGGCTAGTTGAGCAGTGTTGTTAGAATTTGTGAGTTTTCTAGATAGCTGGTGTGAGTGTGACAAGTGTGGGATTGTTGATAGCTTGTGGAAGGTTGTGAAGTGCCCTTAATTTTGTGTAAAACTTATGAGTGAGAGAGATTTTGTATGTTGGGAGATCCATCTTCAAAGAGTGAATGCTTGAGGAACATGCTGGCTGGATCCCTCTGAGAAGGCTTGTGACATCAAGACTTTGGTTGTAAGCTTACCCTTATTTCATTATTAATACAATCAATGATGTTTCCTATATCTTGTACGTAATTTATTTGATAGCTCATGACTTCTTGACTTTGTGAGTAAATAGATCATTGTTGTTTTCCAGTTACGTGCTTTATTGTATTTCCTTTGCATTGTTTCAGGTTGATCACTCGTTAAGGAGAAAGAAGCGGAAGCTGGAGCAGCGCAACGGAACGCCATCGACCACCAGCTGAGGTATGCCTCCAACCATGGTTTTTTAAGGAAAGCTATTGTTGATCTGTCCTTGTTTGTGACTAGACCCACTCTAGGGCTAGAGGGGTTGACTCTGTCCGCAGAGGGAACACTTTCCTGCATCACAAGGAGTATCAATGACTTCTTTCTCTGTTGTCTGATTAGACATAGCTTGATAGCCCCTGGTTTGAGTAGCGATCGAGATAGGTGTTGAACCTTGCATCATGAACACTTGGGAACCTGAGGAAGTAGAAGACTGAAGCTGGTCTACCAATTGGGTCTAATGTGACAGAAAGGGTTTTCTTAAGACAGCTAGAGTCCCTTTCAATAAGTGACTAACTTTAGATCATCAGGGACAATCCTTAGTGTAATGATCCTCCTTATAGATGAGGCAAGGATACTTTGGGTTTCTTCGTGGAGTGTCATCAACATAATACTTAGGAGGGTCCTGTTTTGGGGCATTAGCTTTGGCCTTTCCTTTTCCCTTCTTTTTACCTTTAGAGGATTTATCTACTGCAATAGACTGGACAACATGAACCTCAGAGGTTTTACCAAGACTAGATGAATTCTTATAGGGATTAGTGGAACTAGTGTCTGAGACTGATTTCTACCTTCGAATAAGCTTTCACGGGAGCCCAAGACATGGAACCAATCACACCGTCTACAGGTGGTGTATCCGAAGACTTCGATGTTGTCAGATCTGATGATGGTCTCAGAGCATCAAGTAACATCTCATATAATATGTCAGATTGTGAATGAACTATGTCTAAAAACTAGGCACAGGTAATAACTTTCTTTTCTGTAACACATCCACCCATGGCTATCTCCTTAGCAATTTTTTTAACGAATGATTTTGTGAAACATTCTGTCAATAACTCATCAGCAATCTCAAACTTGATGAGGTGACGTTGACGTCTCCATTCATGGATATGTTCAGAAATGTGGGTCGCGGTGTCTTGCTTAAGTGATGTAAGAAAATGGGTGTCAGTTTCATAGCGAACCGACAGCTGGAAATGAGTGAGGAAAGCCATAGCGAGAGATTTGAAGTCACCGTAGGTACCTCGAGGCAGTACGGTGTACCACTTAGTGGAAACACGTATGAGAGTCCTTTAAAAGAGTTGAAAACAAATAGAATCATCGACATATGAATTGGAGGACCACCAGAGGTGATATGTCATCACATGGGCTTCCGGAACCTCCTTTGCTTTTCCCTCAAATTTGGGGCAATCGCTCGGAATATTCGTTGGAACTGGAGGCTAGTACGACGAATGAAAAATCGCATCATTTGTGAGCCTTGAAACATCGGGCAGCTCCAATGTAGCCAAGAAAGGAAATTGTGTGTTAAATGGCATATAGGGCCTTTAAGGAGACCCAAACTGCGGAGTCCACCCTTGTTGGTAATGATTTTTCCCCCATAGTGGCAGATTTTTTCCATATGGAATCTGATTTTATCCCCACTGAGGGTTACCTTTTCCATAAGGAAGATACGGTCCTGGTTAGGTTTGATACTGCCCTGCCATAAGCCACTAATGAGCATTGTACATGACATATGGGTTATAAGGTTGTTGAACCTGTTGACCCTGGACGTAAGGATTTTCAACCTACTGCTGCAGGGGTTGACCTTGACCTTGCAATGGATGACCTTGCTAATACGCATATAAGGCTTGCTACTGCCAAAGCTGACCTTGTTGCTGCAAAGGTTGTTGTGACTACTACAAAGGTTTCCCTTGCAGTTGTAGCAGTTTTCATTGCTATTGCAATGCTTGCCCTTGCTACTACAAAGATTTCCCTTGTTGTTGCGAAGGTTTCCCTTGTTGCAGCGAAGGTTGTCCTTGTTGCTTCAAGGGTATCTGGATAGTTCCCGGGGTTATACCCTGAGGGTATTGATAGTTCCCAAATTTCATCTAGCCATATCCACCAGGCACAATGGATTGGCCAGGCTAAACATAATTCCCATCTTAAGGAATGTAAGGTAGATTTACCATAGATTGCGAACCATTCGGGACATATGCCAGTTGGAATGGAACCTGATCTGAATTGGATCCTAAACCCTCTCTAAGATTTCATAAAATCATTCAAATTATGCCAAATAGATTCAAGTCTTAGAAAGACCAAGCTATCAGAAGGAATCCTCATGACAGTTGCAATTGTGATCAGCGCGCAACAACGAGGACCCTCAGTCGAGTGCACAGACCGTTGGCCCATGGTAACACGCGCTGGCACAAATTGGCAAAAACCAGAGGCTAATTCAAGAAACATGGGTGGTTTTTGATACGCGATTAGTGCTAATTGCGTATCGCAAGGCGTACCCCTCAGTGAAGGAAATCCCCAAAATGCCCGAACCCGAAATGGCTATGAAATGCAGAAAAGTAATAAATTCGGTTCTATGGATTCCACAAAACCGGCAGGATATCAAAATGCCTCGAGGCGGTAAGTAGTTTTGGCCGAGCCCCACCTGATGCCACACACTGAGTGACACGCGTCCGGCAGAAGAGAGAGAAAACCACTCACATCGGGCGGGTAACCATTGAGCTAATTATTCGCCCGATATGCACAATGACCATAGGATTTGGGGGGTCCAGATCAACAGCAAAGGTGCGTCTCGATGAATGACCAGATTTGACATATGATAAAGAAAGATTATATGTGATTTGAAGTCCAACATGGACAATTCGTTGGCAGGGATTCGTATTTCGTAGGCAATCTTGGAGCAAATGGAAATAACAACCATTCAAATGTGTCCAAGGAACCTGACACACTCACCCATTGCGGAATAGGTGGTCACCTCCCTGTGAAGCATTACACAGTGATGATGATGTAGAACAGGGGAGTTCGAACAGACAGGGGAAGGAAAACTAAAACGTCGAGAAGCAGAAATGAACGGACAGAAAGCGGAGTAGCTTTAAAGCCATGAATTGACAGAGACAGAGGAGGTGAAAAGCAGGAAAGAGAGTTAGTTAAGAATAGAGAGAAGAAGCCGAGCTGACCGAAGGGCAGCATCAAGCCAAATAGAGCCAGAGAGAGTCAGAGAGTTTTTGCACTCGAGGGAAAGCTTGAAAGGTTCAAGTGAGCTCCTCGGCATAGGCCTGTCATGTATGAGTTTCAGATTGGGCTCATACTACTGTGACCAATAGAGGTCAAGTACCAGTAAGGAGAGTCTGTGTACTCAAATCCTACTGATTCATATCTTTTGAGTGAGACTCAAATTCAGCTCACTGTTGTAAAGAAACTCTGCTTTGAAAACATAATAGAGAGGCCACCACTAAAGGCTGGACCAGGAGACGTAGCTCAGGAGCATTGGGTGAACTCCTTATTAAACTTGTTGTGTTTACATGTTTCCCTGTTATGTTTTCTCTAACTGCCTTAGTGTCTATGTATTTCACAATATTATCGATCCATTGCATAAAGTAACATAGGCACATCCATGCACATGATACTATTAGACCTTTAATTCTTTGTCCCGGATAAATTCCAGATCAGGTGGTATCAGAGCTCTAGGTTACTAAGGTTAGACAAGCTTGTGCTGGATTTTGTTGTTGAATGTTAACTAGATCAAAGCTTAAATTAGGAGAAGGAGAGTTGGTTGAAGCTAACCCTAAAATTGGAAGAGTCCGCTCTAAGAGGAAAATGTCAAAAGAAAGTCCCTTAGAATCAGACCCTTAGTTCATGGATAGTTTCATGACCATGAGAGCCATGGTAGAGGAAATGTATAGAGAGTTTAAGAAAGGTAGAGAGGAAGGTGCATCAAACTCCAAAAGAGATAAAGGAGCAGAAGAATATCTCCTCCATGACCACTCTAAAGGAAAAGGGAAAGAAGAAAAACTTCCCACACGTCCTAGTAGCCCTGAAAACAAAAATAAGACATCCATGATTAAATTAGATGTTAAATTTGATTTACCAATATATGATGGAGAGTTGAATGCAGAGAAGCTAGATAATTGGATTTGACATATTGATTTTTATTGCAGAGTGCAGAGCATTGATTCAGACAGTAGTAAGATTTAGCTGACCAGCCTACGCCTTGGAGGCACTGCCTTTGTATGGTGGGAAGGCAGGACACAAGCTGACATGAAGAAGCATGGTAAGATTCTTTCTGTCTGGAGTGA
Source organism: Pinus tabuliformis (assembly GCA_031772625.1). NCBI lineage: Eukaryota > Viridiplantae > Streptophyta > Pinopsida > Pinales > Pinaceae > Pinus > Pinus tabuliformis. Next base: position 1,075,059,954 of record CM062816.1, read on the forward strand.
ATTTTTTTCTACAATTAAAAAGAAATTCTGTCCACTAGCCTATATGCAGCAAGCCATGATGAGCTAGCAAACTCTTCGCTAATTGAAAGGTCAAAGTGTACAAAGTTACACTCAAGAATTTAGGAAAAGAGATTTGATTCTAGGAATTTATGTAGACTCACCTGAAACTCTGCTGAAGTATATAGGTGGTCTACAGCTACTTAAGACACACAATTATCATGTTTAATCCCACTAGCATAGATGAGGTATCTATTCAAGCTACACATCTAGAGGCTAGATGAAAGAATGTGAACCCAGAAGTTGGGGATCATCAAAACCATTTCAAGCAAGAATAAGGAGAAAAGAAAACAAAAATGGAAAGAGAGGAAGGCCAATACTATACAAAAGACCAAGTCTTCCTGCACTCACTGTAAGAAGGATGGGCATGATGATGATCACTGTTGGATCCTGCATCCGGAGCTCAAACCCAAGAAGTTCGAGGGCAAGAAGAATACGACTGTTGTAGCTATTCAAAAGGATTTGGGGTTAGACTCAAGAGACAAAACAAAAATCGCAACCACAGGTATAAAAGGTAAAAATTCTAAAGCATCTACTAGTAATTCTGCACAATCTACTGATAATGAAGAAAATGAGAGGAAAAGACATGAGCTTTTTCATATTAGAGTTTTTTCCAAGCATCAAAAGATTGATACTTTGTTTGATAGTGGCTCACAAGTAAAATTAATTTCTGAAGCAATTGTAAAGAAGTTGAGATTACTAACCACACCTCATGAAAAGCCATATCCATTAGGTTGGTTATGTGGTAAAGCACAACTACAAGTGACTAGACAATGTAAACTTAGGTTTTCTTTTGGGTCAGCATTTGTAGATGAGGTTGAGTTAGATATAGTTCCCTTCGATATATGTGGAATTGTTTTAGGAAGTCCTTACTTGTATGATAGAAAAGCTATTTTCTATAGAGCTAAGAACAAGTATCAACTCGTTAAAGATGGAACCGAATATATTCTAAGAGCTCATAAACTCAAGAATAATTATACTCTCATAAAATCAGGGTAGATGAAAAGAATTGTAAATTCACGCAAACAATTTTTACTGATGGTTGTAAAGGAAAAGAAACCTGATGAAACCAACGTACTTGAGGGCTGTGATGCTAAACAACAAACTGATTTATAAAAAGTTGTTTTAGAATATGATATACTATTTCAAGAACCTAAAGGTCTACCACCCAAAAATGAAATATTACATGATATTAATTTGTAGCAAGATGCTCCATTGCCTAACATCGGAATGTATAGGTTGTCCACTTTAGAGAATGCAGAAATCAAGAAGCAGGTACAAGATCTGCTCGAGAAGGGGTTCATCAGACTTAGCACATCACCATGTGGGTATCCAATTGTCTTGGTGAGAAAGAAAGATGGCTCATGGAGAATGTGCATTGATTACCGAGCACTGAATAAGATAACGATCAAAAATCGTTATCCCCTTCCTCACATAGATGATCTATTGGATCAATTAAAGGAAGTTGTTTATTTTTCCAAGTTGGGCTTGCATAGTGGCTACCATCAAGTCAGAGTCACAGAGCAAGATGCATGGAAGACTGCTTTCAAAACAAAGCAAGGATTTTATCAGTGGTTGGTTATGCCTTTTGGCTTAACTAATGCTCCTGCTACTTTCATGAGAGTAATGAATAATGTACTCAGACCTTTTCATGATGATTTTGTCATTGTATATTTGGATGACATTCTTTTATTTAGTAAAACATGGGAAGAACATTTAAAGCATGTTAAGCAAACTCTAGATGTTTTGAAAAAATAAAATATTTATGTTGAGCTCTCAAAATGTGAATTTGGCAAAACATCTTTGAATTATTTGGGTCATATTGTAGGGGGTGGTGAATTGAAGATAGATCCCTCTAAAGTTGCAGTGATTGTCAACTGGCCTGAATCCAAATCTTCTACGGAAGTTAGAAGCTTCCTAGGAGCATCACAATATTGGAGAAAGTTTATTTCTAACTTTTCCTTAATTGCAGCTCCCTTACATGCTTTAACAAGATTGAACAAGGTGTTACAGTGGGGAGGCAAACAGCAGAAAGCCTTCGACACCATGAAAGAAAAGATTAGTACAACACCAGTGATGAGCCCCAAAAATGGATGATTATTTGGGCTCATTCAACTTCCTAATTCGACTTAATCCACCATTCTCATTAGTTTATTGCATGTTTTTTATTATATTTATGCTAATAGAGTGAATTGGGTTAGTCATTATGCCAACAAGTCTAATGTGTGCTTTGTGTAGCCTTTTTGGTCAATTTGGAGACAAAGTCAATGGTTGAAATGAGCACTTGGCAGCCAAATTCGTGGAGAGTATTTTTAGGAAGGTTTTCCCTTCATTTATGGGCCCTTACCTCGAATTCTCCACCATCAGCTCGGAGTTCAAGGGCCACCAAATCAATTAGCACAAGGGCAGCCAAGCAAGTCAAGTAGGACTGTTGTTAACTACAAGTTTTGGGCAGCCGAGCCCCTAAAGTTTAGGAGGACTGTTGGGGTCCTCAATTTGTATAAATAAGAAGGCTTAAGGCCTCATTTGGGTTAGCTAGTAGTTGGCTAATGGTTAGTCATTTTTTAGGCAGAAGTTAGCTAGTTTGTATTTCGATTTTTAGGCAATAGATTAGCTTTGCTTTCAGCTCATTCTCAAGTTCTCCTTGTGGACAGTTTTGATGTAACTCTCCTTTTCTTGCTCAATAAAGATGAATCCAGCTTTGTACTAGCTCTAAATCTCTCTTAGGAGGCTATAGCTCTTGGGGTTGGACCCATCTCAAGCGCCCAATACCTCCTTTGATTATCTTTATGTTTTTTTGCTGCATTCTTAGAATAAAATCTGCTATTTAGATTTAAATATTGTGTTGTTATTTAGGTTGCTTTTGATGATTAAAAAGGTTCTTCATGTTCAGATTTACTTGATAGGTTAATCACAGGGAATATATTTAGAAAAAGGCTACCAAGTACTTTGGATCTCACCTCCCCTTCAATGGAATTATGAGCTGGGACCAATGTAACCTTGCTGCCCACAAAAACACATTCTTTGCTTCACCATGCAATTAATAGTGTTGGATTCTTAGTTTTCGAACTTGATATCAGTTTTGATTGCATTCTTCAGTTTATGATTGCTTAGTTGCATAGTCATTTCACGTATTTCATTTCAAATAAACTTCTGTTCATTTCCTTTTGTTGTTAGGTCAGATTAGAGTAAAGTAACTAGGTCATAGGTTTTATAAGTGTTTGTTTGTTTAGTTTGAAAAACCACTTGCAGAGTACCTGTTATCCTTCCTTACCTGCCCATACTCCATCCAGCCTACCTGCTTCACCCTTCACTTAGAACCCTTACCTTACATTTGCCTCATCCGCTTACTTTGCCATGATTCTCATATTCTTGTGCAACATCGTTTCATCCCTCCTTGAACAGATCTCACCATCTACGCCACTCCTCAACTCCATCCTCCAAGTCTTGAACTCCCCTACACCCTTATTTCACCTCCATACTCATTCCTCCACCCTTTTTCCTCCATCCATGCTTCAAAACCCCATTTCTGAACATCCTGTAGAAAATTTACAGAACATCCTGTAGAAATCCTAAACATCCTGTAGAACCCCTGCAGATTTCCTGTCGAAGCTCACGAACGAGGTTTCTTGATAGCCAAACTCTGTGAAACTCTCTGGAAGGGTGTTGGGGACTCCTTAGACCCTCTCTGAACCTTCCCGACCTCTTCCAAGCATTTCTCCTCCTTGATCCACCTCTGCACAGTAAAAAATAGTTAAAAGCACATGCATGATAATTCCAACAACTTAATCAAAAATACAAAAAGATGTTTTCTTCAGATAGAGGTAGTCTAGACACATGTATTTTACCTTCATAGAAGTAATGGCATCTCTTTCAGTAGTTTGCATGCTCTCCTTTGCGTCAGTAGGACTAGCTGGTAGAATTAGGGTTTGCTAGGGTTTGCGTTTCTTTTTGGCTTTCAGTTTCTTTTTGCAATTAAATTAGCTTCCTTCGAGTTAGCTTTCATCCATCAATTAAAAAGCTTCTTCTAAGAGCTCATAGAAGTTGGCTTAAGCCCTAGTGGACTTGTGCCAGCTGACCAAGTGACAGCTGCGGCAAGAGTACAACACCGTCGCTTCCAAGTTTGTTACGAACTACCGGGTTGATAAAATTAAAGAAGGGAGTTCCAGGAGTTGTAGCATTATTGCTACAATAATGGAGCTCACCATCTTTTTGGCGCCGTTGCCGGGGAAGCATCAAAGCTTTGGTGATTGCTGCTATTCTTCTATTTTCCACTACAATCTTCTGCTAAGTAGTTTATTTCATTTCCATTATGCAATTTCGTTTATGCAAAACTAGATTAGCATTTCAATTCCGCAATTTCATTTATGCAAGCGTAGATTAGCATTTCAATTCCACAAGCGTAGACTAGCATTTCATTCCTGCAATTTCATTTGAGCAAAATATATTAGTCATTTCCCGCTTTCATTTCAATTCCGCATTTTCATTTCAGCAAGATAGTTAGTTGTAGTTCAATCTATTTTGGTTTTTGCAGGTACAAGCAGAAAAAAGAAAAAAAACAACCAAAAATCATTCCTTTCATGCCTTGTAGGAGTAGAGATAATTTAGAAAAATATTTGCACAACACCCCCCACTGCTTCACACAGCCAACCTTATCTCTTCTTTGATGGTTGTGATTAAGAAGAAGCCCTAGGTGGACATCAAGGCATCTTTAAAGAACCTCTAGGGGAGAAGAAGAAGAAACCATTCCTCTGGAGAAAATGGCTTCAAGCAGAAATGTTGGGAGCAGTCCCCTGTCCAAAGACGAATTTGAAGATCAGATAGAGGATTTCAAGAGTGATATGAGGCAGTTTCTTGCCAGGAAATTGGATACCCTGTGGATCCAAAAGAAGCAAGAGGAAGCCAAGAGGGCTTTGGTCATTTTCTGTCCCAGGTGCATTAGAAAGCATCCTAGGAACGAATGTCCATCGCACTCCATAGAAGTGTGTTTTGTTTGTGAAAGAGACCATCCTATGAACCAGTGCCCTTCTTTGCCCGGAATTAAAGCTGCATATCAAAGGGCCAAAGGAGCCAGTGAACCACACTATTATATGAACCAAAGGAGGCCTCATGGACCTAGATCTTACTAGCAGGAACTACAAGGGACACCCGAGACCTATTATGACCACTATCAAGCCACTTTCATGCCTTCTTGGGGTCCCCCTGCTCATCCTTCCTGGTTCACACCTTCCCCTTGTTCCTTCACAGATCCATATTATGCCCAACTAGTTGCTCATCCATTTCACTCTTATGCTCAGCCACAGCCTCAGTGGAATGCACCTCATCAAGGGTGGAGGCCCCAGTAAAACTCTCATCCCACTCCTTTGCCTCCACCACCTGCCCAACCACAATTCCATCCACCTCCATCTCAATTACACACCTCCACTCAACTACTCGTAACACCATTTCCAAAACCATACAATGGAGCAGCTCAACCCAATTACAAAGCTGAGGCACAACATGTCCAAGCAACTCCTCTTGAGCTCAATGATCTTCACCATAGCTCAGGAAGAGTATTGCAAAAAAGAGACTATATTGAAAGCATTGAAGGACCACATCAGGCAAAAGAAGATTCAGAAGAGGAAATCAAAGAGCCATGGGCTTTACTTGATGAAGAGAAGACATCAGAAGCAGAGATAAAGAAAGATCCCTCATGGTTACCATCAAATATTCCATGTATTCAAGAGAAAGATCAGCAAAAAGAGGAAGATGAGAAAGTCATGTTAGAAGGTGACATGAAATATGATCCAGATCAGCAAAAGAACCAAGGATATCAGAGCTATATTAAGATATGGTTTCAGAAGGTCACTAAGTTGCAGCAGTACTCTCTTCTTCAGCTATGTTTGATCCCTTCAAAGTCAAATCATTTGGTCTCTGAGATCCGGATAACTGTCAAAGCATGCATTTCAAGCCTCCACATCAGTTTATCTCTAATCTCGATGTGCACATGGCTCCATTGGAAGTATTCTTATACTTGAGAACGATTTTGTTTTTTAAGTAGGGTAGGGTAGAAAGAAGAAAAAAAAAAAGGAAAAAAGAGAAAAAAGAAAAAGAAAAAAAAAGAGGAAAATAGAAATCTAAGGTGAAAACCTCCTTGGAGGCGCCTTAGATTGGCTCATTGATTGAAAACCTCCATGAGGCGGTCAATGGGTTGGGAAAAAAAAGAAAAAAGAGAATAAGATCTCTGGGTGAAAACCTCCCTTGGAGGCGCCCAGGGCAGGAAATTAGGGTGAAAACCTCCATGAGGCGCCCTAGTTGTTTTTCCAAAAAAAAGAGAAAAAGAAAAAGAAAAATAAATCTAATTTCCATTGAATAATTTCAGGTTGCAGCAATGACACTGCAGGTCAGGAGGATCACTCGAAACAAAGACAAAGGAGTTTTTGTGCCTTCTAGAGGAAGTTCTATATTTCTACAGGAAACATCCTGTAGAACCTTCAAGCGAGCCAGATTCGATTTTGGAAGGGGGTCTAAAGCTTGGAATCCATTGGTTATGCCTGCAAGCATCCATGTTCCCATTCCTCACCCTTTTCCATCATCTTTTCCACCTCGTTGTGCTTCTTCATGTGCTTCTACAGGAAGTTCCTGTAGAAATTGTGGGAAGCTAGAAATGGATTTCAAAAAGGTGGTTTGGCGAACATGGTAGCTTCCTCAAGGGTGCAGAAGTCCTCCTGCACTTTTCAAACTCCTCCTCCATCATCTCCATGCCTGCATCACAACCCAAGCTCAATTTTTCATACCATGCAACAAAACTACAAAATGCCTTGAAGCAAAAATACCTAGAACAGAATTTGTTTCTTCCATAACTTGAAAACCATGCATCCATTTAAAAAACCATTTTACAGGGAAGTGTACAGGGGTGATGGCAACATGCCCGAGCAGTTTCAGCCCATTCTGATGCACGGTTTCCAAGAAATCCGCCTCCATCACCATCAGCCATTTTTGCATTTTCTCCATATCCGTGCATCCGTTTCAAAAACTGTTTCATGAGGAGATGCATATGGGTGATAGTAACCTACCCAAGCAGTTTCAGCCAATTCTGATACACGGTTTCCAAGAAATTGATCTCTGAAATTTTCAGCCATTTTCCATTTTTCTCGAAATCTGTGCATCCATTGATCGCGATTTTGCTATGGGAGGTGCATCATGATGATAGGAACGTGCTCAACACGTTTCAGATCGATCTAGTTTACCGTTTGGGAGCAATGGCGAAAACAAGTTCCGGTCCTGTGAAAATTCAGCAGCAGCAGCTTGAAGGTGCAGATCTGAGCATGGAAATGAACTCCTGCAGCATGCATCCGGCTAGAGGACACCTGCACAAGGAAAACAAACAAAAATCATCAGCCAAGCCCTCATGCAACCAAAGAAACCAGTGCATGCAGCAATGACTAGCCACAGCACCTCACAGCAGCCATTTGACTTCCAGGTACGTGACTGAAACTCATTCCTCTAATTGCATGAATGTAATTTAGAAACTGCATGAGCAATGAGATGGTCGGGATTAAAAAAATCGGTGGCCAGCTAACTGACCACCGTCATCCAGTTCAATAGCACTCGGTGGGTGAATGAGACACGTGCGCTCAGCCATCTCAGGAGGGAATTAGAAAACAGGTAGTGATGGATAATTAAACTTCAGCGTGATTGATGGACGAGATTACGGGCAGAGAACAAATAGTTAAGCACTGTAGGGGACCAACAGTTTGCATGGGACAACGCACGTCTCTGCCACCTCACCACAAATCACGCCATAATTAAAAATGCTCAGCTGACTCTCACCACCCGCTGATTAATTTGCACTTGCAACATTCTTAGCTGAAGGATGCATTCTCTGCTCCCACAATCGGTTAACCTATCATCCTCCACTTATTTTTTTTGGCATGTTCAAAATTCTCCCGCATACCAAGATCGTGCAGAGGCACAGAGACATCCTACAGAATCCGACTAGCATTCTACAGGAAGACGTTTTATAGGAAAGTACAGCAAAGTCTTCCAGAGCAGAGAAGCCCAAGTTTTTCTTCATCCAGTTTGAAGCTTGAAGAAAGGTAGGCTCGAAAATACCATTCCCATGCATGAAATTTTAAAAGGTGGTGAATTAGCTTGTTTGAAGTGGGGAAAATTGGAACCAGTCTACCTGTGGGTCAAGAACGGTTGTTTGCTGATATAATACATAGAATTTCTTTTGAATGATGTTGCGTTGTATTCGCCTCCATGGTTCCTGCCAGAAAACTCTCCCCATTTAAATGACAAACCATTGTAACGCTCACCTGTGCACATATGCAATCTCTGTTTTGCGACTGTTACATGGTTGGTGTAAAAATTAGCTCTGTACTCTGTCTGTGAGAGCTTAATTCTTGTTGATCAATCAAGTTTTGGGGAAACAACAGTATTATAACCCGAGAATTGGTGAGAGGAGAGGTACACGCAGTGATGGAACCCTGTCCTAAGAACCAAGGAGAAAAACCACATCTGAATTTCCACCTTAACCAGAGATCAAGCCAAAAATAGGGTATTTTCACCATGCCTGGAGGGTTTATCAGAAAGGAACCCTCGGACTCCAAGAAGTTGAGAGAAACTCCTGAGGTGGTAGGCCTATTTACCCATGAACTCATTAGCCGGGTCACTGGATTGCCATTGGGGATGCCTTGGGATAAGGAGGAAAGGAAGTTGGGCCAAAAGGCCAAAAAGGAATTCTTCCTACCATAAGAGCAGTATTCAGAGGATAAAAATGGGGTCTGGAGAGCTAGCCTACAACCATTTTGGTGTGAAGTCAGCCTTCAAATTATGAAGTATATTACCTGTGAGGGGCGATTTAGCATTTTGTATGGTTATCACTTCCACTTGTTAATAGAGCTCAGGCACACGATGTATTTTCCCTCAAAACAAAAAAATTGAGCATTCCATACTTCCTCCTATAGCCATTGGTTGAGTGTAGCACGAAACTTAAGGAGGGAACAACCGACCAGCTGGTCCATCATGGGCTTATCAAGATCCTTGTAGAAGATGCCCTATTTCTTGGGAGGTTTTCCAAAATATGTCCAAGGGTGATGACATCCAGTCTGTGGCCGAAGAATTCACCTCATCCAGCAGCGAGGACAAGGAGCACATCGAGGCAGAGAGGAAAAGAAAGGGGAAGAAAGTTAAGGGTAAGAAAACCCAGGGCAGACCATCACAGGAAAAATCACAGGAGAAGCCACAGGAAAAGCAAGGAAAAGGACAAGTTGTTGAGACCAAAGCTACGGGGGAAATAAAGACACAAATGCCAAGGGAGAAACGATTGCAAACACGGGCAGAGAGGACTGAGAATGTCCAAACAAATAAGGGCACACCCAAGGCAACCAAAACACAAGTCAAAGAGAAGGCTCCCCCAGCTAAGCAAGCCAAATCAAGGAAAATTGTTTCTACAGGAAGCCAACTTACTGCTTCTACAGGAAGCCAGAAAACGGTCTCCCAGCACAAGAAAAAGGGTCCCTACCAAGTTCCCAGGCATCCTCACATCCATCCCCTCCATGAACACTCATTTTTTTCAGGGTTCGAGCACAATCTGGTCATGGTTCAACCTTCTACAGGAAGCTACAGGACTTTCTATAGGAAGTTCTGTATTTTTACCAGAAACATCCTGTAGGAGCCTTTGGGCATGCCAGAATCAATTATGAAGAGGGATTTGAAGCTTCAAGTCTGTTGAGGAGGCATGCAACCACTCTTTTCTTCCACCCTCCAATGGTTTCATCTCCTTTCATATGATTGAATATACTTACACAATCATACCAAGGCTGAGAATTCTCTTGGAAAAGGAGCAGGCAGTGGGAAGAAGCAGAGAGAAAAGCATGGTTTCATGACCGAGAAGAGGAAATCACTTCAGAATTTTGGGATGACAGGGAGGCCGCCAAGGCCATCAAAGATGAGGAGATAGATTGGTTGCTCAGAGGATGAGCAACACTTTCAGTAGGGGGGTGATGATGAGCCCCAAAAATGGATGATTATTTGGGCTCATTCAACTTCCTAATTCGACTTAATCCACCATTCTCATTAGTTTATTGCATTTTTTTTATTATATTTATGCTAATAGAGTGAATTGGGTTAGTCATTATGCCAACAAGTCTAATGTGTGCTTTGTGTAGCCTTTTTGGTCAATTTGGAGACAAAGTCAATGGTTGAAATGAGCACTTGGCAGCCAAATTCGTGGAGAGTATTTTTAGGAAGGTGTTCCCTTCATTTATGGGCCCTTACCTCGAATTCTCCACCATCAGCTCAGAGTTCAAGGGCCACCAAATCAATTAGCACAAGGGCAGCCAAGCAAGTCAAGTATGACTGCTGTTAACTACAAGTTTTGGGCAGCCGAGCCCTAAAGTTTAGGAGGATTGTTGGGGTCCTCAATTTGTATAAATAAGAAGGCTTAAGGCCTCATTTGGGTTAGCTAGTAGTTGGCCAATGGTTAGTCATTTTGTAGGCAGAAGTTAGCTAGTTTGTATTTCGATTTTTAGGCAATAGATTAGCTTTGCTTTCAGCTCATTCTCAAGTTCTCCTTGTGGACAGTTTTGATGTAACTCTCCTTTTCTTGCTCAATAAAGATGAATCCAGCTTTGTACCAGCTCTAAATCTCTCTTAGGAGGCTATAGCTCTTGGGGTTGGGCCCATCTCAAGCGCCCAATACCTCCTTTGATTATCTTTATGTGTTTTTGCTGCATTCTTAGAATAAAATCTGCTATTTAGATTTAAATATTGTGTTGTTATTTAGGTTGCTTTTGATGATTAAAAAGGTTCTTCATGTTCAAATTTACTTGATAGGTTAATCACAGGGAATATATTTAGAAAAAGGCTACCAAGTACTTTGGATCTCACCTCCCCTTCAGTGGAATTATGAGCTGGGACCAATGTAACCTTGCTGCCCACAAAAACACATTCTTTGCTTCACCATGCAATTAATAGTGTTGGATTCTTAGTTGTCGAACATGATATCAGTTTTGATTGCATTCTTCAGTTTATGATTGCCTAGTTGCATAGTCATTTCACGTATTTCATTTCAAATAAACTTCTGTTCATTTCCTTTTGCTGTTAGGTCAGATTAGAGTAAAGTAACTAGGTCATAGGTTTTATAAGTGTTTGCTTGTTTAGTTTGAAAAACCACTTGCAGAGTACCTGTTATCCTTCCTTACCTGCCCATACTCCATCCAACCTACCTGCTTTACCCTTCACTTAGAACCCTTACCTTACATTTGCCTCATCCGCTTACTTTGCCATGATTCTCATATTCTTGTGCAACATCGTTTCATCCCTCCTTGAACAGATCTCACCATCTACGCCACTCCTCAACTCCATCCTCCAAGTCTTGAACTCCCCTACACCCTTATTTCACCTCCATACTCATTCCTCCACCCTTTTTCCTCCATCCATGCTTCAAAACGCCATTTCTGAACATCCTGTAGAAAAATTACAGAACATCCTGTAGAAATCCTAAACATCCTGTAGAACCCCTGCAGACTTCCTGTAGAAGCTCACGAATGAGGTTTCTTGATAGCCAAACTCTATGAAACTCTCTGGAAGGGTGTTGGGGACTCCTTAGACCCTCTCTGAACCTTCCCGACCTCTTCCAAGCATTTCTCCTCCTTGATCCACCTCTGCATAGTCAAAAATAATTAAAAGCACATGCATGATAATTCCAACAACTTAATCAAAAATACAAAAAGATGTTTTCTTCAGATAGAGGTAGTCTAGACACATATATTTTACCTTCATAGAAGTAATGGCATCTCTTTCAGTAGTTTGCATGCTCTCCTTTGCGTCAGTAGGACTAGCTGGTAGAATTAGGGTTTGCTAGGGTTTGCGTTTCTTTTTGGCTTTCAGTTTATTTTTTCAATTAGATTAGCTTCCTTCGAGTTAGCTTTCATCCAACAATTAAAAAGTTTCTTCTAAGAGCTCATAGAAGTTGGCTTAAGCTCCTAGTGGACTTGTGCCAGCTGACCAAGTGACAGCTGCGGCAAGAGCTAGTACTTGTGCATACAGCATCGTCGCTTCCAAGTTTGTTACGAACTACCGGGTTGATAAAATTAAAGAAGGGAGTTCCAGGAGTTGTAGCATTATTGCTACAATACTAGAGCTCACCAACCAGTACTAGCACTGCTCGATCTTCAGAGACCATTTGAGATTGAAACGGATGCCAGTGACTATGCCATGGGAGCAGTGTTGATGCAGCACGGTAAACCCATATGTTATCATTCTGAGACATTTAATTCTGTAGTAGTTAATTACCCTACATATGATAAAGAATTGTATGCATTAGTAGAGAGTGTGAAAAAATGGAAACATTATTTAATGGGCAAAGAGACAGTTATACATACTAACCATCAACAACTTCAATATTTACACTCCCAAACTAAGTTGCAGCAATCAAGACACTATAGGTGGATGGGTTTTCTACAACAGTTTCATCTTGTCATCAGATATAAAAAGGGCATACACAATAAAGTTGCAGATATGTTGTCCAAACCAATCATAAATGCATCCACTATACTTAAGCATAATTCAGTATTGCATGAAAGCTACATTGAACAGTATGCTCAAGATATAGATTTTAAAGATGTATATGCTACTTTATGTCATGGAAAACAAGTAGAAGAATTGGATTATCATGTTAAGGACCAACTCTTGTATCATTTGGGAAAGTTATGCATTCCTCAAACTGAAAGGGTAAAGAAAATTCGAGAGGCACACACTTCTATAATATCAGGTCACTTTGGTGTAAGTAAAACAGTTTCACAGTTGCAAAGATTTTGTTATTGACCAAAAATGAATGAGATAGTTTCTAGATATCTAAGAGGGTGTACCATGTGTGCTAAAAGCAAGCCGAGCAATAGAAAACTAGGCTTGTACACTCCACTACCAGTTCCTTCTCATCCTTGGGAAAGTGTTTCCATGGACTTTTTTGGAGGACTGCCTAAATCTAGGAAAGGTCATGACTATTTATATGTTGTTGTAGATAGGTTCAGCAAAATGTGTATTTTAATACCTTGTAACAAACAGATTACAGTTGAAAAAATTGCAAAGTTGTTCTTTCAGCATGTATGGGTTCATTTTGGATTACCCACTTCCATTATATCTGATCAAGATACCCAATTTGTTGGGAAATTTTGGTCAAGTATGTGGGAATTTATGGACACTAGACTGAAGAAGAGCACAACTTTTCATTTGCAAACAGGTGGCCAAACGGAAGTGGTCAACAAGACAGTGATCCAGTTGATCAAAGGCTATTGCAGCAAGCATCCCAAGCTTTAGGATGAACATTTATGTTATGTGCAGCATGCTTACAACCGAGCTAAACATTCTTCTACACAGAGATCTCCTTTTGAGACTTGTTTTGGTTTCACACCAAGGTCTCCCTTAGATTTTGTCTTTGGTAAAGACATAGCAGTTGATGGACACAATGATGTGGACAAGGCAACCAAGTTCGTCGAGCAAATCCAAGAGATTAACCAGGCAGTACAGGAATAGCTGGAAAAGAGCCAAGCCAAGTACAAGTCAAGGCATGACAAGCATCAGATGGAGCATAGTTTCTAAGTTGGTGATCAAGTCTGGCTATATATTAGCAAAGACCGAATGCAAGGTGAAGGTAAGAAGTTGAAGCCAATAAGGTATGGACCTTTCAAGATAATTGAGAAAATTGGTGAGAATGATTTTTTCCTTGATTTACCAGCCTACATGCACATCTACTCAGTTGTTAATGTAGACAGCTTGAGATTATTTAAACCTTCGTTAATTGAAGATCCTGAAGAGCAGACTTAATTTCCTTCTATTGATGATTTGTTACCTAAATATCTCAATGAGTTGCAGGAAGATACAGTTCTGGACAGGAGGGTGAGAACTACGTGTAGAGAGGATGTTGAGTACCTAAGGACTGGACTCAAAGGTTCAAATCCAAGCAGTGTGAAATGGATAGAAATTGGGCAAGCAAGGAATCAGTACCCTCACTTGATTGATGCTTAAAAATAAAATTTTGGTGGTCCAAAAGCTTTTTCAGTGGGAAGGTCATGATTTGAATTGGATCCTAAACACTCTCTAAGTTTTCATAAACTCTTTCAAATTATGCCAAACAGATTCAAGTCTTAGAAATATCAAGCTATCAGAAGGAATCCTCATGATAGTTGCAATTGTGATCAGCGCGGAGCAACGAGGACTCTTAGTTGAGCACGCAGACTGTTGGCCCATGGTAACACGCACTGGTGCAAATTGGCAAAAACCAAAGGCTAATTCAAGAATTTGGGGTGGTTTCTGATGTGCGATTAAAGCGCTAATCGCATACCACAGGGCGCCCACTCAGTGAAGGAAAGCCTCGAAGTGCCTGGACCCGAAATGGCTATGAAATACAGAAAACATAATAAATTCAGTTCTGTGGATTCCACAAAACTGGTAGGATATCAGAAGGCCTCAAGGTGGTAAGCAGTTTTGGCTGAGCCTCGCCCGATGCCACACACTGAGTGACATGCATCTGGTGGAAGAGAGAGAAAACTGCTCATACCAGACGGGTAACTGTCAAGCTAATTATCCACTCGATATGCACAATGATCGTAGGATCTGGGGGGTCCAAATCAACGTCGAAGGTGCGTCCCAATGAATGATTGGATTTGATAGATGATAAATCAATATTATATGGGATTTGAAGTCCGACGTGGACGATTCGTTGGCAGGGATTTGTATTTCGTGGGAAATCTTGGAGCAAACAGAAATAATGATCGTTCAAATGTGTCCAAGGAACCTGACACACTCACCCATTGCAAAATAGGTGGCCACCACCCTGTGAAGCATTACACAGTGATGATGACGCAAAATAGGGGAGTTCGAATGCATGGGGGAAGGAAAACCAGAACGCCAGGAAGCGTAAACAAACCAACAGAAAGCAGACTGGCTTTAAAGCCATGAACCGACAGAGACAGAGGAGGTAGAAAAGGAGGAAAGAGAGTTAGTTGAGAAAAGAGAGAAGAAGCCGAGCTAACCAGAGGGCAACATCGAGCCAGATAGAGCCAGAGAGAGTTAGAGAGTTTGTGCACTCCAGAGAAAGCTAGAAAGGTTCAAGCGAGCTCCTCAGCATAGGCCTGTCATGTATGAGTTTCAGATTGGGCTCATACTACTGTGACCAGTAGAGGTCAAGTACCAGTAAGGAGAGCCTGTGTACTCAAATCCTACTGATTCATATCTGCTGAGTGAGACTCAAATTCAGCTCGTTTTTGTAAAGAAACTCTGCTTTGAAAACATAATAGAGAGGCCACCACTGAAGGCTGGACCAGGAGATGTAGCCCAGGAGCATTGGGTGAACTCCTTATTAAACTTGTTGTGTTTACATGTTTGCCTGTTATGTTTTCTCTAACTGCCTCAGTGTCTATGTATTTCGTAATCTTATTGATCCATTGCATAAAGTAACATAGGCACATCCATGCACATGATTCTGTAATACCTTTAATTCTTTTTCCTAGATAAATTCCAGATCAGAACCTAAGGCAAATATGGTTGTTGGTATTGGATGTTTCCTGACCCAAATGGACCAGCAGGGTTAGGAATAGCGCCGTAAAAGGGTTTATTCATTCCAACCATGTAAGTTTGTAATCCACTCACACTAGTTTTGCCAGACGTAATGGGAATATTCAGATCTTTCCCCCTAGGTGGTGGCACATTCTATCCACTTGCTGGAGAGATAGAAGAACTTCATGAGACCTAACCTAAGACAGTTGGTTGAACCAGAAGAGTAGATTGAAATGACGAAACAGGTTGAGACGGAATGGTAGGTTGAACCGGAACTGAAGTGACTGTAGTTTTCACAATCGGTCGAGAGGCCGTGTTCTAAATTAACGGACCTGACATACGCATAGCGTCGGAACACTAGATGGGGTTCTGATACAATGACGAGGCACTAGGAGTGCCCAAAACCAACTAAGCTAGAGAGGTATAACCATGTGAAAATATGGGCTCACTAAACTCAGTATAAGAGAGAGACGAGACTCTTCTCATATAAGGAAAGCCTTCTAGAGGGAACTCATATCCTTGCTCATCATCTATGTGAGAAGTGTGGGTATCGGAAACTTCTGAATGAGCCAAAGAGGAGACTAGGATCTTGTATTCTGACTCCATAGATGGAAACAACGGGCAACAAGGAATATGGAGCCGATCATACAGACTATACGGATGCTGTGGAGATATCACAACAGGATCGAACAATGGGTTCGGTGGATAAACAACCAGTATTTGTGGACTTTCTAGAGTCTGCGAACTCTCGGGTGTCTGGATAGGATTATCAGAGGAATCCGGATCAGATTCTTGTGGCGACGAGGAATTTGAAGGAGGCGAATGAGAAGACAAAGGTTGGATACTCAAAACAATTCCAAGTTCAATACCTTGATCCTCAAGTGACTAAGGAAGTTCCTGATGAACTCCTTAGGAGGACCCTTCAGTATTAGACAACGAAGGGGAACTATGAGATGGACTCAATTGTTCAGCGACGATGGCTTCCCCTCAATAGAAAAGAGGAAAGGAAACAAATTGATTAAGGGTTTAACAATCTTCAAATTGACAAGGAATCACTCAATCTGGTCTAAGAAGCAACTGCTTGGGATTGACATGTTTACCATGGGCAGTTAAATTTTAGAAACAAAAACATTGCCTTTTCATTTTTTAAGAGTCAAGAAAAGAGTGAAAAGGTGACTCCAGTCACTTTCAATAATTTTCCAAGTGTGAAAAAAAAATTTGCCCGATGATCTCTACAAATTTAAAGAGTCAGAAAATATCAAATGGCTACTCAGGTGAATCTGGGTAAAAGGAGTACCAAGTAACCATGAACTGCAATATACACCTTAGCCAATAAATTGACCAAGGACTTGTTGAAAGAAATATCCTCGAATGTTGTGTTCGACGTATCATGTTTACAATTTGGAAGACTCGGCTTCCTATGGATAAAGGATTGCAACCAAGATGGGTCTCCCTTTATATACGCGATGGTACGGGGATCAGAAGTTCATGCTAGTGTTGTCTAATGCCGAAGCGAACGACAGATGCTAAGTTTTAAAGATATCAAAACACATCTATAACCTATACCACTAGATATGATCGTTAATGTTTCAAATTCTCCTTAGGTTAATTGATAGATTTTAAAGTTGATCTTGTATTTATCTCTCAATTTCAACGCCTTTACAATGTTTGTTCTTCATAAAACGCAATCTAGATGATGAAATGAAATCTTTCAATTCGATGAAGGCTATCTATATAGGGAAGAAAATCACTCAAATCATGCATCAAACCAAATAAAAAATGCATCTATGACCATCTTCAAATGCTAAATGCAAAATCCAAATATGAAATCTAATCTTTCATATGGTAAGCAAATGCAATGCCTACACAAATCTTAAAGAAAAAATTTCCTTAAGATATAATGATGATTTTTTCTCTTTTTCAAAAATGCAACTAATGTAATCTAGTGCAAAGGAAAAGAGAATGCAAGAAAACCAAGAAGTATGAAGATCTCTTTCACATCAATGATTCAAATGCAAAACAAAATGTTTTGAAAACTAGGAAAAAAATGGCACTTTCACTTTTAGTTCGAAACATAAAAACTTCAAAACAAACACTCTCTTTTGATTCCAATGTGACAATCAATTTGTAATCTATCATTTGTCAAATGAAGCTTAAGTAACTTTCACTATATCCACTAATGAAAACAACTTACGGAAAAATCACCAAAAAGAAATCGAAAAAGTATGTCTGAACACACCAAGACTCTTTAACACAGGCAAATCGATCTCTGACCTCTAATGGGAAGACCAACGAGTGTACTGAGGTTGACCTAGAAGACCTAGAACCCTAAAAGGATAATCAAACTTCAAGAATACTCAAGCCGAGCTAAAAGAGAATTTTAATCAGAAAATGGAAGATTCAATGAGAAACACACTGGTAAATCTCAGGGAGAAGACAATTGAAACTGAAAAATCAAAGAGAAAACCCTAAATTTCTTAATTTTCTGCAATCATCACACTTGTCAGGAGTAAAGTAGTGATCATCACTACTGTAACTAAAAAACTTGTGATATCATCGCGAATGTCAGGCTCAAATCTGTGATGGTCGAGGAAAAGGACAAAGAAATCAAAAAATTTTAAAAATAGCTCAAGTTACCAATCTTCGGGCATCTACCAGAAAATGACACTCACTACAAGCAAGAAATGAAGTGTAAAAATCAATGGTTGATCAAACTTGTCAAAAGACAAGGTGAACGAAAGGAAGGAAAGGGTCATAGTATCCCCAACAGAGTTGCCATTTTGTTGACAAGGTTAATCCTCTCTCCAGACAGAGATGATCCCTCTATCTCAATGAGTGGGTCTAGCAACTCAAGGGACAATCAACTATACATCTTCCTAGATTATGATTGAAAAGTAGAACAAGAGAGAAGACCTACCTTGCTCTTATGCTAATCTGATTTCCTTTGTTGAGATCCTTGAATTGCTTGTGTCATGGCCTTGTTCCTACTTCTTTTAGTGCTTATGTACCTGCACAAATGACCAAGAGAAAACAAAGCATGCCAAAACTAATAGCAATTCCAATAGGAATCTATTTAGCTGATCAAGGAATGTCAAACCAATACATACATGAACATATATATTTTGGGAAGATAAACCAACATTTGTATTATTATTTAAAGAATAAAGGGGAATCTTACAAACATAGCCATGATGTTGAAAGGCTCTCCTTGAGTAATAATCCAAGTCCAAGCCAAGAAATTCTCCAACACTCCTTCTCCAAGTCTAATGAATAGCCTCTAAGCACAAGCTCAGCATAGGGGTGCAAATGGACATAGATCAACCATTTGGGAATGGTAGAGGGGAAATTTATAGACTGGGAGAGCTAGTTAGGCATCCTCCAAATATAGGATTAGGCCCACATCTTAAGGAGGTAGCTCATAAGGATGAGACCAAGAGTTCAAATAAGGAGGATTCGACCTCATCTATGCCAAACCACCTCCAGCTCACCACTCTAGAAGCTTCTAGATCACGAAGCTTCTCATCCTCTTTGGGAAAACTTCATTTTTGAGACCATCGCCAGTAGGAGAGAGAACAAAGCAATGCAATCGCTTGCTTAACAAGGTGAAACAGGTGATCATCACAGTTTTGAGCTTCATAAGGGTGATGATTCTCATTTTAAGGTTTCATGAGCTATTTCTTAAAAGAAAGTTCTAGATATTTTCCAAGCAAACTTAAAGGATGGATCTGATCTATATACATCGATGATTATACCATATAATGATCATGTTTTGGGCACTTCAGGGTATGTCACAAGGAAGTGCAAGAGGCGTGACAAAATACAGTGTAACAGTAGGCCCAACCGCTTCACGACCTCTACTAAAATTAGATTCCTTTGGCTGCCACTATCGATAATGAATTGCACCAGTGAACCCTTCACCCACATTTGTGAGTGGAAAAGATGCTCCCCCTCCTCTAGATCTTCGAGCTCATTCTTCTGGCTCTTGGAGATGGCAACAGTGGCGCTGTGCTCCCCATCAATATTATGCTTCCCTTTGTTATTCTCCTTGTCGGTTTCTAACTAAGGGTCAAAACATGCATATGATTTTGAAGCCTTCAACTCGGCCACCAGCGACTGTTTGCTCTGACACTCACTTTTGTTGTGAGTGTGGATCTTATGGAACTCACACCACTTTCTTGTGTCCTTATTTGACTTCATGGTGGTGTTATTTTCTTGCAGCTTTGATGGGTTGTCTTGGGTCACCCCGCCTTTTCTTTGTCCTTTATTATTGAGATTCGCAGATCCAAAGTCTTGCTTCTTTTGTTTAAACTTTTGCTCGATATCAGCAGCATATAGTTATGCCGTGCCAAGTGAGGAGATTTCCAAGAACTTCATCTTGTCCTGGATAGTATTTGTGTACCAAATGTCGCTCAGAATCCTTCATACGCAACTTTGTGCAAAGGCTATGAAAAATATTGGTAAACATCGGCTCGTCTTGGTCCCTTCCCTACCGCAGCGTGGTCCACTTTATGTATTTATCCTCATAGCTTCTGATAGGGTAAAACTGCACCTTGATGGCATCCTGAAATGAATTCCAAGTGAGTACGGCTGAAAACAGTGAGGATGTACTATCACCCTTCTGCTCGCAGTAGGTTTCCCACCAGTCCTTGACGTGGGAGGTGGCTTTGAGAAGTGCAAAAGTGATATTTTCCTGGTTGGAAAAAATCATGAACAAAAAAATATCCTTCTAGAAGATTTAACCATTTATCTATGGCATCTGTATCTATATGACCCTCAAATATGGGAATGTCAAAGTTAACTTATACCTTAAAAGGTGTGGCGCTTCCAGAGTCGCTGCTGGAAGTAGATGCGTCGCACTTGGGTAGCCGCAGAAGGATCTGGGAAAAGTTGTTCATCATCATGTTCCTTTGTCACTCGAGGGATTCTTTGAGGAATACTTTTATGGGATCTCCTACCCCTCGTCTTTATTTTCATCTGCTGTAGGAGGCTGTCAGGATTTGCAAGGCTAATTTTGCAAATATTCGACCAATTCAAGCCCTAACTCCTTATATCCCGACCTCGTTGGGGACATGCAAAGAAAAAAAAAGAAGACTGCTCTGATACCACTGATCCAAATTTAAACAGGAATGCAACAAATTACAGATATACCCATAAATACAAATATTTAATGGAAATAACGCTTCATTTCATTAATATCAAATATTGAAATATGCTTACAAATAAAATGGAAATAAGACTAGCTCAAGCGATGGCATCTTATATCTGAGAAGAGATGTGGCAGCTACACACCTCTGAACTAAGTTACAATGAGGCTCAAGGGCCTTTTTATTATTTAACAATAAGAGAAAACCCTAACCTGAGGAGATATAACACCAAGAGTTTATGCGTCCCGTTGCGGTTAGTTGGGCAACCAACTTCCCAGGGTTGTAACTTGGTCATATTATCTCTGTTTGATGCGTATGATACCTCATTGGAAAATATCTCTGAGGACTACAATGATGAACATGATTGCAATAGCAATCACTGAGATATTTTGACAACAACAAAAAAACGTTGTTTAGGGCCTCAAAACGGCTCTAGAATTTCAAGACTCGAGAAACTACAAAAAATAGTAAACTGTGCTACAATTAAGGAAACTGAAAAACTGAAAGAAACAATGGTGACGGTCCAAGTGGAACAGGCAGGTGACCACCAATATCCACCTAGATCAGTCCTCCCCAATTATGAAGCAAGTGTCCCCATTGCATTGAGTTCCCCCATGAGATGAGGAAACTTCTACTAAACTTGGTCCCTGGTGAGCCATTTTCCTTGGTGAAGGAGTTGACCTGCTTTGACAACTCGGTATAGTTGTATCCTTTATTGCCCATTAATCTTGATCTGTGTGTCCATGGTCTGATTAGTTGTGGCCTGTTCCATGCAGTCCAGGTTGAGCTATATTGGTGTGAGTTGTTCTACAATGTCAGATGTGTCCAACAATGGTGGATAGTATGGTCGAACGTAATCTACATTGAACACTCAGTGCAAGCCAAGGAATGGGGGAATGTTATTCTCCAAAGCATTGTTTCCCATAACCTTGGTAAAGGTGTAAGGACCATATTAGAGTTGTCTGAGCTTTAGATGGGCTCTTGTAAGGCGTTCTTTCTTTAAATGCAACTAGACTTTGTTGCCCACCTAAACCTTGTGTGGTAACCAATGTTGATCATGTTGCTGCTTATACTTGGCATTTTCCATAATGGAGCGGTGATATATCGGTCCGTTGGGTAGAGGTGCTCTTGGAGTCAGATCGAATGAATGCTTGACCTGACAGTGCAACGGTACCCCTATGGGTGAGGAGAAGATGTCCATGTATTCTTTCATGACCGTATCCACCTACTTCTGCTACATGGAGGAACCCTTCCCGAGGTCCATGGATGTAGCTACCATATTCACCTTACTTTGAGAGTGAACCAGAAACAAAATAAATTTTCTAGTCTGGGAGATGGTCTTACTACATTTATTAGTAGAGATCAAAGAGGTGGAGGTAGGTGGGGCTACCTCCAGTATCATTTATAACGTATTACCCAAAGAGATAATCATAGAGCGATGTCTAGACTCATATACAGAATGTCGTTCCCACAAGTATGGTTGTCCACATAATACATCATGAATGTTGAGAGGAGACACATCACATAATACCTCATCTATGAAGGGCTTGATGTAGTAGGGAAGGTGACACTACTGGCTAACTCGAATATTGCATCCTTGGTGAAGCCACCCGATGTTGTACGATTGCGGGTGTGGTATGGTCAGTGGGCCTAGCCACTTCACAACCTCTGCTGAAATGAAGTTATTTTCGCTACCATTGTCGACAATGAATTGTAGCGGTGAACCCTTCACCCACATTTGTGTGTGGAAAAGATGCCCCCCCTCCTCTAGATATTCAAGCTCATTCTTTAGGCTCTTAGAGATGGCAACAGTGGCATTGGGATCCACATCAATAATATGGTTCCCTTTGTCATTCCCATTGCTGGCTTCTGACTTAGGGTCGGAACATGCATCTGATTCTAAAGCCTTCAACTCAGCCGCCATGACTGCTTGGTCCGACACTCACTTGTGTTATGAGTGGGGCTCTTATGGAACTCACACCACTTTCATGTTTTCTTCTTTGACTTCCTAGTGGTGTTCTTTTCTTGTGGCTTAAGTGGTTGTCTTGGGTCACCCTGCCTTGTCTTTGTCCTTTGTTCTTCGAATTCACAGATCCAAAGTCTCACTTCTATTGTTTAAACTTTTGCTCGATCTTGACAGCTTATAGGTACACTATGCCAAGCGAGCAGATGTCCAGGAATTCCATCTCATCCTGGATGTACTTGTGTAGGAAGTCGCAGTATTTGAGTACCAAATTCCACTCAGAATCCTTGATACCCAAATTTGTGCGAAGGGTATGAAAAGTAATCGTAAACTTTGGCATGTCTTGGTCCCTTCCTTCCCACAGTGTGGTCCACTTTATATATTTATCCTCATAGCTTCCGATAGGGTAGTACTGCTCCTTGATGGCATCTCAAAATGAATTCCAAGTGGGCACGGCTGAAAACAGTAAGGCCATACTGTCATCCTTCTTCTCACAATAGGTTTCCCACTATTCCTTGTCATGGGGGGCAGCTTTGAGAAGTGAAAAAGCCATCTTTTCCCGGCAGGAAAAATCATGAACAGAAAAATATCCTTCTAGCAGATTTAACCATTTATCTACAGCATACGCATATATGTGACCCTCAAATATGGGAATGTCAAAGTTAACTTGTACCTTAAAAAGTGTGGCACTTCCATAGTAGCTGCTGGAAGTAGATACGTCGCCCCTCAGTAGCCCCAGAAGGATCTAGGAAAAGTTTTCCATCAACACGTTCCTTTGTCGATCAAGGGCTTCTTCGAGCAATATTTTGATTGGATCTCCTACCCCCTTGTCTTTCTTTTCATCCACCATGGGAGGCCTTCAGGATTTGAGATGCTGGTATTGCAAAGGTTCGATGAGTTCAAGCCCTAACTCCTTATATCCCAACCTCATTGGGGTCATGCAACGAAAAACAAAGAAAGAGCATACCGCTCTGATACCACTGATCTAGATTTAAACAAGAACGCAAAAAATTATAGATGTACCCATAAATATAGAGATGCAACATAAATAACACTTCAATTTATTAATATAAAATACTGAAATATGTTTACAAACAGAATGGAAATAAGACTAGCTCCGACGATGGTAGCTTATATGTGAGAAGTGATGTGGCGGTTACATGCCTCTGAAATGAGTTACAATGAGGCTCAAGTGCCTTTTTATTATTGAAAAATAAGAGAAAATCATAAACAACCAAAACCCTAACCCGAGGAGATGTAGCACCAAGAGTTTATGGGCCCCATTGGGGATAGCTGGATAGTCAACTTCCCAGGGTCATAAATTGGTCATATTATCTCTGTTTGACGCTTATGATATTGTGCTGGAAAGATCTCTCCAAGGAATAAAATGATTGATGTGATTGCTTTAATAATCCCTGAGCTATTTTTCCAAAAATCGTCGTTTAGGGCCTCAAAATGGCTCTGGGGATTCAGGAACCAAAAAACTACCAAAAATAGTAAACTGTGCCACAATTGAGGAAACTAAAAAATTGAAAGAAACCATGGCGAGGGTCCAAGTGGAATAGGTAGGTGGCCACAAATATCCACCTAGATCAGTCCTCGCCCCTTAGGAATAAATGGTCTCCATTGCATTGAGCTCCTCCATGAGATGAGGAAACTTCTGCTGAACTTGGTCCCTAGTGAGCAATTCTCCTTGGTGAAGGAGTTGGTCTGCTTTGATAACTCGATATCGTTGTCTCCTCTGTTGCCGAATTTTATTTATCTATGTGTCCATGGTTAGATCATTTGGGGCATGTTCCATGCAGTCTAGGTTAAACTCTTTTGGTGTGAGTTGTTCTGCAATGTTAGATGTGTCCAACAATGGTGGAAAATATGGCCAAAGGTGATCTACAATGAACACTAGGTGCAAGCCAAGGAATGGGGGAATGTTTTGCTCCAAAGCATTGTTTCCCACAACCTTGGTAATGGTGTAAGGACCATATTGGAGTGGTCTGAGCTTTCGATGGGCCTCTTGTAAGTCATTATTTTTTTAAATTCAACCAGACTTTGTCACCCACCTAAAACTTGTGTGGCACTCGATGTTGATCATGTCTTCTTGTACTTCGTATTTTTGACAATGCAGCAACGATAAATCGGCTAGGTGGGTAGAGGTGCTCTGGGAGTTAGATCGAATGAATGCTTGACATGACAGTGCAATGGTACCCCTCTGGGTCAGGAGAAGATGTCCCCTATATTCTTTCATGACCATATCCACCTACTTTTGCTGCATGGAGGAACCCTTCCCGGGGGCCATGGATGCGGCTACGATATTCCCCTTACTTTGATATAGAACTAGAAAGAAAATAAATTTCCTAGTTTGGGAGATGATCTTACTACATTTCTTAGCAAAGATCAAAGCAGTGGAGATAGGTGGGGTTACCTCTAGTATCCTGTATAATGTATTACTGAAAGAGATAATCATAGAGTGAGGTCTAGATTCATATACAACATGTCGCTTTCACAAGTATGGTTGTCCTAATAGTACATCACAAATGTCAAGAAGAGAAACATCACACATTACCTCATTTGTGGCAACACTGTTGGCTGACTCAGAGATATCATCCTTGGTGAAGCCACTCGATGATGTATGGTTGTGGGTGTGGTATGGACAGTAGACCAGCCGCTTCATGATCTTTGCTGAAATGAGTTTCTTTTGGCTTCCACTATTGAAAATGAATTGCACCGGTGAACCCTTCACCTAAATTTGTGAGTGGAAAAGATGCTTCCCCTCCTTTGGATCTTCAGGCTCATTCTTCTAGATCTTGGCAGTGGCAATAGTGGTGGTGGGCCTTGCATCAATAATCTGCCTCCCTTTTTCATTCCCCTTATTGGTTTCTAACTTAGTGTCATAACATGCATCTATTTCTAAAGCCTTCAACTCGGCCACCAATGACTGCCTAGTCTGACACTCACTTGTGTTGTGAGTGGGGCTATTATGGAACTCACACCACTTTCCTATGTCCTTCTATGACTTCCTGGTGGTGCTCTTTTCTTGCAACTTTGACGGGCTATTTTTGGTCACCCTACCTTGTATTTATTATTTTTTCTTTGGATTCGCAAATCCAAATTCTCACTTCTTTTTTTTAAACATCTACTCGATCTTGACAATGTATCGATACGCCGTGCCAAGCGAGGATATGTCGAGGAAATCCATCTCATCCTAGATATACCTATGTAGGTAGTCATGGTATTTGAGTACCAAATGCCACTCATAATTCTTGATACCCAACTTTATAATAAGGGTATGAAAAATATTGGTAAACTCTAGCACATTTTGGTCCCTTCCTTGCCGTAGCGTGGTCCACTTTATACATTTATCCTCATAGCTTCTGATAGGGTAGTACTGCTCATTTATGGCATCCCGAAATGACTTCCAAGTGGGTGTGACTGAAAACAGTGAGGTTGTACTATCATCCTTCTGCTCGCAGTAGGTTTCCCACCAGTCCTTGATGTGGGTGGCAGCTTTGAGAAGTGAAAAAGTGATCTTTTCCCGGCAGGAAAAATCATTAACAGAAAAATATCCTTCTAGAAAATTTAATCATTTATCTATGATGTCCACATCTATCTGACCCTCAAATATGTGAATTTCAAAGTTAACTTGTACCTTAAATGGTGTGGCGCATCCAGAGTAGCTATTGGAAGTAGATGCGTCACCCCTAGGTAGCCGCAGAAGGATTTGGGCAAATTTGTCCATCATCACATTCCTTTTTTGCTCGAGGGATTTTTTTTACCAAGATTTTGATAGATCTCCTACCCCCTCATCTTTCTTTTCGTCTGCCATGGGAGGCTGTCGGGATTTTCGAGGCTGGTCTTCCAAAGGTTTGACCAGTTCAAGCCCTAACTCCTAATATCCCAACCTCGTTAGGAACATGCAAAGAAAAATAGAGAAAGACAAGACCGCTCTCATACCATTAATCCGGATTTAAACAACAACGTAACAAATTACATATATACCCATAAATATAGAGATGCATCATAGATAACACTTCATTTTAGTAATATCAAGTACTGAAATATGCTTACAAACAAAATTGAAATAAGACTAGCTTGGGCGATGGTAGCTTATCTCTGGGAAGAGATGTGGTAGCTACATGCCTCTGAAATAAGTTACAATGAGGATCAAAGAAATTTGTATTATTTAACAATAAAATAAAACCCTAAAAAACCAAAACCCTAACCCGAGGAGATGTAACACCAAGAGTTTATGGGCCCCGTTGGGGTTAGTTGGGCAGCCAACATCCCAAGGTGGTAACTTGGTCATATTATCTTTGTTTGATGTGTATGATACCTCTTTGGAAAGATTTCTCTGAGCACTACCATGATCGATGTGATTGCATTAAAAATAGTTGAGAGATTTTGCCAAAAAACGTCATTTAGGGCCTCAAAATAAGCTCTGGAAGTTCATGACCCAAAAAACTACCAAAAATAGTAAACTGTGCTACAATTAAGGAAACTAAAAAAATGAAAGAAATAATGGTGAGGGTCCAAGTGGAATAGGCAGGTGGCCACAAATATCCACCTAGATTAATCCTCCCCCCTTAGGAAGCAATGGTCCTCATTGTGTTGAATTCCTCCATGAGATGAGGAAACTTCTCTTGAACTTCATCCCTGGTGAATCGTTTTCCTTGCTGAAGGAGTTTGCCTGCTTTAAAGGAGTTCATCTCATAATTTGTGGTTTGTTCTAGGCAGTCTGGGTTGAGATCTGTTGGTGTGAGTTGTTCTACAATGTGATATGTGTCCAATAATGATGGACAATATGGCCAAAGGCAATCTACATTGAACGGGGTGCAAGCCAAGGAATGGGGGAATGCTGTGCTCCAAGAATTGTTTACCAAAACCTTGGTAATAGTGTAAGGACCATATCGTAGTGGTCTAAGCTTCTGATGGGCTCTTGTATGGCATTATTTATGTAAATGCAACCAGACTTTGTCGCCCACCTGAAACTTGTGTGGCACCCAACATTGATAATATCAGTACTTTTACTTGGCGTTTTCCACAATGGAGCAGCGATATATCGTCCCATTGGGTAGAGGTTCTCCAGGCATCGAATCAAATGAATTCTTGACCTGACAATGCAACGGTACCCCTGTGGGTGAGGAGAAGATGTCTCTTTATTCTTTCATGACCGTATCCACCTTCTTCTGTTGTATGGAGGAACCCTTACTAGGGTCCATGGATGTGGCTACGATCTTCCCCTTAATTTGAGAGCGAACTAGAAATAAAATCAATTTCCTAGTCTAAGAGATGGTCTTACTACATTTATTAGTAGAGATCAAAGAGGTGGAGGTAGGTGGGGCTACCTCCAGTATCATTTATAACGTATTACCCAAAGAGATAATCATAGAGCGAGGTCTAGACTCATATACAGAATGTCGCTCCCACAAGTATGGTTGTCCTAATAATACATTTCAAATGTTGAGAGGAGAAACATCACACAATACCTCATCTGTGAAGGGTTGGATGTTGTAGAGAAGGCAACACTGTTAGCTGACTCGAAGATCTCATCCTTGGTGAATCCACTCGATGTTCTACGATAGTGGGTGTGGTATGGTCAATAGGCCTAGCTACTTCACGACCTCTATTGAAATTAGGTTCTGTTGGTTACCATTGTCGATAATGAACTGTAGCAGTGAACCCTTCACCCACATTTGTGAGTGGAAAATAGGTTCCCCCTCCTTTGGATCTTGGTAGTGGAAAGAGTGGTGATGAGCTCCGCATCAATAATAGGCTTCCTTTTTTCATTCCCCTTGTCGGGTCATGACTCAGGGTCAAAACATGCATCTAATTCTGAAGCCTTCAACTCAGCCACCAGCGACTGCTTGGTCTGACACTCACTTGTGTTGTGAGTGGGCCTCTTATGGAACTCACACCACTTTCCTTTGTCCTTCTTTGACTTCATGGTGTTGTTCTTTTCTTGTAACATCAATGGCTTGGGTCACCCCACCTTGTCTTTTTCCTTTGTTATTCGGATTCATAGATCCAAAGTATCTCTTCTTTTGTTTAAACTTTTGCTCGATCTTGACAATGTATCTGTAGGTCGTGCCAAGTGAGGACATATCCGGGAAATCCATCTCATCCTGGATGTACCTGAGTAGGCGCCCACGGTATCTGAGTACCAAATGTCGCTCAAAATCCTTGATACCCAACATTGTGCGAAGGGTATGAAAAATATTGGTAAACATCAGTACGTCTTGGTCCTTTCCCTGCTGTAGCATGGTCCACTTTATGTAGTTACCCTCATAGCTTCCGATAGGGTAGTACTCCTCCTTGATGGCATCTCAGAATGAATTCCAAGTGGGTGTAGCTGAAAATAGTGAGGTCATACTATCATCCTTCTTATCGCAGTAGGTTTTCCACCAGTCCTTGATGTGGGGAGCGGCTTTGAGAAGTGAAAAAGTGATCTTTTCCCAGTTCGAAAAATCATGAATAGAGAAATATCCTTCTAGCAGATTTTACCATTTATCTACAACATCTGCATCTATCTGACCCTAAAATATGGGAATGTCCAGATTTACTTTTACCTTAAAAGGTGTGGTGCTTCCAGAGTAGTTGCTGGAAGTAGATGCATCACCCCTGGGTAGCCGCAGAAGGATTTGGGAAAATTTTTCCATCATCACATTTCTTTGTCGCTCGAGGGATTCTTTCAGCAAGATTTTGATAGGATATCCTCCCCCCTCATATTTCTTTTCATCCACCATGGGAGGCTGTCGGGATTTGCGAGGTTAGCCTTGCAAAGGTTCGACCAGTTCAAGCCCTAAATCCTTATATCACAAACTCATTGGGGACATGCAAAGAAAAATAGAGAAAGAGAAGACCGCTTTGATACCACTGACCCGAATTTAAATAGGAATGCAACAAATTACAAATATACCCATAAATACAAAGATGTAGTAGAAATAACACTTCATCTCATTAATATTAAATACTGAAATATGGTTACAAACATAATGGAAATAAGACTAGCTCAGGTGATGGTAGCTTATCTCTGAGAAGAAATGCGATGGCTACACAACTCTAAACTGAGTTATAATGAGGCTCAAGTGCCAAAATGGGCCTACCTTCTCTGCAGCACATTTACCCATGACCAAGGCTGCGCTGGTGTCCCAAGGAGGCATTTCAGCAAGGCTTCAGGCTAGGAAACTTTCAGGGAAGGAAGAATTCAACGAGATGACTTGTCTAGGGCATGTAACAATTGAATTAGGGTTTTATGAGCCCTAATTGTACTGATCTGAATGTTGGGAGTGATGTGCCCAAATAGACCTGTAACACTCCCCCATTAGGAATCACTGGTCCCCATTGCATTGAGTTCCTCAATGAGATGAGGAAACTTCTGCTAAACGTGGTCCCTGGTGAGCCATTTGCCTTGGTGAAGGAGTTGGCTTGCTTTGAAAACTCGATATAGTTGTATCCTCTGTTTCCAAGTGTTCTTGATCTGTGTGTCCACGTTTTGATCAGTTGTGGCCTATTCTATGTAGTTCGGGTTGAGCTGTATTGGTTTGAGATGTTCTGCAATGTAAGATGTGTCCAACAATGGTGGAAAGTATGATCAAATGCGATCTACATTGAACACTGGGTGCAAGCCAAGGAATGGAGGAATGTTGTTCTCCAAAGCATTGTTTCACACAACCTTGGTAATGGTGTAAGGACCATATCGAAGTGGTATGAGCTTCTGATGGGCTCTTGTAGTGCATTCTTTGGGTAAATGTAGCCAAACTTTATCGCTCACCTGAAACTTGTGTGGCACCTGATGTTGATCATGTCACTACTTGTACTTAGCATTTTCCATAATGGAGTGGAAATATATCGGCTCGTTGGGTAGAGGTGCTCCGAGAGTCAGATCGAACGAATGCATGACCCGATAGTGAAATGGTACCCCTATGGGTAAGGAGAAGATGTCCCTATATTCTTTCATGATCATATCCACCTCCTTCTACTACATGGAGGAACCTTCCCGGGGGCCATGGATGTGGCTATGACCTTCCCCTTACTTTGATAGCGAACGAGAAAGAAAATAAATTTCCAAGTCTCGGAGATGATCTTACTCCATTTCTTAGCAAATATCAAAGAGGTAGTGGTAGGTGGGGCTACCTTCGGTATCTTATATAACGTATTACCCAAAGCAATAATCATAGAGAGAGGTATAGACTCATATATAGCATGTCGCTTCCACAAGTATGGTTGTCCTAATAATACATCAAAAATTTCGAGACGAGAAACATCACACAATACCTCAGTTGTGAAGGCCTTGATTCTGTATGGAAGGTGACACTGCTGGCTGACTCGGACATCTCGTCCTTGGTGAAGCCACCCGATGTTGTACAGCTGCAAGTGTGGTATCGTCAGTAGGCCTAGATGCTTCATAACCTCTGCTGAAATGAGGTTCTTTTGGCTGCCATTGTCGACAATGAATTGCAATCGTGAACCCTTCGCCCACATTTGTGAGTGGAAATGAATCTCCCATCCTCTATATCTTCAGCCTCATTCTTCTAGATCTTGCTGGTGGCAACAGCGGCACTAGGTTCTACATCAATAATCTTCTTCCCTTTGTATTACCCTTGTCGGGTTCTGACTCGGAGTCAGAACATGCATCTAATTTTGAAGCCTTCAACTCGGCCACTAGCCACTACTCGATCCTATTAGCACTCAGTAATTTTCTGAGGTTGCAGAAGAAAATCACCAAGGTAACCACAAACCAACTTTGGAAGCTGGGATCTAGCCCTACTAGTTTCAGAGAGGGATCTCTCTATAAGATTTAACTTTATTTGATTGAATATTAAGCTAGTTATTAAGTTTGGGGGTTTGATTTGTATTTGAGTGGTTGGTTGATAACTTAGATTCCCATTGGGCTATGGAGTTTGTTACATAAAATATAGATTAACTAGAGTATCTACAAATAGATCTCACAAGGCAAGGTAGCCAAACCGACTGGATTCTTTAAAGTATGTCAAATGGAGAAGAAGAACAGAATAAGGTTCACTTTAAAATATAAAGCATTATTACCTGAATTCTATATTTAAAGATCAGAAGAAAACATAGAAATTATTCGTAGCCAGGTGTAGAGTGTCGATTTAAACAAAGTTTTCCCTTATTTATCTATTGAATAATTTAGATTTAGAAAACAACCATGTGCTATAAACAGAGAGATATAAACACCTAAAATAGATAGATGTACTTCACCAACAACTTGACACATGAATCCTGTGAAAGAGCTTATGTATTACTTTGGAAATCTATTGATGCTTCAAAAAAAGATATACAATAGTGTTTGTTCGTACAAAAGCCAACCTGTACTACTTCAACAATTGAAGTATTTATAACTAATTTACAAAAAATATCCTATCAAGATGAGGACGATGTATCTACAAAATAATAGGACTAAATTAAGCTAACTTATTACAATGAAATTAGGAAAGTTGAACTGTCTGAAGTGGTGGCACTGAAATGAAGGAACAGTTGGTTGTCTGGTGCTGAAAAACTAGATTTGTTGTACATTGAGTTGTGCCACTGAAATTACCTTTTATTCTAGTAATTCACAAAGTTTATCCCAGTGTTGTTCGCTTGGGATATTCATCTTCATTAACTTCCTGTACACTTTGTCAACTTTAGTGTACCTGGAAAATGTCGGGCAAGTGATGAACAAGTTTGGAATTGCATACTTGATGTCAAGATCATATGATAGTGCTTCTAGGAATGTCTTTCCTATCATGATGAGCCTTTCGACTATAACTTTCGAGCTATCACTTGCCTTGTTCATAATCTGTGCACTGTAATCTAGCCACGTGCTAAGCTTGTCATTAATCACTAACAGGTTCAGAAGTCCTTTCTTATAGAGAGGCTCCAGCTTGGCAAAGAATATATGTATACCTAAGTTCATGTTTTGATACTTCTCTTCAAGATGTCTCATCAGGTTCCTTTTAGTCAACACTTTCCTAACTTCCAAAATTGTTTCAGTCCTCTCTTCAATTTCTAATTCTTCCAATTCTTCACTGTTCTTGGAATTTAGAAATTTAAGAAGCTCAGTGGCTTCATTTGCTTTATCTCCTAGCTGCTTTATAACCTACTCAATGGCTTCATTCAACCTTTCAAAAGGATCTTTCTATTCAAAAATGATTTGGATTGAAGGCCAATTTTCTCCCATGTCTTCATTAATAGTTTTCTAGATATTTTCCTTCACATGCGCCAATGTATTGCCCATGGAACGGTCTTTTTCCATTTTCTATCATCTTTGGGACAATGTTTGTGCCTTCTGTGTTTCTGTCAAGTAAGGATTTTCAAACCTTAGACTTTGCTCCTATAAAACCTTTATCTCTAACTTCAGTTTCTTTAGCTCTTCTTCCTGTATTGACATATTTTCCGTAGATTGAGCTAATTTTACTTAGTCACCCACAACTGATGTGGGAAGAAATGTTAAGGATGATGTTCCTACTGTAGTAGTTACTGTAGGTACACCTTTTCTCCTCCTTTTCCTTTATTAGCGTATCCATTTCTACTTCCATTGTTTTAATTTGGGCACCTTGTTCTACTAGAAGCTTGGGAATCTCTTCCTTTTATAGTTCTGTCTCTCCAAGTTCCTTGGCCTGGGGGTATTCTATTGTTGCCAACTTCAATTGGTTCTTTAATGCTACAATATCAAAATTCTTCCTTCTGATTATCTCCTCTGTATATTTTGAATTGTCTGGGTCAAGGCCTGCTTTGACCACCATTTCCTCCAAGTATTTGATTCTGGTATCTTTGGAAAGTGAGGAGATTTTTTCGAATTTGAGTTGATACTGCATATTATTTAGAGTGAGTTGTAGTTTTGAGGCAGTGGTAGCAATCTGAGTGAAATTCGAATACACCATCTCCCATTCCTTCTTGTGCATGTCTATTTGATCCAAAGGATGAGTATCCTTTGCCTCAAATTCAAAAGTGGTTTGTTTGAAACCTACTGCTGACTTTGGTTGAGAGACTTGGGCCTGCAAGAATGTCATATGCATTCTTCCCTTCTCTGTATCATAAGCTGAAATGAGTATGTGCTGAATGGAAGAATATTGCTTTCTGTTCTCTAGATGTTTCAGGTGTCTGAGGAACAGTAGCTAGAATATATTTTGTAACTAAGGAAGATGATGAAGATTTTGTAGTACCACTATCTAGCTTGAAAGTATTCAAACCTGGGACTAAAATAGTGCCTTGTGTGTCCTCCAGTGATGGAAATTCTATTTTAGAACCAAAGCTTGATTTAAGCTTCTTATTATATATTTTAAATTCCTTAGCTGAGACTTCGGCGACTAGAGAATCATCCTCTCTTGCTCTCTTATCTATTTTCTCTTTGGGTATTGGAGTCTCTGAGGCTATTATGGAAAGTACTTGCTCCTCAGCCTCCTGCAAAGTATTTTCCACCCAAGTGTGCTGGTTCATATACTTTTCTATTTCAGGCCTCTGAGTGTGCACATATGGTCTAGTTTTATGTTCTACTCTCAACTTGGAAATTACCCCGAAGGGGTCATAAGACCAAGTGAAACTGAGAGGAAAGTTCATTTTTTTTAGCAGGAGGTCTACATCCTATCCTTCGACTCTACTATTGCAGATGAAGGGTCTAACTTGTGTCTTGATCCTGAACAGGCATTTCTTCTTAGCTGCCACAAAATGAATATTGTTAGAATGAATTATCTCCCTGATATATTCCAAGGAAAATATCCTCATTGGCAAATATTTCGGCAATTTGTATGGTGGCAACTCTAAGCCATACACTCTAATCTTTTTTAATGATTGGTAAGGGTACCAATCCCCTATTTTGACTTGTTCACTAAGCTACAAAACCTTCTAAATTTCTTCACTGATCCTTGGAACCTGTTGGCCACTTAACACACAAGTGGTTGGATATACAAATAGGTCTATGAACTCTGAAAAGTTGTATTTCTGTGATTGTTTTCTAACTAAGGAAGTCTAGAAAACAACTGACTATGACTCTCCTTGTTGATCCAATTTTGGTACTGAGAATGGAAGCTTATCTGTTTGGAAAAATATAAACATATACACAAGAATGGATGAATATATGAACATTCCTTTAGTTAAAAACTACAGGAATTGTTCATGAACTACCTTTGATAACAAATAGTCAAAAGTGACTAATGGTCCTTCTTCTAAAGAAAGGGTGGACATAAAGCATAGAATAGGCTCATCTACCCACTCATTTGAGTAGTAACCAAGAATGGAAGACAAAACATAAATAATCTGTCTTGTCCTTTGAGGGAACATAGAAGAGGGATATGTGGGATTCTTCTTAGAGAGTAGAGAGTCTTCAGGGAGAAATATTTCAAAGATGGCAGCTCTCTGGGGGGAAGTTAACTTCTAGTAACTTTCTGTGAGAGATTCAATGGAGAAAGGGGAGAGGGAATCTCAGTGGGGAACCTACAACATTTGATTAATGTTGTAAGTTGTGATGGTGAAGAGAATTTTACCATTCAAGGAGATAATTTCCCTCTTGCTTGCAAGGTAAGAGGCATCGCATCTTAGGAAAAATTTAGGAAAATTATAAGATTGGGGAACAACAAACAGAGGGTGCCTGGAATGCCAAAGGTGTATCTCATCAGATTGGTCAAGGAAACTATCTCGAACCAACAATTCAATTCAAACAAGTCAAATTCACACCGTGTTTCGGTGATTTTGTAATCTATGTTTCCAAGTGGGGTATGGTCTAAATCGATAAGTGGATTCAACATTGGATTGATCACAGGGGCAGTTTTAGGTGCCATGGTGGTTGCAAAATAAAAAATTGAAGACTGCGGCAACAGGTAATAGCTAACTGTCCAGTAATTCGCAGGAATTTAGAGTGGAAAACATCTGTCAATTGATGAATGATAAGCAAGGGAAATGTTGCGAAAAAATTACAGCACAAAGGGGTGGGAGCACTATTAAACAAGCGATGAAAGGAAAGTGTAATCAGAGTGGTAAATTTCATATTTATCTCTAGAAAACTTTCCTTAACCGTTTGATTAATGGCTTGTTTGGAGCATTAACTCCTATAATGGCGTAGGCAAGCAGATAGGAGATTAATAGGGGTTGAAACGGTCTTAGACGTGGCAACTGGGGGTTGGGGGATGGGTGGAGTGGGACCTTTGGTGGGAGTGACAAGACGTAGGGTGAGGTGGCATGACAGGAGTGACAGATGCGACGGGAGGTGGAGGCAATCATTGGCAGTAAGGCGATTTAGGAAGGAAGGTAATACCACTTTCGGAGGGGGGGTGCAAAAGCATCCGGTTTATGAAGGGGGGGTCCAAAATCATTTGGTGGTAGCACTTAGGTAAGTGGTAAACTTATTTTTGGACCCCCCTCCCCATTAAACATCGTTGCTTCACGGAGGTCTAAAACCTACTGTGGGTTATCGAATCTCTGTGGAGAATTATCGGGGATGGGTGAGTAATGGGAGGTTTAACCCCACAGGGCCCCACCATATCTTTTCAGGCACATGAAACATAACCCAAATTCAAAAACTTTGGCTAAGTAAATACTTCAGCCTTATTGCATAAAATATTCATTTTCCTATTCTAATGCTATCTAAAAGTGAATGTGGGGGCATTTAAGTATGCAAACCCCTTCAAATTTTATTCTAAGAGATAGACTATTTATTTCGAGCTCTAGACTAATATAATCAACTAAATTATTATAGATTAAACAATTGGATTAACATTATTCACCTATTTCTACTTATCTAATCTTAACCAAGATTAAAATGTTTGGTTAAGTTATTCACTCTAACCTGATTGACATAAATTGAAAACAGCTTCAACATGATTAAACTGTATGTCTCAAGTAGAAAGGGATTGTCATATTTTAAGCAAGTTACACAAAATTTCACAAATTTATTCTTTTACAAAGCCAAAAGGCTAGTAGTGGCACTTAAGCTAGCATCACTTTAAGTTTTATTCATTTTTTTGTGGGTTTCATTTATCATTTCCTTTCTTATATTTTTTTATTTATACCCTCTTTTCATTTTTTATTTTCATTTTTCTATCTTTTTTTTAGAAATCATTTGCAGAAAGCTATATTATTTACAATCTGAAATACTGAAATCAAATACTCAATGATCATTGATCCTATAAATTATAGGACCCTAACAATGGCTCCAGCTGGGGATGGCACTTCCTGGTGAAGTGTCAAGAACACCGTAGACCAATAGCCTTGATTCCTTATCTTCAGTATTTACTGCATTTGATTTTTCTGTTTTCTATAGTTATGATGGGAAAATGTCTCAAAGCACAGGTCCTTCTCCGCAGGCTTCAACTTTGATATATTAGCTACCCACTCACGACATAACAAAAGTAAATGGTATCAACAATGATTGTGATAAAACACTTTGTTAGTCCTAAAAAACATAATGTTTGAGCATCTTGCCATTGACAGGTCCTCCAGGTATTTTTGTTCCATCTGTGTTCTTCATAAAAAAGGCATTATTACCTCGGTAAGAATCAATGATTTAAGGTCCCATCCACAAGTTGTCGAAATTACCATGCTTTATTTTTCTTCCCTTTTGGAATCCCATTTTAGAACATGATTACCAATCTGAAAATCATCAGCTTTTTTCCTTCAGTCAAATGTTTTCTTGATGTTGTCTTGGATCAATTGAGTTCTATTATGAACTGCTTCTCTGGTCTGATGCAAATGGATGGTCTGGCTTATTCTCCTCTATAAATCATTTGGTTCCACCTCCAACTCTTGCATCATCTTTAAAATAGGAATTCCCAACAAGATTGGAAAAACATCTATCCCATAAACTAGCTGATATGGAGACATGCCTATTGACTTTTTGGTAGTAAGCCTATTTGCCAATAATGCATTAACCAACTTGGTGTGCCATGATTTTTTATTGTCCTGCAACAACTTTTTGATAATGTTAATCAAGCTTTTATTGGAGGATTATGCCAGTCCATTTCCCTAAGGGTAATAGGATCTAGAATGTCCCAATTTTATTTGATATTTGTTAAAGAAATGTATCATCCTTTTTGACTTGAGAGTTGCAGCATTGTCAGTAATAATCTTCCTAGGGAAACCAAATCTAGCAAGGATATTGTTTTGTAGGAATCTTATGATGATTGCATCAGAAGCTTGTCTGGTAGGTATGGCTTCTATCCATTTTGTGAAGTAATTAGTGGCTGTCAAAATCCACTTATGTTGGGCAAATGAGGTAGGGTGGATTAGTCTTATGAAGTCAAGGACCCATTGTTGGAAAGGGGTTTCAACATATATATGCCTCAAGGGTAAAGGAAAAATCTTCTTCTTACCTTCAAATATTTGACATTTGTGGCATGAAGTAACTTTATTTTGGATATCAGGAAATAGGGTGGGCTAGTAAAAACATGCCCTCGGAATCTTATTTGTAGTAGTCTTCCAGTACAGGTGTCCATCGCAGTCTCCTTCATGGAACTTGTTAGGGTACTATAATTTATAGGATCTCAACGTATTTGAGTATTGTATCTCAGGAATCTTATTTTGTAAATACTTAATAGACTGCCAATGTTTTCCAAAACAAAAAAATAGAATAAAAATGAAAAGAGGGTATAAATAAGAAAAAGAGAAAAAATAAGAATGTTGAAAAAGGATGGAAAATAGAACCCTATTAAAAGAAAAACAAAAAAAGAAATAATACTGAAAGTGTTGCAAGTCTAAATGTCACTATTGATAGTTAGTTTTCTTCATCATTGTTAAATAAAAATTGTGTACAGCTTGTTCAAAATGCCACAATTTCTAGCTACTTTTTTAGTCATATAGTGTAATCATGGTTAAACTTCTTTAAATTTCTGTAAGTTAGGTTAGATAATAAAGATTTGCCCAATAGTTCAATTTGGGTAAATCAGTAGTTAGGTAGAAAATGACATTGATTCAATTGTTTAATATGAATCAATAGGAGAAATAAGGGATAGAATTTAGATAGTTTTTTAAATTCTGTATAAAAGAAATAATGTGGGTTTGCTAGTCTAAGTGCACCCTTTAGAAAAAATAAAATGTTAGTTTAATTATGGGTAGGTAGATTAGATGGTTTTATAAATATTTTCTTATGTCATTTTTTATCCAAAGGTTTAATCATATGCTAAAAGGAAAATATGTGCGACGAGATAAAATGTTTTTCATGTCTTATTCCTAAACTTTCATCCTATGTCCGAAACGCAAAGAATAAAGCGTGTGTGGACAAATCTTCTTCGTCGTTTATGGTCAATCGACAACACTGTCAAGGCATCGAGGTTTGTGCTCGCTCATCATCCATGGCCCATGTTTTTCTTCAACCCCCCTCTCCATCCTGCCTTTACCACCACGGGGGGGGGTCTGAAAAGGTTGATTCCCCATCGGGCCCCATCCCATACGTGTCACCCTCTCCACATTTTGCACCCCCATGGCCGAAACCACATACCACTCTTTGCCCCCTCCGAAACCACCATTTTCTCGCCCACTTTACCACATCCCCACCATGATACCTTCACCTCTCACCTTCTGCCACGTCGCCTAGTCGTCAACCAATTGAATGCTCTCCCAAAAAAGTGATCGTTTTGCATTAAATTAACTTCCCTGATAATAGTTCAAATTTAATGGTCTTGCACCACCTCCAACAGTTTTCACTTATCGGTCTTTAAAAATATTTTGAAGCATCTTCACTATCCTTTTCACTGCTAATTCTCTGTTATTCACAACTTGAGACAGTGATCGCTTTCACACCATTCTCTCGACTTGAACTTGATCGGAATTGTTAGTATTTTGTTCTATTCCCCTGAAAATTCATTCAACCTCAGCTAATTCCTAGTAAGCAATCCTTCCTTCTTACTGTTACTTTCAATTGATACAATCATGCCTCCGAAGACCAAAGCTCAGGATAAACATGTTAATCCTTTGATTCCCCCACCCATAGATCTAGATCACATACCTTTAGCCGACAGGGATTATAGGATTAATGAAACCCAATGTGACTGTGATTTTCTAGAATTATACTGCTGGTTGGAAGCAAACATGTAGATAAAACTAATGAAATTGGGCTCTGGGAGTCCAATCTTCCCCATTACATCTTCCCCTTGACATTCCAAGCCCCTATGTTTACTAGAAAATTCTAGGCATGTTATGTCCCTACTCAAAGAGCTATCATGCCTCATCAGGTGACATCCTCTTTACAATTAATGCCTAGTCCATTGACTAAATAATGTTGGCTCCCACTCTGGAAAATAATACTCCTTTCTCCTTAGAAGCTCTCAACTAGCTTTATCAGAAGCTTGATTTTTCTACCAGAGCCAAAAGTTTTGAGATATTCTTGCCTGAGAATGCCCAATTACCCAGGAAGAATCCTCCATGTCCTTCCTCCATCTTCCTTGATCAAGCCAAATAAATTGTATCCATGATTTCCTATATTTTAGGTTATTCTTTTGATTAGTGGGTAGATGAGCCCATTTTAGGTTTCCTATCCATATTTTCCACAGATAGTAAGCCATACATTGTGTTCAATTTTAGCCAATTCTAGGCTGACAGCATTCATGAACAATTTATAAAATTTCCCACAGAACATGCGTTAAATTACACCTCCATTTTAATCTATATGTTCCTTTACTATCAAGTAGATAAGTTCAAGTTTTCAATGCAGAATCTTGATGATGCATGAAACCAGTGGCCAATGATCTTTTGGACATCATTGGTCATGAAAGAACATCAGGAGTTCTCTTATAAGAAGTTCATTGAGGACTTTGTTCACCCAACAATGAACATCCTTAACAGTTCCATACAACCCAGAATGAGTGAATAAATCAAGAGAAATTTTCACCTAAAAGATTAGACAAGGACTGGGGATTGGTATTTATACCAAAACTACACCAAGATTATGGTTTATGGTTGTGAATTGGCACCCTACAAAATCCCTAAATACCTCCCTATGAGGATTTTTTCCCTGGAGTATATTATACAAATGTTGAATTCTGATGACATT
Source organism: Pinus tabuliformis (assembly GCA_031772625.1). Taxonomy (NCBI): domain Eukaryota; kingdom Viridiplantae; phylum Streptophyta; class Pinopsida; order Pinales; family Pinaceae; genus Pinus; species Pinus tabuliformis. Next base: position 1,075,100,635 of record CM062816.1, read on the forward strand.
CATTTTGTAGTGGCAAAGAAGAAATCATAGTTCCGAATAAAGACACGGGTGGGCCCATTTATATGTAATACCAGGTGTTATCACCCTAAAATTTTTGTTTCTAAGCTTTGGAAAGTTTTCCTTGTTTCTAGTCATAGTCTTATAGGTTTTGAGTCATCTCATCTCAATAAGTGTCATTCTCTTTTACAAAAAAAAAAAAAAAAAGTTTCACAGCCTCATTCCATGTCCTAAAAGCCTCACCATGTGTTTTGACATCACTAAGATTCCAAAGGATTGGTGTTACTCTTGGTCTAGTCTTTCCATGATCACTTTAGTGTCTAAGATTTAGAAAAGAGTCTTGTTGGTATGGTCAAATAGGGTCAACACTCCGTTCTTGCCCATCACTGGTCCCACATCACCTAAAATTCCATGTGTCAAACTTGTGTCAAGTGAAAAACTCACTCTAGGTGTTTTCATAGAGAAAAATCCATAATTTTCATTGGCTTCACTATGAAATCGGGGATTCTGAACTAGGAGTTTTCATAGCGCGCTACAAAACCCCTGAAGCAGCCTGTTTCAGCAGAAAAACTGTTTTTACTAGTCAACTTCTAGAAGGTTTCTTGAGCAGCTGAAAACTCAATTTTGAAAACTAAAAGATTATTTTCTTCCTAAAATACTGAACTACAAAAACCTCTTTCTGTTTCTTCAAATTCATTCTGAGGTGGAAGAAATTTATGGTTAAACTTGCGCTACGAAACTGTTGTAGGTGCAGTTTTGTCTTCTTGTTTTAGTAGTCTTTTTCAAGATCCGTTTCTGGTTACAAGAAAACTTATTTTGGAATTATGAGAGAGGTTTATCTTCATCAACTCTCCAGCTACAATAGCCTATCTCACTTTCTTCATACGTTTTTTCAGTTGGTAGATACTAAGCTTTCATTGAGACTCTAATTTTAGAAAACGGATTTTTCCTATTTTACACGTGTTTTTCAAGGACAGATTCTGGACAGCTGGAGAAGTGTTTTAAAACACCAAGAGATATTTTTGTTCTAGACATCATGGAATACAAAAACCTCCTTTAGTTTTGAAAAATGTGTCATGGATGAGGACATAAAGGCTCTGTCCCACGTGCCAATTTTCAAGGATCCTAAACCTAAAAACAGGGAAACATGTTCCCTAATTTATAGGGTTTATCATCAGCAGTCAGGTGACAACGTGGGAGGCTTAATCAAATTCAACTTCATGAGGTTTCAGTTGTCAAATAATGCATTTAATGTTTAGTTGAGGTGGTTTAGTCATAATAAGGAGTTACACTCCTAGTTGTATTAGGTCTCTAGGACTGCCAGTTAGGTGTCAAATGCATTTAAAGGTCTGTTTTATGGTTAGAATAGGTGTCACTAATGGAAAATTCGAATTCCCCTCATGATGGAGGAAGGAATCCAAGCTTGTAATGAACTCTAAATATGACAAGAGATGTAATGCACTTGGGGTTGGCAATTTTAAAAGAAACAAGCACATTGTGCTATTGTATATCACTGTATGTTTTCAGGTTAATACAAAGAGCTCTTTCACTACTCAGGATGCAGAAAGGGTTTCAATGTTTGATTTTCATCATGGCTTCCTTCATATACTTACTTGTAGTAGTATAGACACATGTTACTTAGAATTCATTTGATGATGCTCTAACTTCCTTCATGTGTTTGTAGGCTGTGTTCTCTATATTATATCTCTGTTTTGCTTTTATGTTAAAACCCTCTATGCCCTGACTTCCATGTGAAATTTATCTTGTTGTTGTAATGAAACACACTTTGACACCATAGCCCAATGGAGGTTTGTTAACTGATATTTCAACGATTTATACACTGTTGTTCGAATTTTCCATAGAGTTAGCCATCTAATCTTCAAAGTAAAATCTTTAATCCAGTGAGAGAGCCCTCTCAGGTTGAGGAGGCTAAGCCTCAGCCAAAAGTTGATTTGAAAGAGTTACACAAGGTCTACCTGATCAGCAGCTTATCAGGGGCTGATTTTTTGATAACATTTTGGTGCGTCTATCGGGAGCCTGAAGTCTACTCATTCCCGAAATTAAGAAGCTGAATTTCTGAAGGTAGCAGGAGCTCAGACATCTTTTCGAGGCTGCAAAACTACCTTGGCGACTCCACACATCAAATAACAAATTGGAAGGTGACTCGACTGCTAGAAGATCAGTAGCTTGATGAAGTTTCAAGATGAGTTTTATTGCAAGAATGAATGCCAGGTATGCCCCTATGAATCGGTCTCATATCCCTAGTTTTCCAAATCCTATGCCAAAGGTTGATTGGTTAGATGATCTTCCAATATTCAAAGATTAAAAGAAAGACAATGCTGCTCTTCATTTGGTTAGGTTCCATATGCATGTACGCAGTCTTAAGGTTCAGTTCCCTGAAGATTGTCTCATGAGGATGTTTATGACCACTTTAGAAGGAAAAGCATGGTCTTGGTATAAAAGTTTGGAAAATGGTTCAATATATTCGCTTGCTGATTTCCATGATGTATTCTATGACATGTATAAAGAGTGTCATCCCTCCTTATTGCTGGTCAAAGATTGTTGTAAACATTCTATGAGTTTTATTCAATATTTGGAGGATTGTTATGATGATGATGAGTTTATGGATGAAGAATTTTGGAGGCTCTTCAAAACAATACATTTCAACACCAAGAAGAAAGTATAACATCTCATGAAATGCAGCATGAAAATCAGCAGGGGTTTACTTATGAAAATCATATTACATCCTCTGAGATTGATGTAGAGATGTAGCAAACTTGCTAGTCTTTTGATCATAAAGAGTATGAAAATGATTACAAACAACAAGAAGAAATGCTGGAACAAATTTTTTATAATCCTCAGGCAGAGGAAAAGGTTGTTTATTTTTGTAATTCCTTGCAGCAGCTTACATCAAAGAATGATCATAATAATGAGGAAAATTACATTGTTTGTGGGAATTATTCAGAAAAGCAGTTGGATAGCATATCAAATAAATGTTGTGTAGCTAAGGATCAGTTGTTTGAAGATATAGAATGTTATGAGAATCATCAAACCAACCATGTGTTTTTTGACCCTATAGCTGACTACATGGAAAAGATTTATTGTTCAGCTTCCAGTTATATTTTCATCTTGAAGAACAATTACACCTCATGCCGCCTTGGTTATTTCAGTATTTGGATTATTTTTGCTTCAAGCATAGTCAATAGATTCAAGTGTCAGATCAGATTGACGACTGGCTTCATTGGAAGTTTCATGTTCCTTGAGCTACAAGTGGAGATTGCAGCTGATAGGGTAGGTTGATTGAGCATCTATTTCAGTAGGTGCAGTATCGAATTCTTCTTTCAGAAATTATTAAAGGTTTGAAGAGAAAATTGGGCAGAAGTCCAGAGTTTTATTCTGAAAGATGGATAGCGGCACCGGAGCTACAAGTTCTTAGTATACGACAAGGGCACACTATCCATAGTGGAGCCACTGTTATCACCCTAAAATTTTTGTTTCTAAGCTTTGGAAACTTTGCCTTGTTTCTAGTCATAGTCTTATAGGTTTTGAGTCATCTCATCTCAATAAGTGTCATTCTCTTTTCCAAAAAAAAAAAAAGTTTCACAGCCTCATTCCATGTCCTAAAAGCCTCACCATGTGTTTTGACATCACTAAGATTCCAAAGGATTGGTTTTATTCTTGGTCTAGTCTTTCCATGGTCGCTTTAGTGTCTAAGATTTAGAAAAGAGTCTTGTTGGTATGGTCAAGTAGGGTCAACACTCCGTTCTTGCCCATCACTGGTCCCACATCACCTAAAATTCCATGTGTCAAACTTGTGTCAAGTGAAAAACTCACTCTAGGTGTTTTCATAGCACAAAACCCAGAATTTTCACTGGCTGCACTACGAAATCGGGGATTCTGAACTAGGAGTTTTCATAGCGCACTACGAAACCCTGAAGTAGTCTGTTTCAACAGAAAAACTGTTTTTACTAGTCAACTTCCAAAAGGTTTCCTTAGTAGCTGAAAACTCAATTTTGAAAACGGAAAGAGGTTTTTCTTCCTAACATATTGAGATACAAAAACCGCTTTCATTTTCTTCAAATTCGTTTTGAGGTGGGAGAAATTTATGGTTAAACTTGCACTACAAAACTGTTGTAGGTGCCATTTTGTCTTCTGGTTTTAGCAGACGTTTTCAAGATCAGTTTCTGGTTACAGGAAAACTTATTTTGGAATTATTAAGGAGGTTTATCTTCATAAAATATCCAGATACAATAACCTATCTCACTTTCTTCATAAGTTTTTTCAGTTTGGAGATACTAAGCTTTCATTGAGACCCTAATTTCAGAAAACGGATTTTTCCTGTTTTACACGTGTTTTTCAAGGACAGATTCTGGATAGCTGGAGAAGTGCTTTAAAAAACCAACAGAGGTTTTTGTTCTAGACATCATGGAATACAAAAACCTCCTTTAGTTTTGAAAAATGTGTCATGGATGAGGACATAAAGGCTTTTTCCCACGTGCCAATTTTCAAGGATCCTAAACCTAAAAACAGGGAAACATGTTCCCTAATTTCTAGGGTTTATCATCAGTAGTCAGGTGACAACGTAGGAGGCTTCATAAAATTCGACTTCATGAGGTTTCAGTTGTCAAATAATGCACTTAATGTTTAGTTGAGGTGGTTTAGTCATAATAAGGAGTTACACTCCTAGTTGTATTAGGTCTCTAGGACTGCTAGTTAGCTGTCAAATGCATTTAAAGCTCTGTTTTATGGTTAGAATAGGTGTCACTAATGGAAAATTTGAATTCCCCTCGTGATGGAGGAAGGAATCCAATCTTGTAATGAACTCTATATATGACAAGAGATGTAATGCACTTGGGGTTGGCAATTTTAAAAGAAACAAGCACATTGTGCTATTGTATATGACTGTATGTTTTCAGGTTAATACAAAGAGCTTCTTTCACTACTCAGGATCCAGAAAGAGTTTCAATGTTTGATTTTCCTCATGGCTTCCTTCATATACTTACTTCCAGCGGTATAGACACATGTTACTTAGAATTCATTTGATGATGCTCTAACTTCCTTCATGTGTTTGTAGGTTGTGTTCTCTATATTATATCTCTGTTTTTCTTTTATGTTAAAACCCTCTATGCCCTGACTTCCATGTGAAATTGATCTTCTTGTTGTACTAAAACACACTTTGACTCCATAGCCCAATGGAAGTTTGTTAATTGATATTCCAACGATTTATACACTGTTGTTCGAATTTTCCATAGATTTAGCCATCTAATCTTCCATGTAAAATCTTTAATCCAGTGAGAGAGCCCTCTTAGATTAAGGAGGCTAAGCCTCAGCCAAAACTTGGTTTGAAAGAGTTACACAAGGTCTACCTGATCAGTAGCCTATCACGGGCTGATTTTGTGAGAACACCAGGAAAACAGGTGAAGAAGCAGACAAGATGCTTAAAGAAATGAAGTTCAATCTAAGTTTTACATGGTGTTATGACCGTTGTGGCATTATTTCAAAGCTCAAAGTGGAGAATAAAAGTACTCCTTACATCCATACTTCAATGCCTAAAATAGAGAAGTATGTAAATCAATTGGAATGGACAAAAAAAAACTTTGCAGGAAGCTGAAGAACATCTATTTTCGACTTCCAGTTTACAGACTCCCACTCCTTAGGAGAAAAGAAGAAAAATACAAAGGGAGGAAGGATCATCATTGACAACAGGAAGTGAAGCTGAAGAATTCAGGGTCAGCTACAGGAAGAGGACAAAATTGACTCCTAGGACAGATGTAGACAAAGAGACAGATGGCCAGGTTGGCATCATAATTACAAACTCACCACTTGCAAGAAACAAATTTGCAACATCTCCTACTGGACCTTCATCATCACAAGGTCACAAGGAAATAGAACTAGAATCCTAGAATGTCTAAGGAGAGAAAGAGAATACAGTTTTTGATAGGTACAGGAAGATTAAGCTTAAAATTGAGATTCTTAAAAATGTTACCTATAACTAGTTTTGAAAGCAGACCTCTAGCTCACAAAGCAAATTATTGTCATTTTTTACACATAGCATGGAAAGAAGAATATGGCCTTCCTTGGGGCCCAAATTCCACGGCCAAAAATAGTAGCAGACTATAAGAGCACTACTTTTGATTTCAGTACCAAAGACATTCATCCAATTGATCAAATGGAGATGCACAATAAAACTGGTGAGATGATATATTCTACATTGACTAACACTGCTATGTCATTATCCAAGTTACAGGTTTCATTTTCTAATGTTTAATCTCAATTGAAAATGGAGAAGATGTCCTCCTTAGCAAAGGATAACATGATCAAGTCTTTGGAAGACTTGGTGTTAAGGATAGGGTATTGTCATAGACATATTTGGGCACTTCAACCCCAATCTTATATGTCGATAAACTAGGGCTCTTTAACCCCTAAAAGTGTTGTTCCATACCCTAAAAGATCATGGTCAACTGATTACATCATTGCCCAAAAGTTCCACCTGAAAAACAATCCAGAACTAGCCAAAACAGGACCATATTGATTGCTCCATTATCAAGGTGCGATGCATACTAACTTATACACTAACCATATGTGATGCATACTAATGAGGCATTCTGTATGGTGCGATGAGCGAGGATGGAAAAATGTCTGATACAATTTTCTAAGTGGATGATCATGGAATCTTCTAGAAACTTCTCCTATGACACTTGCCTCTCTAAATTCACCCAGGGATGAGTAAGAGATCCAATAAATCTCCAAGTGGAACCAAAAACAACAAGTGGAATCAAACTAATCAAAAACCCAGAGATGAATCACACCCTTGCATACATATATAAATGGATCCCTCATCTGAGAGATCTATAGGTTTGAATTTTGTAATTTGTAAGGAAGTGCTGATAGTTTGTGTCTAAGAAAGAGTATTGTATTGTTGGGTGATCTTGTCTTTCATGAGGTGAAGAGGGCTTTGATGCTAGGAAGATGATGCTAGATCAAATAGCTTGGTTGTAATTCTCGCTTCTATTTTAATAAAGTTATTTGAGTTTTCCTCCATACAATTGTGTATTTGTGAATGTTGTTATTTGTGAATGTCGTTGTATGTTCATTGTATTTCTGATTCTGCAATGCTTATGATACAATAGATCAAGATGCTTTGATGGTGTTTCGTTACTTTGTTTCTACAGGTGTTCTCTAAGCGGGATAAGTAGGAGAAGAAGTGCAAGCTCTGTCAAAGGGGGAGAGAGATCAAGCAAGGAGTTAAGTCGAAGATCCAGGTTGGTTCCTTTGCCTCTCTCTTATCTATCATACATAGAATAAATCCCAAATTGCTTTAAACTCTTTGTTTCTAGGATAGCTGCCAATCCTAGAGGGCTAGTTGATCGAAAAGACACTAGCTTTCCCAGAAACAAAATGGCGACCATACTGGGGAATGAATAGATGTTTGTTTGTTATTGTTGTTTGTTTTATAAACTATAGATGGAGCCTGAAGTTAGCCAGATAGCCTTCGAACTGCTCTTGCTCTGCAATTGCATAGTAGATGAATGTTGCTTTAGTCATTCTTTGGTTTAGTTTATGAATTGAACATTTGACTTACAAACATTCTAGATGCCCTTTTGGTAGCTTAGTAACCTCTTAAGATCATACCTCTTTACTTTTCTCTTCACTGTCCTCATACCTCAGCTTAACTCACTGAAATCAACCCATCTCAGTTGTGCTCCCTAGCCCATCGCGCTATCTGTCACTGTCTACCAGTATGCATCACACCTCCTAAGCTTGAAAAGTGTGATGCATCCTTGTTTCTGTGAAGCCCAGGTGCGATGACTGACTGAGCCCATTTCCCTTCTTGAAATTTGGGGGTTTTGTCCTTGTTTTCAACTCTGTTTAGTTTTTTTGCTGCTTATGAACAGTACCTCATTACTGAAGCCTCCATACATTATATAGATCAGCCTCCATTGATTAGGATTAGCAAATTCTTTTATGTATTTGTCCATCATTTACAATCCTTTGTTGAAAAGTTGCTTAAATCGAACTGTCGTTTTGGTACAAAAAGTATCGTAACTGTCGTTTTGTGTCAAAAAAAGAAGTGTATTTGAGTCTTCCTTCCCTAGATAGTCTATTGAACTTTTTGCCATGTATTTGATTTGATTTGTTGATATTTGAAGTGTCGAAAGCATTTTCTATTCAAAATTGAAAGGTGTCTTTTAGCCTTCATTTCTATTTTGTAAAAGAAATTGTCAAATGTCGCTTTGAGTAAAAATATTTCAGATCTTTACTACATTTAGTTTTTTTTTGGCATTTTCACATTAAAGAGAACGAAAACAAATGCATGCATTTGCATTTAGACTGTGTGCGAAAAATGATTTAGGAAAAGTGCATTTAGTGTGTGCTCTTTGCTCTTTGTTTGAAAGAATCGTAATCTTCTTTCCTTAGTAGCTAGGATTTTCATTGCTCAAAATAAACAACGATTGTTTATCATTGTAGACTGCATATTTAGGAATTTTAAAATCTACATCATGCGGTGAACCATTCAAAGGAAAACTTTTAAACAAGTTCAACTCTAAAATAAATTTCAATGAACTTAACAACACTTTGGAACTTAACGCAACACATCTAGAGGTCTAGGCTAGAGACGTGTTCCAGCATTGTAAAATCTAGTAACTATAATTTTCATTGAAGGTTGGGTGATTCCTCCTCCTTGATACGACAAGTGCTAGCACGGACTTGTGCTCCCCGTTCTGTCGCGTATATATTGGGAGACCACAATAGGCTTATATCCTTTATCCATAAGAAGCTATGTCTGCCGCCCTATCAATCGCAATGCACTGAACACAGCATTCGGGAAGATTGACTGTCATACATAAGTCCTTCATAATTTCTCTTTAATTTATCACCAAGGTGTATTTTGCAGTTTTGCGATTGGTTTAGTAATCCCTCTGTCTAGATTTCCATAGTAGTCACTTTCGTTCCTTTTCAACTCTTTAAAAGAAAAGGTCCATCTGAGCACTTGTCACTTCAGGCTCATTAAAAATCGAAGGGGACCAGAGTCATCTTTAGCTTTTTCTCGACTCTTAAAAATTGAAAAAGAAAAGCTGTGTCAAAGCGTCATTAAAATTTATTAAATTCGGAATAACATCCCTATTTCCTTTGTTGATCTTAGGTTGAGATAATGGAGTCCACCAATCATGGAATCCCTTTTGAGGGGAATCCTAGTCCTTTTGCATCTTGGGGAAATATTGGTGCTCCTCATATGGCCACATTTTCCCTTCCGGGACTTACTATTGGCTTGCCAGTATGGCTATTCTCAACCTCTCTGGTTCAAAATAACGTGATTCCTCAATAATCGAATCAACATCTAGTTGATACTAAAGTTGACCCTTTGCCTTCCTCTTTGCTTGTTTCTCCCTCCCCTTCTTCCTCTTCGCTTGGTGAAAGTAGTGATGCTAATAACCAGGTGGCTAAGAAGAAGAAGAAAGGTAAGGAGAAGAAGAAGAAGCCAATTCAGCAAGGGGGCAACCAAACAACCATAGATTTGGATGTATCAGCTGGTAAAAATCCACACATTAAAGCTCCTAAACCCAGAATTCCATGCATAATCTGTAGAGGAGACCATTTTCATCGAGATTATCTGTGCATTCCTCAGATCTTGAGAGAATTGTCCCCCCGTTCACACCAACCGGTGTCATCAACCTCTGCTGATCATGTTGATAATACACCATCAACTAGTGATAATGAAGTTAATGGACCAGAAAGAAAGGTCAAAATTCCATGTACATTATGTGAAGGGGATCATACCCTTCCCCATTGTCTTTTCTTGGGTGAGGCCAAATGAGTCTTGCATAACCGTCCTTCTTCACCGCAATGACTTCCATATGGATACAAGAAGCTCTCCCCAAATCCTTTACTAGTTGAAAATCCGACTGACTTAACTGAACCATCGGTCGAAACACCTATCGTTGAAAGTGAATCTTCTAAGTCCATACCGAACCAAAGTCAACAATTCAAGATGGCAGTCGACCCAGTTTTACCTTCAGAAGATCATATCTTTCCCGAAGAGAATGAGAATGATACCGTTCAAATTCCTTTTATTACTTCAGAGTCCGATGAACTTGGGGGCAATCCGCCTGTTCCTTCACAACAAGAAGAGAACCCCCCAGTTCCTGCTACTCAAGGGGTTAATTCAAATGTTTATTCAGTACCCCCTCCAAGCAGTCTAGTCACTTCCTTTGATTGGAATTAACTAGCGAGATCTTGCCTTCCTTCTTATGTACCTTTCCGGATCATAATACAAGTTTACAAAATGATCGTGTCAGGAACTATCATAGATGAGGGTGCATCAGTGAGTATCCTTTCCTTAACTTCTTGGAAAGCACTTGGTTCTCCATCGCTTATACCTATTACACAAAATTTGTTAGGCTTTAACAAAGGAACCAGTCGACTGTTAGGGATCCTTCCTAAGTTACCGATAACTTCGGGATGGAAAACCGTTCACCTGAACTGATGGTAGTCCTAGGACAGTTAGATTATAATATACTCCTTGGACATGACTATGTTTATAACATGGAAGCTATTTTTTCAACACTCTTCCAAAAGATGTGTTTCCCGCTTGAAGGCAAAATTCTCACCATTGACTAGCTTTCATTTCCTGGTTCAAGCATACCTCCAAGTCAACCATCATCCCTAAATGGTCCTTTTATATCCACGGTGTCTCTTCAACCTTCATTTCGTCCGCCTAATTACCACGAGTAGTCTGGTTAATGAAACGAAGCTTAGTGGGCATGCACCCTTGTCTATTTGGTGGACGAACCTAGCTGTAGAGATAAGTTTCCCTGTAAGTTATGTGATTGGTCTGAGACACATTTCACCTTCATCTATTCTACGGAAGAAGTGTAAGAAGTGTTTTATCTGTTCCGTGGATGAAATCATCCTGCATAACCACAGTAAGTTTCCATATGGTTATTAGAGACTCTCCTTTTCATCATGTTGGGGGCATGCAAACCTTTTTATGCAAACTAAACATGACCAATTTCATTTCCTAGTTTTGTTAGCTTTTTAGCTTTTTAGTTTTTTAGCTGTTTAACTTCTGAGGTTAGGTGATTGGTCTGATCACCATTCACCTTCGTCCACTTGATAGTCAGACAAAGCAAAGAAAGTGTTTTGTCTAACCGCTGATGAAACCATCCTACCTAACCTTAGTAGTTCCTTAGATTTTTAGTTTTTTTAGCGTTTTAGTTTTGATGTTTCTAGTTTGCGTAAAAAGAAAAACCCACATTGAGCATACGTTTCCCCAGAGTTCAAGCTCGTTAAAAAATGAACCTACCTTCAGAGCACATGTTCCCCTAGAGTTCAAGCTCGTTAAAAAATGAACCCGCCTCTAACATTGAGCATATGTTTCCCCAGAGTGCAAGCTCGTTAAAAAATGAACCTACCTTCAGAGCATATGTTCCCCTAGAGTTCAATCTCGTTAAAAAATGAACCTACCTAAAGAGCATATGTTCCTCCAGAGTTCAATCTCATTAAAAAATGAACCTACCTTCGGTAAATAACATTTGTGATTGCCATTACGTCAGCCTTCTGAGCCTTGGTTGTGTTCCTACCATCACCTCCATTCTTTCGGCCGATCATACGCTTCCACTTGATTGTTTACCTTTTTGAGGAACAGTTGCGATGAGTGGTCCTATTAGCCACCCTCTTCACATCACCATGTTTGGAGAAGTTCCAAGCTTACTCGGAACCAGTTGCTATCCTAGACACCACTCGTTCCTCAAAGATGACTCCTCTTTATACTCTTTTCAGACTCGGTAAATATGAAAATATTATCAAGCTATTGGCCTTTCTAGCTCACTAAAGTAATTGAAAGTGCCATCCCTCACGTAGATTTCAATCTTTTCCAGACCTGAGGGATTATCTCACAAAAAAAGTTCGAGTGTTTGTCTTTTTCAGCTCACTAAAGTGATCGAAAATTCATCCCTTTTATATTATTTTAATCTTTTTCGGACCTAAGGGATTATGCTACGAAAAAGAACTACTGGAGTTGCCTTTTCATCCCTTTCCAAACTCTCTAAACATGAAAAGGACTGAGTTATATTTTTCGTTAAACTCATTAAAACAATAGCAACAAACTTGTCCACCCAAATAAGAACAAGTTTCATTGTCGCTAGACTCGCTAAAACGTAGCGACAGGTTTTCTCGAAGGGCAAATTATATAACAAGCATATGTTATCCTCCTCAAGCTTGACAAAAATAAGGAGGTACTGGTCAGCAATGACTGGGGAAAAGGGGAAGAAAACTTGAATAATTTTATGGTAGCAGGTCGCTCTTGAACATGACACTTTCACTCCATCACCATGATTGAGTAGGGTTGAGTTATTCCGTTCACTGGTCATTTCACCATTGGTCTTTCACACCATCCATTTTTGGGGTTAACACTACCATTCCATCTCAGTGTCGCCGATATGTTCAAGAGAACTTATTCAGTCGAGAATTCACCATCTAGTTAATGTCTCATCCACTGCAATACCTTCAACCTCCATTTTTGATGACCGCCATTCTTGAACCTTCTGTTGTCGATCATTTTCACCTCCAGAAAATCATTTGCTTCGTTTTGTGTCATAGATGTGGGATACATTAAGGCCCTCATACAACGGGTCACTTCTTGTCGACATCAGCTCATTATCCAAGAAGTTGACTTAGAAACAACCCTTTCAATACTTTGAAGCTTGCATGCCTCAATGGCAAGTTTCTCACTTCCGGCGACAAGTTGACATCAATGGCCTTCGACCGAAAGATTTTGTGTGGTGTTCGACATTGGATCATATATTCACACCACGTGAATTGTACACCTTGAGGCTCATTATCATTATCGGTGATTCCTCTCGCGTCTATCAACAACTCATATTATTGGCTGGTAATCAGGCAATGTCTTTCCATGTTCGACTTCAGAACATCTTTTCACATGGATCAACTTGTACATCGGGCGAAGATTGAATGAGTTTGAAGACCCCGTATCTAGTTTCATCCATCTGGGCTACGATATATTCAAGGATATAAAGACATCAAATGTACACAGAAGCTACACATATGGTCATCCAAGCTAGGGAGGATGACTCTACATATGAAGAATCACCAGTCTACAACTGCAGAAGATTATTTGTTCTATGTACATGAAATGAATTTATAAAGATGAACATGGGAATGCCCACCTCAGCTAGATCATGAAAAATTATATTATGATTATGTATTGTATTGTATCTTATACAGATCACCTTCCAGTTTCAAAACTTCGGATCCTCATGTTAAAGCATTTCACTCGACATCAAGATTTACGACTTCATGCTTTAGGGGTCAACTGTTATAGACATATTTGGGAACTTCAACCCCAATATTATATGTCAATAAAATAGGGCTCTTTAACCCCTAAAAGTGTTGTTTCATACCCTAAAATATCATGGTCAACTGATTACATCATTCCCCAAAAGTTCCACCTGAAAAACCATCCAGAACTAGCCAAAACAGGACCATACTGACTGCTGCACTATTAGGGTGCAATGCATACTACTTCTACACTAGATAGGTGTGATGCATACTGATGATGCCTTCTGTAGGGTGCGATGAGTGAGGATGGACAAATGTCCGAGACAGTTTCCTAAGTGGATGCTCATGGAATCTTCTAGAAACTTCTCCTATGACACTTGCCTCTCTGAATTCGCCCAGGGATGAGTAAGAGATCCAAGAAATCTCCAAGTGGAATGACACTAATCAAAAACCCAGAGATGACTCACACCCTTGCATACATCTATAAATGGATCCCTCATCTGAGAGATCTAGAGGCTGGAATTTTGTAATTTGTAAGGAAGTGCTGATAGTTTGTGTCTGAGAAAGAGTATTGTATTTTTGGGTGATCTTGTTTCTCATGAGGTGAAGAGGGCTTTGATGCTGGGAGGATGATGCTGGATCAGATAGTTGGGTTGTAATTCTCCCTTCTATTTTAATAAAGTTCTTTGAGTTTTCTGCCATACAATTGTGTGAATGTTGTTATTTGTGGATGCCATTGTATGTTCATTGTTTTTTTGATTCTACAATGCTTATGATATAATAGATCAACATGCTTTGATGGTGTTTCGTTACTTTGTTTCTACAGGTATTCTCTAAGAGGGATAAGTAGGGGAAGTAGTGCAAGCTCTGTCAAGGGGGAGAGAGATCAATCAAGGAGTTAAGCGGAAGATCCAGGTTGGTTCCTTTGCCTCTCTCTTATCTATCATACATAGAAGAAATCCAAAATTGCTTTAAACTGTTTGTTTCTAGGATAGCTGCCAATCCTAGAGGGCTAGTCGATCGAAAAGACACTAGTTTTCCCAGAAACAGGTATGACCCTAAAGATGTCAATTTTGTAGAGGATATTATAAAAAATAAGAATCTAGACATTGCAACCTTGAGAAAGAATCTCAAGCTGCCAACCACAGAGGACCCATTGACCAAGGACATTGAATAAAATGAAGTAGAGAAGGTAGATATGATGAAGCTGATTATATAGCATAACATACAAATTAGATAGATGGAGGCCGAAATAGAGAAGATGATAAAGGAGAAAGAACAGAGTTAGAAGATGGATATTATCCCCCTGGATGCCATAACCATTTCTCACCTTCCAGCCACGTGAACAACCATTGCAGCTACTTCTACTCATACTGCATGTGATGAACATGTGACCAAGACACTGGAAAACATGTCCATCCAGTCAAAAGAAATCAAGACTTTGCAAGATCATCTCAAAGCTTTAGAAGTACAAAAGGACAAAGTTGAAGCTTCTCGGGTTACTGAAATGCAGAAATCACAGATATTGTTGGAGTAGTTGCAGAAGGTGGAAAGGGACACTTCAATTGGTCAAACCATGGCCCAAGCCAAGGAAATCATTTGGATGAATATTTAGATTTTATGAATGAGATTTGGCCATCTATCCAAATCATCTTTGAGCAGAAGGAGCTGATAGAAAAATCTACAGAAACCATTGTTCAGGGAAGGGAGAAGCTTGGAGACATGCCCACAGAAGCCTCCAACATTATCAGATTCCTAAACTCTAAGTCCAAATATGAACTTGAATAATTAGGAATCAGTGACAGAACTACCACTATTTTAGAGATCAGCAAAGTCTTCACTAAGAGGAACCTTATTGATCAGTTGGAAGAAAGATGTGAAACATTGGAGCTACAAGTAAATAGGTTTTCTAACAGAATTGAGGTATTGATCTAGAAAGGCCTGCACAACATTTATGTAATAAATGATAAATTGATCACTCAGGAAGACTCTGTCCTTAATATGAAATAAATGGCCAGAAGCAACATCAAGTTTAGTGGGATTAAGGGCAGTATGACAGCAAGGGAATTTTTGGAAACCATGTCAAATGATTTCTACATACAGAATGAGGTAAAACACATTTTTACTATGAAGCCAACTTTTTCCAAATACACAGAGGTAGATGAGATTTATAGGAGGGTAATAAAATTGACCATACCAGATGAAAAGAGATGGGAACAGCTGTGTGATTTACTAGATTGAAGAGTAATTTAGTTGTAGTAAGACAACGGCCAGCACATCATCCGACATGACAATCAGTACACCAACGTAGCATAGTTTCAAGTTGACTCAACAGCTGAATCCACCAAAAGAGGGCCACCTTGCCTTCCAGATGTCTATGTGGCCTATTTTTCTGCCAGGAATGAATTGTATTATTTGCAATTAGGCTAATAATACATTGTCGGTTTGACAATGATTTTGTAATTATTAGTATAAATATTTCATTGTTTGAAGTATTAAGGGTTGATTTTTTAATGTAATTTCCTCTGCATATTATAATTTTTCAAACTGTTGGAGCATCAATAATACAAGGACCTTTCACAGGATTCATGTGGTGTATCAAATGGTGATGTGTTCCTTTTGTTTATTTTTTTAAACATTGTTTTTTTCTCTGTTATTCTAAATATTTGAATTATTTAACAGAAATTGTGATGAATAGGATTTGTTATTTAGAGCACCCTATTCTGGCTGTTAATAATTTTCTTGTTTTCCGCTGAAGTCAAATTAAGGAATTCTTAGTTTCTCCTTAATTTCTACTGAACCTTACACTTTTGCTATTTCATAATCCATTTAATTTCTAAAAAGATCCAAATAGTGCAACCTAGCTTGCCCTGTGAAACTCCTCTAAAATTTGATGCCAAATCCAGTTAAATATTCAAACTCCATAGCCTAATGGAATTATAGCCGTTAAATCAACCAAATGATTTAATCAAAATAATTAGTACAGTCATAACTAGCCTAAAATTCACATAAAACAAAGCTAAATTTTACAGAGAGGTCCCTCTCTGAAGCTGGTAGGGCTAGATCCCAGCTTCCAAATTGGTTTTGATGTTGTCCTATGTGTTTACTCCCTCAACCTCAAAAATAGAGATTGACAACAGAACTCTTGCATGACTTTATCTGCTTCATTTTCCAATAAACAGTTTAGTAAAACACCACCAGCATCTTTCCAGTACAGATTTTCATTCAAAATACAAAACTTAAGAGCTTTAAGTTTAATAAATCTAGCCTTTTTTTTAGTTAAACTAGAAGGAGCTTGTAAATTGTGTAGCACATAAATAATGTCTACATACCAGGGAGAGGTAGCAAAAGCTCCTGCTACCATTGGAGTCGACAACTCATTTAGTTCATTAAATATTGCCATAAAATTTATATTTAAATCATGCAAGTCAGATTCTTCCATTAATTTTTCTAACCCTTGACCTTTGATGAGTTTAGTGGGTCGGATTTCAATATCATATTCTACTATAATAGAAATCCACTTACCCCTTTTTCCATCTGGATCATTTTGAGCCAGTATATCTTTAACTACTGCACTTGGAACAAAAGCAATGATGTCTAAATGGAGAATATACACTCTAAAGTCTTTTATGGCCTTTACCAAGGAAAAGGCTTGTTTTTCCATAATGTCATACTCCAAGGTTGCATCTCTCAAATCTTTGTTGAAGAAATCAGTGGGTTGTCCATGGCCCTCATCATTCTTTTGTAAGAGAACTGCAGCAATGGTGTGTAAGAAAATGAAAAAATTAGAAAATATTTTGTAAAATCTGGACTAATTAACACAGGTGCCTAAGTTAAAGCTTGCTTTACACTGTTAAATGATTTTCTAGCTTCCATGTTCCATTTCACCTCAGTATCCTTTTTTAGCATATTGGTAATGAATCTCGAAAATTTATCTGTCCAATAAAATATTGAACTTCTTTTATATTCCTTGGGGGGATTAATTTTGAGTATAACTTCTATTCTACTGGGATCTATCTTCATTCCTTCTTTCAGAATTATGTGTCCCAACAACTTTCCTTCTTGCAAACCGAACAATGTTTTCTCGGGGTTGAGGGAAATGCCAAATTTTCGACATTTTTCAAAAACTCTTCTCATGTGATTTAAGTGTTCATCACCTGTTTTCGAAAAAATGGTGATGTCATCCAGATATATAACCATGAAATGACCCATTTCATCAGCAAAAGTGAAATCCATGGCTCTTTGAAATGTTTCTCCAACATTAATTAGACCAAAAGGCTTTTTCACATACATGAAAGTTCCCCAAGGTGTAGTAAACATTGTTTTCTCTTGATCATCTGGGTCTACTAAGACCTTGTTATAACCAAAAAATACATCCAACAAGGAAATCCTACTAGATCCAACTACATTTTGTATTTTAGAGAGGTAATTATCTGTTAGAGAGGCTTTATTTAAATTCCAAGAATCAATACTGAGTCTGATTTCACCAGTTTTTTTTCGAGTGGGAACCAAATTGGACACTCATTTGGAATATCTCAGAGGTAGTATGATTTTTTCATCATACATTCTCTTTACCTCTTTTTCAACCAGAGGCATAAGCATTGGATTAATCCTCCTTAATTCTTTTTTAAAGGGTTTATGATCTTCTTTCAATGGAATTTTGTGTTGTATGATACTGGTGTCATAGGATTTTAGGTCCTCATAAATCCAGGAAAAAACATCAATGTATTCTTTAAACAATTTAACGTATTGCACCATTTCAACTGGAGGTAATTATTTACATAGTTTGATCATTTTGGGTTGAAGTTCAGTCCTAATGTTATGTTCCTCAACACCAGCTCCAGTGGGTTCAATTTTGGGCTTCTTCACTACATCATTGAAATCAAATAAATATTCTAAAGGAACAAGCCCTCTAGGAAGGTTGTTGTCTTTTAGTTATAAAATGTTTGTTTCTTATTTTTCTTCATTTATTTCATGCAATTCTAATTTATTTACACTAGTATGCATAGTATCTTCTGTATCAAATTCTACATCTATATTAGTATCTTCAAATTCGTCTTTAGACTGCAAAAAGTTTTCAATATGAGCATCATCTCCAAAAACTTGCCAGTATCTAATGTTATCAAGTACAATAGGTCTATTCTTCACTTCAACTATATATGGATGAGTAGGACGAAATGGTAATTTACAATTACTTGTCAAAATAGCAAGACCATCAGGCAGTATATTTTGATCTCTTGAAACTGCAAAAAAACTATATTCAGTGAAAGAATCTAGAAAGTCTAACAAAACGTTTCTATAGGCTCTCATCCTAGGATGTTTGGTAGAGGATTATCCTTTGATTTCTTTTATCACTAACTCAGAATCTCCATGAATGGAAATTCGTTTAGCACCAAGTTCCTTCAAGAGTTGTAAACCTAAGACCAAGGCTTTATACTCTGCAACATTATTGGAACACTAAAAATTTAATTTGTAGGAGTGACCTTTTGCATGATGAGTGTATGAATTCAACACCCATAGACTAGCACCAGCTCCATCTTTACTCACTGATCCATCAAAACCCAAATTCCACAAAACTTCATCTGAATTATCCTCATCAGCGATTAATGTTTGACCATCAACATTGAGAGAAAAATCAATACTATGGTTTTTAATTTGTTCTTATGTGCTTACATCATTGTAGAGAATAAATGAGTCCAAATTAGAATGAACAAAATATATAGGATACTTGTTATGCCTATCCTAAGTGGTGACCATGAATTTCATGAGTTTCTCTCTATTGAGTCTTCTATTCTGACCATGAATTTCATGAGCTTCTCTCTATTCAGTCTTCTATAAGACATATCCATCTGTAAATTTCCTTGGAGTTTGGCTCCCCATGAATGGGAGAGAAAATTTCCATATTTGGGTGGGATATCGGCAACAAATATATCCATAACTACACTTTTGGCATGGATTTGGACTAAATTTACACATAAATAGTTTATAAGTCCCAGGCACTTAACTTGACTAGAATCAAATGAATACAGGTCTTTATAGCTTCTAGTAATATCTAATCCCAACTTCTCCATAATTACTTTTGGCATAAGATTGTGGAAAGCCCTTAAATCAAGCATAACATTGGGTAATATTTTGTCATGAATAGTTAGACTAACATAAAAGGGAGGAAAATCTCCCTCTTGAAGATTTCCATCAACTTTTGGGCCAAATAGTAATTCAAGTTGATCATTTGATACATTAACTATATCAATGGTTTCTCCTATGCTCAATGCTTTTATTACTCTAGATCTATAAGGAGTTTTATTCATTAATTATGTCAAAGTAATATGGATTTTGAGTTTTGCCATTTCATTTTCTATATTAAATGATGTACGTGTTTTGTTTGAATTGACAGCTTCTAGTTTATCAGCCACATCTCTTTGGGGTATAATCTTGGTTGGCTGGTAGAGGGATCATTTGTTTGAATTGTTTTGGATGCAATGTTTGTTTTTTTTGGATTATAACATCAAGATTCTTTCTAGTAATAATCTCAACATTCTTTTTGGCAGGTGTTTCAGCTAGTTTCTTTGGAGGAGTATCAAGTATTTTTCTACTCCTGAGGTTGTATTGTTTATGAACTTCCATAATGGAATTCTCAAAGAATTTTTTGTAATCCTCCGTTTCTTCAGGTTCTATCTCATTTTGGGATAACAGAAAAAGGTCTCAATCTTCCTCAATAAGAAAAATATAGTCATTATCATTTACTCCTAATAGATTTATTTGAGTATTCCTTGTATCATCAGCTACTTCAGCCTCCTCATATGTATAATTTTCTTGGAAATGAGGTATTACCTGCTGATCTAGACCCTTTTGGTCTCTTTGTTTATTCAAGGGTTGATTTCTTCGATAGCTTGGATTTCCCTATGAGGATTCCTATCAGCTATATTGATTCTTTCCATCATTTTCTCTTTTGTTCTCAATAGACTGTCTAATTTATAATCAGCAAAAATAGAACATGAAGGTTCCTCTTTTATCGTTACTCCTTTTTCAGCCTTTAACTTAGATTTATTGGCTAACAAATTATCCTCTACTTGAAGTGTGTTTTCTTGCATATCCTCTAAGGCCGAGGGATCTCCTTCTCTCAATTGATAGGCCATATCAACATCGAATCCTTCTAGGAAATGTATCAAGGCCAAGCCCGAGAGTGGTTTAATGGAAATGGGAATTGCATTGTAAACCCTATTGAATCTGTCACAGTACTCTTCTACAGTTACGTTTGGACCTCTCTTAATGTTTTTATAATCATAAAGGATCTACAGAGGAATCTTTTTAATTTCCCATCAAGTTAGGAAATATTGGTGAAAAACAGGAAGGTCAATTATACTACATGCTGCTAGTTCTTTGAACCACTTTCTGACTTGTCCACCTAAGATTTGGGCAAAAAGCCTCAATTTACATCATTCTCATATACTTCGTGAAGATTAAAAAAGTCATTCATCCTATCAATGTGTTTTTGTGCAGTAATAAGAATAGTACCATCAAACTGGGGTATCTTAATCTGATAGTCATGGGGCATATTATGCAACTGTGCAGGTAAAACTAGAGGTGCATACTGAATAGCCATGATATTTGGTCTTAAGGGAGGAGTAGATATAGGATTTGTGGGAATTAATTGAGTGAATACTTGAGATACTATTGGATGAGTAGTTGAAATTACAGAAGAGGAAGGCCCAAATGATGTTGGATGAACCGATTGGGAGGATGCAGCAGATGTAGCAATGTTAAGAGTAGAGAGATCAACATATTGTTATATGTAAGCTTGATGTACAACCTGATCAAGGGTTGAAACAAGATCTTGCAGTTTTTCAAACTCCTGAAGGGCTTGCTGATCTGAATCAAGTTCAACATATGGTCTTATTGGTTTATATGGTTGAAGAATGGCTTCATCAACCACTATCTAATCAACAAAATATTCAGACTTAGTCCTGAAAAGATTGTGCTCGAAAGGTAGGTCAAACTGAATATCATGAATAGTATCGAGGTTCTCAGGAAGAGAATTGGCCCTTGAAAGGGGGCTATTGCTTCCCTGGATTTCAACTAAACTTCTCCTTCTAAGTATTCTTTCAAGATTTTCTATAATTTCAAGTGGGTCTGGATAAGGATTGGTTTGAGTATAAACTCTTCTTGGAGGCATATTTTTTTTTAAATAAAGCAAAACAACCTCTAATCCTTTATTTCCAATGTCTTAATCATTAAATTTTTTGAAATAAGGATATAGAAACTAGGGAAATAATCTTATGATGATGGAATAAAGGATCATTTGTACTCCCCAGTATGGTCACCAAAATGTTAGCACCCAGTAATTTTCTGAGGTTGCAGAAGCAAATCACCAAGGTAACCACAAACCAACTTTGGAAGTTGGGATCTAGTCCTTCCAGATTTAGAGAGGGCTCTATCTGAAAGATTTAACTTTGTTTGATTGAATATTAGGCTAGTTATTAATTTTGGGGGTTTGATTTGTATTTGAGTGGTTGGTTGATAACTTAGATTTCTATTGGGCTATGGAGTCTGTTACATAAAATACAGATTAACTAGAGTATCTACAGATAGATCTCACAAGGCAAGGTAGCCAAACCGACTGGATTCTTTAAAGTATGTGAAATGGAGAAGAAGAACAGAATAAGGTTCACATTAAAATATAGAGCATTGTTACCTGAATTCTATATTTAAAGATCAGAAGAAAACATAGAAATTAGTCGTAGCTAGGTGTAGAGTGTAGGTTTAAAAAAATTATTCCCTTTATTTATCTATTGAATAATTCATATTTAGAAAACAATCATGTGCTATCAACAGAGAGATATAAACTCATAAAACAGATAGATGTACTTCACCAACAACTTGACACATGAATCCTGTGAAAGAGCTTCTGTATTACTTTGGGAAAATCTGTTGATGCTTTAGAAGAAGATATACAATAGTGTTTCTTTGTACATAAACCAACCTGTACTATTTCATCAATTGAAGTATTTATAACTAATTTACAAAAAATATCTTGTCAAGATGACGAGCATGTATCTACAAAATAATAGGACTGAATTAAGCTAACTTATTACCGCTGAAAAATTGGATGTGTAGTATGCTAAGCTCTGCCACTAAAATTACCTTTTACTCTAGTAATTCACAGATTTTATCCTAGAATTGTTCACTTGGGATATTCATCTTCATTAACTTCCTATACACTTCGTCACCTTTAGTGTACCTAGAAAATGTCGGCCGTGTCATGTATAAGTTTGGAATTGTGTACTGGATGTCAAGATCATATGGTATTACTTCTAGGAATGCCTATCCCTTCATCTTGAGACTTTTGGCTATAACTTTCAAGCTATCTTTCGCCTTGTTCATAATCTATGCACTGTAATCTGGCTAGGTGTTGAGCTTGTCATTAATCACTAACAGGTTCAGAAGTCCTTTCTTGTAGAGAGGCTCCAGCTTGGCAAAGAATCTTTGTATACCTGTGTTCATGTGTTGACCCTTCTCTTCAAGTTGTCTCATTAGGTTCCTTTTATTCAACACTTTCCTGTCTTCTAAAATTGTTTCACTCCTGTCCTCAATTTCTAATTCTTCCAATTCTTGATTGTTCTTGAAATTTAGAAATTTAATAAGCTCAATGGCTTCATTTGGTTTATCTCCTAGCTGCTTTCTAACTTTCTCAATGGCTTCATTCGACCTTTCAAAAATCTCTTTCTGATCAAAAATGATTTGGATTGAAGGCCAAATTTCTCCCATGTCTTCATTAAGCATTTTCCAAATATTTTCCTTCACCTGCGCCAATGTATTGCCCATGGCACGATATTTTTCCATTTTCTATAATCTTTGGGACAATGTCTCGGCCTTCTACATTTTTGTCAAGTAAGCATTTTCAAACCTTAGACTCTGCTCCTGTAAAATCTTTATCTCCAAATTCAGTTTCTTACCTCTTCTTCCTATATTTACATATTTTCCATAGATTGAGCTAATTTTACTGAGTCATCCACAACTTATGAGGGAGTCACTATTGAGGATGATCTTCCTACTATAGTAGTTACTGTAGGTACACCTATTTGTAGCAGAGATGCAATAGGAACTCCATCAAGAGGAACAACTAGAAGTTGTGAATTCTACTCCTTTTCCTTTATTAACTTATCCATTTCGGCTTCCATTGCTTTAATCTAGGCACATTGTTCTACTAGAAGCTTGAGCATCTCTTCCTTTTGTAGTTTTGTCTCTCCAAGTTCCTTGGCCTAGGGATCTTCTGTTGCTACCAGCTTCAATTGCTTCTTTAAAGCTGCAATATTGCATTCTTCTTTCTGATTATCTCCTCTATAGATTTTGAATTGTCTGGATCAAGGCCTGCTTTGACCACCTTTTCCTCCAAGTATTTGATTCTGGTATCTTTGGCAAGTGAGGAGATTTTTTCCAATTTGAGATGAGACTGCACATTATTTAGAGTGAGTTGTAGTTTTGAGGCAGTGATAGCAGTCTGAGTGAAAGTCGAATACTCCATCTCCCCTGCCTGTCTGTGCATATCTATTTGATCCAAAGGATGAATATCCTTTGCCTCAAATTCAAAAGTGGTCTATTTGATCTATTGTTGATTTTGGTTGAGAGACTTGGGCCTGCAAAAATTCCATATGCATTCTTCCCTTCTCTGTATCATATGCTAAAATGAGTCTGTGCTGAATGGAAGAAGATTTCTTTATGAACTGAGCTAATATGTTATCTCTGAAAAATGTCCAATTGTATTTGTTTTGTAGATGTTTCAGGTGTTTGAGGGATAGTAGCTGGAATATCTTTTGTAACTGAGGAAGATGATGGAGATTTTGTAGTACCATTGTCTAGCTTGAAAGTATTCATACCCGAGAGCACAATAGTGCCTTGTGTGTCCTCCAGTGATGGAAATTCTATTTTAGAACTGGATCTGATTTAATCTTCTTAGTATATATTTTAAATTCCTTAGTAGAGACTTCAGTGACTAGAGAATCATCCTCTCTTGCTCTCTTATATGTTTTCTCTTTGGGTATTGGAGTCTCTAAGGCTATCCTGGAAATGACCTGCTCCTCAACCTCCTGCAAAGTATTTTCCACCCAAGTGTGTTGATTCATATACTTTTCTATTTTAGGCCTCTGAGTGTGCACATATGGTGTAGTTTTCTGTTCTACTCTCAACTTGGAAATTACCCCAAAGGGGTCATAAGACCAAGTGAAACTGAGAGGAATGTTCATTTGTTTCAGCAGGAGGTCTATTTCCTCTCCTCCTTATGTACTGTTGCAGATGAAGGGTCTAACTTATGTCTTGATCCTGAACTGGGATTTCTTCTTGGCTGCCACAAAATGAATATTGTCAAAATGAATTATCTGCCTGATATATTCCAAGGCAAATATCCTCAACGGAAAATATTTTGGCATTTTCTATGGTGGCATCTCTGAACCATACACTCAAATCTCTATGAATGATTGGTAAAGGCACCAATCTCTATGAGTTCACTGAGCTGCAGAACCTTATGAATTTCTTCGATGATCCTTGGAACCTGCTAGCCACTTAACACACAAGTGGATAGATATACAAATAGGTCTATGAACTCTGAAATGTTATATTCTAGTGATTCTTTTCTGACTAAGGAATTCTAGAAAACAATTGACTGTGGCTCTCCTTGTTGATCCAGTTTCTACACTGAGAATGGAAACTTATCTGTTTGGAAAAATATAAACATATACATAAGAATGGATGAATATTTGAAAATTCCTTCAGTTAAAAACTAAAGGAATTGTTCATGGATTACATTTGATAAGAAGTGACCATAGTCAAAAGTGACTGACGGTCCTTCTTCTGAAGAAAGGGTGGATAGAAAGCATAGAATAGGCTCGCCTACCCACTCATCTGAGTAATAACCAAGAATGGAAGAAAAAACAGAAATAATATATCTTGTCCTTTAAGGGAACATAGAAGAGGGATATGGGGGATTATTATTAGGGAGTAGAGAGTCTTGAGGGAGGAATATTTCAAAGATGGCAGCTCTTTGGGGGAAAGTTAACTTCTCATAAATTTCTTTGAGAGATTTAATGGAGAAAGGGGACAGGGAACCACAGTGGGGAACCTACATCGTTTGATTAATGATGTCAGCTGTGATGGTGAGGAGAATTTCACCATTCGAGGAGATAATTTCCCTCTTTCTTTCAAGGTAAGAGGCTTGGCATCTTACAAAAAATTTAGGAAAATGATAAGATTGGGGAATAGAAAACGGAAAGAGTGTGGATTGCCAAAGGTGTATCTCATCAGATTGGTCAAGGAAATTATCTCGAAACCAATAGCACAATTCGAACAAGTCAAATTCACACTATGTTTCAGTGATTTTGTAATATCGGTCTACAAGTGAGGTATGGTCTAAATCGATAGGGGGATTGAGCATTGGATTTGATCACAGGGGTAGTTTTAGGTGCCATGGTGGTTGCAGAATAGAGAATCAAAGACTGCAATAGCAGGAAATAGCTGAGTGTCTAGTAATTGGCAGGACTTCAGACTGGAAAATCTCTGTCAATTGATGAATGATAAGCAAGGGAAATGCTGCGGAAAAATTATAGCACAAAGGGGTGGGAGCACTATTGAATGAGAAATGAAAGGAAACTGTAATCAGAGTGGTAAATTTCATATTTATCTCTAGCAAAATTGCCTTAACCGTTGGATTAATGGTCTGTTTGGAGTATTAACTCTTGTAATGCCGTGCGAAAATGGATAAGAGATTAATGGAGTTTGAAATGGCCTTAGACATGGCAGCTGGGGGTTAGGGGATGAGTGGAGCGGCATAGTTGGTGGGAGCGATGGGACGTAGGGTGAGGTGGCACGACAGGAGTGGTAACTGTGACAGGACATGGAGGTAACCATTGGTGGGAAGGCGAGTTAGGCGGGAAGGTAATACCACTTTCAGAGGTGGGGTGCAGTGGTATCCGGTTTATGGAGGGGGGGTCTAAAATCATCTGGTGGTGACACATAGGTAGGCGGTAAAGAGCTTTTCGGATCCCCCCCTTTCGTTAAACGTTGTCACTTCGGGGGGGTGTCTAAAACCTACTGTGGGCCATTGGATCTCTATGGGGAATGATCGAGGATGGGTGAGTAAGGGGAGGTTTAACCCCAAAGGACCCTGCCATATCTTTTCAGATGCATGAAACATAACCCAAAGTCAAAAACTTTGGCTAAGGAAATACTTCAGCCTTATTTCATAAAATCTTCATTTGCCTATTCTAATGTTATCTAAAAGCAAATGTGGGTGAATTTAAGTATGAAAACCCCTTCAAATTTTATTCTAAGAGATAAAGATTATTTATTTCGAACTCTAGACTAATCTAATCAACTAAATTAATCCAGATTAAACAGTTGGATTAACATTATTCACCTATTTCTACCTATCTAATCTTAACCAAGATTAAATTGTTTGGTTAAGTTATTCACTCTAACTTGATTGACATAAATTGAAAATAGCTTGAGCATGATTAAACTGTATGTCTCAAGCAGAAAGGGATTGTGGAATTTTAAACAAGTTGCACACAATTTCACAAATTTATTCTTTTACAAAGCCAGAAGGCTAGTAGTGGCACTTAAGCTAGCATCACTTTCAGGTTTATTCATTTTTTTGTGGGGTTCATTTATCATTTCTTTTCTTTTTCTTTTCTTCTATTTTTGTATTTATACCCTCTTTTCATTTTTCTATCTTTTTTTTGGAAATCATTTGCAGAAAGATATATTATTTACAATCTGAAATACTAAAAGAAAATACTCAATGATCATTGATCCTATAAATTATAGGACTCTAACAGGTCCGACACTCACTTTTGTTGTGAGTGGGGCTCTTGTGAAACTCACACCACTTTCCTGTGTCCTTCTTTGACTTCATGGTGGTGTTCCTTTCTTGCAGCTTCGACAGGTTGTCTTAGGTCACCCTGCCTTGTCTTTGTCCTTTATTCTTTAGATTCGCAAATCCAAAGTCTCGGTTCTTTTGTTTGAACTTTTTCTTGATATTGACAATGTATCGGTACGCCATGCCAAGTGAGAAGATGTCCAGGAACTCCATCTCATCCTGGATATTCCTGTGTACGAAGCCACAGTATTTGAGAACCAAATGTTGCTTAGAATCCTTGATAACCAACTTTGTGCGAAGAGTATAAAAAATATTGGTAAACTCCAGCACATCTTGGTCCCTTCCCTGCCGCAGCATGGTCCACTTTGTGTATTTATCCTCATAGCTTCTGATAGGGTAGTACTGCTCCTTGATGGCATCCCGAAATGAATTCCAAGTGGGTGCAGAAAAAAACAGTGAGGTCGTATTGTCATCCTTCTCCTTGCAATAGGTTTCCTACCAGTCCTTGACGTGGGGGGTGACTTTGAGAAGTGAAAAAGTGATTTTTTCCAGTCTAGAAGAATCATGAATAGAAAAATATCCTTCTAGAAGATTTAAAAATTTATCTATGACATCCGCATCTGTCTGGCCCTCAAATATGGGAATGTAAAAGTTAACTTATACCTTAAAAGGTGTGGTGCTTTTAGAGTAGTTTTTGGATGTAGATGCATCACCCCTCGATAGTCGCAGAAGGATTTGAGCAAAGTTGTCTGCCATCACATTCCTTTGTCACTCGAGGGCTTCTTCGAGAAATATTTTGATAGGATATCCTACCGCCTCTTCTTTCTTCTCATCCACCATGGGAGGCCATCGTGATTTGCGAGGCTGGTCTAGCAAATGTTCGACCAGTTCAAGCCCTAACTCCTTATATCCCGACCTCGTTGGGGACATGCAAAAGAAAAACAGAGAAAGAGCATATCGCTCTGATACCAATGATCTAGATTTAAACAGGAACACAATAAATTATAGATATACCCATAAATATAAAGATGCAGTAGAAATAACACTTCATTTCATTAATATCAATTAGTGAAATATGCTTACAAACAGAATGGAAATAAGACTAGTTCGGGCGATGGTAGCTTACCTCTGATAAGACATGTGGTGGCTACATGCCTCTGAATTG
Organism: Pinus tabuliformis; assembly: GCA_031772625.1. Lineage (NCBI taxonomy): Eukaryota > Viridiplantae > Streptophyta > Pinopsida > Pinales > Pinaceae > Pinus > Pinus tabuliformis. Next base: position 1,075,128,963 of record CM062816.1, read on the forward strand.
AGCTACAATGAGGCTCAAGGGCCTTTTTATTATTGAACAATAAGATAAAACCCTAAGCAACCAAAATCCTAACTTGAGGAGATGTAACACCAAGAGTTTATGGGCCCCATTGGGGTTAGTTGGGCAGCCAACTTCCCAGGGTCATAACTTGGTCATATTATCTCCGTTTGATGTGTATGATACCTTGTTGGAAAAATATCTCTGAGGACTACAACATTCAATGTGATTTTTATAGAAATTTTTGATCAATTTAACCAAAAACACGTCATTTAGGGCCTCAAAATAGCTGAGGAAGTTCAGGACCCGAAAAACTTCCAAAAATAGTAAATTGTGCTACAATTAAGGAAACTGAAAAATTGAAACAAACAATGGTGAGGGTCCAAGTGGAATAGGTAGGTGGCCACCAATATCTACCTGGATTAGTCATCCCCCCTTATGAAGTAACGAACCCCATTGCATTGATTTCCTCCACGAGATGAGGAATCTTCTGCTAAACTTGGTCCCTGGTGAGCCATTTGCCTTGGTCAAGGAGTTGGACTAGTTTGACAACTCGATATAGTTTTATCCTCTGTTGCCAACTGTTCTTGATCTATGTGTCCATGGTCTGATCAGTTCTGGCTTGTTTCATGCAGTTCGGGTTGAGCTCTATTTGTGTGAGTTGTTTTGCAATGTCATATGTTTCCAACAAGGGTGGACACTATGGTCGAAGATGATCTATATTAAACATTGTGTGCAAGCCAAGAAATGGGGGAATGTTGTGCTCCAAAGCATTGTTTCCCATAGCCTTGGTAATGGTATAAGGACCATATCAGAGTGTTTTTAGCTTCTGATGGGCTCTTGTAAGGCGTTCTTTCTGTAAATTCAACCAGACTTTGTCGTACACCTGAAACTTGTGTGACACCCTATGTTGACCATGTCGTTGCTTGTACTTGGAATTTTCCACAATTCAGTGACGATATATCGGCCTGTTGGGTATAGGTGCTCCGGGAGTGAGATCGAATGAATGATTGAACTCACAATGCAACAGTACCCCTGTGGGTAAGGAGACGATGTCCCTGTATTCTTTCATGACCATATCCACCTACTTCTATTGTTTGGAGGGACCCTTTCCAGGGGCCATGGATGTGGCTACGATCTTCCCCTTACTTTGAGAGTGAACCAGAAAGAAAATAAATTTCCTAGTCTAGGATATGATCTTACTGCATTTCTTAGCATAGATTAAAGAGGTGGCGGTAGGTGGGGCTACCTCTAGTATCCTGTATAATGTATTACCAAAAGAGATAATCACAAAACAAGGTGTATACCAATATACAACATGTTGCTTTCACAAGTATGGTTGTCCTAATAATACATTAATACATCACAAATTTCAAGAGGAGAAACATCACTATAGAGAATGCGACATTGTTGGCTATCTCAGAGATCTCATCCTTAGTGAAGCCACGCGATGTTGTATGGTTATGGGTGTGGTATGATCAGTGGACCTAGCCGCTTCACAACCTCTGCTGAAATGAGGTTCTTTTGGCTACCACTGTCTACAATGAATTGTAGTGGCGAACGCTTAACCCAGATTTGTGAGTGGAAAAGACTTTGCCCCTCCTATGGATCTTTGAGCTCATTCTTCTGGATCTTGGCGATGGAAACAGTGGCACTAGGCTCTGCATTAATAATCTGCTTCCCTTTTTCATTCCCCTTCTTGGGTTCTTACTCAAGGTCGGAACATGAATTTGATTCTGAGGCCTTCAACTTGGCCACTAGTCACTGCTTGGTCCGACACTCACTTGTGTTGTGATTGGGGTTCTTATGGAACTCACACCACTTTCCTATGTCCTTCTTTAACTTCATGGTGGTGTTCTTTTCTTGCAGCTTCGACAGCTTGTCTTGTGTCACCCCACCTTGTCTTTGTCCTTTATTCATCGGATTCATAGATCCAAAGTCTCGATTCTTTTGTTTAAACTTCTGCTCGATCTTAACAACGTATTGGTACTCCATGCCAAGCGAGGAGATGTCCAAGAACTCCATCTAGTCCTCCATGTACCTGTGTAGTCAGTCACGATATTTGAGTTCCAAATGCCGCTCAGAACCCTTGATACCCAACGTTGTGCGAAGGGTATGAAAAATATTGGTAAACTCTGACACGTCTTGGTCCCTTCCCTGCCGCAGCGTGGTCCACTTTATGTATTTATCCTCATAGCTTCCGATAGGGTAGTACTACTCCTTGATGGCATCCCGAAATGAATTCCAAGTGGTTGCGGGTAAAAACAGTTAGGTCGTATTGTCATCCTTCTACTTGCAATAGGTTTCCCACTAGTCATTGACATGGGGGGCGACTTTGACAAGTGAAAAAGTGATATTTTACTGGCTAGAAAAATCATGAAAAAAAAAATATCCTTCTAGCATATTTAACCATTTATCTATGGCATCTTCATCTAGCTGACCCTCAAATATGGGAATGTCAAAGTTAACTTGTACTTTAAAAGGTGTGGCACTTCCAAAGTAGCTGCTAAAAGTAGTTGCATCGCCCCTAGGTAGCCGCAAAAGGGTCTAGGCAAAATTGTCCATCATCGTGTTCCTTTGTCACATGAGGGCTTCTTCAAGCAAGATTTTGATAGTATATCCTACCCCCTCATCTTTATATTCATCCGCCATGGGAGGCCATCGAGATTTGTGAGGCTGGTCTTGCAAAGGTTCAACCAATTCAAGCCCTAACTCCTTATATCTCGACCTCATTGGGGACATGCAAAGAAAAACAAAGAAAGAACAAATTGCTTTGATATCACTCATCTGGATTTAGAATAGGAATGTAACAAATCAAAAATATACCCATAAATACAGAGATGCAGTAGAAATAACACTTCATTTCATTAATATGAAATGCTAAAATATGCTTACAAACAGAATGGAAATAAGACTAGCTTGGGTGATGGTAACTTATCTTTGAGAAGAGATCTGGTGGCTACATGCCTGAACTGAGTTACAATGAGGCTCACGGGTCGTTTTATTATTGAAAAATGAGATAAAGACCTAAACAACCAAAACCCTAACCCGAGGAGATGTAACAACAAGAGTTTATGGGTCGCGTTGGTATTAGTTGGGAAGCCAACTTACAAAGGTCGTAACTTGGTCATATTATCTTTGTTTGACACATATGATACCTCATTGGAAAGATATCTCCAAGGACTAGAGCGAATGAGGCATTTACTTCCGAAATTGTTGAGCCATTTTTCCAAAAAATGTTGTTTAGGGCCTCAAATCAGCTCCGGAAGTTCAGGACCCGAAAAACTGCTAAAAATAGTAAATTGTGCTACAATTAAGGAAACTAAAAAACTGAAAGAAACAATGTTGAGGATCTGAGTGGAATAGGAGGGTGGACACCAATATCCACCTGGAACATTCCTTACCCCTTAGGAAGCAATGGTCCCCATTGCATAGAGTCCCTCCATGAGATGAGGAAACTTCTGTTGAACTTGGTCCTTGGTGACGGAGTTGGCCTGCTTTGACAACTCGATATATTTGGATCCTCTGTTGCCGAGTGTTCTTGATCTATGTGTCCATGGTCTAATCAATTGTGGCATGTTCCATGCAGTCTGAGTTGAGCTTTTTTGGTCTGAGTTGTTATGCAATGTGAATGTGTCCAACAATGGTGGTTAGTGTGGCCGAAGGTGATTACATTAAACACTAAGTGCAAGCCAAGGAGAGGGGTAATGTTGTGCTCCAAAGCATTGTTTCCCATGGCCTTGGTAATGGTGTAAAGACCATATCGGAGTGTTCTGCGCTTCCGATAAGCTCTTGTAAGGCATTCTTTCTGTAAATGCAACTAGACTTTGTTGCCCACCTAAAACATGTGTGGCACCTGATGTTGATCATGTCCCTACTTATACTTGGCTTTTTCCACAATGGAGGGGTCATATATCAGCCTGTTGGGTACATGTGCTTCGGGAGTCAGATCAAACGAATTCTTGACCTGACAGTGCAATGGTACCCTTGTGGGTGAGGATAAGATGTCCCTGTATTCTTTCATGACCGTATCCACCTGCTTCTGCTGCGTGGAGGAACCCTTCTCGTGGGCCATGGATGTGACTATGATCTTCCCCTTACATTGAGAGTGAACCAGAAAGAAAATAAATTTCCTAGTCTGGGAGATGATCTTACTGCATTTCTTAGCAGAGATCAAGGAGGTGGCGGTAGGTGGGGCTACCTCTAGTATTGTGTATAATGAATTACCAAAAGAGATAATCATTGATCAAAGTCTAGACTCGTATATAGCATGTCACTTCAATAAGTACGGTTTTCATAATAATACATCATAAATGTCGAGAGGAGCAACATCACACAATACCTCATCTGTGAAGCGCTTGATGTTGTAGGGAAGGTGAAATTGTTGCCTAACTCAGAGATCTCATCCTTGGTGAAGCCACCCGATGTTGTAGGTTGTCAATGTGGTATGGTCATTAGGCCCAACCACTTCATGACCTCTGTTGAAATGAGGTTCTTTTGGCTTCCACTGTCGACAATGAATTGCATTGATGAACCCTTCACCCAAATTTGTGAGTGGAAAAGATGCCCCCCCCCCTCCTCTGGATCTTCGGGATCATTCTTCTAGATCTTGGTGGTGGCAATAGTGGCGTTAGGCTTTGCATCAATAATTTTCTTCCCTTTGTCATTCCCCTTGTTGGGTTTTAACTCAGGGTCAGAACGTGCATCTGATTCTGAAGCCTTCAACTCGGCCACCAGCAAGTGCTTGGTCTGACACTCACATGTATTGTGATTGGGGCTCTTATGGAACTCACACCACTTTCCTGTTTCCTTCTTTGAATTTGTGTTGGTGTTCTTTTCCTACAGCTTTGATGAGTTGTCTTGGGTCATCCCACCTTGTCTTTGTCCTTTGTTCTTCGAATTCGTAGATCCAAAGCCTCGCTTTTTTTGTTTAAACTTCTGCTCGATCTTAACAGTGTATCAGTACATCATGCCACGCGAGGAGATATCCAGGAACTCCATATTGTCCTGGATTTACCTGTGTAGGCAGCTATGGTATTTGAGTACCAAATGCCACTTAGAATCCTTGATACCTAACTTTGTGCAAAGAGTATGAAAAATATTGGTAAACTTTGCCATGTCTCAGACCCTTCCTTGTTGTGGTGTGGTCCACAATATGCATTTATCCTCATAGCTTCTAATAGGGTAGTAATACTCCTCGATGGTATCTTGGAAATAATTCCATGTGGGTGCGGCTGAAAACAATGAGGTTGTACTTTCATCCTTCTACTCGCTGTAGGTTTCCCACTAGTCCTTGTCGTGGGGGGCGGCTTCGAGAAGTGAAAAAGTGATCTTTTCTCAGCTGGAAAAATCATGAACAAAAAAATATCCTTCTAGCAGATTTAAACATTTACCTATGGCATCTGCATCTATCTAACCCTCAAATATGGGAATGTCAAAGTAAACTTGCACCTTAAAAAGTGTGGCGCTTCCAGACTAGCTGTTGGAAGTAGATGTGTCGCCCCTGGGTAGTCCCAGAAGGAAATGGGAAAAGTTTTTCATGATCGTGATCCTTTGTCACTTGAGGGCTTCTTCGAGCAAGATTTTGATAGGATCTCCAACCCCCTCACCTTTATTTTCATCCGCCATGGGAGGCCTCGGGATTTGCAAGTCTAGTTTTCCAAAGGTTCGACAAGTTCAATCACTAACTCCTTATATCCCATCCTCGTTGGGGACATGTTAAGAAAAATAGAGAAAGAGAAGACCGTTGTGATACCATGGATCTGAATTTAAACAGGAATGCAAAAAATTACAAATATACTCATAAATAAAGAGATGCAGCAAAAAAAACACTTCATTTCATTAATTTCAAATACTAAAATTTTCTTACAAACAGATTGGAAATAAGACTAGCTTAGGCGATGGTAGCTTATCTCTGAGAAGAGAAGTGGTAGCTACATGCCTCTGAATTGAGTTACAATGAGGCTCAAGGAAATTTTTATTACTGAAAAATAAGAGGAAACCCTAAACAACCAAAACCCTAACCCGAGGAGATGTAGAATCAAGAGTTTATGGACCCAGTTGGGGTTAGTTGGGCACCCAACTTCCCACGGTCATAAATTGGTCATATTATCTTCGTTTGATGCGTATGATACCTCGTTGGAAATATCTATCTGAGGAATACAATGATCAATGCCATTCCCATAGAAATTAGTGAGAAATTTTGCCAAGAAAGCGTCGTTTAGAGCCTCAAAACGGCTTTGAAAGTCCAGGACCCAAAAAACTACCAAAAATAGTAAATTGTGCTATAATTAAGGAAACTGAAAAAATGAAAGAAATAATGGTGAGGCCCCAAGTGGAATAGGTGGGTGGCCACCAATATCCACCTTGATCAGTCCTCCCCCCTTAGGAAGAAATGGTTCCCATTACGTTGAGTTCCTCCATGAGATGAGGAAACTTTAGTTGAACTTGGTCCCTAGTGAGCCATTTGCCTCGGTGAAGGACTTGGCCTACTTTGACAACTCGATATAGTTGTATCCCCTATTTCCAAGTGTTCTTGATCTACGTGTCCATGGTATGATCAGCTGTGGCCTATTCCATGCAGTTTGGGTTGAGCTTTGTTGGTGTGAGTTGTTCTACAATCTTAGATGTGTCCAAAAATGGTGGAAAGTATGGCCGAAGGCGATCTACATTGAACACTGGGTGTAAGCCAAAGAATGGCGTAATTTTGTGCTCTAAAGCATTATTTCCCACAGCCTTGGTAATGTTGTAAGGACCATATTGGAGTGGTTTCAGCTTCTGATGGGCTCTTGTAAGGCATTCTTTCTTTAAATGCAGCCATACATTTTCGCCCACCTGAAACTTTTGTGGCACCCAATGTTGATCATGTTGCTAATTTTACTTGGAATTTTCCACAATGGAGTGATGATATATCAACCCATTTGGTAAAGGTTCTTCAGGAGTCTGATCGAATGAATGCTTGACCTGAAAGTGCAATGGTAGCCCTGTGGGTGAGGAGAAGATGTCCCTGTATTCTTTCATGACCATATCCACTTGCTTCTACTGCATGGAGGAACCCTCCCTGAGGGCCATGGACGTGGCTAAGATCTTCCCCTTACTTTGATAGTGAACCAGAAAGACAATAAATTTCCTAGTCTAGGAGATGATCTAACTGCATTTCTTAGGAGAGATCAAAGAGATGGTGCTAGGTGGGGCTACTTCTAGTATCTTGTATAACGTATTAACTAAAGAGATAATCACAGATCAAGGTCTAGACTCATATACAACATGTTTCTTCCAAAAGTATGGCTTTCCTAATAATACATCACAAACATCGAGAGGAGAAACTTCACACAATACCTCCTCTATGAAGTGCTTGATGCTGTAGGGAAGGCGATACTGTTGGCTAACTTGGAGATCTCATCCTTGGTGAAGCCACTCGATGTTGTATGGTTGTGGGTTTGGTATGGTTAGTAGGCCAAGCAGCTTCATGACCTCTACTGAAATCAGGTTCTTTTGGCTACCACTATTGACAATGAATTGCACCAGCAAACCCTTCACCCACGTTTGTGAGTGGAAAAGACGCTCCCCCTCCTCTGGATCTTCGGGATCATTCTTCTAGATCTTGGCGGTGGAAATAGTGGCACTAGGCTCTACATTAATAATTTTCTTCCCTTTTTCATTCCCCTTGTCAGGTTCTGACTCAAGGTCGAAACATGCATCTAATTCTGAATCCCTCAACTCGGCCACCAGTGACTACTTGGTCTGACACTCACTTGCGTTGTGAGTGGGGCTCTTATGGAACTCACACCACTTTCCTGTGTCCTTCTTTGACTTCGTGGTGGTGTTATTTTCTTGCATCTTCGATGGGTTGTCTTGGGTCACCCCGCCTTGTCTTTGTCTTGTGTTCTTCAGATTCGCAGATTGAAAGTCTCGCTTCTTTTGTTTTAACTTATGGTCGATCTTGATAGCATATCAGTATGTCATGCCAAGAGAGGAGATGTCCAGGAACTCCATTTCATCCTGGATGTAATTGTGTAGGCAGTAATGGTATTTGAGTACCAAATGCCACTCAAAATCCTTGATACCTAGCTTTGTGCGAAGGGTATGAAAAATATTTGTAAACTCTGGCACGTCTTGGTCCCTTCCCTGCCGTAGCATGGTCGACTTTATGTATTTATCCTCATAGATTCCAATAGGGTATTACTTCTCCTTGATGGCATCCAAGAATGAATTCCAATTGGGTGCGGCTAAGAATAGTGAGGCCATGCTGTCATCCTTCTACTCGCAGTAGGTTTTCGACCAATCCTTGACATCGGGGGCGGCTTTGAGAAGTGCAAAAGTGATCTTTTCCCGACTGGAAAATTCATGAAAAGAAAAATATCCTTCTAGAAGATTTAATCATTTATCTATGACATCTACATCTATCTGACCCTAAAATATGGGAATGTCAAAGCTAACTTGTACCTTAAAAGGTGTGGCACTTCCAGACTTGTTGTTGGAAGTAGATGCATTGCCCTCGTGTAGCTGCAGAAGGATCTGGGCAAATTTTTCCATCATCGTGTTCCTTTGTCGCTCGAGGGCTTCTTCGAGCAATATTTTGATAGGATTTCCTACCCCCTCGTCTTTCTTTTCATCCTCCATAGGAGGCCGTTGGGATTTGCAATACTGCTCTTGCAAAGGTTCGACCTGCTCAAGCCCTAACTCCTTATATCCCGACCTCGTTGGGGACATGCAAAGAAAAATAGAGAAAGAGAAGATCGCTCTAATACCACTAATCTATATTTAAACAAGAATGTAACAAATTACATATATACCCATAAATATAGAGATGCAGCAGAAATAACACTTCATTTCATTAATATCAAATATTGAAATATGCTTACAAACAGAATGGAAATAAGACTAGCTCACGCGATGGTAGCTTATCTCTGAGAAGATATGTGGTAGCTACATGCCTCTAAACTGAGTTACAATGAAGCTCAAGGGCCTTTTTATTATTGAAAAATAAGAGAAAACCCTAACCCGAGGAGATGTCACACCAAGCATTTATGGGCCCCGTTGGGGTTAGTTGGGAATCCAACTTTCTAGGGTCATAACTTGGTCATATTCTCTTCGTTTGACGCATGTGATACCTCGTTGGAAAGATGTCTCCGTGGACTACATTGATCAACATGATTCATATAGCAATTTTTCCAAATAAATGTCGTTTAGGCCCTCAAAATGGATCCAGAAGTTTAGGACCTGAAAAACTGGCAAAAATAGTAAATTGTGCTACAATTCAGGAAATTGAAAAACTGAAAGAAATAATGATGAGGGCCCAAGTGGAATAGGTAGGTGGCCACCAATATCCACCTAGATCAACATAACCGATGGAGACTGAGCCACGTCTTCAACTACGTTATAATTCTGAGTGGCTCTTGCATGAGGGTTGGAAGCTATATTATGAATAACACCCTTTGGAGGTTTAATAGTCAATTCTGTGGGAATCGGCAGTGGAGTGGGATCTAACGAGGTGTTTTAGCAGCTACAACCACCCTCCAAAATTTTGGCTCACATGCAAATTTCAAAGCCTACCTTGGATCATGCGATCGATCATCCTTGCTCACTTATTGGTAAGCTGATGATTTCAAGCTCCCCTCCTTGATCCTAAGAGTTGTCCGCATTCTCATCTTTATGCAGCATGTGTCATTTTCGGGCATAGGGGTTGTTGTTTGTCATGTAAAGGGAATGTTGTCTTGCTTCAAGGGAATTGTGTGCATATGAGTGGTTGTCATCATATAGACATGTTTCACACTCACTTCATGCACTTTTGTCACGAAGGTTGTTGCATCAAGCAAAGTATGTCTTATGCATTTTGGATGGTCTACGTTGTGTCACTAAGTGTCTATGTGTAATCATAGTCAAGTCCTATCATGTTTACATATGTTTCACTGATCTCACACTTAGCCATTTTCCCAAGCAACCTAGCCTCATCCAACTTCCCTGAACTGTGTGCTTTGCTTCTGCAACCATCAAGCTTCCTCCCTTGCCGGCTAAAACCCACTAGCCCACAGAGACCCCAGCCAACACTGCTCTCCAAAACTGTGTAGAGTAGTCCAACTGCACTGCACTAAGAAATTGCGCAGGGGTGTCCTCCAAGGACCCCTGTCTCGTAGCAGTGCTTTAAGCCTCAAAACTGCACAGTTTTGTCCAAGTTGTCTTGTCAGTCTTGCATGCAGAAACTGTGCAGACGAGCCTCCTAGGGCCTCATTCCGGTAGCAGTCACTGTCCACTGAAACTGTGCATATCTACCTCTCAGTGACTATAGGAAAATATGACATGCTGAAATCATTTCCAAGGAGTTGAGGAGAAGGACCAAAGAACCCAGTAATGGAAAAAATCAAGACCGCATACAAACTTCATCAGATGCATGATCATCTTGAGGATAAGTATGGTAAGTAAGGAACATCTTTCAAAGTACACCTCTTAGTTGAGTTTGCAGGACTACTTATCATTGTCATATCACCCTGTCCTCAGTAACATGCATGTGCGCAAATGTGAAAAGTCATCTTATGTGTTTCTTCTACATGTCTTGCTTATTTTTGACTTGTTCAACCGACTGTCATCTTCCACATGTTGATTGTTGTATAGTGCTTACGACCTCGTTATGGTGATGTTGAAGGTTGTGTTTGAGTTGTGTTCGCCATGTACACATCTATCGCACTCACACATGATGTTGTATGCACTATTGCGTAAGAGTTGTCACGGTCATTCAACAATCTATCACAAGTGTCATGCTTATCGCTCGCATCGTCAGTCAGTCACACTGAGTATATGTTGTCCTGATGGTTTCAGGTGTCTTGTCATCGAGTCATGTTTAGTGTTTGTTCACAAGGTCGTGTATGAACAATTTCACTTTCCCACACACCTAGTAATTTTGCTAAAATTGTGACGACCGGATCACCCTCCAATAGTCGAACCTTCACTGAGCTGCATTCTGCAGTTTCGGCCCTCAGTGATCATGTACTGCTGCCCAGAATTGCACATAGCTTGAGGCTCCCTCCCAGATAGTCTACACTACATAACCCTAAAATCGACTTGATTGACTGTCACCTAGAATAGCACAGAAATTTCCCAGCAAGCCATTTTAGTCTGTGTTGCTCACAAGCACATCAACCAAGCTTCCAACTGGTCAACCAGAGATTTTGACCAGGCAATGACCCCAGGAATCACTCCCCCAAAAAATTGCACAAAATCTACAAAGCATGCCCACTTCACTGACTAAAGAAACTGCACAGACATGTCGGACAGACACCCTATGTCTGTCACTGTGTCCCTCAAAAATTTGCACAGTTTTTCTAGCCAGTCCCCCAGTCAGTTGGCCTGCTACTCACCTGGAAAACTCTGTAGTTTTCATGGGCATGTCTCCTAGTTACCCAACATCTCATTCAACTCAAAGTGATGGGATGATCAGTAGGCCAACCTCCCAGCAATTGTGAAGTTTTTTCCAGCATGCTCCCGCTGCCATCTCGCTAGAAAAATTGCACAAATTTTCCAAGCAAGCCTCCTGCAACCTGCTGTGAGCTCCACAAAGAAATTTCATAATTTTTGTTGCCAACCCCTCTTCTGCCTACATTGCTTCCCTCAAAATAATGTGTAGATCTACCCTCCAACCGAGCCATATCCTGCAGACAATCACTGCTAATCCAAATTGTCCATCTCAGTCTCCGAGTGACCTCTACACAATTTTCACCAGCAATGCCTAGAACCCACATCGTGGTTTGAAAGTTGCCTCGTGTAGTTTCAGAACCTTGTCCTCTCTCCCAGTCACCTACATCTGAAAGAAAATGACAATGCATCATGGTCGAGTAGGATATTTTTGGATTTCATCTCATCATGAGTGATTGCAGATACAGGTACATCGATGAGACATGACACAATGACGAATGGGTTGAAGAAGGAGAACATGTGAGGAGATTATTTCATGAATGAATGAACAAGAAATGCATGAGAGGAGATTGGTTCACGAACAAACGAACACATGGAGCATTCAAAGTACAAGCGAAGGAAAGACATGCACGTGCATGAACTATCAAGAAAACACCAAGACCATTGAAGACTTTACACACCTTGCCATGTGGAGATGAAGCTATGAAACAGCAAGAGCACATCCATCACTCAGCAGCATTGCAGCTCGACATGGACACCACCACCAGCACGAACATACCATCTCTGTCATGTCGAGTCATGTCACGAGTCATCTTGGCCACATCACTATTGTGGGCCATACTGTTGTAATCAATGTAATGTAATGTGGAAGTACAAGTGACCCACATTTAAATCTGAAGGGTCATGTAAAGTTGAAGAGTCATGCAAGTCGAATAGTCACAAGGGTCAGTTTCACCCTTGGCTATAAATACCCTTATTTGTACATACAAAAGACTTTTCAACTTGGCTCCTCCCACATAGCCTTGAGAGTCTGTAGTCTTTTCTTTGAGGAGTGAGCAATGGCTCTAACGCCCTGTTTATGGGGTTAGTGATGTATGGTGTAATGATGTGTCTTGGAACTTTTGCTTAATCCAAAAGCCTGATAATAGGCCAATACATTTTCACACATGTATTATAATTGTTTGTAAGACTAATCTTCGAACAATTGTAATGCATGTTTCTTTAACCTATGTTAAAACAGTTGAACTATTTTGGTTGCTCTAATACATACATTTATGAAAATGTGTTGTATAAGTTGTTAACACTATCTTGCCCGTTTGGGTTGCCTCACCAGACCTCAGACAAAACCTTTCCCATAAACTTGTTATAACGATCGTCGCACTCATGCAGACTACTCCATTGAGTGTTGTACATGCTATCCCTTCTTGTGTGTTTGTGACTGCCGCATCAGTGTGGACTACTCTACCGGAAGTTGCGCATGTCATGTTGTGTTGTGTGTCTCTGACAAATTTGGGACTTCCCTTTAAACTAGAGACTCACTTCCACCCTCTCCCTCTGCGGTGAAAATCCTTGACACAAGTAACAATAGCACTCACCAGGCACGCCAACCTCTCTGTTCGAAGACAAACCATATCACTTTGACATGATGACAAGCAAGAGCAAAGGCATATCATTAAGATAATGGAAACCAGACCATCATACCAGATGAGACTCCTACACCAAGTGGTGTGAGGTCTAGTTGGGACTTCATACCAGGGAGATACCCTGAATGTTGGCAGGTCTTACACCATCAACACGAGGACGGTGCCGAACTAGTAGGTTGATTAGTAGCCTAACTGTTTCGTAGATTCACATTACCATAATCCTTGTTCTAAGTAGCTACCAAAACATTAGATATCATCTTTAAAGAGGAAAGAATCAAAATCGTGTTAGAGGAAGATGGGTCCTGAGCAACCATATGAGTCTCTTGATTAAGAAACCTGTCAGTCAACACTGTAGGAGAAGTGGAGAACTTAAGAAATTGATTTACTTATGCGCCGTGAGGACGATCACGTGTAAAGTGATCCTCATTGAAAATAAAGAAAAGATATTGGGGATTTCATTTCTCATCAGAAGAATGATTTGTTTTTTATTCTACAGAGAGGGATATTTCTTTTTCTTACGTTTTCCTTTCTTTTTTCTTCTGGTTTGTTGTTGAGACTTGCCTTTATTCGATGAAATGACATTTATATCGGAACAAGAAGTCGGAGGAGGGTGGGAATGAGGGTTTTGAGCAAATGTAGGTGGAGCAATACCAGATGGCTTACTCAACATATACATGTTGGTAGAACCAATAAAGCCATTAGCATCATGAGATTGTTTACCAAGTATAAGAGGAGGAACAATATTCAAAGGTCTTAGAGTGTTTGGTATCTTATCGAAGAGAATGTTGGATTGGATACAAACCAAATCCAAATATTGTGCACGAGAAATTACTTCCTCCTTGGTTATGACTCCACCTTTGGACACATATTTTCTTATAGGTGACAATAGATACTTGGTGAACTATTCTATGAGAAATTGATTTGGAACATAAGTTTTAACCAACTAGCGACGACACCCCCACTCATGAAAGTGATTTTAAATGTGAGTGGAATCATATTTTTTGAAGTTGGTTAACAGTCTTGTTCCAGTTTCGTATCTAATGGGAATCTAGAAATGCATGAGGAAGGTTGTGGCTAAGGTACTGAAATCATGGAATCAAGCTCTGAGTAATTCAATATACCATTTAACGATATACCCGTAAGTATTCTTTGGAAAAAGCAAAGTAGAATAGAATCATCATTAAGGGAGTTTGATGAAAACCACAAATGATACGTCATGACATGCGTTGATGGGTCTTATCCTAGATTCCCATTGAATTTAGGGATATCGGAAGGCAATTTATTAGGAATAATCAGCCACTAAGGCGAATGAGCAATAGGGTCATTGGTGAGCCAAGTCAAATCTGGCAACTCAAGAGTGGCCATAAAAGGCAACTGTTGATTAAAGTCTGGCAAAGGATGACCTGGGTATGAAGGAATAACCTAGGCAACAAACACTTGCATTACTGAATAAGGAAGGTTTTGTTAATAAGGAACCTAGTACCAGAATAAGAAGGATTCTTGTAGGCAGAATACAAGTGACCTTGTTAACCAGCCCCAAGATAACCATGAATATGATGGCCTTGAAAAGGCACCCGAGGGATACCCTAATAAGGTCTATACTATTGCCCGATAGGGATTTTCATTTTCCCATGATAAAGATGGTTCAATTGATTCTTTTCCATACCATACACAGTTTGTCCTACTATAATTTGAGGAATATCTTGTTCAAGCAATTGAGATTGTAAAGGAACTTGTAAAGGCTGAGTAAGTGGGACCTGAGAGGTACCAAATACTGAAGGAATAGGTTGAGATGCGATCACACCCTGTATAGTTTGAGTTACATGAAATTGAGCTTGTTAAGGTACATATTGAGAAATAGGAACTTGAGATGATGGCACAGGTTGGGAAACAAAAAATGAACCCAACATCGAACTAGTTTGAATGGGAAAAGTAGGCTTCCAAAAACTAGCAGCCATCCCAGGATAAGGAGGACTATAATAAGGTTGGTTACCAATTTGAGGTATACCAACAACAGGATTCCCCCTTCCAAAGGAGCACGGGATGATGGAGGTAAATGATCCCCTTGCGGAGGGAACCCGACGTAATGATAGTTAGGCTATTGAGGAAGACCTTGCCCACTAACATAAGGGCTAGCATGTTGTTCATCTATCGATGTAGGAGGAGGAGAAGGAGCAGGTTGAGCAGTACTCATAAAATTAGTGGCAGATGGAATTCCTGAATAGGATGAAATGGCAGATGTCCATAGACTAGAAGATGCACCAAAGAAGGTACCAGATAAGGACTAATAACCTGGTGGGACAGACGGGCCACCATACAGATGTGACTCTGGTGATGTCGAAAACATAGATGTGGAAGCGA
Source organism: Pinus tabuliformis (assembly GCA_031772625.1). Taxonomy (NCBI): domain Eukaryota; kingdom Viridiplantae; phylum Streptophyta; class Pinopsida; order Pinales; family Pinaceae; genus Pinus; species Pinus tabuliformis. The sequence continues at coordinate 1,075,144,373 of CM062816.1, forward strand.
AATTTGAAGTTTCAACCATAGTGGTAAATGCAGGCTAGGAATCCATATCGGTTCTAATCATGGTCAATAATCCCAATATGGATTTCCACGTGAAATTTGTAGGTAAGTCAAAAGAACCAAGTAAAGGAGTTTTTTCAGGAGGCGAAGGAGGAAGAAGAAGATGGGTTGGATAAAGGAAAAGTCCCTCCAAATGAGTAGAAGGACAAGGCTCTTCTTTTGGGATCTCATCGTTGCTCACAAGTGTAGGTGGAAGCGACTCATCGTGGGGGTTGAGATATATAGTAGGATGATCTTTCTGAGACAAAGAAAGAGAGGATGGAATACCTGAAGTAATAGTCGACGATGACTGAGGTTCCTTAGGCTCAATGACCTGAGGAAATGAAGTTTCTGACTCAAGAAGGTCAGAATGTATAACCTCAGGGAACAAAATCTCAAGTAATTCAGTATCGGTTGTGTCAGTTTCACCGACAAAAGAAGATGTAATATCGGACAGATGATTTTGGTTGATCATATTCAGGAGGAGGACCAGAAGTAGTTCCTGCATTTCTCAATTCAGTAGCTTGTGTACTTTCATGCTTTTGATGATGGCCAGTAGTGGCCTCTGGTAGAAAATGAGGATTATTTTTCATTCTACGTGAACGACAAAGTGGGGCATCTTGTTGTTGCACATTGGATAGTAAATTTTATTAACAAAAAAAGAAATAAATCAAAAAGAAGGTAATCTATGCATAAAGGATTACTAAGCAACCATGAATTGCAATATACACCTTGGTGAACCAAGGAATTAACGTATGACAATGAATCTCCCTGAATTTTGTGTTTGGTGTATCACGGTATACAAGGAAGCAGACTCGGTTACCTATGGATGGATAACAACCTAATTGGGACTCCCAAAATATAAGTAATGGTACATGGGAGTGCAATCCATAATAGTGTTGTCTAATGTGTAACTGTTCAATGAGTGCATTCCCATATACCTTACATGTGTGGAGTGCTACCAATATACCCAAAGGTATGTGGAGTACAATCCTTTACACTCACATACATGGAACGAGATTTCAGCCCTAGGATGCAAGGCTGGAAAAAAGATGACATCTCCTACGTTTAATGACACCAGAACACATCTCTAGCCTATACCTCTATGTGTTTGTGTTAATGTTACAAATTCTCCTTAGGTTGATTCAGTAAATTTTAAGTTGATATTGAATTAAGTTTTAGTTTTATGGCTCACCATGAATTCACCTGAATTCCCTAAAATGAAAATCTAGCATGAGGAAATGGAATATTTCTCTTCAATGAAAATCTAGCTAAGGGAAGAGGCAAATAATTGCAGCATAGAAAATGCAGCAAACAAGATGCTCAATGCAATTCCATTTTCATGAAACTATTCCTAAATCAATATAGATGCAAAAACCCTAAATTTCAATGCAATATTTTTTCTTTACACCACAGTTAATTTTCGTAAATGAGGAAAAGTAATATGTAAAGTCTAATCACTTATTCAAATGAACTTTTCAAAATGAGGACTAGAATAATAATTCATCCAAGTGATCCATGAACAAAGAAAAACAAGTTTACAAGCGACCTAATGATAAGAGAAAATAAAAATTGAAACCAATTATTACCAAAGGAAATCAAACACAAATGAAAACCAGATGGAGTCTTCAAAGAGACCACAAGACACTCAAGACTCAGGGAAGGTCAGCTAGAAGTAGGCTGATCAAATCAACACTCAACAAACAAGGTAAAATTTGTGCAAAAACAGGGATCAACATAGATGTAGAAGATGCACTAGTTCTTTGCTACGCAGGAACAGAGAGGGCCCAGGTGGGGTGAAACGCAGGCAAAAAGAATGCCCAGGTGGGGTGCAATGCTCTATCAATAGCCCAGGGGGAGCATTGGTCCTGGGAGAGAGGATTGTGACAAAACATTTGCAAACAAGACTCAATGAAATCACTTCCTAGGTTTGTTCTTGGCTGATTAAAGAATCAAAGTTCTATGATAGAGGTAAATCAAAAACAATGGACAAAGAAACCACCAAGGGAATACATCATTCCCCAGTATGGTCGCCAATCTTCTAGGTTAGCCAAGCTTTGGTGGCTAACCGCTTTGGTGGCTAACCTAGAACAATAGAATGACAAAGGGCCCAATGTTTTCCTTAAAGTAAGTAGATGAGGTGAAGAAACCTACTTGGAATCTATTGTATGTTTCACTCCTTATTTGGCTTTAATGCTCCAATCCTAGCTCTAGCTATCAAAATTAGAACCTGCACAACCAGAAAACATAAGCCAAGAAACTACGAGATCTATGTAGCATCATCTATCTACTTTATTCAACAGATCAAAGAGGTACATAAATATATCAAATAATGACATCACATATAGGAAAACAAAATAAATATTTGTATTGATCTAAATGGAGTGAGATACAACCATAAATAGGTTTTGATCTTGTAGGAGAGATCCTCCAAATTGGTGACTTGTCCTTCCTTTGTCACAAAGTGTACCTCCAATCACCCTAAATGCATGAAAAGATAACTCTCCAACAACAGCATAAGGGTAGAATCACTCTCCAAAATCCAACCCCTTGCATATGGAAGGTTTTAAATATATAGAGGAGTGAGGTAAGTTGGGAGTTCTTATCCTTTTACCAATCTTTGGATTGAGATCCACTCTTGATGGGAGGATGAGATCTAAGGGATGGAAACTCCAAGGTAGGATAGGATAGGATTCGAAAGTTTTATCTGAGGCAAATGGTTACAACAGATCCTATAATCTTCTAGAAATGGAAGCTTCGGTATTCTATCTCTTTTTCCTGTATTTCTAGAACTGACATAGGTTCAAGGAGAGCAACCAATAGGTGATCAACGTAGGCCACAATGAAGCAACCTGTAGGTGAACGTTACCCAACAAGAGGCTAGGTTGCATTAATCATAAAACTGGCTTAGATGATCCAGTTCAGCGTAGAAACTATGGGGAATGAGAGAGCCATGCATAGGGATTTGTGCAATGATGATGTAAAGGAGGAATAGAAGGTTGATTGATCTGGTGTGACAAAATAGTCTATAACAAAGAGGGAGTGTTGAAATATATAACTAGGTTTAGTATTCATAATGGCATATGTAATTATGATTTTATGTATTTATTAAAAGAGAAAAGAAAAATATTTGTGTTCTTGAGCCATGGGTTTCATGCTCAAGGGAAATTTGTTTTTAGGTCAAACACCTACTGAGTGTTTCTAGATTTTTCATAAAGTCAATTGAGCCATTGTCATGTATTGACGACCCATTTCAGCATGTCACATATTGTAAAATATATATATATTGAGTCAAAATTGAGTCAAAAGACCCTCCAAGACTTCGTCATGACACAAAGATCAAGTCGACCTACATGAAGGCACAAGTTAGCCTCAAGATAGCAATTCGTACCCCTCACAAGCCTATAAATAAAAAGGAATTCGACCTCATTTGCACTCTCACTCAAGAAACTTTGATCTCCTCAAGATAGAAGCTAGACAAGGATGAAGAAGATCAAGATAGAATTTTTTGGACCTCTCTCTCTCTCTCTTGTTAGGGTTTCTATAGTTTCCAGGCTAGACAAAATTATGAAGCTGCATCAAAGTTGTGAAGCTGCAAGGTCAAAGTTGCGAAGCTAAAAGGTTGAATCAGTTAAGATACAAGGTTGAAGTTGTGAAGTTGTGTCTAGATCGAAGTTGTGAAGCTGCTAGGTCAAAGTTGTTGAAGTTGCATCAAGGTCAAAGCTGTGAAGTTGCTAGGTCAAAGTTGCTGAAGCCGCTAGCTTTAAGTTGCAGAAATTGTTGTTGGGGTCAAAATTGTTGGAGAAATTGTTGGAAGGTTGAAGTTTGTTGCTGGAAGTTGTGTAAGGAAATCTCATCAAGAAGGAAGGATGACTTGGCCTTGGAGGTTCTTAGTCAAGGGTTGTACGTCTTGGAATTCATCAATTGAATTTCTATAAGAAGAGAAGCATTCTGGTGGGTTTTCCCCTCAGTTAGATAGGCTTTTTCCCTGGTTGATTACCTATATCTTGTGTCCTATTGTCTCATTTTTCTTTATGATTTCATAGTTCTTTGATGATATAGAACACTAATAATAATAAAGGAAAGAAGAATTTAATCAAGTAAAGTAAAAAAAATACATCACAAGTAGTTATCAATTTAAGAGAGGTCACCTACACTTGTTTCCCATAGATTTCTCAACACAAAAGAGGAAGAGAGCTTAACAAAAGAATCAGTATGACCAACTAGGGGTTAAGCTTCTAAGCTAAATATTTAGCTAGAAGATACATAGGCCCACTTATTTTACTGGCAATGGGTCTAAGGGGAGCCCATTCCTTGTGAATCTTGGGAAGCCCATAGATTTTTGGACTGAGAGGGTTTCTCTCATTATGTTTATGGCTTATGGAGCTGTCAAAGCTATTAGATTTAATATTCAAGTCAACAACTTTCGAAACTTTCTTTCGGGGGTTCTTACTAAGATTTCTATAGCTATTGTTGTTGCACAAGTTATTCATCATTTTTCTTCGGTATTCATCCTTATCTAAGATAACAACTTCCCCTCCTTTATCAGCGTTAAGGACAACAATGTCAGGGTTATGCTTCAAAGCTTTAAGGGCTTTGAATTCTAACTTTTAAATATTCCTCATAGGAAGTTTAAATTTATTAAGAATAACTGCACAATCCTTCCTAATGACATTTTTAATGGGATCACATGAGCCCTTAATGCCAAATTCAATGTTCCAAATAATCTCCTCAATCGAGATCTTTTCTTAGGACCCTATACTATTAGTGTAACCCCTTATTTTTATTAGTACAACCCCCTGTTACACTAAAAAATGTCACCTTGACTACTTACAGTTAGTATGGCTCAAATCAACAGTCATGCTACCCTCTTAGGCAAGTCTCATGCCTCTGTTATCCATCTCAAACTCAAAGAAGAGAGAAAGTCTTGTAAAAACTATGTTTATCTCTGGGGTCGCAAGTTCTCTCTAGCCTTACCTGCGGGGACGCTGACCTTGTTCACAAAATATGCGTCCATGGACGCTCTGTATGTTAAGGGACAGGTGCGTCCCTCTGTAAAAGGCAAAATGCGCGAGTTTTATCTTGAAAAAGTTACTTGTGGTTACTTCTAGAACATTCTAGAGGTCGGTTTGATGAAATGGATGCGCCTCCAGTTGGTTCATGTATCTCTATTAAGGGGGAACTTATCCCATCAATAAGGGAGCTATCCCACCCATAGAGGGGGATGATCCCATTGATAGTGGACCTGAATAACCTCTTTACAGCACTATAAATAAAGGCATTGAGCCAGAAGGAGAGGAGGTTGGAGCTATACATTTTCTTTGGGTAAATGCTGCAGGATTTAGGTCTTCCATTAGAGCCCTTGTGAGGAGAGATTGTCTTCACTTGATTCTACTTGGGAGAGGGTGAGCTTTGTCAAAGTAGAGGAAAACCCTTGATGGACCCTGGGAGGAACTTGCACAACACCAAGGCCAGGTTGTAAGAGTTTCTTTGTTTCGTTATTAATACAAACTGGTTTATTTTTCTCAATAGCTTGTGTTAATGAGTTATTTCATGTGTTCCTTGGTCTGCATGTTGAATATATGTTTTATTATATGAAATGCAAGTGCTTGGTAATTGTTTGATTGTTTGTGGTTGCAGGAATTGACTTGAAGGAGGAGCTCATCCGGATCGTCAAGAACGGACTTCAACAACAGCGTTTTGGAATAAGGTAAGCCTAAACACTTGTAGTTTTCATGTTGTAAAAGGTGTATTTAGAGAAAGATCACTCCATTTTGTCTTGTTTGTCATTAGAATGTCTTAGACTTCTAGGAAGGTCAGTCGTGTCCGCACCCTTGACAGATTCCGTGTGACAAATTGGCGACTCCGCTGGGGAATCCATTAATGAGAGAGTCTTTTCCTTTATATGAACTTTGCTTTGAGAAAATCATTTTTATTTTCTGGTTTTTGACTGTGAGAATTAGTATTTGGGTGGCTTAGCTTTAGATTTAGTTAGATTTGGTTTTTCTTCATTTTTCCAGAAGGACGCACCCTCTTAGTACTGCACAGTGCGTCTTTGGACGCGCTGTTGCCGTCTGCACAGAGCGGGGCCGCACCTGTGACAACGGGTTGCCTGCGTCTTCCTGTAAAACTTAAGAAAATTCCATTTTTGCTTTAAATTGCTTTTAGATTTTGTTTTTCCTTAGTGTTTTCTGCCCAGATCCTTTAGTACCCTGTCAAGAATTTTCACCTGAACTAGTTTTGTGAGCTTTGAGTGTTTTAGTGGTTTTCAACGAAGTTTAGACCTAGGGTTTGATTTTTGGAAAGGCTTTGTAGTGACTTTGATAGTAGAAAGTTGTCCAGCCTTAGATCTCTCTGGTTAGTCAACCTTCTTAGAAGTCGGGCCTGTCGTAAAGTCTCCTTTTGTGAGCAACTTGCCATTTGAGTTGTTTTGGGTCAAATTTCGAATTACTTGTTTATAAAGTATTGATTTCCATTTTACAAAAAGAACAAAAAGATTAGAGTTTTGTTTTGGCTAGTTTTTGATTCTGCAATAAGCTAGTCCTTGATTTGATTGTGATCAAGTAAAACACCTTAGAAATAATCATTGTTAGTTTTGGCCTCGTTAAGATTGCTTAGAGTAAATTTGCCTTTAGTTTGCTTATGAGTGCATTTTCATAGATTTTAAGAGTTGTTAAGATTGATTTTTGGTTACATTAGATTTACTTGCTTTATTAAAAGAAAAATACAAAAACATCTTCTTAAAAAGTCTTGTTTCAAGTAGCTTTTTGTTTTCGAAAGAAGAAAAGAGTTTTTTCGTGCATGTAAAGAGAGGTTATGTTTTTATGCTTGGAAAAGACAAACGAATTGTTTCTTTGATTGTCTTCAATTAAGAAGTTGCTTTTATAAAGATTGCATTCTCTCAACTTTTTAGTTAAGCAATTCATCGAAAAAGTAAAGTAGTGGATAAATCATTCTAGGTGCATTTTGTAGTGGTTTCGAGTCGAGTCAACACACCACTGGTTTCACTTCCATCACCTTTTGACTTAAGAAACAACCTTAAAAGTAACGCTTAAATTAAAATCAATCTAGTAATCTTTATTTTTCTAGGGCTCTGAAGCACCAACATAGCTTAGGCTAGGGTCTTGGAGTAGGTGAGTACTTAACTCTCCAAGACTACAAAACCAAACAGATAGTCTATCTTGAGTAGAACAAATCCAATTGTTTCAGTTACATTCTGGGAAAGCTCCTCTTAAAGGAGAAGCACGAGCTCGTGTCCGAACCAGTGAGGGGATCATTCCTCCCTCGTTGGGAACGACGCCAGGCAGTACGTATTACAAACGGTAAACCTCGGATTAACCATTGTCGAGGAGCCAGGGGTCACTTATCGGTAAACCTTGGATTGTTGTCAAGGAGCCGGTAAGGGGATTGGAGCTTGCTACTCTGCCCTTGCGTGCTGTCGGAGTTTAGACTGTTCCCCCAGGTGTAATTGTTGTGATTGGTAACCTTAGTGGCCATAATATCTAGGATTCTACCCAAGGTGACGGTGGAGGGAAGGTCCCACTGTACCTGGAGCAGACGTCGGTTATACTCACTTGGATTTTCTGGGGGGTTCGCTTCACTTCGAGACGGTTAAAGTGGAGGAACTTGGTCCAGTCTATTCATTAAGCAGGTTGCCGGGGTAACTGTTCCACCCACCATTTCTGTACTGAATCCTGCGAGGTTGGGCCTAATCACCAACTAGCGCTTTTGGTCCGGAAGACTACTGTTTGTGTGTGGTTTGACGCTCTAGATTATTTAGGCGTGTGCTTCAAATTTGTTTGCTTCTTTAGAAGACTTTAGGTGGTTTGATTTGAAATTTTTTACTTTGTTTTCGTGTGTTGTAGTTAAAATCTTTAATTGTGGCGGAATTACCGAGACAGTCCCGTAGACTTCGGGGCAAGTCTCCTGAGATTGTTACCGGAATAGATTTGTTAAGAAAACTCCGTAAATCGCGGGGTGAATCTCCTGAAGACATTCCGGGTCATTTAGAAGGGTTAAAGGTCCTTGTAACTCCTCCTAGTGGCAGTAGAGTAGGATCACCTGAAGAAGGAGAATCTTCCTTGGTAGTCCATCCAGATTACCAAAGTTTAGAAACAGGTTACAATCCCGAAGCTGTTACAGTTTCCGAGCTTGCTGGTAGTTTTTCATCTGCCAGTGAAACAGGCGAAGAACCTGAAATTTCAGAACCTGTTACTCCAACTCCTAGTGTTCCTGATTCACCAAGAATAGAAAGAATTATCACCGAAAATCTTCCTGTTGGATTAATTGCTATAGAAGAACTTGTTCCAGAGGAAGAAATAGGCGTTTCTGATTCTGAAGATCTAATTACCCTTGATCTAAGGGAGCGTGAATCCATCTTTTACAGTCCTCCTAGAAGTGAATCTTGGTACCTTGCATTAACCAATTTTTTAGACAACTCAGTAGGTTTTTCTACACCTCGTACTCCGGTTCCACCTAGAGGAATTCATTCTCCTGTAAATATGTCTGGTCAGTCATCTGTGTTTTCACAAAGTCCTGAATCATTTTTACATGGCGGTCCTTCTGTTCCTACTGGGTATCAATCACTTTCTGGTACCTTTGCGGGAGCATCTCCTCAACCTGTTGATCATGGGTTATTAGTTGGAAACAGTGGTAATGTACCATTGAGTATAGGTGAAGTTTATATGATGTCAGGTTCAACTCCCATTAACCAACCTCAAGGTGGCCAATTACCGCCTGGGGGGCAACCTTCGTTAATGCCTGGGGGGCAACCTCAAGGTACTTCATTCGTGACTGGGGGGCAACCTCAAGGGTATCAACCCCAAGGGTATCAACCCCAGCCTCAATATGTACCCCAAAGTCAACCTCAGTATCAATATCAACCTCAAGGATGGCAACCTCAAGGATGGCAACCCCAAGGGTATCAACCCCAAGGGTATCAACCTCAAGGATACCAACCTCAAGGTCAAGGTCAACCCCAGTATTCGTATTTACCTCAAGGTTATCAACCTACGGGTCAATACCCTGGTCAAGGTTATCAACCACCTCAAGGGCAATCATATGGGACTGCACCTTACAGTTATCAACCCTATCCTCAATACGGCTATGGATCTCAGTATCCTCAACCTGTTACGAGTCAATACCCTGGAATGTTAACATGGGATCCGTCACAGGGTCAACAGATGTCGCAACCAAGTATACAGTCGGTACCTCAAGCAGGACAACCTGCAGTTCCTGGTCCACCCCAGCAACCGCAACCTGTCCAGTCAAGTGTTCAGACCCCTGTAACTTCTGTAGTTACTCAGCCGCCAATTGCACCTGGTACTCCACCTCACACGGCTGCAGCAACTACCGCTTCATCTACCATGCTTACTTCTGGAGTATCGGCAGCTCCGGTTTCTACTGTCCCTGTAACCACTCCTCAGACATCTGTACCGTTGTCTGGACCCACGGTTCAAACCACAGTCCAGATGCCTGTAGGCCAACCTGGTACAAGTACGGTTGTTACTACTCAACCTCAATTTGTTCAACCTCCGTACCAGGGACAGTATCAACCTGGGCAAGCTGCCCAACAACCGGTTTACCAGTATCAACCGTATCCTGGGTACACTTATCAACCACCTCAGCAACCCCAGTACGGTCCGGTTAATCCTGGTTTTCCAGGAGGATATAATATCCCAAATGCGACTCCTGTTCCTAGTTATCCTGGATATCCTCCTCCTGGGGCTGGTATTGTGACTCAGAGTTTTAGAGATCCTAACCGGCAGTTACCGTTTATTGCGACTTTAGATTTACCCGACTTGACGCGCCTAACGAACGATCCAATTCAATATCTTCAGTTCTGGCCGCCAATGCCAAATAAGTTGCCCAGCGATATACCCAAGTTCGAAGGTAAGTCTGGAGAGGATCCGTCTAATCACGTGATGACTTACCACCTCTGGTGTGCATCAAATTCCATCTCAGATGATTCCATCCGCTTACGTCTTTTCCAGCGTACACTCATTGGTCTCGCAGCCAAGTGGTACATTGAGTTACCACGGGCCTCTTTTTACAACTTTAGCCAGTTAGCTACCTCGTTCTTAACTCATTTTCAGTTACCAGTCAGATACGATAATGGTACAGAATTATTAACTTCGCTAAAACAATCGACATCCACGTACATTTCTGATCACATTCATGAGTGGAGACGTCGAAGGAGATTAGTGAAAGTTTTTATCCCGGACCAAATCTTAGCTGAATGGTTTGTCAAATCATTATTACCAAGAATTACTGAAGATGTAGCTAAGGCCGGAGTAGTTACTGAGGAGCAAGTCATTGCTCAGGCACAATACCTTGACTTAGTTTACACTCAGTCGGGTACGTTACACGAGAAAATTCCGGATCTTCCAAAGTCAAACCAAATCGCTGCTGCTCCTTCGGGATCTCATGCCGCTGATGGTATGATCGGTATCGTGACTACGAAGAGTAAGAAGAAGTCTTCCAAGACCTCCAATACTCCAATTATCACTTTGCCTGATTCTCCGACAGGAGAGTCTTCTCCTCCTGAACTTACCGCCGACATTCACGCTGTAGAGTCATCTACGGCCAAATCCAAAAACGGTGGAAAGAAGAAAGGAAAGAAGAAGGCTAAAGCAGACAAGGCTCCAAAGGAGAAAACGGAAAAGTCGGAAACCAATGACGAAAAGCGCAAACCTCGATATCCTTGTCTTATTTGTGAAGAAGATCATTTTACGAGAGACTGCCCTCATCGGGCCGAGGTAGTGAAAATAGTCAAAGGTTCTCCCACTCCTGCTGTGTTAAAAAATCCATTTCCAGAGCAGGAGAATAAGATGATAGGTTCTTCTTCGAATGCCAGTGAAGAACCCATTTTGATGATGTCTCATGTCAGGATTGCGACTCGATCGCAAGATTATGGTAGTAAGGCTCCTGTTGATGGTAAGGAAGCAGAATCTTCTCACTCTAACCCATCAACCTCAGCTCCTGGTTCCGATCCACTACAGATCGAAAAACCTAACCCAGACTTAGTGATTAAGCCGCCCGCCAAGGGTGTACTTCGAAGGTCTGCTTTCAATCCACATGCGAGAGCAGCCCAGAATTACAACATTGTTGAAGACTTAGCTGTTTCACCTTCAGCAATGTCGGCACTCGAAGTGCTGCAATCATGTCCAGCGCAACGAAAATTGCTTTTGTCGGCTATTGGAGCTGTCGATGTTCAGGACCCGAACCTAATGATCTTTGATCTAGAAAATAGTACACCGCGTCTCCCCCATCAAATGGCTTTCCAAATTCCAGTGATAGTCAAAAACAGGCCTATTCATCGGACTGTGATTGATGAGGGAGCTTCTACGTGTATTATGTCGATTCAATGTTGGAGATCGCTTGGTTCTCCTTCGTTGAACCAATCCCCCACCATCCTTAAGGCCTTTGATGGCCGTGGGTTCCGTCCGTTTGGTATTCTACAAGAATTGCCTATAGGGGTCGAAGGTAAAACCGTTAGTCTGGATGTGGAAGTGGTTGATGCCCCTCTAGACTACAACCTTCTTTTGGGTCGAAGTTGGTCATATGCTATGACAGCGGTCGTTTCATCGGTCTTCAGAGTCATTAAGTTTCCACATAACGGTAAGATCGTGACTATTGATCAGCTGACATACTTTTCATCCGACCCAACCTCTTCAGAAACTATCCAGCATGTTGGTAAAACGACAATCCCTTATAGGGACATTGGTGTAGGTTTAGTTAAGGATTCCGGTTTACTGGGAACTTTTCCTCTCCCTCCACTCAATGCAGACCCTTCGTTCGCAACAATTCATATGATCACGTCAGAAAACATTATTTATGATGATCCTTGGTATGTTCCCTCTGACTCTGAGCTAGACTCACTCGGTGATGTTATGCCGTTGAGTCCGTATGAGATTGCTTATGAAGCTCTTATGTCTTTTACCGACTTTCATTCAACCGAAACCGACCAAATGAATGTGGTCAGTGAAGAGTCACTTTTCACCTCACCCTTAGAACGGATAACGTTTCCCGAAGAAGTGTCATCTGACGAACAACTTCGCGAAATCCTAAGTGTAGATGATCTACCATGGGAAGATCTCCATCACAGATCTTCGTTTTTACCTAAGGATGATGCATTTGAAAATGATTTTTCATCTATCTTTACCGCTGAATATGTCAAAGACGCTCAGGATCCAACGAAACATTCTGATTCAGAGCTGAATTTAGGGAATATTTCTCGTACTATTCCCATTGATATTTCAGTGAAGCCCGGAATCGAGGAGAACATTCATATAGGTGCCGCATGTACTGAAGAAGAAATCCAAACTTACAAGGCCCTATTCCAAGAATTCCGCGACGTGTTTGCCTGGTCTTACGAGGAAATGCCGGGAATTGATCCTGCCATTGTTGTTCATGAAATCAAAACCTACCCGGATGCTAAACCCATTCGGCAACGGTTGCGTCAGATTCACCCTCGAAAAGCGGCTGCGATTAAAGCAGAAGTCGAAAAGCTGTTGAAAGCAGGTTTCATTTATCCGATCCCGTTAACGGATTGGGTATCGAATATTGTTCCCGTCAATAAAAAACAAGGAACAATAAGAATCTGTATCGACTATAGGGATATCAATCGAGCTTGTCCAAAAGACAACTATCCTACGCCTTATATCGATCAAATCATTGATGATTGTGCCGGAAGTGAGATGTTTTCCTTCATGGATGGTTTCTCAGGCTATAATCAAATCAATATTCTACCTGCCGATCAACCAAAAACGGCATTCATTTGTCCATGGGGGACATTTGCTTATTGCAAATTACCTTTTGGGCTTAAGAACGCCGGCGCTACTTTTCAACGGGCGATGTCTTATGCATTTCATGACATCAAGCACATTGTGCAACCCTATCTCGATGATTTGCCTGCTCATTCTTTACACCGAGCTGATCACCTTGTCCACCTACGAGCAATCTTTATGAGGTGTAGGCATTATCGAATTCGGTTGAATCCCCACAAGTGTGTTTTCTGTATAGAAACAGGTCGATTGCTGGGATTTGTTGTTTCAAAAGCCGGCATTCGCGTCGATCCCTCGAAAGTCGAGGCTATCATCAAATTGCCTCCTCCTTCGAGTTTGCGCCAACTCCAAAGTTTGCAAGGGAAAGCGAACTTTTTACGCCGATTCATCCCAAACTACGCCGAGGTCACTAAAGGTTTTACACGGTTGTTGAAACAGAACGCACAATTCTTTTGGGACGAGATTGCCCAACAATCTTTTGATGCACTAAAACACGCGTTGACCCATGCACCGTTATTGCATCCTCCCAACTACAACCAGGACTACTTCTTATACCTCGCAGCTTCGCATTCCACCATTGGAATGGTGTTAGTTCAAGAAGATGAATTCAAAGCAGAGCATGTGATATATTATCTTAGTAGAACCTTAAATCCCACTGAGTTAAAATATTCGCATGTGGAGAAATTGGCCCTGGCAGCCGTTCAAGCTGTCCAGCGTTTTCGTCACTACATTCTTCTCCGCAAGACTACAGTTATTTCGGATTGCAACCCTATGATTTATATTTTGACAAAACAACTGCTAGGGGGCAAGTACTCTAAATGGATTGTTATCCTGCAAGAGTTCGACTTGGAGTTCGAGAAGTCCAAGTCTAAGAAATCTTTAGTTTTTGCGGAATTGATGTGTGATTTCCCGAGTGCTGACACAGAGACTGTGGCAGAGGAGTCCATTGCGGACGAATCTTTGTTTCTTATTAGCACTTTAGATCCGTGGTATGGGGATATAATCATCTATCTCCAAACCCAAACCTTTCGGCCTGAAGCTTCCAAGGAAGACCGTCGAAAAATTCGGTTTCGATCCCAGCAATACAGAATTATTGGAGATACACTTTATCGCCGGGGGGCAGACTTAGTTTTTCGACGTTGTTTAACTCACGAAGAGGCTGAGAGAGTTTTGAATGATTGTCACTCTGGAGCATGTGGCGGTCATATGTCTGGGTATGCCACAGCTCAGAAGGTGTTGCGCGCTGGCTATTTCTGGCCGTCTATGTTTAAAGATTGTATCCTTGCTGTCAGAACATGCCACAACTGTCAAGTGTTTGATCGAAAGATGCGCGCTCCACCTGCTCCTCTCCACCCTATAATTGCCGCTGGTCCATTCGCCAAATGGGGCATTGACTTTATTACTTGTAACCCTCACTCGGCCGGGGGGCATGCGTATATCATCCTCGCGGTTGATTATTTTACAAAATGGGCCGAGGCGATGCCTACATTCGACGCAAGCGGCAAGACAGCTGCAGTTTTCGTATTCAATCATATCATAACTAGGTTTGGTGTCCCACAAGCAATCATTACTGACCATGGGAGCCATTTTCGAAACGTCATGATGACTGAGCTTACAAGCCAGCTTGGTTTGCGCCACGATAGCTCTACTCCTTATTATCCGCAAGCCAACGGTTTGGTTGAGTCAATCAACAAAGTTCTAGTCATCATGATTCGACGGATCATTGGTATCCATCGAACGAATTGGCATAACATGTTATTTTCGGCGCTATGGGCATATCGAACTTCAGTGAAAAATTCAACAGGTTTCACCCCTTTCCAGCTAGTTTATGGCTTAGAAGCTGTGTTACCTATTGAATGCGAAATCCCATCACTTCAAATGGCTGTCGAATTACTTCCAGCTACTTCCGAAGAGGAGAAACGGTTATTATACTTGGCTAAATTAGATGAGACTCGACGTGACGCTACTTTAGCTATCGAGACTCACGCGAAACGAATGAAAGCTCAGTACGATAAAAATGTAACCCCTCGAAGTTTTTCGGAAGGAGACCTAGTACTATTATATGATCAAGCTAACGATAAGCTAGGTGCCGGAAAATTCGTTCCCATGTGGCATGGGCCCTACATTGTAAAGCGAAAGCTAGCAAAAGGGGCTTATGAGTTAGTTGATTTTGATGGGGACTCTTTGGGTAAACCCAGAAATGGACTTTACCTAAAGAGGTATTATGCTTAAAATGATGGGTATGGAGAAATTTTTAGATAGGTTAGATTTTCTTTCTAGCTAGCAAGTGTGTTAGTTTAGTCAGTGTGCTTAGCTTAGCAAGTGTGGTTTTTCGTCATTATTCTGGCTTATCTTGGTTTTACTCTTGATATTGTAGATGTCGACGCCTCTCCAAACATACATTGGATTTGCTGATGGTGCTTGTCGTAATACACGGAATATCTCTTCCGCAGCTTGGGTTATCTATTCGCCCTCTGACGAGTTAGTTTCTATGCATGGGGTAAGCCTCGGTCAAACAACGAATAACATTGCAGAATACAGTGCAGTGGTTGAATTATTATCCGAATCTATTTCATTTGGAATTCGACGTTTGATAGTGAGGTTAGATTCTGAACTTGTTGTATTACAGCTTAATAGAGTTTATGCCATTAGAAATCCTGTGTTATTAAGGTTGTTTTTGAGAGTGCGTCTCTTGGAACGTGAATTTGATTACATTGAATATCAACATATTCCAAGGTCTTTGAATACATTAGCAGATGCAATTGCTTCTCGAATGTTGGACAGACATTTACGATAATCATGCAAGTAAATTTAAAAACATTTCATCACATATGTTAAACAAGATAAGCCGGTAATAGTGATATATATAGATAGAAGTGTGTCAAAAAATATATACATCGTCTTCGATCATAGGTTTAAAACACCTTATGATCGGCAAAATGATAGTACAAAAAGTCAAAAATGTCACATGTGACTACAAAAGTGACTAGTCAATCACTGGTGGTGCTCTCTGTACGACACCACTGCGCGGGCTACCTTACGCAAAAATCTCCTAAACGGTCCAGGGACCGCGACTACGAAGCGCTGAAGCCTGATAGGAATGTCATCCATAGTAGTCTCAGGTATATCTGCCGTGAGACGCTCTAGATCATGCTCCAACTCAGCTAGTACTTCTGCTGTCGCATCCTGTGGGGCCGGTACCGGTGCAGCTGGATGTAGTCTATCATAAGGCCGGAGGTTGGCTGGACGCTGTGGACCAACATCTGCATTTTGAAAAAGTTTACTATTAGTTTTGAGACGATATATATAAAAAATACAAAAAATACATAACTAGAAAACTTGTGAAAATAAAAAGTACCTCTGTCGTCCCATTGTTCTCCCTGTGGAAGAACCATGTCCGGATCACCTCTGAAATCCATTCCGGCATACGGAAAGTCCTGTATCACAAAAAGCTGGCCCTCTAACCAGTCAAAATAACTATCTGAGAATCGAACTACTGTCGCGCCCTCGTCAGGATGCCGGGCCATCACCGCAACCCATCGTATCAGCTTTGGCTGCTGGGGACCCAAGATATCAACAGTGAGTTGCTGAGGGATCAGCATTGGAATTCTCTCCAAGGCAAAGCTCACGACTATAGGCCCATATCCAAAAGTCTTTAGTCGTCCGTTCTTTGCCTTGGTCAGTTGGCTCTTCATATGAGCCGACACAGCTTCACACCAGTTGAAAATGGTGCCTTGGTAACAGTCAATTGCCATCCGCATTTGGGATCCGGAAGCAATGTGTAAAGCGGCCGCGCCGCAAATTCTGGTAACCGTGAACGCTATGACTTTGAGTTCCGGCAGAGTGATGTGTTTTATCTCTATGCCTTTTGAATGGTGAGCCCCAGGTGTGCACCAATCCTCGCGGAGACTATCAAGGGATTGGCCACCCGGCCTAGTCCCCGCAAGACTGAGTTGCTCACCTCTGTTTGGCAAGCCAGTGAGAAAGTATACATCCGAGGGCTCTATCTCGAGCTGGTGCCCTCCTATGTAAAAGCATTGTTCTTGTACGTTCCATCGCTCAACCAGCCATTCCAAGAATCTTACCTGGCCCCTCATGCCCGGTATGGTCCAATATTTGTATAATCCGCATGCTCTTAGGGCATCCAGGGAAGGTTGATGATTTATTGCAGCTTCATCTTCCTCTACATGCTCTCTTTCTCTCCAGTCTAACATGATTAATGCCCTGCATATCAAAAATAGCAATTAGAAATTAATTTGGGAATTTTTGGTGGTTTTTTGAGAGAGTTGGGGTTTTGAAATGCGCGTTTCTCGGAGGACGCACCCCGGCTTTGTAGCACAGGGCGCCCGGACGCAGCTGGCCTGAAGGCGGGCTGCGTCTTCCGACCGTTTTCCCGTATGAGAAAAAGTCGGGGGACGCAGGTCACCCGAAGGGCACCTGCGTCCGCCGAGAGGCGCATTCCAAAACCAAAACCCCCCCAAAAAATGAAACTAAAACCTAAAAATTGATTCTAAACGGATAGAAATGCAGAGTAGGATGTGTAAAATACCTGGATGAGACGGCGTTCGATTCCGACGGTCAGATTTTCCGCAGCAACCACGGGAAGTTTCTTGTCAAAAGCTCCTTTTTCAACCTCAACAGTGAAACGGTAAAAATGACATGGTAAAAGGTCTTTTTATAGGTTTTTTGGATGAATTAGTTCATTTTTTACCATGAAAAGATGTTTTTGAATGTATTTTTGCCTATTTTAAACAGGTATGAGTAATGTGTTACTTTTGTGCAGGACAAAGGGATTTCGAGGGAAATTGTAATTTTTCACAAACAAAAATATCAGAGTCATCTTTTAAGCCCTTTTCTGACTCCTAAAACATGAAAAGATCGCCGAGTGTTTCTTTTTCACTCGTTAAAACGGAATTAAAAGACGGTCCCCTTTTAGCTCTTTTCTGACCGCAAAATCAGGAAAAGATTGCCGGGTTTTTGTCGTTTCGAACTCGATAAGGAAATAAAACGACGTGTCCTTGATCGCTTTTTACTTTTCAGGTTAACGACACTATTATGAAAGTACTCCTTGGTCGCAAGATCAAGCGGTTCCCCCAGGTATTATTTTATACTTTTTCGGGCTTGAGGGACACAAATATACGAAAAAGTTCAACGTGGAGTCTCCTTTAGTTTTTTCAGACTCTCTAAAATTGAAAAACGCCGAGTTTCTCCTATACTGGGCTCGTTAAACTTTTACAGTAGAGGACCTGTTCAATTACAAACAGGAACGAACCACTCCTTCCTAGGGTTCGAATTTAAACTAGGTTGGACTCGTCCGAAGGATGAGCTTATAATCAAGCATATGTTATCCTCCTCAAGCTTGTTAAAAATAAAGAGGTACTTGCCAGAAATGGTGGGGGAAAAAAGAGAAGAATGAACCTATTTGTCACCTTTTGTCTCAGAAGAAACTTTATTACCACTCTTGAACACGACACTTTTCATTCACCTGGGTTGGGAAATCTTTTACCTCACAGTTGACCAAATCACTTTGAAAGTCTTTAACCGGGTTCCAGGGGTTAACTTTGAGTTATACGTCACCAAGCCATCTGTTGTGTCGTTATGTGTTCAAGAGGTCTGCAAGCAAAAACTTTCATCTGCAAAATACTTGTCATCCATTTGACCATCCCTGAGTCAGTCCTTACAGCAACATTTCTTCAACTTGAACAATGATTTCGTGTTGCGGGCTTGCCTGCAACGGGTCGCTTTCTATCGACATCGACACATTATCTAGAAAGATGACTTAGGAATCGACAGTACCTTGAAGTCTGCATGCATCAATGGCAGGTTTCTCGCCTTTGACGTCAGTTTACATCATTGACTTTCGATCAGAGGATTCCGTGAAGTGTTCGACATCAAAACATCTATTCACATTTCACGGGTTGTGCTTGGTACTTTGAGAACCATTGACATTACTGGTGGTTTCTCTCACGCTTGTTAACAGTTTACATCATTGACTGGTAATCAAGTGGTTTCTACCATGTTCGACATCGAATCATTTAATCACATGGCTAGAATCGTACCAATTCGAGAAGTAGAAGTGAAGACCCTGGATCTAGTTTCTACCATCCAGGCTGTGAGGAGTTTTGTATTCATTATCTATGTAGACTAATCATAAACAGATGGCTGCGTCCATACTGTGTCTACAAAAGTCTATAAAAATGATGTACTGCAAGATCATTCCTGTATCAGAATAGTTAGTCCATTAGTTAAAGTTTTGAATCTGAGTATGGGAATGCCTACCTCAGTGATGATATAATCTTATCCATGTATTTTGTGTTGAAAATTGCAGGTTCCAACCAGGCCATCCACAAGGCAATCCTTGAAATGATAAAGCGCTTCACCCTTCCTAGAATTACAAAACCCTATTCTATTCCAGGCTTCGCACTTTAGGGGGCAATCTGTTACACTAAAAAATGACCTTGACTACTTACAGTTAGTATGGCTCAAATCAACAGTCATGCTACCCTCTTAGGCAAGTCTCATGCCTCTGTTATCCATCTCAAACTCAAAGAAGAGAGAAAGTCTTGTAAAAACTATGTTTATCTCTGGGGTCGCAGGTTCTCTCTAGCCTTACCTGCGGGGACGCTGACCTTGTTCACAAAATATGCGTCCATGGACGCTCTGTATGTTAAGGGACAGGTGCGTCCCTCTGTAAAAGGCAAAATGCGCGAGTTTTATCTTGAAAAAGTTACTTGTGGTTACTTCTAGAACATTCTAGAGGTCGGTTTGATGAAATGGATGCGCCTCCAGTTGGTTCATGTATCTCTATTAAGGGGGAACTTATCCCATCAATAAGGGAGCTATCCCACCCATAGAGGGGGATGATCCCATTGATAGTGGACCTGAATAACCTCTTTACAGCACTATAAATAAAGGCATTGAGCCAGAAGGAGAGGAGGTTGGAGCTATACATTTTCTTTGGGTAAATGCTGCAGGATTTAGGTCTTCCATTAGAGCCCTTGTGAGGAGAGATTGTCTTCACTTGATTCTACTTGGGAGAGGGTGAGCTTTGTCAAAGTAGAGGAAAACCCTTGATGGACCCTGGGAGGAACTTGCACAACACCAAGGCCAGGTTGTAAGAGTTTCTTTGTTTCGTTATTAATACAAACTGGTTTATTTTTCTCAATAGCTTGTGTTAATGAGTTATTTCATGTGTTCCTTGGTCTGCATGTTGAATATATGTTTTATTATATGAAATGCAAGTGCTTGGTAATTGTTTGATTGTTTGTGGTTGCAGGAATTGACTTGAAGGAGGAGCTCATCCGGATCGTCAAGAACGGACTTCAACAACAGCGTTTTGGAATAAGGTAAGCCTAAACACTTGTAGTTTTCATGTTGTAAAAGGTGTATTTAGAGAAAGATCACTCCATTTTGTCTTGTTTGTCATTAGAATGTCTTAGACTTCTAGGAAGGTCAGTCGTGTCCGCACCCTTGACAGATTCCGTGTGACACCCCCTTATTATATTGTTGTACCCATGTAGTCCCCATATTGTTATTATTGTGCCCCATAGAAGCCCACTATTGTTATTATTGTGCCCTTACATTATTATTGTTATGTCGGATCTGATCATATTATGACCCCTTAGACTCCTATATATAGAAAGGAGGTCTTGTCATTTGTATCATCTAATAATTATTCATTTGTGTAATATAAAGGAGGTTTCCCCCTCGAAGAGGCTTATTTCTAAGGCGTTGATTTATCTTTTCTATCTTTTTGTGAGCTAGTTTCCTAACATTTGGTATCAGAGCTTTGGATTCTAGGGTTTCGCTACTCCAAATAGGTCATCGTGGCATTTTTGCTATAATTTTTTTTTTCTGTGAAGTTTCGGAAGCTAAAAAGAAAAACCATTTGGGCCAAAATAGTTCTGAACTTTGGGTCCAAATTTCAGATGTTTTCTCCCTATATTTGTGGAGATATGATCTGAGGAAGTTGGCATTTTTACAGACTCCCTAATTACATTCCAAACAGGTGACCTGGGGAAAATCGTCATAACTTTCCCTCTGAAAATTAGATTGAAATTGCGTAAGAAGTTACAGCATGAGGACACACTGTAGTTTCTTGTGTATATTTTTCATATCCAAGGGTCAAAACAACGACACATGGCACTTCATACAATTTCGCTCTTCTAAAAAGGTATATAATCAGGTCATCTTTGGAGATTGTGCATAACTCTTTCTTTGAGAATCCAATTTTGATCAGACTGGTGGCATTGGAAAGAGGACACAGAGGGCTACTGCAGGTTGCAATTTCAAAACTCAAAGAGCCAAAATTACAGAGTTATAGTCATTTCAAGATCAAGCACCTAAAATCAAGAAAAGGCGATATGAGGAAGTTTGATGGCAATGATCCGATAAATTGGATACTAGAGATGGATCAATATTTTGATCTACATGAGGTGCAACTATTATAAAAGGTACATGTTGCATCTTCATATTTAGAACTAGATCAATTTTATGGTATAAATGGCTTTGTTCTCGTAAACCACTTGTTACATGGTCAATTTTCACGGAGGAAATTATAGCACATTATGAGGATACAAATAGAAACACCTTCTTTACCCAATTGATAAATCTCAAACAAAAGTGTTCAATGGCAGAGCACATTGATGACTTTCAAAAATTTAATATAAGGGTAAATGATATTCCAGAGAAGCAAAGGATTGATTTCTTCATAGGTACTTTAAAGGATAACATTCAACATGAGGTTCGTCTTTGGGAACCTGATTCATTAGAGAAGGCATTCAGGTGGGCAAGAAAAATTGAAAGAGAAATTATGGAAATAAGGAATCCCACCATTAATGACTATAATTATGGAAATGTTTCTTCTCCTAGCCTTCCGCAACCTACAATGTTTACACCACAACAATTGGAAGAAAAAGGAGAAAAAGAGCTTTGTTACAATTGTGATAGCAAATGCACTAAAGGTCATAAGTGTGCTGAGAAGAAATTATTTTACATAGAGTATGAAGAGGAGGAAGAAAAGGATCAAGAAACATCAAGATATATGCCAGGACCCAACCCCAGAGAAAGAAGAAATGAATCCGACCATATCTTGTAAAGCATTGGAAAGAATTACGACTCCTCAAACTCTCAAGATAGAATGACATATCAAGAAGAAAAAGGTTCAAGAAGTGAAAGATCACATCGAGAAAGAAGAAATGAATCCAACCATATCTTGTAATGCATTGACCAGAATTACCACTCCTCAATCTATCAAGATAGAAGGACATATCGAGAAGAAAAATGTTCAAGAGGTGAAAGATCACATTGAGCATCAACAAATGAATCTGACCATATCTTGTAAAGCATTGGAAGAAATTACCACTCCTCAAACTCTCAAGATGGAAGGACATATCAAGAAGAAAAAGGTTCAACCAGTAAAAGATCACATCAAGCATCAACAACAAGTTCTCCAAATTTTAAAGGATAATGCCACTTTGGTGCAAAATCGAATGAAACAACAGGTAGACCAACATCACAATGAAATAAGTTTTGATGTAGGTGATTGTGTATTTTTATGGCTACATCTCAAGCAAGATATTTATGAGAAGGAAATGTTGGCAATACTACATGCAATTAAGAAATGGCAACCTTACCCAATGGGAAGACACTTCAAGGTAAAAATGGATCATGATAGTCTTAAATACTTTTTAGAACAAATATTATCATTAGAAGAACAGAAAAAATGGGTCACAAATATGTTGGGTTATGACTTTGACATCATCTACAAAAAAGGGAAGAAAATGTTTGTTGCAGATGCACTCTCAAGAAAGGATGAGGATGTGGAAGCATTGTTTTGTGCTATTTCTATTATCCAACCAGATTGGATAAACGAAGCAAGGTATGAATGGAAGAAGGACAAAGAAGTGTGGCCACTCCTTCAAAAGTTGCAGAATATCCCAATTCAAACAATATTGCCAGAACTTGAAGAGGAAGGAAAAATCATATTAGAACCTGGAGCAGTCACATAAACAAGAACCCAACAACTACGAAATCGATCAATTTCAGAGTATCTCATCAAGTGGAAGAACTTAACCACTGAAGATTCCACATGGGAGGACAATAATTTTATACAAAATCATCAAGAACTACTCAAGCGTTGAGGAAAACACTTTTTGAAGGAGAGGGGCATGTTAGGACCCTATAATACTAGTGTAACCCCTTATTGTTATTAGTACAACCCCCTTATTATATTGTTGTACCCATGTAGTCCCCATATTGTTATTATTGTGCCCCATAGAAGCCCACTATTTTTATTATTGTGCCCTTACATTATTATTGTTATGTTGGCTCTGATCATATTATGACCCCTTAGACTCCTATATATAGAAAGGAGGTCTTGTCATTTGTATCATCTATGAATTTGTGAATGTAAAGGAGGTTGCCCCCTCGAAGAGGCTTATTTCTAAGGCATTGATCTATCTTTTCTATCTTTTTGTGAGTTGGTTTCCTAACATATTTCTTGGAGCAAGGGTAAAGTTTAACCCTTTTCCTAGAAGATGAAAGACCAAGGGATCAAACGAGAATTTGGAGAGAATGATCACACTCTTATTAAAAGAGGGGGAGATTGAATAATAATAATAATAATAATAATAATTATTATTATTATTATGGAAAGGGGAAAAAATTAAAATTAAAATTATCCATATTATTATTGTTATTAGAATTATTAGAATTATTATAAATATTATTTATACTAATAATAAAATTATTAATATTATTATTTCTATTATTAAAATTATTAGAATTACCATTATTATCATTCGTATGATGATCATTATAACTAAAACTGATGGAAGGGGATGGGGTTGGGATCGAAGACTGAGCGAAAGGGGTGGGAATGAAAACAAGGGTGCTTTGAATAGCACCGAGAGATCATGGGAAAGGCATGGAGATGAAGTGTATGCTAGAGGCAATTCAATCAAGGAGGAGGGCCCATGTGCAAGAGTAGAAGACGAGGCACACATTGGAGGAACTATAGAGGGGGAAGGGACAGGTGTGCCATCTTTGACCAATTTTGAAGAGGAAGGGGATTTTTCAATGGAGGGGAAGACCCATTGGTGGAGGAGAGAGAGTGAGCGGGATCGACCCTGGAAATTAACCTGTCAGTAGAAGCTAACGGAAAGTCCACGGGAAGCTCAAATCCTTGAGACCCTGCTATACTCCACGTCGGTGTTCAAAATATTAAAGGAGGCTACAAAGGAGATAAATACCTCAGAAGATCTTCCAGAGGAATAAGGGACCACCTCACCAAATGACTTGTTGGAGCATGACGGAAAACAAATAAGTGAAAACACACCAGGACTAGTGTCTAATGATCTTGCAGGAGAGATAATTTGAGTAGACTGCTTTAACTTAGCTACCTCCTCCAATCGTAAGGTTTTTAATGTAGAGAACACATCAACTTTAACCCATAGAGAAGGTGAGATGGAATTGGAAAGATCAAAATGGAGAGTGAATAACTCCCGATACTATAGATCTAACTCACTTCTCATCCTATAAATTTCAGAGTGTAAGAGAGGTAACATGCCTTTTAAAAATATATAACAATTTTTTAAAGTTATTGAGCTTATGACTAATCCGAGCAAATAGAAACCACCTGTGCATCTCTACAACGTTTAAGAAATGCCAACTCATCTATCTTCTTTGGAACTTTTAACCACATTCATTTAAACATATGAACTTGGTTAAACACACACATGGAATAGACTGAATATGAAAGATAAGCATGAGATACTTTATTATTCTCAATTACATACATTTATATTACATTCTTGTGACCCTTGGTCTTCATATACCAAGTGGTCTTTTGGACTCTGGTGATTGTTCACATTCCACACCAACCCTTAATAGATTAGGTGTCCAACATTCCCTCCCTCCCCCTTAACCCAAAGGGGTATATACAAGTCCAAGAAGAAAGATATAATATAAAAATACAACAATGCATGACAAAAATAAGTCGAATGTGCTCTTTGATATGATTTCATAAGGTGGGAGAACTCAAGGTCTCAACTAGCAGTGGTTTAAGGATGACCACCAACACTAGAACGCTTAGTACAGTTCCCAGAACTCTTCCAAATCTGGCAAGAAGTTGAAGTATTTTGCTAGAGGAAGTGCTCCTTAATTCTTTGAAGAGGGATATCTTCAACCTAGAAAAAGAAAGGTCTACAACCTGCAACAGTCCAAGGAAGGCTACTAACCAAAGGAATGATTAATGTGATTCCCGGAACTCTTCCAAATCTGGCAAGAAGTTGAAGTCTTCAGCTAGAGGAAGTTTTCCTTAATGATTTGGAGAGGGAGACTTTCAACTTGGAGAAAGGGAGGTCTGCAACCTATGGTGGTTTAAGGAAGGCCACCAACCAAAGGCATTCTTAGGACATTCTTTTTCTCTGGCTACAACTCTAAATCTAGGTATGGTTGTCTTCGTTTGTAGGCTTAAGTAGCATGTTCAAGTTATGGCTTAGGCTCGCTTGATTTATCATTGAAACTTGTAGATGACCATCCATTCGCCCCCTAGTGATATGATGGAGAAAAATAAATTGCAATACCTTTTAATACTCTAGAATAAATTTGGACATATGACTGAAATATCTTCTTAGTTGTTGAAGCCCATTTCCAATAAGAAATCCATCCAAGGTGAATCTTTGTTCTTCCAAGAGATTTTTTTCAGGCATTTGTTTGAAGAATGAGTGTGTTGACCATAATTCTTGCACGGATGAAGATCAAAAAAGTGATATTTCACATGGCCAACTCGTTCATAATGTTGGCATTTCACAATCTATTGTTATTGATGAGTAGGAACATGTGAAGATGAATTGTCTTGAATAAATCCATCACTTTGAAATTTTATGGGATTTGAGTAATCTGGAATATGAAAGGATGTCTCATTGTCATATCCAAGGCCAGTTGTGTTCTTGTAGTTGATAGGCTCTTCCCAGGGTCTGATGGTGGGCTTGGGAAGTGGAAACTGAACTTCCGCATCAACATGCATATCTTCTCTTTTAATGACTTTATCAGTTTCTGGAAGTTGATCGAATTCTATCTCAATATATAAGAGAGGATTGTTCTGAAAAAGAAAAGGTTCAGAATGACAACTCTTTTGTTGGTGGTCATCTTGTTGGAACTGATATTCTAGTTGCAAAAACTCGATCTTTTCATGTTTATGTTGCAAACAATTTCAAATTTCAGAGAGAGAGGTTTTGCTGACATTTACCATACCATCAATAGTGGAAAGTATCAGAGTGTTCAATAACTCCAATAATTCATCAAATTTTTTCATTTTTTGCAATAAAACAAACTTGGTAAATGAGATTTCATCTCTTCTTAAAATTTTTCTTTTCCCAATAGTGAATAGGGATAGAACTAAACTATGGGCTTATAGGAAAACCTTCAATATTCTTGGTTATGATGACCAAAAAATCATTGTCAATGATAAAATTCGGCTAACTTTCAAGCATGAATGTGTCCATCTAAGTCATGGGAATCATCAAATGTATTATAATTTCTTTTAAAAGACATCAACTCAGCATTGTAAATCTGGCTCCACTATTCGAACCCTGGGACTTGAGTTTGATGCATGAATCCAAAAGGTGTGAAGTAAAATCTAAATTGCTTGAATGAATGTCTTTGGTCACCCTTATTATAGGGTCAACTTTGGCCTTGCAGATCTCATGCTACAGATTTTATTTATTTTTGGATAAGAACTGGTTCACGGGATTGGTCAGGGAACCATCCACCATCAATGTAAGAATCCACGTGAAAATTCACCATGGAAACAATAAAAGAGTATGGATTGGCTGAAGCAAAGGAACAACTACACTTATTTTCTTGACATTTTTATAATAGCAATGAGATGGGAGATATTGTACTTTGTTTTAAACCAAAGCAAGATCTTGAATATCAACAATCTCGATCAAAACCCATAAGTGAGGCTTTGTCGTTGTCATTCGAAACAAAAGTATTTGGAAGACATGAAATTAGGTTGATACTTCTCATTATAGTATTTTTCTTTGAGACTTCTTCAATGAAATTGGGTTGAATCCCAACACTTCACATTCCAAAGACCAAACATCAATCCTCCAAACTTGCATTCCAACATTCAGTACAATGCTTAACTCACTCTCCAACATTTAATAATAATAATCACATATAGAGAGCACAAACAAATACATAATATGGACCAACAAATTGTCATATATGGAAAGACAACTTTATTATAAAACTATGCAACAACAAGTGACCCTTGATAATAGAACGACCCTTTTAAACAATGCACCAATTCAAAGGATTCAACTTTAGTTTTAAATGAAGGTATATGAATATGATCCCAACACATATATGACTTCAATACTACAAATGTAAAACATTACAACAATGTATGCACATACCATTAAATGTGCATGGAACGTTCGAAATTTCAAGATTTTGAAGGACAAACTTTAACACATTCACACGATATTCAATTTATCACATTACCATTCCAACCTATTGGCCTAGGGGGTCTTGACCCAGGTTCAGAGTTAGTTGCGCCAACAAACAAATCCCTACACTACTATACCTTTCGGCAACAACCCCTGTAGTGCAGGCTGCGGTCTTACCCAAAGCAGTATGGGGGGATGCTAGAACCACGTTTCTGCATCTAGAGACTAGTGTGATGTCTTTTAGCGCCTCAGATCTGCCTTCACGTAGATCTCTACACTCTTAGGGCTCACTACTGTAGCTCTGTCCAGATAGTCTTTAGACCTTCCTGAAGGTCTATGATTAGTCTTTGCAGATGTTTAACAATCAATCTATCTACTTACGCTCATTAGAAAGAAGTCCTAAATTAGGGTTCGCATAGATTTACTTAAGTTATTAATAAACATCAAAGAACTCATCAGAGTCTTTGTGAAATTACATATACATGCTTTCTTACGTCATTTGACAGTTCTTCAACAAATTCGCACAACATTCATTCAATAGTCCATATAACGTACTATTCATAGGCAACATATATCATTAATAGAAACAGAGATAAAGCAGATATACACAGGAATTCTTCGGTAACTGTCTTTATTGATCGTCAATTTAGATTTATAGACCCAAACCACCCTATGCACTCAGCTGTAAGGGTCCACACACTCAACTGTGGACTCTACTTAGGCCTCTGCGCACTCATCTTCAGAGCCTTTCTTCTCCTATCTGACCCACTTCTCTGCACTATCACTTCTCTTCTATTGATCCATTGTTTATCATCTATCAACAACATATGCCTTAGACTCTCTAAGACACACCTATTTATAGCCTTTTGCATACAATGCCATGGTCCATGGACCATGGGTGGATCTCAAAACCAACTCATACTTTACATAAAACAAGGGGCTAAACCCCTTTGACTCCTAATCATCTACGTGCTCTGCATCCACAAATCGCGGAGACTTTACATTAATTACAAAAATGTGTCAAAACTTGGGTTATCTTAACCCCAAAACTGACCCAGGGGACCCCATCCCAATAGGCCCCCAACACAAAGATCATGACTCGCCCTCAATTCACTCGGTTGGCACCGCGATCTTGCTGTGAAGATCCCCCAGCTCTACCTGGATTACGGTGACTTCGACAGAGCTCTGCGTTGCTACCTACTTGACTTCCTCAACTAATTTGTCTGTAGTTGGTCCTTCTATGGCCACCCTCATTGTCTTTTATGTCTGTTGCAAGCCTTTAAGCTTATCCTAGATGGCGGTCGTGACTTGATAAGCTTCTTCCAACCATGGTTGCAGCCTAGCCTTCAGTAAGGCCTCCTTTTTTTGTGCTTCCTCCACCTGTGCTAGGAGCTTCTTCCCCTCCTATAATTTTGAAAGGTGTTGCGCTAGTGCTATGGAGCGCGCAGTTGCCCTAACTTCATCATACTATCACTGCAACTCCCTTACTTCTATATTTAGTGTGTGCAAGTTTGGATCCTCCTACAGATTAGTTACTAACTCCATTGCTTGCTCAAACAATGTCGTACAGTCAGTGACTGTGGCATCCAAGGTGGCCATTCCTTCCTTTATCGCATCTCCGCGCTGCTCTCAGACCTCAGGTGGAGTCGTGGGATGCAACTTTAATTGCAGCTCTGTGATCTTCATGTTGAGCTCAAACTAAACTCGGCCAACCTCTGCTTTAGCTTCGCGCACACCAGCGACTAATTTTCTGATCTTTGCTTCTGGTTGTGCATCCTCCAAGATGTGAAGCTTAGACACTATCTTGCATGCCTCTACGACTGTTGACTCTAGTCGTGAACTACACAGGAATATACAGAGATAAAGTGGATATACACAGGAATTCTGCGGTAACTGTCTTTATTGATCGTCAATTCAGATTTATAGACCCAAACTACCCTATGCACTCAGTTGTAAGGGTCCGCACACTCAACTGTGTACTCTACGTAGGCCTCTGCGCACTCAACTGCAGAGCCTTTCTTCTCTTATCTAACCCACTTCTCTGCACTATCACTTCTCTTTTCAGCGAACATCTGCTCATTGTTCACTCTATATTCGTTGATGAGGTTGAGGACACACTGCTTATGGGCTCTCAATTCATTTTCCACCTCTCCATGCAACGCATGGAGGGTATCTTTGGATAGCGCTACTACATTCAGCCTAATGTTCTTGATTGTGCTCATGATAATGCAATCATCAGATGATTCCGCACGAAGGGACCCATCTCTCAATGCAATAGTCTTATGGTCTAGGGTCCTGGCAATGAAACCATTTTTTGGCTTAGGGGGTCCTAACCCAGGTGCAGAGTTAGTTGCGCCAACCAACAAATCCCTACACTACTGGCCCTTTCAGCAAAACTCTGTGTAGCACAAGCTGCAGTCTCACATGAACCAGTATGGGGGGATGTTAGAACCAAGTTTCTCCATCCAGAGACCAGTGTGATGTCTTTTAGTGCCTCATATCTTCCTTCGTGCAGATCTATACACTCTTAGGGCTCACCACTGCAACTTTGTCCAGATGATCTTTAGACCTTCGCGAAGGTCTATGATTAGTATTTGCAGACCTTTAATAATTGATCTATCTACTTACGCTCATCAGAAAGCAATCCGAAATTAGGGTTCGTGCATATTTACTTAAGATGTTAATAAACATCAGAGAATTCATCAGAGTCTTCGCAAAATTACATAAACATGCTTGCGTACATCATTTGACAGTTATTCAACAGATTCTAGCAACATTTAATCAATCTTCCATAAAACATACTATTCATAGGCAGCACATATCATTAACAAAAACAAAGAAAAATCGGATATACAAAGGAATTATTCTGTAACTATCTTTATTGATCATCAATTCAGATTTACAAACTCAAGCTACCCCGCGCACTCAACTGCAGGGGTTTGTGCACTCGGCTGCGGACTCTACCTAGGTCTTTGTGCACTCAGTTGCAGAGCCTTTCTTCTCCTATCTGACCCACTTCTTTGTGCTATCACTTCTCTTCTATTGACCCATTGTTTATCATCTATCAACAACATATGCCTTAGACTCTCTAAGACACGCCTATCTATAGCCTTTTGCATACAATGCCATGGTCTACGGAGCATGGGTGGATCTCAAAATTGACTCATACTTTACATAAAACAAGGGGCTAAACCCCTTTGACTCCTAATGATCTACGCACTCTGCATCCACAAATTGCAGAGGCTTTACAGTAATTACAAAGATGTGTCAAAACTTGGGTTATCTTAACCCTAAAACTGACCCAGGGGACCCCATCCCAACACGACCGCACCTGGACTTGACCTCAATAAATGATGACAATATTTAATATATAAAAGGCTATGATGCCATCCCAAAATTTAATGCAGATATGAATTCTTTGATGGAGATAGCCTTATGTGATCAATCCAATTTGCATGGACCTCTGGTTCTCAAGTTTGTCATTTCGTGCCTCTTCCACTCTACCTAAATGGTTGAATACAATATTTCTAAAGGATGCTAAGTGGAAACTTTCGTGCCTTTTCCACTCTCCCTGTTAATATCCTGAGATTTTTTATGTTATGGCTAGCCCTTGCCCTTCATGTCATTTCTATATGCAGAGGAAATATTTGGGACATTGTCACCAAAGATTTTTTCGATAAACATGTATCTAGTGAGTTGGCTTTTCATATTGGCCCTGGATATATCGCCTTCCTACGTCGAGGAGATAGGAATCTATAATTCCATCGTCATGCAATATCCAGGCCGCTGAAAGAAATGAAAAAGTAACACATATGCGCAGAACACACCCTAATCTCATATGAAAACTAGCATGAGTCAGAAACGATAGTTTTCATAATCGATGATACTCCAAAAACAATGGTTTTTAGGCCAATAATGATTGCTAGTCAAAATCATGACTTATTAATCAATAATTACAGGAATTTCCACAAAATCCGCATTTTTGTGGCAATAAAATACAAGAACCATTATTTTTGGAGTATCAAAATTGATGATACTCCAAAATCAATGGTTTTTAGGCCAATAATGGTTCCTAGTCAAACTCGCAACTTATTAGGCAATATTTACGGGAATAGTTTACTGCAAGAGAAGGAATGGTTTCTTTGTCGAGTGATTTCAAGGCCAATACACAATTACAACTTTGCCATTAAAGTCACAGGTTTCACAGAGACCAGAAGATTTTACGTAAAAGTTTCGGGCACTCTTGTAGAATACAAAGAATTTAATGAACATAGTAATTAATGACAATTTGGGCACAATGCAAATTTGGGCAGGAAACCAATGACAATGCATATGGAATGGTACAAACTATATAATATCAACCAATCAACACATATATGAAGAGGATTTTCAACATAAGTGCGAGCATATACATCAAATACTAACACACTAAGACCAATCCACGGGGTTCAACTTAAATTATTACTTCAATGCATAAATTCCATATTTCAAGGCCAATACACAATTACAACTTTGCCATTAAAGTCACAGGTTTCACAGAGACCAGAAGATTTTACGTAAAAGTTTGGGGTGCTCTTGTAGAATACAAAGAATTTAATGAGCAGAGTAATTAATCACAAATTGGGCACAATGCAAATTTGGGCAGGAAACCAACACCAACACATATGGAATGGTACAAACTATATAATATCAACCAATCAACACATATATGAAGAGGATTTTCAACACAAGTGCGAGCATATACATCAAATACTAACACACTGAGACCAATCCACAAGGTTCAACTTAAATTATTACTTCAATGTGTAAATTCCATATTGAGATTCATTTAATTGTCTACATAAATTCTAAGGATACAAAGAATCAACCACTGGCACTTAATAATGAACATATAAAACTTCAATGCAAATGTAGTTTAGCGCAGAAATAGATATGACAGAGCACATGTGCATTTGGTAGCCAGAAAGGATGGGTGTTTTTGGTAGTCGAAATAGGAAATGCTAAAGCAGAAATGGAAATCTAACAAGGTAAGCAAATGACAAAACTAATATTAGAGCTAGACAAGTATTTTCCTGCTCTGATACCATGTTAAACACACACATGGAATACACTGAATATGAAAGATAAGCATGAGATACTTTATTATTCACAATGATATACATTTATATTACATTCTTGTGACCCTTGGTCTTCATATACCAAGTGGTCTCTTGGACTCTGGTGACTATTCACATTCCACACAACCCTTTAGCGAATTAGGTGTCCAACAATCTAACTCCCTTCTCATCCTATAAATTTTAGAGCGTAAGAGAGATAAAGTGGATTTCAAAAATATATGACAAATTTTAAATTTATTGAGCTTATGACTAATCTGAACAAAAACAGGAACCACCAATGCATCTCTACAATGTTTAAGAAATGTCAGATCATCTATCTTCTTTGAACTTTTAACCACGTTCGTTCAAACAGATGGAATTTCTTAGAAACATCCCTTCCATGTAGGGAAAAAATCTCAGAATGCAAGCTTCTTGTAATTCATGATTTATGCATAGTCTCTTCCGGATAAATCACATAATTTTTTTATGGTTGACGTGTTTCGAACCACTTACGGTGGTTCGTGATTCGTCATCAGGATGAAGATAGATGGTGTGATCAAGAGAACGAATAAATAGAGTAGAGATGCCATGATTAATCCATAACAAGCAAGAAAAAAATAATATAATATTAAAATTAAACATTAAGGAATGAATAAAAATAAAACTAAAAATAAAAAAATAATAATAAATTACAAACTAATTAAAATAACAATTAAAAAAAAATTCTAAAATAAAAATTAACAAAAACAACATTTAAAAAGACCCATACATAAATTGAAAATAATAATTATATACTTTCTATTATAAATATTTTCTTTTTATAAAAAAAATTATATTATAAATATTCATAATTTTTTTTTAAATATTTTTAATTAAATTCAAACGAGACTTTAAATAATGTATAAACAATTACTAAAAATATAAGAAAAAAATTAAAAACTAACTAAAATAATAATAGAAAAAGAAATATTAAAATAAAAATTAATAAAAACAAATAAAATAAAAATTAATAAAAACAAAAAATAAACCGATAATAATATTTATATATTATTTAATTACAAATATTTTCTTATTTGAAAATAAACAAAAGAATAAAAAGAAAAAAAAAAATCTAAATAAGAATATTAAAAGGTAATTGGTTTATTATAAAACAAAATCAATAAATATTAGAAATATTCAAAGAAATAAATCTAAAGGCTTTATAAAAGAATAAAAAATCTAATAAAAATAAATGCATAAAACGACAATAACAAAATAGGAACACACAAATTTATAGATTAGAATTACATATAATTTCAAAAAAGAATGAAATAAAAAAGGGGAATGAGAAGGAATATAATGGATTATTTAGTAATAAAAAAGAGAGGAATCTAATGAATGAGACAAAATGAATTAAAATATATATAAAAAAAAAAAACAAGTTGAATTAAATATAATAATAATCTACGAAATATATTATTTATTTAAAATATATATATCGAATAATGAAATGGAATAATGAAATCTACTCACCATAAAAAGAATAACGAAAAAGAAACAAGAGAATGGGAAGGAAGCGAAAAACACTAAAGAGCAAAAGAGAAATAAAATGGAAGGTGTTGAGAAATAAAGGGATGTGATCCAATAACTGATGGTTTTCTATTCATCATTTTTATTATTAGACAGTTTTTCAATTTCGATGGCCTCCCTCAACTTACGCTGATGGAAATGATCAATCCTAGCAATCACCTGAGAATCATCTATAAAATGTGTTGTTTTTTCTTCTCAGCATGTTCGACCAAAGCTCAAGAGCAAGTCCTACAATGTCTTATTTCAGCAACATGCTCTTGAATTCTTTGATTTATGGAACAACCAATTTCTCCAATGTAGGGGTTCCCACAAGAACATGGAACCAAATAAACACCCTTCATGTGTTAGGCTTCATGGGGTCTTTGATAGATCTGAAGGAGCTACAAAGGGTGTTCAAGGGTCTAAGAGTGGAAGAAACAATGTGCTTCCTAAGAATTTGAGCAATCTTGTCGGTAGCCTCTTGGATAAAGGGAAGCTAGACACTGGAAGCCAATTCACTCGAGTCTTTTTTAGTCCCAGGACCCTGGCTCACTTTTAAAAAATCTCTAATACCTTGGTATCTATTATAGGCATTCCTTTCAAAAACATTAAGGAGATGAGTTTTCTCATTCACCACGTGACTTTCATCATAAACTCTTATAGCTCGAGTAGATAATGTGTTGGGAACACCCAACAATTGGGTTGGATAGTGGTGGGAATTAGCATGAAGATATTGCTCAGTGTGAGTTTTCTTACAAAAGATCTGGTAAGAGAAAGAACCATCATATTTCTTAGAGACAAGCACATCAAGAAAGAGAAAACCACCGTTAACTTCAGGCTCTATGGTAAATTTAATGCATCTTGATTGATTGTTGAGATGTTGAAAAAAAAAAATCTAACTTATCACGACCATGAGGCCACAAGATGAAGGTATCGTCAACAAACTTTTTCCATAGCTTTAATTATAATCGAGGTGAAGCTAAAACCTTAGATTCAAAATCTTCCATAAATAAATCAGCAATGACATGAAAGAAGAAAACCCATAACAACCTCACATGTTTATTCATGAAATACACCCTCAAAGCTGGAAAAAATAAAATTAAAAAAAAATTCAACAAACCTAATCATATCAAAATGAGTGATGCAATTGATTACCTGTGCAACCTCTTTAATTAACATATTACTTCTTTTCTCATTACAATTTATAATACTAATAAATATTTAAAAACTTTAGAATTATAAACTGAAATATATTATTAAATAGGTCACCTAAAATATATTTTTTTAATACCAAATTTATAATTATTTATTTTATTACGCCGTAAGGCGTTCCCTCTGAGACAAACTCCCCTCCATGCCACCGTGTCTCAACCTGGCCCGTTAAATGGATTGTTAGACGATTAAATCATCTCCAGCCATTAGATCATCGGTGAAAAACGTTCTGGTCAGTGAAGAGTCGCTCGCCCTGAGGTCTGAAGCGACACAGGTTAGTTTTGCATATCCTGCGTCAAGTGTACAAGTTTCCTGTTTCTCAGGTTCACATTTTTAAAGAGTCGTGGACGGAATTCATTCATACTTTTGGTGTTTTATAGCTCGCTGTTGAAAGCTCCGACTGCCTTTTACAGTTGAAATTGCGGCAATGATTGATCGTTCGACTGGCAGAAACCTCGGCATGCGCGAGGGACTGAGACGGTATTTCGTGCGATCTTTAATGCTGTTTTTTTCGTCTTTTATGACTAATTACAAATTAGCTGATCTTGATCGTCATACACCTTGCATGTCGCTAGAATGAAGCTCATTGGGATTATGAACTCTTAAGGAACTCTAACATGCACGCCCCATAACTGTGGCTCTTAGAATGTAGGACAACTAAGAGAACTGCTAAAAATAGCAAGTTCTCAGAATTCGATGAAACTCAATGTGCAGCAGGTTCTGGTTAATGAGAAAGTCCGAATGTACATGTAGCTGGACCAGCGTGATTAAATCAAGCTGGAACTTAACACTAGTTGCACATGCAAATTGAGGTTTAAGACATATTAATAGTTATTTCCTGTAACTTTCATTCAGTATTATATTCACTTTAAACAAGGCCATTTTTTCCATTAATATCACAGTTCTATTCTTTATTTGTATCAATACTTTCTGCGTAAAGCAATTGTTTACACAGGCTTGCGTACTTGGATTGAGTTTTAGATATGGTCGTCGATCCTTGCATAGCCAATAAACTGCATGTGCATTCGAAGCAAGGTTCATAATCTGCATCTTGGGACTTACTTCTATCTACAAATATTGTTTCTCTGTGGAAATACATTGTTAAATAGCATATATCAATATCTCTGTGGCATATTATAAGAAAGAATGGGCCGTAGGCTACGTACCCTTGAGGTATGCTTACTTCTATCAGCTTTTTACCTTAGCCCTTGAGGCAATGATGGACATCTTCACCATTCATT
The DNA here is from genome assembly GCA_031772625.1 of Pinus tabuliformis. Lineage (NCBI taxonomy): Eukaryota > Viridiplantae > Streptophyta > Pinopsida > Pinales > Pinaceae > Pinus > Pinus tabuliformis. The sequence continues at coordinate 1,075,180,750 of CM062816.1, forward strand.
TTTAAAGAAATCGTATTACGTAAAGTTTCCAATTATAATTTTTCTTAGTTTAAACTCTCCTTTGCAAAGATTTTACTTTCCAGTACATTGTTAAAAGTCATTTAACCCCGCCGAGATCATAATGATTAACGAACCCATTACTCGAAATTGATCTCTCTCTTGAATGCAAATTTGTCTAATGACCAATTATATATTTTGTATTTCTATCCATTCGTTATAAATCGATCACAGGACAGCTGTTACTGATCTGATATTTTGATTGCCGGCTTGCTTTTTGTTTCTTTGTCATCTCCATTTTGCTTTCCCGCAACATTACTTAGGGAATATATGTACTTTAGGTAATACTAAAAAATTTCATTTATATGGAAGTGTTGTTCTTCTGTACGGATATTATCTGCATAAAGCTATTGTTTACCTAGGCTTGTGTACTTGATTTTAACTGAGTCTCTGAGCTCCTTTAATGTCAGTATGCCTTCTTTTAAGAAATTTGTGAGGCTAATTACCGTTTTTCCAACAACTTTGCAAGGTAGATTCAAGAATAAGTTAAATCAGAAGCAAGAGCCTTCAACTATTTGCTCACTTCAAAACTCCTTTACGTGTCAGTTTTTCTGTCATGCTGACAGCCCAGATATAATTGTTTATGCATATTCCTATATCGAGAGTTTCTAGATTACAGCGTGTCCAATATTTTACGCCGAAACCATCTACTGTTTTCATTCCTTCCGGGTTGGCAGCCTAATCGATCCTTAAGTTGACATTGACATCAAATGCTAGATTATTACACACAACCAGGGGTTAAATTTGACGCCCGTATACCTGTTTTTTTTGCCTTTTTACACGTTAAATATTATTAGTTTCTAAATCTACACGTCATCGCTGACTGGCCAATAATTTTTGAAAATGTCATATGGACGGGCGTATTGAAAATTAACCAGTTTTTTATTATTATTATATATATACAATGCATACTGAAGTGACGGTACTCCGGAGTCCGGACTCATGTGAACATGACAGAGTTTAATAGCTGTTTCAACTTTCCGCTAAGAAGAGATTAATAGTGTTTCAGTTTTCCGTTAATGTTGACTAAATGAGAGACCTAGAACGCTTCCTTCCTTCCGTGCCTGGTTTATTTTTATGATATTGATGTGCCTGATAACCATATGAATTCTATTTATTTCAATATATTCCTGCAGATTTCATTATTTTCTTGACTCCATATCATATCTTGCAATCCCAGGCGTTAACCACCCTATAAAATACAAGAAAACAAAATATTTTTGTGAGTTTAAGATGCCGTATGGAAATTTGGAATAGAAAGAGTTTCACTTTGCTCAATTAAATCTAGTGATAAAAATTGATATAAATATTTCACTTTGCTCAATTAAATCTAGTGATAAAAATTAATATAAATATTCCCTTGGAATGTAAAGGCAGTGATGTACCAAAACATTTTTGTGAGTTTAAGATGCCCTATGGAAATTTGGAATAGATCTGAATTAAGAATTTCACTTTACTCAATTAAATCTAGTGATAAAAATTAATATAAATATTCCCCTTGGAATATAAACGCAGTGATGTACCAAAGAGTAATTATAAAATCTAGATTCCGATATGCTGAACAAAAATCCCATATGTAAACATATGATAAAATTGATTGTTTTGACGGCTGAACAACTTTAATCACGTGCAGCCTTGTATAACTACTTTTTTAATGTGCATGCAGTGATGTACCAAAGAGTAATTATAAAATCTAGATTCTGATAAGATATGCTGAACACAAATCCTATATGTAATACATATGATAAAATTGCTTGTTTTGACCACTGAACAACTTTAATCACGCGCAGCCTTGTATAACTATTTTTTAATGTGCATGAACGTATATGCAGGCATTTCATAAAAATATGGCCTGGTAGTTTGGTACCATAAAAACATGCAGGTATTTCATAAAAATATGGCCAAGTCGCCAAGGGGAAGTAACTGGTAGTTTGGAAATTGGTACCATAAAAGCCTCACCCAACATTAAAAAAAATAAATATATATATCCTCCTCCCCTAGGCCATTATGAAAAGGTGTTACATAGTTAAAGTTGCAAAACGACGCAATAAATTCCAGTGTTAAGTGTGAATGCCATCTCACACAGCATGAATTTATTGAGTTGAAATGATGGACTATTGATTAGAAGTAAAAATCAATTTATAAAGTTCAAGGTCTTATCGATGAGTAGGAAAAATTAAGAAAAATTAACTTCTTTGTTTGGCTTTCTATTCAAAGAAAGTTTTTCTGTATATTTTATTTCAGTAAATAATGGGTTTTTCCAATTCATATATTAGGAATTAAGCATTCATCACCCAAAAATAAACTTCCTCGCCACTTAAAACAACCAAGAACGCATTTCAGAAATAACTTTCTTAAACCCAATTCAAAAATACAACTTTTTGAAAATAATTTTAATTACGCCGTAAGGCGTTCCCTCTGAGACGAACTCCCCTCCAGGCCACCGTGTATTTCATGCGATCTTTAATGTTGTTTTTTTCTTCTTTTATGACTAATTACAAATTAGCTGATCTTGATCAGTCAATCGTTTCTTCCAGCGAAGCTATGTATTTGTTGTTCCTGTTAATCGGCTATTTTTTCACTTTTGGAAAAATATAAAAAAATCTTAATCCTAAAGATTTTAGGCCGATGACATCGATATTACTGACCGTGTTTCGTTATTTTTATGATCTTTGAAGCTTTCGTTCATGCACTCATTTTTTTCAAAATTTGCGTGAAATTTCTATTAAATTCAACTAGCTACTTCTTCTGTTGTATTTCAAGAATCTTTTTCTTTCTGGCTGCTTCTATTTTGTAAAAATTTGAATGGTTCTTCCTTGAGCTGTAAAATTTTACAATTGCTGAAAGTTTGCAAATTTTTACAATTCATTTATTATGTTGTAAGGGTTTCCCTCCAGCCATTAGATCATCAGTGAAGAATGTTCTGATCAGTGAAGAGACGCTCGCCCTGAGGTCTGAAGCGACACAAGTGAGTTTTGCATATCCCTCTAGACCAGAGATACCCGTTCTCAGCCGTTTCTCATTAAACATTCCCGCAGGAAAAACTGTAGCTATGGTTGGTCGAAGTGGGTCGGGAAAGAGTACTGTAGTTGCTCTAGTCGAGTGCTTCTATGACCCCATTGAAGGTATCCAATACATGATTTTACATGGCATTTTCATACCCTGAACTCCGGTTTTTACTTTAATGAATTGCTTCTCAAAAGTACTGTTTTTAATTTCTGTGAATGAAGGTCAAGTGCTACTTGATGGGTTTAACATCAAAACTCTACAGTTGAAATGGCTTAGACAGCAGATAGGGCTTGTGAGTCAGGAACTGGCATTGTTTGCAACAAGCATTAAGGAAAACATGCTATTGGGAAGAGAGGATGCAACCCAGGTGGAAATGGAGGAAGCAGCCAGAGTTGCAAATGCACACTTTTTTATCACAAAGCTCCCCGAAGGATATGACACTCAAGTATGTGCTACTAGCTGTAATAACTAAAAATTCTTTGTTGCAGAGATGATTGATTAGTTGTCAGTTGATTGTTTGTTGCAGAGATGGTTGATTAGTTGTTTGGTGATTATGCTTGTTTCCTTGCTCAGTCTTCCAGTCGCTCTTTATGACTTGTGTGTGTGAATAACAACAATCTGATATGTTTACCTTGTCATCCTGGAATACCTTCTCCCACTATCAAGTCTCCTTCCCTTCCCTTTCTAACCCAAATCCCCAGGAGTTGAACTATATATCTATGGTTTATAGCACTTTTCTTCCATCTCACTGTTCCTTTTCTATATGTCAGAGTTGATAGTAGCCATGGTTATGATTTGTACTAAGTTGGGTCTGCAACTCCAGGTTGGTGAAAGAGGTGGTCAACTATCAGGCGGACAAAAGCAACGCATTGCAATAGCCATAACGATGTTGAAGAACCTGGCCATACTACTTTTGGATGAAGCAACCAGTGCTCTGGACTCTAAATCAGAAAAACTTGTTTAGGAAGCCTTTAACAGGTTCATGATAGGAAGAACAATAGTAGTTGTGGCACATCGTCTCTCAACCATTAGGAAGGCTAATCTGGTGGCAGTTGTTCAGTAGGGGAGCATTTTGGAGATGGGGACTCACGATGACCTTATCTCAAAAGGGGTTGATGAGGCTTATTCAACATTGATCAGACTCCAAGAAACTACCCATGAGCTTGGTAACAATGCAAGAAAGAATAGTGCCAGGTAAAGGTTTTATCCCACTATGTTAATTCAATAATGGCACATTGTGGTTAACCTATGCAATAGTTTTCTGACTGAAAGTCTATAGAATTGGAATTGTTTTGTTTCTCCCATAAATCCTCTCGCCTTCTTTATAAAATTGTAATTTTTTTTGCAGTCCCATAAATCCTTGGGGCCTTCTCTGTAAAACTGTAATTATAATGGTTATCCTCAGCTTCTTCTTCATAAAATTATACTTGTTTTCTTCATCCTTAGATTAGCAGTTTGTGAAATTATAATTGTTTTGTTTGTTTATAGATCCTCAGGGTTTTCTTTGGAAAATTATTTAGCAGCTGCCAAGTTTTTCTGGTTTTATTACAGTGAAAGATTTTCCACCAAACTGTTTGGATGCCTTCTCATACAATCCTTCATTTTTTTTCCTCAAATTATAATGGTTTTGTTCGGTCCAGAGATAAATATTTTTTCTTAAATTGTAGTTGTTTTGCTTCTCCCATTAACCCTTCTAGTGTTTATTGGTACTTTAGATGTTGCTCTGTAGAAGTTTATGGACTTTTACATTTTGTCACATTCTGAATGACCCACTCATTCATCACCAAGATATAAAGGAAACTTGTTTTGTACCTTCCATAAATTCTCAGTATTTATCAGTTTGAATGATCCCGGGAAGAAAGGGGAAATAGAATGAACATAGATTTGTATTCTCGTTTTGATTTTTTGTTTGTTTACCCATTTCCAGGCCCTCCAGCGCAAGGAATTCTGTGAGCTCACCCATAATTGGAAGAAATTCTTTTCTTATGGCTTTCAGACTTCTCAACTTCTGATTTCAACACATCTGTCAATGTCAACTCAGCACATAAAACAGAGAAGGTACCCTTCATAGAGCAGGCAGGGTCATTCTAGAGACTAGTCAAGATGAATGCCCCAGAATGGGCCTATGCCCTACTAGGATCCGTAGGGTCCATGGTCTGCGGTTCCATAAGCGCACTCTTCGCTTACATCTTGAGTGTCGTGCTGAGCATCTATTACAACCCTAATCTGTTGTACATAAAAAATGAAATCAAGAAATAATGCTTTGTTCTGATAGGGATATCATTCGGTGCCCTCGTTTTCAATACGGTGCAGCATTCCTTTTGGGAAATCGTTGGCGAGAATCTGACCAAGTGGGTCCAACAGACAATGCTTGAAGGTGAACAAAACGGTTTCCATGAAAAAATCCAGATTGACATGGCATTCTGAATATAGTCACATTCAGAATGACATGGCATTCTGCAATTGAGATAGAAGAGCACATGATTTTCTTCTTTTATCGTCTTCTGAAGATTCAATATATGCATTGAGTGCTACCTTACCAATGGAGAAAAGTAAAATTTAGATATTACATCAAAATTTAGAAAGTCATACTTCTTAGACTGAAAAATGATTTTCTCAATTAGCCTATGATATTCTGAGGATATTAACATTGCTGTTATTGGACAGTTTGAAGTCCTTGATAATCAACTAAGATTTTTTGTTCCATTTTGCTGACCAGGCAGTAAAAGTGGTTACAACAATGCTTTTAAAAGGAAACATCACAGAAAATAAAATATGAATGCACACCATGTAAAATACAACTCTCAAGAAGTAGCTTCTCCCAAAATATAGTATTTTTGTATTTTCCTTCTATTGTATTTATCTTAGAATCCACATCACCCAATTGTGCTACAATTAGACCATAAAGTGTCCAACAAATGGAGTTGAACCAATAAAACCATTTCCACCATACAAGAATTTTCCACCGAAGAACACAATGAACCCATAGAAGAGATTCCAAGAGGAGTACAAGAATTTTCCACCAAAGAACACAATGAACCCATAGAAGAGATTCCAAGAGGAATAAAAGGTCGATGAAATGATTGAAGCAATGTGGTAACCTGGAGTAATAACAACTGACATCATCCCAAAGTATGTGAAGTAGAGGAAAGTGAAAAATATGAAGAAGAGGAACCATAAAATTTTGGCAAATGTCCACTCAAGAGAAATCATGGAGCAAAATCAAACTAATTTGCATTAGTAAAAATGAGTAACAACTTACCACATCCAAGGCTTAACTCAATTCTTTTCAATGTGAATCATGTTTATTACCATACTTTTGGAGGTGTGCCTCAAATCCTTCTTTATGCATGTTGAAATAGGGTATCAATGTCTTCTGCATGAGCCTCGATGAATATGTGCTGAATATGTAAAGAAAAGAAAGCATTTTGTGTTATTGCTAAATTCTTGTTGCATTTGCTTTATGAAACAGCCTGATTGTAATGCGGATCTTGTAAGGAGGTTAATGCCTATCATGTCAAAAGGGTCTTTAATTACAAAAAGGAAGGTTTATCGCTCCTCATCATTTGACTTTAGTTTTTACTTGTTCTGTATTGGTGTCCTATAGTTTCCCTAACCAACCTATATATTCACTTTCTAGTAGTTGTGGAAAAGAAGAGACATTACTTATATTTTTTTTTTTTTTCTAAGTAAAGCTAAACTATTATATTACAGCAAGAGAAAAGTTACATTATCAAAATTACAACGGGGCCGCGGCCCTGTAAGATTTGTCCGAGGACAGACAGTAGACACCTGAGTATTCATGCCAGTATTACATAGGACACATGGACAAAGACTTAGAGCCACACTCATGTAGCTGACACGTGGACAAAAACACTTGAAGAACATCGACACAGAACAGAGATAACATAAAACCGACACAATTACATAGAGACAGAGTGACAGACTCATATATAACCGCATAGGGAGCTGACAGAGAAAAATTCTTGCTGTAAAACCTGGAGCGCGAGCTGGGCATGTTAATCTTCATCAGTAGTCTGCGGTTCATCTTCCGCCTTGCAGCAGGGAGGCTGGAGGATGGCCTTACCAGGGTTGCGCGTTCCACGGTCACTTGGGCCAGCGCCATAGTCACAAACAGGTTCTCTCAGGCTTGCTCCCGGGTCATGAATGGGCCGCATCATCTCAACAGCAGGGAATTCCATTTCCACCGTAGGAACAATCCCAGGAACATGCGGAGGGTTGGCCCGGGGATTGCCATCCTCATCTTCCCAGGGATTGCTGCAGTGCTCCACAGAGACAGTCACGAAGAAAGTAGAATTGGCTAAGGTGCAGGGGAGGCGGTATCTCACCATTGGGTGTTCTGTATGCCCACAATCCATGCGCGCGGGAGGTTCCCCCATTCTACCTCTGCCCGGGGGCCTTCCCCTCGGCCTTCTGCACTCAGAGGTTTCCTCAATTGAGGAAGAAGTCGAGGGGGCTCTTCCACTGTGACCTCCCCTACCACTGTTGCCCCTTCCACGATTGTGCTGCATTCTGGTTCTCTGAACAGAGCGCTCAATTCCGCAACGCAACACCACTGTTGGCACAGGTATATTGCCAGACCGGATCCTTGCCTCCCAATTGCCCAAAGCTGTGGCCGCAGAGCCTTGACCCTTGCTCTCAAAGCTTGAATGAGAGCCGAGACGCTGAACCTCCACAACTTCTTTCGAAACCAGAACAAGAGCCAACGAGAGATGCGGGTAAGTAAGCACTACCAAATTCTCAGAGTCGCAACTGGCTTGCTTGTGAGCCTACCAATTGCCCCACTCTGCAGCAGCTAAACACTCATAATTACTTTCAGGGCCACAATGAGAGTCGAAGTGCTGAACCTCCGTCCCCTCCTGCAAGATCAGAACAGTTGCAGAGAGGAATTGCGGGAGAATGTCCGAGAGAATGCGTTTATGAAGCGCCATGTTACGCTTCTCAAGACTCGCCATGAATGTCGACAGGACGCCTCTGTCAACTCCCTTAACTTCCTTCCTTAAATGCAGCGGGTTGATGAATTTATGGTGTGTCCTCCTGTCATGCGTGGCTCGTCCGGGCGGACACCTGCCCTTTGGACGAGCCTTATGCGCCATGTGTCTAGCGACCACCCGCATCCGGGGGAGACATTACTTATATTTAATTTACAGTGCATGTTTTTATGGGTAGCACATCTAAAAATTATATGTTCTCTCCAATCTTTCTCGATCTTGCATAGTTCCCCAAGAAACCTAATAACAGGATCGATTCCATGAAAAACCCTAATACAGGAACGATTTCCGACAGAGGACCAGTAACACCCAAAGAGAAAACCCTTATAGAATCCTATAAGACACTGGTAGCAGGAACCTATTTGCCCAAATCAAGGGAAAACAATACCCAGTACTCCAAAAAATTCAAAACTAAAAACTGGGTTTATTTAGGATAACAAATCTTACCTCTTGATGTCTTTCTTTTGCGCTAACAGGCATTCTAGAATGCATTCTTTGCAGAAGAGGTGGCCCTTCTGACAGCAGAGGGGGTCTATCAATGGCTTCAGGCATAGAGAGCAGGCATCAAAGGGCTTAATGGAGTCCTTGTCGAGCCTTTCCTTTTGAGTACCATACCCAAGCTTTCTCTTCTCGTCGTATGTAAAGAACGCCAAGTCATTGTTGTTCTTTGAATGCCTCTGCGGCATCTTCGCTAACTCAGGGATTTACGATTGCCGGCGACAGATACAGGGCATAAATGGTGCATGTCTCAATCAGTCATTAACAGAGTCGGAGGTGTCACTGAATTGTCCCTGGGTGGCGAGCTGCAGAGCGGAGGAATTGCAGAGCGGGAGGCGCCGAGTCGAGGAGGAAGGTGAGTGAGCAGCCCGCGAGATCGCAATTCCTCATTTCAAATTGGAAATGGCAATAACTCTCCACGGCTGCAATTCCAGCTCAGATCCGATCTGTCAGGGGATGTCAGGATTTCCAACTCCGATCGGATTTTCTGTCAGGGAATGTTAGGATTGCCAGGGGAGGGTGGCGGAGCTAGGGGAGGGTGGTCGAGGGCAGAGGGATTATCGGCAGCCAAATTCGGATGATTTTCCAGGCGGTGACGAAAATCGTGCCATTCCTCCGCCTAGGTAGACTACTCCATGGAGAAAAGTAAAATTTAGATATTACATCAAAATTTAGAAAGTCATACTTCTTAGATTGAAAAATGATTTTCTCAATTAGCCTATGATATTCTGAGGATATTAACATTATTGTTATTGGACAATTTGAAGTCCTTGATAAGCAACTGAGATTTTTTGTTCCATTTTGCTGACCAGGCAGTAAAAGTGGTTACAACAATGCTTTCAAAAGGTTATACCTAGGAAAAGATACTTTAAGCAAAGCCAAAGAGTTAGACGAGAAGTATCAAGTGATGGACACTGCTGCAGCAAAGGTGGCAGATTTTGGCAAATTTTTTGGAGAGATATCAAAAGCAGCTTTGATTACAGCTGGGCATGCAGCTTGCAACGCAGGAACAACACCTGTCAACAACAGTTATTTTGCAACAGGAGCATTGATGGTTGTTGGGGTTCTTGACAGGGAAGCCAAAGCTGCTGCTAATTTTGGTAATAGGAATAATGCAACAAAGAAGTAGACTTGAAGTATTATGGCACTATAAAGTTAGAACTGTAATGTAGTGGTGTTGGCCTTCAGGTTTATCTGTCTCATAATTAAGTATGCTTGTAATGTTGCTTACCCTGCCATAGTCGTTCTTGTATCAAATCAATTTTATGGTCTCTGTATATGTGTTTAAATGTTTGATCTTTCTGCAGCCCTTCACATTGAGATACACTATATATCTGTGGGCTTCAACCCCCAAATGCATGCTAGACAACTGTTGACACTAGCTAACATCAAGAAATTGGAGACGCTTCAGACCACTCAAGCGGTTGGGCAGCTTTTTGATGTTTGTTTTGGATAAATTTAGGAACTTCAAATGTTTTAAGTTCCCAATAGACGTGGGCAATGACTGGATGGAAGTATGACTTAGATCTAACACAGTCATCTAAAACAAATAAACAACGTCTTCATTCTATATTTTTATTCATTCCTTCAAAATATTTGTTAATTCTGTCCTGAATTCCCTTTACACCCCCTTCTTTTTCCTCAGACACTTTTATCTGTCTGAACGTCAACAGCAGCAGCGCTTCAATGACAAATTTGGGTGATACTGTAAGCCACAAAAATTGGTCGAAACTGTCTCAGACCTTTTGGTTGTTGAATACCTCTTACACCAGAAGGGTTTTGCCCTGTCCTCCCATACCCACAATAGCAATCACTTTGAATCCATTTTCCAATATCCACTGACTGACCTTTTCAATATCTTCCTTTAATCCCACCACTTGAAATTGAGATAGAATAGCATAGGATTTTCTTCTTTTATCTTCTTCTGAAGATTCAATATATGCATTGAGTGCTACCTTACCAATGGAGAAAAGTAAAATTTAGATATTACATCAAAATTTAGAAAGTCATAATTCTTAGACTGAAAAATGATTTTCTCAATTAGCCTATGATAAATTTAGGTGATACAGTAGGCCACAAAAATTGGTCAAAACTGTCTCGGACCTTTTCGTTGTTGAATACCTCTTGCACCAAAAGGGTTTTGCCTTGTCCTCCCATACCCAGAATAGCAATCACTCTGAATCCATTTTCCAATATCCACCGACTGACCTTTTCAGTATCTTCCTTTAATCCCACCACTTGAGATTGAGATAGAAGAGCACAAGATTTTCTTCTTTTATCTTCTTCTGAAGATTCAATATATGCATTGAGTGCTTGAACACCAACAGTAGCATTGAGGGAGGTCAGATATTTGAGATATTTAGCACCCGTGTGTATCTTTGTGATTCCTTCCTTTAGTTTCCTAATGTTCTTGCCCATTCTATAGCGGAAAATTATGTTGATGAAAATAAGCTTGCCCTGCTCGCATTCCTCCACTATGTCAACAACATTAGTGAGAAAATCCTCAAGTTTGTTAAGCCAATTGGTCACTGAACTAGAATTGGAAGTTCTAGTGGCTCTCGCATCCGTCAATAGGCATTTAATGGAATTAACCTCATCACAAATGAATTCAAAATCTTCTTCCCTAACTGCCTAACCAACGCAAACTTGATCCTCCATAATAGTTTTGGCTTCGCTTCTGGTTTCAGCTTCTGGTGTTGGAAATACCATTTTATCCTTTAACGTTTATTATTTTTGTTTTATTATTATTGCTTGAATTTCTTCTTAATAAGTGGTTGTGTTTCTTTTGGTTTTAGTGAAAGTATGGGCTCCAATGTTGGCTCTCTTATTATGGAGTATAATTCATCTTTGAGAATTTTTCAATTATTAAATTAGGTTAGTCAATTGCTTAAAATATTAAATTTATTTCAAAAAGTTTTTGTTACTTTATAGGTTAGACATTGGCTTGAAATATTAAACTTATTCCAAAATGTTTTTGTTACTTTATAGATAAGGCGTAGATTGCTTGGCTCTTGAAAATAATGAAGGGAAAATACATGTTAATCTATTACTTGTGCTCTTTGACTGAAAAATACAAAGTGATAGAAAAATGCATATTATGCTAATTGAGGAATGTTTTTCGCTTGTCGAACTTATAGTATTGAATTTAACACACTAACACTTTACAACAATGAACTAACAATATTCATGATGAAAATAGCAAGATGGAAGATTTATCTGCATAATGAAAAAGGCAATATGGGAGATTCCAATCACGTTCTAAGGAATTTTTTAAAATGTGGATGTGACGAAAGGTTGTTGTGGAAGGTGTTGTTTGTATATGGGAGATTTCTTGATCATTGTGTATAATCCTAATGTTGATAGATATGTCTACTAAGTGGTTCCAGTTAATGGGGCATTGATTTGAGCGTTCAATATATTTGTATTCTTTATCAAATTATTCTTTTGTTGTATTTGTGTTCTTCAATTTATGCCTTACGGCGTTTCCTTTGCAACATCTGGTGCAAATGCTAGTTTAAAATCTCTATTACTTACTATTTATATTAAATAACTTCCGTGAAACCAGCATGATTATTATTTACCGTGCGTTCATATTTGTTGCAAATTCCTTATGTAAGACGGGATAATTTTATTTCTAGCGGCATTACATCTATAAAATTGAGCTTAATGTTTTACTTAATAATTGATATATTTAAATTCCTTATATGACACGGGATAATTTTATTTCTAGCGGCATTACATCTATAAAATTGAGCTTAATGTTTTATTTAATAATTGATATATTTTTAGAGTGATGGTTATCTTTTATTAGATTAATTTTGATGTTTATGAATTATAATTTTTTTTGAATTATAATTTTTAATATAATGTAATTACACAAAGGAAAAATTTATTTGCGGAGAAATTGCCATAGATGTTTTGGATAAACATTTCAAATATATTCAAGTACTCTTTAAAGATGAGTAAAGTATTTACTCGAAATGTAAAACATTATAGTTTCTTTATACGGTTTTCTTTTTAATTTTTGCCTCTAACATGATTTATAATTGTGAAAATCTGCAGTCTAAGATATATTTTTTTATTTTTATAAATAGATCTTATATAAATTATGTGATTAGAATTTACAAATATTTTTAATATAGTTTACTTTATTATAGTATTTGTGAAGGGGTGTAGTATGATAGAAATATTGTAATGTCTTGGACATTTTGATTTGGTCAAAATAAAAATCATTGTATGTTAAAATAAAAATAACTTCAAATTAAAATAATAAAAATAAAAATTATACTTCTTTATTATTATTATTTTTATTGATTTTTGTTTAGTAGTTTTTTATTGTTATAATTATTCTAATTTAGTTTTCATATTCATATATATATATAATCATTCACAATTTTTCTATAATTAATAGTTAATTAAATATATATATGTTTAATGTTAATCATCATTTACAATTTCTTTACATCTTCTAATCTATTTAATAGTGGTCTAGCACTTTCATATCTATAATATAGCTTTTTATCCTTGAAGATGGGTGAAGTGTTCACCCTAAACGTTAGGCACCTCAATGACATTACACATTTTTCCAAAAGAAGCTCACATCAAGTTAAGGTAAATTTGATTGGGTCAAGTTACCAATAGTTTTTGAGCTCCAGGTTTATTAGAACCCATGGTATTCATGGTATTCGTGTGGAATACAAATTATTTAAAGGGGAAAATAAAACCAATCTAGATCCATCTTAACTCCAAAACTACCAAGCTCTAAGAGAAATCAAGTGTCTTGAGCTCCAAATCAAGTGAAAAGAGGTTTGATCCCTCTTGGCACTTGATAGACCTAGAATTAAGTTGGATCTAGAATACTTTTGGTCATACTTCTACGAGGTGAGGACAATCACATGTAAAGTGCTCCTTGTTGCAAATCAAGCAAGGATATAGAGGTTTTCATTTCTCATCAGAAGATTGATTTGTTTGTTTATCCTATGGAGAAGGATCTTTCTTTTTCTTACCTTTTCCTTTCTTCTTGCTTCCAGGTTTCTATTGAGACTTGCCTTTATCAGATGAATGACATTTATCTCAGAAGCAGAAGTCGTAGGAAGGTGGGATTGATGGTTTTGAGCAGATGGGGGTGGAGAAATACCAGATGGTTTACTCGTCGTCTGCATGCTAGTAGAACCAATAATGGCATTAGCAACATGAGATTGTTTACCAGGTATAAGAGGAGGAACAATATTCGAATGTCTCGGAACGTTTGGTATCTTATTGTAGAGCATGTTGGATTAGGTATAAACCAAATCCAAATATTGTGCAGGAGCAACTACTTTCTCCTCAGTCGCGACTTCAACTTTGACCACATCTTCTCTTATAGGTTCCAACAAAGATTTTGTGAACTATTCTACGAGCAATTCATCGGGAATGTTGTAATGTTTTTTGACACCAATGAAAAAATAAATAAATAAAGTTACAAAAATTGTGAATAGTGCTAGTATACCCCTCGTACTGGCAAAATCCTCGGGTATGAAAATGGTGGTTATTATAATTACTTAAATAATTTTTATATTTTAAATACTTAATTATATATATATATATATATATATATATATATATATATATAATTTAAAATGATTGAACTTTGAAAGCATAATCTCCAAGGACAATTAAAGTTGGCATATTACAAGTAAACCCTATATACAAATTGAAAGCCAATGGAGGAGCCCACAAGGGGGAATATATGCTTATTGTTCAAAATCGTGAATTGGTGGAATCGTGAAGCAACTATGGCATAGTGAATATTGAAAATTCAGTATAGGTGTGAATTCAATAAGAAAATTGTAGTTTTTAATGGTTAATATTAGCAATTATAGATCAACGACATATATCCAATTTCAGACCCCTGGGACTTTTCAACATTTAATCGATGAGTGGGGTCCGAAATAAGTTTTTTTCCAAAACAACTTTTGATCACGTGGTATATTCTTGTGAATTTCGATACCCCCGAGAAAGAAACTACTTACCAGAAGTACCCCCCCTCCCCTAATCCAATTCTAGTTTTAATAACAATGCATTTGCCAAATTTCATTATTACAAAGTGTAGGATTAAAAGATTTCATTTATTATTGCGTTGAGGAGAAAATGAGGATTCTCAATTGTTATAGACATATTTGGGCACTGCAACCCCAATCATACATGTCCATAAACCAAGGGCTCCTAAGTCCCTAAAAGTGTTGTTTCACACCCTAAAGGAACAAGGTCAACTAGTTACATCATCTCCCAGAAGTTCTCCATGAAAAACTAGTCAGAACTGGTCAAAACTGGATCATCTCACTTGCTCCATGGCCAGGGTGCGATGCATCTCACCTTGTACACACGGGAGGTGTGATGCATACTGAAAAGTCCTTCTATAGGGTGCAATGAGCGAGAATAGACAAGTGGCAAAGACAGTTTGCTAAGTGGATGATTAAGGAATCTTCTAGAAACTTCTCATATGACACTTGCCTCTCAGAATTCGCCCAGGGATGAGTAAGAGATCAATGAAATCTCCAAGTGGAACCAAGAACTATCAGAGAGAGGACACTAATCAAAATCCCAGAACTGACTCACACCTCTGCAAATATCTATATATGGATCCCTCATCCCAGATATCCAGAGGTTAGAGGCTGGAATTTTGTATGTTGTAAGGAAGTGTTGTTGGTTTCTTGATGGAATATCATAGTGTTGGGTGATCTAAGCTTTTCATGAGGTGAAGAAGGGATTTCATGCTCGGAGGATGACGTTGGGTCAGATCAATGGGTTGTAATCCTCTCTTCTAATCTTCATATCAATAAATCTATTCAAGTTTTCCTCCACATTCTTGTATGTCTGATAGTATATGCATTTGTGTGGTCAATATATATCTGGTCCTATATTGCTTATGATTGTAGATCTCTGAACTTTGAAGGTATTATGCGGCTTTGACTTTACAGGTACTCTTTGAAGCAGAGTAATCAAGGGAGAAGCGGCAAAGACCTGTCAATGAGGAGAAGGGACAAACAAAGAACCGAGCGAAAGTTTGAGGTTAGTATTCTTTGATCCTCTCCTATCTACTTCTCATAAAGGAAAACGAAAGTAACTTTAATCTATTTGTTTCTAAGATAGCTACACGTCTTAGTGGGACTAGCAGCTCTGCATAGACACTAGACTTCCCGATAACAAAATGGCGACTCTGTTGGGAAGCGAATAGATTGTTTTCTTGTCTATATTTGTTTGTTTTATAAACTTACAGACAGAACCTGAAGTCAAGCCAGGTAGCCTTCGAACTGCATTTTCTATGCAAGTGCAAAGTAGATCAATGCTGCTTCCGTCTATCTCCAGGTTTTGTTTATAAACTGAACAATCGATTTGCAAACATCCTAATTGCCCTGGTGGTGGCTCTAGTAACCTCATTAGATCAGCCCCTGTGATTTCTATTTACTGACTATCATTAGCTCGGCCTAAATCCCTGAACTAAGCTGCAAACTGTGACCAAGAACCAAGTTGAAGTCTCGTTCCTGGACCATCGCACTTTCTCCTCTTGGGAATCTGGATGCATCACACCTCCCGTGTGCAGTAGGTGCGCTGCATCGCACTTTCCTTGTGTTGCAGCTGCGCTGATCAGATAAGACCTCTTCTGCTTCCAAATTTTGGTTTCTTTGTTCACTCTCTTTAGCTTTATTCAAGACTTTTGTTGTCTGTGATCAGTATACCACTATGGAAACTCCCTTCCTTTGCATGATTCCGCCTCCATAGTACAAAGAATTGTGAATGTTTTTTATGTATTGTGCGCCATTACAGTTCTCTTTTACAAAAGTAGCGTAATCAAACTGTCGTCTTTTGATTTGGAAGTGTCGTAAGTGTCGTTTTCAGTCAAAGAAAAGAATCCTATTGTTATTGATGGTCGATTATACAGTTACTCTTGTATTTGATTTGAATTAGTAGTTTTTCAAGTGTCGAAAGCAGTTTTCAATTCAAAGTCATAAAGTGTCGCATTATCTTCCTTTCGTTTTTGAAGAGAAATTTGTTAGTAATGTCGCTTTGAAAAGATAATTCATATTTGTACTCAGCATTCTTCATGTCATTCATACATTAAGAAAGCAGAAAGCAAATACATGCATGTGCATTTTCATTTAGACTGCTTGTTGGTTTGATTTAGGACAGTGCATCTAGTGTGTGCTCTCTGCTCTATGTTGAAAGAATATCATCTCTCTTTCTTTAGTAGCTAGGATTTTCATTGCAAAAAGAAGATTAAACGATTGTTTATCATCTTAGATTGCATTTTAGGAATTATATATCTACATCACGCGGTGAACCTGAAAGGAAAATTTCTTAAGAAAGATCAACTGTAAAATAAATTCAATGAACATAAAAACGCTTTGGAACCTAATGCACAACATTTAGAAGTCTAGGCTAGAGACGTATTCTGGCGTCGTAAAGCCTGGTAACTATCGCTTTCATTGTAGGTTGGGTGATTCCTCTTCTTTGAGACGACAAGTGCCAGTACGGACTTGTGCTCCCATGTACCGTCGAGTATATATTGGGAGACCACAATAGGCTATATCATTTATCCATAGGAAGTCGTGTCTGCTGCCCTATCGATCGCAATGCACTGAACACATCATTCGGGAAGATTGACTGCCCTACCGTAAAAGGTATTCTGCAGTTTTGCGATTGGTTTGGTAATCCCTTTGTCTAGATTTCCAAAGTAGTATCTTTCGTTCCTTTTCAAACTCCTTAAAGGAAAAGGTCCATCTGAGCACTTGTCACTTCATGCTCATTAAAAATTGAAGGTGACTAGAGTCATCTTTTGTTTTTTCTCGACTCTTAAAAATTGAAAAAGCAAGTTGTGTCAAAGCGTCTAAAATTCATTTAATTCGGAATCATTTTCCCCTTTATTTTTAGTTGATCGAGTAATCTGCAATTGTGGAAGAAAGTCAATCAAAACCCCGTCGTTCGCGGAGGTTTACGATTCAACCGTCTTTGACTCCAGAAACGAAACTATTCTGGACAAAGCAAACTTGTTTAACCAGATCGAAGTCCCCTAGTTTGGTCGTAACACATACTCTGACATCCTTAGAGACTCCGGTTACTCCGAACATTTCTGGTATCCCTGCCTCTACAGAAGAAATTCCGCAGCCACAAAAGGACATTACACCTGATCCTAGTGTGACGGTGAACACTTCTATTCCTGAACCGGCTCCATCTACAGCTATTTCGGAAGGTATTTTTTCCCGAACATCTGTCGCTGCAGAACCTATATCTTCTTCGACACTGGAAATATTTTACGAACCTGACGGTTTGCCTCTTCCGCCTGGATTGATTGCCATAGAAGAGATTATGGAGGATCCTCCATCTAGTGCTCCATTGCAATTGGGAGCTGGGATCACCCTATATCCTTCTTCATCAGAAGTTAGCCTCCCACAATCGGAAGTTCCTGAAGAATCGCTAAGGAATCTTTTGGATAGACTAAATATGTCTGAACAACTGTTGACATCTAGGACTGTGTCATCTAACATAGCAACAACAGAACTTCCTGCTGCTACTCCGACAATGTTCGTCGGCATACCATCTGTCCCAACTAGCTCTCAATCGCTGGATGGAGTCCATCCAGGGGCTGTTTCGACAGTATGGTCTGTTCCCGTTTGTTCGTCCGGAATAGTATCTGGAATCTCTTATGTTGAGTCTCAGCAAATTGATCCTTCGCAGTGTCAATTTGGGCAATCCAGTCCCCAAAGGCAAATCATTCCTTTGAGCACTGGATTACCGCCGTATGGAGGGCAGTATACCCTTTCATTGTCTCCTTCAAGAGAACAACCATACAAGAGTTCACAACAGAATTCAGGAATTACATCTAGCGGTTGGGTGCCAATCCTGCCTCAACAACCAAGAGTTGTATACTTGATGCAACAAAGTTTACCTGTGTCAAATATCCCCACTACGCCGGCTATTGTGACGGTGTCGCAAGTACAAGCGTTGCCTGTTGTATGCCAACCTCAGGTTTCTCAGGTCATAATACAACAACCTCTTGTCCCTGTGACACAACCGCAAGCACCAACTAGTGGAATGGCCCAAGTTCAAACGGGGACCATTACCCCTCATCTTGGTCAAACAACCAGTATTGGACAACAGCAAATGGTTTCACAACCATGGCTGGTGCAATATCAACAACCACAATTCCAACAAGTTTACCAAGGATCTGAGCACCAAATCTTTTCAAGTAATGGGCAACCGTATATTCAAAACGGTCAACATTAACCATTTCATAGTGGTTATGCCCATCAACCTTACCAAAGTTATCAGCATCAAATGCACAATGTTGGTATGCAAAGACCCACTGCTCAGGCAATCCCATCTTATCCTGGGTATGCTTCACTGAACCTGAATCAACAGTTGCCCTTCGTGGCAACTTTAGAGTTACCAGATCTAAATCGGCTGACAAACGATCCAATTGCTTACGCCCCTTGGTGGCCAGCAATTCCTCATAAACTTCCGTCAGATATTCCTAAATTTAATGGAAATCCAGGTGAAGACCCGTCGAATCATGTGATGACCTTTCATCTGTGGTGTTCATCTAACACTCTAAATGATGATTCGATTAGGCTTCACCTTTTTCAACGAACGTTAACTGGTCCAACAGCAAAATGGTATATCGAATTGCCTAGAGCTTCATTCGATAACTTCAGCACCCTAGCCACAACCTTTTTAACCCATTTTCAGTTACCCATAAGGTACGAAACAAGAACAAAGCTTCTTACCAATTTCAAATAGACAATAGCCACTCACATATCTGATCATATTCATGAGTGGAAACGTCATCATAGAATGGTAAAAATATATGTTCCTGATCAGCTGCTAGCTGAATGGTTTATTAAGTCATTATTACCTTCTATTATGGAAGATGTGGCAAAGGGAGGAGTCATCACTGAAGAGCAAGTCATTGCTCATGCGCAATATCTAGACTTGATATATACTCAGTCTGGAACACTCTACGATAAAATCCCTGATGCTCCTAGACCGGAATTCTGCGTTCCTCCCCCTCCTAAATCAAGCAAAGACTCTCATGCTGGCAATAGTGTGATAGGTGCGACTAGCATGAAAATCGTAAAAGCTACATCAAAGAAGGCTTGTATAGTTTCAAGTCAAAATGCAAATGAGGAACTTCTCACCTCAGAGGTAAATGCCGTGTCGACTGACAAAGGCAAAGAACCAAAGCAACCAGGGGGCAAGAAGAAAAAGAAAGGGAAGAAGAAAAAACAGGAGGAGTCGTCTCCTGAAAAATCTTCTGCAAACCCTTCTGGAGATAGGAAACCAAGTCATCCATGCTTCATATGTGATGAGGATCATTGGACGAAATATTGTCCACATAAAGCCGAGCTTAGAAAATTCTTTAAGAATTCAAAAACCTTGGCGGTATTGACTGATCCGTTTCTGAATCCAGGAACAAATCTGGTTGCTAGTGACAATGCTTCCCCGTCCCAAGTGCTAATATTGTCTATTTCGAAGCAGAAAAATGATGCTTTGATATCGACAAGGAATAAAGATTATGGGAATCCACAGATGTCGAACAACAAGGATAATGATCAACCTAGTAGTTCGACAACAACTTCGACCAAAGTTGTGCCACCCATCACTCCTGAGCTAACGATAAAACCGACAAAGGGAGTAGTACACAAATTGACATTTAATCCTCATGCCAGAGTAGCACAGCATTATAATATAGTGGAGGATCTGGCCCAATCGCCGTCCGCTATGTCGACACTTGAGGTACTGCAAAATTTCCCCTCCCAAAAGCAGGCTTTATTATCTGCGATAGGTGGGATTGACCCAACGGATTCCAATCTTGTGTCCTTTAATCACAAAGGATATGACCCTCAGTTACCAACTCAACTAGCTTTCCTTATTCAAGTGAAAGCCCTCAACAAAACTTTTCATCGAACAATTATTGATGAGGGGGAATCTACATGTATTATGTCGATGAGTTGCTGGAAAAATTTAGGATCTCCACCCTTGTCACGATTGTCGACGACATTAAAAGCATTTGATGGACAAACATACACCCCATATGGGATTTTAAAAGCATTAGAAGGCCCTAGATTTATGTTGTGGCTGCAGTTGTGTCAACATAATTTAGAAACATTTCATTTCCTTTTCAAGGAGGAATTACAATCGTCAACCAACAAACATTTCTCCCCAATAGTTCACAAGTTACGTGAAGCATTCTGATGATCCACAGAAGCCCTCATTCGCTTCAAAATATCGGAGTAGGCCTACTAAAAGACCCTACATTGATGGGGACTTTTTTCCTACCGCCTCCAAACAATCTGGCAGAAGTGGCCATGGTGGGAACCTGCAACATGATATCTTCTAGATTCAGAAGATTCCTGAACATTTTGTCAGCATGGATCATCACCCTAATAGAAATATTGTAGCAATCAATTTTCTTGTCCTGGGGGGCAAACCCAAATCAATGCTCATCGAGTGTTTGGATAGATAGATCTAAGGAATATGGAACCTCTTCAGATACTTGGTCGCATGTACATTCTACAGACGAAGGAATCATTCAATCAAAGATGATAGGAGAGGCACCATGGGAAGATTACCACCATCATTCCCATCTTCCAGATTACCACGAAGATAATTCCAGCAACCTTAATCATCCTTCAGTTTTTTATTTTCTATCAAATACTGTAAATACGGTGGATTATGAGGATAGTTCTTTTACTGTGTCAACCTCATTAAAAAATGAAACGACTCCCTTTCCAAATCGAGTCTTTGATTACGATCTCATAAAATCCCAGTCAAGTATTTCAAAGATCTTGAAGGTAAAGCTTCATTCCAACCACCTGTTGAATGCAATGAAGCTTGGGGGGCATGCACCTCAATTTGCGTTATTATGCTGGGGGCATGCAAACTTATCACGAGCAGTGTTACCACAGGGTTCAAGCTCGTTAAAATATAAACCCGCCACGAGCAGTTTTACGCAAAGTTCAAGCTCGTTAAAAATTAAACCTGGAAATGAGCAAATGTTCCACCAGAGTTTAAGCTCATTAAAAAATGAACCAACCTCCAGTAAATAGCCATTGTGAATGCATTATCATCAGCTTTTGAGCCTTGGTCGTGTTCTTATCATCACCTCCACTCTGTTTTAGCCGATCATATGCCTCCATTTGATTGTTTACCCTTTTGAGGAACAGCTACAACGAGTGATCTTGTTAGCCATCCTTGTGACACTGCTGTGATTGGAAAATTCCAAACCTTACCTGGAATCAGCTGCTACCCGAAATTATCACTCGTTCCTCAAAAAACTAGTCTCCTTTAAGCTCTTTTCATCTGACTCGTAAAATATGAAAAGATTGCCGAGCGATTGGCCTCTCCAACTCATTAAAGCTACCAGAAGTGCTATCCCTCCTCTAGATTTTAATCTTTTTGGACCTGAGGGATTATTACACAAAACGATCAAGCGCTTGTCTTGTTCGGCTCGTTAAAATTGTCGAAAATTCATCCCTTTCGTATTATTTTATACTTTTTCGGACTTCAGGGATTATATGACGAAAAAGGATTGTTGGAGTTTCCTTTCCGTCCCTTTTCAGACTCTCTAAAATTGAAAAAGGAACAAGTTATCATTGTCATTAAACTCGTTAAAATCAATAGCGACAAACTTGTCCATATAGACGAGAACGAGTTTCACTGTCGCTAGGCTCATTAAAACATAGCGACGGGTTCACCTGAAGGGCGAATTATAGAACAAGCATATGTTATCCTCCTCAAGCTTGATAAAAATAAAGAGGCACTGGTCAACAATGACTGGGGAAAATTGGGAAGAAAACTTGAAGAAACTTTATTGGTAGCAAGTCGCTCTTGAACATGACACTTTCACTCCACGTCTGAGTGGGGTTGGGTTATTCTATTCACTAGTCATATCACCATTGGTCCATCGTACCATCCATCTTTGGGGTTAACGCTACCAATCCATTTCAGTGTCGCCAGTATGTTCAAGAGAATTCGCTTAGAGAATTCACCTATGTCTCATCTGCTACAATACATTCACGCTCCATTCTTTCATGACTGCCACCCTGAAACTTGTGTCATCAGATTGTTTTCACCTCCAAAATCATTTGCTCCACTCCATGTCGTAGATTTGGAATCCATTAAGGCCCTCCTATGACGGTTCGCTTCTTGTCGACATCAACTCATTATCCAAGAAGTCAACCTAGGAACAACCCTTTCAGTACTTTGAAGCTTGCATGCCTCAATGGCAAGTTTCTCACTTCCGGTGACAAGTTTACATCAATGACCTTCGACCGAAAGATTTTACGTGGTGTTCGACGCCAAGTCCCTTTTTCACACCACGTGAATTGTACTGACGTACCTTGAGGGTCATCATCATTACCGGTGATCCCTCTCGTGCCTGTTAACATCTTACATCATTGGCTGGTAATCAGGCGATGTCTTTCCATGTTCGGCTCCAGAACATCTTTCACATGGATTGACTTGTACTCCAAGCAAAGATTGAACGAGTTTGAAGACCCCGGATCTATTTTCATCCATCCGGGCTGCGATACATTCAAGGGAGTAAAGACATCAAATATACATCATTACCGGACAGATGATCATCCGAATCAAAGGATGATGGTTCCGTCCGAATCATCAGTCTGCTACACAGACGGTTATCTGTCCTATGTACATGAAAATGAATTTATAAAGCTGAGCATGGGAATGCCCACCTCAGTTAGATCATGAAAATATTATGAAGATAATGTATTGTATTGTATCTTATTACAGGTCGCCTTCCAGCTCGAAAAACCTCGGATCCTCATGATAAAGCATTTCACCCGACATCAAAAGATTAACGACCTCATGCTTTAGGGGGCAACTGTTATAGAAATTTTTGGGCACTACAACCCCAATCATACATGTCCATAAACCAAGGGCTCATAAGTCCCTAAAAGTGTTGTTTCACACCCTAAAGGAACAAGGTCAATTGGTTACATCATCTCCCAGAAGTTCTCCATGAAAAACTACTCAGAACTGGTCAAAACTGGATCATCTCACTTGCTCCATGGCCAGGGTGCAATGCATCTCAACTTGTACACACGGGAGTTATGATGCATACTGAAAATTCCTTCTATAGGGTGCGATGAATGAGAATAGACAAGTGGTAGAGACAATTTGCTAAGTGGATGATCAAGGAATCTTCTAGAAACTTCTCATATGACACTTGCCTCTCAAAATTCGCCCAGGGATGAGTAAGAGATCAATGAAATATCCAAGTGGAACCAAGAACTATCAGAGAGAGGACACTAATCAAAATCCCAGAGCTGACTCACACCTCTACAAATATCTATATATGGATCCCTCATCCCAGAGATCCAAAGGTTAGAGGCTGGAATTTTGTATCTTGTAAGGAAGTGTTGTTGGCTTCCTGGTGGAATATCACAGTGTTGGGTGATCTAAGCTTTTCATGAGGTGAAGAAGGGCTTTCATGCTGGGAGGATGACATTGGGTCAGATCAATGGGTTTTAATCCTCTCTTCTAATCTTCATATCAATAAATCTATTCAAGTTTTCCTCCAAATTCTTGTATGTCTGATAGTATATGCATTTGTGTGGTCAATATATATCTGGTCCTATATTGCTTATGATTGTAGATCTCTGCACTTTGAAGGTATTAAGCTGCTTTGACTTTACAGGTACTCTTTGAACTGGAGGGTCAAGGGAGAAGTGGCAAAGACCTATCGGTTAGGAGAAGGGACAATCAAAGAGCTGAGCGAAAGATTGAGGTTGGTATTCTTTGATCCTCTCATATCTATTTCTCATAAAGGAAAACGAAAGTAACTTTAAGCTGTTTGTTTCTAAGATAGCTACCCGTCTTAGTGGGACTAGCAGCTCTGCATAGACACTAGATTTCCCGATAACATCAATGAAGGAAATTTCCTTGTATGAAGGTATCATTGCATTATGGAGATGAAACACTACAAATGTTATCTATTATTTCCCCACGAAGAGACTCTTTAATTTCAAGAAATATAGGTATTGTTACTAGAAATGGTCTGCTAGAAACCTAGACTCTGGTGGTGTAGCCGTTGCATCTTCTCTTCTTTTCGTTTATTCTTTGGACTATTCTCGAACTTATCTATATAATGATAACAAGGCTGCGAAGAAAGGAGGGGAGAGGCAATTTAATGGGTTTGTTGATGTCTACAAGAAGACATTGAAATTTGATGGAATTGCTAGTCTCTATCATGGGTTCAACATTTCCTATGTAGGAATTATACTCTATCGTGGTTTATACTTTGGAATGTATGATTCTCTTAAGCATGTCGTTTTGATTGGTGATCTTCTGAATAAATTCGTTGCAAGTTTTCTTCTTGGTTAGGGTATTACAATTGGTGATGGTCTTGCATCATATCCTATAGATATTGTACAAAGAAGAATGATGATGACTTTTAGTGAGGTAGTTAAGTACAAAAGTTCATTGGATGCATTTAATCAGATAATGAAAAACAAAGTTGCTAAGTCACTCTTCAAGGGTGTAGGGGAAAATCCTTTGTGGTGTGTTAGTTGGATATGACCAGCTGCAGTTACTCCTTCTTGGGAATAAATATGGCTCTAGCGGTGGGTAATATGGATTTAATGATGGTGATATAGGGATGAGATATAAGCGCATTAACGAAAGGCAGCAATTTAACATGGAGGTGGAGATGTTAAAGCCATGGTGTTGGTTATACGAGGAGTTAGGTCTTCTAGGGAAAAGACAAAGGAGAGGAGAAGTGGTGTGTGGTATCTTTAGATCGTGCGGTGGAAGGGCTTCTTCCGTCATGAGATCAGCCTCTCTTGGATGCACCTAGTCTCGTTTTCCAAACTTGAATGGTAAATATTGACATGTTAAAATGGTAGAAGCAAGCCAAGTATCCTTTTGTTGTACAAAAGATGTTTTATCATCAAACCTATCTTGGTTCAAGGATTACACCAAGATGGTAGGCTTGCTAGAATGGTTCTCTTCATCCATTTAAGTATGATGGAGCATTGTCAGCCCTTGTCCAGAGTTATGGTGGCTTGCAGAGTGCATTTTTACATGCTTCTCATGCAAACAATGTAGCTTTGGCTCCCGACCATTCATTTGTCTTTATTTTAGCACCTGCAGAAAAAGTTTTTACTAGTTTCATGATTGACTTTCTCATGGGAGGGGTTTCTGCTGCAATATCCAAAACTACAGTTGCCCCTATTGAGCGTGTCAAACTATTGATACAAAACCAGGATGAAATATTGAAGTCTGGATGTCTTGTTGAACCATACAAAGGGATCAGGGATTGTTTTGCTAAGAAAATGAAGGATTAGAGAGTTTCCCTGGAAATAATCGAAACATATCTTCAAATTTTCCTCTGGGTGTCATTATAGCTATTTCCTATTCAACTATTTTGTAAATCGTGTTGTGTCTAAGACTAGTCCTACCCTTATTGCTAGGAATTCGATTATGTTGAAGCCAACAACTCAGGGAACAATAATAGCCTTATATGGTATGCTACCTCCTTTGACTGGAATATCAAAGTGCCTTATCAATTGAGTCACATGAAAGGGATTTGAAATTAGCAACTTTCTTACAATGCATGTGGGTATAGGTTGTATCAGTTTCACTGGGATAACACCATAATTGTGATTTCCAAAAACATTGGTATGATTAATTTTCAAATGGAATTAGGTAAAAATGCATATATTTTAAAAAACAATGTAAAAAATTACAACTTTGCATGTGAATTTAAGAGGGCATGCAAATATACATGGATCTTCCACTACATAAATTTTTATTGAGGATATTGCCTCAATTCTTGGCTTGGATGAAGATGTTATAAGAGAAAAAAACATAATAAACTTGGCATATGGATTAAAGTCAAATATGGGAAGGAGATTAATGGAAAAAAGAGTTGTAACCCTTAAAACTTTAGAAACAAAATTGCTAGTGATGATATTATCACTACTGGGTTGAGTTCATTCTGGTACAGGGCAACAAATATGTTTTTCTACATCTTGATAGATAAGTGTGTCTACTGAAGAAGAGGCGCGATGGCTCTAAAACCGCGCTCCACAGAAGACCGCGACGGTTTCGGGTAAAGCGACGCATCGGACGCAGGACCACAGAATGGTTGTTTTCGGTCGGGAGTTAGGGTTTCTTGAACAGGTGACAGCTCGACGTCGACGGTTGCTATTCGCTCTCGGCCGCTATGGAGGACTTTCCGGTAACGGACCTCGTGGATTATTCCGAGGATCCGCTATCCGGACAGGCGGTGTTCACCGACCCTATATTCTCATCCCCGTTTCAGGCAACTGTTACAGATACCGACCTCCTGTCTAGGGCAAACTTGTCGTCATTCTCCACTGCTGATCAGGGTCTCGAGGCACCTCCCCTATCGCCTGCTACTGCTTACTTGCTCGCATCTTCATACCCAGAGACTCTGACTCTGGATGACATCCCCCCCACACCGATTATTCTTCCTTCCTCGCTCCCGGATCCTAGGGTTTCTGTGCCCCCGCTGTCGACCCCGGCTACCCCTCTTGCGTCATCCGGGCCAAAGCCCTCTGGATGTTTTGGCACACCAGTGATAAATTCTAGCGCTCCGGGGTCCTCCTCGGCGGGCATTACAAATCCCCTCTCTGAACACCCATCCGCCCCGCGAACAAAGAAGCCGAAGGCTAGATGTGTTAGGGCTATCAGGAAGGACACCACCGTTACTTTTGGGAATTCGACAAGCTTCGAAGAGACCATGGCGCTCGCCTGTACCGTCTTGGTGGGTCACGTGCGTGGGCGCACATTCTCGGTTGATCGTTTGATTCGATGGGTGAAGGAAATCTGGGGCTCTATGCTTCCAAAGCTCCCAGAGGTTGAGGTACTCCCACGGGGATGGTTTACACTCCAGTTTGCGAACGAAGATCACACGAACACCGTACTTGAGAACTATTGGCACATAGAAACAGCTCCTGTACTCCTAAAACGTTGGACCCCGCTATTTGACCCTGAAAGGGAGCAGATCGCTGCTGGACCTCTATGGGTAAGGTTGCCTGGACTCCCTAGGCAATATTGGAATGAGGAGGCGTTCATCAAAATTGGAAACGCTCTGGGGACATACCTGGATCATGACCGCTCATACATACACACTCGGCGTAGAACTTTGGCTCGCATCCTGGTACATCTTGACACCAGGGAAGGATTGGAGGAGGACATCACCCTGCAATGGGGAAGGCACAAGCGCATCCAGATTCTGGACTACGAGGGTGTCCCATTTCGGTGCAACAGATGCCACCAGGTAGGGCATCTCTATAAGGATTGCCCTCTCACCAATCGTGGGATCAGTCCTCCAAAGCATACTCCTATTGTTTCTCGAAGATCGGCGCCACAGATCTCCCCGCCCCAGATGGTTTCATCAGCACCACAGGGAGGGCTTCAACATCCACCGTCTTCTGCAAAGGGCACAGCCACTCCTCCCATGACAAGGACAAGGGCAGCTGCGGCAGCTTATCAGAAATCGGGTACTGACTTACCTCCTTTATCTCATTCTCTTTCCTTTACATCTGATTGCATTCACTCTATCTCTGTATCCAAGGCTCAATGCTCAATTCCGCCGCCCCCTCCTACTAATGCAGCTATCCCCCCTTCCCTTACCCTTGATCGCTCCCTGTCCCCATCTCGCCCTAATGTGCCTCTTTCTGGATCAATTCCGCCTCACCATTATTCTCTCCGGCCCCGTCCCTCTCAATCTGTATCTGAGGGTACCTCGGGGTTGTGCATTATTCCCCCTGAACCTGGTCACACCTCAACCAGGGGTCGCAAATCCAATTTGAATAAAGCCATTAGGCGTGCTGGGGCTGAAGTTGCTTCGGGACGTCAATCCACCATTGTCGGGGCCCTTAGAGCTACAAACCCCCCTCGGAGGGTTCCCCCATGAAGTGTCTCTCATTCAACTGCAGGGGTCTAGCTAGCACCCCGAAAAAGCTAGCCCTAAAACGACTTTTTCAGGTCGAAAATCCTGACATCATCCTCCTGCAAGAAACCCTGGGTTCTGCAGAAGCCATATCTCTTGCCTTGAAATCGATTGCGCCAAAGTGGAAATACATAGGGTCGGATGCTATGGGCCGTTCGGGTGGTTTGGCCATAGGACTTAACCCTCTCTCCATCAGATTGGACTCCTCATGGGGCGGACCAGGATATTTGGGTGCTGACATTTTTTCCAAAGACCTTGGGATGCCACTGCGCATCATCAATATTTATGGTCCTTGTCAGCAGAGGGAAGGATTCTGGCGCACCCTCCTTGATCGTTCTTTGCTGCAAGAGGAAAACCTGATCATTGGAGGCGACCTAAACTTCTCCTTGGGATATGGTGAATCATGGGGCTCATCTGCTCAATCAGATCCCATATCAGACTTCATGAGGAATCTGCTTGAACAGCACGATCTCATCGACATCCCTATGCAACACCCTCTTCCCACTTGGAGGAACCGAAGGATCGGATCAGCAGCCTTGGCCCGTCGGCTCGATTGTTATCTGATCAAGGGACCGTTGCTCCGCAATCTCCATCACTATAAACAGTGGGTAGTTTCGGGGGGAATCTCGGATCACTCTCCCATCATGATGGAAATTCTGGGCCCTCTCCCTAAACCAAAAGCTCCTTTTAAATTCAACCATCATTGGTTACAGGACCCTGGTTTCTCTAAGCTGGTCACTAACTTCTGGGCAGATCACCCTATTGACAGAGAACCCTCTTTGGCTAGGGGATTTGTAAAAAATTTGACGGAACTCAAGCATATTGTGATTGAATGGGCCAAGAGGAAAAAGGCAAGGGAAGATGAACTGCTCACCTCGATAGAAGCAGACATACACGCTCTGTTGGATGAACAAAACCTGGGCTTTATCTCTGTGGAAAGCAAGCATAGGCTGGTTGATCTAGAAGAGCAGAAGTCCAACATTCTCAGACTCAGAGATGAATCGATCAGGCTGAGGAGTAGAGCTACTTGGCTCAAGGCTGGGGATGAAAACTCCAGATTCTTCCATAATTTTGCAAATGGGAGGAGGGTTGCAAATACCATCTGGAACCTCCCCTATCCGGATGGGGGTCTGGCAGACTCTTTCAACAAGCTCTCTAGCCTGGGTACCTCCTATTTCAAAGGCATCTTCAAATGCCCTGAGGGCTCCAACCTGGCTGAAATCTTCCGTGTTGCTTCCCATTTCCCGAGGTTCGTTAACAATGAAGACTTGGAGGATCTTAATGCACCTGTCTCCATGAATGAATTGGAGAATACCATTAAATGGTTTCAGAAGGAAAAGAGCCCGGGCCCTGATGGATGGACCATTGAATTCTACCTGGCCTTTTTTGACATCTTGGGTGAGGACATTTTAAGGGTGGTAGAGGAGAGCAGAACCTCAGGTCAGATCTATCATGCTATAAATTCTACCTTCATTGCACTTATTCCCAAGTCCGACTCTCCATCATCCTTTGCTGACTTTCGTCCCATTTCGCTATGCAATGTACTCTACAAGATCATATCCAAGATCATAGCCAACAGGATCAGACCCATCCTTTCCAATCACATTGCTCCTCAGCAATTTGCTTTCTTGGAAAACAGGCAGATTCATGAAGCCATTGGCTCTGCCCAGGAAGCCATTCACTCTATCTGGACCAAGCACCTCAAGAGTATTCTTCTCAAAATCGATCTCTCAAAGGCTTTCGATAGAGTCAGCTGGCTTTACATCAAAATGATTCTCATTCACCTGGGCTTTCCACACCAGCTTATCACTTGGATTATGGCATGCATTACCACTCCTACTTATAGTATTCTGATAAATGGTGCTGCATCCCATTTCTTCCACTCTGAAAGGGGACTTCGTCAGGGATGTCCCCTTTCCCCCCTCTTGTTCCTATTGGTCACAGAAGCGCTCAGTCGTCTCATCATTGATGCAAAGAGGGAAGGAACTATCCGGGGCCTAAAGATCTCAGAAGCCTGCTTCCTAACTCACCTTCTATTCGTGGACGATGTCCTTATACTTCTCGATGGAAGTATTCGGGATACCTCATCTTTCAACAGAATCCTTAACCTTTTTTCACATGCCACGGGCATGGTGGTCAACCATGAAAAGTCTTCCATCACTATGGTTGGTACATCTGTAGCTGAATCTCAATCGGCTATGCAGGCTTTTCCATTTATCACACAACCTCTGGATCGAGGTCTTAAATACCTTGGATATTGGCTAAAGCCTACAAACCAAAAAATTGCCGACTGGGTATGGCTTGTCACCAAGATTGAAAAGAAAATAACATGTTGGTACTTCAGATATCTATCCAGAGCAGGCAGATTAACTCTGATCAAATCAGTGCTGGAAGCAACTCCCGTATTTTGGATGGCTTTAGCATGGATTCCCCGAAACATTCTCTCAAAGATTCAGAGACTCTGCAATAGATATTTGTGGGCTGGAAAGGAAGAGAAGCGCACCTTTGCTTGGATCTCCTGGAGTAAGATTGCCCTCCCCAAGAAGTGGGGGGGCTGGGGACTAAAGGACCTGGCATCCTTTGCAAAAGCCCTCGCTGCAAAAATGGGTTGGGCATTGCTGACTTCCCACAGTTTATGGACAGAGATTGTATACCATAAGTACATCTGGCCTCTCGACATCATCGATTGGGCCAGACTCCCAAGCTAGAACAGAACGGGCATCTCTTCCATTTGGAAAGCCCTCATACACTCCCTCCCCCTCCTCAGGAGCAACATCATATGGCGTATAAAAAGTGGGAACAGAGCACGCATCGGAATGGATCCATGGAGTGGATGTGGAGGAAGACACAGACTTCACACAGACCTGATTGCCCTCCTAAACTCCCGTGGCATTAGAGTGCTTGCGCAGATCGCTGATCATGAAGGCTCGGACATATTGCATCAGGCTTGGAAATCTGGCACACAGTTGGACATCCCGATCAGATGGCACGAACCATGGAAAGCATACTGTGATGCCCTCTCAGAATCCCATATCAGAATTGTGGAAGGACCGGATGAACTCATCTGGCAGATTGCTGATAGTGGGGTTTACTCTCCTCGTGAGGGATACAAAGTCATTATTTCTCACAGAAAGCCGGAGGTACTTGATAGATGGTGGCACCAGATTTGGAAGCTTAGTGCATCACCCAGGTCTAAGTTATTTACTTGGTGTGTCCTTCGAAACCGCATTCCCACTGACGAACTCCTCAAGCGCAGGGCGGTATCCGGTCCTTCGCGTTGTGTGCTGTGCAAAGCAGACACAGAGACCACCGAACACCTATTCTTAAGATGCCCCATTGTAAAACAATTATGGCATCATATCAAACATCACATTCAGTTCTCGGGCGATTGGTCTGGTACAGACCTTATCAACGCGTGGATGGATTGGGGGAACAGACACAGTGGTTCGAAATCTGTAAACCTTCCGATCATTGTAATTTGGTCTATATGGAAGACTAGGAACAGAATGATATTCGATGGATGGGAGCCTAGATGGACTCTCGTTGAAGCTGGTATCATTACAGCATATAACGAACTACCGAATCCCCCTCCTCCAAAACAGCGTCGGCCGTCCCCTCCTCCCAATATAGACATGAGCTCACCATGGGCTTACTTCGATGGGGCTGCAAACGAACATGGCTGTGGAGGGGGCATCATTATACACAAATCCTTGAGGCACTTCTATCACATCAAAGTAGGACTGGGGGCTGGCACAAACAATTACTCTGAGCTCATATCTCTCCGCCATTTACTTCATTTCGCACTCAGCCATCATTGCACCAGCATCAACATCTACGGAGATTCTCAGATTGTAGTAAATTGGGTCAATAGAGTTACCACATGTCACTCACACACTCTCAACATACTGCTTGATGAAGTCTTTATACTAAAAGATGCTTTTAACTCATTTCACATATCTCATATATACAGAGAACATAACCAGACTGCTGACAAGCTTTCCAAGGAGGCCGCGGTGATGGAAAATGGCTTATGGGAAATCACTGAATATTTGGATCAGCAGGAGCAAAAATACTTCCACCGGCCTTATATAGACCCGTCATATCCTACTGCGGGTCTACAGGCGACATAACAATCAGTCTTTTTTGTTTTTTGACTGCACAATATGATATATATGTAAATAGATCGAGGTTTGCCTACAATGGCACCTTTTTTGCACAATTTTTGTAAATGTAACAGACAGATATACAGCACTGATCTGCAATATCTTGAAAATGTACTGAACAGTTTTGGCATATGCGACAAAGCATCTACATATGTAATCTTTCATATTTATAATGAAATATTACGGATTTTTCCAGTGGAAAAAAAAAAAATGTTTTTCTACATCTTGAAATATCAATCCCTTAATTCTAATCATCAATGGCCATACTCCACTTCCTTATTAAGTGTTTTGAAGTGAAATATGAACTTGTTATGAATGTTTAGTTGTTACTAAGAAAGGGGGTAATCCAACAAATTTAAAGTAATCAAAGACATGCTACAACTAAAATTCAACACATGGCATTAGATGAGCATATTTTGGGTATAAACAAACAAAGGCAGAATATTAGCACTAGTGAACCAATTCCAGATTTCAAGGCACAATACTTGTAAACGGTTCAAAGTTTCTAGCAAATAAATTAGAGATATTATTTTATTTTTAGTTATTGTTCATGATTTTATTCTAGAAATATTGTAATAATTTAGAAGAGATTTATTCTATATAATGTTTCATTTGTAATGTAAAAGGGTTGGATTTTGATGCCAAGACCCTATCGTTTTGTAAAACTTTTATTATAGAATTCCCAATTGAATTATTCTAGCCTGAGTTTATGACATAATTTATTTTTCTTGTATTTTTTTTATTGCTTTCATAGTTTATTTTTTCACATGTTCAAGGTAACGTAGGAGATCTCAGTGAGAATATATTGAGTGTCAATCTCTTTGAAATCCCCTACAAAGTTATAATCATTTAAAGAGACTAATTAACTGAACTTTTGGTCTTGGTTAATTCCTCTACATATTTTAATTGTTGCCTTATTTCATCTCTTGAATGTGTTTTGTTTGGCTGTAAAAATATTCTACACGCATCCACTATATCTGGTTGATTAATTATTCAATATGACTGTTAGCATTATGATTCAAGTGTTGTCCTTGATGGCAACTCACTCAAAGGTTGGTACAGGTGCTCAAAGGTTGGTACAGGTGATGGCAACTTAATCAGAGGACAGATCTTAGTACAGCATGCCAAGAAAGTTCATACACGCAAGTTCGTTAAGCCCAAGTCGCGTGTACACGCAGTTTGGCTTCAGTAAAAGAGCGTGTATGTGGAAAAGTACCTTTGGTCCGTGGCGGTTAGTCCTTGCAAGTTGTGCCTATGGTTTCGGACCATGGTGTCTCGATGGGCATGTCGATCCCTCGTTTTGAGGTTGATGGTATTGTGTTACTATGGTTTTGGACCGTGGTATTGTGAAGTACCTAAGGCTATATAAGGAGAAGATCATTAGGCAAAGGAGCATGCATTGTGTGTCTGACAAAGTGAGGAGATCTGGTATTACTGTTTATCTGTTCGGGACGCTTGGCAAGGGTCGGATCTAACAGCGAAGGCATAAGTAATTATTTCTAGATCTGCACGCGGGTTGCCTTTGGAGAAAGCGCGTATACACGCGGTTTTGGTACAGTGAAGTAGCGTATGCATAATAAGATTTGATATTTCAGGTTGCTGTTGATTCTGGTGGTTGTTGCAGAGTTCTGGGCTCTGGTTTGGGTTCTGTGTTCTTGATGACAGGGTTTCAGTGATTCAGTATTGGGTTGTTTGATGAATTATGATGCAAGTATAAGTTGATGATTGTATTGCAGTAATGTTTGTTTTGTACTCTTGGATCCAGTCTGAAAATTGATGAAACGTGGTCCCTGAAGGAAAGAAGGTTGTAGGGTCAGCACCTACGTACTAGTAAATGGATCGGCTAGTACAAGAGCTGAGGGGGTTATAGCTCCCTTCCAGAAGTAGTTGAAAAACGAGAGAGGGTTGTAGCCCTCTGCAGGTTGTAGCCTGCGTACTGGTAAAGGACTGCACCAGTACATTGTAAAAGAAGTTTCTTATTAAAGAAGAAAGAGACGAATTGCAACAGGTGGTTTTCACCCACATTGGGTTTCCACCTTATATCATGGTGTTCATGTGTGTGTCTCTTGTGTGATGTTCTGTTCTGTTATACTGCACCTGTTTACTGTTAAATATGCTTAATAATGTTTTGATGCATTTACTGAAGATTAAAGCTAACTGAATCATAAGATTTCTGGATATACGCTAGTTGCTTTAGACACAGTAGCGTGTACACGCGGGTTCACGTAACTGAAGTAGCGTATATGTTTCTGAGCATGAAATTGGAAAAGTTTTATTGATCTGATAATACTGATTCACCCCCCCCCCCTCTCAGTATTATTTCCAACAATTGGTATCGGAGCAGGTCCTTCAGAGGAAGCTTGATCGCTTGAAGGAAAAGATCCATCAGAATGGCTAATCCAGAAAGAGAGGCACACATCAGGCCACCAGTCTTTGACGGGAACAATTTTACTCACTGGAAGATAAGAACCACTGCATATCTACAATCACTTGGAGCAGAAGTTTTGGGAATCGTAGAAGGAGGATACAAATTCCCATCAGCAACTCCTACAGATCCAGCAGAGAAAAAGCAATATGAGCTCAATGCCAAAGCTGTTACTGTCCTATTGAGTAGTTTGACTCAATCAGAATTTATGAAGATCATGCATTTCAAATCAGCTAAGGAAATATGGGACAAAATCGTTACAAGCTACGAAGGAGATGATCAGGTAAAAAGAGCAAAGCTTCAAACTCTCAGAATCCGATATGAAACTCTTAAGATGCGTAGTAATGAAAGCATAGCTAATTATTTCCTGCGCATGGATGAGATTGTGAATTGTATGAGGGATCTGGGTGAAGAATTTGAGGAAGTTGTCTTAGTTGAAAAGGTTTTGAGATCTCTGTCTACTAAATTTGATTCTAAAGTATCTGCCATAGAAGAAAAGGAGAATGTGCAGAAAATCACCATGTCACAGCTTCACGGGATCTTAACTGCTTTTGAAATGCGACAAGAGGTACCACCAGAGGCCACATTCGAAGTGTCAGAGGAAGAAGATGAGGTAAATTTTGTCAAGAATCTTGAACGGGGAACTGGACGGTTCAAAGGTAAGCTACCTTTCAAATGTTTTCTATGTGGTAGAGTTGGTCACTATGCTGCTAGATGTCCTCATAACAAAGGAAAGATATCTGAAGAAGATGGTAGAAGCTATTATACCCATATTAAAAGTTCATTCAATGATAGTGAAGATATTATAAGTCTCATGGCACATAAGAAGAAGAATGCTTCATCCAATAATAGCGAAGATATTAAAAGTCTCATGGCACATGAAGAGAAGAATGCAGAAACTGAAGAAGTTGCCAAATTAAAGGAACAATTGGAGACAGAAATCAGGGTAAGGGAGCAATTGCAGGATATAGTAAAGGATCAGAGTACAACTATTCAGAGACTTGAATCAAAGATCCTCTCTCTAAAAGAAGATCTTAAAAAATCAAGAGAACAGAACAGAGAAGATCTTGAAGATCAAGAACATGAAGTGACCAAACTAAAGCGACAAGTGGAAGAAGGAAGAAAAGCTGAAGAAGACCTAAGGAATCAATATCTGAAAAAGGAAGAACAACATCAAGTTGAGGTAAATATCTTGAAAGGTAAAATAGAAGAAAAGGATAAGCTTTTACGATTTCAAGATAGTACTAAAGTCTTGGATGATATTCTTAATAGTCAAAGGTCTCCTGCTATCAAGACTGGTCTTGGTTTTCATGAATATGTTGAAGGTGAATCTAGTTCACAAGGTGAGGCAAGAAACTCTAATGAGAAATCTGAAATTCTCAACAAGGAACAACCAAGGAAAGAAATTCCTCAAGGAAGATCCTTTGCTCCTAACTATGGACGTGATAGACGATTATTTCCTCCACTGAATAATGTTGAATGTTATGTATGTCATAATCTTGGACATGTTGCAGCCAGATGTAGAAGTAGAATGGTTCAAGAAAGATCATCGCATCCCAGGTATTTCAGAGGATATTGCTTTGCCTGCAATGCATATGGACACAAAGCAATTGATTGTGATAGAAGGAACATGAAAAATGTAAGGTGTTATACATGCAACAACTATGGGCATAAAGCAAGGGAATGCAGGAGTAGATTTCAAAATTCAAAACAAGAGGACCATACATCATCACAGTTCCAGGAACTGAAGAAGACAGAGACAGAAAGGTGTGGCATAATTCAGACAGCTGACATAACAGACACAGGGGAATCTGAAAGTGATGAAATTCAGTATTCCATCCTGCATACGCTGATATAATGAAGACAAGTCGCGTATATACGCGAGTTACAGGCTGCAAAGTCGCGTATATAAAGAAAGGGCAGCAGAACAGACCCAGGTTCAGTCATGGTTGGCTCAGGCTCAGGGGGAGCAGAACAGACTCAGGAAATGGTTCGGTCATGGTTGGCTCACACTCAGGGGGAGCATATACTTCAAATAATTCATTGTTGGCATTATGGTTAGAAGTGGCTGATGAAACTAAATGATACATCTTGTTGTTTGATCAAAGGAATAGTATTGCAGGCTGATGCTTATGGTACAGATCTGAATGGCTGGTCTTAGAACCTGCATCTGCTCAGGGGGAGCGTGGATAGATTGGTACACTTTGGCATAAACAAAGGGGGAGCCAAATCAGAAACTTCAGCATGTACTCAGGGAGAGTATGGACAGCAGAAGGTATACCAAAGAAGAAAATATCTTGGTCCACCCTTTGCCCTTGATGTCAAAGGGGGAGAGTGACTTGGTGTGGTGGTTGCCATCAAGTCCAAAGGGGGAGATTGTTGGCATTATGATTCAAGTGTTGTCCTTGATGGAAACTCACTCAGAGGTTGGTACAGGTGCTCAGAGGTTGGTACAGGTGATGGCAACTTAATCAGAGGACAGATCTTAGTACAGCATGCCAAGAAAGTTCATACACGCAGGTTCGTTAAGCCCAAGTCACATGTACACGCAGTTTGGCTTCAGTAAAAGAGCGTGTATGTGGAAAAGTACCTTTGGTCCGTGGCGGTTAGTCCTTGGAAGTTGTGCCTATGGTTTCGGACCATGGTGTCTCGATGGGCGTGTCGATCCCTTGTTTTGAGGTTGATGGTATTGTGTTACTATGGTTTTGGACCGTAGTCTTGTGAAGTACCTAAGGCTATATAAGGAGAAGATCATTAGGCAAAGGAGCATGCATTGTGTGTCTGACGAAGTGAGGAGATCTGGTATTACTGTTTATCTGTTCGGGACGCTTGGCAAGGGTCGGATCTGACAGCGAAGGCATAAGTAATTATTTCTAGATCTGCATGCGGGTTGCCTTTGGAGAAAGCGCGTATACACGCGGTTTTGGTACAGTGAAGTAGCGTATGCATAATAAGATTTGATATTTCATGTTGCTGTTGATTCTGGTGGTTGTTGCAGAGTTCTGGGCTCTGGTTTGGGTTCTGTGTTCTTGATGACAGGGTTTCAGTGATTCAGTATTGGGTTGTTTGATGAATTATGATGCAAGTATAAGTTGATGATTGTATTGCAGTAATGTTTGTTTTGTACTCTTGGATCCAGTCTGAAAATTGATGAAACGTGGTCCCTGAAGGAAAGAAGGTTGTAGGGTCAGCACCTACGTACTAGTAAATGGATCGGCTAGTACAAGAGCTGAGGGGGTTGTAGCTCCCTTCCAGAAGTAGTTGAAAAACGAGAGACGGTTGTAGCCCTCTGCAAGTTGTAGCCTGCGTACTGGTAAAGGACTGCACCAGTACATTGTAAAAGAAGTTTCTTATTAAAGAAGAAAGAGACGAATTGCAGCAGGTGGTTTTCACCCACATTGGGTTTCCACCTTATATCATGGTGTTCATGTGTGTGTCTCTTGTGTGATGTTCTGCTCTGTTATACTGCACCTGTTTACTGTTAAATATGCTTAATAATGTTCTGATGCATTTACTGAAGATTAAAGCTAACTGAATCATAAGATTTCTGGATATACGCTAGTTGCTTTAGACACAGTAGCGTGTACACGCGGGTTCACGTAACTGAAGTAGCGTATATGTTTCTGAGCATGAAATTGGAAAAGTTTTATTGATCTGATAATACTGATTCACCCCCCCCCCTCTCAATATTATTTCCAACAATGACTACTTAATTATCATGTATTCTCTTATATTATTTTGTCAAATTCTCTAAAAATCATGATATTCTGTCAAATTTTATGTTGGCACTTTGACAAAGGACTCTGCAAGAGAGGGATTTATTCATGGATAGATACTGTGTAATCATCAGAAACCACCCACAATAAATCATAGATCTGGCCATTGTGATCCATAGGTTATTGTCCACTGATATTGAAAAATGTTAAAAAAGGCCTTGTAACATTTGAGGGAGTCCCCTCTGGTTCAAGATCCAGCTTGAACCTAAAGATTGGTCGAGTTGATTTCTTGGCGTACTTTTTGTAGCCAAGGACTGACTATGAAGAACAAATACCACATGGAACATAAGTTTTGACCAAACGGTGACGAAGCCTCCACTCATAAATGTGATATGAAATGTGAGTGGAATCATATTGTTTGAAACTAGTTAATAGTTTTACTCTAGTTTTGTATATGATGGGCAACTGGAAATGCACGAGGAAGGTTGTGGCTAAGGTACTGAAATCATGGAATTAAGCTCTGGGTAACTCAATATACCATTTAGCAGCCATACCCATAAGCATTCCTTGGAAAAGACGAAGTCGAATAGAATCATCATTAAGGGATTTTGATGAACACCACATATGATATGTCATGACATGTGTTGATGGGTCTTCTCTTGGATTCCCATTGAATTTAGGGATATTAGAAGGCAATTTAGTAGGAATAATCGGCCACCAAGGTGAATGAGCGATGGGGTCATTAGTGAGCCAAGTCAAATCTAGCAACTTGAGAGTGGCCACAAAAGGCAAATGTTGATTAAAGTCGAACAGAGGATGACTTGGGTATGAAGGAATAGCCTTGGAAACAAGCACTTGCATTCCTGAATAAGGAGATTTTTGGTAAGAAGGAACCTGGTTACCAGAATAAGGAGGATTCTGATAGCTAGAATACAAGTGACCTTATTGACCAGCCCCAGGATAACCATGAATTTGATGACGTTAAAAAGGAACTTGAGGGATACCTTGATAAGCTCTATATTGTTGCCCGATGGGGATTTGCATTTTCCCATGATAAAGAGGGTTCGATTGATGCTTTTCCATACTGTACACATTCTATCCTACTGGCATTTGAGGAATACCTTATGCAAGTGATTGAGGTTGTAAAGGAACCTATAAAGGGTGAGTAAGTGGAAACTAAGAGGTACCATATACTGAAGGAGTGGGTTGAGATGCAATCGTAGCCTGTACAGGTTGAGTTACATGAATTTGAGCTTATTGAGGTACATATTGAGGAATAGGAACTTGAGATGATGGCACAGGTTGGGAAACAAACAATGAACCCAACATCGAACTAGGTTGAATGGGAAAAGTAGGCTACGAAACTCTAGCAACCATCCCTAGATAATGAGGACTATAATAAGGTTAGTTACCAATCTAAGGTATACCAACAATAGGTTTCCCCCTGCCAAAGGAGGAGGGGATGATGGAGGCAATTTCCCCCCTTGAAGAGGGTACCCAACATAAGGATAGTTAGGTTGTTGAAGAAGACTTTTCCCACTAACATAAGGGCTAACATGTTGTTCAACTGTCGGTGTAGGAGGAGGAGAAGGAGCAGGCTGAGCAGCACTAATAATAGCAACTCCAAATGGAATTCCTAAAGTGTATGACATGGGGGATGTCCATAAACTGGAAGATGCACTAGAGAAGGTACCACATAAGGAGTGATAACCTGGTGGGAAGAACGGGCCACCATACAGATGTGCCTATGGTGATGTCAAAAACATAGATGCAAAAGCGACCTTTGAAGTCTCAACCATAATGGTAGATGCAGGCTAGGAAGCCATATCAGTTCCAGTCATGGTTAATAATCCCAATGTGGATTGTCGCATGAAATTCACAGGTAAGTCAAAAGAACCAGGTAAAGGAGTTTGTTCAGGAAGAGGAGGAGGAAGAAGAGGATGGGTTGGATAAAGGAAAAGTCCCTCCAAATGAGTAGAAGGACAAGCCTCTTCTTTTGGGATATGATCAATACTCACAAGTCTAGGTGGAAGCGGTTCACCGTTAGGGCCGAGATATATAGTAGGTGGATCTGTTTGAGACAATGAAAGAGAGGATGGAATACCTGAAGTAACAGGTGAAGATGACTTAGGTTCCTTAGGTTCAATGGCTCAGGAAATAAAGTTTTTGACTCATGAAATTCAGATTGTATAACCTCCGCGAAAAATGTCTCAAGTAATTTAGTATCGGTTGTGTTAGTTTTACTAACAAAATTAGATGTAATCTTGGGCTTGGTACTCAAGGGGACAGATGATTCTAATTGATTAGATTCAGGAGGAGGACTAAAAGTAGTTCCCAAGTTTCTTGATTCGGTAGTTTTCTTCTTTCATGCTTTTGACGATGACTTTGAGTATCCTCTGGTGGAAAAGTAAGCTTATTTTGCATTCTACGCGAATGAAAAAGTGGGCATTTTGTTGTTCCACATTGGATAGTAAATTTTATTAAGAAAAAGGAAATAAATCAAAAAGAGGGTAATCTAGGCATAAAGGATTACTAAGAAACTGTGAACTGCAATATACACCTTCGTGAACCAAGGACTTAGCGTACGACAACCAATCTCCCTGAATGTTGTGTTCAGTGTATCACAATATGCAAGGCAACGAACTCATTTACCTATGGATGGATAAGAACCTATTGGGGACTCCAAAAATATAAGCAATGGTACGTGGGAGAGTAGTCCATAATAGAGTTGTCTAATTCGTAACTGTTCGATGAGTGCATTCCCATATAATTGACGTGCATAGAGTGCCACCAATATACCCAAAGGTACGTGGAGTACAATCATATACATTCACATACGTGGAACGGGATTTCATCCCCACGATGCAACGCTGGAAAACAAATGCAACTCCTACATCTAACGACGTCGGATCACGTCTCTAGCCTAGACCTATATGTGTTTTCGTTAATGTTACAAATGCTCCTTAGGTTGATTCAATAAATTTTAAGTTGGTATTGAACTAAGTTTCAGTTTTATGGCTCACCAGGAATTCGCCTGAATTCCCGAAAATGAAAATCTAGCAGGAGGAAATGGAATATTTATCTTCAATGAAAATCTAGCTAAGGGAAGAGACAAACAATATGTAGCATAGAAAATGTAGCAAACAAAATTCTCAATGCAATTCCCTTTTCATGCAACTATTCCTAAATCAATATAAATGCAAAAACCCTAAATGCCAATGCAAGTTTTTTTCTTTTCACAACACTTAATTCTCGTAAATGAGGAAAATAAGATGTAAAGTATAATCATTGATTCAAATGTACTTTTCATAATGAGGACTAGAATATCAATTCTTCCAAGAGATCAATGATCAAATCAAAACAAATTTGCAAGCGACCCAATGATAAGAACAAAGAAAAATCGAAACCAATTCTTACCAAAGGCAATCAAACACAAATGAAAACCAAATCGAGGCTTTAGAGGGACTCAGGGAATGTTAGCTGGAAGTAGGCTAATCACATCAACGTTCAGCAAACAAGGAAAAAATTGTGCAAAAACATAGATCAATGCAGGTGCAGAAGAGGCACTAGTGTTCTGCAACGCAAGCATAGAGAGGGCCCAGGTGGGGTGCAACGTAGGCACAAAGAAGGCCTATATGGGGTGAAATGTAGGAAAAAATAAGCCCCAGGTGGGATGAAATGCTCTGTCAGTAGACAAGAGGATGCTTTGGTCCTGGGAAAGAGTATTCTGACTCAAAAATTGCAAACAAGACTCAATGCAATCACTTCCTAGGTCTGTTCTTGGCCGATTAAAGCGGAAAAGGTATATGATATAGGTAAATCAAACACAATGGAAAAAGAAACCACCAAGGGAATACACTAATCCCCAATATGGTTGCCAATTTGTTATGCGGGATTTATGATTGCGGGGAGAAATATCTCCCCAAGCTTTGGTGGCTAACCTAGAACAATAGAATGACAGAGGACCCAATTTTTTCTTTAAAGTAAGTAAATGAGGGGAAGAAACCTACTTGGAATCTCTTGTATGTTTTACTCCTTCTTTGGCTTCAATGCTCCAACCCTAGATCTAGTTGCCAAAATTAGAACCTACACAACCAGGCAACACAAGCCAAGAAACTACGAGATCTATGTAGCATCATATATCTACTTTATTCAACAAATCAACATGGTATTGAAATATATGAAATAACGACATCACATATAGGAAAACAAAATAAATATCTGTATTGATATAAATGGAGTGAGTTACAACCATAAATAGGCGTCGATATTGTATAATACCTCCTCAAAATTGTTGACTTATCCTTCCTTTGTCACAAAGT